>OY294029.1:716242-1965929 GCA_958510845.1 Cantharis nigra
GGCAGCTTCTTTCACTGTTTCTTACGTATTTCGATCAGAAAATTCGAATGGCGCAGTCAGATATCTCGTAAGTATGATATTTTTTATTTTATTTGTCTTTAAAGGTAACACATTCGGGGTCAATTTGACCTCCGCTTGTTTCGCGATTTTACACAGTTTTGATTGATTCCGCGAGGTTCTGAGGGCTGTATCCAGCAGTAGGCATCTAAGTACGTCGATTTAAGTAATAAAAAGGCCACCTAAATTTTTTAAGATTTTTGAAAAAAACGTAAGGTTAACCCCTTTGGTGTTTTTTGACCCCAAAAATGAAAAGTGGAATTCGGCAGCTTCTTTCACTGTTTCTTACGTATTTCGATCAGAAAATTCGAATGGCGCAGTCAGATATCTCGTAAGTATGATATTTTTTATTTTATTTGTCTTTAAAGGTAACACATTCGGGGTCAATTTGACCTCCGCTTGTTTCGCGATTTTACACAGTTTTGATTGATTCCGCGAGGTTCTGAGGGCTGTATCCAGCAGTAGGCATCTAAGTACGTCGATTTAAGTAATAAAAAGGCCACCTAAATTTTTTAAGATTTTTGAAAAAAACGTAAGGTTAACCCCTTTGGTGTTTTTTGACCCCAAAAAATGAAAAGTGGAATTCGGCAGCTTCTTTCACTGTTTCTTACGTATTTCGATCAGAAAATTCGAATGGCGCAGTCAGATATCTCGTAAGTATGATATTTTTTATTTTATTTGTCTTTAAAGGTAACACATTCGGGGTCAATTTGACCTCCGCTTGTTTCGCGATTTTACACAGTTTTGATTGATTCCGCGAGGTTCTGAGGGCTGTATCCAGCAGTAGGCATCTAAGTACGTCGATTTAAGTAATAAAAAGGCCACTTAAATTTTTTAAGATTTTTGAAAAAAACGTAAGGTTAACCCCTTTGGTGTTTTTTGACCCCAAAAAATGAAAAGTGGAATTCGGCAGCTTCTTTCACTGTTTCTTACGTATTTCGATCAGAAAATTCGAATGGCGCAGTCAGATATCTCGTAAGTATGATATTTTTTATTTTATTTGTCTTTAAAGGTAACACATTCGGGGTCAATTTGACCTCCGCTTGTTTCGCGATTTTACACAGTTTTGATTGATTCCGCGAGGTTCTGAGGGCTGTATCCAGCAGTAGGCATCTAAGTACGTCGATTTAAGTAATAAAAAGGCCACTTAAATTTTTTAAGATTTTTGAAAAAAACGTAAGGTTAACCCCTTTGGTGTTTTTTGACCCCAAAAAATGAAAAGTGGAATTCGGCAGCTTCTTTCACTGTTTCTTACGTATTTCGATCAGAAAATTCGAATGGCGCAGTCAGATATCTCGTAAGTATGATATTTTTTATTTTATTTGTCTTTAAAGGTAACACATTCGGGGTCAATTTGACCTCCGCTTGTTTCGCGATTTTACACAGTTTTGATTGATTCCGCGAGGTTCTGAGGGCTGTATCCAGCAGTAGGCATCTAAGTACGTCGATTTAAGTAATAAAAAGGCCACCTAAATTTTTTAAGATTTTTGAAAAAAACGTAAGGTTAACCCCTTTGGTGTTTTTGACCCCAAAAAATGAAAAGTGGAATTCGGCAGCTTCTTTCACTGTTTCTTACGTATTTCGATCAGAAAATTCGAATGGCGCAGTCAGATATCTCGTAAGTATGATATTTTTTATTTTATTTGTCTTTAAAGGTAACACATTCGGGGTCAATTTGACCTCCGCTTGTTTCGCGATTTTACACAGTTTTGATTGATTCCGCGAGGTTCTGAGGGCTGTATCCAGCAGTAGGCATCTAAGTACGTCGATTTAAGTAATAAAAAGGCCACCTAAATTTTTTAAGATTTTTGAAAAAAACGTAAGGTTAACCCCTTTGGTGTTTTTTGACCCCAAAAAATGAAAAGTGGAATTCGGCAGCTTCTTTCACTGTTTCTTACGTATTTCGATCAGAAAATTCGAATGGCGCAGTCAGATATCTCGTAAGTATGATATTTTTTATTTTATTTGTCTTTAAAGGTAACACATTCGGGGTCAATTTGACCTCCGCTTGTTTCGCGATTTTACACAGTTTTGATTGATTCCGCGAGGTTCTGAGGGCTGTATCCAGCAGTAGGCATCTAAGTACGTCGATTTAAGTAATAAAAAGGCCACCTAAATTTTTTAAGATTTTTGAAAAAAACGTAAGGTTAACCCCTTTGGTGTTTTTTGACCCCAAAAAATGAAAAGTGGAATTCGGCAGCTTCTTTCACTGTTTCTTACGTATTTCGATCAGAAAATTCGAATGGCGCAGTCAGATATCTCGTAAGTATGATATTTTTTATTTTATTTGTCTTTAAAGGTAACACATTCGGGGTCAATTTGACCTCCGCTTGTTTCGCGATTTTACACAGTTTTGATTGATTCCGCGAGGTTCTGAGGGCTGTATCCAGCAGTAGGCATCTAAGTACGTCGATTTAAGTAATAAAAAGGCCACCTAAATTTTTTAAGATTTTTGAAAAAAACGTAAGGTTAACCCCTTTGGTGTTTTTTGACCCCAAAAAATGAAAAGTGGAATTCGGCAGCTTCTTTCACTGTTTCTTACGTATTTCGATCAGAAAATTCGAATGGCGCAGTCAGATATCTCGTAAGTATGATATTTTTTATTTTATTTGTCTTTAAAGGTAACACATTCGGGGTCAATTTGACCTCCGCTTGTTTCGCGATTTTACACAGTTTTGATTGATTCCGCGAGGTTCTGAGGGCTGTATCCAGCAGTAGGCATCTAAGTACGTCGATTTAAGTAATAAAAAGGCCACCTAAATTTTTTAAGATTTTTGAAAAAAACGTAAGGTTAACCCCTTTGGTGTTTTTTGACCCCAAAAAATGAAAAGTGGAATTCGGCAGCTTCTTTCACTGTTTCTTACGTATTTCGATCAGAAAATTCGAATGGCGCAGTCAGATATCTCGTAAGTATGATATTTTTTATTTTATTTGTCTTTAAAGGTAACACATTCGGGGTCAATTTGACCTCCGCTTGTTTCGCGATTTTACACAGTTTTGATTGATTCCGCGAGGTTCTGAGGGCTGTATCCAGCAGTAGGCATCTAAGTACGTCGATTTAAGTAATAAAAAGGCCACCTAAATTTTTTAAGATTTTTGAAAAAAACGTAAGGTTAACCCCTTTGGTGTTTTTTGACCCCAAAAAATGAAAAGTGGAATTCGGCAGCTTCTTTCACTGTTTCTTACGTATTTCGATCAGAAAATTCGAATGGCGCAGTCAGATATCTCGTAAGTATGATATTTTTTATTTTATTTGTCTTTAAAGGTAACACATTCGGGGTCAATTTGACCTCCGCTTGTTTCGCGATTTTACACAGTTTTGATTGATTCCGCGAGGTTCTGAGGGCTGTATCCAGCAGTAGGCATCTAAGTACGTCGATTTAAGTAATAAAAAGGCCACCTAAATTTTTTAAGATTTTTGAAAAAAACGTAAGGTTAACCCCTTTGGTGTTTTTTGACCCCAAAAAATGAAAAGTGGAATTCGGCAGCTTCTTTCACTGTTTCTTACGTATTTCGATCAGAAAATTCGAATGGCGCAGTCAGATATCTCGTAAGTATGATATTTTTTATTTTATTTGTCTTTAAAGGTAACACATTCGGGGTCAATTTGACCTCCGCTTGTTTCGCGATTTTACACAGTTTTGATTGATTCCGCGAGGTTCTGAGGGCTGTATCCAGCAGTAGGCATCTAAGTACGTCGATTTAAGTAATAAAAAGGCCACCTAAATTTTTTAAGATTTTTGAAAAAAACGTAAGGTTAACCCCTTTGGTGTTTTTTGACCCCAAAAAATGAAAAGTGGAATTCGGCAGCTTCTTTCACTGTTTCTTACGTATTTCGATCAGAAAATTCGAATGGCGCAGTCAGATATCTCGTAAGTATGATATTTTTTATTTTATTTGTCTTTAAAGGTAACACATTCGGGGTCAATTTGACCTCCGCTTGTTTCGCGATTTTACACAGTTTTGATTGATTCCGCGAGGTTCTGAGGGCTGTATCCAGCAGTAGGCATCTAAGTACGTCGATTTAAGTAATAAAAAGGCCACCTAAATTTTTTAAGATTTTTGAAAAAAACGTAAGGTTAACCCCTTTGGTGTTTTTTTGACCCCAAAAAATGAAAAGTGGAATTCGGCAGCTTCTTTCACTGTTTCTTACGTATTTCGATCAGAAAATTCGAATGGCGCAGTCAGATATCTCGTAAGTATGATATTTTTTATTTTATTTGTCTTTAAAGGTAACACATTCGGGGTCAATTTGACCTCCGCTTGTTTCGCGATTTTACACAGTTTTGATTGATTCCGCGAGGTTCTGAGGGCTGTATCCAGCAGTAGGCATCTAAGTACGTCGATTTAAGTAATAAAAAGGCCACCTAAATTTTTTAAGATTTTTGAAAAAAACGTAAGGTTAACCCCT
This sequence comes from Cantharis nigra, assembly GCA_958510845.1. Taxonomy (NCBI): domain Eukaryota; kingdom Metazoa; phylum Arthropoda; class Insecta; order Coleoptera; family Cantharidae; genus Cantharis; species Cantharis nigra. The sequence continues at coordinate 720,711 of OY294029.1, forward strand.
TTGGTGTTTTTTGACCCCAAAAAATGAAAAGTGGAATTCGGCAGCTTCTTTCACTGTTTCTTACGTATTTCGATCAGAAAATTCGAATGGCGCAGTCAGATATCTCGTAAGTATGATATTTTTTATTTTATTTGTCTTTAAAGGTAACACATTCGGGGTCAATTTGACCTCCGCTTGTTTCGCGATTTTACACAGTTTTGATTGATTCCGCGAGGTTCTGAGGGCTGTATCCAGCAGTAGGCATCTAAGTACGTCGATTTAAGTAATAAAAAGGCCACCTAAATTTTTTAAGATTTTTGAAAAAAACGTAAGGTTAACCCCTTTGGTGTTTTTTGACCCCAAAAAATGAAAAGTGGAATTCGGCAGCTTCTTTCACTGTTTCTTACGTATTTCGATCAGAAAATTCGAATGGCGCAGTCAGATATCTCGTAAGTATGATATTTTTTATTTTATTTGTCTTTAAAGGTAACACATTCGGGGTCAATTTGACCTCCGCTTGTTTCGCGATTTTACACAGTTTTGATTGATTCCGCGAGGTTCTGAGGGCTGTATCCAGCAGTAGGCATCTAAGTACGTCGATTTAAGTAATAAAAAGGCCACTTAAATTTTTAAGATTTTTGAAAAAAACGTAAGGTTAACCCCTTTGGTGTTTTTTGACCCCAAAAAATGAAAAGTGGAATTCGGCAGCTTCTTTCACTGTTTCTTACGTATTTCGATCAGAAAATTCGAATGGCGCAGTCAGATATCTCGTAAGTATGATATTTTTTATTTTATTTGTCTTTAAAGGTAACACATTCGGGGTCAATTTGACCTCCGCTTGTTTCGCGATTTTACACAGTTTTGATTGATTCCGCGAGGTTCTGAGGGCTGTATCCAGCAGTAGGCATCTAAGTACGTCGATTTAAGTAATAAAAAGGCCACCTAAATTTTTTAAGATTTTTGAAAAAACGTAAGGTTAACCCTTTGGTGTTTTTTGACCCAAAAAATGAAAAGTGGAATTCGGCAGCTTCTTTCACTGTTTCTTACGTATTTCGATCAGAAAATTCGAATGGCGCAGTCAGATATCTCGTAAGTATGATATTTTTTATTTTATTTGTCTTTAAAGGTAACACATTCGGGGTCAATTTGACCTCCGCTTGTTTCGCGATTTTACACAGTTTTGATTGATTCCGCGAGGTTCTGAGGGCTGTATCCAGCAGTAGGCATCTAAGTACGTCGATTTAAGTAATAAAAAGGCCACCCTAAATTTTTTAAGATTTTTGAAAAAAACGTAAGGTTAACCCCTTTGGTGTTTTTTGACCCCAAAAAATGAAAAGTGGAATTCGGCAGCTTCTTTCACTGTTTCTTACGTATTTCGATCAGAAAATTCGAATGGCGCAGTCAGATATCTCGTAAGTATGATATTTTTTATTTTATTTGTCTTTAAAGGTAACACATTCGGGGTCAATTTGACCTCCGCTTGTTTCGCGATTTTACACAGTTTTGATTGATTCCGCGAGGTTCTGAGGGCTGTATCCAGCAGTAGGCATCTAAGTACGTCGATTTAAGTAATAAAAAGGCCACCTAAATTTTTTAAGATTTTTGAAAAAAACGTAAGGTTAACCCCTTTGGTGTTTTTTGACCCCAAAAAATGAAAAGTGGAATTCGGCAGCTTCTTTCACTGTTTCTTACGTATTTCGATCAGAAAATTCGAATGGCGCAGTCAGATATCTCGTAAGTATGATATTTTTTATTTTATTTGTCTTTAAAGGTAACACATTCGGGGTCAATTTGACCTCCGCTTGTTTCGCGATTTTACACAGTTTTGATTGATTCCGCGAGGTTCTGAGGGCTGTATCCAGCAGTAGGCATCTAAGTACGTCGATTTAAGTAATAAAAAGGCCACCTAAATTTTTTAAGATTTTTGAAAAAAACGTAAGGTTAACCCCTTTGGTGTTTTTTGACCCCAAAAAATGAAAAGTGGAATTCGGCAGCTTCTTTCACTGTTTCTTACGTATTTCGATCAGAAAATTCGAATGGCGCAGTCAGATATCTCGTAAGTATGATATTTTTTATTTTATTTGTCTTTAAAGGTAACACATTCGGGGTCAATTTGACCTCCGCTTGTTTCGCGATTTTACACAGTTTTGATTGATTCCGCGAGGTTCTGAGGGCTGTATCCAGCAGTAGGCATCTAAGTACGTCGATTTAAGTAATAAAAAGGCCACCTAAATTTTTTAAGATTTTTGAAAAAAACGTAAGGTTAACCCCTTTGGTGTTTTTTGACCCCAAAAAATGAAAAGTGGAATTCGGCAGCTTCTTTCACTGTTTCTTACGTATTTCGATCAGAAAATTCGAATGGCGCAGTCAGATATCTCGTAAGTATGATATTTTTTATTTTATTTGTCTTTAAAGGTAACACATTCGGGGTCAATTTGACCTCCGCTTGTTTCGCGATTTTACACAGTTTTGATTGATTCCGCGAGGTTCTGAGGGCTGTATCCAGCAGTAGGCATCTAAGTACGTCGATTTAAGTAATAAAAAGGCCACTTAAATTTTTTAAGATTTTTGAAAAAAACGTAAGGTTAACCCCTTTGGTGTTTTTTTGACCCCAAAAAATGAAAAGTGGAATTCGGCAGCTTCTTTCACTGTTTCTTACGTATTTCGATCAGAAAATTCGAATGGCGCAGTCAGATATCTCGTAAGTATGATATTTTTTATTTTATTTGTCTTTAAAGGTAACACATTCGGGGTCAATTTGACCTCCGCTTGTTTCGCGATTTTACACAGTTTTGATTGATTCCGCGAGGTTCTGAGGGCTGTATCCAGCAGTAGGCATCTAAGTACGTCGATTTAAGTAATAAAAAGGCCACTTAAATTTTTTAAGATTTTTGAAAAAAACGTAAGGTTAACCCCTTTGGTGTTTTTTGACCCCAAAAAATGAAAAGTGGAATTCGGCAGCTTCTTTCACTGTTTCTTACGTATTTCGATCAGAAAATTCGAATGGCGCAGTCAGATATCTCGTAAGTATGATATTTTTTATTTTATTTGTCTTTAAAGGTAACACATTCGGGGTCAATTTGACCTCCGCTTGTTTCGCGATTTTACACAGTTTTGATTGATTCCGCGAGGTTCTGAGGGCTGTATCCAGCAGTAGGCATCTAAGTACGTCGATTTAAGTAATAAAAAGGCCACTTAAATTTTTTAAGATTTTTGAAAAAAACGTAAGGTTAACCCCTTTGGTGTTTTTTGACCCCAAAAAATGAAAAGTGGAATTCGGCAGCTTCTTTCACTGTTTCTTACGTATTTCGATCAGAAAATTCGAATGGCGCAGTCAGATATCTCGTAAGTATGATATTTTTTATTTTATTTGTCTTTAAAGGTAACACATTCGGGTCAATTTGACCTCCGCTTGTTTCGCGATTTTACACAGTTTTTGATTGATTCCGCGAGGTTCTGAGGGCTGTATCCAGCAGTAGGCATCTAAGTACGTCGATTTAAGTAATAAAAAGGCCACTTAAATTTTTTAAGATTTTTGAAAAAAACGTAAGGTTAACCCCTTTGGTGTTTTTTGACCCAAAAAATGAAAAGTGGAATTCGGCAGCTTCTTTCACTGTTTCTTACGTATTTCGATCAGAAAATTCGAATGGCGCAGTCAGATATCTCGTAAGTATGATATTTTTTATTTTATTTGTCTTTAAAGGTAACACATTCGGGGTCAATTTGACCTCCGCTTGTTTCGCGATTTTACACAGTTTTGATTGATTCCGCGAGGTTCTGAGGGCTGTATCCAGCAGTAGGCATCTAAGTACGTCGATTTAAGTAATAAAAAGGCCACTTAAATTTTTTTAAGATTTTTGAAAAAAACGTAAGGTTAACCCCTTTGGTGTTTTTTGACCCCAAAAAATGAAAAGTGGAATTCGGCAGCTTCTTTCACTGTTTCTTACGTATTTCGATCAGAAAATTCGAATGGCGCAGTCAGATATCTCGTAAGTATGATATTTTTTATTTTATTTGTCTTTAAAGGTAACACATTCGGGGTCAATTTGACCTCCGCTTGTTTCGCGATTTTACACAGTTTTGATTGATTCCGCGAGGTTCTGAGGGCTGTATCCAGCAGTAGGCATCTAAGTACGTCGATTTAAGTAATAAAAAGGCCACTTAAATTTTTTAAGATTTTTGAAAAAAACGTAAGGTTAACCCCTTTGGTGTTTTTTGACCCCAAAAAATGAAAGTGGAATTCGGCAGCTTCTTTCACTGTTTCTTACGTATTTCGATCAGAAAATTCGAATGGCGCAGTCAGATATCTCGTAAGTATGATATTTTTTATTTTATTTGTCTTTAAAGGTAACACATTCGGGGTCAATTTGACCTCCGCTTGTTTCGCGATTTTACACAGTTTTGATTGATTCCGCGAGGTTCTGAGGGCTGTATCCAGCAGTAGGCATCTAAGTACGTCGATTTAAGTAATAAAAAGGCCACCTAAATTTTTTAAGATTTTTGAAAAAAACGTAAGGTTAACCCCTTTGGTGTTTTTTGACCCCAAAAAATGAAAAGTGGAATTCGGCAGCTTCTTTCACTGTTTCTTACGTATTTCGATCAGAAAATTCGAATGGCGCAGTCAGATATCTCGTAAGTATGATATTTTTTATTTTATTTGTCTTTAAAGGTAACACATTCGGGGTCAATTTGACCTCCGCTTGTTTCGCGATTTTACACAGTTTTGATTGATTCCGCGAGGTTCTGAGGGCTGTATCCAGCAGTAGGCATCTAAGTACGTCGATTTAAGTAATAAAAAGGCCACCTAAATTTTTTAAGATTTTTGAAAAAAACGTAAGGTTAACCCCTTTGGTGTTTTTTGACCCCAAAAAATGAAAAGTGGAATTCGGCAGCTTCTTTCACTGTTTCTTACGTATTTCGATCAGAAAATTCGAATGGCGCAGTCAGATATCTCGTAAGTATGATATTTTTTATTTTATTTGTCTTTAAAGGTAACACATTCGGGGTCAATTTGACCTCCGCTTGTTTCGCGATTTTACACAGTTTTGATTGATTCCGCGAGGTTCTGAGGGCTGTATCCAGCAGTAGGCATCTAAGTACGTCGATTTAAGTAATAAAAAGGCCACCTAAATTTTTTAAGATTTTTGAAAAAAACGTAAGGTTAACCCCTTTGGTGTTTTTTGACCCCAAAAAATGAAAAGTGGAATTCGGCAGCTTCTTTCACTGTTTCTTACGTATTTCGATCAGAAAATTCGAATGGCGCAGTCAGATATCTCGTAAGTATGATATTTTTTATTTTATTTGTCTTTAAAGGTAACACATTCGGGGTCAATTTGACCTCCGCTTGTTTCGCGATTTTACACAGTTTTGATTGATTCCGCGAGGTTCTGAGGGCTGTATCCAGCAGTAGGCATCTAAGTACGTCGATTTAAGTAATAAAAAGGCCACCTAAATTTTTTAAGATTTTTGAAAAAAACGTAAGGTTAACCCCTTTGGTGTTTTTTGACCCCAAAAAATGAAAAGTGGAATTCGGCAGCTTCTTTCACTGTTTCTTACGTATTTCGATCAGAAAATTCGAATGGCGCAGTCAGATATCTCGTAAGTATGATATTTTTTATTTTATTTGTCTTTAAAGGTAACACATTCGGGTCAATTTGACCTCCGCTTGTTTCGCGATTTTACACAGTTTTGATTGATTCCGCGAGGTTCTGAGGGCTGTATCCAGCAGTAGGCATCTAAGTACGTCGATTTAAGTAATAAAAAGGCCACCTAAATTTTTTAAGATTTTTGAAAAAAACGTAAGGTTAACCCCTTTGGTGTTTTTTGACCCCAAAAAATGAAAAGTGGAATTCGGCAGCTTCTTTCACTGTTTCTTACGTATTTCGATCAGAAAATTCGAATGGCGCAGTCAGATATCTCGTAAGTATGATATTTTTTATTTTATTTGTCTTTAAAGGTAACACATTCGGGGTCAATTTGACCTCCGCTTGTTTCGCGATTTTACACAGTTTTGATTGATTCCGCGAGGTTCTGAGGGCTGTATCCAGCAGTAGGCATCTAAGTACGTCGATTTAAGTAATAAAAAGGCCACCTAAATTTTTTAAGATTTTTGAAAAAAACGTAAGGTTAACCCCTTTGGTGTTTTTTGACCCCAAAAAATGAAAAGTGGAATTCGGCAGCTTCTTTCACTGTTTCTTACGTATTTCGATCAGAAAATTCGAATGGCGCAGTCAGATATCTCGTAAGTATGATATTTTTTATTTTATTTGTCTTTAAAGGTAACACATTCGGGGTCAATTTGACCTCCGCTTGTTTCGCGATTTTACACAGTTTTGATTGATTCCGCGAGGTTCTGAGGGCTGTATCCAGCAGTAGGCATCTAAGTACGTCGATTTAAGTAATAAAAAGGCCACCTAAATTTTTTAAGATTTTTGAAAAAAACGTAAGGTTAACCCCTTTGGTGTTTTTTGACCCCAAAAAATGAAAAGTGGAATTCGGCAGCTTCTTTCACTGTTTCTTACGTATTTCGATCAGAAAATTCGAATGGCGCAGTCAGATATCTCGTAAGTATGATATTTTTTATTTTATTTGTCTTTAAAGGTAACACATTCGGGGTCAATTTGACCTCCGCTTGTTTCGCGATTTTACACAGTTTTGATTGATTCCGCGAGGTTCTGAGGGCTGTATCCAGCAGTAGGCATCTAAGTACGTCGATTTAAGTAATAAAAAGGCCACCTAAATTTTTTAAGATTTTTGAAAAAAACGTAAGGTTAACCCCTTTGGTGTTTTTTGACCCCAAAAAATGAAAAGTGGAATTCGGCAGCTTCTTTCACTGTTTCTTACGTATTTCGATCAGAAAATTCGAATGGCGCAGTCAGATATCTCGTAAGTATGATATTTTTTATTTTATTTGTCTTTAAAGGTAACACATTCGGGGTCAATTTGACCTCCGCTTGTTTCGCGATTTTACACAGTTTTGATTGATTCCGCGAGGTTCTGAGGGCTGTATCCAGCAGTAGGCATCTAAGTACGTCGATTTAAGTAATAAAAAGGCCACCTAAATTTTTTAAGATTTTTGAAAAAACGTAAGGTTAACCCCTTTGGTGTTTTTTGACCCCAAAAAATGAAAAGTGGAATTCGGCAGCTTCTTTCACTGTTTCTTACGTATTTCGATCAGAAAATTCGAATGGCGCAGTCAGATATCTCGTAAGTATGATATTTTTTATTTTATTTGTCTTTAAAGGTAACACATTCGGGGTCAATTTGACCTCCGCTTGTTTCGCGATTTTACACAGTTTTGATTGATTCCGCGAGGTTCTGAGGGCTGTATCCAGCAGTAGGCATCTAAGTACGTCGATTTAAGTAATAAAAAGGCCACCTAAATTTTTTAAGATTTTTGAAAAAAACGTAAGGTTAACCCCTTTGGTGTTTTTTTGACCCCAAAAAATGAAAAGTGGAATTCGGCAGCTTCTTTCACTGTTTCTTACGTATTTCGATCAGAAAATTCGAATGGCGCAGTCAGATATCTCGTAAGTATGATATTTTTTATTTTATTTGTCTTTAAAGGTAACACATTCGGGGTCAATTTGACCTCCGCTTGTTTCGCGATTTTACACAGTTTTGATTGATTCCGCGAGGTTCTGAGGGCTGTATCCAGCAGTAGGCATCTAAGTACGTCGATTTAAGTAATAAAAAGGCCACCTAAATTTTTTAAGATTTTTGAAAAAAACGTAAGGTTAACCCCTTTGGTGTTTTTTGACCCCAAAAAATGAAAAGTGGAATTCGGCAGCTTCTTTCACTGTTCCTTACGTATTTCGATCAGAAAATTCGAATGGCGCAGTCAGATATCTCGTAAGTATGATATTTTTTATTTTATTTGTCTTTAAAGGTAACACATTCGGGGTCAATTTGACCTCCGCTTGTTTCGCAATTTTACACAGTTTTGATTGATTCCGCGAGGTTCTGAGGGCTGTATCCAGCAGTAGGCATCTAAGTACGTCGATTTAAGTAATAAAAAGGCCACTTAAATTTTTTAAGATTTTTGAAAAAAACGTAAGGTTAACCCCTTTGGTGTTTTTTGACCCCAAAAAATGAAAAGTGGAATTCGGCAGCTTCTTTCACTGTTTCTTACGTATTTCGATCAGAAAATTCGAATGGCGCAGTCAGATATCTCGTAAGTATGATATTTTTTATTTTATTTGTCTTTAAAGGTAACACATTCGGGGTCAATTTGACCTCCGCTTGTTTCGCGATTTTACACAGTTTTGATTGATTCCGCGAGGTTCTGAGGGCTGTATCCAGCAGTAGGCATCTAAGTACGTCGATTTAAGTAATAAAAAGGCCACCTAAATTTTTTAAGATTTTTGAAAAAAACGTAAGGTTAACCCCTTTGGTGTTTTTTGACCCCAAAAAATGAAAAGTGGAATTCGGCAGCTTCTTTCACTGTTTCTTACGTATTTCGATCAGAAAATTCGAATGGCGCAGTCAGATATCTCGTAAGTATGATATTTTTTATTTTATTTGTCTTTAAAGGTAACACATTCGGGGTCAATTTGACCTCCGCTTGTTTCGCGATTTTACACAGTTTTGATTGATTCCGCGAGGTTCTGAGGGCTGTATCCAGCAGTAGGCATCTAAGTACGTCGATTTAAGTAATAAAAAGGCCACCTAAATTTTTTAAGATTTTTGAAAAAAACGTAAGGTTAACCCCTTTGGTGTTTTTTGACCCCAAAAAATGAAAAGTGGAATTCGGCAGCTTCTTTCACTGTTTCTTACGTATTTCGATCAGAAAATTCGAATGGCGCAGTCAGATATCTCGTAAGTATGATATTTTTTATTTTATTTGTCTTTAAAGGTAACACATTCGGGGTCAATTTGACCTCCGCTTGTTTCGCGATTTTACACAGTTTTGATTGATTCCGCGAGGTTCTGAGGGCTGTATCCAGCAGTAGGCATCTAAGTACGTCGATTTAAGTAATAAAAAGGCCACCTAAATTTTTTAAGATTTTTGAAAAAAACGTAAGGTTAACCCCTTTGGTGTTTTTTGACCCCAAAAAATGAAAAGTGGAATTCGGCAGCTTCTTTCACTGTTTCTTACGTATTTCGATCAGAAAATTCGAATGGCGCAGTCAGATATCTCGTAAGTATGATATTTTTTATTTTATTTGTCTTTAAAGGTAACACATTCGGGGTCAATTTGACCTCCGCTTGTTTCGCGATTTTACACAGTTTTGATTGATTCCGCGAGGTTCTGAGGGCTGTATCCAGCAGTAGGCATCTAAGTACGTCGATTTAAGTAATAAAAAGGCCACCTAAATTTTTTAAGATTTTTGAAAAAAACGTAAGGTTAACCCCTTTGGTGTTTTTTGACCCCAAAAAATGAAAAGTGGAATTCGGCAGCTTCTTTCACTGTTTCTTACGTATTTCGATCAGAAAATTCGAATGGCGCAGTCAGATATCTCGTAAGTATGATATTTTTTATTTTATTTGTCTTTAAAGGTAACACATTCGGGGTCAATTTGACCTCCGCTTGTTTCGCGATTTTACACAGTTTTGATTGATTCCGCGAGGTTCTGAGGGCTGTATCCAGCAGTAGGCATCTAAGTACGTCGATTTAAGTAATAAAAAGGCCACCTAAATTTTTTAAGATTTTTGAAAAAAACGTAAGGTTAACCCCTTTGGTGTTTTTTGACCCCAAAAAATGAAAAGTGGAATTCGGCAGCTTCTTTCACTGTTTCTTACGTATTTCGATCAGAAAATTCGAATGGCGCAGTCAGATATCTCGTAAGTATGATATTTTTTATTTTATTTGTCTTTAAAGGTAACACATTCGGGGTCAATTTGACCTCCGCTTGTTTCGCGATTTTACACAGTTTTGATTGATTCCGCGAGGTTCTGAGGGCTGTATCCAGCAGTAGGCATCTAAGTACGTCGATTTAAGTAATAAAAAGGCCACCTAAATTTTTTAAGATTTTTGAAAAAAACGTAAGGTTAACCCCTTTGGTGTTTTTTGACCCCAAAAAATGAAAAGTGGAATTCGGCAGCTTCTTTCACTGTTTCTTACGTATTTCGATCAGAAAATTCGAATGGCGCAGTCAGATATCTCGTAAGTATGATATTTTTTATTTTATTTGTCTTTAAAGGTAACACATTCGGGGTCAATTTGACCTCCGCTTGTTTCGCGATTTTACACAGTTTTGATTGATTCCGCGAGGTTCTGACGGCTGTATCCAGCAGTAGGCATCTAAGTACGTCGATTTAAGTAATAAAAAGGCCACCTAAATTTTTTAAGATTTTTGAAAAAAACGTAAGGTTAACCCCTTTGGTGTTTTTTGACCCCAAAAAATGAAAAGTGGAATTCGGCAGCTTCTTTCACTGTTTCTTACGTATTTCGATCAGAAAATTCGAATGGCGCAGTCAGATATCTCGTAAGTATGATATTTTTTATTTTATTTGTCTTTAAAGGTAACACATTCGGGGTCAATTTGACCTCCGCTTGTTTCGCGATTTTACACAGTTTTGATTGATTCCGCGAGGTTCTGAGGGCTGTATCCAGCAGTAGGCATCTAAGTACGTCGATTTAAGTAATAAAAAGGCCACCTAAATTTTTTAAGATTTTTGAAAAAAACGTAAGGTTAACCCCTTTGGTGTTTTTTGACCCCAAAAAATGAAAAGTGGAATTCGGCAGCTTCTTTCACTGTTTCTTACGTATTTCGATCAGAAAATTCGAATGGCGCAGTCAGATATCTCGTAAGTATGATATTTTTTATTTTATTTGTCTTTAAAGGTAACACATTCGGGGTCAATTTGACCTCCGCTTGTTTCGCGATTTTACACAGTTTTGATTGATTCCGCGAGGTTCTGACGGCTGTATCCAGCAGTAGGCATCTAAGTACGTCGATTTAAGTAATAAAAAGGCCACCTAAATTTTTTAAGATTTTTGAAAAAAACGTAAGGTTAACCCCTTTGGTGTTTTTTGACCCCAAAAAATGAAAAGTGGAATTCGGCAGCTTCTTTCTCTCCTGACACTCGAAAGTGTAAATTTCAGTTAAAAAATTACATATTTTATTGCATTGAAGTATTAGGAATACATAAAGTAAAAGAGATTATGAGTGTGTCAAGTCCTCTTTCAAGTACTGCGCTCCTGATGCTCGAAAGTGTAAATTTTATTTAAGAAATACAAATTTGGATACACTTAAGTAATATAAGGAACAGGAATGCCATAATATAATACAATTTATTTGTTTGGTTTTAAGGAACTGGAGTAAATAAATTTACTCTTGGAAGCTCTGCTTTTAAGTAACAGGAGTAAATAAATGCTAAAATTTCGCCTTCAAGTACTGCTCTCGTGAAACTCAAAAGTGTAAATTTCATTTTAGTAATTAATAATTTTGCTATAGGAATACACAAAGTAATGAATATAATATGTATTTAATAAGATATCACTTTAAAGTTCTGCTTCCCTGATATTGAAGTGTTGCCAGCCAGAAAATAGTATTCTACTCAGCTAAGATGTTTTATAAATCTTTTCTGTGCTACTTATGAAAAGCAAGTGTCCACTCTAGAAGTATTTCCAAGCACTCTAAATCGTGTTTTTGCTTTTGGAGATGGAAATATGTCCTTGTGTTGAAGGAAAAGGGGTAAATAAAACGCAAGCATTGCAAGGTATTCCATATAATATTATTGTTATTTTGTTTTTTTTTGTATAAATACATAATATAACAACTGAAATATTCATAATATTGTTCATTATGTGTATCTGCGGACGATTTACAACAAGAAAATGAATAAAATAAGAATATTGTCACAAAACATAATTTATCTACTATGTACACAACGATAATTTAAATGCTTTTTTTGTTAAAAGAATGGAGCAACATGTTTTTTGTACCTTTGCCAATTTGCTTGTATATATTATAAAATGCAAGAAAAAGATAATTAATTATAAAAACATTAATAATAATAAATTAAAAACGCTAAAAATATACTTTGGGAGATAATAAATTAATAAGGAAAAATAAAATGCCATCTCTAAGTTAATGATTATAATTCTTACGCTAAATTGTTAAAAAATCGTCTCTCTCTCTTTCTCTCTCGTTCCCTATTTACACGATTACATAAATACAAAACATGCAACTCTCATCCCTTTTTAAGTTTCATCATACAACGACAAAAAACTAAAGAAAGCCTTAATTTTTAATAAATAATGAACAATATTCGATCCAACAAATTATTGCACTTACAGTTAGAGACATTTAAAAATATGCATTTCCAATTTTGCCACTCGAAAAAAAACCAACCAAAAATTGCCCATCTCAAACTGTAGAAGCAATTTCTTCTTTTCTGAACCAAATTCATGACAAACATTTCTTTCCCAATTAAAAAAATAATACAAATTTGTTAGGCACAAAAAATGTCGGTCGCAAATTTCCAGCTCCCGTAGTGGTGAATATAAAAATCTGCTCGTTACACAGAATACGCGATAGGCCTTTACATAATTTTTTCTCTTAATAATACAGAATTTAAATATTACCTACATAATATTATAATAATTTTAGTATATAACAAACAATTTATTTATACAATATGTCTTCTTGCGGTATGCTAATGACGCACAATTGGTGTTAGTCAGTTGTTATCGTTTTCTGTTAGACTTTCCTATAATAAAAAATTCAAAATCAAATCAGGATTTTTACAGTTCGCTTTAGCCGGACAAATTAACTTCCGGTGGATTATTACTCTCGTTGTGACTTATCGGTTATTTTTTTTCACGAACAATTACACAAAGAAACAGAGAAAGAGATTATTAAAATATTATACACTAGATAGACCCGTCGCTCTCGGGTTATCCTCCAACACCTTTCCCGATTGGGATTATCTCGAATTACGATGTTGCTCTTGCGCAGCTAGTTGGTCTCTGTAATTTTTCAAGTCGCAGTCATGCGCATCTCCGCACTGCCTTTAGCTTGGTAACTAAAAAAATGAACCAATATACTAGATTGCCACTATCCCCCGCCAGTATCTTGTCTAATTGGGTCAAATTTTGATAGTAATTTAAAAGCAAAAAATATTGTAAGTCACATCGAGAGTAGATTTGTCATAAGGAAGGAAACTGACCTGTATACTTTCCAAGTCGCTGGATTGTGTTTGATCTATTGTGGAATAATCGACATCGACGTTTTGCGATCTTTCCGCTACCAATTTGTCGTGAAGTTCTCTCGTCCGCTGCAACTCCCTCCTTAACCTATCCCTTTCTTCGTCTCGCTGTTTGACAAGGCTCTGAAATTTAAAGCAATTAGTAACCGACCTCCCGACCGCTACAAAAAGAAACTAACCAATAAGGTCGTAAGCTGTGTGCTCAACGTGGTCGCGATATCTTGAAGTTTGTGACAAGGTACGGAAGGCAGGTGATTATTTTGTTGCGAGACCGCGTTCTCGTTGCTCGCACACGACGAATGTCTTCCGCCGGTAGCGAGAATTGCGTCCGCTTCGGATATGTTGAGAGACTCGTTCACGACGGCTAAAAGTTGATCAGCTGAAAACATAAATCGTAAGACGAGACCGCTCGATACAATTAACCGGATATTTTACTTTGAAAAACGGCAGCTAGCACCAACTCTGCCGGCTCTTTGTCGCTGTAACTTTTATTATTCGTCACTTCGCTCGCCATGTCCGCTATCAACTTGTACTCCTCCCTTGGAATGCTCAATAGATCTGCGACGAGATCTTCTTTGTCGGCCAGCGCTCGACGAACTTCTTCGTCTTTGCGTTTGATTTGTTCTAAATTGGGAGAGTAAGCCAAGTTAAACTTATCCAAATTAAGGGGAAAGGGTGCATTGGGTGAGTGTGCATTACCTAAAGGCGTGAGAACTGGTTCTGCAGTGTGTACAGGAGGAACGGCTACGTGCACTTCTGTAGGTTGTACTAAAGGCCAATCGTCGGCGGTAAGCCTCATTGTTACACCACCACCAGATATTTCTAAAACCACAACCAATTTTATTAAAAATTTCGGGTCAATCACAAAATTTTAAATAAAATTATCTTGAAAAAATAAGAAGCGCATCCTGTCGCGCCACCTACCAGCCATAGAAATGTTATTAGTGTGCGCCCAACTGATTACAACTTTAATAGGTGCACAAATTATTGGCTTCTTCTCTTTCCCGAGAACTCTTGCCGATATTATAATTATTTAAATACAGGGTGGGTTAATGCTTTGGACTTGGGAGAAAAATAAGCAGAAAATTTTTATGGTCCAACAAGTCAGTTGGTCAGTTACCCAATTTAAAAAAAAATCAATGGGGAAAAAAGAGTCCAAGTTATGGATCCACCCTGCATTTCAATAGTGTTTAGCCGCTACAGATAAACAAAGCGAAAGTATGTTTAATTACCGTTCGCCACAGCGGGTTCGCCGTCCGATTGGGAGAGCCTCTTTTCGGCTTCCATTATATCACTGTTTCGGTTACTGCTTTCTCCGCTGGGTCCTCCACTCTCGGTTTCGCTTTCGCTATTAACGTCGCCGCCGCCTACATGTTCCGCTCGTTCCGTAGCGTCCAGGACATTGGGCAAATCTTGAAGCGTTTCAATTTCGTCAACATCTGGAGTCGGATCAGATCTTTTAGATTTTCCTTCTCTGCTGTGATACGCCTCGACGACGTCTGATATGTGCTTTAACCATCTGAAAAAAACAAAGGATATTTTAATAACAAATAATTAAAACACCTAGCCCCCCCTTCCCCTTCCGTCCGGACCGAAGAAAGTTGGAATTACCTTGTTGCCGAATTTTGCACGCTATTAAACATCCCGAAAATAGAAATGAAATTTTCATCAAAATGAATCATTCCCACAAGACATAACGTACGTGATAATTCTCGCGATGACATGCAATCTGTTGGTTTCGTAACCGTGTTATTATTAAACTCGTGTAAATAAAAGCGAAAAAGGTAAAAATAAAAAAAAAGGTTAGTCATTAAAATTAAACTACACTAACCCGCAGATTTCTTTTCAAGCGGAACGAAATAATCGACTACGCTGCCTCGAAGGACGGAAAGTTGAAGAGCGACTAATAAAAAGACGACAAAAAAACTTTTGACCAAAAAATCCATTGTAAACAATCGGGCGGGCAAAGCGCCAATGTTTATTTATAAACTACTCCGCAGCTCCGATGAGTGGACTTGGAAGAAAGCGAAAGAAGTTGCGGCAAAACCGAAATTTCCTTAAATTAAAATTTAAAAAAAAATTAAATCAAACGGGTGCGACAATTATGGCGGGATGAATTTTCTCGAATGGTACAAAAAAAATTTTTAATGAATACAAAAATAATCCAACGTAAAATTTTC
Source organism: Cantharis nigra (assembly GCA_958510845.1). Lineage (NCBI taxonomy): Eukaryota > Metazoa > Arthropoda > Insecta > Coleoptera > Cantharidae > Cantharis > Cantharis nigra. The sequence goes on from OY294029.1 coordinate 736,025, forward strand.
AAAGAAGCTGGTCATGAATGAGATATATTTTGGGAACCGGAGGACAAACTTGTTTATTTTCGTTTGAATGCTGCAAAACACAAAATCTCTTAAATCATAGTCCAATTAACGGCCGATACAGGTTTACGGCCGAAAGCATCGCAAAATCAAAATCTAAATTAACCGACAGTAACCCGAAAATTGAACATTTTGAATCCGCTTTTTGTCATATAAAAATCGATTTTACAGCAAAACTGTTTAGAAATTTTTTGTTGCAAATTTCATTCCCTTTAATTTTGTTTATATGCATTTTTTCATTTTGTCGTACCGTTTCCGAGATATAGTAGATGCATTTTCAGATCAATATTAATAGTAGATCAATATTTTTGCATTTTACAGTCTTTTTTAAATCACTGTAACTCGAAAACGGTGCGACAAAATTAAAAAATGCATAGAAACAAAATTGAAGGCAATGAAATTTGCAACAAAAAACCTCTAAAAAGTTTTGCCGTAAAATCAATTTTTACATGAAAAAAACGGCTTCAAAATGTTATTTTGTGGGTAACTGTCGATTTATAAAATGAAACAAAAGAAAATCGACATTTAATTTTTTCGTCATTAGAATGAAGCAAGAACAAAAGACAATCAAAACCTGGTCGGTGCGTACCTTGTGATGATGCTGCCGCGTCGCTTTTCGCACTTTTCCGCTTTGGGAGTGTTGGGAAAAACCAACAAACTACCCCGCCTTTGGACGCACAAACACTTTTCGCCCTCGCCGTCGAGACTGTAGGATTTGCGCCTTTGCAACATTTTGAAGCGGTCGAGAGGCCAATCATCAAACGACTAACCAATAAATCTCGTTTAAAACCAGAAGAGGTTTATTTTCCTTTCGCACCTGGACCTGGAGGCAAATCGTTTTCGCGAAGCGTTCAAAGAACTTGTAATTTTCCGATTCCCTCCGCGGCGAGGGGAGTCGTGCACTTAAATTTAATCAAAAATAAACAAGTTCGCGCTAATTTTCGGAAAAATAATAAGGAACTCGCAAAAATAAATCGGAACAAAATAACATAAATTTCTGTGAAAATACGAAAAGTGGAGCGCGCGTTCGCGAGAGAACGTCTCGTAGAGCATTGAAAAATTTTAAACAAACTGATGGATGGAATGTTTTTAAAGGCGACGTTTAATTGACAAATCAAGGTGGAATATTGTATAAACATGGAGCATCGTTTATGGCACAATTATGCCGCTTTAGTGTAAACAAATGGCAATAAAAGAAGACCACGATCGCAAAATTTATGGTTTTCGCCAATTCGGGATCAAGACGAAATTTAATTAAACCCGCACCACCGATGGAGGTGCAAAAATTATTGCTGATACCTAAAATAATTAACCTATTTTCCATTTGCTATAAAAATAAATTGCAATTATAGAATGTAAAACAATTCCAATGCCTTGAACTAAACTGACAGGCTATTATAACCATTTTAGTGCAGTTTTATAATTAATATGTCTTTAGGTGCTTTATTAATTCAAGTCCTCGATTTTCTATTCTCGCAAATCAGAAAAAAACTAAAGGAATTTATGTCTGTCAACCACTGAAATAAAGCCCCCTCCCATCACTGATAACAATAAGCCGCTAAAGGTTTTTTCCTCTCCCGGGCTTCCCCTGCGGTCCACTGGCGTCTTAAACTCTGTTACATTTTAGCAAAATTATGCAATCTCTCGAATAATTACACTGGCTCATAGTATTATTGACACAGTCCAATGTTAGCAATGTAATTTGTACCTTTTCAAGACATTTTTGACACAACAATCAATTTTAAAGCAAAACTTTTCAGACACTTTTTGTTGCAAATTTCATTGCCTTCAATTTTGTTTATATACATTTTTCAATTTTGTCGCACCGTTTTCGAGTTCCAGTGATTTAAAATAGACTATGTAAAATGCAAAAAAACAATTATCATCTGTATCTCCGGAAAGGTGCAAATAATTGAAAAATGCATATGAACAAAAATTTAGAGAATGGAATTTATAAGAAAAATTGTTTATTAATTTTTCTCTTCCCTTGTACCGTTTATGAGATACAGAAGAAAATATTATTTGCATTTTACAGTTTTTTTAAATCACTGTAACTCGAAAACGGTGCAACAAAATAAAAACATGTATATAAACAAAAATGAAGACAATAAAGTTAGTAACAAAAAATGTCTAATGAGTATTGCTGTAAAAGCGATTTTTATATGTCAGGATTTCATTATGAGTCACTGAATAAAATAATAAAATCATACGCAGCAACCTTACACTGGAAACTCAGAGAAAATGGTAAGAAATACGGGAACATTTTATATAAACAATTTTGCAGTTAGATTTTCTGCAAAAAATACCAAAAAACAGTTGACCAACAAAATAATACACTTTCCGTACCAAAACGGAGCCCCCCTTGCTCATCAGCAAATACCTAATAATAATTTAAAAATCACTTACATATCTCTTTCTGGCTTATCCCTGGCAAGAAGATCAACCAGCTGACTATTTTGCGTTGACGTGTTGACCAGAAGTAAGGAACTTTTAGCTAAAATTGAAAAACATGTCACCAAAGCGCTTGATGGGTGAAGAGATACACTTACATGCCGCATTCTCTCTTACTAAAAGTGTTGAAGTCTTAATAATGGGTACAATAGGTTGCTGAGTCGATATTCCCGATTGAAAAAATTTAAGAACAAAACGTTCAGCATCCTTTTGCAATAAGATCACAGCTTCTTCTAATAAAACTACATGTAAAGCTACGAGTTTGTCCGGCCTCCTTAAATGCATGGCGCCTTCGTGTATTAAATTGTATCTCGTAAAGTCTAAATTCTGCAAAAAACAAAACATGAAATCAAAACGTAAGCATTGAAATCTTTCGTATTTACCTTATATTCATTTACAATCGAATGATCGAATTTTTCAAACAGCGAAGTGTCCAAGTGCTTCTGCATTTCTTTTAATCTCGCACGATTGCATGCAATTTTTGCGGCTTCGTTCACGTGATTTAAAATTTCTTTGGATCTGTCGTGCGCTTGTTTCAGCCTACTTAATTCTGCCTGTGCTAATTCCGGATCCCTTTGCTTATTTTTTTCTTCGCTATCTATCAGCCTTTCCAGCAGTAAAGGGTACTTGGATAGTCTAAAAATTGGAAAGTTACAAAATTAGATATTCGAAGGGGGGGTTACTCTTACCTTTGCATTTCGGTGGGCAAAATACCCTGCAAGGGCAATCTTCGACAGAGGTAATTCTTTTCGCATTCGCTAAGGAAAACGTCAAACCTCGAGTTGTTTTTCCGTTTTTCTTTGATAAATGCCAGCGCCAATTGTTGCCTTTCGCAAAATGCGGCCGACAAGGATTGGAAATTCTCGCCCATCGTACCGTCGAACATATTTAAAAGCATATCACCAATGTCGCCGACTACTGGGCTTTCTTTCCGTTTACTCTTCATCGCAGAATTTAAATGCGAATGAATTTCCAGCAAATCGGTAAGATTTGGAAAGATGAGATTAATATCTTCGGGCTTGAGAAGTTTTGAAGCTTGTAACGGCTTTTTGAACACACAATCCAACACCCTGAGATTCCGTACGTGCGACCTTTCCGTATGAAATAGTTCTGTAAAACGGAGAGGTAAAACAAATGTTACGATAAGTTGGTTTCCTTACCGTTTATCACATCTTGTCTTTTTTTGTCGTGTGGGTGTAGATTGGCCAGCTCCTCTTGCGGCACAGAACTTTGCCAATCGGGCGGATCGGCTTCCACTTCCATGTCGCTGTCCAGACCCGAACCCGCAGGATGGGCGGGTGGAAAACCTGACACCGCATCTAGGGACGCGCTGGGACTTTCGGAAGACCTACATTGTAAAAAATTAACATTAGTTTCGATTTGTTTTTTTCGATTGAAAATGTGATTGAGCCAATAAAAACGCAATAGCAGAACCTTCAAATTATAGATAATTCGCACTTGAGATAAAAGCGTTACCTTTTAATAATGTATTTACAATGAAATCATGGAAAAACGCCCCGATGGAAATGAAATAAAGTTACTCACCTAGAAGACAAGCTCGAATTGGAAGAACTACCGGAATTTGTCTGATAGGTCAGGCCGTGTTGATCCAAATCCACCGTTTCACTGCACAAAAAAAGCAACAGATTAGTACAAAATTCACACTCGCGACTTTTCGTGATGAAAGTGGTCGATGCCTTACAAGATTGAGCCGATGTAAAATTTGGACGCTCTAAAGCTACTTCTCCTACTGGCACTAACCGACGACGAAGATCTCATCATAAAAATATGAAATCGTACGCATTACTGTGCATAAATTACGTTTTGTAGGCTGGTCGAATACCATGTAGTAGGTGCTTTCGATCCAAAACGATAATCAATGACCCTTGATTATCTAATCACACCTTTTTGCACTCTACTATCTCATTATCGCATATATTTTATATTAATTCGATTTGGAAACTATTTGGATCATATTAAGGCAAACCCCGGGGCTTCCTCCCACAAGACTACTTCATTGTTGTCAAACTTGACGCACATATGATTTTCCATTATCTATAGACTATCATAACAGGATAAATTTCATCATCCAGATAATTTTCTTCTGCTTTAGTTTACGCGCGAGAGGCATACAAAGTCGCGTTTAGTTAATTTGTTACTGCCCACCGTTTACAATTTAGTTTTTTTCTCAAATTTTGAGATCGGAATGGAAATTTACACGGACCGGAAAGATAATTTATCGGAATCTCGTCAATTCATTCGAGCGCGTCGCCAATTAAATAAAACATTGAAACATTAAAAATGCAGGAGCAGGCAGAAAAAACAAGTTTTTCGCAGATTTCCTCAGGTAGAGCTCCTAAAAGTACATTTGCTCCAAATAAAACATCTACTTAGTCTTCAAACGTAACATCAACTCACCAATTTAAATATAATTCTGTAAGGGTAAAACTTTCGACAAAATATCAAGAGACTAATTTCGAAGATAAGGGAATTTTCAACAAAATAATTTTTTATTTCTTGGTCTACGGTAAGTGGTTATCGAGATATTGACGAAATCAAACGAGAGATGTTTTGGAAAAGCATCCGTCGACTTTGGACGCCTCCCACGCTTGAACCATCCAAAGTAATTAAATCTACCCCCAGAACTTTTTTGTAGAAAATTTAATTCTTTACAACATTGTTTCTATACAATTTTTTTGTATGGCAGTCGCGGTGGAGTTATGAGGGAAAGTTCATGTAGAACTTTTTTTCGACATTGTCAGAGTCGGATTTTCTTTTCAGCGACGAATAAATCGTGATTTTCTGTGACTTCCGTGCAAAGTGGAAATTATAAACACAGGGGGAAGTTCCGTCTAAATTAGATTGGTTTGGAAGGGTGTCTCACCCTAACCCGACGGCGGCATTTCGATGCACACCGGAACGAAGAGATACAGTTTTGCGTACAAATAATCAAAATTTTCAAGGTTGAAAAGTGGGACCCGGCGAGGGCCGGCCTCGAATTTTATAACATAAATCATGAAAATTTTACTTTAAACACCTCTTGACCCAATTAAGTCAGCGAAAGAAAATTAATGAACAGAGTGCACATCCAACTTAAATAAACAAGTCAATAAATGGTTTCATCGGCAAAGAAATGGGGGAGCGTTTTGAATTTAGCGTTTGATTGACGTGACGTTAATGAACGTTTTTCCGATCGTGGAGGTCAATGCCAAAAGGATTAAAAAAAAAAAACTTATAACCTTTCGGAAATCAAGAAATCCCGGTCGCCGTCCAAGGAAACATTAAAATTTTTCCAATAATCTCGGTTCATAATCACAAAATTTCAAAAAATCCCATCTCCCAAAAGCTAAGGCACCACACACCACCACCTTTGAAGCACTCACTTCACTATCACTTCCTAGTAAACAATTCCTCTGGAAGGGGGCGTAACCGAAAATTCGAATCGTAAACTTTTCTACGCACGGAATGAATCCAGGTATCCCGCAGTTGTCCCGGTAAAAAGTCGGATCTATATACACCACGTTTTGACAACGCACGCGCTCCTACAGGACAGTCGGTCGGTTTTGCACGAACTCGCACCACGAAATGATAAATTACAAAAAAAACAACAACTTACTGTGTGGTGTTGTGGAGTGGATCGCTGATGTTCCTCCGCTGCTTTCTCTGAAAACAGAAATTAAGTTAGTCGGAGTTACCCCTAACTTAAAAATAATACAAGTTTGCAATAACAAAATGTGAATCACTAGGGCCACCCACGCTGATCTCCGCAATTCGTTTAACCTACCCCAACATACTTATGGTATGACAGAAGTGCGTGGGCAGATGCACTTTTCGCGATTGAGAAACAAACGCCCACCTGAACCAATCCAATTTGAGATAACAATATTATTTTTTTTTATTTTCTTATTGAAGTTGAAGGGTTGCCTAACATTGTGTGCGGTTGGTTGCAGTGGAGACAAAATAAATGAAGAAACTCACCTTTTCGGATTGTTCTTTGACACTTTCCGACCTATTGATGTTCGTGGAGACCCTCTTCTTATTTCCGGTGTAAGCAGGAAGACTGACGGTACTGCAAAAATAAAAAAAAAATTTCAAGCCCATTTCTCGAATTCCTTACGAATAAAAGATCGCAATATTGTAGTTCCCACCCAAATGAGTCACACCTGGTTTGAATAATATCAAAAGAAAAATCCAGAAAAGTTCAAGATAAGCCAAATTTATTGGTGCGATTATTTAGTAAAAATTGTCAAACCTCAATTTTCTAGAACTCTTCTGCGACGTTTTTTTCTTAAACATTCTGCTACGAGTGCTACTGTTTTGTCTGATAAGAAAAAATAGCGGATCCAATTCCATCACCCCGCTCATTTTTTAAACCAACGGGCGACACATCCAAAATCTGCACGTTAAATTTTCACCACAACAAAATCACCATGGTGTTCGTAAGTACGAAATTCGACCAACTACAGTCACCACCTTTCTTTATCATCCTTATCCGCCACAAGATAATGGCTTATCAAAATTATTGCTAATGTATAAACTAAAGTATTATACAATTTATGTTATGTTCCAGGTTATGATGTAAAATTTACAAAATTAGAACGCTAAACATTTATCCTGCACTTGTATTTTCAATCGACTGTGAAACGACATCTATTATTCGGTCGTAACATTAAAATTAAAACTATTGTTTTAGATTACGCTCATAAAAATCCTGTATTTGATTTCCTTATCGCTTCAGAATTCTTTAGCGCTTTCGAGTGCGGGAGATGTAATTAAGTACTAAGATTACAAAATAATCCAAAAATAAACCAGGCTTATCTTTATTAAGTGGAACTAGAAAATTGAAAAGATATGGGGACTATGCTGATAACAAACAAAGAGGGCATCTCTATGTAATTTTCTAATGTCTGAATGATAACTAAATAAAAATCTTGTTTCAAGGAAATTCGAACCTACGATTTTCAGATCCGCCCCTTAGATTACAGGAACAATTGCTTTATAAATAAATTGGTAATTCAATAGTAACCATTTTTTTAAATTTCCACCTTCACATGGCCATAGCTCGGAAACTATCGATTTTTCAGTAAAAATGATGAAGTGCTATTTTAAAGAGCGTGAAATCATCTACAAACTAGATTTAGACCTTTTATTGTCTAAAATCAACGGCTTTCGAGTTATAGGTCAAAGTAGGTTAAAAAATGTTGAAAATTTCCAACTTTTGTTTCCTTGTTTTTTTCAAATTGCTGTATCTGTGAAAGAAACATCTTACGAAAAACTGACCGCCCCATTCCGGATAGGAAATTTAACGGATTATAACTTTTGTCTAGTAAAAATTTTTGAAAAACCAGTCTATTTCACAGAAAATTAGAAAATAATAAAAGCAGCTACAAGACAAAAAATTAAATTCACAAAATTTTTAATTTTATTAATTTATAACTCGAAAGTCGTTGATTTTAGACAATAAAAGTTTAAATCTAATTTGTAGATTATTTCACGCTCTTTAAAAAAGCACTTGACCATTTTTACTGAAAAATCAATATTTTCCGAGCTATGGCCATATTAAGATGGAAATTTAAAAAAATGCTTTAGAGGGCCTAGCGCTCGAGGGTTTGAATTTAGAAAAAAAATTTTATTAAATATTTTTCTTAGAAAAGTGTCCTCTATCACCACTGAAATTCAGGGGATACCCTGTATAAACCAAATAATTTATTTTAATCTTATTATTTAAGTTTCGGTGATTCAATATTTATACAAGTCATTTTAGGTTTTCCAAACGTAATGTTTATTATTATTTAATAATATAATGTAAATTAATATCAAAATATCAAACGCTAGAAGAATAGTACTTTTTAAAGCCACTTTTGACACTTAAAAATCACTTTTATAGAAAAACTTATTAAAGATTTTTTGTTGAAAATTTCATTCTCTTCATTTTTCGTTATATAGATTTTTCCATTTCGTTGCACCGTTTTCGAGTTACAGTGACTTAAAAAAGACTGTAAAACACAAACAAATGTCATCTGTATCTTGGAAACGGTGCGACAAAATAGAAAAATGTTTAAGAACAAAAATGTAGAGAATGATATTTACAAGAAAAAGTATCTATTAATTTTTCTATTTTGTCGCACCGTTTCCGAGATATACATGACAATATTTTTTGTATTTTACAGAATCTTCTTTTCTTTAAGTCACTGTAACTCGAAAACGGTGCGACGAAATAGAAAAATCTATAGAACATAAAATGAAGAGATTGAAATTTTCAACAAAAAATCTTTAATAAGTTTTTCTATAAAAGCGATTTTTATGTGTCAAAAAGTCTCCAAAAGGTACAATTTACATTGCCTACATGAAACTGTTGGGAAAAATCGGACCCCGATAACCCTAAATCCGCTCCTGGACTTGAATATTCTTTCACACCTGAGCGATTAATCGTTAGCGCAATTTCTACCTCGAAAAGTTTATCCTTGAACTCGTAAATTATCCTTCCACGAGCGCAGAGGAAGCTTTATATTCAGAAATAAATCTCTCACCTATCTTGGTTTGTGACGTCTGCTTCATGATCAACGTGTTCCGAATTTTCCTGGTGCGTCCTGGACGATTCTTCTCGAACGGCATCCGGTCTCCTGTCGGAACCCGTTCGCGACACTGGATGGCCAGGTTTCGTCTCACCTAATAAACAAAAAACATGTAAATTAATAATTAGATACAGTAGCGGCCAGATCAAAGATGAGCAAATTAAATAATTATTTTTACGTAAATTGTTAGGATAACGTTTCCGATGTTTATTAAATAAAAAAAAAATGTTAAATTGAAAACGCGTGCCCGAAATCGTAATATTTACATAATTACCGGTTGTTTAATTTATTCGAGAATTTTAAAATAATAAACAGCAAAGTGACGCGTCCAATCCGGTTCTTTCAGAAAATTTGCAATTATGCTATGCTTAACGAGAAAAGTTCCTCATTTTCCAGTGAAAAGCGCACAGTAACTTAAAACTTTAAATGGAACTGTAGGTCCCCTCTGCGTGAGAAGAAAATTACCTGAACAATTGATCGACTTAACGTCCAAATCACAGCTGATCGAGTTATTGACACTGTCGCTTCCGAACTTTCTGGCAATTTGCACACCAACATTTTTGGAATTATTGTTAAACGCGAAGAAATCGAACTCGTTTTGCACAATTTTACAATTCCTCTTCGCCTGCTCGAGGAGTTTGTTCCTCCTAGTCCTCAGCAGGTTCAAGTTTATGGCACTGCTAGATTTGGCTTTTGCCAAGACCGGCTTTTCGGCGTTGATGATGTTGTTGTTGTCGTTAATCAGCTCCGGGATGGCCAAATTCGAGCTGGCCGTCCGGAGTCCGAACGTCGTTTTCGGTCTAATCCGTTCCAAATTTGAAGTCTGTCGAATGAGACGGAAATCAAAATGCGACGTCGATTTTCTGATTTCAGGTACCGCACCAAAATCTTCGATCTTCTTAGGTTCTGGCTCCGCCGCCTTTTTCTTCTTGCTCTTCTTGTCGCTTTTTTCGACAATCTTGGGCATTGTCGGCTGGCCATTGCTCATGGTGTTGTCGCCATTTTTGGTTTTATAAATTTTGGATTTGACCCTCTTCAAGTAGGAATCGTTCGTGTGATCTGGTTTTAAGTTCGGCATCGAACTTCTGTTTTGGTTTTTCAAATTCTGGCTGTCGTTGCGTTTCACTTTACTTTTCTTGTCGTTCGACAGGACCGCATCCCGCTTGGCGCTGTCGCACTGTTTTTGTCCCGATTTTTTCCTCAGTTCCACACCGGAAAAATCGTCGTGGTCGTCGCACTTCTGCATGGTTTTCATAACATTCCCTTTAATATTTTCACAGCTGGTGGACGGTTTCAAGGCTCCGTACCGAAAAATGTCGCTAAATCGTCGACTCTTTCGTTCAATCTTATCCAATTTATTATCGGGATTATTATCCAATTCGTTAACTGATAATTCACTGTAAGTTCGATTTGTTAAATTAGATCGGCTGTCATAGCCGTTTATCACAAAACTGTCACTGTAACGTTTAATGTTGCTATTTAATTCGCCAATAATATCATCAGGTTTAGCATCTGGTACGAGTTGCTTCGATTCTGCATCGTTTTGTATCACATTTGTGGTTAATTGAGTGACGTCAGCGTTATTATGAGCCTCGTGTTCTCGTCTATCGCAGTTCAAATTTTCGATCAAATCCGGACCTTTTTTCGTCACGCCGCTGTTCTTTTTAAGGTTATTTCTGTTTGCGGTTTGCTTATTCGGGGTCTTTTTCTGTCCGTTCGTATCTATCGACTGGGCGGCATTTGAACTTTTCGACTTGGAGTTTTTCCGTTTCCTGTGGGTAATCTTGCTTTTTAATGATGTCATATTGTTGTTGGCCGTTTCCGTTTCGTTTGACCACATTATATTATTTATCGCTAAATAAAGTCTGTCACACACTCCGTTTTTAGACTTCTTGGTAAACGCGCAATTAACTTAATTAGTTAACAATACCCTGTACCCTCGACCTGGTCGTAACAGTTAAAAAAAGAATTATTAAATTTGAATTTCGCGCGGATAACAATTGATATGTTGCATTGTAATACGCGTGCGCAGGACGCGAAAAGTTGAATGAGCCTCGGCGGCGGGGGATTCGAACTTCCACACACCCGGAATAATTTTAAATTGGATTGAAAAATTAAATTAACAGCAATGTCGGTCGATCTTCCGGTTTACACTTCCGTTTCTATCAACTGTGACTGATAACGCCGATTTAATGTTATCGAGCCTTTCAAAATGGAAAACAATCGATAACGCTGACCCAAATGAAAACATTTAACATTGCTAGACAAAAGTTTTAGTATTAGATAAAAAAATAATTTTCCGTTATAAATCGTACGATTTAACTGGACTTGAAATTCCTAAGCGATGAGGAAGGAAAAACGAGGACAAAGAATTTTCGCACAGCCCGTAGGTGGTAACCGAACGATCTCGATTATTGAGAAAGTAAAATTAATTGCATCTCACACTAAATTACCAAACAATGCACCAAAAACTTTTTACTTTCTAAATGATGGGTGACGCGCAGCGATGAGAAAAATGTAACCAGGCAATGCCTCAAAATCGAAGATATGGTGATGTTATGATCACCAAAGAAATGTGAAGTCGATGAACATAATAATTATATATCAATTAATCCAATACTCGTGAGAAGATTATTATGCCACCCTAGAAGCTCTCCGATGAAAGTTTTGCGTTGTGCAACAATGCAGAATGCAGACAGTGCAGGTTTGGATTTCAAGTAATATTATAATTGCATAACCGTTTAAATATGTACGATTCAGCACGTGAGGTAATCTGAGGTGCAACAAAAATTATCTAAACCCTCCACTCGCGCCAGACAAAGCCTAATAAAGACGAGTTCATAAAAACAAGTTTACGACCCTTAACAAACAGTAAAACTTGGTAAGCTTCAACAAAGCAATTGGATTAAAAATAAACCGCACCGCTCGTGCAACTTTCTACCTTACGCTAATCTTATCTCAGTTTACCCCCCAAACCCCCCGGGAGTGTTTACGGTAGCATTGTTTGTTTACATTCTCAGATAATCTCTTTTTGGTCTGCAAACTTCAGACTTTACATTTTTCAAAATTTATTTTTGAGTTCTGGTGACTTCGGGGATGTTTTTATGTTATTCATCATAATTTCGTTGAAAAAATTATGAAGCGGCCTTGAAGTACAAACGCGGATATTGGAAATCGCTCTGTAAAATAATTGCTAGTAAAACTCGATTAACAACATTTCCTCAAGTTTCTCCGTAATTATCTAATGAAAGTAAAAAATGAGGAAATGATCTTCTTCATTTTTAAAGTGACATTCGAAAGATTGACGAGGAAAGTTAAAAAAATTTCTATTTTTATGCAAATGTCACTCGGTATTGTATGTCCGGTGTAAAATAATAGACCATTAAACTGCTTATGTAATGAGGATTTTACAAGCAATAATGCTCGCAAAAGTGGAAAAAGAACCAAGCATTATAAATGCATTAAAATAGAGACGTCAGCTTTAAAACTGCTGCGTGTACACGGCGGAAATTTATAATTACGAATTCCAGCTGTCGGAATGCAAAAATTCGTCATTCACGGTGTATATAAAACAAAACAAATCGATTCAACATATTACGTGGTTGCCATGGTAATGGGAAACAATTGAAGTTTGTTTACTGCTGTCAAATAGTAGTTAAAACAATCGAAAGTTGGACAGTGAAAAAAATAAATAACAATTGAAGAACCCACATCACAATAGGTTAAATTTTCCCCTCGCGTTTATTTCGAGGCTACCTCCCGGAGAGTTAACCCTAAAGTGGCAACATATCAATATATATCCGCGGCGCATGTTGCACGTCTTCCTCGGGATGGTATGTAGTACCAAAAATGCAGAAACATAACGAAAAATTGAGCACCACCACACCCACGGCGAACGTTAACTCCGCGTTTTTTTTATTGTCGAACTGCACGACTGTATCTTTCCGAACTCCAACACAAACTGTCTCGCAGGTATACAACCGGATATTAATAATACACAACTAAGTCAGGTACCTCAGGTAGGTATCCTCGTATACCATACGAGAATGTGTAATATTTCTCGGAAAAAAACGTCTGAAAATATCGGCCCAATCAAACGAGAGTGAGATCAAACGCTGGAAATAAGCACAAAGTACAATACACATTAATTAAATAATTAAAACTCCGATAAAGAACGAAAATTAAGTAGTCGCTCGTAACGACGATCGTAAGAAAACTGAAACTTGTAAGCAAGACTCGGCGCATTCTTGCTCGCAAGCGGACATTTGTTTTATTCTCTCATGAGGTTCCCCCTTCGTTTCGTTCGCTTTACTATGTGCAGTGGTGTACACGTTAAACAAACCAACATAATACAAATACGACATTGACACGAATTTTCTGACCGAGGCTAAATCACAAAAAGTCTCTGAGGTCGATGATTTGTTATCGCTCTGTATGTGTGTACCACACCGTTCGATCTCTGTTATTACTAAAATAAACAATCGATTGATTGTTGCATAATCGGTAAGCAACACCCGATCGCTCTTTTTCCAAAACGGCTCGAAGGACCAAATGTTTGACGCCCAATTTTTATCGTCGGATAAATCACGTTGATCTTGGAAATATGCAGATCGTACGCTGAGGTAACCATTCCACCTATAACCTATTAACGGTTTCGCAGTTATTTCCAGCTATGACACATCATGGGAGTAAGAATTTGCTAAACCCCCAGACTCGATTGAATTTTTGATGTGGCCGTCCGTCGTCGATACCAACATTGAAAGCGCTAGGAACGGCCTCGAAATTATCGATTCGATACCACGTCTAGGAATTACATTACAACAAAATTTGAATGATAACTTTTTATGTAACGCGACAGGACCGGACCTCCCCAATTAAAAATCACGACACACTTCGCCGGACCTTCGGAGCAATGAACGCGCTCTCTTGATTGGTCAATTATTTTCGGTAGTGCATCAGAATGTGCGCATCTCGATGCAGATGCAGTGGTCTGTTTCGTAATTGAGATTCAGGGACGCATCATAAAACAAAAACGAAACGAAATTTATTAAGACAGCTTAATTGGTATTATTTAGAAACAAAATAGCTATAAATAAACGGACTCGGGTCGATTTAAATTGAAAATGCACTAAAAATATATTGTGTGCGCACTAATGAGCTAAATAAAGGAAACAATTACAAAAAAACTCAAAAATTTGAATTTTAAATAGTACGTACGCGCACTAGAACTAATATTGGAAAAATCGCGTCGTCAAACGTTCAAAGAAAAAATATTTTGGTAGACAGGAAATGAGTTTCGTCTATTTTAAGTTCGATCGCTATATATAATTTTATAATTGTAAATTATTTGTTTACACTCGGTATATACAGAAAAGATGTGTCGAGATTTTCGATACATTTCACAAGTCCTATTGTAGTTCACCCTATGCTATCCATGCAGGTGACAGATACTCACAGTACCCACCGGTTCGAAATAATCGATTTTTTATAATTTTTTTTTAAATTTCAATCTTCAAATGGCCATAGCTACGAAAATATTGATTTTTCAGTAAAAATGGTGGAGTACTGTTTTAAAGAGCGTGAAATAATCTACAAACTAAATTCAAACCGTATATTGTCTAAAATCAACGGCTGTCGAGTTATGAATTAAAGTAAGTAAGAAAATGTAGAACAATTCGAGCATTTTAATTTTTTGGTTTTTTCAAGACCCTGTATCTTTTAAACGAAACATTTTAGAAAAAAACTCATGGATCATTCCGGATAGGAAATTTAACGGACTACAACTTTTGTCAAGTAAAAATTTTTGAAAACCCAATCTGTTTCACAGAAAATAATAAACAAGGCAAGAAATTAAATTTACAAAATTTTAATTTTGTAGCTGCCTTGTTTATTATTTTCTGATTTTCTGTAAAATGAATTGGTTTTTTGAAAAAATTTATTAGACAAAAGTTGTAGTCCGTTACATTGCCTATCCGAAATGGGGCTTAAGATTTTTGGAAAATTTTTCCGTTTAAAAGATACGGGGTTTCGAAAAAACCAAACATAAAAAAAGCGTGAATTTTTCAACATTTTTTTACTTACTTTAATTCATAACTCTAAATCCGTAGATTTTAGACAATAGAACGTTTGAATTTAGTTTGTAGATTATTTCACGCTCTTTAAAAAAGCTTTGAACCATTTTACGGAAACGTTATATTTTTCAAGCTATGGCCATGCGAAGCTGGAAATTTAAAAAAATAGCTTTAAAGAGGTCTAACTCAAGAGAATTTGAATTTAGAAAAAAAATTTTGTTAAATATTTTTCTTAGAAAAGTGTCCTCTATCACCAGAGAGATGTTATTCTTATAGGATTTCGTTAAGGGGCTTCACCACCCTGAGATTTTCAAAATATCGAATTTTCTTCTTATGGCTGGATATATTGTTTACACTTTTAAAAATATTTTGAACGTTTAACCATTTCAAAATTCAATTATAATCGCAGATTAAAGGGTAATTAAAAAAATATTTGTTTAAGAAGCAAACGCAATACTGATTTTTCTTTTGCGATTTTCTCAAAACTACATTTTTCAAACTGGTAGACAAAATATCTCAGAATTTACTTAACTGATTTTGTTAAAATTTGAACCACATATTCTTCATAATATTATCTAAAGTTAAGCATAGGATTTTTTTAATTGGGTGTCGTGTTTATTGGATCGGTGGCATCATAAAATGCTCCAGCACTACTCGATCGTGATGAAGATCGAAGCGGGGATCCACAAAGCAAGAAATCCCATGGCCGCACTTGTGCCATGGAAGCACAAACTTCAGCAGGTGCACTGAAGACTGTTTTGAGGGTTTCCCCCAAGGGCTTTCAGGAGGCGAACTGTACGACGTAACTACCAGATCCTCCTTCCCCTAACCAATTGCAATGTTTAAGGCTGAGATTTTACTGCCCGACGGATTGACTTGAAATTTGGAGAGCATATTTGCTTGTTTATGTATTAGTATTTTAAAAAATACTCAAGTTGTACTGCTAGCGAAAGGTTCACTTGAGATATAAACATGACATCTCGAAGCTATACGCAACTTGAAAAGCTTTTGTGTCAGTTTAGGGGTAAATAACTGTCAGATCAAACAAAAAGCATCATCATCTCACCTTCTAAAACAATTCGCACTCAAATTTCGCAATTAATAATCGATAGAATCAATAAAGAAATCGCACCTAAAGCGTCATTGCTAACCAAATAATACCGGTTATTTTTATTAAATGAATAAATTGGCTTTAATAACTCACAGAAACAAAGTACATTAATAATCCCAACAACAAAAGAGTAATAAAGCACAAGATCAAAGCATAACCGACATAAATAATCAACAAGGTAACCCACGGCGCCCGTTGGTTAATATTAATATAATGAACAGGGATTCCTAAACGGTGGAAACAATTTTTGAGAATTTTTGCCGGTATTATTACGAAATATAATTTTTTGTGTTAGTCAGACGAACCCCCAACTATCTCACCGGGAGTAGCGCTTTCCTTTTGGATCGATATGGAGTGGAAAACACGACCCCGAAGGGACCCTTTAGTTTTATGCCGGATAAAAACGACCGACGAGGAAGTAACGAGACGCATCAGGATTATAAAAAGGACCTTTTGTGTTTCAAAATTCCAAGGAACAATCGCTTTAATAACAACTGCAATAGAAAGGAAATTTTCATAAAGAAAAGAACATTTTCTCGTTAAGCACTGTTCCAGTCTTTGATTTCAATTTTTGTCCTTCGAGCCGGATACCGCAGAAGAGAAAAAATAATATTAGAAATTTGGATTGGAAACTTACCGGATTTAATGGAAAACATAATTATTCAAAGATAAAGCCATCAGACGGACGCTGAGTCGATGTTAAAATTTTAATAAATCAACTGGCGCCCGACAATTTTCCGAGTCAATTTATTATTTACACACGTGCCGATATGCATCTTTTAGAATTACCGCAAAACCAATGATCGAAAAATCACTTTGTTCGTTTCATCCAATAACACTTAAATAAACATTGCGCCGTACTATAATTAGACCGCAAACGGTTCCGTGTTCAAATCCCAAACATCGCTGATCCAGTTTGGCAGGAATCGAAAATTTCTTCGGAAAGCCAACGCAAAAATACAACGTTCGAGACCGATTAATCTCCTACGAATGGAGCAGTCACCAATTAAGATATACAGCATTTAAATTGATTTTACATTTGCTGCCAGCCAACGCAATTTATAGCCATTTAAAAATAATCTCACACAGGATTCGAACCCTCGTCCGTGCGTTGCAGGCAGCTTTCGGAATAAATAGACGCAAGGTTAACACTGAAATTTGAAATTTTTCGAAATATTGCATTTCGCACAAAAAAGAATTAAATTCGGAATAAATCAAATTACTTGGCACCGATTTTGTTTGAAAGCTTAATCTTATAACAAGCCTCGATTTACAACAACATTATGTACACTTCGCGATTGAAATATTAAAAAGGTGCTCGAGCAAAATCAAATTTCCCTGCCAAATTTTACTCATCAATTTGAGTAATTCGAGATCCAATCTTCCTTATTGGCGGAAGAAATAGCATATTAGATTTTCGATAATTTAGCCTGTAACGTTGCAAATGCGATTTTCTAGTGGTTCAAAAGTTCTTTCATTCCCCCCCCCCCTTACTCCCGCTTATTGATACGCCACTGCGGGGGGGTGTGGTTAAATCATAATGCGTTGATTGGAATATTTGACGAAATGATTTTGAAGGTTAATACAATAAATAGAGCGGCCTTCTCCATTATGGTCTATCGATGTGTTTGTTAATTTGTTATCGACCCCCTTCCGTTTGGCAAACATGTGTTATAGATATTTTTACACAAAATATTGAAATGTTTCCTGGCATCAGCAACAACAAACCAAACAATGTCAAATGTAGATAATGTAAACAATCTGGTGCCTGACGCAAAACGATGAATGAACGGTGGTAGTATCGGCGTCCGTTGACGTCACGCGACGCCTATTTATGTCGCACATTCAGATACACAAACTTATCTAATGAATCGAATTTTCCAACTTGCCTTTTATTAATTTTTACGATCACGAGTGTGGAGCTGAAGAGGACGAAGCGAAGTTGCTTTACGACCCTTTTGTTGTTCCGAAGCAGACCTTGAACTTGTCGACCATGAAAAATGGCGAATGGAAAAACGCAAAACAGATTTAACAAACTTTTGCAATTATGCGCATACCTAGTTGGAAAACTTTCATTTTGCTTTTCTTATTTGATTATGTAACATATAATAAAATTTGTTATTCTTTTGGATTAAACCAGGAATAAATTCATATTTCCGAATCGGCTGCCACCTAAGTTATGAGCTTTTCCGGAATTGTTTATTCGAGTGAATGAAATAAATCCAAACGGCCATTTTTTGCCGGGATAATCCGCCGAAATGTCGTCCGATAAAAATGTGAAATGTCTTCTACACTTCGTGGTTGCCAATTTTCCTTTCGTTTTTTGCTTTCCAACCCAGACAACCGCATTGGAACACTTTCCAATTTGTTTACGGTCAGAGACGCACTCGCCACCAGAAAGCTAATTTGAAAACAAAATTTTCAAAACCGAATCTGTTCACGAAAATTAAATTTGGAAATTCAAAAAAAAATTAATTTATAAAATATCATATTTTCAAAAGTCTCAAAATCCTCTTTGTAAATTTAAGCTTAAAAGCAAGAAAAATTGAATTTGGAAATCTTTGAAATTTTTTAAATCAATTCATTCAGTAAAAATTTACTAAGAATTAAAATTAAAAAAATTAAAATGTGTTTTTAGCGGTTGGAATGGGGAATTATCAAAATAAAATCCTGATAGTATATTATAAAATTCCAGTACGCTCCTGCTACAGTGTGTCATTTTTTGGACGAAAAAACACTCTGATTTTCCTCACCTTTGCCGATTTTTCCAGGCGAAATTTGAAAAATTAGAAATTCCCTATCTTCTCCGAGTATTCTAAAAGAGTGGATATCCTGCAATATGTGCTGGAGGGTGTTCCACACCCCCCAGACCCCCCGGTTTACAATTTTACCAACCGAAAAATATATTAAACGAACTAGATTAGGACTAACCGAGAAATTTGAATTTTTAAATAAAAATGGGGGAAATTTAACATGATTTAACCTTCTGGTAGAAAAACTTAAGACTTGGAAAGCATATTTATTTAATTACCTTACTACTCATGAAGATTAGCAGCAACTTTATGTGTTACTTTGAAAGTTAATTATAAAAATAATATAGAAATATAAAGCCAAAATTTTAAACCGGGGGTCTAGGGGTGTGGAATACCATCCAGTACATATCACAGGATTTCCACTCTTAGAATACTTGGAGAAGATAGGGAATTATAGTTTTACAAATTTTGCCCGTAGAAACCGGGAAATTTGAATTTTTAAGCAAATGAGGGAAGTTTAAACCACGGAGGGTTGATTGTCCTGCGGTGGACAGGAAAGGCTGAAAAGAGATCCACCGTCTAGCTGTCCGTCCCCGGACGGTAAAGAATAAAAATTATTCGAATATAAAATCAGCCATAAATTTTGAATTTAACAAAATTTCAAAATCTGAATATTTACAATAAAAATATTACTCTAATACAAAATCAGATCAATCATCGGCTATTCAGTTAATATTTATAACAAAAATTTTAATTAAAAAATTTTGAAAAATATTTACAATTTAATAGGTTTTTATGCGAAGGGGGGTTAAAAATCTGAATTTGATATTGAAAATAATTCAAAAAATATATTTCTCGAAAGTAATTTGGGATATAATTAAAATTTTAAGTGCAGGTTTAAAAACTAAAATAATCTGGAAGACCCTCTCGAGTTAAAAATAAATCCACAAGTCGTGAGCTCTTGGTTTACCAATTGAGCAACCGAACCAAGAGACAGCATGTATTTACTATTTGTGTGCCATATGTAATAGACATAATTTTGGTTCAAAAATAGACAAGGGACTTGAAATTTTGTTTTGGCGCCACTTCTATTCTCAAAAGCCGACGACGGACGTCGGAAATTATGAATTCTAATCGAACGTCCTAATTACGATTTCCACGATTTAATTAACCGAAAAAAACTTACCGAATCGTAAAAATGCAAATCGCTTGCGTGATACACGAAACCTGAATGAATATTATGAAAACTCACCTGAAACAAAAAACAAAGTATTAGTACCACGTCGACGTTTTACTCCTGAAATTATGAAAAAGTGAATTTTCGCATTTGGCAAAGAAAGGCGTAAATACCAAACTGAAATAAAACTCCACATACTACATTAAATTTTCTTCTAAATAAAACACGGTTTTATTGGTATATCAATTTTCACACCGGAAGCTACTCAGTTAGGCCTAGGCGAAAAGTCTTTTTTTTTAATTTTCGAATATTTTCCTCCTGTTTAGTTTTTATTTAAAAAAAATCATCTATTTTTATTCTCCTGTGTCAACATCAGAAATTGTAATCAATAACATAAGAAGGTGCTTTCAATCACCTACAAAAATATCGTGATCAACTCAAATTAGTTCGGCTACCGGTTTATTACATTACAGAAATCCATAAATTCCATTAACTTATTGGATTTATTATCATTTTCTCAATGAACATACAACGTATCAAAATCAAGAGAGATAAGACAGAACTAATGGACGATAACGATCACAAATTACTGCTAGGATGGAAAATTCGCTGCTTTCATTAATAAAACCAGCATGATATCAAAAAATAGTAGAACGTAAACAATATAAACTCCTTTCAGCTGAACAGAAATTTTGTTACTAAAAAAAAATTAATATACCTTTGGAAATAAATATCTGCCCTGCTAGGGGCAGGTCAACGACTAGAAATAGAAAGACTGAAATCTGTCTATTCAATAAAAGTATACATTCAAAATGTAATATTCTGGTTTGAGAGGGTGGCGGCTCCATCGCCCTCCCCGTGCCAGCCGCCACTAATTACAAGTTTATATCCGGAAATCAGGAAAAATGCATTCGAAAATCCCCCGATTTTGAAGGAATCCCGATTAATTCACCGATTAAAAATTACATTATCCCAGTCCACAACACTATCGATTCACCCTATATATCGAGAAAATTAATTTAATACCATAATTAAATAATAAAAATGCGCTTCATGACCTGATATTTGCAAATGTCAGCAGGCGGAAAATGTCAGGATGGAAGTGAAAAATATACGACATTTCGGAAAATTGAAGAAAACCTACAAACCCATTTCCAGCTAATCGACTCTTCCGGATTATCTATGGTTTAATAATAAAAAAAACTAAACCGATGCAATCGTTAGAAACGTAAATAAGTAATTAGAAAAAATTAAAACTTCATAATTAGAAAAATTAAGGATGACTCAGAATTGCGAAGGCAGACACGATGAACGTGGGCATGCAAAGTTTTTCTTGGCTATTGTTACATTTCTTTGGCACGTAGGTGAGCGACTGGTTATTCATAGTGCACACAACGGGTACACCGAACGCGAAAACTCTTCCAACCAAAGTGGTTTCAATTCAGGGTTTTAGGGTTCTCTATGCAAGCGATGGGGGACAACCTGTTTGGGTTCTCATGTCTCGATTACAAAAACTTTGGAACAGTTGAAAATAGAACGGCGTGCAACTTGTTGAAAACTTGTTAACAAGTTTGCAGCCAACTACGCCAACGTGGAAAAACTGGAATGTCATTGTGGCGCCCCAATGGCCGACGCTTGCAGCAGTAGAAGAGCAAATCTGAGGAGATGAGTGTTTGGTTCTTGCTCAACTGTGACAAATATGATTAGTAGTTGTCGTCATCAAAAGTTCGAGACCGATCTGGGAAGTAAAAAGAACAGTATCCCATTAATTACATTTCCCTTGCAAGTCATCTTGGCTTTGGCCAAGTTTATCGCCTACACAGTACATGGTGCTTGGCACGCGAAGAATAACGCAAATAGGTAAATCAAATTTACCGAAAAAATGAGTTAAATTCCCGGCAAAATTAAATCAAAAATTCTATTTTACGGTTTTTGAACTTCACATCTCAGGCCATCTAAGTTAGTACCGAAAATTGTAGTTACGGTCCTGGGCGTGATTTTTCAACTTGTCCGGAAGCTTCGGTGGAAGCATAATTTAGCATTGAAAAAACAAACTTAAGTTAAACAATGGAGCATGTGTGTCGACAAAACAGATAAGTTGTTTACAATCGCTGATTGCTACTAACCTGCGTTAGATCCCCAGGTAGGCAACTTAAGTAACTTTTTGAAGCTGCTCGAGCGTTTCAAGCTACCCGAACGTGTGGTGTAATCCTGGGTCTCCATAAACCTTACAAAAACTACACACAAACCCGAGGGATAATTTTCACTACTATAAAATTCGATTCTTTTGCTTGGGAGCACTTGAACCACCACATAGTTTCATTTATTCTCGCAAACCTAATAAAAATTAAAATATTTTTTGAGCAAATGCCCGATCGGATTGACCACAAACAAATCGGAAAATAATCGAAAATTTCAATATAATTGTATCCTGTAGCTTTTATCGCGAAACACTGGGATAAACTAAATTGGCGCTAATGTTGGTAGGAAGTCGCTAAAGGAGGATGTGGGTTATTGTGGGCTTGAGGCAGCACAGACCTAAAACGAAAACGGACCGATTCCAAATCCACTTCAAGAAATCTGATTTATTTGGGGTTGTAAATTTCGGGCGGGATACCTGTAAGCACCAACCCCAGGTAGTTTCTATTTTAACACAGTAACAGATGTTCGTTCTAAAATTAAAATGTGCGAAAGATCCTTTTGAACATCTCGGAGTACAAATCGACGGGGGGTTGGTAGTAAAAAAATAAAGAGATACTGTCAAATTAACGTCAAAATTGAAGGTAGTAATGGGTTTTTCGCGCTTGATAATTTTATTGATGGGCATTTTATATCCGGGCTATTGTTCTTATAAATCTCTGAAGAATCGAAATGTGGAAAATAATATAAAATGGTTAACCTATTGGCTGAGCTTTGCAGTGTTCACCGGGGCCGAATTTTTCGGCGACGTCTTACTCAATTGGTTGCCGTTTTACAATACCACCAAGGTGCTCTTCATCATGTGGCTCCTGTCGCCCATAACGGACGGTTCCAAGATATTTTACCACAAATGTCTGCAGCCCCTGTTGGCGGGGCGAGAAAAATACATCGAGAGTTACGTTTCCAATTTGATCCTAGCGGTGGTGACCCGTCTGATGCCGACCACGGTTTTGATAACGCAACAACTCGGTCGAAAGTACAGATCCACGCTGGAGCCGATCAAGAACATTTTGGAACCGGAGGTTGCCAATCGTTCGACGATATCGCTTCCACCGAAAAGTAGTAAAAGTGAAGTGAATATACCTAAAAGTCGATCGTACGACGAATTGGACAGATGCGAGGAGATTACCGAGATTCCAAACAGCTCGAGGAAAGGCGTGGATTTTAAGAAAATGTTGAAAATCAATTTTCGGGACAAAAACATAAAATCGAACCAACACAACATCGAAGAGGTTTACATATTTTTCCAGTGATAGTCTGTGTGCGCGTCGAAAAACGTTTGAGGGTCTCCGCTTTAGAGCATGATTATCTAAAAGCAGCCAATTTATAAATAATTTCGGGTTCATTTCGTACAGACTAAAATTCAAAATGTTATTTTTTCGATTTGTTTGTGCAAACAAAACCGCAAGAGATAAAATAATGTTGTAAAAATAATAACCTTGGAGTGATTAAAAAAATTGACAAGTAGTAATTAAAAATGTCTTATTTAAATCCTAGCTGTTGCGAAGGGAAAGCGCAACCGGCACTGGAATTATGGCATCACAAATAACATAAACAAAAACACACGCGACGAGAACTGCGAAGAGCATGGGCGCGCGACGTCCGTCGATGGGACATGCAGTATCACTAAAATACGGCCAAGATATGGAGTGCGAGAATGCGAAAGTTGGACGGCGCAGCCAACAGCTGAGCGTCCCGAACTAACCTAACGTAAAATTACATTGCTCGTCCCGTGAACCGCATTGCATAAAAGAACCGACAAAAGAAATCCAACTAACTATCATAGGCGGAGTTTGTCTTCGTGCACGAAAGGTGCTACTAAAATTAACACGAAAATTCAGCGTTGACGCAAATTAAGATCGACGTTAATTGTTGTATCGATAAATTTGTGAAATGACTCAAAAACGCAAATACTTCCTCCTTTGGCTGCCAGGAACGAATTTCCAGTGTCATTACCAAAGCTATTTTTATAACTTACGCTCTGGATACATCAATAACCAATGATAGACAGTCGTGAGCATTAGAATTCAGAGGAAATTACCATAATTGGAAATTACGGCTTTCCAAATACAAGAACTCCTGATGGATCCTTTCCTTCCATCAATTTCAGGATAAGAACAACGTCAAGCGAAATTGCTTTTCAGAAAATCAATACCACTGCCGTTTGTCTCTTCCGGCTGCCGTAGGTCACTTTTTGAAAATTTTAAAATATAAAACAAAGTAACAAAGACCAACTCTCCGACCAGAAGGCGGAAAATGTTTGATAAACAGTCGATATCGGGTTCTACCAGTAAGACCCTGAATCAAAATTCAAAAGTCAAATGTTAGCAATGTAAATGGTAACCTTTGAACACCTTTTTGTCACACAAAAATCGCTTGTACAGCAATACTCACCCGACACTCTTTGTTGCAAATTTCATTTTTGATTATATACATTTTTTTACTCAGTGGCACCGTTTTTCAGTTACAGTAAAATAATAATATTTGATTAAAATTGTTTCAAGTCACTGTATCTCGGTAACGGTGCGACGAAATAGAAAAATGTTTATAAACAAAAATAAAGGAAATTAAATTTGCAACAAAAAATGTCAGATGAGTATTGCTGTAAAAGCGAATTTTATGGGACGCCTAATAAAATTTAGTTGCAAAACTGTCCAGGGGTGGACGCGAACTCGCCACTGCATAATGCAATTAATTTCCGCAATACTTTAAACAAAAACAAATCACTTAAGATTTGAAAACTGGAAGCTATCGAAGATTCGATGACCTTCCAAGGTAGGTATTTAGAACAATTCCATTTCCATATGAAAGCCATCCCGATAAGGCGAGCAACCTACGCCGGAAGTTACTTTAAATTTAGTTGGCGACATGCGATTTCCTGTAACGGTAACAATAATACAAAATAATCCAGTTTATGATGGCAGGAGGAACCTTCAAATTTTCGTCAGTAGAGCCAAAAAGACAGCAAGTTTTCCTTTGACCCATCGCCCCATAAAATAAATAGGAGAGTTGAGCGCGTGCCAAAAATTGTGCTAAACATTTCTGCGTGCCAAATTATCATTTTCTCATCAATATTGTTATGGTAAAGCTGAATTGAATATTAATCAAGTGAATCATCCCGGTCGCCACTCGTACAGGAAAATTGCATTCCAATATGGCTGTTCAAAATAGCAATGTATACAAATTCAAAAATATTTTTTTATTGCAGAGATAAAAGCTAGCTCCTCGCGCTATTTGCATGAGACATCAATAATTTTGTCCCGACTAAAAGTTTTCGATTTCAAGATCAGATTCAAAAATTAAATTGTACTATAACCTAAATGTAATCAATCTGGAAATGCGATCGCGGGAACCCCCGCCCGAGAAATCGAGATTTTAATTCTCAATCAGCAAAAAATATAAATCGAGATGAAAATTAAGACATGAATTCTTTCTGGCTAAGTTCCAATTTATTTCCGACACGTTCAGTTCTCTATCTGTTCAATCATTAATTCTGTTTCGTAATCTCCGCTGCGTGCAGCCGCAATAATATCAACTTTTCAAACAGAAAATTTGTAATTTTCGTGTTGTAACGCAAGTAGCGCCGTAAGTCGGAGCAATGTATTGGTAAACACACGTAGACTTTCCCCCTATCCCTATTCCGAGACGGAAAAAAAACACCCCTCGAAAAGGTATGAAACTACACAGTAAATTGATCCCACTGCGCTCCGCCAATAAAATTGGAGTTGGAAGTGACGATTTTCCCTCATAGACACACTAGAAATCTAATCAATAATTTCCACGCGTTTTGTTCCTGGCGACACGAAATAAATTAGTTTTTATAGGATTCTTCGCTATCCAAATGCACCATGTCAAATGCAATAATTTGCATTTGCCCCCCCAATTAATTTAAAATTTTTCATAACTAACAAAACAAGTGAACAATCCTATTCAGTGGATTCCTATTCCTCTACCTTCAATACAGACAGATCAATAACTACTACTCCTATCAGATTTGATTTACATCCTGTCGCATTAATTTCTAAAGGAAATTTAATTAAATTTCGTGTTGTCACGAAGCGCGTCGTCCAGCGCCATAACACAGAGGAACTGTTTTACCTAATCTACCTCCAGCATTGTCCAATAATTAAAATAACTATGCAAAACAGTAAGCGCCTAGCGGCCCGACAATACCGCCGGTGAAGAGTAACTTAAGCAAAAATTTTGCCCTAATTTAGAAAAATTCCGCTTAAATCTATAGCGCACACACGAGTTGATCGAAGGCGACAGTTTTGTCAACCTAAGGAGCGTCCAGATAATAGACCGCTACTTCCTTATTATCTTAAAGTAAACAAATTAACGGCGCTAATTAACTCGGTAATATTGCGCCCCGACGCTATAATTTCTCTTATCTTAAATGTGACCGATAATAAAGGGGTGGTTGTAACAGCAACTGCGATTTGACTACCGGTTTACGTTTTGTTAGATTGTCCTGAATCTTGACAAACTATTCCATTATAGAATTAATTCCCATTCCCACAAACATTGCAAAACTATGTTCCTTGCGAAAGTAATTTTTGTAATTCACCGACTTTCCCTTTCATGAATTTTGTAATTTATTAGAAAATTCAAACAAAACTTTTAAAAATTAATATTTTGATGCAAAAATGCACAAAATGCGCATCTGTTTTCTAAAGGGTTTATTAACAATTTCTTTGCCAAATTTTGAAAAAACAAACAAATGAAACACTTACCGGTGCTGTCTAGATCCGTCGTACTGATGTCTCGCTCTTCGGCCATTTTTCTTTCTCTTTCCACTGAAAATTAAAAAATAATTTAAAAAAATATTCACGAAGGTCCAAAAGTGGAAGAAAAAATCACCAAACAATAGAACCCCCTCGGTAGAGAGTCTACGGGACCCCTGACTCAATTTTTCTTTGATTAATTGAATTTTAATTAGAATATTGTATCATTTAGAAAAAAGAATTTAAAATTAGGATTAATCAAAATTGGATTTAGAAAAAAACTTGAGCCAGGAGTGCCCTTGCCCCTTCACTAGCAAGAAACCAAATTTTAATGCAGAAAAAAAAAATAGCGGAGTGTAGGGTTGACCTAGCGGTTGACTACCAAAGTAGTCTAGCAGTGGCAAAATTTAAACAACTACACCCAATTTCCTATCCAGTATGGACACCATAGGGTCGAAAGCAAGGGGTAAATATCTCGAAAAGTAGATAGCCCCGTTACTCTCCCCCCTTCCAAACATTCTGGGCAGATAAGCTTAGAATATAGGAAATTCTATTATTTAGGAAATCGAGAAAATCTTAGAAAAGCCAATGGAATCTCAGAAAATTAAAAAAGCTAAAAAATAAAACTTATCTAGATCATTCTTAAGATTTCCTAATATCATACGATTTCCCTTCGGTTTTCCAGCAACAAAATATGGAGATATCATCGAAAAACTCTGATGTACTAGTGAAGAAAAATCTGAAGATATTCGATGAAATTTCAAAGAATCTCAAAGAGGTTTAGCATCTTTGAAAATTTCAAAAAATTCATGGAAAATTTAAGAATTTCAAGATAATCTCAGGGAATTCTAAAACATTTTAGTAAATAGTTAAAATTGAGGAGGAAATCTGGAGTACAAGTATCCAAGAAATAGAAATATCAAGAAAATCTTTAAAAATTCAAGGAAATGTAGGAACTCTAGAAATACAAAGAAATCTAAAAAAAATCTAGAAAGTTACAGGATCTTAGGACATCTTGTGAAATGGAAAATCCCAGAAAGTTCTAGAATATCCTAGAAAATCTCAGAAAATTGAAAAAATAAAAAAACTATCTATAGTATTCTTAAGATTTTCTAATTTCCTTGTATTTTCCATTTCTTAAGACTTCCTCAAATTTCCCTTCAGTTGTACACAAGAACAGATTCAGGAGAAATTCAAAATTGTTTTCAGATATTTACCCCTTGGTCGAAAGCACGGTACATAATATAGTAAGGTAATCTGACGAGCAACGTTTACGTGAAACGTTTTCGTCCCCAAGGATAGAGAATAAGGTACCTATAAGCAAGCGTTGTATAGACAGAGAGCGATGCTTGTCGTAGTAAGATGATTTAAAATGTGCACGTATTATTACATTTAGATACCTTATTTTGCATCTCTCTCGTAGTACATTATGGTTTCATTTCTAATGCACGTAAAGAGTGCAGCGCTGGATTGCCTTACTATATTATGTACCGTGGTCGAAAGCCTAAATTCTCTAAAAATTGTTGTTGGGAAATCATACTCAACCTCAGCGCCGAGAAAAGTTATGTGAATAACAAGGGTGGATATAAAGAAGAAGGATGGTAACTACCCCTCCTCCATGACCCAATTAGAAATTTAACAAATTTTTAACAAAAAATTAAATTAGTCTACCCTTGATGCTAATATTTTAGCTACTTACTTTGAATAAAGTGAGAGCTAGGTTTACGTCGAGGATCCCGGCTGTGTATCCTGTCCATGAACTTCCCTATCCCTCTGTCTTTCTTATTGATGGGCCCCGGACACGTATCATCGTATAACTTTACACACAACCTGTGTACGTTGATGAGACACGCTAAAAAATGAAATTATTAAAAAATACATTTGGTTATCGAAATAATCAACTTACTGGTGCATTGGTAACCTTGAGGTGAAATTCCGTTGATTATTTGGTGACAGTGATTACAAAGTATCACAGTGTAATAAGGTTGGGCAACAAACTGATGCCCTTGGAGGGTTAACTACAACAAAACCGCATAAGTATAAAACATAAGAGAAAAACACTTTCTTACCTTTCTGGAATACTTTCCAATAAATTTCGGTCTGAAGGTTTCCTTCTTTACGAAAGTCGGACATCTATCCAAACCCCTAGCCGTGGATCTAACTCCAAAAATTCGCGTGATAACCGTCGCTAAAGCTGCAGCCATGAGGTAACGTTTGTGGTCATAATTTTCCTGATCCAGTTCCCTTCTAGCAAAATTGCAAGTTAAAAAAAATCGTACAACCCAAAAAATGGTACTTACAGATAAGGATCCAGCTTATCCAACAGGAGATTTTCGTACAAATTCATTTCCTTAGCTTTATCCTGAGTAATATCGGCCAAAATTAAATCGTTGGGTCCAAAAATGGTTCCCAAACCGGCGGTGCGCTTTTGTTGAAAATCTTCCAATTGTCGCGTGAGTTCCTTGTTGGCTTTAGAGCGAGCTTTCCAGAAAATCTTTCGTAAAATTTCTTCTTTGTCGAATTCGCGAGTTAGAACGTCGTCGATTTCGCGCGCGATGTTTTCGTCTACATTACTAAGCCTAAGTGGCGCTCCCGGAACTAAGAAAGTCGAATGTATTTCGTACGCCCACTTGCGCATTTCCTTAGCGTTGCCTTCTTTATACAAATCGGTGATAAGGTAAAACAGAAGACTGTTTGGATCGGAATTTGATAAAATATAATTCATGAACACAGCTAAGTGAGGTGTGTGCTCCCATAAACGAGATAGAGACTTGAATGGGCCGTGATCTTCTAGTTGTCCCTAAAAATAAAAAGTTAAATTATCGTGGTTTATTTTAATTGTAGGTACACTTACCACTTCGGGGTCGGATATTTCGTCGTCTTCCATACTGATTATGGGTTGTTGCGCCGATTGGGCAGTTGCCGCATGTATGGGTGAACTATTAGCTAGAACTCTTCCCAACAGACTAGAACTGGATAGGAGTGACTGGTCGAGAGATGAATCCATTGCGTTCTATGGAAAAAAAAGGTTAAAAGTAAAATAACTTGTAAACCTTGGATTGGCTACAAACCTCATCGAAATGATCCACGTCGTCTGCGTTGGCAGAATTTCTATTGTGATCTTGACGTCTTCCCGAGAGGGGACTGGGATACGGTGGCGGTGGAGTGCCGGGTGGAGTACCTGCAGGTTCCCAGCTTTCGGATCTGGTGAGGTCGCTCATACTTTCGGATGCGATTAGGCGTCTGGAAGCTTCGGCAGGCGAGACGACACACAAGGATTCCGGACTCGATTTTGTTCGATGATGAGTATGGTTTGGAGTCTAAAACACGAAAGAGAGGATGAAATTGAGAGCGAAAGAGTAAAATGGTAGAAATCTAAACCGCTCGGTTCCTAAAGTTAATTTTCGATAAAAAAAAAGAAAAACCACACAACCGCAAATGTTTTGAATTAAAAATTCCTCAACCAAAAATTTAGAACGTCTCGCGCTGATTTAAAAAAATTAACAATTTAAAGCAATAAGAAAAATAAAATAGAATTAGATACGGAAAAACTAAAAATCTACAAAATTGTTACTTACATAGTTATTAAGTAATGGTGTGCAAGTTGCCACAAGTGGATACGACATTTGTTTGTTTATGGAATTAACGGCATCGGGATCGCTAATTCCACTGTTAGAGACTGGATTTCGTGGAGGAAGTGGAGGTGGAGTGGACATGTCGGAATATAAGGAATTATCGACCATAATTTCGGGCGTGGGAATTTTCGTACCATCCGACTGTAAATTATTTACATTTGAGTCAACATCTACTCCGGGCTGTGTATTAAAATTAATATCGTCGCCACTTAACACAGAATTAATATCTAAAGGCACTTTGCCATTAACATATAAAGGCTTCTTGTTATTTTGACCGTCGATTTGTGGACGATTTCGTTTTGGAAGCGGCGGAGGCACATCGTTATCTAAATTACTTAATCCTTCGTTAGGGGACGTGAAGGAACAGGAAAGACTTTTTTTTAGTTTTTTGTTCGGTAGCGATTTTGTTGTTAGATTCGGGGGTGGCGAATTGGGAAGAGGAGGCGGTGGTTTATTTAAATTATCGAATAAATGGGAGATGCGTGGTGTTTGCTGTAAGAGATAGACAGTAAAGCAGTGTTAGTTTTAGTATCGACAGCCATACACAAAAAAATGGGCCCAAATTTTTGGAAATGGAGATTGTGAAGCCTGTCCCCCTTGAAAAAAATTGGGGCCATTTTAATTCGAAAATTAGAAACATCACCAATTAACGTCAAACTTTGATAAAACCAAAGAAGGAGTTGGGATGTGGTCAACGTTTCCTCGGTTACAAATAAGGTAATTAATTAAATTTTTGCGATAAACTCCGCCAGTTAATGACCCACTCGGTTTTATCAACGTTTGGATCTTTCTCAGGCAGCATTTAATATTACACAGAAATTATGAGCCACAAGCCAACCATCAACCGATTCACCGTTTACCAAAAACAAGAGAATTAAGTTCTGTTTTTAAACGATTCTTCAAATTGAAACAAAATTCAAAAGATCAAACTAAGATATTACCTCGTTCTGCGTCCGTACGTGATTTTGAAGAATGGTGTGCAACTTTTGTAGATTACTTTCGGCCTTTGATAGCTTCTCGTTCTTCTTGTCGTTTTGGGACACCGCAATTTCGCTACGAAGCTGATCGATGTAGCGCTGTTCCTTTTCAATCATCAGTCGAATTTGCTGTTCCCGCTCCAATTGCAACTGGTACTGCTTCTCGTGCTGCAAATTTTTCATTATAAATTAAAAAGGAAAAAACACAAATCGATTTTATGCAAGCGTTACCAATAAATGGTCATAAAAACTTACATCACTTCTATTATCACCAATGACACATTATTTACATAAATATCTTGTTTGTGGACGCAAAGTCTAGGTAACTATTAATTTAAATGAAAATAACACAGAATTAAATGATCAATTTTATCTCTCTACATTTTGTCGACCATTGACATGTCTGGCGGGTACACCAAGGCCAAATGACCTTCGATTCAACATGAAATCATCAATGGCATTACCAGGAGTAAGGTCACGGGGCCTGAAGCTCAAGATATAAAGCCAGCACAGATTTCAGATTGCGAAGATATCGAGTCTGGGAGGTATTCCATACTCCCAAACCTCCCGGTCGGGTATCCTACATTTCACTGTAATCTGCATTCAGCCATACAGTGGATAGCAAAAGTTTTTGCGCAATCCTCTGTTAGCAATATAAACTTTTTGAAGACTTTTTTATAGCATAAAAGTTTTTTTTTACAGCAATATTTTTTGTTGAAAATTTCATTTTCTTCATTTTCGTTTATATACATTTTTCTATTTGGACGCACCGTTTCCGAGTTACAGTGACTTAAAGAAGACTCTTTAAAAATTTTAATAAAATTCCCATAAGAACAATTCTTTTCAAGTCGTTGTAACTCGGAAACGGTGCGACCAAATAGAAAAATGTACATAAGCAAAAATGAAGGGAATGAAATTTGCAACAAAAAACGTCCGAGAAGTATTGCCGTAAAAACAATTCTTATGTGACAAAATAGTCTTCAAAAGGACCAACTCCAAATTGCCAACACAAAACTGGGCGACAACTTTTGGAGTTACAGAGGCAGCCGAGGGGGGAGAAACGTAGCCCATAAAAAAAATGTGAAAAGCAAAATGACAAAATGAAGGTATTTGGAGTTTAGCTGCGCCTATGATAAAATAAAGTTATTTTTAGGTATTTTTCGCATAATTTTAAGGCTGGAGTTTTGCCATGTAGAACTAGCAAGTTCCAGAATAAGTCTTCTTGAATGACCGGTTTCGGGGTTACCCTATGAATTCCCATCCTTATATGCACCGCTGTTGTTTTTCTAAATATAAATGTTTTACTTACGGTAACTGGTTGGGGTCCGGTTATCCTCTGGGAAGCATGAGTGGTAAGGGGGCGCGCGTGCAAGCTAGGGGACCCCATGTTTCGAAGGGGTCCCGTTCTCTGTTGAACGGTCAGCACCACTTGCGAAGAAGCTGAAAATAAATAATAAACGTTACCACACGATTAGACAAATAATATTTATACAAATGGGATTGGCCTTTATTTAAATTAAAACTGTTATTCGCGTATCATATTGCATTCCGAGAAGTACAAAAAACAATTTATAAAAAAAGAACGTGTTGTGAAAATTAATGTTATTTACATTTATCTTATCACAAAATGTATATTATTATTGTAATATATTGATTACACATTGTTTTTATTCCACTACAAATATTTACACTGGCAATTTGGTAGCAGGAGAGAGAAAAAAAAAAGATTTTTTTTCGATAGGAAATGCGTTGGAAAATCTAGTCAGTTGTATTTTCTGCAATCTATTTATAGACTGATAGACGTACGCTAGCACAAACGTCATCCACATTCATAATCAAAAAATCCCACCTGAACAACTACACAATGCACCTCATTAATTTTGTAAAAATTCATTAAACACTTCAACGTGTAATAAAATTGGAAGATGTGCGGTTTTGTTTGTTATTCTAATTTTACTTTTAACTTGCATTACTCACTATTGGTCTTATAATAATTTATCAGGTCTAGGACATACGAAACGTTCCACAAATAATGAGAAGCGACACGAAATGCTTCTTAAAATAATGAAGTCCTGCTTTTAGGGCAATTTTCGTATTAATTGAATTACAAGAAATTTCGTTTCAAAACAAACCGTTTAGTCCTGCCCCCTCCGCCCCAGACTAATTAAGCAACTAACCAGGGGCGGACCGACTATATTATGGAAAATGCAGAACATTCCTCATAGATTATCTCTTTCTGGTGCACCAATTTAACGATAGCCATCCTTCTTTAGTCCTACCAGAGTAAATAATTTTTAAATTTGTATCAAATTATTATTATTTTTGAGCATCAACATTGAAAACATCCCTGAACCCGTCCCAACTCGAAAATTACCGAGCTAGAAAGACAAAATCCATATTAAAATACTTGTATGCTCAGCAGTCGAGCCTGCTCTCAAAAAAATTGTGGAGCAGCTGAAACTTCTTCGCTGTTAATACTCCTAGAGAGGGTCTGGAATACCACTAGGCCGTTCTATTCTATGACCAGAAATCATATAAATTAATTTCAAAAATTTTTCATTGACCAAAGAAAAAAGAAGAAGTTTGAGGATCTTGAAGCTAAACATGAACCTATAACCATAATAAAGCTAACTACTCTATTACGATTTCTACGATCGATCAAAGGACTTCTACTCCCCTGGCAGGGTTCCCACTGAATTTTCCAGGATTTCCATGAAAAAGAATAAAAATTTTCCCCAACATTTCAATGAATCGGAGGATAAAAAGGTAAAAAATCTTAATTTCAAAATTTAAAATCAAATTTTTAAATTAAATTACTTTCCTTGGCTTAAGAAAACTTAATTTCCTTGATTGGCACTAAAAATGAGAAATTCCCTGACTTCTCACTGACAAAATTGGGGAAATCTTTATTTCTCTGATTTTTCCAGTTTAAGCCCTCGACGAGGGGGGAATCGCTGAAGAAATATGGTGTACAAGTGAAGGAAAATCTTAGGAAATCCGAAGAGATGTAGAAAATCCTAGGAATACTATAGACAACCCCTTCTTTTCTTTACCTTACCAACTTTTCCGAAAGGAAATCATAAGGCAATCAAGGAGGAAATTCGGGAAAATCTTTCAATAATCTTGTAAAAGGAAATCTGATGTACAAAAATTTGCCCCTCGGCCCCCGTATATCGGAATATACGGAATGCAGCGAAAAAGAATTCGTACACTCCTCCTAATTTATGAGGACTTTTTATCCTATAAAAATCGTTTTTACAGGAATACTCATCAGACATTTTTTATTGTAAATTTCATTCCCTTCATTTTTGTTCATATACATTTTTCAATTTCGTAGCATAGTTTCCAAGATACAGTGACTTATTCAAACAGCATCACATGGTAAATCGCTGCCAGTCCACCTCTGCAACTGACTGAAATAAACATGTGAAGACAACCTTCAATTATTGCAAGTAGGGTGTATTCAACCTCGTAAATGTAAATCTCCGATAGGAATCTCGAAGGGGAACAGGAAACAGGACAAAAGTAACAGCCAACTGTTACAAAATTAAGTATGCGAAAACGTCTAGGGTAGGAAATTTGATTATTGTTGACCCAAATAGAAAACTGTAAATACATAATAGAAAATGTGATTATTCTAAAGGCTAAAAATCGATCTTCTATAAATAAAAGTAGAAAATTGATTTGTAGAAATTCGTCGGGTGTCCGGTATTTTATTGTGTGGTCTGCTTTATGGATCGGTGTGGTAATAAACATTAAATCAGTAGGAATTACAGTGCATTAATTAGGGCAAACCTAAAAATATCTTAGGTCAATATAATTCATTAACGAAATAGACAAACCAAAGTACAAATGCTATGTCAATAAATAAAAAATCTACTACACCCAAACCACTTCCTTAATTTTTTCAAGTTTCAAGTCCACCAACGCAATTTTTTACTTAGTACGAAACTTTACGGTCTTTTTATGGGTAGAATGACTTTTGCAGCCTCTGGAGATTTGCAGGTATTTGATTTGTTTACATTTTTTTATATAATTTAACAGGCCAGATCTGTTCGAAAAACTACGAATGCCTGCCAAATTTATTAGAATATGAAATACGTTTCTATTTTAACCATGTCGACATTGACACATAACTATTTTGTTAAACCAATTTTATTTCGGCTGAAAATTTCCGAAAATTTTTGGAAAATGACCAAACCGCTTAAATAAACTCTTAGTCACAATAATCCAAATTAAGGTAACATAACCCCCATCCCGATGGTTCTACTTACAAACAAAACAAAATCAACCCCTGGTGCGTCCTAGGATGGTCCAGGAAAGAAAACGCTAAACAGCTGAACGTCGCAAATTAACACAGCCTCGATTAACAATTAACACTTCACACGCACAAAATAAAACACGAAATATCGCACCTTTAAATAATTCGGTACGCAGTGAGCTTTGATTTTCTTTTGAACTGATCGCCACAAAACATCTGTCGCAGCACGACAAAACCCGAAGCCAAATCGCCGGTATTCGGGTGCACTTCGATTGACTGTGATCGTGTAATCGAAATTAAAAAATAAACAAATCACCATTGGCAATGCTTTCGTAATCGAAACAAATGAACAGAAATTTGAAAAAGCCGACTTAATTTCGGTTTTGCTCGGAGAGAACGACCCCTTAACCTAAGGGGGAGTACCCCGACACAACAAAAACGATGTTGATTGAAGTCAACAATGGACCGGAATATTCTTGCAAAGTACAAATAATTGCGGTTTTCGCAATTATTCATAGGGCAAGGGTAGAGAGAGTTAGGTAACCCACCCCGTTTTCCCCCTAAGATAAAAAAAAACACACGTTCAATTGTAATGCGACCCCTTAAATAAATATCGACGTGGTATCGGTGATGGAAAATCGTTGATTTATATCGACAGTCCCCGTGCAATTCAAGCCTTCGCATACAAATGGATCAGATTGTCATGATTTATGGAAGCGTAATCAAGTCAACTTACATTTTATCAGGTCCACGACTTCGGTATGCATCGACTGCGTCACGTTAACTCCATTAACCTAAAAATAAAAATATATAAAAAAATCTCTAGCAAAAGTAGGGAAGATTGAAGTTACCTTTATAATTTTGTCGCCCGCATGCAGGCCTGCTTTCTCTGCAGCCCCTCCGTCTTTGACGCTTTGAACATAGACTGGATTATCTCCCGAGACTTTCATTCCGTATCCCGTCTCATCCTTGTTGATGACAATTTTGAGAAATTGCGAATGTGCGTGCGTTGGCGAATCCATAAGTGAGACTGGGCGGCCCATCACCCCGACCATATTTCCCGATGATATTGGAATGGTCATTGGAGATGGCCGCCTCACAGAACCATTTAAATTAGAACATTGTCTGTAACAAAACAAAATGGTTATTTTAGACTTTAGAGCTTCTAAACAACCCACGTGAGATAAAATTAAATCGGTGATTAAGGATTTAGAGAAAAAAAATACAAATTATTGGTTAATATTCCATTATTGTCGATGATGCAATGTACATATACATACAGGTAATAAGAAAATTCGTAATTTATCTCCGACGAAGTGACCACACAAAACTTTTACGATCGGTTTTATGATCCAATTCTTTAACCTGTTTTATGGCCGAGAGTGCACGGATGGCTGGAATATGGAACACACACAGAACAAATTTTAAATAAAAAAAATGTATATTCCAATTTTTCTTCGAGAAATACAAATTGAACTTTAATCGAAAGAAGGAGTAAATGTCAAACGAATTTTTAATTCAAGGCTGGTAAGCAAATCTAAATGTTTAGATTCCTAAATTATTTACTGTTTATATGACGTTATGTAAATATGATGTCATTTATTAGGTAAACACGTTTAGTACACAAGTGCAAACAGACTTGGCCTAAAAATTAGAAAACCCGATCAAGTTCAAAAGAAAATGGAAGTTATCTATGCGCTAAGGTTTTGGTCCTAACAGCCTCCATGTTGCGCCCCTGTTTACCTATCGAAAATCCTCCATTTTGTACCCTGCGTTGATAAAATCGCAGGCAAATCCGAAGCAAAGTAAGCTAGATGTGCATTAGCTTTACATTTGAAATCTTTGTCCTGCTGGCTCCTGGTTTTTCTCCAATTCAGATTTATTGATGGACCTCGCGAGACTTGAAATCACTGCGTTTGATTTAAAATTATCGGCAAGGTAAACTGCGATCGCAATTAATACTTTCCAATAATTAAAATTCATTTTCCAGATTTCCATAAAATTTTAGTCGACCGATGATAAAAAGGATACGTCACGGCGAAGAACAAAAAAAAATAAAAATGAAGCTATGCACCGAAGGTTATGCTTTAATTACACCTTTGTCTAGATTCTTTGTGGAAAGAAGAAAATCAAAAAAAAAGGAACAACGCCAAAAGTGTAGTCGTGTAAGACGAGTACCATAATTTCTAATTAACCGCACACAAATTGCTTACTCTTTCATTACAATTAAATTAAATTAGTTAGTTATACTTTTCGAGTACATTAAATTAACCTCATTTAAATGACTTGCTCATTTCCTTCATTTGCAATATGTTGTAATCTAAACCAACTAATTCTAATTTCTGTTGAATTAAACAAACGAGAAATAAGAGTAAACTTGTAATAACAACATAACTGACGGTTAGTTCATACCTGCCGCATAAACGAATGCACTTTTACCAAGTTATGCATATCATGAATATCTAATCATCATTTTGCATACTTACTACAAATTCGAAAGTAGTTAAGGTATGCGCGTTCGCTGATAAAAACTTCTTCAGCATGAGAATTTATACCAATGGATTTACTGTTTACTCACAAAAGTTGACCCTCAGAGTCAGAACATTCACATCTGCCCATATTTTCTTTTCGAATCAAAACAAAACCTCAAGTACTTGTCACAAGGTTAAACAAAAAAGTGTCAATATTGCTTCAAAATCTTCAGATCGTCAGTTACCGGTCCATCGGGCTGGCCCAGAGTGTTCAATTTAGTATTCCTAGATGGAGGTTTTCCAAC
The DNA here is from genome assembly GCA_958510845.1 of Cantharis nigra. Classification (NCBI taxonomy): domain Eukaryota; kingdom Metazoa; phylum Arthropoda; class Insecta; order Coleoptera; family Cantharidae; genus Cantharis; species Cantharis nigra. Next base: position 774,792 of record OY294029.1, read on the forward strand.
TGTAAACATTTGTTTTGTTAATGTTAATATTATAACTTCTTTTCCCTATTTGATGCATATCTTCCAAATATTAGCACGAGGAATGGCGTAAAACTGTCAGCCCGTAATGCTTAAGCTGTTCCGCTAAATAACGCATATCTTCAGTGGTCGGTCTCAGAGTGTCGAGGCTAAAAATGCTTCTCACGTTGAAACTATTGAAGACAAATATATGCTGTCGGGGACTTTTCCATCAAGTAAGATCTCCTATTCTGAATTTGATCTTCTCTTCGTTTAAAACTCTATAGCGCCTGTACACAACAGCAGGTCCCTCACCTGCAAGCATCTCCTATGCTGCCTCCTTTCATTGAGGATGGGTTATTATAACACTTTTTTACCAGCCCATCTTCTCTAGGTAGTGTAAATGTTATTCCGCCCTTTTCTGGAACTCTTGGGTTTTTAAGTTTCCTTATTGTAACATCCTGAAGAGTTGGTTCATCTGCAGGCCAGTTTGCGGTTTGGTAAACCTGTGGAAAAGAGAGTTCTGGGCTTTCTACATTCAGTAAATGTTTCTTCCACATCCGATATAGATTTAAAACTTGATTTTTGTGTTTCTGATTCTGTTTTCCTCCATTTCTTTTCAGCAATGATTTTGAGAACATTTCAATTAAAGCAAAGATGGAAAAATAAAAACATAACTAGAAGAAAATATAAGGTAAAAAACGGAAAAACACTGCAATACTCCGGTAATAGTTAATAAATTAATTATTATTATTGACAATTCCAAGCAAAAATGTGTTTCTTTGTAGTTGTGTAGTATTATTAAATTATTATTATTATAATAATTATGTAATTAATTTAAATAATTACGCATTTGACCCCTATTCGTGCTTATATGCGCATTGTATTAAATTATTTAAAATCTTATCTATGGCAAATTAATTAAAAAAAAAGTTTTAATAATCAGGAGTACAATCTAATCTGTATTTTAGGCTATATTGAAGCCAAGGGGGCTCATATCATTAGTTTATCGGAGAGCCATTTCTGAAAAATATCCAAAATAGTGGAAAACATCTAGATCCTTTAATGATCTTATCCTGAAAAGACCAGATTTGTAAAATTAAAGAACAGGAAAGAAGACAATTGGAAGAGGAGGACTTCAACAAACGAGCTTTTCTACGGACTTTTAAATATTTCAGCGTTTAAAATTTAAATTTTCATCCCGTTTTTAATTTTTTGGGACGACGAGATACTCTTGAGCGAATCTATCTGAGATTCCCGTTGCCAGAATCCATGATTTTCCCTGATATAATTCTTTTTAATATCTATCGATAGATATCCAGTCCCAGGGGGCCAGGGTGTATGGAATACCTCCAGCATTAGGGTTTAATGGGTGAACAAAGAGTAAACGGAGCACTGGAGGGTATTCGTTACCCCCAGGACCCCCGGCTTGTCAATAGCCACCAAGAGGTAAATATCTCGAAAATATTGTGTACACTTGTTTGGAATTCCCTTGGATTTCTCTGGAATCCTTGAAAATCATAGAAATTCTTTAGATTGGAAATCAAAGGCGGATCCAGGCCTCCAGAATAGAGGAAGTAAATGAGGGTGGTGAGGAGGGATAAATTTAGGTATATTTTTGAGATTTAAAAACAACTTAGTAGATTTTCTTGGTTTTTGATAAGTTATGGACCAACTATACCCTTCAAGGAATTTAGAAAATTGTAGGACATCTCAGAAAATCCAAGGAAATCTCACAAAATTGAATAAGCTAAAAATTAAGCTCATCTGGAGTATTCTTAAGAATTCCTAATTTTATAAGATTTTCTTTCAATTTTGTAAATCACGATTTCCCCAGCGATTCCCCTCTGGTTTTCCAGCAACAAACTAGGGAAAAATGACCAGAAAAATTTCAAAAATCTCAAGAAATCAATGGAAATTTTAAGAAATTCAAGAAAATCTTGAGGAAGAGGGAAATCTAAGAAAACGTAGAAAATTCTAGGATATCTTAAGAAATTTCAAGAAATGAAAAAGATTTCCTGAAACTTCCCTTTAGTTTTATATACGACGATTTCCAGTTTGTTTTCCACTTAAGTTAGTAAAAAGCAAAGTAAAATCTGGTATACAAGTAAAAGGTAATCTAAAGAAAACCGGAAAAATGTTAAGAAATCCAAGGAAATGTAGATATCTTAGAAACTCAGAAAAATCGAGAAAATTTCAGGATCTTAGGACATCTTATGAAATGGAAAATCCCTGAAAATATAGAAAATTTCTGGATATTTTAAAAAATCTAGAAAGTCTTGAAAAGCTAAGCTAATTTCCAATTTCTTAAGATTTCCTTCACTTGTACACAAGAGCAGATTCTGGAAAAATTAAGGAGATAAACGAGCCTGGATGAGGGTAAATACATATTTTTTGATAAGAATTTACTTAGGTATGTATATTTTTGAAATTTTAACAAAATTCAGTAGATTTTATTAGTTTAGTTGGGTCATGGGAGGGTAGTTACCCCATTATCTCCCCCTTGTTTGAAATTATTGGAATTCTTTGAGAATCTTTGGAATTACATGGAAATCGTTGGAATTCCAAGTCCCGTTACAAATTTATTTTGAGTTATTTACCCCTTGATAGCTAACTACTTCTACTTTTGAATTTAAGTTTCAAAGAACAATGGGGATAAACCGGGGGGGTCTGGAATAGACCCACAGTGCATCATTTAGTTTTATTCGCGAATGACTCAGTAGCCAAGGCTGGATGATTCCAGTCAGCTAGACCTAGAAAAATTTGAGGCTGAGGTATCATTTCCTTTTTATTCCTGTCCACTACCTCGTTACCCCTTGTTGGGTTGCTCAAATACCTCTTCACCAAAGTTTTATACCAATTTTGTAACTACCAAATCAGGGTTCCCACTGAATTCCATGACTTTTCCAGGTTTTCCCTGACATTTCGATAAATCGGAAGATAAAAAGGTGAAAAAAAAGAAACTTAATTTTAAAATTAAGAATTTTTTTTAATAATAGTTTTTCCTGACTGAAAATTTAATTTCCCTGACTTGGCACTAAAAATTGGGTTGCAAGAATTTCATCCAATGTACTCATAAGGGAAAGAAGACTTTAACATGAAGAAATATTGTAGCCAGAACGAGAGGAAATCGCAAGCGGTGACCTCACGCAAATGACAAAATCCGATAAGAGAAAAACCATAAATGTCCCCACATTCTTGAAACTAATTCGAAATTGTTGTGGCTTCCATGATGACTGACCAAGCAGATAACAAGTACTAGTATATGATTGCGGAGGAGGATAATAACAGAAAAATGTTTATATTTTCGGAGGCTTCTTTAGCACTTAAAATTCTTCTCGTTTAAGCTGGTACAAGTGGATTCATGCCAGAAAAACCTTGTTGGAATGCTTAAAGAGGCAAAATATGATTCACCTGAACCGAAGATGTGTTACCAGGTCGTTGGCCTAAAAAAATTGTCAAAAAGTGTCTGATACCTGGAAAATATCTCGTGATCCTCGACGTCGCGGATGTTTGTTTTACAGAAAGAAAAATAACCGGAACCTTTTGAATGGCACAATTATTGTGCAGACGGGGGTCGACAAGTGTAAACAAGTAGGCACAACAATGGGGACACTTTAGAGGCAGGTGTAAAATTTTTATAACTTCCTCGTGACGATTGCGATCAAAAAAAGTAACTGTTTGTTATTTAACAGGAATTTTCGATTGTGACAATATCGCGAAGAGTGCTGCTTAAGCATAATTAAATGCCACATAACCAACCCACGTTTGAAATATTTCATGAATGGGCACCAGAAAAGTGACCCATATTCGAGATTCGAATTGGTCGAACCTGCGAGCCGAGTTGGCGAGGCGGAAAAAATAATGGAAAATGTGGAAGTATTGGAGGAGGACATAAATTTCAAACAATACAACAAATCCGTGTATTATGAGAACAGACAAACCGGTTACGTCAATGCCTACTACTCCTTCTTGGTTAAATAGAAAAAGAAAAACAAACGTGACATAAGTTACTTGATCATTTTTTTCGAAATCTCACTTCCAAGTCGTAATCGGGGGCAATTGGTTTACAAAATAAACGAAACTTACTTTTCTTTATGAGCGGGCGACGTGTTATTCATTATATCCAATAGCATCCAATAAAAATGTATACAAAAATAATAAACGAGATGTGTCCATGAAAACACACATTTCGTAAATTTTCTAACACCTCACCCCGCACTCAAATTATCACAAAAACGACACCGGCATTACGAATTAAAATTGCACCATGGCTTACGAAATTTTTAAAAATTACACTACGTTTAAGGCACTAATTTGTCCAATTATTCACTCCGATCACAATATAATCAACCAACAAGTGTCAGCCATCTTGGAAACTGAGCTGCTGCGCACTTTTATTCCAGCACTTGTGCGCACCATATCAATTTAAGTTGAATTAATGCTGATTTTCTATTTCATTTCGTTTTATCGATTACGCAAGGGGGCAGATCCGATCGATCGATCTTTCTTTTATATTTTACAAAAAATAAAATAAAACCAATCGAACCTAAATACCTAATTAACGACTGCTCGGTTGAAAATTAAACGCTGTAACGTTTCTCCGTCAATTTAAACTTTAAAACTACAATTTCCTAAAAAAAAAATAACAATAAAACTTCGGGGTTTTAAACGAATTAATTTAAATTCTAATGATTTCGAGCGCGGCGCCATCTAGCGGATTTAAAATCACTTACATTTAAAATACAAATACAACAAATTGAATTTAAATTTAAAATTATTTTTTATCTTATCAAATTATCACTTCTTATTATTGTTTTGAAGGTGAATGTTGGCATGACACACCACCCTCAAGTGGTCTATGTGCAATCTGCACACAAAACAATAACAAAACAAACAGATCACAAATATAAGATAAGTTATTTGTCATAGATAAAAGAAAAGAGTTCCCATATTTCCTGTATGCAGATATTAAGAAAATTTGTCAAAAAAACATCGAAGACATGTACCCCCTTTGTTGCAATCTTCTCTCAAAAAACAAACACAAAGAAACAAGTCTGCCATCGGCCCAGTAGTTAGCCCGATAAATTGATAATACCAAGGTACATAGGCCTCCGGCCTTCGGAGTCTTCACAGTGAGTAGATCTTGGAGCCAACGCACTTGGCAAAACCATCCCCGATGGCTGCCCCAACTTGTAAACAATGAATTAATCCATTTACTGAGTACTTTGGGACTAAAAAGAAATAGTGCACTGGGGGTATTCCATACCCCCAAAGCCCCAGACCCCCCGGTTTAAACCCAATGTTTGGTATGTTTAAAACTTAAGTTTGAAGTTCAAAAAGGTTTCGGGGATTTGAACCCCGAAGAAACTGATTCAACTGCTAAGATCGAAGTAATTTTATTTTGTTGGACTCCTGGGGTGTAGAAATCCGTTAATCAATCGCAAAAATCAATCAGTAGATAGCTTTATTATGGTTACTTCATGTTTAACTTAAAACTACTCGGACTCCCGTTTTTTCGAAACCTCAGGTTAAAAACCAATTAATTTATTTATTATTAAAATTTCAAATATTAGTTACTCAATGTAGCATGTTGTAGCTATTGGTAAACCGCGGGGTATGGAAGTGCACCAAAACTAAGAAATCACTCAGTAGCCAATGTTGGGGATAATTTATCCCTCGGAACCCTCCGAAAAGAGAGCTACCGATAAACACAAATTATATTTTATAAGCTTTATAATCCAAAGGAAATCGAAAGGAAATGCCGGTATTAAAAATTTCAAGTAATCGGAGTGGAAATAAACATAATAAAAACCAAATTTTAATGCAATGCTAGTATTTATATCCTGCAAATGTTACATTTGAGCAAGTAAGACCACATAGATCAGTTCGGCAACATCGTTGGGTAACTGAACAATGCAATGAGTTTGTACATCTTATCAATCGCTGGCAGGCCAATCGAGTTTCTGGACTTGCTTCGGGAGGACAACCATTGGGATTAATAACTGCAAAATTAAGTTATAAATCTTTTGTTCACCGTCTAACCATCTCTCACTCACATTCACAACATCTGTTGGAATATCGACAACAATATTCGTTGACGGTATCTCCACAAATCCTACAAATCGACTCCACACTATCCTGAGCAAGATGAAAACCAAAACCAAAATTCAATAAAAACCAGAATCCAAAATAATTTCCCATTGGGAAAAACTTTATTTCCAAAAATATTACAATACCGAACGCGCAAACCTTACTAACTAATAAAAAATTTGATCATCCACTTTAAAAAAACCAAATTAAAATTCACTTCGCACTTTAACCTTAGCATAAAATCGGCCTAGAAATTTGCAAAGCCGCTCACGCAACACCACAAACAAACGAATAACACACAGGAACGTGACAACGCGTCGGCACCATTTTCGACTTTAATAAACGGATAGAAAAAATCATGAGGTAAGTTGACGCTAAATTTGGGAGGATCAACAAATTTCCGCACTTTCTCCCGCGTGATATCGTAAAACACCACTTCTTCCCGAATTGCAATTTCAAAATGAACCGATTTTTCCGATGCCGTAAATTTCATCTCGTCTCCAGCTCCAAACGCGAAAGTCACACCCAAAATCTTCTCTTGGTTGTTGAGGTTTTTATAGTCGACTCGCGAGTGGAAAACACCGATTTTCAAAGTGGTCGTCAAATTGCCACATAGAAGAGTTCGATTTTGATTCGTCCAGTTACCAAACGTCGCATTTAAGATCTCCAAGGGAGTTGTACGTGATAAGATGGGAACCCAATTATTTGGAAGCGAAATATTCGCGTTGCCAAAAGTGCCGACCACGCGATTAACGCTACTGTAGTTGCTGGTCAAGATTGGCCAAAATCGAAAAATTTCCTTTTGGATCGTAGAGCAAGTTTGGTTCCGATTACCAATTTCGATTTCTTTAAAAATTTTGCATTTTGTAATCAGATTGTATCCAAATTCTACCGGGACGTAATTATGATTGTCTAGTATGCAAGCACCCAGTTTATTGGAGGGTAACACCATAAAGTTATCCGAAAACAAGTTTGAGTCCCGAAGGATTCCTTTAGTTACAGTAACGGTTTGATTTCCATCTGTCGAGTTGGTGATGTTGAAGACGTGCAGTAAACTTCCAATAAGCAAAGGCTTTCCGATCAGGTAGCCGGGATTTCCACTATAAATTAACGAATTATTCAGAGTTGAGTTTTTCCAAAGGAAGCTGACTTCGAATTCTTGAACGAGTCGAACGGTTTCGACCACAGTTATATTCTTCACCACAAGATATAATTCGGCAGAGGTAATTCCTTTACTTCCGTTATGATACAGAAGGAATTTAACACTTTGGGTTGCAAATGTACAGGAGGAACATACCAAGTCGGTCTTATTGGAATATTTCGTGCAATTCTGGAAGTTTTCTTTGCAAATATTTGTTTGGATGGGCAAGCATACGTTCCTTGGGCAATCCTGCCTCAAAACAAAGTTGTTATTGCAAGAATAACAAGTGAAAGAAGCGGTGCAAAGTTGAATAAAAATTTTTATTCACAGCAATAAATTATTCGAAAAGAGAAAACTAAGCAAAGTGCAGAAAGAGAGCGAATAAATAAAAATTCTTGACATATACCTGAAATTTTCCCTCGTATTTCGAAATGTTGAAATCCAGTGGGGAACTCAACATTAAAAGGTCCAAGTAACGTCTCGGATTTAAGTCGTCAGTCAATTGAGTTTGGATGCACTTGGTTTTGAAATTTTGCAAAAAGTAAATGTTCTTCTTTATCAAGCATGCGTTGGTTACAAAACTGTCCGGTAGTGCTGAAAAGGTTTATTAGAAAAGCAATCGATAGGCAATGGGGGTCTTACTGAACAATTCCGTCCTGTTGTTTCTCACAATCCATATATTAGAACCGAAAGTGTAAGATTCGTTGCTTGCAGATACAACTGGAGCAATGAGGTTTTCGTCTAAATTTGACCAAGAGAATTTTCCACGTTTTTGAAGTTCGGCGTCCTCTAACGTCTGGATTGGCTAAAACTTATTGTTACAGAAAAAGAAAAACAGATAAATAGCTGAATTTACCTCGTCATTCTGGATGGTGTATTGTGTTGGTAAGTTGGTCTTCACAATGCAAAACAGGCCGTTCTGATTCACCTCCCACTTGTATGGGGTATTGTTGACGTACATATAATCCATATAATCACAAAAGGAAGTGTCTTTGTTAAAATGTACCTCATCGATGCAAGTACCAAAGACTTCTTTATCTTCAGAGCTGCAGTCCACATCGCAACAGCAGTTGATATCACAAAACTTTTTCTAGAAATAAAAAGTGGTAAACCTCTTCATTTGTTTGTTACCTACTCATTACCTGTAAGTCGCAGGTGCACGTTTCGGCGACGACTTCCTTTCTACGCAATGGTTTAGGCTGAAGAGTGGTTGTAGGTTCTGGAATCGCTGTGGTGGAGGTACCAAGAGTCCCGTTGCTTTTACCACCCACAGTTGTAGCTTCGGTTGTACAAGAAGTGTTTGCGTCACACGCCGCCGTCGTTCCCACCGAACTTAAACCGGTAGTGCTCAAAATCGTCGTAGTATCAACGATGGTGGTTTCCGTTGTGCTATTTATTGTGGTGCCGATGGTAGATTCTTCCGCCCGACACCTACACAATAATATAAACAGCAAAAGGAACATACTCTCTTTCATTTGTATTCGACACCGAATTTGTTAAAATTTCTCAAAACAACGTTAAGGTCTAATTTCACAATTCCCATAGTTTCAGTGCTCAACCTAAACCGATCGTTTGCCGAAACGACCAAATCTGGGTATTTCAGCTGTGGACCTCCGCCCATAAAAAATTGAACGAAGCGTTCCTTTATGCTTCCAAAGGGTCGCCAAGTGAAAAACTCGAGCATATGCGTGCCCGGACTGGTCGGTATCGTTACGAATCCATAGCCGTACAAGTGACTGCGTCCCAGCCAGTCTAAATGGTAAACTTGAAGATAAATTTTTGGCCAACCTAAAGTTAAGTAATCGTTTAAGTCAAATTAACAAACCTATCCTGAAAATTCTTTTACCTTGCACCCCCTTCGTGGCCAAGTGAATGTCGATGGGAAAATACCAATTGCAAGTATTTTCAAATTCTGACGTTTCAACTTGACTTTGTCCCTCCTTTTTGCCTTCAAGCACCTTCCAATTGTTGCCTAAAAAATTTTAAAACTTCAATTATTTAAACCGCAGAAATTTGAATTTTTCAAATATTTCCAAATTTTTGTACCGCATGCGCCCTCTGTTGACGCGGCGCTGAACTGAAAACCTTTTGTTGACATTTCAAATGTCACTTTCGAAATTCCAAAATAAACTAACTTAAGATAATAATTAATGATAAAATCACCCACCCCCCTCAAAGTCATAAAGTCAACATAAATGGTCAAAATATTTCTAGGTAATCTAATAAGTAGTAAAAAAGATGGGGTAGCAAAAACCTGTCGTCACCATCACTCCACGAACCCATAACAACATGAAAACTTTGGAAATAACAAACTCAAAATGCTCACCGTACTGTAGACTCCACTTGCAAAATAAATTTCGCTTCGGAAAGTGTTTGGCACACGAAATTTGTCCAATGATATGAACCTCTGCCATGAAAATTTCGAAAACTGTCAACTGCTACCGAATATTTGTTTGTTTTCGTCGTCGCTTAGCAACCGCTAATTTGGCTTGAAATTTGAATTTTGAAAATTTCTTCCTTAGAAACGGACTTATTTCTTTGTGGAAGTATATTTAGAGAAAAACGGCTCAAATAAGAGTTTGTTCAGTTTCATTTAATTAATTTATTAGCGCTGTTCTACGAAAGTATATTATTGTAGGAGCATGCGCCTCCGGTTGATGCCGTCGGAAGTTTTTAACCGACATTCTTTAAGATGGCGTCGAATTGTAGCAGAATTGATAAATAAGATTGTTATTGTTGTTATGAAATCGCTCTGTAGAGTTTGATATGTTTATTATACGTAGCTTAATCAATACTATTTTGTAGTAATTAAAGTAATCAAGTTTCGCAATCGCGTCAACGGTAAATTTAGGTGGTGGAAAATCGTTATAATTTAAATTTTTTTTTGTGAATGATCCAAGTGGTCGTAGATTTGCAAACAGGTAGACAATTTCGGCAGTTGCCGTTATATAGCTAGTTTGATTTTTTATTTCACTTTTACTTGCAGGTTGTGGTTTCGGGTACAATGGGGAAGAGAATCCCAAATGAACCCTTTATAATGGACCTGCCTGAGAAGAGGCCGCTTCTTCATGACATTTCGTTTCCTGGAGTGGATATAGGAGCAGGAACGATTTTAACCGATGTTTTGGGTAAAAAATGGAAGTTGGGTAAAACTGTCGGCACAGGAGGTTTCGGTGAAATTTACTCGGCTAGCGATTGTATCAGTGGTAACGTTAAAGAAAACTCAAAGTATGTTGCCAAAGTGGAACGTCACACAAGTGGCCCCTTGTTTGTTGAAGTACATTGCTATCTTAACATAGCCAGACCCGAAATGAGTAAGTGTCAATATTCACTTCCCAAGATTCCCACCTTTACATTAGGTTGTAATTTTTCAGTTAACGAATGGAAAAGTCGGCACAACTTGGAACATTTGGGAATACCGCACTACACTTCTTCCGGTTCTCATACAGTAAATGGTACAAAATACCGATTCTTAATCTTACCAAACTTAGAGAGCGATTTGGATCGCGTGCTAGAGAAACGGGACTACAAATTCAACCTGAAAACGGTGCTGACCATTGCACGTCAGACTATCGATGTTCTGGAATATATGCACAGTAAAGGTTACATCCACTCCGACATAAAGGCGTCCAATATCTTGTTGGGCAAGAATAACACCAAAAGTGAAGAGATCCAAGTTTTACGTGATCAGGGAGCGACGAGAATGCGTTCCTGCAAACGAAAAATATCACCACCGATAATCAAACGCAAATCGAGCCGAGTGTGCAGGAAGTTATTGCCCAAGCCGCGTAATCTGGACGAAATTTATCTGGTCGACTACGGTTTAGCGTGCAGGTACATATTGAGTGACGGTAAGCACAAGGAGTTTTGTGAGGACGTCCGTAAGGCTCACGCGGGTACGATTTTATTCTGTTCACGAGACGCGCACGAGGGCGTCCAGTCCAGGCGTTCGGATCTGGAGTGTCTAGGCTACAACATGATATATTGGTTGACATCCAATCTACCGTGGAGCAACGATTTAGATGACCACGAATTGGTTTACAAAAAGAAAAAGCGTTGTCTGAACAATTTAAAGTATTTTTTAGAATTTTCCTTTGAACAGTTCAAGTGCCCACCGTTTCTTTACAATTATTTTTATTATTTAAATAAGCTGAAGTTCGAAGAAGAGCCGGACTATGATTACTGTAAAGAATTATTTATTGATGCGCTAATGGAGTACGGTTACAGCTGTAACCTGTTGTTGGATTTTGATAACACAGAGTTGAAGATCTCAAACAGGACGAGCACAGGGGAAGATTTAAAGCTGAAGCGTGAGATTGCCTATCAGATATTGAAACGTAGTCCACTCAAGTCGAATTTGCCCATGAAACCCATATTAAGGAAGCAACTTAAGAAAAGTTTAAAGCAAAAGATGAATTGGTCGAAGATTTTAATGGATCCGGAGATTATTATCAAAAATGCCCTCAAATTAAAAAAGACTATTGATCTGAGTGACTCCAACACGCTAGGATTATTAAACATGGACATACAGCAATTAAATCCAACGGCCGCTATGCTAAGCGTTTATAACAGGTTTATGGACAGGCACAATAATGGCATGGGCGCTTCCCCGCGCGATAGAGGAGAATGGTGAGTATATTATTAATTTCTAGTTTAGTAGTAATTAGGAGGTAAAACCCTTCAAAAAAAAATTTAAACCTAGGTCTCGGAATTCCAACGATTTCAACAGAAATCTGTAAGATCTAAGGAAATTATTGTGTTTAGTCGAACGGATAAATTCTTATGTTTAGTTCAAGTTTTTTTTTTGCGTTAGATAGTTATAGCTCTGGCTATGTATGTCATTAAAAAAATGTAATGTCAGTTTTGGTAAAATAATCTTTTTATAAAATAAACTCGATATTTGTTCTCGATCGATTTGCTTAATTCATTTTGGGAAATCTCTATTTACAGCAGAAAACTGATTTAGCTGAACAGAAATCATCATAAATTTACCTTGTGAATTCTTTAACTTAAATTTAACAAAGATTCCTAGATTCCAAATTTGCTCAGGGATTCAATTTGTGGCTTAAGCCGTATTAGAGGTAGCTGAAGAAAAAACATAATTACAAATTAAAATAATCTTTTATTTACAACGAAATTTACAATTTTCAGTGTGGACCACATCGAAGGTTATACCTCTGCAATGATGGAAGTTCACAAAACAAAAACGGACCGGGAATTGATGGATCGTCATATTGCAAGAAGTAAATCACGTAGCAAACCAAAGAAAGTTAAGAAGAATACAAGAAAACAAACAGTTGTAATTTCTTTGGCGCGCACGCGCTCCTGTACGTCCTCCATCGTAAAAACCGATACATCTGTGCTATCGAAGCAACCAAAATTGTTGCCCCCAAAACGCGTTTACAGTTTGAGAGGCTGAAAGGAAGGGGAGAGCGACAAAATTTTCAAAAAACTTTTTCGCTATAGCTCGTGCCAAGTAGAAATGAACTCGACAATCATCGTATTTCAGCAATAACTTTCTTAATTTTTGAGATACGGCAAAACTTATAATATACGAACTTAAAGAATTTTATTAGTTCTTTCAATTGTATATTATAATTTTTGCTGTATCTCTAAAATCAAAAAAGTTATGGCTAAAAAATGATGATTTTCGGTTCTATTTCTATTTGGCACGAGCTCTAAGACTGACATTATGTATATAGGAAAAATATTGTGATTGTATAAATTATTTTTTTATTAAGCAAAACAAACTCTAAAATTTTTCTGTTGGTACGGGGCCGTACTAGAGTTACTGTGATTTTCCGATTTTACTTAAATTTTAGTTGATAAATTACTCATTAGAAAGTTGTCCGTTGTTTTATTAAAAATGAGCAATCATTTTTTGTATGTCGTGTAAATCCTCCACCAACTCTTCCAATTTTGTGCCGATCTTACGTGAAACTTCGATTTTTTCGTTGATGGCAAGATTAAAAAAGTTCCAAACGAGTTCGCCGTCGATTATCGACCTACATGGATTGGGATTGTGTTTTCTCCATGTCTTGACCGTTCTATAAGCTTTGGGGTTCAGCCCACACGTATGGGCTCCATAGGATAGCAGGACGTTCTGTAACATGAGGAGTCTGCGATAAGTTTTTTCCGCTATTGGAAGAACGTAACCCAAACCGCCGTCCAGTGTTGCTGCAAAACAAAATTAAAAGTTATTAACAATAGTCGGACTAAACAATCCACTATTTACTTACCAAACATTGTAATTTGGCGTTTTCCAACACCGGGAACCAATTTTCTGTCTTCAGATAACTGACCAACTTTACACTTGATTCTGAAAAACGTGTTGACACACTGCCCCAGATGAAAATCGGCTTTTCGTAATAAGCGCTGCCCTCCGCAGGATTCTCGCGCCTCGGGTTGGTACATGTACAAAGTTAGATTTTTCTCGTTATCCGAGCATAGAAAGCCTAGATTTGTGTTGTCAATCAAATACTCAACGGTATAAACTTCCGAAGGCCGGAAATCCTAAAAACAAAAGAAATTTATGAAATCAAATCTCGGTTGTCGTCGCTAAGTCTACTTACCCTTGAAACCAAAGACAAGGTTCGATACTGTTCTTGGAACCGCAACAACGAAATTGACTTGTAAACATCCGCAATCAGAATTAAACTTTTTATTGTGATGATTTGATGGGTGTAAATTTGAGCGTCAATGAAGGCTACACCAACTAAATCGTTATCCTTTAGCTGCCAAATGTAAATCTGTAAAAAACAATAAAATTAATTTCTGCCTTCATTCCTAGAATAGCTTGCTTACCTTTTGACCTACGGCCGATACCAAAAATCCCGTGACGTGCGAAATTGCAGTGATGGGTCCTTTCTGTTCTTTGGCGTAAATTTCCTTGAATCTGTTTTTGGTTAAGGGCTGTCCTGGCTCCGGTACAACCTCGATGATGTCGTATATCAAAATCCTTCCCCTAGATGTGATGTCTTCGCCGTAATTATAATTCGTTCCGATGGCGACGTAGCCTTTCAAGCCTGATACGGTTCCTTCGTACGCCAGCGAAACGTATTTCAAACAGTTGACGTGTTCCCACTCTTCCAGATCAATCTTCGTGTTGGGAATTATTTCCCAGGAAACCGGCGAAAACAAAGTAATACTGAAAGTATCTTGTAAAGGATAAGGGAACCTTTCGCCCTTATCTTCTATGGACAACTCCTTATCTTCCCCGTTAAATTTGTAGTACTGCTTCGATGGTTCGGCTATGCTCGTAACGATGCAGTAAGTTTTCGACTCCAAATGATACTGAACAAAGTGAGGTGTACATCGTAAGGGTACCTTACGTACGGGCCACGGTGAATCGTAACTTAGATGAGTCGGTAATACACCGATGCGGAGTTCGGCCTTTCTATTAAAGTAAAGAAAACCTTGCGGGCAGTTGACGTTATTAAACGAAGTGAAGCACAAAATTTCGCTGTCGATGGTCATCACGTGCGTTCGCAATTCTCCTCGCGACGTCAATAGCAACCAATAAGGGGTCGCTCCCGAGATAAACACGCCATTGTAACCGGCGATATTGTTGAAATACCGCATGCGAGGCACGCGCTCTTGCAAAGTGAAAAATTCTGAATTTTCCGTTTCGACCGTAACTCCAACGTTGGGCGAATAAATAATGTTGTGTTTCATTTTTCTGAAACGCAACTTCAAGTTGCCGCGCGAAAAACGAAACACTTCGTAAACGTGCAAGTCGTTTTCTAAACGAACCAACAGCAAAGGCCTGGTGCCGTGATTACCGAGGGGAACCATCAAGATTTCTTTCACCTCAAATTCCTTTTGAATGTTTATTTCGTTCATAACCTGCGTCGTATCGGTCGCCAACAACGGTACGGATTCCAGAGAGTCTACCAAAACTTTGTAACCAAAACACAAATTCCTGACGATAAAAGATAGCTTAAACTCCGGCACGGAATAAATTTCCAAGTTCGAATTTTCGCGCACTATGAACAACCAGTACGTTGGTTTATAATCTACCAGGTACTTTTTCCACCAGTTGAAAGCTATTTTGGGTTTGGTAGACGGAGGATTCAGCGTGGGCATTTTAAAATCGCTCTCGTCTCCGTACAATAAATCGTCTTCATTTTCTGCTTCGACTTTCGATTCGCTTTCCTTGACGAAAGCCTCGGGTATGTGAGTGAAATCGTCGGGAATTTTATTGGAAAATAAACCGGATACGTCGCGATACATACACAGAGTTGTAACGGCCGGGGTGTTTGCCAGAGTCGATTTACTCACCACTAAACGCGCACTACCTTTGCCTTCCCGAAGCATCATGGTGATTACTTGACCATCGGCGGCCAACATGGAGATGTAGGGATCTGCACTGGAAGCATGAACGATCGGCGATCCAACGTCCAAGGGAATGTGTTGTAATTGTGTGATACCATAGAGCAAACGAATTCCTGCAGTGGTAACCTGCACAATATATTTGTTGCCGCCTAAATTTGTAACATAAACCGTTGGTCCGTTTGTCGAAAAACCAGTATTATCGATCTCATTGATTTCTTGTCCGGTTTGAAGAATCTGAAATTACACAATGATTAGATTAATTTTATAATTGTAATAATGAAAACTCACCATGGTTCCGTCTTCCTGACTCAGTAGTAAAAACGCATGTTTGTCGTCGCTTTTGCACACTGTCCACATATTTATGCAACCGGGCAAAGTAAATGTTGTTACAATTTGTGGTTTAATTGAATACTGCAAAACACTCAAAGCACCATTTTTACCGTAACCGCTCGTCGTCACCAATTCCAAATCAAAATCCACGTTGTTTACAAACTCCTCGCTCAAGAAGGCCGGTTCGCCGACGGCAAGATTTCCACAGGGTCCAATGTTGAGCAAACTATCGCAAACCTAAACAAATAATTTTATTAAAAGTTCCATTCTGAAAGTCAAAACTATGCTTACTTCAAATATGTAACCGGTAAATTGTAAACTGGCTTGTTTAACATTTCCGTACACTTCAAATTCTTCTGGGTCTCGAATGTCCAGTACATCCGTAGCCATGCAATCGTTCAGGCTGTCTAAAACCTTCTCTGGTTCGTCGGTAACGTTTTCCAAGTCGTCCTCCATTCTGGGCCTTTTGGCAGGTGGTTCGTCTTCTTCCAGCGTGATGACTTGGTTATGCTTTTCGGTAAACTTAAGCAGCAGGGAATTTCCCAAACGGGATCCCAAAAAGAGAAAGTTATCTTCACAAACGCACACGCAAGTTGTCAACACACTGGAAGCGGCTTTATCAAAGTGGAAATTACGAACGTAACGCATACTGTCCGCCAATAGAGTTAACACGTACAATTCGCCACCTTTTAAAGACAGAACCAACTGATCGTCGGCTAAAAATCCAACTTGTGCACAGTCCAAGCTTATTTTAAGGTCATCTTGTGGTTCTGCAACAAAAATACGATAAAATACGAAGATTCTACGTAATTACTGAATACTTACTGAATGGAAAATTGGTGCTGCTCTCTGAGATGCTGTTCAACGAGACGCCGTATGGAGGTATACTTTGATTCAAGTAAATTAAAGCATTGACCGACATTATCAAGGTGCCCCCCAGGGGTTTCTTGATCGGTACTGCTCGAGTGCAATCGAAGGGTAAATTTGTAACCTGCCAGATGATGGGATGAACCTTTTGTTGCAGATTTAACGATATAGCGGCCATGGCGCAGGTGTCTGTTCGTACGGCGACACGTCCCGAAAATGTCTTGAGAGGTTCATACAAAATCAATAGAGTAGGTTCGTAATATCCATGCAAAAACTGAATATCAATAATGTCGTCTATCTTATCCATAACCTGCTTTAAAATGATCATGTAGGAAGCCAAGATAGGGGCTCTGGATCCGTAATTCGAGCTAGTCATAGGTTTAAGTTCGGCTAAATCTCCATCGTCAATTGAATTTTCACGTCGAAAAGGCAGGACCACAAGTTTTCTGCCAAACACCGACATTACTGCGCACCTATTTTCAGGATCGGTGCGTACAATCGGAACGTGATGGTGGTGCGTCCAACCTTCTTTCATGTCGTCTTCTTCAAAGTAGTGCAAACTTAACGTCTTTAAGTCGTGATTTTCCGAGTCGTACTCCACGACTGATAATTTCGCATCGGAAAAAGCGATCAACAAAGCGTCCCGAGGCGAATTGGCCAGGTTGACGCTCTGTAGAGACATTACATTTCCAAACAATGTATATTGGCCGATGCATTCTAGTTTGGATTTCGGAGGCCGTAAATCTAAAAAAATCAGTTAGACTGTGAAAGCTTGTTTGAATGAAATACTTACCAGAATATCGGTCACTCCTAAATTTCGGTTCGACGTCTGGAATAAGTCGAAACACTTTCAAGATGTTGGTTGCTGCTGTAACCAAATTCTTTTCGGCTTTACTGTAAAAATTACAACTGATAGCGTGTTCGATGCCGGTGGCAGGGTGGGTTTGCTTGCATATCGAAAACATGGCAGGAAATTCTAATAAAAACACAAAAATCTTAGGTTATGTTTATATTTACTTGTTACTGACGCAACTTACGTTATCGGTTTATTTATTATTCAAAAACAATAATAACCACATAATCAGTTTAAATTAATTTATTGGGCTTTTTGGATAATATTTATTATTTTCCGCGCTTTTGGCTTTATATACTACTTAATTTGACATAATCACTTAATCACTAAAGGTCGGTTTACACCAGCTTAAGCGTTTCGTTCTTCAGTGTCGGCTTCGGTTGTTTCGGTTGCCTCGGTTACTTCGCTTTCTACGGCAATTGTTTCTTTAGGTGCAGTGGGAACCCCCGAGGTGGTGACCGAGCTTATATTTAAATCCAACAAATTTAAGTGTGTTCCTGCAACAAATCGTATTTGGGATTAAATTATGAAATTTAAGTCTTGAGGGTGGGGGGGAATTAAAATTTCGGCTTTCTCGGTCGTGGAAAATCCTGAATTTTAAAGTTAACCTACCTTGCCCCAGCATCAGATTGCTTGTACTGGCGGTAGAGAGGTCATCTGCAGTAGGTACTATGCTTTTATCAATCATGTCTTCTTTATATTTCAAATCTTCCATAATGGAACAAGCATGACTAACTAAATCCACCTCAGCTAAAATGTAAAAGATTTAAGTGTTATTTCTTCCAAACCGGTCTGGAGCCCGCTTACTGGTAGTTGAAGTGTAAATGATATTAACATTAGCAGTATTGACCGAATCGGTATCGGCTCCATAAAACTTTTCCTTGAGCTCTAACGGAACCGCATAGTTTATGCTGCTTTCGTGGGTTAGATCTTCTTTCGATTCTTCTTCAATTGTTAATTCCTTCGGCTTGGGAAGATGTTCAACATTTTTGTATATTTCCTCGTGAGCGGCCACAATGTAGTTATGTTGTTTGGCTTTTATTTTCTCCCTCACCACTTCCTTCTCGACTTCGGGCAACAAGAAATTGTGGACCAAACTAGCTACCAATTCTTCTTTATCGTTGAACGTCAACCTGGAAGCAAAACTGTCAGTGAGCAATCTGCAAAATGTGTAGTCTCGGGTACTTATCCATAGTCGAGTAAGCTTCTTCGTCAATCTTGACGGCCACACCTTGGACAAATTTGGTAGCATCTTCCACGGAAGCAAAGTCCATACCTTCGGTGATGATATCTTGAAGAAACAAGTCGACGGTGTCTTGATGAACTTTGACGATCTGTCAAAGTGGAGTTTCAGTAGAGTTCCCAATCTAAAGTTTGAATTCGTTTACCTGTTTAAACATTTCGTCGTGCTCTCTCTGTCTTCGCAGTTCCGTTTGTCTTCTTCCGGCTTCGGCAGCCTCTCGCGCATTCCGTTCCCGTTCAAATAGCAAACACATCGCATGCACTCTTCGTTCGTCCAAAAGTCTTCGCAACTCTTTATTGAGAAAGTCGAGCAAAGTACCCACCACGGTTCCCGAAAGCTTCTTCAGCGAATCCTGAACTCTGGCAATCTTGAAGAAGAAAAAATGTAAATAGGAAAATTTCGGAAAATAATCAAGTGCTGGGTACATTTTTGAGACACAACGTCTTCTCTCGTTGTTGCGATTTCACCTCCAGGCGTTGTTTGAATTTGATTATTCGGTCTTCGTCTTGAAGAGAGTGGGTGGAACGCAACTCCTCGATGAGTTCTCTACATCGATCTCTTCCTTCGAATATCTACAGCAGATCGTCAGTTCGAAGTTTCACCGTGACGGTGCAAAACACTTACGAGTATTTGAGAAGCTCTTCCTCTCAACACGCTCTGAATGAGAAGAGCAGATTGATAAACTTCCTCGTCCCAATCGTCCATCGCTTCCATCGTTGGAGTCTCGCACACGCTTTCGTCTTTCTCGATTCGTTCCAATCTGCATTTTCGTGGTTCTTTCTGCCTGAGATCTGGAAATTTCGAATAAATGACCTGAGTGAGAAGAGAGAGTTTGAGAACAAACTTTTAAGTTCCTCGTGCAGTTGTTTAAGAACTGGAGTAGTCCATTTGGTTTCGCGAATGCACAAACGAGTTCCTGGCAACTTGATATCGGAAGCCTTAATCTTCGTCGCTTGATCCAACCATCTGGGTAGGGTGTCGATCTCTTCGACGGCTGCAAAAACGTCATTGCAGACCATAGGGATCACAGACCACTACTTACTCAAAAATTGTGCTCGGTATTTTTTGTAATGATCGTCGATCACTTGGTGCCAACGTTTCGGATGATCTCCATGCCGCATCATCGGACCATAGATTTCAGACTTCTTATCTCGGTGCGCTTTCACCACGTCGACGTAATGATACCTGGTCTTCAGACCGGCTTGCTTGACGTTCAGCTTCCTTAACTCTTAACAGGCAAAATTCCTAATTAGAAGAACCCAGCAAAAAACACCTGAAGTATTTTCGCTACCTCGTGCGGTGTTGTGGCGCAAAACTTTTAGTTTTGCCTCCTTTTCCGCGGTTTTGATTTTGCAGAAGTTCTTCAATTTCATTTCGGCCCTCGTTTTGGACTTGTCCAGCAATTCGTCTAGCATTTTTTCCAACAACTCCAGTCTGAGATCCTGAATGTCTTGGATTTCCTGCAAAAAGAAACTGAAGCACAAAAGGTCGAATGGAGGATGGTTGAAAGGAGGAAGAGGACGTAAGTACCTGATCTCTAAAAGCCCATGCGTCTCGTTCGATGGCCTCAATCAGTTTTCTTCTCTGTTCTAGGCTTTCGGGTCCGGTGATTGGAGGCATGGCTTTCTCCCAGGCTCGCTTCATTCTGGCTCTTTCGATCAAAGTGACTTCGTGCATTCCGGCTGGCAATCCGCTATCCCACTTTAAAAAGTCCAGCATTAGTAATTCCGGATCGCCGTTCTCGGGATCGGCAACGAAATAGTCCGGCTCCCACGGAATAGTTTGAGCTTCCGATTCCCGGTATTGCGTTTGCATTTTAGTTTTCTTCTTTTTGAGGGGCAGGACCGGTTTGGGCTTTGCGGATCGGATAGGCTTGGAAAGTTTTAAATCTAAATTTAAAATCTTGATGGGACTGAAAAACAGTATCTGGATTTGGTTTCTTTTTATGAACCTGCAGGAAGCTTACGAACGGAAGTATTTGTGTCGATCCGCTCCGCCAATATCAATATTGGTATGAAAATAAGATAAAGATTCTCGTTGAGCTTGTACCCTGACTTCGTAGTCTGGAATGGGGTCTGGCTGTCTCATGACGTTTTGATTCCTCGGTTGGTGAGGTAAATCGGAGAACATGGACGGAAAGTTGGGGCAGATGGCCTAAAAGTGAGAGAATAAGAAAGAATGGTGGTTTTGGTTTGGTTACTCACATATTTGGCGCTACTCATTTGCGCCACAGCGGCCGCTTTGTAATAGTCCTTGGCACCGGACACGATGAAAAGAGGATCTGGAAGAGAGAACTTTTGGAAGTAGCTCCAGATTGGAATTTTGGCTTACCGTAAATGAAATCATTAAAACGTGCGGTTTGCATTTTCGTCATTTTTGCAGGACAAACGGCGAATTCGCACTTTAGAACATGAAAAGTCAAAATTTGCTGCTGTTTCCTTAGTTACGAAATTAAATCAATACCCAAGTTTGGTATTATAGAGACAAATCCAATCGATTTTACGCTTAAAAGAGATAATGTTTTTTAGTTTTTTTCTTGGGAAAACGATAACCAAAATTTTCAGTTAACTGATGCGCATGAATGGATTAAAGGAATTCCTGCTAGTTGGGAATAAATTTTAATTAAAATTTCAATTCGAGGGGGGGGGGAGATTGTAAAACGCAGTTTGTTTTGTCTTCGCTGATGCTAATTTAGTTAGGAAAACACTGCGGATAATATAATCTAATCTTCCTACTTAATTATGGTTTCCTTCCGAATGAAAAATTTCGATGTCTGAGTAAATATAGAATATTGTTACCGCATCCGTTTTTTGTCAAATTATATATACTTCGTGCGGTTTTCTTTCCCCATTAATTAGTTTATAATAAAATCCCCTTCGTTCTCATTAGCGCTTGAAAGCTGCCAGTCGGTGGTTGAAATACCTCTGGTCTAGACCTTCAAGGTAAGTTTTTAAATATCAATTTTATCTAAAGCAGTGGATTGATGTGGGTTTGGTTGAGCTGCAGAACGAAAACTCCGCTTTCCGAAACCAGAACATAACTTTGGCCGGTTAAAAAAATTAAGCACAATGGCCGATTAAAATTAAATTAAGCACAATGGCCAGTTAAAATTCATTAAACAAATAATTTTTTTCAGAAAAATGGATTATCATTTATGGATAAGCTTGGCAATCCAATTGTGTTGTACAACTGGTGTCAGATCAACATGCACCTGGCGAAACGGCAATTGCCCCACTTTAAAGTGTATAGAAGAAACCAGAGTATCACTCAACTTAAGCCAAATCAGTCAGAATCGCAATTCTGAGACAGCTTGCTTAAATTTGGACATTTCTCATTCGCACATAGTCAATCTCAGCAATGGAACATTGAACGTCGATCGTCCGAACGAATTCGTAATAATCAAGATGGTTGACGTAAACTTAAAGCAGATCAAATCCAGTGTCTTTGCAAGCTTCGGAAACCTACTCCAACTTATTTTAAGCAAAAATTTGCTTAAAACTGTCAATTTTTTGGACAGACTGACCAAACTGGAAGAACTCGATCTGAGCTACAACTTGTTGCAAAATATGGGAAAGCAGCCCAGCATTCCAACGCTGCGTGTGGTTTCCTTATCTCACAACAACCTAACCGACCTGAATTTGTGTAGTTTTCCAAATCTAATCCAGATTGAAGCGAACAACAACCAATTGAAGAGGTTTAATTTTGGATGCAATCAAAAACTGATTACTTTGAATTTGGGTTTCAATCGGATCGGAAACCTAAGTAGTACCAGTTTTGGAAATCTAACCAACTTGGAAAGCTTATCACTGAGCAGCAACGTCATCGACTCCATCTCTGATAATGCTTTCAAGGGATTCGTTTCTCTGCGTTACTTGTATCTGGAAAATAACAAACTGAACATTCTGAATCGGACCACGTTCGCTGGTTTAGGAAATCTCACAAGTTTAAGTTTGGAAAACAATCGGATCACGACGATCCAGTCGAATACGTTCATCCAACAGAAATCTCTGATCAATTTGGGTCTGACCAACAACCGACTGAGTTCCATCCAAAATGGAAGCTTCTATGGATTAACCAGTGTGGTGGAACTGGATTTGAGCGGACACACCATTCGCAGCATTCACTCAGACGCATTCGCCGGATTGACAAATTTGAACAAATTGGATCTGAGTTTTAGCGAAGTGCATTTTCTGGACCACGATGCTCTTCGTGGTATTCCAAATTTAAAGGAGTTAAACTTGAACCATAATAATTTTCCCATCCAGTCTTTCTTATTCGCTGACTTAAGAAAGTTGAAAAAACTTCATCTCAGGATGGATTACCTCTACGAAATTCACTCGAATGCGTTTTTCGGATTAAGAAGCTTAAACGAATTGGATCTGACGGATTTGAATATTGAATGGTTGAACTCCGGATGCTTTAACGGACTGTATACTTTAAATTTGCTCAACTTGAGCGGTAACTCTTTGGACCAAGTAGAATCTGAAACTTTTATTGGTTTGCCCGAATTAATCAGGTTGGACCTGAGTCACAACAACATTTCCGTCATCACTCCTCACGCATTCTACGAACTGAACAGCCTAACCGAATTCAATTTGACCAGCAATAATTTGACTAAATTAACTGCCCGATCCTTTATTGGCTTGAGTGGTTTAATCCGACTGGACTTATCCGATTCAAACGTCCGAATAATTGAAAATTTCGCATTTATGGGTTTGTTCAGTTTGAGGGAATTGAACCTTGGCCGCAACAAACTGGGCAGTTTTGAAAACCCAACCTTCTGGCATGATTTGACGAATCTGGAAGATTTGGATTTGAGTCACAATAGTTTTGACGTGATCACTCGAACGACTTTTCAAGGTTTGCCCAGCATAAAATCTATTAATCTGGAAGGAAACAAAATCGATCGCATAAATCCTCGAACGTTCGTCCAGCTGAGAAGTCTAAGATTTCTGAGTTTCTCCCAAAACAGCATCCGTCAATTGAGCGTCGACGTATTTAACGATGACCTGGAGACTTTGATTCTTCATCGGAATCTACTTAAAAATCTAACAAAAAATTTGTTTGTAAATTTACAAAACCTGATCAAGTTAGACTTAAGCTCCAATATGCTCACCAGCTTTGATCCAACCGTACTTCCAACCTCGAAGCTGGAGGTTTTAAATTTGAGTGACAATTATTTGACCAAATTGCAGAGCAAAGCCTTGATGAATGCAGTTCCACATTTAAAAGTACTGATAATCCACGGTAACAGGTTTCCATGTGATTATTGGCAGGAATTTTTATCTTCGCTGAGCGAACTTGAAAATTTAGAAAAAGATTGGTTCCTGAACGTCTCTTGTACAACGCCATCGATCAGCAGCAACCCGTCTGATCAACGAAACGCAAAATTGATCAACAAAACAAACCAAAATTTAAAAATGGCGCTGGAAAGTCAAAATAAGAGTCAAGAAACCAAAGTTTCGACTGCGAATGTCTTCGAAATTATCCTGATCATTATTTGTTTAGCTTTTTGTGCGGTAAAGTTGGTTGCGTGGTCGAAACAGTCCTTTCGTAAAATTCGCGACAAGAATTATAATTCTAGATTTGTAAAAGCTGATTCCTTATTGGAATTGATAGATGACAATGATAAATAAATAATTAAGGTTTTTACTTGAATAAGAAAACTTTTTGCGACTTCTGGTTCTTTTTACTGAGGAAATTTATTTATTTTCTGAAATATTTTATTCAACAATAAAATCAGTGTAGCTTAAGCTTTATTTCTGTTTGTGTTGGTACTGCATCTATGGTTTGACAACATAAACAAATCGACATAACCTCAATAATTTTGTGATAGTAAACGAAATTGTGGTAAAAATGGGTAAGCAAAAGAGACCACGCCAAAAGGCGCAAGCATCAAAACTAGCAGCGAAGAAGTCGGCATCAATTGCAGACACTAATATGGACGTTGACAGCAAGGAAGTTGTGGTCAGCGACATGGATCCGAAGGGAGTTTCTTTTAAAAATACCAAGGCGAAACTGGAAGGTCAGTTAACAAAAAACGATAAACGGGCGTTGCGCCAAAGAATTTTAATGCAGAAGCTCATCGTGGGAGGAAGTGATGCTAAACAGAAAGATTCGGTCAAAGTTGACGAAGATGATGACGACGACAACGAAGAGGAATCTCTTCCGTTAAAGCGGTTGGAGAAACGAAAAGGAAAGAAACAAAATCTGAAAACAAAAGACAAACCAATCAAGAAGGCACCTCAACGTTGTAAGCAGTATATCCATAATGTTTTAAAAATCACGACTCAAGTGAACAAGAAGTCATCGAAAGATATGACTCACGCAGACATATCCGAACGGGTAAAAAATTTAGTTGCCAAATTGCAACAGTAATTTGAAATTATTGTAGATTTTTTGTATGTAAATAATAAACTTAATAAACTCCTTCGCATTTTATGTCGGAGAAAATAAACAAATTTGGATTTTTCTTCCGATCTTTCCAGCTCTATACAGACGGCTCGTAAAGGTGTGAACTATTCGATAAATTTTTTTCGGAAAATCCTCCGACACATCAACCCTGTTCTTTACCGATTACCATACAAAGGGTTCCCACTCATCTGAAAAACTTGGAAAAGTCAGGGAAAACAATTTAATTTAAAAAAAGATTTTATTTTGAAGTAGATGATTTTAAAATTAAGATTTTTTTTATCTTAAGATTTATGAGCTGTAAGGGAACATTTTTATTTTTTGTCAGGGAAATCCTCCAAAAGTTGGCGTAGTTTGGTCTGAGGGGCAGGAAGGGGGGGGTCCAAATAAGTTAGATCTTAACAAAACAAACTAATTTTATCGCATCAGACTTTCTATTTATGGGGAAAGTTTGTTTGATTGGATGACAAATTGGTGATACAGCATTAATTCGTCAAGGTGAATCCCCCGGTGGAAGACATGCGCGCTCAGTACCCCACCGATCGTACCGTAACCCGTAACATTTTGTAATTTAAATAAAATTTCAGTCATCGAAATTAAGTTAATGTAATCTTATCTTCTGGCTTCGTTTCCTCTCGTATATTTATTTTGTATCAAAAAAATATTGAATGTGTAAGCAAATACAAGAAATAATTTTCTCAATCATTTTCGTGCGGTTTTCTGTCCCCATTATCGTTAGTTATATCAACACTCATTAACCCTTGATTCTCATTAGTGACCGAACTTTGCAAGTTATTGGATGCAAACTGCCGAATTCTAAGGTAAAATTCAATTTATTCTATTTTTTTTTGAATTTGGTTTTTAATTGCAATTGCATTTTTTTTCTATTCGAAAAATCCCAACTACCTACGTAATTAATTACTTTTTGGAAAGTCATATGTTATTGCTTCCTGTTAGTGATGTTTGATTGAGATGATTCATGTTTAAAATAGGAGTTTATTTATTTAAGAAATTTTCCTTCTTAGCTGAGTTCGGAGAATAATTTCTGAAAACAAAAATTAGAAAAAATAGTATATTATACAACAAGAGCCTAAGTCTTTTTACTTAGAATGTTAAATTTTGAAATCAAAATCAAATTTTTTGATTGAATTACAGCGAAAACGGTAAGGAATATGACAAAATAGTATATAAACAAATTTGTAGAGAATTAAATTTCCTACAAAAAAATTAGTAAGAACATAAATTTAAGTTGAATATTTTGCGCTTGAAGGGCATTCAAAGTCAAACATAATAATTAAAATGTTAAAATCTGCTTTGAAAGCTTTCCTCGCCTAAACTATGAAAGGTAAATATAATATGTTCTTTATTAGGTTTTTGTAGAAAATTAAGTGCTCTACAAAATTGTCTATATACAATTTTGTCATATTCCTTGTGTTTTCTCAGTATTTCCAATCTAAACTTATTTAGATGCTTTTGTATTAATTATTTTATTATTTTCGGTTTTCCCGCGTAATGAATTGATTTTCCAAAAAATTTATTAGACGAAATTTGTAGTCCGTAAAAGTTCCTTTCCAAAAAGTACAATAAACTTTTGGTAAAAAAATTCAGTTTTCACGAAAAAAAATAAAATTTTTTTGTTTTCCAACATTTTTTAAATTAATTTAATCCATAACTCGAAAACCGTTGACTTTAGACAATAAAAGATCAGAAGGTATTTTGTAGATAATTTCATGATCTTTAAAAAAGTACTAAATCATTTATACCGAAAAGTCAAAAGTTTCGGTGCTACTGGCATTTAAAGGTAAAAATTAATAATACTGCTTGCAAGAGGGTCAAGATTTGAATTAAAACAAAAATATGGGAGAATCCCTGTATATTACTTTTTTGGTTTAGAAATGCACCTCCGATTGGTTGAATAATAAACAAACTAAGATTGATAAATTAATTCGGATTATTTCATTGGCTGTTCCGCCACTGTCCGGCCCAAAAAGATTTATATTTCATTACCTACGTAATTATACATATTTTACCATTAGTTAATACCTAATTATGACAGTTTTTGTGCTCCGGAGAGCACGTAAAGCTGGCGACAAAATGCACTGATTTCTATTAATTCTATTTCGCTTCTTTCCAGGAAAATGGATTTTCGTCTGTTGGTAAGCTTGGCGATTCAATTGTTTTGTATAAATTTTGTGGGCTCCACGTGTACTTGGCGGACCGGCAATTGCCACACCTTAAAATGCATAGAAGAAACTGGCTCTTCGCTTAATTTCACCCAAATTAGTAAGAATCATTCGCACGATTACGACTACTCCGAATCTTACGACTTTTACGCCGATCCGGTACCAATTTTGACGGCT
The DNA here is from genome assembly GCA_958510845.1 of Cantharis nigra. NCBI lineage: Eukaryota > Metazoa > Arthropoda > Insecta > Coleoptera > Cantharidae > Cantharis > Cantharis nigra. Next base: position 802,421 of record OY294029.1, read on the forward strand.
TGCTTAAATTTAGACATTTCTCATTCGCACATCACTACCCTCACCAACAATACCTTCCTCGACGTCCATCATCTGCACGAATACAGACAAATCAAGATGATCGACGTAAACTTGCAAGCGATCGAACCCAATGCTTTCGCAGGTTTCGGAAACGTCACCCATCTTACTTTAAGTAAGAACCTGCTTCAATCCGTCAACTTCCTGAAAGGATTAACCAATTTGGAAGAACTGGATGTGAGCTACAATGCCCTGCAAAGCATCAGGTCGCAGCCAACCATTACGTCGCTGCGTACGATTTATTTATCCAACAACAATTTGACTGCCTTAAACCTGTGCAGTTTTCCAAATCTAATTCAAATTGAAGCGAATAATAACAAATTAGAGAAGATCAATTTTGGATGCAACAAAAAATTGTTGAGCTTGAATTTGAATTCCAACCGGATCGAATACTTAAATGGCTCATTCAGTTTTGGGAAGCTAATCGACCTGGAAAGCTTACTTCTGAGCAATAACACTATCCATTCTATCTCTGATAATTCTTTCGGCAATTTAGTTTCTCTGCGTTATCTGTATCTGGAAAATAACAGATTACTCGCACTGAATCGGACAACGTTTACCGGCTTGATGAGTCTGAAAAGTTTAACTTTGGATAATAATCGCATCGTCAAGATAAATTCGCATACTTTTAGCCAATTGAATTCTTTGACCCATTTGGGTCTGACCAACAACCTACTAAGTTCCATACAAAATGGAAGCTTTTACGGACTAACAGGTCTGGTGGAACTGGACTTGAGCAGACATACCATTTACAACGTTCCTGCAGGTGCATTTGCGGGTCTAACCAATTTGAACAAATTGGATCTGAGCAATAGTGAAGTGAAATTTATGCATCGAGAAGCTTTCCTCGGTGTTCCAAACTTGAAGGAACTAAATTTAAATCATAACAGTTTCTACATCTCCTCTCTTTTGTTCGCTAATTTAAAGAAGCTGGAAAAGCTTCATCTGAGGGTTGATTACAACCACGAAATTTCATCGGATGCATTTTTCGGTTTACAAAGCCTAAACGAATTGGATTTGAACCACTTGAACATCACCAGGACGTCTGCCGGGTGCTTTAACGGACTAGACAATTTAAGTCTGCTTAACTTGAGCGGCAACCATTTGACCGAAGTGGAATCAGAAACGTTCATTGGTTTGCCCAAATTGATCAAGCTGGATCTCAGCTACAACGGAATCTCGACCATCGATCCTAACGCTTTCTACGAACTGAACAGCTTAACGGAAATCAGATTGGTGCGCAACAATTTGACAACGCTAACGGCCAATTCCTTTATCGGTTTGGCCGATTTAATCCATTTGGACTTATCGGATTCAAACGTCCAACAAATTGAAAATTACTCTTTTAAAGGTCTGTATCGTTTGGTCAAATTGGGCCTCAGTCGCAACAATCTGCGCAGTTTTGAAAACTCGGACTTTCTTCATGACTTAACAAATTTGGAAGATTTGGATTTGAGCCACAATCATTTCGACGTGATCACCGAAACGACTTTTCGCGGTTTGCCCAGCATAAAATTCATTAATTTGGAAGATAATCGCATCGATCGTATAAATGCTAAGGCTTTCGTGCAGCTAGGAAGTTTAAGAGTGTTGGATCTGTCCAGAAACCAAATCAAGCAATTGGGTGTCGACATATTTAATGGTCAGCTGAAGACTTTGGTTCTTCGTCAAAACCTTCTCAAAAGTCTACCGAAAGATTCTTTCGGGAATGTAACAAATTTGATCGAATTAGACTTGAGCCACAATATGCTCACCAGTTTTGATCCAACTGTTCTTCCGGCTTCAAACCTGGTGGTTCTAAATTTGGGTCACAATTTGATGACCACCTTGGAGAGCAAAGCCTTGATGAAAGCTTTCCCAAATTTGAAAGCATTGGTAATCCAGGGTAACAGGTTTCCATGTGACGCCTGGCAAGAAATGCTATCGTCGCTGAGCGAACTAGAAGATTTGGACAATAATTTGTTCACGAACATTTCGTGTGCTATGCCACCATTCATCAGAGACAACGAATCCGGAAATTACGAAAATCTAATCAACGAAACGAACGAAAGGCTAAAAGTGCTCATGGAAAGCCAAAATAGAACGTCAACGAATTCTGATCTTTCCGAAACCAAAGTATCTTCGGCGAATGTTTTCGAAATTATTCTGATTGTCATTTGCTTTGCGTTTTGTGCAATCAAGTTGTTGACGTGGTCAAAAAAATATTTCTTCGATCCCCGGCGAAGAAATCTTAGGTCAAAATTCGTAAACACTGAGTCTCATTTGGAGTTAGCGAATCAGAATGACTTTTAAAATAAACTTGCAGTTATTTAATATTTTTGCGTTTATATTTATTTTTTAATAAAATGCTTTTTATATTTTCTTTTATTTTTAATGCCTTCCAAAGGGGTTAACCTTACGTTTCTTTCAAAAATCTTAAAAAATTTAGGTGGTCTTTTTATTACTTAAATCGACGTACTTAGATGCCTACTGCTGGATACAGCTCTCAGAACCTCGCGGAATCAATCAAAACTGTGTAAAATCGCGAAACAAATAGAGGGCAAATTGACCCCGAATGTGTTTATTTATTTAATTAATTAACGGTAAAAAAACCAATTTACATATGGCTCGTTAGAGCCTAAAAACAAAAGGAATATAAATATGATACAAATAATCAAACAACACATATGTTCCACATAATATTGAACTTAAATAGTCTATAGGAGCTATCCCATATGTTGAAACTATTGAACTTGCTTAATTTGTTAATATTTCGGCACATTCTCGTTAATGGACTGTTTAGACCATAATTCGTCCTGTGATAGTGTATATGGAAAACCTCGTGGAGTCGAGTATTGTGGCTTGAAACTCGGAACTTTATTCGATCTCCTAGGGCATCACAACTAATCATCCCGTTTAATAAACGGTAAACGAAACAGACATCTGCAACAACTCTTCGATGCTCTAACGATTTAGTCTTGCAGTGACTAAGATTGTCATCATAGGAGAAGTCATCACGTCTCAAACCACGTTTGAAATGGTAGTATTTTAGGAACTTTCGTTCCACCCTTTCCAACCTTGAAATGTGTACATCATAGTGTGGAGACCATACGCAAGATCCATACTCAAGTTGCAATCTAACAAGAGAGAAATAAAGCGATTTTACTGTTTTAGCTGAGAAAAACCTACTATGTCGACGAATAAACCCCAACGAGCGAAGGGCACTATTGCATATTTTGGCTATATGACTTTTAAAAGTCAAACCGGAGTCGAGACGAATACCCAAATCATCAATTTCAGTGACTCGATTGAGTTCAACATTGTTTATATTGTAAACGAACATGTCACAGTCATGCTTCTTATAGGTGATGACCGAGCATTTGCTAAAATTAAGCCACAAATTGTTGTCAGCACACCACTTGTGTATATTATCTAGGTCGAGTTGTAATAGCCTACAGTCTTCCTTGGATCGAATAGTTTTAAAGATTTTCAAGTCGTCAGCAAATAGCAGATATAAGCTATGCTTTATGTAACTACCGATGTCGTTAATAAATAGCAAGAACAAAATGGGCCCACAATGTGAACCTTGGGGAACGCCCGAGTAAACCGGTATGTCCTTTGAGAGAAAATTCTGTATCCGAACATACTGAATCCTGTCACGAAGAAAACTACCTATCCATTTAACTACATTCCGTCCAAACCCCATTGAAGCAATCTTGCACAAAAGCGCCAAGTGGGAAACACGATCAAACGCCTTGGAAAAATCAGTGTACACAGCGTCGACGTGCTTATGATCCTCAAACGATTCCAAAATATGAGTCGTGAAGGATAAAAGGTTTGTTGTTGTTGAACGACCGGGAACAAACCCATGCTGATTTTCAACTAAGCAATTTATACTAGCCTGCATTAGTTGAGCCGAGACTAGCTTATCGAGCATCTTGGGTATCATCGACTGTATCGAAATACCCCTATAATTTGCAATATCACTACGATTGCCTTTCTTGTGTATGGAAGTAATATAACTTTTTCGCCAAATACTCGGAAAACAACCGCTGGCCAACGATAACTGGAACATTCTGAAGATTGGAGTTGACAATGAGTATTTACATCTTTTTATGAAATACGATGTGATACCATCTGGCCCACTACTGAAGCTGTCAGGCAGTTCCGTAATTGCATTGAAGACATCTTCTACCGAAACTTTGAGCAGATTGCAGTTGATGACTGCATTGGCACTGTAGCTGTGGTTAGTAGCATCGTTATTAGAGTACACATTAGAAAATTGTTTTGCAAATAAATCCACACATTCTTCATCACCCAGAAACATGCCAGCGGGGTAACCTCTTACCTTCTTACAATCATCGATGTATCGCCAGAATGCCTGAGGGTTTGCAGCAATTCCTTCCTCAATCTTGTTGATATAATTTCGATGGAGCAATACGTTTAGTTTCTTAACTCGATCACGAATATCGCCAAATTTTTGGTAGTACGATTACGAGTTTCTTTAAAAGCCTTGTGAATAATTTTCTTCTCAATGATTAGCTGAATCAACTCTTTAGAGAACCATGCTGGATACTTGGAGACACCTATCTTTTTACGTGGAACATGTGAATTGATAGTGGACCATAATACTCTGTAGAATTGATTAACAATGTTCTCGATATCATTAGAAGATAATAACTCAGACCAATTGATATCCAACAAACAGTTGTTGATTAGATCAACATCGGCAGATTTATAGTCAAAGATGTAATTGGCAAACTCTAGACTGGATTGTGAAGAATTTACGCCCTTAATACTAACAGTGTATGCGTTATGATGTTGAGATATGTTTGATATTAAGTCTTCTGACAAGGTTACCGACACATTGTCAATGTTGGTGAACACTAAATCCAGCAAAACACCTCGACTATTAGGTATTTTGTTTTGTTGAACAAGATTGTGTAACGATAAACAATCACTTACCAATTGTATCTTTGGACAAGAATTCATGGTAATTAGGGAACAGGTACCATCGTTAGACCACAAAGCCTTCGGAAGATTAAAGTCACCACAGATAACCAATCTTGAATGAGGAACATGATCTGTAATATTCTCAACAATCCTACAAAATTCTTCGTAAGAATCAGTTTTGGAATCGGGAGGTAAATAAACCGCCCCAACAATTAGGCTACCTATTTGCAAGAAAAGGGATTCGATGGATTTACTCGTGTCGATTTGAATGCATTTTAAGTTTTTGCGAACTGCTACTAAAACACCACCACCGGTGGTCTTCTGACTGGATTCGACTGATCAATCACAACGAAAGATGTTAAAGTCAAAAAACTTCAATTCACTCGAAGCAATGCTGTCGTCAAGGTCTCGATAAGAATAATTATGTCATTAAGACAGCAATTAACATTGTTGCTAATATTGCTCAACTTGGTTTTAATACCACCACAATTATGCATGTAAACATTGACTGCTGAAATGCAATTGCGATCGTTAGAAGAATCTGTCGATTTATTTGTGTTTGAAATAATATTAGTCCTGCTGGGTTCGGTACCCTTCCTTGGGCCCCCGAAAAAAATTTGAAACGACGAATCATTATTCCTTTAGACCAAAATTCAGGTTTGATAAGGTTATCATACAGTGAGATATTTGCACCCACCTTAAAAGATGCTACATCATGGTAGGAGCTCAATTTTGTACAAGAGAATTCGTTTTGAGGTAATTTTAACTTCTAGTAGGATTATACTGTTATTCGGTTGCAGAGGCCGACACTCGACTAACATGGAGCCAACATTTACTATCAACGCCTCGCAGATCGGAATTGTCTTCAGAGGAACCAACGATAGATGATCTACCTACAAAGTTATGGGTATGAGCGGTATTGACCACGTTATTACCTGTGCTATCAGAGTTTCTTTTTTCTTTCTTTCTTTTGTGGGAAACCATCGTGAAGTCATCGTTGTTATTAACACCAATAGAATTCACTTCATTATTAACAACTAATCCATCAACATTCGTTATAAGGTTATGTATAATATTTGAACTACCAGGTTTTAAAACTACCTTTGGTAGTTCAGTTGTTCTTTCGACCGATTTGGTTGCTGAAGCTTGAGTTACACTTTTCGGTTTGATTTCCACGTATTGCGATGGAGATGGTTGTACCTAATGTGTTACGTTCAAAGGCAAATAAAATAAAAAATATCATACTTACGAGAAATCTGACTGCGCCATTCGAATTTTCTGACTAAAATACGTAAGAAACAGTGAAAGAAGCTGCCAAATTCCACTTTTCATTTTTTGGGCTCAAAAAACACCAAAGGGGTTAACCTTACGTTTTTTTCAAAAATCTTAAAAAATTTAGGTGGCCTTTTTATTACTTAAATCGACATACTTAGATGCCTACTGCTGGATACAGCTCTCAGAAGAATTATATATTACATTATACATTACATATTAATACATTAATCGATTAATTGATTATTTCATAATCAATTATGATAATTCATAACAATTGATTAATCGATCATGAAAATAAAACAATAAAAATTTCAGCTAAATTCAAACTTTTATTTTTTGGGTTCAAAAAACACCAATAATTTCGGAAGTCAATAATTTACGAGCAAAGCTGTACATTTAGGTTGGTATTTTTGGTGACTTTCGTTATTATATAGCTGAAAGTTGTCACTCGATTGGCGGACGAATTTTAACTGTCAATTTAAACCGCGTAGATTTTTTTATAGAATTCGGCGCGTACGTGACGATTTTACCCTTACAAAGCGTTAAAAACGCTAAATTAATCGAAAAAGTACCATCGTTACTACCTAATAAGTTGAAGTTTTGTTGTGGGAACCTTTTGAAAATTACGTTTACTTAACCTAACTTTTATTTTTTCGAATGGCTCCTAAACGGAGACGTACCCCTAGTGTGGTGAACGACGAACGAAAAGTCAAGAGGACAAAGTGTAAATTTTTAAGATTTATCTTAGTATTCCGTAGTCTAATACCTATTTTCATATTTTAGTTACAGTCGAACATGCCACTTTACCTTCGACAAGCGAAAGTGGGGTTGTGTTGGTGACAGGTGCCGGCGATGTGGGTCAACTCGGTTTGGGTCCGGATGTTATGGAGAAGACTAGGTTTACAGTAGTCAACCTTGATCACGAAATTGTGGACGTATGTGCCGGAGGAGTCCACACGGCTTGTTTAACAAAAGACGGAAAGGTAAGTCGAATCTGCTTTTTATTCATTTTTCGTATACTAATGCACTGTTTTTAGGTTTTAACTTTTGGCTGTAACGACGAAGGTGCCTTAGGACGAAACACCAGTGAAGATGATGCAGAGCGTACTCCTGGTGAAGTCGAATTACCGGAAGCGGCAATACAAATATCAGCTGGCGATTCTCACACGGCAGCTCTGTTGAAAGACGGTCGCATTTTTGTATGGGGTACTTTTAGGGATTCTCATGGCAGTATGGGGTTGACGCCGGAAGGCAACAAAACTTCTCCATTTGAACTAATCACCGAAGAAGTCATAGTCAAAATATCATCTGGGGAAAATCATCTTACGTTTTTGACGAAATTTGGTAACGTTTTTACGTGTGGTTGTGCGGAACAAGGTCAGTTGGGACGAACTACCCAGAGGAGTAGCGACAGGGATGCCAGGGGAGGAAAAGACAAACTCATAAATTTACTCACTCCGTTGCCGCTAAGCCTGAGTCCCTCGAAGAGGCTGCATTTTGAAGATATCTGGGCGGGTACCTGGGCAACGTTTGCTAAAGTTAGCGGCAAAGACACCGTTTATGTGTGTGGATTAAACAACTACAATCAACTGGGTTTCGAGAAGAGAGATCCCATTTATTTTCCAAAAGTGTGTGCTCAGTTTGGCATGCACAAGTGGCAGATGATATGCAATTCGCAACATCACACCGTAGCACTGGACGAAAACGGTTCGGTTTATGTGATCGGAAGGAAAGATTACGGACGTTTAGGTCTAGGAGAAATTAGTGAAGAACAAGTGATGGCCTTGACGCAAGTGAAAGCATTAAAAGACAAGAAGGTCGTTCATATTAGCTGTGGATCGGCGTCGTCGTATGCAGTGACCGAAGAAGGGGAACTGTACAGTTGGGGTTTCGGATCGGAAGGGCAATTGGGTACAGGAGAAGATGAAGATTGTTTGGTGCCTACCGTAATCAAAACGAAACAATTGCTTGATCGTAAAGTTTTGAAAGTCAGCGGCGGTGGACAGCATACGGTGATTTTAGCTAAAGATGCCACGCCTCCAAATAACAACACAACTGACACTGCAACTGCATGTTGAAGCAACTTGCAATACATGATTGTATCACTGCCTTTTGCAACATTAATTGTTCTATTTATTCTATGTAAGAAATTGTTTTTTTTGCAAATTAAAGTTTTTTAACCATAAATGATATTTTAGTCTAAATCCTCTGTTTGACGCCGTCATGTTTGTGTTTGAATGTAGAAAGGTATAATTTGCATTTTATAAGAAATTTAAATTAAATTTTAGCAGAATTTTATTGTAATTACCTGAAAAATACAAAATAAAGCATAAATTGTAAAACTTAATCTTTTCGTAATTGGAAAGTATCCGTCTTGATTCCATCCTTTGTAATGATGTTAATTTCGATGCTATCGCCAGTGTAGATATCCCTTTCGGCAGCAGATATAAACACGTCCTTGAGGATGGCAAGAGCACGATCCATACCCAGGGGATCATCCTTAACGTTCAACATATTCTTCAAACCAATTTGATTATCTAGCAAAGGTTGCAATAAAGCACCAGCCGAACCTCCAGCTCGATAGTTGGACCTCTCGCAGTGGCCAATTGGGTCGTAGCTGTAAATGCAACCTTTACCTTCGCCGTCTAATCCTACTAAAATGTTGGAAATGTAGTACGGAAAGAAACGTTTGTAGTAGAGCATCGTGGACAGCATTTGAGCCGTCGCGGGGGTTTGCATGACTTTGTTGTGCTCGTGCTGATACATCTGCATGCGGGCGGTCAAAATGCGCGTCAAAGTGAGGGTATCGCACCAACATCCAGAACAGCCTAGAACGGTGTGTTTCGACAACGGAAACAATTTGCTTTGTTCGCGAGTGTAAATGGAAAAACCAGCACTTAATCGGGTATCGGCACCAATAACGACGAAATCGTTGCCGGCAATCGCCACAATGCTCCTAAAATTATAATGCAATTCATTGTAATGTCCACCGAAAAAATAGTTTTTCGAAACTTACCCTCCGTTATCGGCGTAGGGACTGAAATCGTGTTTTCTAGGCACTTCGGTCTCATAATCTGGATAATTCGGACGAGACATATTTTGAATCAAAGCCATAATTTACTTTTCAAACTTAAAAACTGCAGGTCAAGAATGACAATACAAAATTGTTATGTGAGGTTAAGAAACAGATCCGGTAGATGTCGCTACGGTGGTCGTTTCTGTAGAGTGGTCGCGAAAAAGATGCAGCGGTATCAGCATTTTTGTGCGGAAAAGTTGAAAGAAAATCAGAAAATTACATACAATTTTGAGAACTGCAGATATAACCTTGTTGTTTGAACACTGTCATATGACTTGTGTTTTATGTCAAAAGTTTGCTCGCATATTTACTGCTAATTATCAAGTTTTAATTTAAATTTTATATAAAATTATGTCATCATTGAACGCAGGGGCTGACCAATCGTCGCCAATAAAGCATGTGGTTCCCAGTCCACTAATAACCAGACGAACGCGAACACCATCTGTGTAAGTACCCAGCTTTTTCACTGTAAATTCGATATTAATTGGAGTTTTAGTTCTGAAAGGGCTTTGAAGTCGCCCGAATTGATTGGAACAATCAGGTCGTTTTGTCGAGAAAAGGGTCACGGTTTCATAACACCTAAAACTGGAGGTGACGATATCTTTGTTCACATTTCCGAGTAAGTTTCATGCAGCTTCGTATTTTCATTTCTATAATGTTTTTGACCTTTTAGTATCGAAGGCGAAATAATTCCGTTACCAGGTGATACGGTCAAGTATCGTCCCTGTCAGATTCCGCCGAAGCTTGAAAAATGCCAGGCGGTGCATGTTCACATTGTAAATTACACGGAACAGGTGCACAAAAAATGGGAATATTCTAGTTATTAATTTTTCCGGTGGCAGTTACACAACCTAGTTTTAAAACCGATTTTAGCAAAAATACCTCACTTTATGAATCAGTATTCTTTTGTGAAATGTTTTTTTAACACTTATTGTATTTTTACACAATTAATTAAATGGCGCTTGTTTGTTTACATTTTCGTATTTTTACCAGCCACCACTTTTAGTTTTCAGCTGGCAACAACTGCGATAGGAAGAACAACGCAAAATAAATAAATATTTTTATTGTTACACAAAAACAAAACAAAATACGACAACAATTTCAAGAATCACATGTTTTTTTAATAACGAAAACAAAAATTAAAGTAGTCCAGTCACTAGGTACTTTTGCATGAAAATAACTAAATCAAGTGAAGAGTTTAAATAAAGAAAATTTCATTTCAGAGTTACCTCCATGCAGACTTCATTGTGACTACGCAATGACCGAACGGAAAGCATAAAACGTACATCAATTTTCCTTAATATTTAGTAGGTACATAATTATTTAAATATTTTTCTCTTCCGAACGTGTGCATGTCGATAGGGTAATATCATTTATTATTATCGATTTCAAGTCTTTAATTTTATTAAATTTCATTTAATAGCATACAAAATATTTTTTTATTATTTGTAAATTTTTATTTATCCATTACACAATATAAAATTTATTGTTTGACTAATTAATTACGAGGTGATGTGGCGCACGTGTGAAAATAAATTGTAAAAAAATAATCAACAAAAATATACAAACGCATTACAGGGTGCTTCTCACGTTCTTGCTTTCGTCATTGGAAGACTCATAAAGTTTACTGCGGAAAGTTCCCAATAATTTCTTTTTTGATTAATTCTACGGAATGTTTTAAATACGAACGATTCGCGCAAAGTAGAACGTGTGCGGAGGGGGGCTCGGTTAAATAATAACCGAGCAAGGAATGAATTTTCTTTGGTTAGTCCCGCATATTGAACCGATCTCCGAAAACTTATTTCGAAAAGGTGGCGGTGCACAGTTTGGTTACCATTAGATTACATTAAAAGATATAGAAATGTTTTCCTTTTTAATCCGTTATATATCGGGCCAACTAGAATAAAGCGGCAGACAGGCGCGCTCCCTACCGGTCCATTCGAGTGGCCGTGCTAAAATACTCTTAAACTCTAATACGCTACACAATTTACTTTAAAATTTGTACACCTAAAATCATAAGGGTGCGACGTGCAACGTGTCGATATCGCTGATACTCCTAACACGTCTGTGTTGATTTTTGCTGCGATGCAAACTTCCCCCGATGGGATTGCTCATTCGAGCTCGCTCTTTGGTCGATATGTAATAATTTTTTTGGCTTTTGGTTTCGTTTATGTTGTGCAACTTTGAATTGAAGTGAAAATCGCGCGAATTTACGAACGACGATCCGGTGCTGCTGGTTTGAGGATAGTGAAACGGCACTGCGTAGTCTGGCGACTCACCGCCAGAATGCGACGACCTGAATGGTATCGGTGGAGGACTCACTTGGCTGGTCACCGAAGAACTACCAGAACTGGAAGTCGGAGAATGCTTTTCTAATTCGCGCTCGTTTTTGGGTTTGGTAAAGCCGAACGCTCGACTCAGAGACCCCTGAAATTTGCATTAGATGAAATGTATCTCATCTCGGGAAGTGTGTTGCATGCAATTGAGACACAAACGTGGGTACTTACACGGATACTTTGTCTTCTGTTTTCCACACTGATTTGCTCGGAGGAAGAAGCCGTGAGACCTGCGCAGGAGCGTGAAAACGAACGTCCTAAAGATCCCCCGGGAACACGAGATTTTGTCTTCACGCGCACATAGTGTTCTAATGTGGATCTAGCATAACAGTGCAAAATGAAAATTAGGAAAAAGGCAGTGCGGGAGACATTTATACAAGCATTCTATGTTTATTTGAATTTTACCAGATCTTTACCGTAGGAAAATTGTGGAAGTCTCTCGATTTAACTGTGAACTAACATTTAGCAACATATATCGTACATTCCGTGATTCACGGAAGAACGCATGCAATTTCTAAGACATTTAAGTAACAAAAACTGTGCTAAATTTGTTGTAAGCGATAGGGTGCAAAGCAAAAGCAGCAAATTAACATAGAATGCGTTGTGTAAGTGTTTCCGTTTATTATTTACATGTGATTAGAAAAATACAACTAATTTTAAATAAGCCATGAGAATGATCATCCAAAGTCAAAGGACAACCTTCCAGAACAACAGAGAAGCATGCAGTCTCTCTATATTCAGTTTGTCAGATTTGACAAGTTTTGTCAGCTTTGACAAATTGTTGAGGTTGTCAAGTTTTAATTTCACTGCATGGTTCTTTTGGTTCATGGTTCAAACTTTGTTTTGTCCAAAATACCAGGATTCGAGTGGATGTTGACTCACAAGTATATTTTCTCTTTCTATCCTATGTAAATTGAATATTTTGAAGCCGTTTTTTGTCACCCAAAAACCAATTTTACAGCAAAACTTTTTGGACATTTTTTATTGCAAATTTTATTGTCTTTAATTTTGTTCATATACATTTTTTCATTTTGCCGCACCGCTTCCGAGATATGGGTAGATGACAATATTTTTTGCATTTTACAGATTCTTATTGTTTAAGTCGCTGTCAGTCAAAAACGTCGCAACAAAATAAAAAAATGCATATAAACAAAATCGAAGGCAATGAAATTTGCAACAAAAAATCTCCAAAAGGTTTTGCTGTAAAATCGATTTTTATATGGAAAAAGCGGCTTCAAAATGTTTAATTTACATTTAAATTATATTACAATTTTTAAAATCTTTATAGCATCCAGGATAAAAAAATTCTTTTGTATTTTTATGCAACCTAAATAGATTCGGGTTATCATCTTTTATTATTTTTTTAGCCCCCCTCCCATTTCCTTGTCAAAAAATGGATTTTATTATTTCCTGTAATAATTTTTTCAAGCAGATTGCATTTAAAATTTTGAAGAACCGAAAAAAATAAAAATTACGCAATGGGGGGGGGGGATTTTTTCAAAATTAATTTTTATTAATAACCATTATTAACTAGACTTTTTAATGCCACATTTTTAAAACTTTTAATAATAAATAATTAAAGATTTTAAATTGCTTATAATAAGCTAATAGCTGAATAGTAGAGGGGCTATAAGTTATCTAAGCCACTTTTATATTAAAGATTATAACCCATCCTATATTTTTATGCTTACGTTACGTCACACCCCTCGAAAATTTAACAAGAAAAATATTAAAGAAAACAAGACGCAAATTAATGATATTTATTTTGATAATCTCGTCTTCAGTTTATTATTTTAAGATTGCGCATTTACAGTTACTAATTTTTTTTGTTTGTAAAAAACAAAAATATTGTAAAGCTTTTACCCCTATCACTTGCTCACAATTCTAAATAATTATAATCTTTCTTTTTATATCACAACCCTCGATAATTTTTTTGCACATTTATTTTTTTATTACAATGGCGTCTGCTTTTTTCAAAACTAAAATCATCGACAAATTTGGCACTCAAATCAGTTCGGCGAAATTCGAAAACGAAAGTAAGTTTTAGTGGTTTTGAGTCGAAAAACCAAAAAAAAAAAAAAATATGGGCGCCACCGTTTTTAAAAGCTACAACATAATATTTTGATTTCCGATAATTAAAATTTGATTATGTACGTAATAAAGGCAGCGTTAGACACAGTTTTAATATTATTTATGTACATTTGTATATAAATATGTTTAAAATTCTAAACTAACATTAATTTTTTTTAGTTGATGTAAAATTTGGTACTTTCGATTTTATCAGTCGACTTTGTTTTTCTAAATTGCCAATTTTGGACCCCTGTGCCTTAATGACAATTTTATTAATCCAAATTTTAATTAATCCGAATCGAAGGACCACCTAATCTGCTTTCTTTTCGAAATAATTTTTTTTTTTTTGATTGTCGGTTTAAATAACGACTGCCGTTTTGTTGTGAAAGAAAATTAATTTTTATATTAAATTCTATTCGATTTATCGATTGTGCTTTGATAATACGCGACTGGCTTCCGCTTGGAGTTCTTCCATTTGACAAAAAATGACGTACCTCGCTGGTAACACGATCGATTCCAGTTCAGCAGTCAAATGTCGCCTAATTATGTTCTTGCTAGTCGGAATCCCCAACGCCGTCGCCATTGTGTCTCCATTAAACGAAGGTTCCAGCACCACAAGCCCGCCGTGCACTCCGCTATCTGAAATTTTAAAATTCAGACCTCTGCCCGCTTCTCCAACCGGAACCTACCTTTTAAATTGTCCGCGTATTCTCCCAGATCGATGGTTCTGGCCCAACGAATGAACCTCTGGTTTGTCCACACCAAAGGGTCGGCCTCCACGGTTTCACACTGATGCCTTCTCACCGCCAACGCCTAACACACACGCATTAAAAGCGATCGCATCTCAAAGAAACACTACTTTACCTGTCTGTCGTACTTCATAATTCTCAGAAGATGAATTCCGTGCACGACGGAAGCCTGATGGAATTTACGCGTCACGCTCAAAAATTTCTCCAACTCTTTTTTACTGAGATGCTCCAACATACGCGCGTCCACCAGATTGGTAGCGAAATTTTCGGAATACTACAACGGAAGTTTCAAGCTTTGCTTTATTGCCTTCATTGGCTTACCTGTGACAATCCGAGATCTGGTAACCATTCGCTTGAGACCCACGTGTGTCCAAGTTGAGCAATGCACGGATATCTGACTAAAGATGGATGTCGATGTTCTTCGATGGCCAGCCTCAATTTTTTTCGATGCATGGGATGAGTAATTCCTAATCCGCATTCCAATTCGATATCGTTGAGTTCCAGAAGCACCTGACCATGTAAATCACCAATCTATAAGATTCGTTTCATTCCAATTTTGAAAATATTCCAAAAATTGGATAAAAAACTTTTTTTAAAAGTGCCGTATCGTTACCTTTCCGCTTTTGATATTTTCGGCACAACGCGCGCCATACTGAGGCATACCAAGTGCGACCTCTAACCATGCGAGAACGGTGGGCGCTCTCCATCTATCCATAGGCACCGACGACGCTTCGCGTAGCAGCCTCAATTTTTCCGCGTAACCTTCTTCGGTTAGAGGCGACCAACTTCGATAAGGGTCGTAATTATTGTCACCTAAACAAGTTAGAGTTAAAAGCATCGATGGGGGGGGGGGGGAGGCGGTTAATAATGAAAACTTACTTTCCTGTAGCGAACTGCTTTTATTTCTGTGCCTAGAACGAGCAAACACCCGAGAGATGCTTCCCCAAGTGCCTCCTCTTCCACCGCCAAGTCGACTCGACGTATTTTTCGATCTACGTCCTATAGTTGGCGGTTCAATATCGACAGGCGAATTTAATTGTTCTACAGATCTGCAACAAAGGTCAAGGGAATATCTGGAATTTTGTAATTACGCAGCGAATCCCTCACAACCATTTCAATATGGTAGGTACTGGTAGAATTTTGGATAATATCGAAATGGTTGCGACGTTTTCCTAACATTGTTACCTCGATAATATTCCGGTATCTACAGAGCGGGAAAAGGAGTTAGCGTTCAACGGCGATAAAGTTGGACTGCAATCCTTCGGAGTTACGACTGCTGAAAAGTCATCAAATAAAACTAAACTTCGTCGAGAGGTTCTACTTACATTGGTACATGTGGGGAGGTGGAATGGATGAAACGATAGAAACGGAATCTATTTCTATGTTGCCGCTCTCGACGGTAATCGTTGGAGTTCCGTCGGTCGTAGAATCCGACAGATTTCCACCGATCGAAGTGGTACCGCTTTCTCGATCGGAACTAACGCGAACGCCGGAATCGGCACTACAACTACCTCGATCGCCGGCCAGCAGACCCAGACCGTGATGACCGGAAAGAAGACCACCAGAGCCTGGAGTAATTGCACCGCCGCCATTTGTGTGCCTCGACATGGAAATTAACGATTCCTGATCCGACAAACAACCGCTCGAAACCAACTGTCGTCTTGCCTGTAAAAACAACTTCGAAACACCTTCACTCTTTAAATTTGAAAATGTTACTTCTTGCAAATGCTCTTGTGCTTGTTGTAACTGCAACTCTTTGGCATTTAATTGAGCCGCCAAAGACAAACTGCGTTCGGCTTCGTCGCGAGCGTGCCGCAACAAACTCCAACGTTCTCTTTCGCGTTCCTCCCTTTCGTTCGACAGTTGCTGAAGAGAGGTTTCGTTTTCCCGCACTCTTTGCTCGTAGTTTCTTATAAAATCTCTAAGCTCCTTTTCCTTATCTTCTAGAGTGGCGTAAAGCTGCTTCATTTGGTTCAACAAATCAAACTTTTCCGCTTTCAACCGCTTACGATCCGACTTTAAAGCTGCAAAAACAAATTAGACTTTTTTATTTAACAAAACTCGTGACTCACCGTGTATTGCTTCTTTCGTTATTTGCAGTTCCAATTCCAACGCTTGGAGTCGTGCAGGACTATCGACGTCGTCATCTTCTTCGGGTATTTTTTGCCTGTCTTCAATTACGGAAGACGCGCCGGAAACCACCAAACGTCTTAATCGCGTGATCTCTGCCTGTAATCGTTCGTTTTCTAAACGCATCCGGCGTAGCACGGAATTAGAAGGACCTGCACCTGCAGGCGACGGCAGCAGAGGTGGGGCTTCTTCCTTGATCTCGGTCGAGTTTCGCGAGGATCTCGGGGATGTCGGTTCTATTACTGTGAAAAAAATTACATTAATGAAAAATGAGAAGGTTTAGTAGTAGAAGAAGAAGGTACCGAAATCTTGCTGACTGCTACATCCTGGTTTCGGAGACTCCGGTTTCTCTAAACCACGGGAATCGGGAGTATCTCGGTCGACGATTGGTGTTGTACTTTCTTCCACCGTCATGGCGAGTTCCTTATCGGGCTTCTTGATGTCCGCTGCGGTTTCGGAAACTTCGGCTTTCAAAGGAACCGACTTGCACTTTTTGATTCCGTCCTTGTTGGATTTGGCTTCTTCGCTCGAATCCACCGAGTTAGCGTTACCCAGAGATTTGCTTCTTTTGGTTTCTGTGCTCTGTTTTAAATTTAGATTATTGTCAGTTTTGCTGCATTCCGTTTCTACATTCAAATTGACTTTTTTGTTGTTTGTATCTTCGTGGTCGGGCGCGAAGAGCGAATCCGGGGTTCGATCCGCAATTTCTGAAATTAAAATTGACGACGTTTCTTTGTAATCGCTGCGTTTGGGGTCGTGGGCTTCACGCGATGGTGTTGGGGTTGAGGAAGGGTACTCGGGATCTATCCGAGCTGTAAGGTTTGCAGAGTGTTCCTCTACCATTCTGCGAATCTTGTCCTATAAATTCCAAACAGAAAAGTTACATTTTCGATTCTCAAGCACTTAAAGTGGAAGAAAAAGATTGAGAGTGTGTGTGATGGATCGTGTAACGTGTTTGTTGAGAAGTGGTGTAGTGTTTTGGTTCTAGAGAGAAAGAAAATTTATTATTCAAGTAAAAGTATCTTTTGAGACTTACATGAGCGTCTACTAGTAGACGACGCATTAGAAGCGCCATGGCGGAATCGCGGCCAGCTTCACAGCCGTTCTTTCCGCCATTATATCAGCCTTTGGTAAAGTCGATTTTCTTGTTTGTACTAGAGTAAGAATAATACATAAATCATAATATAAGGTTAGAGAGTTACAGAGTTATTTTTGAAACTTTTGTTGTTGTGCCATGGCGCTTTGGCACCGTCTAGCGAGCCGCCACCGTATTTATGCAAACTATTGCGCAATAAACTAAGGTAGAACTGAAATCTTGAAGAAATTTGCATATGACAAACTTTTTATGTATATCCAATGCTGCATTTTAAGCAGATCACGTTTCTTATTTCCTCATTGCAAAATAAATTTAACTTCCTCATCATCGGGACTTACTTGAATTTTAATCAAGTAACTGCCCGTAAATATTGACGCGCAAAACGAATCTGTCACTTTAAATTGTTTGAGGAAAACTAGCAAAATTTCAAAGTAAATATCTAAAAATTAAATATGCAAGATGGAAGTGATCACCTATACGAACGTTAATGAAGAGAAATTATCCTGCCAGAACGAAACGTACAATGACGAAACGGTAGCATCGCCAGATCAACTTAATTTTTTTAAAAATTTTTCACGTGCGCACTTTCTAGAAATCAGAGCCAGTTTTCTACAAACCCAGCCTGACCAATTTAGTTCCCAGTTCCCTTTTGGCCCTTTTGGACGACAAAAATAAATCCATTTTGTTGCTAAAGCGGCAAATACACAACCAAAAGTTGCAGCTGGGTTTCTACTTGAACAAAGTTTTGAACAATCCCCAAGTTATGCAATTAGCCGACAGCGTAAGTGGTTACAATTTATATTTTCGGAAAATTACGTTTTGTCTTTAGTGCACTCCCTACGAAGCCGAAGAAAACATCCACGTCAATTTGGCGATGATTCGATTTTGCAAGCAGACGGGGTTGAAAAGTACCCTGATGAACTTACACGAACGGATGCTGTGCATGGAGAAGAACATTTTAAATGTTGCCCAGCAGCAAGAAGAGATGGTTCACGGAATCGTGACTAAAATTGCAGAATTCGCCAAGCACGACACCACAACCGAATGCAACCCCAAGATCCTTTTATCCAAACTCAACGACAACGACGAGAAGGTGGATAATTTGGCCAAAATTCTCGGTTCCACCATCAAGTTGCGCAAAGAGCTAGACGTTTTCAAGACCTGCTGCAACAGGCTGGTTATAATCGAAGACGAAAGAAATTCTTTAGGTTCGTTCGTTTTTGCCCCTTTGAAAGCTTCCCTTCAACCATTGAATTTTAGTGGACCAAGTTTACTCGATGCCGGTATCGAAACGGTTGAGCTACGGCGTTCTTCTAGCCGCCCAGTACGAGAAGCTGCGTTTGGAACAAGAGATTATCCAAATGAAAAGAGAAAATAAAGATCTCACCGAACGTCTCGCACAACTTCCGCAATCTCCTCAGCTTGTGGACGCCTACACGGTTCCAGCCATTCCAGACAAAAGTAATTTGCCTTTTTTCATTTAGCATAATAATCCTTCAAGGGTCTTAGATTTCCCGATTATCCTGAAACTTTCTCTCTCCTGTTTTTTGATTTTGTTTCGTTATTTCTTGTATGCAGTGTTGCCTAACTCTTAACTGCTTCCTGCCGGATTTATTTATTGAAAGCTTTCTATTAATTTAACATTTTTCAACAAGCCAACGTTCATAAATTGCTAGAAATTGTCAACACAGACGCAGTTTCGATTTTGAACATTTCGAAAGACAAAAAGGACAAATACGTGGAGGAAATAGCAAAACTTCAAGAGACCAATCAAGAGCTGCAAGCGCAAATGGAACTGATGCACGGAATAGAAGTAGAAAGGGAAGAAATGGAGCTTCACCTGCGAGAAACGAGGATCGAGTTGATGAAAGTTCAAGACGAGAAAAACAAAGAAATTGTTAAAATTCGCGGCGAATTGCAATCGGTCGAAACCGAACGTGAATATTTGCAGAACAAACTCATCTATTACTACGATTTAGAAGATCAGGTTGGTACTAAACCCGACGTTTTGTCTTCATAATTCTAACAGTTCCAATGCCCATTAGCTGCAATACATGCGTACCAATGTGGAAGAATTTGAAACTGCCAAAAAGCAACGAGATTATTACAAATCGCAGGTGGAAGATCTGGAAGGCATTCGCATGGCTTATGCTCAGCTGATGGAAACCTGCGCGACCAGAGGAGACGATGGCGATAGTAAAAATACCATCGACGAACTAATGGATAGAATACAAGGTAATATCCTCCTCCTAGATTTTTTCTTCCCCAAAACCGAATCTTTTGTTTTTCAGATTTGGAAAAAGAACGCGAGAGTATGCTGGCCGAAACGGCTGACTTGGGCGGCATCATCACCGACCAACAATCGCAGATTAAAGAACTGCTGGTTATTATAAAAGAAATAGCTAATCATTCGGAACCGCCCGAAACGCCGAAATCGAATAGCTTTACACAAACCATAAGTTATTCCAATTTTTTGGGCGGATACGTGTCCATGGGCAAGAACGAAGAAAGTAAGTGCGCTTTCTCCCAGACCAACGAAGACATTGAGTTGAAGCAATTGTTGAACGATTTTAGACCGCCGCCTAAACGGCCTTCACGGATGGTGTTTAGCAACAGCGTGGACGATTTGAAGAAATTTAGCGATGCGGAGGAACAGTCGTCCTGCAAGGGGGGCGTCGCCAAATCGGCCGATACGTTTGACGTGAAAAGAAATGCCAAAAAGCTGCCGTTGCTTTCGACCACGTCGGTGGAAGTTCAAACCTTGAATGATAAAGGCGAAACGGAATCGATGAAAGCGCAGCTGGAGAGTTCTTCCAAGGTGGAAGGCGTTATCAAGGTCAGCGAATCTCTTTCGTTTAGGGTAACGTGCACTCCTCCGAGCAGTAATACTAGTAATGCTACCATCAGTAAAACCATCGCTGCTAAAACTACATCCACGTTGCCCCGAATCCCTAGCGAAAAGGAAATACGCACCGCAAATTTGACTTCGGTTTCGTCCAAAGTCGGAACGCAGGATGAATTCGAATTAATGAAAGACTCTTCCAACGAAGCATTGATTGTTACTTTGCCGTCAATCCATCACCAGGTGGGCAATTTTATTACTACGGTGCAGTGCATGAGAAAAAGCTTAAGCAATCTTTCGCGAAGCAAAATAGATCAACACGGAAAGAATTTATCGTTGACCAACACAAAAGAGAGTTTGAATACAATGTTTCGGAGCAAACGGGAACCACCCGCGATAGTCAACTCGATTGGCGATCGCAATCCGAGTGTTTTAATTTCGCACACCTGCACCCAGAGCGAATTGTCGTTTGAGGAGAGCGAAACCACCGATATCGAACATACCATCGGAGAGGATGGCGATTTGGGTGTGGGCATCAGCATCACGAACCGATTGAAGAAGCTCACGTCGGAATTGCAGTGCACCTTATCGAAACCTGGAGGCAAAGATTCCTTGGTTAATGCCGTCATTGATATGTACAGTACCTTATTTATAAAAAGTAATTAAGACGTTCGTCATTTCGTGCAGGAACGTTAATGTCTCCAGGTTATATAGTCATTATGATGATTTACATGTATTAGGAAATAATAAAAAGATTCAATTAATCCATAATTTTTTAATTTATATGGCAATTGGACAAGAAGAAGGGGCAAAAGTGATCCAATAGATGGGGAAACTACCCCATTGGTTGGCTAAAACCAAACTGGTAAGCCCAATCTGGGAAAAACAAAAATTGGGGAAATCTGGATAAACAACACTGATGCCAAGAGGATGGGAGACTGGGACCTCCACTTGGAAGCAATACCCTTAAGATTGCTCAACCTGGGTCAGGAACAACCTACAGCAAAGAATGGATTCAAAAGAGTTTCAATTATTTACCCAGGGAGGAGAGCCCACAATTCGCCGATCACACTAATTCTGGTCAGGCCTATGGACAGATTTAATCAATGAAGACCCAGGGAGTCTGGACGCATGGACGAGGTCTCTCTAGCAGTGCTTTTGCCCACTCCCACTTCCAAAGTCGGAGTTTGAAAAGATATTCTCTGGATATTTCAGATATCTTATTTTGGTAAAAAGTCAGCCTCAACAAATTCAGGCCCCGAGCCGCCGCCGTTTTCAATTTAGTTATTGGTTTTGCAAATCGTCAGGCTTAAATAATTCCTGTTTTCCCAATTTTTTGTATTTTTAAGATAATGCGGTACCTGTTGGGCTTCCAGACTTTGTTCAGGGCTTAAATTAAAGCTAAATAACTGCTCTAAAACTACATAATCAATGAATTTTCTTGTACAGCCAATATGTAGCCCGACAGACGACAAAAACTGAAATTTTGAACTTTTTGGGAAGAAATCCAATTTTTGAGGTCTTATATCTTAGGATCTATTGGACCTAAAAAATTGGGCTTGGGCTTAAATTGTAGGAAATGTTTACAGCTTCAAAAAAGGATCAAGTAACTTTTCCCATAGGAAACATCCTTTTAGGAGTTTTGGGTTAAAAACTGAAATCGGCCAAAAAATTTCCAGGTTTTTTTGCAATTTGTGATTAGCCGTGTAACGGTTAAATAGCAATAACTTCTACAAAAGTAAACCGATTTTAATTTTCCAAATGTCTTTCGATAGAAAATTCTCGAAGCTAAGAATTACTTATAGTAATATGTTTTCGTAAAACGGTCGGTTTGTGAGCTATTACTATTCAAAGTATAAATTTTGAAATTCCAAATGTAACATTTTCTTTGATCGATCTTGCAATCTGACGAAGACGGCCTTGACATACTTTTTGGCTTTCTTATTGCAAGAATCTTCGCGGACGCTCATGGAGAGAAAGAAAAGATGAGAGAATAAATTTGTTAAACCCTTCATATTTTGCGTTTAATTACTTTTCAATTGCTCGGTCAATTTATTCAACTTTGCGTCAGGTTAATCAACTTTTGAGCAGAAAATGGAACAACCACTGCTTAAATTGTAATAAAACGCGAAATTTGATTTCAAAATTGCGAGTTAACTCAATTTTCAATTATCGTTCGCTTTTTTGCTCCGGATCGCATTTCAATCGAGCAAATTACTTTTTCGATTGCGAAACTAAAAAATTAAAATTTTGCGTCCCAATTTCCAAGCTAAAAAAATAGCGGATATCATAATTAGATAGAGGAAGTCACCTATTGTTGCTTCCTTTTGGAGAAAAAAAAAAAATATGGGGAAAATTCGAGAATATCCAAAAAATATTTTGTTCTTCTAATTTTATTAGGTGACGGCTATTATTTAATTTACCGAATTAAATTTAAACGAGTAATTACGCATTCGAATTGACTAAAGAATTTTTATTAAATGCTCAGGCGTAGTCATGTCAGAAAAATTATACAATCAGCCACCCCAATTTTCTTGATTATTTGATTACAAAAAGTAGAACGTGATTTAAGAAGTTACTGTATTCTTTTCGATAAAATTTTAGAAAAATCGTCTCGACGATAACTTACCCCGTTAATATTTAGGTCAGCAAAGCTCCTGTCGGAATAGACACACCCTCCATATTGACTATTTGCGATCGTATTAACAAAATTGCACCAAAATATCAATCGTAAACATCACAAAAATTTTAATTTCCAAATTTGTCGTGCAGAAATCCAAAAATCGAACCGCTTCGATTGGTTCGAGCGCCACTCACCCCCGATTTTTTGTATACTTCACTTCGATTTTTTGAAAACCATTCGCAAGGTAATCCGGCAGAATGCAATGCGAAGGCAAATAAAATTAATTTTATTATTTCCAAATTTGAAATGCATCCACTGTATAAACAAAAGAAAATGCGCGCTCCGTTTTGAACTGTCCGCACGTCCAAACAAAACTCTTCGTTGGATCTGAAAGCAACGACGATGGTTGGTTTTTTTAAATAATTATGCAATTTTGGTTTATTTTAACTCATCCGTTGGTTACATAGAATCAAACGCAACTAAACTCTTCCATTCATTGACTAAATAGTAACGCAAGCGCATACAAGAAAGAGAGAGATTCAAATAAATAAGCACATAGAGGAAGCCTAGGTGAAATAATGCACGAAACGAATTATTGAAATATAAAGAAAAAGAGCGCTCGACCGGTTAGAAAAATTAAATCGAAATTTTTTTATAATTTTTATTTATTGCAATTTAGAATCGCGCAACCGGAATTTTACTTGACGACATTAAGTGGTAGGGGGGGGGGTGAAATCTAATAGAAAAATCAAAATATTCATGAAAAATTTTGTTAATTTTCACTTCAAAATTTAATTTTAACAAAATGGAGAGGGAAGCTCGTTTCAGTAAAATTTGTGAAAAATTAAACTATTTTTTCTTAAAATCAAAAAAAAATTAAATTAATTAAAAAAAAAAAAATTCTGAGGACAGCAAAAGCAGTTTATCTAGGAGGGAGGGGGGGGGTTTAAACAAATTTAAAAAAAAAATAGTTTAACTTATGGAAGCGCTCTACGATTTTTGTGAATTCAATTGTAACGATTAAATTTAGACAAAGATGAAAAATTGCTCCCTCGATATTATAGAATGCATTTAGGGTGAATGTAGCAAAAGCAGTCATGTAATGTCGTAGACACCGCACACTATAAAATTACAAGTGCGTATGTGATATTACGCACTAAAGCACACCGACAGGAAGAACATTGACGTATCTGTACCTACCGACATTTCGTGTTACGGGGTACCTACTACCTAACAATATTATTGATTTTTTTGTTCGAGCATCGATGATTCCGTCTAATTGCACTTTTGAACCCCTTCGCGTGCCATTTGTATTTTCACACTAATGCGATTGCCGCGTTTTGTAAAAATGTAGTTTTTGCAGTTTAAAAGTCGAAATACAAACAAAACATTTAAAACAACTTTATGATTCTGCAAAGTACTCGTAATTACCTACAATTTTTTCCCTCCTGTCGTAATTTGAGAGGGAGCGCAAAGGGTGGTTGCCGTCCGCCAAGGTGCTGGAACTTATCTCCCCCATGTTATATTTTGTACTTCAACAAAGACAGTTATTTTTACACGTCAACTTTAATAAACAGGTTCAATTGATCATTACATGCCTTTTTACGCTTCTGTTCCGCGCACACGTAAGCCTCAATCGCATTTTTTTTTATGAAAAATTAAAAATTTATGTATTTCCTTTTAACCGAGAGCCGATCAGTCACAAAAAGTGCAAGAAACCAAAAATATCTAACGTCAAATTCAAAAAATCCGCCCCCATCCGTCAACGCGCACACGAAATTCTAAGTTGATTTTACAATTTTTGCGCTGAAAATTTCTTGCATTTGTCCATAACTGAGAATGGATTTGCATGAAAAGAAATTTTAAAAGCCAATTTATCCCCCCCCCCCCTCATTGGAATCCAAATTGTTTGTAGGATGTTAAGGTAAAGAGCGATAGACACATGTACTGCTTTTCATCACAACACAACATGACATTGTTTTCTGACTCGTTAGTCTTCATCAGTATCGCATACTTGTTGTAATCACTTAATTGTGTGCACTTTACGGCTACTGCACAAACTCCAAGAATTTTATTATCATTTAAAAAAAAGTATTTTTATCTAATTCTGCAAAGCAAAAAATCAAAGAAAAATATATTTTCCACTCAAAGGATTCAAAGGAGATGGAATCAAAACAAGACATGAAAAAGGTTTGATACAAATTTTAAAAAAAGAAGTAAAAATTATATATTTTAGACCTCCGGTCACCCAACAAGAGGGTGGACAAAAGTGTAAAAAACTGAAAGAAAGTAAGTGCATCTCCCTACTCTTACCACTTTTAATTTTAGAAAAAATACAAATACTATAACAGCTTACCGTGGAAACGCTGCAAAAACGGTAAAGAATTCGACGAAATACTTCATAGTTAGGTAAGTTACAGGGAAGGAAATTTCCGACAAAAAAGTTCCAGTCGTCACACATTTGTCCACAGTGGTTTCAAGGTGGAAGGCATTCAAACGAAAACATTTTAATTTTTTAGCTGTTATCGACTTGGATTGTTTTTGATACTTCATTTCCTACAAAATTGTTTAAAATACAATTTTTTGGTATTACTGGCTTACCGTTTTTGCAGTGTTTCTATAGAAAGTTAAACAAATCAATTTTTTTAATTTTCTGATAGTATACTGATATTTTTTTCAAGAGTTTGGTCTCTAACTACTTGCAAGCAATTAACTTAAATTTTACAGTTGAAGATTTGTTAGAATAATCAAATAAAAATTATTATTCAAAAAATTTGTTTTTAATTTTGAAAATATTTACATTGGTAAATAATTAGAAACCCAGCATCGGATAAGAACGAGAGCCCCAAAAAGAACTGTTTTACAATAAATGTTATGTAGGCTACGAAGACAACCAGCCAAACAATTTCTTCTTCCTATCGGACAAAACATCTACGTACATACAGAGATAGCTAAACTGCACTTAGTGGTTGTTTGCCAGCCTTCACAATTAATATTTTGTAAGAAATTCCATATTAGAAAGTCCAATTTAGTAGCCAATCTACAATATTCCCTGCAAAAAATAAAGATATAAATCTATAAACGTTAAAAAAAGTTTTGGACAACAATGTTAGAACATATTAACGCTTCCTTATTTCGCTAAGCGACAGGTGGTTTTAATTTGAAACTTCTTTGAAAACAAGAAGTTAAAGAGTCACTTAAGTATTTAAATGTAAATGTAGATCAAATTTTCTGTAACAAATTTCAGAAACTTGGCAAACAAAAATCTATGCTCAATTACGCAACTGCGATGCTCGCTCGGGTGACTTATAAAAAAACTTCAAATTTTGAAAGGCGCAATGCCTCTCTATACTACTGAGTTCTTTAGAATTGAGTACTAAAATCTACGACGACGTTTTATTAAGAAACGCCACTTAAATGTAGGATTTTATCAACAAATTAACCCCGAAACTTAAAAAATTCAAAGTGGGAAATTGAGTCAAGATAACATAATTGGCAGAAAAATTTGATCATTTCGGGTTAGCTAGCATGATTGGCAATAGTTTGGGTTCAATTTTAATTGCCCCTATGTTAATTTTAATGTAAAAATTTGATAAATTCATTTTGAGGTTATTGAAACTTCAAAAGTAAAGTTGAAAATTAAATGGGCTAAAAAGCATTCTTAATAATGATAACAGGAAGGGGGATGTGTAAAATAACGTTATTTTAAGATATTTCAAGAAAATAATGCATAATTTCGACTTTATCCATCATTGAACGTTTGCGATTTCGGGGGCTCCAGAACGAATTTGCGAGGTTGTTATCGTGTTTGAAACAATAAATTAGGTCTCCATGTGTTAGTTATTGCATATTTTATTGAATTTAATCATTTTCAATGCATTTCTATTGCAAAATGGAAATTATTAAAGCAATTTTCGAGGTGGATATTTTTATTTATTTTTGGCGTTGTAAATGAAGGAAATATTTTTTTTTGTGATCTATTGGGCATTTTAAGGCAATATCAATACAAAAAGTAATTTAAAATATCATAGTTATTATGAAAATTCAATTTGAAATTCAAAATTTTTCAAATTTCCGTCAACGGAACTAGCGACATCTCCACGTCGTTTCCGGAAAGCTCAACGAAGCGTTTCCGAACGGAACAGCTGTGAGTCATTTGTCATTAAAATTGTTCGAAATACAGCGCTCGTACGGACTCGTCAGTTTTAAGTTGGCCGTGTCGAGGTGCAGTTCGTTCAGTTAAAATATCGTGAATAAAATGAGCGATTTCGTTTATTAATCGTTTCGAAATTACTTCTTGTACTCTAATACGATCATCCAAGTTAATATTATCGTGTGCAAGTTATATAATTGTGCATTTGTGCAAGTGAATTAAATGATCTCACTTTTTAACAAAACAAAAAACGATCGCGTTTTGTTTTGTGAATAATAGAATGAACTTGTGGTTCTTTTGTGTGCAATTCCAAATTTCTACATCAACAACAGACGTAAGTAGTTTTATTTTCAATACCATATTTTCCATTGGCTTACTTTTAAATTACTCCGAACCGTATTAAACAATTCCTCGGTGGGAATAAAATAATCATTTTCCATGTAATCGTCGTCAGGTGGTTAACTAAATTTTGTCGAACGAAATCTACTCGTCGATGGATCGACAACTACATCAAAATTTTTGAGAAAGCAAACATTTCTCTACAACAAACTTCAAATTTTTGGTGTTTCTCATTTGTGTTCTTGAATATTTTCGACCTGTAAAAATTAAATTTTAGTTATCAAATTTTTTCGATTAGTTTTATCGAATAGAAAATAAACAAAATTGTGCATTCAGAAACTGACTCGTTTGATAAAAATCGATGACGCGGCCGAAATAAAGTCTCTGAAGTTTCAATTGTTTTTAAAATAAAATTTTGTGGGTATGTATAAATTTTGAGGTTGGAAGCGCATTTTTGCTAAAAAAAATTGTAAACAAATGGTTATATTTGCGACTGTGGTTAAGTAATATCATTTATTACGCTTATCATAGTAATTTAAAATTGAATTTCGCGATGATGCGTGTAAAAATTTCGGGCTGTTAAACACAACGAAAAGCAGTAGTTGAAGATGTAACTTGACGGTTATCGAGGTAGGATTCTGATAGTGAATTTAAAACTTACCTCTAATGATTCCATGTGAAATGTAACCACTGGCAAAATCGTTATTACGTGAAGATAATTCAGTTCTCAGCGGATCGCAATTTGATGCTCTTGTCATTTCTTTCATCTCCAATTAAGTTGTCGAGTATCGATTGCATTTTTCAACTTCCTATAAATGAAAATTACATTAGGTACGTTTTGTTGTAACAGCTTTATGTAAAAGTCGATACGGAAATGCTCCGATCGTATTGCTTGAAAAATATGATCTTTCCGAATAAAACTTTCAAGTACCACGATTTTCCTTACAACGGTTATGTTTATTCATTTTGTAACACACGCTACTAGGTTTTTGACTCGCACCCTTGAAATATTATTGCCGTAAATTAGTTTGTTCTTTGAGTAAACTTTATTCTTAATTAACTTGATCTTACTTTATGATTTTTTTTCTCTTTCAGGAGATCGTCTGCCAAGAAATATTTAAATCGTGTACGCGTTTATAAATTAATAATTTCGCGAGTAGTTTACGAAATTTTACATAGAAAAGCTTATGGTAAGCTCAAAAATTACTACGGTAAATTTTGTTTGTGATAAAGTGTTCATTTTAAAACGTTTTCAATCGAATTCGATAATAAATATGTGAGTGTATTGTGTGCCTTCACGATTGACTTTATGGAACGGAGGAGAGCTGGATTGGAATAACACAACTTGCAGAAGGACTACAGTGATAAAAGGTAAAGCAACGATTATTTTTCTTACCAGAAAATCCTTTCGAATGTGCTTTGTTTGGCTAACTTAATTGTATTAATTATAAATGCTAATAATGTTTTTCTTGTTGCAGGTAGGTTCCACGGCGTGGAATGGAAAGTTAAGCAGCTAAAAAGGTCAGGTTAGTGGCAAGTTTTTCTTCCTGTGATTTAGCTGTGCAGTGCAAAATGTGGTGATGAAATATATTGTGTTACAATAGATAATTTTCTGAAATTTATACAAATTTTAGAAAAGATGAAATACTTAAAAATAATCTGCTTGTTTAGTTTCTCAATAATTTAATAACCAACAGTGTCGGGCTAGTGAGCGGAAAACTGTGGTCGCGCCGGAAACAAAACGGGAGTTATTCTTCAAACTATTAGCGTGTCTCGTCGCAAGCGATTCGGATCTACTAAAATTTCAAGCGGCAAATATTAGGTGCAATTTTCATATATAATTTCCCATGTGCATAGAATATTATCGATCATTTTCTTCGATTACATATTTTCGACAACAATCGGCCCGACTAGCAGAGGCGAGTCGATTGCACTCGAAAATATGTAACAGAACAAAATAATAGGATAATATTCTGTGCAAAAGGGGAATTCCAATGACTATTGAAGTAAATAGAAAAATCCAAAAAATTAATACGAAATCGATAAGTGCAAAACGATAATGCCCGATTTACACGTGTACAGTAGCTTAAGCAAACTACTAAAATAAATAACTAAATTTAGTTATTTGCATCATGTAGACTACAATTTTAGTACTGATATTACTACAGTAGAACTCCTCTATAACGAGTCCCGGTTATAACGAAAAATAGGCTATAACGAGTAAATCGTTTGGTCCCTTGCCGTTTTGTATACTACTCCATGTAACATTTCCCCTCTATAGCGAGTACGTTTCTTGCGTTGAGGTGGATATAACGCGATTTTGGTTAGTTTCAGATCGGTAATAGCGAGAAATTTCAGAAGTAGATCGGATATTACGAGAGTTTCTGGGAAAAATAAAGACACCTGCAGGTTTCAATTACATATTAGAATTTATGGAATTGTATTTTAACTGTTCGGGAGGTTATGTTAATGGGTGCATCTACACATCTCACGATGCTCTTTTTAATAACTTAGTGTCATTAGAAAGTGCAATTAATAAAATTAAAATTCTGTATTACCGGAAACAAACCAAAATTACAGACATTTTTCAATAACTTATTAAACATTATGTTAGTATGCATTTAACTTTCTTTTTTAACAAATTTAATACATTTATCTATCTATACAAACTTTTATTGTCAATGACTGTTTATAGCGAAAATCTGTTATAACGAGTAAG
The DNA here is from genome assembly GCA_958510845.1 of Cantharis nigra. Lineage (NCBI taxonomy): Eukaryota > Metazoa > Arthropoda > Insecta > Coleoptera > Cantharidae > Cantharis > Cantharis nigra. Next base: position 832,818 of record OY294029.1, read on the forward strand.
TAGAATGGTCCCTTGAGTTCTCGTTATAGAGGGGTTCTACTGTATTAGTACTTAGTTTAATAAATTAGTATATTATTGATAGTACTAAATTTAGATATTTATTTTAGCAGCTTGCTTAAGCTACTGAACACGTGTAAATCGGGCGTAAGTGTCACCGTAGCACTTATCATTTAATTGACATGGGATTGGTTCTAAATTTGACACTTGAGGTTTCTCCGAATTTTTCTATTGGTTCATGTGTGTTTCTGTACATACGCATGCAATAGTCTAAAAAAAATTGTTAATTATAATAACTGACTTTAGTTGTTATGGCAGGAAATAACATAGGGATTTTCTGTTGTAACAACTAAATTCAGTTGTTATAATATCAACATTGCTTAGACTATTGAATGCGTATGTACAGGAACACACATGAACCAATAGAAAAATTCGGAGTAACTTCAAGTGTCAAATTTAGAACCAATCCCATGTCAATTAAATGATAAGTGTTACGTGGACACTTTATCGATTTCATATTAATTTTTTTATTTACTTTTACAATAGTCATTGGAATTCCCCTTTTGCACAGAATATTATCGTATTATTTTGTTCGATTACATATTTTCGAGTGCAATCGGCCCTCCTCTGCGAGTCGGGCCGATTGTTGTCGAAAATATGTAATCGAACAAAATGATCGATAATATTCTATGCACATGAGAAATTATGTATGAAAATTGCACCGATTATTATAATATAGTCAAAATTTTCGTTAGATTAAATTTTATATCAGGTTATTTCGAATAAATTTATTATTTATGATTTCAAACTATTACAAAATTCATATACAGTTAATTGCAAAAGAACTCTCACACTTCTACGTTGGCAATGTAATAAATTGTATCTTTTGAAAACCTTTTCTTTTGTCATATAAAAATTCTTTATATAGCAAAAACTCAGCAAACATTTTTTATTACAAAGTTTGTTCCCTTCATTTTTTGTTTAGATGCATTTTTCTATTTTGTCTTCAAGAAAACTTAGTGAAAAATTTAATAAAATTAATATTACTCTTATGGTAGCTTTACTAAATTTTATCCAAAGTCTTTTTAAAGTCATTGTCACTCAGAAAAGGTGCGACAAAATAGAAAAATGTATATAAACAAAAACGAAGAGCTTGCAATTTGCAACAAAATATGTCTTATAAGTTTTGCTATAAAATCAATTTTTATATGACAAAAAAGTCTTCAATATTTAAATTGCTAACCTAGAAGTGTCGAGAGTTCTTTTACAAGTAACTGTATGTACTTAGAAAATTAGAAACGTTGCTACCACATACAAAATTAGATTTTGGTAGGTACAAAATTTCACTGCTGCGATCCCAAATTTAACATCGATCTATGGGCAACGGGAAACTACCCTATTTCACCAAATTGATACGCTTTATTTTTGGAGATACCGAGATACCACAATGTGGTAGCTCCTGTAGCATTTCTAGCGGTTAACACTCCGAGACTCCAATGATTTTAGCTAAATTATTTTTGTTATCGAGTTAGCATTAACGATCATGTTGTTTGTAATGCAGCTACCATCCAACTTCTTAATTTTCATATTACATAGTTATCGTGGATAAATCAATCGTGGAATATTGTTTTAGTTTTTTTAAAAAGCATAACACCTCAACTGCTACGCTTCATTACGTATATCTGAAAATAAAAGAAAATTGAAATGTGGGATTACAAAAAGCCATCATCGTTTCTACTTAAGAGGGTCATCCCATGTGATTGCCAGTTTATTTAGCTTTTCTTTGGAATTTTTTTTTGAAGAACTATAAAAATATAGAAGTTTCAACTTTTTACTATATATTTATTGACATTTCAACAGTAAGTCAGAATATTTTCAGACAAAAATCTTAATCACAACGTGTGTTGCGCCATTCCACAGGCACCTATGTCGAAAAAACCGGCCTCCACGATTTCGGCTGATCAGGTTATCTTAAATCAAAAAACCAAACGGTATTTTAATCTGGGAAGCTGTGGCTATCGCATGACTAGGATCATTCCAAAATATTGAAAATTGAATAATAGACGAATAATTAATTAAATAAAATTTAATAATTAATTTTCAATATTTTTGAATGATTCTAGTTCATGCCATAGCTTCACAGATTAAAATGCCGTTTAGCTTTTTGATTTAAGATAAGCCGATCAGCCAGAATCATTGAGGTCAGCTTTTTAGACATTGGTGCCTTTGGAGTGGCGCAACACACGTTGTGATGAAGATTTTCGTCTGAAAATATTCTGACTTACCGTTGAAATGTCAATAAATATGTAGTAAAAAGTTGAAACTTTTATATTTTTATTGTTCGTCAAAATAAAATCCCAAAGAAAAGCTAAAAAAAACCGGCAATCACACGGAGTGACTGCCTTAATAAATTTACTACCCCTTTAATTTGCTTTTTACATTAACGTTGTAGTACCCCTTGGATTAAAAAATAGCAGATACATATCCAAATGACTTCTAAAATAATATTACGTCGAATTTCAGAGCGAATCTTCAGCGGTCTCTCATATGACTACCAAAAATATGAACGCATCCATTATATTTATTTTTCCAAGTCTTATCGGAAGCTTCTGAAGGTATTATCATTTTGAAATTTGATTTAGCAGCATAATATTTTTGAAGTTATTTGGAAATGCACCTGCTATTTCTTGAAAACTGTTTTCTTTTTTTAATTATAAGGTTTATTATTAATTTACAAAAATGTGTGTGGGGGGGCTTGTATTCTACTGTTAAGGTAACCACTCACGATCCTGCGCCGCAGTACGATTCTGCAGGATGAGACAAAATTGAACTTGGTCGGATCGGATCGCAGACAAGCTACTGCAGCAGACTGACCGATAGTCGAAATTTTGTACGCACGTGGGCTAGTCCTGCAAGACTATGAGAAAATTCAAAAAATATTAAAAAAGAGCTCTGAAAACTTCTTTATGAGCCAAAGGTTTTAATTAGTTTATGCCCAAAAGTTTTCATTCTTTTGCTTCTAACTACGTTGTTTGTTCGTGGATTTTTTATTTCTTTTAAGGGAGTTACAAAACATGTGATACAGCGGTACAAAGGGAGAGGGAGAGGTAAAAAATTAGTAAATTTTGCGTGGCGTATTTTATGGATGGAAGTAATTTTGAATACAATTTATTTTTATTCATAACGAACTAATAAGTCTGTTGTAAGTTTGCTAATAAAATTCATCATAATAGTGTACAGATTTACCGCTGTATTCATACAAATATTTAAGAGAGTGTTGAAACCTATTTTAGTTAAAACGCTGATTAAAGTTCAACAACTAATGAAAACCTTACACGTAAGGCTAATAAACATTTGTGATTGGTGTTTCATGACACATTCCTTAAAAAGGGTTTGTAAACTTGTTGTAAATCTCAACATTTTTTATGAATACAGGGGTTAGGTTGTGTATTTATAACGAAATCGGTAGAATGAAAATTAATGGACGAGGAGCGGGATTAAAAGGAAAGGAGTACATGTCGGGTTTTCCTTTGGCAGAATACGTTTAAGGAGCCCACGACATTTAGTTTCTATACTAAATGCTTATTTGGATTCAATATCTTTCGATATCAATTGATTTTGAATTTAAAAATTCAGAAACATATTTTAATTTTTCACCAATCCATAGAGCTACCTCAAATTATTACCATCACATGTAAAACTCAAAATCGATAAAACATTGACATCTTTACTTTTTGCATTGACGGATTTTCAATTATTTATTTCGATTGTTATTTCTAACAATCTGGCCCATCGTTAGAGATAGAAATAAAATCCCAGACGTTGTTGACTTTTGTATCGCAAGAGGAATAAATTCAAGAAATTCGTTAGGTCAGTTTCCAATTATAATTTCCCTTATCTCTCAGACAAAAACTCTTGATTATAAAAATATAAACTGGAAACTTTTAAGAACCTGGTAGTAGAGAAAATTCATACTCAACTATGTATCGTTAGAAAGAGTATAACCGAATCGATCATTTAAATACAAAGTAAGTAAAATTGTAAATTTTTACATGCATCAATAAAAATTGTTAGGTACATAAAAAAAAACATCAACATTTTTAAAGTATTAATTATTAAGTAATTAACAAATTAAAGGTCTAAAAGGACAAACTTGCAAACAAAAAGGTCGTGGTGTAACATAGTTTTTATTGATTCCTGTAAAATTTACTTCTATGACTTATCAGGTCTTAGACTCACCGAAGCTTTTCATTATGTAACATAATAAAAAATTGAAAGAATCTTGTACACACCTATCCCTCCAATATACACGTCGAATGGAAAATTAACATTAAATAATCGAGAAAAAGTAGTAGACACTTTTACAGATCCCTTGGCGAATAGTTTTCAGCCGTTTCCTGCTGAAATACCGACATATAGAGAAAACGAAAGACTTGGGGATGAATCTTGATAGAAGGCTTACGTGGAAATATCTTAACAAACATACAGATGGTTCCGCACAGCTTGGGTATAAATTTAGCAAAGAAAAGTCTACCAACTCCGGGGGACAGCAAGCAATTCAAATGTTGACATATTTATTAGAGCGATTCCAATTCAAAACATTAAGAATCATCACAAACTTCTCTTGGTGTGTATAAAACGACCTTATTGGAGGTGACTTGAAGATGATCAATGTTAAACATGAAATTGCAAATTAGAGGAAAAGATGGCACAAAAGGTTAACCCCTGTATTCATAAAAAATTTAGAGATTTACAACAGGTTTACAAACCCATTTTAAGGAATGTGTCATAAAACACCAATCACAAATGTTTATTAGCCTTACGTGTAAGGTTTTCATTGGTTGTTGAACTTTAATCAGCGTTTTAACTAAAATAGGTTTCAACACTCTCTTAAATATTTTTATGAATACAGCGGTAAGTGTTTGCCCCAACATTTTAGCCATGAGTTTACTCGACGGTGGGAATTAAAATGATACAAGTCACTCGATTTAATAAAAGGGTTCCAGTATAAAATTACATTACAATTTCACAGAATGCTAAAGTTTTAGTGCAGAATGAAGAAAAATAATTATTTAGAACATGTTCTTGTAAACGGGGTAAATGTTTACAAAAATTTCGAAATTGATAGGGTATATTGATAGTAAGTAATTTCGTTAAATTTAAATTTTGTTTGTTAAAAATTACGTTTTAACTCTTTGTATCGACCTGTATATTAATATCCGCCGTTAAATTTAAAACAAACAAAGCTTATCTTTTCAATTTCCTGGAAATTAGGTCTTTGCAGATGTCTACCTGCACATTAATGTTATTTAAACAAAATAATATTGAATTTATTCCATTAAAATAGATTTTATTTATTGTTATTATTATTAATAATAATTAATTATTTACGATTGCTAATTATTATTACTAATAAGTTCGTGGTTTTCAATTAGAAGAATTTTAAATTTGCCGCGCCGCATCGCGTCAGTTAAAATTAAAGTTCGGCAATTGTTTAAATTCGGCCATCTTAGTGTGAGTAACGCGCGGGTTTATCTATTTCGTTTTCATTATTATATTACTTAACAAAGTGTTAAATTATTATTGTATAAGTGAAAATTTGTAGTATCTTAATGCGGTGCGCGGAAGGCAAATTAATATGTTTTGGATTCGTTTTAAAACATAATATTTTAATTGCTAATTAACTTGTTACAGTTTCTTAAAAAGTCGCGTCGAAATTGTAACATTTTTATGTTGTGTGGAGTGAGAAACTAATCGGATGTGTGAATTTATCAAAATTACTCGCGAGTATAAATCGTAAATCAATTAAAAAGAAAACTCTAAAATTCAACAGGTTGATGGTGAAATTGCTTAAAATTTGCGCACGTCGGGAAAGAAGTCGAAATCATTTCCAATGTTGAAATTATTGAATTACAAGGTAGAATTTTATGATTTCTAATATTTTTAACTAAAGAAACAAACTTAAATTTAATTTGTGTATTTTTCAAATGTCATCGGATTGTAAAATTCCATTTGACCCCACATTTGAAAATAAAGGACGATTCAGATATACCCGGCATGCACAAACCGGCAACGGCATGTACCGGACCGACAAAATATTAAGCAAGCATTTTAAATGGTTTAATTCACACTTAGTCGACCAAAATAGCACAGACACAGCACGGAACGGACCGACAACGGTAGACATACTTTTGAGGAATGTTTTGCAGGTGCCGGTACGTGTCTGTATGTATTGTATGAGTATGACATACGTGTAATATGTCGTGTACCCATATTCTCTTTCTTGTTTTTTTTGTTCTTCATCATCTATAACAGCTACTATGGCCAAATCTTCAGAAAATAAATGTTTAAACATTTTCGCATCGGAATCTTTATGATACCTACACAGCTTCTACATACATATGTATGTACGTTTCAAAAACTGTCTGTGCTAAAGTGAACACTCAGCAATTTGTCGGTCCGGTACGTGTTGTTGCAGGTTTGTGCATGCCGGGTATATCTGAATCGTCCTTAAAAGTAAAATACAAGCTCGCATACAAAATTTGATCTGCGGGTTTTTCCTCGTTAAATTTTTAATTAATGATTAATTTCAATAGAAATGATTCTTTGGTTAGGGATAAATGGAGATGGATATATGAAGCCTAAATAGAATTTTTATTTATGATTCAATTTCGAACTGTGCATCCGATTTAATAAAAAATTTAATTTTTCTGATACTTAGAAACTATGGTCTCGAATACTTCATATTATAGAATAAAATTAAACTTACATTTTTGCGGTTTTGAAATTTCAAATTAAAAAATAGTATCGATAATAAATTATGCTGTCGATAATTTCTAATTGGTAGAATGGCCTTCATTACTGGTTCGTTGTAATTATTTGTGAAATCTGAATCGTGTCCATTTTAAGATTCTGAAAATTATATTACAGGAATTAACTATTAATATTAACTATTTAATACTATTTAATTGTAGTATATTTAAATGTTAGGTCATTAATGGCTGATTTATTCACCTCGAGATATCCATCAAATAAATTAGCAAATTAAGTTGTCCGATTGGTTATTTGTTCAAATAGATTCAAATCTTACAGATCATTCGAGGTAAAGAAATCGAGCATAAGTATGAAATATTAGGAAAGTACCCCTTGAGGTTATTAATTAATAATACACAATTACACTTTACCTCAAGATTTTATTAATATCCAACAGACTAGTTTCGGCTGTAAGCCTTCATCAGCATATTCGTCATAAATCTTACAAGAAACAATTAAACATTTAAATAAGAATTATTGAAATCTGTAAAATAATTTGTTCAATCCTGTTATTGAAACATGTCGTTTCTTACTTGGATACGCAACTAGAAACCGTTTGTTTTACTCACTCAAATTATATCTATGGTAACGAGTGGGCGAAAGACTTTTCACCCACTAGTGAGTGAAAAATGCAGTCATTCATTAACCTGCCTACGTTCTTTATAATAATATTAAAATGTTTTAAAACCAAAGCTAACTTTTTTTAAAATTATTTTGCGCGCAAAATTCGCGCTATCGATCTAAAATTTTGCATAAAGCTTCCTACGACAAATTGTTACGGAGGGTTGAGTACGAGCAAAGGGGGGTAAATTTTTAGCTCAGTTTTTCGATATCTAACGCCGTTTTCGAGTTATGGCAAATTCAAAATCTCAAATTTAATTATTGATGACACGAATTATAATAAATTGTATTTTCATAAATTTTTTAGATTTATAAGTGCAGGATTGAACAAAACGCTATACATAACTCGTGGATAAACCCTTTCGCTCACTTATTTGCCTCTGCACACTCGCCTGTCGGCTCGCGTGCAAAACTGGCAAATGCGTGAGCGAATCTTTCGGTTTCTCCACTAGTCATGTAATATACTATTAACCGTCAACAATATTTTCCTACATATGCATTTTGTTTATTGTTGACAGTTAAATTATTTTACAGGTTTTAATAATTGTTATTTAAATGTTTAATTGCTTCTTGTAAGATTTATGACGAATACACTATTGAAGGCTTACAGCCGAAACTAGTCCGTTGGATATTAATAAAATCTTGAGGTAAAGTGTAATTGTTGTATTATTAAGTATGAAATGTCCGTTTTCTCTAAGTACAAAATTCGAAAGATGATGTCTGTTACATAACAACACAGTAATGGGGATTTTTGAACCAATTAAGGTTAATCAAATAACTAATTTCTTTTGATTAATACTTAGAAAATAGTATCAGGTATTTATTATTTTTCAGAATCATCTACACGTTAGCAATACTACAAAGTACATAATGATCAATATTTACCAATAAAATTGTTTCAATATAAAATAACCCGAGACAAAACACACAATCTTCAAACCACTCATGCTGAATTTGAAGATTGTGTGTGATATAATAATTTATTGTCAATACACACGTTTGCCTTTAAATTGTGTTATCTCCTTGCACGCTATCTGCGTTGTACTCGTGGCTTTATTTTTAATATTCAATCACATTGTTGAGCAATTTTGAGAGAAGTCATTTTATATCGAGACAATTTTATTGATAAATATAGATAATCATGAATTTTGTTGTATTGCTAAAGTGGTAGATAATCCTGCGAAGAAGAAATATTATATATCTTCGAAACATTGATCAAAAAAAAAATAGTCATTTGATTAACACTTCTTTTGGTTCAAATTTCCCCATCGATTGTTATACAGAGCGTCTCTAAAAATGATCAACAATAATTCTTTGTGATAAACTCTTAGAACAATATTAGGTCGATTTAACTCAATTTGGAACACGTACGTAATGCTTTAATCCCACAAGGTTATAAAATTGATTAAGGCCGGTTTTACAATAGTCGGATAACCTTTGTCTAACGTTAATAACGATTGTTGGTAACCTTGGTTATTTAGGTGTTATATTATAATTTGATTCATTATATTAAGGGGATTCATGTCACTTCGTACTTTCGTAGTTGTTGTACTTTTAATTTTTGTAGATTTGTGTGACATGAACACACTCACCGTTCAAAGTTTCGTAAATTATTTCGTACCTGTTTTTATAGATTATCTTGAGGTTTTGAGGTAGATTATTTAACTAATTAATTCTAATTCGCATTTACTGACATTATTCATTGTTCAAATTTTTCTTGCCTACTATGTTTCGCCAACGTATAAATGTAACGAAACTACCTACGACATCTACATAAAGTACAACTGCGTAGATTTCGTAAACTAGATCTGCATTCAAAATTCTACGAAATTTACGAAAAATGCAATCTACAACAAGTACGACAAAAGTACGACGTGAAATGAATACCCTTAATACTGTTGCTTGTTTGAGATAAAATAATAAATTGAAACATTTTATCAAAAATCGAACATTTCATAATAAATATGTAATGGCCTAATGTGTACAAATTTATGCAAAAGCTTTTGTTAAATTTTATAGTTAATAATAATATCGACACGAACTAAGTAACCGACTTTATCTAATTTTATGTGAGAAAACAACAAACTTTGAAATAACATTTCTAAACTAAAAAATGACAAAATTAATAAAGTATAAACTTGCAGATGCGAACTGTAACGAAGCTCACACGGAGCTACTAAAATTTATTATAGAATTGCATTAAAAAATCGGATTTATTGAGAGGTTGCGATTGAGTGATCACTCACAACCAAATTTGTGCACTTCTATGTTAACAATGTAGATTATACCTTTTGAAGACTTTTTTACACATAAAAATTTATTAGATATTTTTTGTTGCAAATTTCATCCCCTTAATTTTTGTTTACATACATTTTTCCATTTCGTCGCACCATTTTCATTTTACAGTGACTTAAAAAACACTCTGTAAAATCTAAACAACCGGGGTGATAGGAATATCGGCTAATAAACTCACGCTATTTATATTTTATTAAAAACTATAAAATTAAAACGACAATGTTTCGAAGGGATAATCCGCTTCTTCTTCAAGTTCCAAACCAAATACCTTTCTGGATACGTCTAATTTTATTATGTAGAAAACTAGCCGAATACCAACCTTATTAAAACATACAGGGGGGCTTGAAAAAACAAAAGGTCGTAAACGGCCAATCAATCAACCAAACTTATGGAATCTGGAACAACAGTGGTGAGCTGATGTCCTGGAGTTCCAATTATGAATTGGTTAATTCTCTGTAAAATTCAAAAACTACTTCCATCTTTATCTCAAACACGGTACAACGAAATAGAAAAATGAATAAACATTGTTTTATTGTAAATTTCATTTCCTAAAGGTAATCACTCACGATTTTGCAGGATGAGACAAAATTGAACTTGGTCGGATCGGATCGCAGACAAGCCGGTCATACTGCAGCAGAATGAACGATCCCATCCGACCAAGTTCAATTTTGCAGAATCGTGAGTGGTTACATTAAGATTTGTTTATACACATTTCTCCATTTTGTAGCACCGTTTCTAAGATACAGATGAAAGTAGTTTTTGAATTTTACACAGTCTATTTTAAGTCATTGTAAATCGGAAATGGTGCGACAAAGGGAAAAAATGCACATAAACAAAAATTAAGGAGATGAAATTTGCAACAAAAAGTGGCCAATAAGTTTTGCCGTAAAAGCAATTTTTATGTGTCAAAAAAAGTCTTGAAAAGGTATAATTTATCTTTTTAAAAATAGTATCTTTTTAGTACCTCCATGTGCGAAAGGTCTAGCAGTAATGATAAAAATTGAAGACCAGTAACCAAAACTATCACAAATGTTAATTATTTTCTTGTTTGATGATATGTAACTAAAAGTGAATTCTGAGCATAATTCCTCAAATCATGTATTACTTTAAATTTTAACATCTTCTTTGTCAGTCTTTCTCGGTCCACTCCTAGACATAAGCCTCTTTTAATCTTCTCCAAACCTCACTCCGTACCACTCCCAACCCGCCACTTTCTTGACACCTTCGAGCCATCTCTTTTTCGTCGTTCTTGGCTTCCCATCTATTATTTTTACTGTCCACCTGTTGTAGTCCTGCCACGCCACGTGCCCGACCCAACTCCATTTCAGACGTGCCGTGCCACACGCTTTCCAAATTCCAATAAACTTAAGACGAAAAGTGTTCGATTTGTGTATACTACCGGTGATGACGTACGGGCTAAAAACAATGAAACCAACCAACAATTTTAACATAACTTCATTCAAACAATTATTTCAGAATCACCTCGTAAATAAACATCAATTATTGATTGATCTCCTATTTTGCCCATGTTTTTACATAATTATATTTCTTCACAATACACAAATCATATTCTTATTGCACACAACCTGTAACTAATTTTGGTACATCGGTCTCGATTGAAATACCTATAAAAAAAAACAATTTTTAATATTAAATTTAATCTAGAGTGTATGTTCATCAACATGTCGTCGGTTAAGAGTGTTAAACTCTACTTTCTGCACTAATATGTTTTGTAATGCCATTCAATAATAGAAATTTTGTTTATATAGTGTTTATTGGCTCCTGTAAAATTTCACTTTTAGGAGTTAGCAGTTTAACACTCTTAATTGACGATGTGATCTTTCCTAATTTTTAATACAATAACTATACTGTCGTCCTTGTTATTTTTATAATGTTTTAATTTAATAGTCCATTCATTATTAAACTTATAACCATGCAGGAAATGATTTTTTTTGCCTGACGTAAATATGGTGTTACAAATAACTGAAACTACACTCAATTATCTGCATATCTATGCATACAACTTATGCATAGCTTTAAGGATGTATAGGAGATACAATCGGAGACAAAGTAGGATTAATTTGAATATCACGAATATTGGTCTTATGTGTGTAGTAAAATACTTTTTAAATATCATAAACGATAAACAAAGTGATAAAAATGCATAAAGAAAGGCTTTTTTCGTTTAAATCGGTTCATTTTCTGAAATTACAAATATTAAATTTGACATAACAAAATTTTTATTAGTGACTATCAATGCAATCCAACCTACTATCTAAATAAAAAATGTAATAATTTTTATGAGTAAAAATCGATATTTGTTGTTAAAACTAATAAAAACCGAGATATACATAATATTTTTAATACCAACAAGTTTTAAATATGTTTAGGGTTCTTTTAACGTCGAAATCTATTTTATTTTTAGCGAATTGAACTTGACAACCCTATATCGGTTGTTTAATTACTAATTAATTTCTCGAGAACGGGGTAGTAAACCGTGATAAAATTTTGCTATAACCTTCTTCTATTTACAAGCTATAACTACAAAAAATTTGAAAAAATTCTTATATTTTGATCATATATTTTAAGTTAATATATTATTCAATAAAATGATTTTTACATTAAATAATTTTTTTAGGATTTCTTAAGATTTAGCTTTAGATTTTTATTTAGACAAGTATTTTACTGTTTAACACCTTGTGATTTTCCCTAAAAGCAGACTCTTAAGCAAAACCATAGATGTAATTTTCTTGAATTTTAACAGAAAGTCAACATCAAATTAAAACTGCAAGAACTATTAAACGGTGTAGTGAATCGATTTGAAATTTTTTTTATTACATCGCAAAGTCAATGATGACATGTGTACCAATTTTCATCGATATCTTATATTTTTGAGTTTTATTTTTTGTCTCCTATACATCCTTAAGCTTTCTAACTTAATATATTTTGAAGTTTTCTAGCTTTTTTTTAAATTTTTGAAAATAGGTCAGGATTTTTTCAAAAGCTGCAATTTAGAAACTAAATTAACTAGAAAATTTTTTTTTATACTTTTACGCAGAATTTTATCTACTTTAATTTTGGGTAAATGATGCAAGTACATGTAACGGCCAATTTAAAATTTTGTGATTTTTGTGATCTTTCGTGACAAATTTCACCTTGTTCCAGTATGAATCTGCTGTAGAAAACTTATGGCCTTTCCCCGATACTCAAGTAAAGGACTTAAGCAAAGAAAATTTAATTTCCGAGTTAACTCCATGCAGACCCCTTTTTCACTACGTAATCATTGGACTATAATATCTTATGACCTGTTCCCACAATCAATATTTTGATAAACACCGATTTTTTGCTATGATATAACATAATAGTTTATCAAAATTTTAATTAAAAAAAAAGTTGGAAATTTTAATCATGGATATAGGCCATTAGACAGAATCCAGTTCAAATCGTGAACGATGGGTGGACCCCATGTTTCAGAATTCGTTTTTGCTGAAATATGTTGTTGTTTATACCTTTTTTTGTTTTATATAAAATAAGTCCTGAAATAAATAATGTTCTCAAAAATGCGGCGTATAGCATAAAGAAAATTATCGTACTTATGATTTTGTATAAACAACAACATATTTCAGCAAAAACGAATTCTAGAACACGAGACCCTGTCCATCCCCAGCCAGCCTGCAAGTTTTGAAATGGATGGAGTTCTTACAGATATGTTTATCTGTTTGCTAATTAAGTATAACGTGGTATCATATTGCTTATGTATCGTTTGAATATTCCCTTTATTCTTATGATATACAATACGATTCTTCTAATCCCTTTGCACGGCCCTTTTTGTCTGGCATCGTCATATACCGTGCATGCTGGATGTATTATGTACAATATTTAAAAAAAGAAATATGAAATTCTTAAAATTTCTCTAAAACTTATCGACAAAATACTGTCTATCCGTTCACAAAGATTGTTTATTTTCCAACACGTTCATTCAGGAATTTTCAAAGCTGCTGCTTGTTATCGAAGACATAAAAAATAAATGATAATATGGAACAAATTATAAAAAAAGAGTTATAAATTTCCCCAAGAAAGCTTGGTGAAATCTTAAGGCGGAGATTCACTTGTAACTGAACGTTGTAATGTAATGTAACGCTCGAGGCGAGCATTACATTACAAAGCTCGTTTCGCATGCTTGGCTCAACCTGTGCTCCAGTTTATGAACACGTCGCGATGGGTACTGACATGTAATGTAACAATCAAAAGGATTCGCTAAAAAACCGACGGTTGAGTGGAGCACGGATGCTTCGCTCGCTGTTCGTGTTTGATTCTCGCTCGTTTATCGGTGCTGACTATCAAATGCTCGTGTTACATTATATTACATTACAACGTTCAGTTACAAGTGAATCTCCGCCTTTATGTAATTTATTCTACCCGGAGGGTTAAGTGCAAAAAAAGATTTTCTAAACAGTAACATGTTGTAATAATATTACGGGTAACTTACATACAATCTACTAGTTGAATTTTGGTCTTTAGAAATAATATTATGCAACATCCTAATCGTTTCATTTTGCCAGAAATTGTGTGCACTTTCGAGACACCTATCGATTATTTCTAGCAATCAAATAAGTGTATACAAAAATTCAGCTAGTTGATTATTTTTTCTATATTTAATAATTTAACATGCCGGACTACTCGAAATAAAATTAATTCCATAGTTCAATAATATTACCTAATTCTTGCACGAATTTTCTTTCTCACGAATAACCTAAATTGGTTCACAATATGTACGAATTCCTTCAAAATTAATATTGCATGGCACTTTGCTAAAATATAATTAAATTATTAATGTTAGCAATTTCAAGTATTTGAGGTAGAATTATTATTTCCGTAACTTTTTTTTATATTAATTAATATCTTAACTTGGACAAAAAAATTACGAAATCGAACTAGATTTGGAATACAAAATAATGACAAAATATCACTAGATTACACACTGTGGTCTACGGCAGGGGTGGCCAACTTCATTGTATATTATATACAGTGGCTAACGAAATGATTCGCACCACCCTCCTATATTAACATTATAAATTCCACATTTTGAAACCGTTTTTTGACATACAAAAATCGATTTTACAGCAAAACCTTTTAGACATTTTTTGTTAAAAATTTCATTGTCTTCAATTTTGTACCTATACATTTTTCTATTTTGTCGCGGCGCTTTTCACTGGCAGCGACTTAAACGAGACTCTTTAAAAGACAAAAAATATCGTCATCTATATCTCGGAAGCGGTTTAACGAAATAAAAAAATTAATAAAGATTTTTTATTGAAAACGCGATTCTCTACATTTTTGTTCATAAGCGTTTTTTCATTTTTTCGCACCGTTTCCGAAATATAGATGACGATATTGTTTGTGTTTTACAGAGTCTCGTTTAATATCGTTTTTTGCACCACTGCAAAAAGCCAAAAAAATTGTTTGGTTGTAATCGGTCAGTAAAAAATTAAATTTATAGCGGCGTTTCTAATTTTCGTGTTTTCAATAGTTTTATATGGTAAATACAATTGTTAATAAATTTTCATTCTCATTCATTTCGTTCAAATTATTCGATTTTTCTTTCATTTTCTTTTTATTCCAATTAAATAATAAATTTATTTTCAATAAAATAATAAATTTATTTTATTCTTTCAATTTTATTATTTATCAATATTATATGTTAATAAAT
The DNA here is from genome assembly GCA_958510845.1 of Cantharis nigra. NCBI lineage: Eukaryota > Metazoa > Arthropoda > Insecta > Coleoptera > Cantharidae > Cantharis > Cantharis nigra. Next base: position 848,254 of record OY294029.1, read on the forward strand.
TTTATGAACTTACTTTTGTGATAATGACAAACTTTTTAATATTTTTTTTAGGTATCTACTTACTACTACTATTATTATTATTTTTATTATTGATATTTTTATTTTGTGTGTAAAATATTTTGTAAATTTGATTTCATATGAATTTTTACATTTTTTCATAACTTTGATGTGCATATTTAATTAGATATATTTTTACTTTCCAGTTTGTAGCCCTAGAAATTGTTTATTTTTGTATAATAATTAATTAGAATTATATTTGACTTGCACAATAATTTTAAAAAGTTGTTCCAGTTTCAACTATATCTGTAGCCAGAGACGGGCTTTCACGGGTTCCATTACAGATAAAACATGTGCTCTTCTGGTAAAAAGACTTCTGAAAAGAAACATACAAATCCAGGATAACACACGGGAACGTCCCAAGGACGGAGAAACTTAGGTAAGAAACACTTCATTTTACTATAATAATCTTTATGTTAATTTTCGATTTTCCATTACAGATAAAAATGTTCCCTACTGGTAAAAAGTCTATTAAAAAGAAATGGCAATCGGGAACATCCAAATCCAGGATAACACAAGGGAACGTCTCCAGGACGGAGAAACTTAGGTAAGAAAAACTTCATTTTAGTCTAATAATCTTCATTTAAAATTGTGATATTCCATTACAGATAAAAAATGCTCCCTACTGGTAAAAAAGCTACAGAAAAGAGTATGCCATCGGCTACATACAAATTCAGGATACAACACGGGAACATCTCCACGACGGTGAAACTTAGGTAAGAAAAACTTCATTTTAGTCTAATAATCTTTATTTTAAATTGTGATATTCCATTACAGATAAAAAACGCTCCCTACTGGTAAAAAGACCACAGAAAAGAATATGCCATCGGTTACATATAAATCCAGGATACCACACGGGAACATCTCCAGGGCGGAGTACTTTGGTAAGAAAAACTTCATTTTAGTCTAATAATCTTTATTTTAAATTGCGATATTCCATTACAGATAAAAAATGCTTCCTACTGGTAAAAAGGCTACAGAAAAGAGTATGCCATCGGCTACATACAAATCCAGGATACAACACGGAAACATCTCCACGACGGAGAACTTAGGTAAGAAAAACTTCATTTTAGTATAATAATCTTTATTTTAAATTGTGATATTCCATTACAGTTAAAAAGTGTTCCCTACTGGTAAAAAGACCACCGAAAAGAATATGCCATCGGTTACATAGAAATCCAGGATAACACCCGGGAACATCTCCAGGACGGTGAAACTTAGGTAAGAAAAACTTCATTTTAGTCTAATAATCTTTATTTTAAATTGTGATATTCCATTACAGTTAAAAAGTGTTCCCTACTGGTAAAAAGACCACCGAAAAGAATATGCCATCGGTTACATAGAAATTCAGGATAACACCCGGGAACATCTCCAGGACGGTGAAACTTAGGTAAGAAAAACCTCATTTTAGTATAATAATCTTTATTTTAAATTGTTATATTCCATTACAGTTAAAAAATGTTCCCTACTGGTAAAAAGGCAACAGAATAGAATATGCCATTGGCTACATAAAAATCCAGGATACCACACGGGAACATCTCCAGGACGGAGAATCATAGGTAAGAAAAATTTCATTTTAGTCTAATAATCTTTATTTTAAATTGTGATATTCCATTACAGATAAAAAATGTTCCCTACTGGTAAAAAGGCTACAGAAAAGAGTATGCCATCGGCTACATAGAAATTCTGGATAACACACAGGAACATCTCCAGGACGGTGAAACTTAGGTAAGAAAAACTTCATTTTAGTCTAATAATCTTTATTTTAAATTGTGTTATTCCAGTACAGTTAAAAAGTGTTCCCTACTGGTAAAAAGACCACCGAAAAGAATATGCCATCGGTTACATAGAAATTCAGGATAACACCCAGGAACATCTCCAGGACGGTGAAACTTAGGTAAGAAAAACCTCATTTTAGTATAATAATCTTTATATTAAATTGTGATATTCCATTACAGTTAAAAAATGTTCCCTACTGGTAAAATGGCAACAGAAAAGAATATGCCATCGGTTACATAGAAATCCAGGATAACACCCGGGAACATCTCCATGACGGTGAAACTTAGGTATGAAAAACTTCATTTTAGTATAATTATCTTTATTTTAAATTGTGATATTCCATTACAGTTAAAAAATGTTCCCTACTGGTAAAAAGGCAACAGAAAAGAATATGCCATTGGCTACTTAAAAAACCTGGATACCACACGGAAATATCTCCAGGACGGAAAATCTTAGGTAAGAAAAATTTCATTTTAGTCTAGTAATCTTTATTTTAAATTGTGATATTCCATTACAGATAAAAAATGCTCCCTACTGGTAAAAGGTCGACAGAAAAGAATATGCCATCGGCTACATAAAAATCCAGGATACCACACGGGAACATCTCCAGGATGGAGAATCTTAGGTAAGAAAAACTTCATTTTAGTCTAATAATATGTATTTTAAATAGTGATATTTCATTACAGATGAAAAATGCTCCCTACTGGTAAAAAGACCACAGAAAAGAATATGCCATCGGCTACATAGAAATTCTGGATAACACACAGGAACATCTCCAGGACGGTGCACTTTGGTAAGAAAAACTTCATTTTAGTCTAATAATCTTTATTTTAAATTGCGATATTCCATTACAGATAAAAAAGTTCCCTATTGGTAAAAAGACTACGGAAAAGAAATGGGCATCGGGAACATACAAATCCAGGCTAACACACGGGAACATCTCCAGGACGGAGAACTTAGGTAAGAAAGATTTCATTTTATTATAATAATCTTTATCTTAAATTTCGATTTTCCATTACAGATAAAAATGTTCCCAACTGGTAAAATGGCTACAGGAAAGAATATGCCATCGGTTACATAGAAATCCAGGATACCACTCGGGAACATCTCCAGGACGGAGAACTTAGGTATGAAAAACCTCATTTTAGTCTAATTATCTTTATTTAAAATTGTGATATTCCATTACAGATAAAAAATGCTCCCTATTGGTAAAAGGTTGACAGAAAACAATATGTCATCGGCTACATAAAAATCCAGGATTCCACACGGGAACATCTCCAGGACGGAGAACTTAGGTAAGAAAAACTTCATTTTAGTCTAATAATCTTTATTTTTAATTGTGTTATTCCATTACAGTTAAAAAGTGTTCCCATCTGGTAAAAAGACCACCGAAAGGAATATGCCATCGGTTACATAGAAATTCAGGATAACACCCGGGAACATCTCCAGGACGTTGAAACTTAGGTAAGAAAAACCTCATTTTAGTATAATAATCTTTATTTTAAATTGTGATATTCCATTACAGTTAAAAAATGTTCCCTACTGGTAAAATGGCAACAGAAAAGAATATGCCATTGGCTACATAGAAATCTAGGATACCACACGGGAACATCTCCAGGACGGAGAATCATAGGTAAGAATAATTTCATTTTAGTCTAATAATCTTTATTTTAAATTGGGATATTCCATTACAGATAAAAAATCCTCCCTACTGGTTTAATAGCCACAGGAAAGAATATGCCATCGGCTACATACAAATCTAGGATACCAAACGGGAACATCTCCAGGACGGAGAATCTTAGGTAAGAAAAACTTCATTTTAGTCTAATAATCTTTATTTTAAATTGTGGTATTCCATTACAGATAAAAAATGCTCCCTATTGGTAAAATGGCAACAGAAAAGAATATGCCATCGGTTACAAAGAAATCCAGGATAACACCTGGGAACATCTCCAGGACGGTGAAACTTAGGTAAGAAAAATTTCATTTTAGTCTAATAATCTTTATTTTAAATTGTGATATTCCATTACAGTTAAAAAATGCTCCCTACTGGTAACAAAGCGACAGAAAAGAATTTGCCATCGGCTACATACAAATCCAGGATACTAAACGGGAACATCTCCAGGACGGAGAATCTTAGGTAAGAAAAACTTCATTTTAGTCTAATAATCTTTATTTTAAATAGTGATATTCCATTACAGATGAAAAATGCTCCATACTGGTAAAAAGACCACAGAAAAGAATATGCCATCGGCTACATAGAAATTCTGGATAACACACAGGAACATCTCCAGGACGGTGAAACTTAGGTAAGAAAAACTTCATTTTAGTCTAATAATCTTTATTTTAAATTGTGATATTCCATTACAGATAAAAAAGTTCCCTATTGGTAAAAAGACTACGGAAAAGAAATGGGCATCGTGAACATACAAATCCAGGATAACACACGGGAACATCTCCAGGACGGAGAACTTAGGTAAGAAAGATTTCATTTTATTATAATAATCTTTATCTTAAATTTCGATTTTCCATTACAGATAAAAATGTTCCCAACTGGTAAAATGGCTACAGGAAAGAATATGCCATCGGTTACATAGAAATCCAGGATACCACTCGGGAACATCTCCAGGACGGAGAACTTAGGTAAGAAAAACTTCATTTTAGTCTAATAATCTTTATTTTAAATTGTGTTATTCCATTACAGTTAAAAAGTGTTCCCTACTGGTAAAAAGACCACCGAAAAAAATATGCCATCGGTTACATAGAAATTCAGGATAACACCCTGGAACATCTCCAGGACGGTGAAACTTAGGTAGGAAAAACCTCATTTTAGTATAATAATCTTTATTTTAAATTGTGATATTCCATTACAGATAAAAAACGCTCCCTACTGTTAAAAAGACCACAGAAAAGAATATGCCATCAGTTACATATAAATCCAGGATACCACACGGGAACATCTCCAGGACGGAGCACTTTGGTAAGAAAAACTTCATTTTAGTCTAATAATCTTTATTTTAAATTGTGATATTCCATTACAGTTAAAAAGTGTTCCCTACTGGTAAAAAGACCACCGAAAAGAATATGCCATCGGTTACATAGAAATTCAGGATAACACCCGGGAACATCTCCAGGACGGTGAAACTTAGGTAAGTAAAACCTCATTTTAGTCTAATAATCTTTATTTTAAATTGTGATATTCCATTACAGTTAAAAATTGATCCCTACTGGTAAAAAGACCACCGAAAAGAATATGCCATCGGTTACATAGAAATTCAGGATAACACCCGGGAACATCTCCAGGACGGTGAAACTTAGGTAAGAAAAATTTCATTTTAGTCTAATAATCTTTATTTTAAATTGTGATATTCCATTACAGTTAAAAAATGCTCCCTACTGGTAACAAAGCGACAGAAAAGAATTTGCCATCGGCTACATACAAATCCAGGATACTAAACGGTAACATCTCCAGGACGGAGAATCTTAGGTAAGAAAAACTTCATTTTAGTCTAATAATCTTTATTTTAAATTGTGATATTCCATTACAGTTAAAAAATGTTCCCTACTGGTAAAAAGGCAACAGAAAAGAATATGCCATTGGCTACATAAAAAACCAGGATACCACACGTGAATATCTCCAGGACGGAGAATCTTAGGTAAGAAAAATTTCATTTTATTCTAATAAACTTTATTTTAAATTGTGATATTCCATTACAGATAAAAAATGCTCCCTACTGGTAAACGGTCGACAGAAAAGAATATGCCATAGGCTACATAAAAATCCAGGATACAACACGGAAACATCTCCACGACGGTGAAACTTAGGTAAGAAAAACTTCATTTTAGTCTAATAATCTTCATTTAAAATTGTGATATTCCATTACAGATAAAAAATGCTCCCTACTGGTAAAAAGGCTACAGAAAAGAGTATGCCATCGGCTACATACAAATTCAGGATACAACACGGGATCATCTCCACGACGGTGAAACTTAGGTAAGAAAAACTTCATTTTAGTCTAATAATCTTTATTTTTAATTGTGATATTCCATTACAGATAAAAAACGCTCCCTACTGATAAAAAGACCACAGAAAAGAATATGCCATCAGTTACATATAAATCCAGGATACCACACGGGAACATCTCCAGGACGGAGCACTTTGGTAAGAAAAACTTCATTTTAGTCTAATAATCTTTATTTTAAATTGCGTATTCCATTACAGATTAAACATGCTCCCTACTGGTAAAAAGGCTACAGAAAAGAGTATGCCATCGGCTACATACAAATCCAGGATACAACACGGAAACATCTCCACGACGGAGAACTTAGGTAAGAAAAACTTCATTTTAGTCTAATACTCTTTATTTTAAATTGTGATATTCCATTACAGTTAAAAAGTGTTCCCTACTGGTAAAAAGACCACCGAAAAGAATATGCCATCGGTTACATAGAAATTCAGGATAACACCCGGGAACATCTCCAGGACGGTGAAACTTAGGTAAGAAAAACCTAATTTTAGTATAATAATCTTTATTTTAAATTGTTATATTCCATTACAGTTAAAAAATGTTCCCTACTGGTAAAAAGGCAACAGAATAGAATATGCCATTGGCTACATAAAAATCCAGGATACCACACGGGAACATCTCCAGGACGGAGAATCATAGGTAAGAAAAATTTCATTTTAGTCTAATAATCTTTATTTTAAATTGTGATATTCCATTACAGATAAAAAATGCTCCCTACTGGTAAAAGGTCGACAGAAAAGAATATGCCATCGGCTACATAGAAATTCTGGATAACACACAGGAACATCTCCAGGATGGAGAATCTTAGGTAAGAAAAACTTCATTTTAGTCTAATAATCTGTATTTTAAATAGTGATATTCCATTACAGATGAAAAATGCTCCCTACTGGTAAAAAGACCACAGAAAAGAATATGCCATCGGCTACATAGAAATTCTGGATAACACACAGGAACATCTCCAGGACGGTGAAACTTAGGTATGAAAAACTTCATTTTAGTCTAATAATCTTTATTTTAAATTGTGATATTCCATTACAGATAAAAAATGCTCCCTACTGGTAAAAGGTCGACAGAAAAGAATTTGCCATCGGCTTTATACAAATCTAGGATACCACACGGGATCTTCTCCGGGACGGTGAAACTAAGGTAAGAAACACTTCATTTTAGTCTAATAATCTATATGTTAATTTTCGATTTTCCATTTCAGATAAAAAATGATCCCTACTGCTGAATGAACTACGGAAAAGCAATTGTCAACGGCAATATGCAAATCCAGGATACCCCACGGGAACGTCTCCATGACGGAGAAACTTAGGTAAGAAAAACTTCATTTCAGTAGTATCTTTATTTTATATTTCATTTTGCGTTATTGCGTTATTTCAATGATACACATACATGTGTAAATGAGGTAGTTCGTATACATTTAATCGCTTCTTTTAGCTCATTTGTACATTTTACGTATTTAACTGAATACAATTTAAGTTTTAAATTTTAACATGAGATAAGTCATCAACTCTGTGATCATTTGCAATAATACAACATTCTACTTGGTAAAACACATTAATTTAATTACATATAAACATTATTATTCAAACTAAAAGAAAAGAAGCTGGGTTCGTCAAGATGCAGATCCAGAAAACCACACGGGAGATCTAAACGGCTTGTTCACCAGGACGGATGTTCTTCGGTAGGAAGCAATTCATTTTAGTACTTATAATAGTTTAGATTTTTAAATATCTGTATTTCATTCCAGAATTAACTCTGCATGTAAGGGAAAGGATTATCGCAAAGAGCGATAGACACATGTACTGCTTTACATGTGTTTCTGACTCATTAGTCGTCATCAGTATCGCATACTAATTGTAATCAACTGGAATCACAATTACAACCAGGTGTTGTGTTACCTGGACGCCGGAATTAGGTAAGAATAAATTCATTTAGGTCTAATTTGTAGCATCTGATTTAGTCATTCCATTTCAGGAATTAAATCTGAATACAAAAATAGAAATTGCGCTCGCCGTAGCGAACCGTAGCCTAGCATGGAGATCCAGGATACCATACGGGAACATCCAAAATGTAGGTTTACCTGGACGCCTGATGGAACTTGTGTAAGAAATAATTCAATTTAGTATAATTTGTAACAAGCAAGTTTCGCTTCCTAGATGCAGATCTCGTTATAATTCCAGCGAATACGTAGAAGTAGGATTTTCAAGATGAAGTAGCTTAGGTAAGAAATAATTTTGTTTTTTATAAATTTTAATAACATTCTCAAAATGTAGTTTAGATACTTTATCCAGTCACTACAGCTGCAGGGAAACGCGAAAATTCGGCATTTTTGGAAGTATTCTAATGGAAAATCAGCGTTTTCCAGATGATTGGACAACAACAAGTTGACGAAGCGGAAGTTGTATGATGACGACGTTGCATGGAGTTTTACGTAAGAACAAGATTGACTAATAAAAATGTTTAATTGCTCAGTTAGAAATGTTACTCCAGGCACTACAACTGCAGGAACAAGCTGAGCATTTTCCAGATGATGCGAGGAAAGGACCCCGATCCTGGTTGTTTACCACAAGTAAACATAAACGGAAGAAGTAGGATAACTGCTTCGCAGGAAGTTAGGTAAAAACAAATTTAATTTATTCAAATTAAAATTATTCAAGACCGATGACGTTTTTAATATGATTGGCGGTCAATCTCGATGGTGCAATTTTTTTTATTTTTAATTGAATCAATTTGTATTGCGTAGGTCCAATAACTTAACGACGAGCATCCTGCATTACCTGCATGTATTCGTCTTGATTGTGCAATACATATTTGCGATTTATTTGCAAATAATTTGTCAGTATGTGGATTCTAGTTTAACCGTGAAGTCGATGGTCCGTCCACCAGCTCCTACGATACTTCCCAGGTAAGAACAACGTCTGTTTATTAAAATTTTTAATTATTATTCATAATAATTTGTCTTTCAGACAGAAAAGAAGATGACATCCTCTGGGAAAAAGTGTTTGGTATCTTTACCATCCTGACGATCGCAGTCGATTAGAAGACATCAGATGAAAGGTTTGCCTGTCCTCTCTTTATAGAATCAGAATAGTTTCGTTTCAAAAAATCACCAAGTTTAGTTAGGTAGTGATGAGGTACTAGAGACCGGATTATGAGCAAGGGAACCCGATAACTGGTATTCCGCATATAGTTTACGCACAAATTGCATGCCGCGTACAAGATGTCGGGTTCCCTATTGCATTTAACTCGATCTATAGTTATTAAAGTAGGTGGTCGTCGTGGCCCTCGGGTTGATTCTATAAAAGGTATCCCACCTTCTGTTATTGTTGAACGAGAGTAGGTTAGGTACGATGGCGGATCCCTCTCGCGATTATTATACAGTCGTCAGTCTTTAATTAACTTTAAGCGTTATTAAATTAGAATTTTAAATTTATCTGCACTCATATTTACCTAGGAGGGACATAACTTGGGTTATAATTTAGGGGATAAATTTATTTAATAGATTCCCGATCCGGACCGCCATCGGGGCTTTCCATAAGGTGTGCTTACACGTGTAAGTGCACAGGACTTCTCGCCGGCTGTGGCCCGCACGCAAGCGTAGTGTCAGTGCGGCCACGATAAACCTCTCAAGCAGAAGCCGTGTGCCTCCTGCCTTGCTAAGTAAGGTACTTAGGTTGGACAGACCCTAGTTCCAACAAGGACGTCTAGGTCAAGTTTTCATCCTAGTACTCTTTTGTCTGTGGGAGGTTAAGACCGACGCCCCCTAGAGCAGAAGCCAGGTGCTTCTCTCGGTTGCTAAAGGTACACGTACGACCGCCTCTAGTTCCATCGCGGACGTCTAAGTCGAGTCTTACAACCCTTTACGACAGTCGGTTCAACATTGGTGGAGCTCGTTGGGCAAAGTGCGACCGTGAGTACCGAACCTAAAGCGTAATATCAACGGTGGGAGTCCTCCCGAAGTACTTGTTCGATGCTCGGATGAGGGTCGGCAAGTCCGAGCGTGGGTTTCCAACACCGCGGGGCGATGCAACGTGTGGCCGGAGGGCCGACCCACGTTGCACGGTTCTGTTCTAAGCGCGTGTAGCTATATGTAGTAGGTCTTACATTTTGATAACCACGGAAGCCCACGTCCGATTTTGGGATCCACTGGGTATAATCAATTTTAGCATTAGGAGGGCCACGAACCCCCCTCCCCCGGCTCAGATTGGACAGGCAAAACTTCTCCAGAGGGCCGATTGGAACCCCGACGGCAGGCAATATCAGGTATGGCAAATTTACTTGACTTGTTTATGTTCTAGATGGATTAATTTCGACATTTCTTGTTCTAGGCAGGCTTTTCGTGTCGTATGATAGAATTGGACCACTTTCGGGAAGGAGGACGGTAATGGAACTTCGAGGAAGATGGTGAAACTTGAGGTAAATAATACATTTTTATTAATGATTTGTTTTATTAATTTAAATAATGAGTTTTATCAAATTTGTAATTGCTCTATTAATTTTAAAATTTGTTCTAGACCACTTTCGTAAGAACACTTTCGGGAAGGAGGACGGTAATGGAACTTGGAAGATGGTGAAACTTAAGGTAAATAAAACATTTTTATTAATGATTTGTTTTATTAATTCAAATAATAAGTTTTATAAAATTTGTAATTTATTGCTATACTATAATTTTAAAATTTGTTCTAGGTTTTTCTTGCGGTATTGCTGAACCCATATTCGGATCGAGAAAGATGTCCCATCCAGGAAGCAACAGGTTAAATGAAGTTTCATGATCTGCAATCTCGACGTGTTTCTCGCGGATCCGCGCATCTTCGGGTAAATCTTCTTATTGTGAATTGTCAGATATGTGCATATATGCAAAACATTAATGACGTGGCAATAATTAGCCGAAGATGTTAGGTTTCGCGCGAAACATGTCGATGTCTTGTGGATCATGAATATTTATTTAACAGCCGGAAACTCGAAGGGCGAAATAACAACGCCGTAGGTAAATAAAACAAATTTTATACAAAATGTACTTGGTTTATTAATTTACAATTTGTTTCTAGCTTTCGGCACCAAGGAGTTGGAGAATGGAACAGATGGACTCTGACGGAAAGCGGGGATGTTACTCTGTACGCTCCTTTCCGTCAGAAAGTATACTTCGGCGATGATCGTCGTGGTGCACCTCGGGACTTGCACTCGTTCCCTTCTTGGTGTACTTTGGAGATCCATCGTTGAGTATAAGGTATCTCCGACGGAAAGCGGGGATGTTACTCTGTACGCTCCTTTCCGTCGGTAAGTATACTTCGACGATGATCGTCGAGGTGCACCTCGGGACTTGCACTCGTTCCCTTCTTGGTGTACTTTGGAGATCCATCGTTGAGTATAAGGTATCTCCGACGGAAAGCGGGGATGTTACTCTGTACGCTCCTTTCCGTCGGTAAGTATACTTCGACGATGATCGTCGAGGTGCACCTCGGGACTTGCACTCGTTCCCTTCTTGGTGTACTTTGGAGATCCATCGTTGAGTATAAGGTATCTCCGACGGAAAGCGGGGATGTTACTCTGTACGCTCCTTTCCGTCGGTAAGTATACTTCGACGATGATCGTCGAGGTGCACCTCGGGACTTGCACTCGTTCCCTTCTTGGTGTACTTTGGAGATCCATCGTTGAGTATAAGGTATTGGTATCGACGAAGTTATACTTCGACGATGATCGTCGTGTACATCTCGGTGTACTTCGGAGATCCATCGTCGAGTATAATAGGTATCGCCGAAGTACTTCGACGGTAATCGTCGAAGTGCATCTCGGGACTTGTTCTCCGGGTGTACTTCGGAGATCCATCGTTGAGTAACTAAGGGGATACCCGAGTGATCCGCCTTGGGATCACTTCGCCGTGATCATCCCACGGGCGGATCCCCATCGTTCGCCGCGGGGTTAACACCTTACGGCGTCCTATCGGGATCCTCCGGTGCGGAAGTCCTCGGACATGTACTCCCAAGGCGCCACTCGCTGTTAGGGTACACGGTACCCTCCTTCGAGGTGGGCGACACCGACGTAGGAGGGAAGGCCGGCACGAAGGGGGCCGTTAGGGGAGGGGGCGAAAGTGGTGGGAGGCCACCGAAGACGGTGGCAGGAAGCGGGGAGGTCGAACTTTTTTTTCTGAAATTTGCAATTTTTGAACTTTGAGGGGGGTAAGGGGCAGAGGGGAGGGGCGGTACGAGGGGGGTAAGGGGTTAAAGGGGAGGGGCGGTACGAGGGGGGTAAGGGGCAGAGGGGAGGGTGGTACGAGGGGGGTAAGGAGAAGAGGGGGGAAAGGGGCCCCGCCCCACCCCTTTGCCCCTTACCCCCCTCGTACCGCCCCTCCCCTTTAACCCCTTACCCCCCTCGTACCGCCCCTCCCCTCTGCCCCTTACCCCCTTAAAATTCAAAAATTGCAAATTTCAGAAAAAAAAGTTCGACCTCCCCGCTTCCTGCCACCGTCTTCGGTGGCCTCCCACCACTCTCGCCCCCTCCCCTAACGGCCCCCTTCGTGCCGGCCTTCCCTCCTACGTCGGTGTCGCCCACCTCGAAGGAGGGTACCGTGTACCCTAACAGCGAGTGGCGCCTTGGGAGTACATGTCCGAGGACTTCCGCACCGGAGGATCCCGATAGGACGCCGTAAGGTGTTAACCCCGCGGCGAACGATGGGGATCCGCCCGTGGGATGATCACGGCGAAGTGATCCCAAGGCGGATCACTCGGGTATCCCCTTAGTTACTCAACGATGGATCTCCGAAGTACACCCGGAGAACAAGTCCCGAGATGCACTTCGACGATTACCGTCGAAGTACTTCGGCGATACCTATTATACTCGACGATGGATCTCCGAAGTACACCGAGATGTACACGACGATCATCGTCGAAGTATAACTTCGTCGATACCAATACCTTATACTCAACGATGGATCTCCAAAGTACACCAAGAAGGGAACGAGTGCAAGTCCCGAGGTGCACCTCGACGATCATCGTCGAAGTATACTTACCGACGGAAAGGAGCGTACAGAGTAACATCCCCGCTTTCCGTCGGAGATACCTTATACTCAACGATGGATCCCCGCAGTACACCAAGGGAACGAGAGTGCAAGTCCCGAGGTGCACCACGACGATCATCGCCGAAGTATACTTTCTGACGGAAAGGAGCGTACAGAGTAACATCCCCGCTTTCCGTCAGAGTCCATCTGTTCCATTCTCCAACTCCTTGGTGCCGAAAGCTAGAAACAAATTGTAAATTAATAAACCAAGTACATTTTGTATAAAATTTGTTTTATTTACCTACGGCGTTGTTATTTCGCCCTTCGAGTTTCCGGCTGTTAAATAAATATTCATGATCCACAAGACATCGACATGTTTCGCGCGAAACCTAACATCTTCGGCTAATTATTGCCACGTCATTAATGTTTTGCATATATGCACATATCTGACAATTCACAATAAGAAGATTTACCCGAAGATGCGCGGATCCGCGAGAAACACGTCGAGATTGCAGATCATGAAACTTCATTTAACCTGTTGCTTCCTGGATGGGACATCTTTCTCGATCCGAATATGGGTTCAGCAATACCGCAAGAAAAACCTAGAACAAATTTTAAAATTATAGTAAAGCAATAAATTACAAATTTTATTTTATAAAACTTGTTATTTAAATTAAGAAAACAAATTATTATTAATAAAAAATTTTTATTTACCTGAAGTTTCTCTATCTTCCTCGAAGTTCCATTACCGTCCGCCCAAAAGTGTTCTTACGAAAGTGGTCCAATTCTATCATACGACACGAAAAGCTAGAACAAGAAATGTCGAAATTAATCCATCTAGAAAATAAACAAGTCAAGTAAATTTGCCATACCTGTTATTGCCTGCCATCGGGGTTCCAATCGGCCCTCTGGAGAAGTTTTGCCTGTCCAATCTACGCCGGGAGGGGGAGAAGGTTCGTGGCCCTCCTAATGCTAAAATTGATTATACCCAGTGGATCCCAAAATCGGACGTGGGCTTCCGTGGTTATCTAAATGGAAGACCTACTACATATAGCTACACGCGCTTAGAACAGAACCGTGCAACGTGGGTCGGTCATCCGGCCACACGTTGCACCGCCCCGCGGTGTTGGAAACCCACGCTCGGACTTGCCGACCCTCATCCGAGCATCGAACAAGTACTTCGGGAGGACTCCCACCGTTGATATTACGCTTTAGGTTCGGTACTCACGGTCGCACTTTGCCCAACGAGCTCCACCAATGTTGAACCGACTGTCGTAAAGGGTTGTAAGACTCGACTTAGACGTCCGCGATGGAACTAGAGTCGGTCGTACGTGTACCTTTAGCAACCGAGAGAAGCACCTGGCTTCTGCTCTAGGGGGCGTCGGTCTTAACCTCCCACAGACAAAAGAGTACTAGGATGAAAACTTGACCTAGACGTCCTTGTTGGAACTAGGGTCTGTCCAACCTAAGTACCTTACTTAGCAAGGCAGGAGGCACACGGCTTCTGCTTGAGAGGTTTATCGTGGCCGCACTGACACTACGCTTGCGTGCGGGCCACAGCCGGCGAGAAGTCCTGTGCACTTACACGTGTAAGCACACCTTATGGAAAGCCCCGATGGCGGTCCGGATCGGGAATCTATTAAATAAATTTATCCCCTAAATTATAACCCAAGTTATGTCCCTCCTAGGTAAATATGAGTGCAGATAAATTTAAAATTCTAAGTTAAAGTCAATTAAAGACTGACGACTGTATAATAATCGCGAGAGGGATCCGCCATCGTACCTAACCTACTCTCGTTCAACAATAACAGAAGGTGGGATACCTTCTATAGAATCAACCCGAGGGCCACGACGACCACCTACTTTAATAACTATAGATCGAGTTAAATGCAATGGGGAACCCGACATCTTGTACGCGGCATGCAATTTGTGCGTAAACTATATGCGGCATACCAGCTATCGGGTTCCCTTGCTCATAATCCGGTCTCTAGTACCTCATCACTACCTAACTAAACTTGGTGATTTTCTGAAACGAAACTATTCTGATTCTATAAAGAGAGGACAGGCAAACCTTTTATCTGATGTCTTCTAATCGACTGCGATCGTCAGGATGGTAAAGATACCAAACACTTTTTCCCAGAGGACTTCATCTTCTTTTCTGTCTGAAAGACAAATTATTATGAATAATAATTAAAAATTTTAATAAACAGGCGTTGTTCTTACCTGGGAAGTATCGTAGGAGCTGGTGGACGGACCATCGACTTCACGGTTAAACTAGAATCCGCATACTGACAAATTATTTGCAAATAAATCGCAAATATGTATTGCACAATCAAGACGAATATATAGGTAATGCAGGATGCTCGTCATTATGTTATTGGACCTACGCAATACAAATTAATTCAATTAAAAATATAAAAAATTGCACCATCGAGAATGACCGCCAATCATATTAAAAACGTCATCGGTCTTGAATAATTTTAATTTGAATAAATTAAATTTGTTTTTACCTAACTTCCTGCGAAGAAGTTATCCTACTTCTTCCGTTTATGTTTACTTGTGGTAAACAACCAGGATCGGGGTCCTTTCCTCGCATCATCTGGAAAATGCTCAGCTTGTTCCTGCAGTTGTAGTGCCTGGAGTAACATTTGTTCTTACGTAAAACTCCATGCAACGTCGTCATCATACAACTTCCGCTTCGTCAACTTGTTGTTGTCCAATCATCTGGAAAACGCTGATTTTCCATTAGAATACTTCCAAAAATGCCGAATTTTCGCGTTTCCCTGCAGCTGTAGTGACTGGATAAAGTATCTAAACTACATTTTGAGAATGTTATTAAAATTTATAAAAAACAAAATTATTTCTTACCTAAGCTACTTCATCTTGAAAATCCTACTTCTACGTATTCGCTGGAATTATAACGAGATCTGCATCTAGGAAGCGAAACTTGCTTGTTACAAATAAATACTAAATTGAATTATTTCTTACCCAAGTTCCATCAGGCGTCCAGGTAAACCTACATTTTGGATGAACCCGTATGGTATCCTGGATCTCCATGCTAGGCTACGGTTCGCTACGGCGAGCGCAATTTCTATTTTTGTATTCAGATTTAATTCCTGAAATGGAATGACTAAATCAGATGCTACAAATTAGACCTAAATGAATTTATTCTTACCTAATTCCGGCGTCCAGGTAACACAACACCTGGTTGTAATTGTGATTCCAGTTGATTACAATTAGTATGCGATACTGATGACGACTAATGAGTCAGAAACACATGTAAAGCAGTACATGTGTCTATCGCTCTTTGCGTTAATCCTTTCCCTTACATGCAGAGTTAATTCTGGAATGAAATACAGATATTTAAAAATCTAAACTATTATTAGTACTAAAATGAATTGCTTCCTACCGAAGAACATCCGTCCTGGTGAACAAGCCGTTTAGATCTCCCGTGTGGTTTTCTGGATCTGCATCTTGACGAACCCAGCTTCTTTTCTTTTAGTCTGAATAATAATGTTTATATGTAATTAAATTAATGTGTTTTACCAAGTAGAATGTTGTATTATTGCAAATGATCACAGAGTTGATGACTTATCTCATGTTAAAATTTAAAATTTAAATTGTATTCAGTTAAATACGTAAAATGTACAAATGAGCTAAAAGAAGCGATTAAATGTATACGAACTACCTCATTTACACATGTATGTGTATCATTGAAATAACGCAATAACGCAAAATGAAATATAAAATAAAGATACTACTGAAATGAAGTTTTTCTTACCTAAGTTTCTCCGTCATGGAGACGTTCCCGTGGGGTATCCTGGATTTGCATATTGCCGTTGACAATTGCTTTTCCGTAGTTCATTCAGCAGTAGGGATCATTTTTTATCTGTAATGGAAAATCGAAAATTAACATATAGATTATTAGACTAAAATGAAGTTTTTCTTACCTAAGTTTCACCGTCCTGGAGATGTTCCCGTGTAGTATCCTGGATTTGTATGTAGCCGATGGCAAATCAATTCTGGGGCTTTTTTACCAGTAGGGAGCATTTTTTATCTGTAATGGAATATCACAATTTAAAATAAAGATTATTAGACTAAAATGAAGTTTTTCTTACCTAAGTTTCACCGTCCTGGAGATGTTCCCGTGTAGTATCCTGGATTTGTATGTAGCCGATGGCAAATCTTCTCTGGGGCTATTTTACCAGTAGGGAGCATTTTTTATCTGTAATGGAATATCACAATGCAAAATAAAGAATATTAGACTAAAATGAAGTTTTTCTTACCTAAGATTCTCCGTCCTGGAGATGTTCCCGGGTGTTATCCTGGATTTCTATGTAACCGATGGCATATTCTTTTCTGTTGCCATTTTACCAATAGGGAGCATTTTTTATCTGTAATGGAATACCACAATTTAAAATAAAGATTATTAGACTAAAATGAAGTTTTTCTTACCTAAGATTCTCCGTCCTGGAGATGTTCCCGGGTGTTATCCTGGATTTCTATGTAACCGATGGCATATTCTTTTCTGTTGCCAGTTTACCAATAGGGAGCATTTTTTATCTGTAATGGAATACCACAATTTAAAATAAAGATTATTAGACTAAAATGAAGTTTTTCTTACCTAAGATTCTCCGTCCTGGAGATTCTCCCGTGTGGTATCCTGGATTTGTATGTAGCCGATGGCAAATCTTTTCTGGAGTTTTTTTACCAGTAGGGAGCATTTTTTATCTGTAATCGAAAATCACAATTTAAAATCAAGATTATTAGACTAAAATGAAGTTTTTCATACCTAAGTTTCAACGTCCTGGAGATGTTCCCGTGTGGTATCCTGGATTTGTATGTAGCCGATGGCAAATCCTTTTCTGTGGACCTTTTACCAGTAGGGAGCACTTTTTATCTGTAGTGGAATATCACAATTTAAAATAAAGATTATTAGACTAAAATGAAGTTTTTCTTACCTAAGATTCTCCGTCCTGAAGAAGTTCCCGTGTGGTATCCTGGATTTGTATGTAACCAATGGCATATCCTTTTCTGTTCCCCTTTTTACCAGTAGGGAACATTTCTTATCTATAATTGAATATCACAATTTAAAATAATGATTATTAGACTAAAATGAAGTTTTTCTTACCTAAGTTTCACCGTCCTGGAGATGTTCCCGTGTGGTATCCTGGATTTGTATGTAGCCGATGGCAAATTCTTTTCTGTCGCTGTGTTACCAGTAAGCAGCATTTTTTATCTGTAATGGAATATCGCAATTAAAATAAACATTATTAGACTAAAATGAAGTTAATCTTACCTAAGTTTCACAGTCCTGGAGATGTTCCCGTTTGGTATCCTGGATTTGGATGTTCCCTATGGCAATTCTTTTCTGTAGCTTTGTTACCAGTAGGGAGCATTTTTTATCTGTAATGGAATATCGCAATTAAAATAAACATTATTAGACTAAAATGAAGTTTTTCTTACCTAAGAATCTCCGTCCCGGAGAAGTTCCCGTGTGGTATCCTGGATTTGTATGTAACCAATGGCATATCCTTTTCTGTTCCCCTTTTTACCAGTAGGAAAAATTTCTTATCTGTAATTGAATATCACAATTTTAAATAACGATTATTAAACTAAAATGAAGTTTTTCTTACCTAAGTTTCACCGTCCTGGAGAAGTTCCCGTGTGGTATCCTGGATTTGTATGTAGCCGATGGCAAATCTTCTCTGGGGCTATTTTACCAGTAGGGAGCATTTTTTATCTGTAATGGAATATCACAATGCAAAATAAAGAATATTAGACTAAAATGAAGTTTTTCTTACCTAAGATTCTCCGTCCTGGAGATGTTCCCGGGTGTTATCCTGGATTTCTATGTAACCGATGGCATATTCTTTTCTGTTGCCATTTTACCAATAGGGAGCATTTTTTATCTGTAATGGAATACCACAATTTAAAATAAAGATTATTAGACTAAAATGAAGTTTTTCTTACCTAAGATTCTCCGTCCTGGAGATGTTCCCGGGTGTTATCCTGGATTTCTATGTAACCGATGGCATATTCTTTTCTGTTGCCAGTTTACCAATAGGGAGCATTTTTTATCTGTAATGGAATACCACAATTTAAAATAAAGATTATTAGACTAAAATGAAGTTTTTCTTACCTAAGATTCTCCGTCCTGGAGATTCTCCCGTGTGGTATCCTGGATTTGTATGTAGCCGATGGCAAATCTTTTCTGGAGTTTTTTTACCAGTAGGGAGCATTTTTTATCTGTAATCGAAAATCACAATTTAAAATCAAGATTATTAGACTAAAATGAAGTTTTTCATACCTAAGTTTCAACGTCCTGGAGATGTTCCCGTGTGGTATCCTGGATTTGTATGTAGCCGATGGCAAATCCTTTTCTGTGGACCTTTTACCAGTAGGGAGCACTTTTTATCTGTAGTGGAATATCACAATTTAAAATAAAGATTATTAGACTAAAATGAAGTTTTTCTTACCTAAGATTCTCCGTCCTGAAGAAGTTCCCGTGTGGTATCCTGGATTTGTATGTAACCAATGGCATATCCTTTTCTGTTCCCCTTTTTACCAGTAGGGAACATTTCTTATCTATAATTGAATATCACAATTTAAAATAATGATTATTAGACTAAAATGAAGTTTTTCTTACCTAAGTTTCACCGTCCTGGAGATGTTCCCGTGTGGTATCCTGGATTTGTATGTAGCCGATGGCAAATTCTTTTCTGTCGCTGTGTTACCAGTAAGCAGCATTTTTTATCTGTAATGGAATATCGCAATTAAAATAAACATTATTAGACTAAAATGAAGTTAATCTTACCTAAGTTTCACAGTCCTGGAGATGTTCCCGTTTGGTATCCTGGATTTGGATGTTCCCTATGGCAATTCTTTTCTGTAGCTTTGTTACCAGTAGGGAGCATTTTTTATCTGTAATGGAATATCGCAATTAAAATAAACATTATTAGACTAAAATGAAGTTTTTCTTACCTAAGAATCTCCGTCCCGGAGAAGTTCCCGTGTGGTATCCTGGATTTGTATGTAACCAATGGCATATCCTTTTCTGTTCCCCTTTTTACCAGTAGGAAAAATTTCTTATCTGTAATTGAATATCACAATTTTAAATAACGATTATTAAACTAAAATGAAGTTTTTCTTACCTAAGTTTCACCGTCCTGGAGAAGTTCCCGTGTGGTATCCTGGATTTGTATGTAGCCGATGGCAAATCTTCTCTGGGGCTATTTTACCAGTAGGGAGCATTTTTTATCTGTAATGGAATATCACAATGCAAAATAAAGAATATTAGACTAAAATGAAGTTTTTCTTACCTAAGATTCTCCGTCCTGGAGATGTTCCCGGGTGTTATCCTGGATTTCTATGTAACCGATGGCATATTCTTTTCTGTTGCCATTTTACCAATAGGGAGCATTTTTTATCTGTAATGGAATACCACAATTTAAAATAAAGATTATTAGACTAAAATGAAGTTTTTCTTACCTAAGATTCTCCGTCCTGGAGATGTTCCCGGGTGTTATCCTGGATTTCTATGTAACCGATGGCATATTCTTTTCTGTTGCCAGTTTACCAATAGGGAGCATTTTTTATCTGTAATGGAATACCACAATTTAAAATAAAGATTATTAGACTAAAATGAAGTTTTTCTTACCTAAGATTCTCCGTCCTGGAGATTCTCCCGTGTGGTATCCTGGATTTGTATGTAGCCGATGGCAAATCTTTTCTGGAGTTTTTTTACCAGTAGGGAGCATTTTTTATCTGTAATCGAAAATCACAATTTAAAATCAAGATTATTAGACTAAAATGAAGTTTTTCATACCTAAGTTTCAACGTCCTGGAGATGTTCCCGTGTGGTATCCTGGATTTGTATGTAGCCGATGGCAAATCCTTTTCTGTGGACCTTTTACCAGTAGGGAGCACTTTTTATCTGTAGTGGAATATCACAATTTAAAATAAAGATTATTAGACTAAAATGAAGTTTTTCTTACCTAAGATTCTCCGTCCTGAAGAAGTTCCCGTGTGGTATCCTGGATTTGTATGTAACCAATGGCATATCCTTTTCTGTTCCCCTTTTTACCAGTAGGGAACATTTCTTATCTATAATTGAATATCACAATTTAAAATAATGATTATTAGACTAAAATGAAGTTTTTCTTACCTAAGTTTCACCGTCCTGGAGATGTTCCCGTGTGGTATCCTGGATTTGTATGTAGCCGATGGCAAATTCTTTTCTGTCGCTGTGTTACCAGTAAGCAGCATTTTTTATCTGTAATGGAATATCGCAATTAAAATAAACATTATTAGACTAAAATGAAGTTAATCTTACCTAAGTTTCACAGTCCTGGAGATGTTCCCGTTTGGTATCCTGGATTTGGATGTTCCCTATGGCAATTCTTTTCTGTAGCTTTGTTACCAGTAGGGAGCATTTTTTATCTGTAATGGAATATCGCAATTAAAATAAACATTATTAGACTAAAATGAAGTTTTTCTTACCTAAGAATCTCCGTCCCGGAGAAGTTCCCGTGTGGTATCCTGGATTTGTATGTAACCAATGGCATATCCTTTTCTGTTCCCCTTTTTACCAGTAGGAAAAATTTCTTATCTGTAATTGAATATCACAATTTTAAATAACGATTATTAAACTAAAATGAAGTTTTTCTTACCTAAGTTTCACCGTCCTGGAGAAGTTCCCGTGTGGTATCCTGGATTTGTATGTAGCCGATGGCTATTCTTTTCTGTAGCTTTTTTACCAGTAGGGAGCATTTTTTATCTGGAATGGAATATCGCAATTTCAAATAAACATTATTAGACTAAAATGAAGTTAATCTTACTTAAGTTTCACCGTCCTGGAGATGTTCCCGTATGGTATCCTGGATTTGGTTGTTCCCTATGGCAAATTCTTTTCTGTAGCTTTGTTACCAGTAGGGAGCATTTTTTATCTGTAATGGAATATCGCAATTAAAATAAACATTATTAGACTAAAATGAAGTTTTTCTTACCTAAGATTCTCCGTGCTGGAGAAGTTCCCGTGTGGTATCCTGGATTTGTATGTAGCCGATGGCAAATCTTTTTCTGTGGACCTTTTACCAGTAGGGAGCACTTTTTATCTGTAGTGGAATATCACAATTTAAAATAAAGATTATTAGACTAAAATGAAGTTTTTCTTACCTAAGATTCTCCGTCCTGGAGATTCTCCCGTGTGGTATCCTGGATTTCTATGTAGCCGAGGGCATATTCTTTTCTGCGGCCTTTTATCCAGTAGGGAGCATTCTTTATCTGTAATGGAATATCACAATTTAAAATAAAGATTATTAGACTAAAATGAAGTTTTTCTTACCCAAGTTTCCCGTTCTGGAGATGTTCCCGTGTGGTATCCTGGATTTGTATGTGGCCTATGGCAAATTCTTTTCTGTCGCTTTGTTTCCAGTATTAGGGAGCATTTTTTAACTGCAATGGAATATCACACTTTAAAATTAAGATTATTACACTAAAACGAAATCTTTCTTACCTAAGTTTCCCGTCCTGGAGATGTTCCCGTGTGGTATCCTGGATTTGTATGTAACCAATGGCATATCCTATTCTGTTCCCCTTTTTATCAGTAGAGAACATTTCTTATCTGTAATTGAATATCACAATTTAAAATAATGATTATTAGACTAAAATGAAGTTTTTCTTACCTAAGTTTCACCGTCCTGGAGAAGTTCCCGTGTGGTATCCTGGATTTCTATGTAACCGATGGCAAATTCTTTTCTGTGGCCTTTTAACCCGTAGGCAGCATTTTTTATCTGTAATGGAATATCACAATTTAAAATCAAGATTATTAGACTAAAATGAAGTTTTTCTTACCTAAGCTTCACCGTCCTGGAGATGTTCCCGTGTAGTATCCTGGATTTGTATGTAGCCGATGGCAAATCTTTTCTGGGGCTTTTTTACCAGTAGGGAGCATTTTTTATCTGTAATGGAATATCACAATTTAAAATCAAGATTATTAGACTAAAATGAAGTTTTTCTTACCTAAGTTCTCCGTCCCTGGAGATGATTCCGTGTATGTAGCCGATGGCAAATCTTTTCTGGAGTTTTTTTACCAGTAGGGAGCATTTTTTATCTGTAATCGAATATCACAGTTTAAAATCAAGATTATTAGACTAAAATGAAGTTTTTCATACCTAAGTTTCAACGTCCTGGAGATGTTCCCGTGTGGTATCCTGGATTTGTATGTAGCCGATGGCAAATCTTTTTCTGTAGACCTTTTACCAGTAGGGAGCACTTTTTATCTGTAGTGGAATATGACAATTTAAAATAAAGATTATTAGACTAAAATGAAGATTTTCTTACCTAAGATTCTCCGTCCTGGAGATTCTCCCGTGTGGTATCCTGGATTTCTACGTAGCCGAGGGCATATTCTTTTCTGCGGCCTTTTATCCAGTAGGGAGCATTCTTTATCTGTAATGGAATATCACAATTTAAAATAAAGATTAATAGACTAAAATGAAGTTTTTCTTACCCAAGTTTCCCGTTCTGGAGATGTTCCCGTGTGGTATCTTGGATTTGTATGTAACCAATGGCATATCCTTTTCTGTTCCCCTTTTTACCAGTAGGGAACATTTCTTATCTGTAATTGAATATCACAATTTAAAATAATGATTATTAGACTAAAATGAAGTTTTTCTTACCTAAGTTTCACCGTCCTGGAGATGTTCCCGTGTAGTATCCTGGATTTGTATGTAGCCGACGGCAAATCTTTTCTGGGGCTTTTTTACCAGTAGGGAGCATTTTTTATCTGTAATGGAATATCACAATTTTAAATAAGAGATTATTAGACGAAAATGAAGTTTTTCTTACCTAAGTTTCACCGTCATGGAGATGTTCCCGTGTGGTATCCTGAATTTGTATATAGCCGATGGCAAATTCTTTTCTGTCGCTGTGTTACCAGTAAGCAGCATTTTTATCTGTAATGGAATATCGCAATTAAAATAAACATTATTAGACTAAAATGAAGTTAATCTTACCCAAGTTTCACCGTACTGGAGATGTTCCCGTGTGGTATCCTGGATTTGTATGTAGCCGATGGCAAATTCTTTTCTGTCGCTGTGTTACCAGTAAGGAGCATTTTTTATCTGTAATGGAATATCGCAATTAAAATAAACATTATTAGACTAAAATGAAGTTTTTCTTACCTAAGATTCTCCGTGCTGGAGAAGTTCCCGTGTGGTATCCTGGATTTGTATGTAGTCGATGGCAAATTCTTTTCTGTCGCTGTGTTACCAGTAAGCAGCATTTTTTATCTGTAATGGAATATCGCAATTAAAATAAACATTATTAGACTAAAATGAAGTTAATCTTACCTAAGTTTCACCGTCCTGGAGATGTTCCCGTGTGGTATCCTGGATTTGTATGTAGCCGATGGCAAATCTTTTCTGGAGCTTTGTTACCAGTAGGGAGCATTTTTTATCTGTAATGGAATATCGCAATTAAAATAAACATTATTAGACTAAAATGAAGTTTTTCTTACCTAAGATTCTCCGTCCTGGAGAAGTTCCCGTGTGGTATCCTGGATTTGTATGTAGCCGATGGCAAATTCTTTTCTGTCGCTGTGTTACCAGTAAGGAGCATTTTTTATCTGTAATGGAATATCGCAATTAAAATAAACATTATTAGACTAAAATGAAGTTAATCTTACCTAAGTTTCACAGTCCTGGAGATGTTCCCGTTTGGTATCCTGGATTTGGATGTTCCCTATGGCAATTCTTTTCTGTAGCTTTGTTACCAGTAGGGAGCAATTTTTATCTGTAATGGAATATCACAATTAAAATAAACATTATTAGACTAAAATGAAGTTTTAGTCCTGGAGTCCTGGAGATGTTCCCGTGTGGTATCCTGGATTTGTATGTAGCCGATGGCAAATCTTTTCTGGAGCTTTGTTACCAGTAGGGAGCATTTTTTATCTGTAATGGAATATCGCAATTAAAATAAACATTATTAGACTAAAATGAAGTTTTTCTTACCTAAGATTCTCCGTCCTGGAGAAGTTCCCGTGTGGTATCCTGGATTTGTATGTAGCCGATGGCAAATTCTTTTCTGTCGCTGTGTTACCAGTAAGGAGCATTTTTTATCTGTAATGGAATATCGCAATTAAAATAAACATTATTAGACTAAAATGAAGTTAATCTTACCTAAGTTTCACCGTCCTGGAAGATGTTCCCGTGTCGTATCCTGGATTTGTATGTAGCCGATGGCAAATTCTTTTTTGTCGCTTCGTTACCAGTAGGGAGCATTTTTTATCTGTAATGGAATATCGCAATTTAAAATAAACATTATTAGACTAAAATGAAGTATTTTTTACCTAGGTTTCTCCGTCCTGGAGACGTTCCCTTGTGTTATCCTGGATTTGGATGTTCCCGATTGCCATTTCGTTTCAATAGACTTTTTACCAGTAGGGAACATTTTTATCTGTAATGGAAAATCGAAAATTAACATAAAGATTATTATACTAAAATGAAGTGTTTCTTACCTAAGTTTCTCCGTCCTGGGAGAACTTTTCTTTTCAGAAGTCTCTTTACCAGTAGAGGCACATGTTTTATCTGTAATGGAACCCGTGAAAGCCCGTCTCTGGCTACAGATATAGTTGAAACTGGAACAACTTTTTTAAATTATTGTGCAAGTCAAATATAATTTTAAATTAATTAATATACAAAAATAAACAATTTCTAGGGCTACAAATTGGAAAGTAAAAATATATCTAATTAAATATGCACATGAAAGTTATGAAAAAATGTAAAAATTCATATTAAATCAAATTTACAAAATATTTTACACACAAAATAAAAATATCAATAATAAAAATAGGTAGTAGTAGTAGATACCTAAAAAAAAGTATTAAAAAGTTTGTCATTATCACAAAAGTTAGTTCATAAAATTTATATTATATATTAATGTACGAGTATATCTCATCGACATAATAAACTGATCGGCCTGGAATAAACGATGAAAGAATAAAATATAATAAAAAAAAAATTAAAGAAAAATCGAATAATTTGAACGAAATGAAAATTTATTAGCAATTGTATTTACCATATAAAACTATTGAAAACACGAAAATTAGAAACGCCGCTATAAATTTAATTTTTTACAGACCGATTACAACCAAACAATTTTTTTGGCTTTTTAAGTCGCTGCCAGTGAAAAGCGTCCCGACAAAATAGAAAAATGTATATGTACAAAATTGAAGAGAATGAAATTTTTAACAAAAAATGTCTAAAAGGTTTGCTGTAAAATCGATTTTTGTATGTCAAAAAACGGTTTCAAAATGTGGAATTTACAATGTTAATATTGTGTGCGAATCATTTCGTTAGCCACTGTATATAATATACAATGAAGTTGGCCACCCCTGCCGTAGACCGCAGTGTGTAATCTAGTGATATTTTGTCATTATTTTGTATTCCAAATCTAGTTCGATTTCATAATTTTTTTGTCCAAGTTAAGATATTAATTAATATAAAAAAAAGTTACGGAAATAATAATTCTACCTCAAATACTTGAAATTGCTAACATTAATAATTTAATTATATTTTAGCAAAGTGCCATGCAATATTAATTTTGAAGGAATTCGTACATATTGTGAACCAATTTAGGTTATTCGTGCAAGAATTAGGTAATATTATTGAACTATGGAATTAATTTCATTTCGAGTAGTCCGGCATGTTAAATTATTAAATATAGAAAAAATAATCAACTAGCTGAATTTTTGTATACACTTTTATTTGATTTACACAATTTCTGGCAAAATGAAACGATTAGGATGTTGCATAATATTATTTCTAAAGACCAAAATTCAACTAGTAGATTGTATGTAAGTTTCCCGTAATATTATTACAACATGTTACTGTTTAGAAAATCTTTTTTTGCACTTAACCCTCCGGGTAGAATAAATTACATAAAGGCGGAGATTCACTTGTAACTGAACGTTGTAATGTAATATAATGTAACACGAGCATTTGATAGTCAGCACCGATAAACGAGCGCGAAGCAAACACGAACAGCGAGCGATGCATCCGTGCTCCACTCAACCGTCGGTTTTTTAGCGAATCCTTTTGATTGTTACATTACATGTCAGTACCCATCGCGACGTGTTCATAAACTGGAGCACAGGTTGAGCCAAGCATTCCAAACGAGCTGAACAACGTTCAGTTACAAGTGAATCTCCGCCTTAAGATTTCACCAAGCTTTCTTGGGGAAATTTATAACTCTTTTTTTATAATTTGTTCCAGATTATCATTTATTTTTTATGTCTTCGATAACAAGCAGCAGCTTTGAAAATTCCTGAATGAACGTGTTGGAAAATAAACAATCTTTGTGAACGGATAGACAGTATTTTGTCGATAAGTTTTAGAGAAATTTTAAGAATTTCATATTTCTTTTTTTTAATATTGTACATAATACATCCAGCATGCACGGTACATGACGATGTCAGACAAAAAGGGCCGTGCAAAGGGATTCGAAGAATCGTATTGTGTATCGTAAGAATAAAGGGAATATTCAAATGATATATAAGCAATATGATACCACGTTATACTTAATTAGCAAACAGATAAACATATCTGTAAGAACTCCATCCATTTCAAAACTTGCAGGCTGGGTGGGAATGGACAGAGTCTCGTGTTCTAGAATTCGTTTTTCCTGAAATATGTTGTTGTTTATACAAAATCATAAGTACGATAATTTTTTTTATGCTATACGCCGCAT
This sequence comes from Cantharis nigra, assembly GCA_958510845.1. Taxonomy (NCBI): domain Eukaryota; kingdom Metazoa; phylum Arthropoda; class Insecta; order Coleoptera; family Cantharidae; genus Cantharis; species Cantharis nigra. The sequence continues at coordinate 875,869 of OY294029.1, forward strand.
TTTTGAGAACATTATTTATTTCACGACTTATTTTATATAAAACAAAAAAATGTATAAACAACAACATGTTTCAGCAAAAACGAATTCTGAAACATGGGGTCCACCCAGCGTTCACGATTTGAACTGGATTCTGTCTAATGGCCTATATCCATGATTAAAATTTCCAACTTTTTTTTAATTAAAATTTTGATAAACTATTATGTTATATCATAGCAAAAAATCGGTGTTTATCAAAATATTGATTGTGGGAACAGGTCATAAGATATTATAGTCCAATCATTACTTAGTGAAAAAGGGGTCTGCATGGAGTTAACTCGGAAATTAAATTCTCTTTGCTTAAGTCCTTTATAGTCCAATAGATTTAGACTTCAACCCAAAAGTTGCGTTTCAGGGGATGAAAGTTACACCAATCGATAGCTAAAGGTTCCCTTATGAACATATTAAAATGTATCAGCTCAATTTTTAGGGCGCGATTCATAATTAATAAAAAACAATTCAAGATTTACGACTAATGGACTTTCACCCTTCATTTCTTCAAAGTTACTCACTCAATCCAAAATATAAAATCACCAATTTATAGAACGGAAAATTTACTATCAAATTCAATCGGAAAGCTTTGTAAGAAATGCACCATTAATTTATTATAATGATTTAAAGTAATTTATAAACATTTGTTGCTAAAACGTCAAAAGATCGAATCGTGGCGGTTCGTGGCCCCGATTGCTGTGTTCGGCGCCACGATTCGATCATCTGACGTTTTAGCAACAAATGTTTATAAACCACTTTAAATCATTATAATAAATTAATGGTGTATTTCTCACAAAGTTTTTTGATTGAATTTGATAGTAAAGTTTCCGTTCTATAAATTGGTGATTTTATTTTTTGGATTGAGTGAGTAACTTTGAAGAAATGAAGGGTGAAAGTCTATTAGTCGTAAATTTTGGATTGTTTTTTATTAATTATGAATCGCGCCCTAAAAATTGAGCTGATACATTTTAATATGTTCATAAGGGAACCTTTAGCTATCGATTGGTGTAACTTTCATCCCCTGAAACGCAACTTTTGGGTTGCCATATATTCAAAGTCTCCATTGACTGGACTATTACTTGAGTATCAGGGAAAGGCCATAAGTTTTCTACAGCAGATTCATACTGGAACAAGGTGAAATTTGTCACGAAAGATCACAAAAATCACAAAATTTTAAATTGGCCGTTACATGTACTTGCATCATTTACCCAAAATTAAAGTAGATAAAATTCTGCATAAAAGTATAAAAAAAAATATTCTAGTTAATTTAGTTTCTAAATTGCAGCTTTTGAAAAAATCTTGACTTATTTTCAAAAATTTAAAAAAAAGCTAGAAAACTTCAAAATATATTAAGTTAGAAAGCTTAAAGCTAGGGCCCTAATTTAAGTGCAAAGTTGTTGTATGCATAGATATACAGATAATTGAGTGTAGTTTCAGTTATTTGTAAGACCATATTTACGTCAGATGAAAAGGATTTAAGCAAAAAAAATCATTTCCTGCATGGTTATAAGTTTAATAATGAATGGACTATTAAATTAAAACATTCTAAAAATAACAAGGACGACAGTATAGTTATTGTATTAAAAATTAGGAAAGATCACATCGTCAATTAAGAGCGTTAAACTGCTAACTCCTAAAAGTGAAATTTTACAGGAGACAATAAACACTATATAAACAAAATTTCTATTATTGAATGGCATTAGAAAACATATTAGTGCAGAAAGTAGGGTTAGCAGTTTAACACTCTTAACCGACGACATATTGATGAACATACACTCGAGATTAAATTTAATATTAAAAATTGTTTTTTTTTTATAGGTATTTCAATCGAGACCGATGTACCAAAATTAGTTACAGGTTGTGTACAATAAGAATATGATTTGTGTATTGTGAAGAAATATAATTATGTAGAAACATGGGCAAAATAGGAGATCAATCAATAATTGATGTTTATTTACGAGGTGATTCTGAAATAATTGTTTGAATGAAGTTATGTTAAAATTGTTGGTTGGTTTCATTGTTTTTAGCCCGTACGTCATCACCGGTAGTATACACAAATCGAACACTTTTCGTCTTAAGTTTATTGGAATTTGGAAAGCGTGTGGCACGGCACGTCTGAAATGGAGTTGGGTCGGGCACGTGGCGTGGCAGGACTACAACAGGTGGACAGTAAAAATAATAGATGGGAAGCCAAGAACGACGAAAAAGAGATGGCTCGAAGGTGTCCAGAAAGTGGCGGGTTGGGAGTGGTCAAGTGGGAGTGGTACGGAGGCCCAAGGAAAGTGAGGTTTGGAGAAGATTAAAAGAGGCTTATGTCTAGAAGTGGACCGAGAAGGACTGACAAAGAAGATGTTAAAATTTAAAGTAATACATGATTTGAGGAATTATGCTCAGAATTCACTTTTAGTTACATATCATCAAACAAGAAAATAATTAACATTTGTGATAGTTTTGGTTACTGGTCCTCAATTTTTATCATTACTGCTAGACCTTTCGCACATGGAGCTACTAAAAAGATACTATTTTCTAACCCAAATTACTGATCGGTAGCTTAAGCATTGATGAACTTCAATGACGGCTCTAGTTGTACAGTCACAGCCAAATTCGTGCACTCCTATGTTAACAATGTAAATTATACCTTTTGAAGACTTTTTTTGACACATAAAAATTGCTTTTACAGCAAAACTTATTGGACACTTTTTGTTGCAAATTTTATCCCCTTAATTTTTGTTTATGTGCATTTTTTCACTTTGTCACACTATTTCCGTTTTACAATGACTTAAAATAGACTGTGTAAAATTCAAAAACTACTTTCATCTGTATCTTAGAAACGGTGCTACAAAATGGAGAAATGTGTATAAACAAATCTTAATGTAACCACTCACGATTCTGCAAAATTGAACTTGGTCGGATGGGATCGTTCATTCTGCTGCAGTATGATCCGATCCGACCAAGTTCAATTTTGTCTCATCCTGCAAAATCGTGAGTGATTACCTTTAAGAAATGAAATTTACAATAAAACAATGTTTATTCATTTTTCTATTTCGTTGTACCGTGTTTGAGATAAAGATGGAAGTAGTTTTTGAATTTTACAGAGAATTTTAACCAATTCATAATTGGAACTCCAAGACATCAGCTCACCACTGTTGTTCCAGATTCCATAAGATTGGTTGATTGATTGGCCGTTTATGACCTTTTGTTTTTTCAAGCCCCCCTGTATACGGTATACGGCTAGTTTTCTACATAATAAAATTAGACGTATTGGAACTTGAAGAAGAAGCGGATTATCCCTTCGAAACATTGTTGTTTTAAATTTATAGTTTTTAATAAAATATAAATAGCGTGAGTTTATTAGCCGATATTCCTATCACCCCGGTTGTTTAGATTTTACAGAGTCTTTTTTAAGTCACTGTGAAATGGAAAAATGCATGTAAACAAAAATTAAGGGGCTGAAATTTGCAACAAAAAATATCTAATAAATTTTTATGTGTAAAAAAGTCTTCAAAAGGTATAATTTACATTGTTAACATAGAAGTGCACGAATTTGGTTGTGAGTGACTGTAAGTGATCACTCAATCGCAACCTCTCAATAAATCCGATTTTTTAATGCAATTCGATAATAAATTTTAGTAGCTCCGTGTGAGCTTCGTTACAGTTCGCATCTGCAAGTTTATACTTTATTAATTTCGTCATTTTTTAGTTTAGAAATGTTATTTCAAAGTTTGTTTTTCTCTCACATGAAATTAGATAAAGTCGGTTACTTAGTTCGTGTCGATATTATTATTAATTATAAAATTTAACAAAAGCTTTTACATAAATTTGTACACATTAGGCCATTACATATTTATTATGAAATGTTTGATTTTTGATAAAATGTTTCAATTTATTATTTTATCTCAAACAAGCAACAGTATTAAGGGTATTCATTTCACGTTGTACTTTTGTCGTACTTGTCGTAGATTGCATTTTTCGTAAATTTCGTAGAATTTTGAATGCAGATCTAATTTACCAAATCTACGCAGTTGTACTTTATGTAGATGTCGTAGGTAGTTTCGTTACATTTATACGTTGGCGAAACATAGTAGGCAAGAAAAATTTGAACAATGAATAATGTCAGTAAATGCGAATTAGAATTAATTAGTTAAATAATCTACCTCAAAACCTCAAGATAATCTATAAAAACAAGTAAGAAATAATTTACTAAACTTTGAACGGTGAGTGTGTTCATGTCACACAAATCTACAAAAATTAAAAGTACAACAACTACGAAAGTACGAAGTGACATGAATCCCCTTAATATAATGAATCAAATTATAATATAACACCTAAATAACCAGGTTGCCAACAATCGTTATTAACGTTAGACAATCGTTATCCAACTATTGTAAAACCGGCCTTAATCAATTTTATAACCTTGTGGGATTAAAGCATTACGTACGTGTTCCAAATTGAGTTAAATCGACCTAATATTGTTCCAAGAGTTTATCACAAAGAATTGTTGATCATTTTTAGAGGCGCTCTGTATAACAATCGATGGGGAAATTTGAACCAAAAGAGGTGTTAATCAAATGACTATTTTTTTTCGATCAATGTTTTGAAGATATATAATATTTCTTCTTTGCAAGATTATCTACCACATTAGCAATACAACAAAATTTATGATTATCTATATTTATCAATAAAATTGTCTCAATATAAAATGACTTCTCTCAAAATTGCTCTCAACAATGTGATTGAATATTAAAAATAAAGCCACGAGTACAACGCAGATAGCGTGCAAGGAGATAACACAATTTAAAGGCAAACGTGTGTATTGACAATAAATTATTATATTGCACACAATCTTCAAATTCAGCATGAGTGGTTTGAAGATTGTGTGTTTTGTCTCGGGTTATTTTATATTGAAACAATTTTATTGGTAAATATTGATCATTACGTACTTTGTAGTATCTAACGTGTAGATGATTCTGAAAAATAATAAATACCTGATACTATTTTCTAAATATTAATCAAAAGAAATTAGTTGTTTGATTAACCTTAATTGGTTCAAAAATCCCCATTACTATGTTGTTATGTAAGAGACATCATCTTTCGAACTTGGTACTTAGAGAAAACGGACATTTCATACTTAATAATACAACAATTACACTTTACCTCAAGATTTTATTAATATCCAACGGACTAGTTTCGGCTGTAAGCCTTCATCAGTGTATTCGTCATAAATCTTACACAATTTAAAGGCAAACGTGTGTATTGACAATAAATTATTATATTGCACACAATCTTCAAATTCAGCATGAGTGGTTTGAAGATTGTGTGTTTTGTCAATTAAACATTTAAATAACAATTATTAAAACCTGTAAAATAATTTAACCGTCAACAATAAACAAAATGCAAATGTAGGAAAATATTGTTGACGGTTAAATTATTTTACAGATTTCAATAATTCTTATTTAAATGTTTAATTGTTTCTTGTAAGATTTATGACGAATATGCTGATGAAGGCTTACAGCCGAAACTAGTCTGTTGGATATTAATAAAATCTTGAGGTAAAGTGTAATTGTGTATTATTAATTAATAACCTCAAGGGGTACTTTCCTAATATTTCATACTTATGCTCGATTTCTTTACCTCGAATGATCTGTAAGATTTGAATCTATTTGAACGAATAACCAATCGGACAACTTCATTTGCTAATTTATCTGATGGATATCTCGACAACTTCATTTGCTAATTTATCTGATGGATATCTCGAGGTGAATAAATCGGCCATTAATGACCTAACATTTAAATATACTACAATTAAATAGTTAATTCCTGTAATATAATTTTCAGAATCTTAAAATGGACACGATTCAGATTTCACAAATAATTACAACGAACCAGTAATGAAGGCCATTCTACCAATTAGAAATTATCGACAGCATAATTTATTATCGATACTATTTTTGAATTTGAAATTTCAAAATCGCAAAAATGTAAGTTTAATTTTATTCTATAATATGAAGTATTCGAGACCATAGTTTCTAAGTATCAGAAAAATTAAATTTTTTATTAAATCGGATGCACAGTTCGAAATTGAATCATAAATAAAAATTCTATTTAGGCTCCATCTCCGTTTATCCCTAACCAAAGAATCATTTCTATTGAAATTAATCATTAATTAAAAATTTAACGAGGGAAAACCCGCAGATCAAATTTTGTATGCGAGCTTGTATTTTACTTTTAAGGACGATTCAGATATACTCGGCATGCACAGACCTGCAACAGCAAATACCACAGACAGTTTTTGAAACGTACATACATATGTATGTAGAAGCTGTGTAGGTATCATAAAGATTCCGATGCGAAAATGTTTAAACATATATTTTCTGAAGATTTGGCCATAGTTATAGATGATTATAGATGACAAAAAAACAAGAAAGAGAATATGGGTACACGACATATTACACGTATGTCATACACATACAATACATACAGACACGTACCGACACCTGCAAAACATTCCTCAAAAGTATGTCTACCGTTGTCGGTCCGTTCCTTGCTGTGTCTGTGCTATTTCGGTCGACTAAGTGTGAATTAAACCATTTAAAATGCTTGCTTAATATTTTGTCGGTCCGGTACATGCCGTTGCCGGTTTGTGCATGCCGGGTATATCTGAATCGTCCTTTATTTTCAAATGTGGGGTCAAATGGAATTTTACAATCCGATTACATTTGAAAAATACACAAATTAAATTTAAGTTTGTTTCTTTAGTTAAAAATATTAGAAATCATAAAATTCTACCTTGTAATTCAATAATTTCAACATTGGAAATTATTTCGACTTCTTTCCCGACGTGCGCAAATTTTAAGCAATTTCACCATCAACCTGTTGAATTTTAGAGTTTTCTTTTTAATTGATTTACGATTTATACTCGCGAGTAATTTTGATAAATTCACACATCCGATTAGTTTCTCACTCCACACAACATAAAAATGTTACAATTTCGACGCGACTTTTTAAGAAACTGTGACAAGTTAATTAGCAATTAAAATATTATGTTTTAAAACGAATCCAAAACATATTAATTTGCCTTCCGCGCACCGCATTAAGATACTACAAATTTTCACTTATACAATAATAATTTAACACTTTGTTAAGTAATATAATAATGAAAACGAAATAGATAAACCCGCGCGTTACTCACACTAAGATGGCCGAATTTAAACAATTGCCGAACGTTAATTTTAACTGACGCGATGCGGCGCGGCAAATTTAAAATTCTTCTAATTGAAAACCACGAACTTATTAGTAATAATAATTAGCAATCGTAAATAATTAATTATTATTCATAATAATAACAATAAATAAAATCTATTTTAATGGAATAAATTCAATATTATTTTGTTTAAATACCAAACTTTAAATTAAATAACATTAATGTGCAGGTAGACATCTGCAAAGACCTAATTTCCAGGAAATTGAAAAGATAAGCTTTGTTTGTTTAAAATTTAACGCCGGATATTAATATACAGGTCGATACAAAGAGTTAAAACGTAATTTTTAACAAACAAAATTTAAATTTAACGAAATTACTTCTCGTCTTGACCCAAATTTACACCGTTATTTACTAACCTCCATCGATATATATTTTCGATCGTCGATACGTAATAAAACGAAAGTCCATAAACGATTACAGTTAAAATTCGTATTCTCTATCAATATACCCTATCAATTTCGAAATTTTTGTAAACATTTACCCCGTTTACAAGAACATGTTCTAAATAATTATTTTTCTTCATTCTGCACTAAAACTTGAGCATTCCGTGAAATTGTAATGTAATTTTATATTGGAACCCTTTTATTAAATCGAGTGACTTGTATCATTTTAATTCCCACCTTTGAGTAAACTCATGGCTAAAATGTTGGGTCAAACACTTAACCTTTTGTGCCATCTTTTCCTCTAATTTGCAATTTCATGTTTTACATTGATCATCTTCAAGTCACCTCCAACAAGGTCGTTTTATACACACCAAGAGAAGTTTGTGATGATTCTTAATGTTTTGAATTGGAATCGCTCTAATAAATATGTCAACATTTGAATTGCTTGCTGTCCCCCGGAGTTGGTAGACTTTTCTTTTCTAAATTTATATCCAAGCTGTGCGGAACCATCTGTGTGTTTCTTAAGATGTTTCCACGTAAGCCTTCTATCAAGATTCATCCCCAAGTCTTTCGTTTTCTCCCAATGTCTGTATTTCAGCAGGAAACGGCTGAAAACTATTCGCCAAGGGATCTATAAAAGTCTCTACTACTTTTTCTCGATTATTTAGTGTTAATTTTCCATTCGACGTGTATATTGGAGGGATAGGTGTGTACAAGATTCCTTCAATTTTTTATTACGTTACATAATGATAAGCTTCGGTGAGTCTAAGACCCGATAAGTCATACAAGTAAATTTTACAGGAATCAATAAAAACTATGTTACACCACATAAACATTTATACGACCTTTTTGTTTGCAAGTTTGTCCTTTTAGACCTTTAATTTGTTAATTACTTAATAATTAATACTTTAAAAATGTTGATGTTTTTTTTTATGTAACAATTTTTATTGATGCATGTAAAAATTTACTTCCGTGACTTACTTTGTATTTAAATGATCGATTCGGTTATACTCTTTCTAACGATACATAGTTGAGTATGAATTTTCTCTACTACCAGGTTCTTAAAAGTTTCCAGTTTATATTTTTATAATAAAGGGTTTTTGTCTGAGAGATATGGGAAATTATAATTGGAAACTGACCTAACGAATTTCTTGAATTTATTCCTCTTGCGATACAAAAGTCAACAACGTCTGGGATTTTATTTCTATCTCTAACGATGGGCCAGATTGTTAGAAATAACAATCGAAATAAATAATTGAAAATCCGTCAATGCAAAAAGTGAAGATGTCAATGCTTTATCGATTTTGAGTTTTACATGTGATGGTAATAATTTGAGGTAGCTCTATGGATTGGTGAAAAATTAAAATATGTTTCTGAATTTTTAAATTCAAAATCAATTGATATCGAAAGATATTGAATCCATATAAGCATGTAGTATAGAAACTAAATGTCGTGGGCTCCTTAAACGTATTCTGCCAAAGGAAAACCCGACATGTACTCCTTTCCTTTTAATCTCGCTCCTCGTCCATTAATTTTCATTCTACCGATTTCGTTATAAATGCACAACCTAAATCTGTACACTATTATGATGAATTTTATTAGCAAACTTACAACAGACTTATTACAAAAAATTTACTAATTTTTTACCCCTCCCTCTCCCTTTGTACCGCTGCATCACATGTTTTGTAACTCCCTTAAAAGAAATAAAAAATCCGCGAACAAACAACGTAGTTAGAAGCAAAAGAATGAAAACATTTGGGCATAAACTAATTAAAACCTTTGGCCCATAAAGAAGTTTTTAGAGCTCTTTTTTAATATTTTTCGAATTTTCTCGTAGTCTTGCAGGACTAGCCCACGTGCGTACAAAATTTCGACTGCCTATAACCGGCAATTTTGAGTTTTAAAGTGTAAATTTTTTTTAGAGAAACTTAAAAAAAAACTTGAAAGGAACACAACGAAACGAAATTAACCGGTAAATAAAAGAGGCCGAAACCACGGGCACCTTCATAAAACAAAAACGAGGCCTCTTTTTTAATATTTTCAATTTTTTCCCGCTTGTCTTATCGACATTCTAGGTGGACCCCGAATTTCAGGTTTCTAGCCCCATTTGTTTTTAATTTTATGCCCATACCTCGATCTTGAGTTCTACTTAAAGGTAACCACTCACGATCCTGCGCCGCGGTACGATTCTGCAGGATGAGACAAAATTGAACTTGGTCGGATCGGATCGCAGACAAGCCGGTCATACTTCAGCAGACTGACCGATTCCATCCGACCAAGTTCAACCTTGCAGAATCGTACACAAGTTGGCATCCACTATGGGTACAGGAATTAATCGATAGATACATGATTTAGGTAGTGCAACTCGATATTAATTTTTAATTATATCAAAAATAATACTATTAAAAACTTCAATATAACAAGTTAATTCAAAGAAAAACAATTCTCATCCAACAAATTTCTAAATTAAATGAAAGGATTTTGGGTTGACTGGATAAATCAAACAAACAAAGATATGTCGTGTCGACGTTTTGAAGAGTATAATATCTTCATCCTCAGGACTACAATGCAAAATACAATAAGTCATCGGTGGGATAAATCCCTAGCTTATCCACACTTACCACACAAATCATGATGTTACATGGTTTGATAAATATAACAAGACGTTCGGAGCATTGTTATGACTAACTTGAACGTTGCCATCAATGACCATTGCTCCGAACATCTTGTTATATTTGTCAAACCATTTAACATCATGATTTGTGTGGTAAGTGTGGATAAGCTTGGGATTTGTCCCACCGATGACTTATTGTATTTTCCATTGTAGTCCTGAAAAAGAAGATATTATAATCTTCGAAACATCGACACGACATACTACGTATCTTTGTTTGTTTGATTTATCCAGTCAAACCGAAATCCTTTCATTTAACAAGTTAATTCGTTAATAAAAAGAATCAAAAATGCACTCCCACATATTGGGCTCAAAAAAGAAATGTATTTATGAATTTTCTAAAAATACTAAAATATGATTGAAAGTATTTAGTTACTTAAAGGTAACCACTCACGATCCTGCGCCGCAGTACGATTTTGCAAGATTGAACTTGGTCGGATGGGATCGGTCAGTCTGCTGCAGTATGACCGGCTTGTCTGCGATCCTATCCGACCAAGTTCAATTTTGTCTCATCCTGCAGAATCGTACTGCGGCGCAGGATCGTGAGTGGTTACCTTAACAGTAGGATACATGCCCCCCACACACATTTTTGTAAATTAATAATAAACCTTATAATAAAAAGAAAACGGCTTTCAAGAAATAGCAGGTGCATTTCCAAATAACTTCAAAAATATTATGCTGCTAAATCAAATTTCAAAATGATAATACCTTCAGAAGTTTCCGATAAGACTTGGAAAAATAAATATAATGGATGCTTTCATATTTTTGGTAGTCATATGAGAGACCGTTGAAGATTCGCTCTGAAATTCGACGTAATATTATTTTACAAGTCATTTGGATATGTATCTGTTATTTTTTAATCCAAGGGGTACTACAACGTTAATGTAAAAAGCAAATGAAAGGGGTAGTAAATTTATTAAGGCAGTCACCCCGTGTGATTGCCGGTTTTTTTAGCTTTTCTTTGGGATTTTATTTTGACGAACAATAAAAATATAAAAGTTTCAACTTTTTACTACATATTTATTGACATTTCAACGATAAGTCAGAATATTTTCAGACGAAAATCTTCATCACAACGTGTGTTGCGCAAATCCAAAGGCACCCATGTCTAAAAAGCTGACCTCAATGATTCTGGCTGATCGGCTTATTTTAAATCAAAAAACTAAACGGCATTTTAATCTGTGAAGCTGTGGCTATGGCATGAACTAGAATCATTCAAAAATATTGAAAATTAATTATTTAATTTTATTTAATTAATTATTCGTCTATTATTCAATAGAATTATTCAATATTATTCAATTAAAATTATTCAAGAAAACCCGATCAGCCGAAATCATGGAGGCCAGTTTTTTCGACATAGGTGCCTGTGGAATGGCGCAACACACGTTGTGATTAAGATTTTGGCCTGAAAATATTCTGACTTACTGTTGAAATGTCAATAAATATATAGTAAAAAGTTGAAACTTCTATATTTTTATAGTTCCTCAAAAAAAAATCCCACAGAAAAGCTAAATAAACCAGCAATCACATGGGATGACCCTCTTAAGTAGAAACGATGATGGCTTTTTGTAATCCCACATTTCAATTTCCTTTTATTTTCAGATATACGTAATGAAGCGTAGCAGTTGAGGTGTTATGCTTTTTGAGAAAACTAAAACAATATTCCACGATTGATTTATCCACGATAACTATGTAATATGAAAATTAAGAAGTTGGATAGTAGCTGCATTACAAACAACATGATCGTTAATGCTCACTCGATAACAAAAATAATTTAGCTAAAATCATTGGAGTCTCGGAGTGTTAACCGCTAGAAATGCTACAGGAACTACCAGATTGTGGTATCTCGGTATCTCCAAAAATAAAGCGTATCAATTTGGTGAAATAGGGTAGTTTCCCGTTGCCCATAGATCGATGTTAAATTTGGGATCGCAGCAGTGAAATTTGTACCTACCAAAATCTAATTTTGTATGTGGTAGCAACGTTTCTAATTTTCTAAGTACATACAGTTACTTGTAAAAGAACTCTCGACACTTCTAGGTTAGCAATTTAAATATTGAAGACTTTTTTGTCATATAAAAATTGATTTTATAGCAAAACTTATCAGACATTTTTTGTTGCAAATTGCAAGCTCTTCGTTTTTGTTTATATACATTTTTCTATTTTGTCGCACCTTTTCTGAGTGACAATGACTTTAAAAAGACTTTGGATAAAATTTAGTAAAGCTACCATAAGAGTAATATTAATTTTATTAAATTTTTCATTGAGTTTTCTTGAAGACAAAATAGAAAAATGCATCTAAACAAAAATGAAGGGAACAAAATTTGCAATAAAAAATGTTTGCCGAGTTTTTGCCATACAAAGAATTTTTATATGACGAAAAAAAGATTTTCAAAAGATACAATTTATTACATTGCCAACGTAGAAGTGTGAGAGTTCTTTTGCAAGTAACTGTATATGAATTTTGTAATAGTTTGAAATCATAAATAATAATTTTATTCCTGATATAAAATTTAATTGAACGAAAATTTTGACTATATTATAATAATCGGTGCAATTTTCATATATAATTTCCCATGTGCATAGAATATTATCGATCATTTTGTTCGATTACATATTCTTGACAACAATATTGCACTCTAAAATATGTAAGAGAACAAAATAATAGTGCAATTCTGTGCAAAAGGGGAATTCCAACGACTATTGCAAAAGTAAATAGAAAAATTCAAAAAATGAATACGAAATCGATAAGTGCAAAACGATAAGTGTCACCGTAACACTTATGATTTAATTGACATGGGATTGGTTCTAAATTTGACACTTGAAGTTACTCCGAATTTTTCTATTGGTTCATGTGTGTTTCTATACATATGCATGCAATAGTCTAAGCAATGTTGATATTATAACAACTGAATTTAGTTGTTACGACAGAAAATCCCAATGTTATTTCCTGCCATAACAACTAAAGTCAGTTGTTGTAATTAACAATTTCTTTTTAGACCATTGCATGCGTATGTACAGAAACACACATTAACCTATAGAAAAATTCGAAGCAACTTCAAGTGTCAAATTTAGAACCAATGTCAATTAAATGATAAGTGTTACGAGGACACTTATCGTTTTGCACTTATAGATTTCGGATTAATTTTATGGACTCTTCTATTTACTTTTGCAATAGTCATTGGAATTCACCTTTTGCACAGAATATTATCCTATTATTTTGTTCTCTGACATATTTTCGATTGCAATCGGCCCTCCGCTGCGAATCTGGCCGATTGTTGTCGAAAATATGTAATCGAACAAAATAATCGATAATATTCTATGCACATCGGAAATTTTATATGAAAATTGCACCGAATATTTGCCGCTTGAAATTTTAGTACATCCGAAATCGCTTGCGACGAGACGCGCTAATAGTTTGAAGAATAACTCCCGTTTTGTTTCCGGCGCGACCACAATTTTCCGCTCACTAGCCCGACACTGTTAGTTATTAAATTATTGAGAAACTAAACAAGTAGATTATTTTTAAGTATTTCATCTTTTCTAAAATTTGTATAAATTTCAGAAAATTATCTATTGTAACACAATATATTTCATCACCACATTTTGCACTGCACAGCTAAATCACAGGAAGAAAAACTTGCCACTAACCTGACCTTTTTAGCTGCGTAACTTTCCATTCCACGCCGTGGAACCTACCTGCAACAAGAAAAACATTATTAGCATTTATAATTAATACTATTAGGTTAGCCAAACAAAACACATTCGAAAGGATTTTCTGGTAAGAAAAATAATAGTTGCTTTACCTTTTATCACTGTAGTCCTTCTGCAAGTTGTGTTATTCCAATCCAGCTCTCCTCCGTTCCATAAAGTCAATCTTGAAGGCACACAATACACTCACATATTTATTATCGATTTCGATTGAAAACGTTTTAAAATGAACACTTGATCACAAACAAAATTTACCGTAGTAATTTTCGAGCTTCCGATAAGCTTTTCCATGTAAAATTTCGTAAACTACTCCCGAAATTATTAATTTATAAACGCGTACACGATTTTAATATTTCTTGGCAGACAATCTCCTGAAAGAGAAAAAAATTCATAAAGTAAGATCAAATTAATTAAGAATAAAGCTTACTCTAAGAACAAACTAATTTACGGCAATAATATTTCAAGGGTCCGAGTCAAAAACTTAGTAATCTATGTTACAAAATGAATAAACATAACCGTAGTAAGGAAATCGTGGTACTTGAAAGTTTTATTCGAAAAGATCGAATTTTTCAAGCAATACGGTCGGAGCATTTCCGTGTCGACTTTTACATAAAACCGTTACAACAAAACGTACCTAATGTAATTTTCATTTATAGAAAGGCTAAATACTGAATTATCTTCACGTAATAACTATTTTGCCGGTGGTTACGTTTCAAATGGAATCAATAGGAAGTTTTAAATTAAGTATCAGAATCCTACCTCGATAACCGTCAAGTTACATCTTCAACTACTGTGTTTTGTTATGTTTAACAGCCGAAATCTTGACACGCATTATCGCGAAATTCAATTTTAAATTACTATCATAAGCGTAATAAATGATATTACTTAACCACAATCGCAAATATAACCATTTGTTTACATTTTTTTTAGCAAAAATGCGCTTCCAACCTACAAAAATGATAAATACCCACAAAATTTTATTTTAAAAACAATTGAAACGTCCGAGACTTTATTTCGGCCGCGTCATCAATTTTTATCAATCGAGTCAGTTTCTGAATGCACAATTTTGTTTATTTTCTACCCGATAATACTAATCGAAAAAATTAGAAAACTAAAATTTAATTTTTACAGGTCGAAAATATTCAAGAACACCAATGAGAAACACCAAAAATTTGAAATTTGTTGTAGAGAAATGTTTGCTTTCTCAAAAATGTTGATGTGGTTGTCGATCCAAGGACGAGTAGGTTTCATTCGACAAAATTTAGTTAACCACCTGACGACGATTACATGGAAAATGATTATTTTATTCCCACCGAGGAATTGTTTAATAAGGTTCGGAGTAATTTAAAAGTAAGCCAATGGAAAATATGATATTGAAAATAAAACTACTTACGTCTGTTGTTGATGTAGAAATTTGGAATTGCACACAAAAGAGCCACAAGTTCATTCTATTATTCACAAAACAAAACGCGATCGTTTTTTGTTTTGTTAAAAAGTGATGTCATTTAATTCACTTATACAAATGCACAATTATTTAAATTACACACGATAATGTTAACTTGGATGCTCGTATTAGAGTACAAGAAGTAATTTCGAACAGATTAAATGAACGAAATCGCTCATTTTATTCACGATATTTTAACAGAACGAACTGCACTTCTACGCGGACAACTTTATACTGACGGGTCCGCACGCGCGCTGTATTTTGAACAATTTTAATGACAAATGACTCACAGCTGTTCCGTTCGGAAACGCTTCGTTGAGCTTCCCGGAAACGACGTAGAGATGTCGCTAGTTCCGTTGACGGAAATTTGAAAAATTTTGAATTTCAAATTGAATTTTCTTAATAACTATGATATTTTAAATTACTTTTTGTATTGATATTGCCTTAAAATGTCCTATAGATTACAAAAAAAAATATTTCCTTGATCTAAGGCGCGAAAATAACTAAAAATATTCACCCCGAAAATTGCTTATAATAATTTCCATTTTGAAATAGAAATGCATTGAAAATGATTAAATTCAATAAAATACACCACAACTAACCCATTTAGACCTAATTTATTGCTTCAAATCCGATACCGTCCTCGCAAATTAAATCTGGAGCACCCGAAATCTCAAACGTTCGATGATGGATAATGTCGAAATTAAGCATTATTGTTTTGAAATCTTTTAAAATAACATTATTTTACACACTACCCTTCTATTTTTATCGTTAATGATGCATTTTAAGACAATTAATTATAACATTTTATGTTTAAAGAAAATTTAACCTCAAAATAGATTTTATGTAATTTCTAAATTATAATTAACATATAGGTTATTAAAAATGAATAAAAACCGTTTTCGAGCATTCTAGCTAACCCAAAATGATCAAATTTGTCTGCCAATTATATTTTCTTGGCTCAATTTTCCACTTGAAAATTTTAGGTTTTGGGGGTTAATTTGTTGATAAAATCCTACATTTATGTGTAGGTTCTTATTGAAATGGCATTGTCGATCGTTATACTTGTCTTTACTTTACACATCGATACAAAAAGGCTTTGCTCGTATCAAAATTTAAGTTTGTTTTATAAACTACCCGAGCGCGCATCGCAGTAGCGAAGTTATACATACAGTATTTTGTTTGTCACGGTTTTTGATATTTAGTACTGATTAATTTTATATCTGGCTGTATTTAAATCGCAATAAGTGACTCTATGGTTTTTTACTTGTAAGGAATCTCATCATTAAAACCACCTGTCGCATAGCTAAATTTGAAAACGTAAAAAGACGATTCAACTTACTTGTTGTCTTCTGCGATGAAGACGTTTGTAAGTTTTTGTATTTTGCTAAACAAAGTGATAACTTCTTTGTTTTTAGAGATTATGCCGTTAGTATTTGCAGGGAAATTAGTCAATTCTTGATTAAATTGGATCTCCTGATGAAATTTAGGAAAGATCGACTGATGAAATATTATTGAGAAAGTTGCCAACAACCACTAGATGCAGTTTAATTAGTTTCGTATGTATCTACAGATGTTTTGTTCACATGGAAGAAGAAATCCACGTAATATTTATTTAATACGGCCCTTTTTAGGGCCTTCATTTATAACCGATGCTGAGTTTTAGACTTATTTGACAAATGAAATGATCTTAAATCTTATAATAAACAAGATATTTTTCCACAGTGGAAGCGGTTGGTTCTTTTGCGTTAAGCGTTTTTGATTTCAATGTGCAAAAACTTTAGGTTTTCTTCATCACTTTGTCAAATTTAAATTTTGAAATAAAAACAACAAAACTAATTTTACTATTCTAGGGTGCATGCTCATTTCTGTATCTATATAATTGTCCAAAGGTCCTGTGTGACTGAAATGAAAGCTGAAATCAGAAATTTTTCTTTACAAAATTTGTTGAATTGGTTCAAAGTGATTCGCATTTAAGGATTAACAATTAGTAGAGTTCCCCTGTGAGCTGTTATAACAAATATTGGTTGTAATGAAAAGACCAAAATTTACACTTATAATTTGTCAAGTCTGTAATTATTTTTTAACAATACCAAAAATTTTGATTTCCCGATGACTCGAAACGGCAACTTTCTGGACTAAATAAAATTACAGCTAGAATTTAAATTTGTTGTTTAATTTATTACTTTATTACTATTACTAGATGCCGATTTTGTTCCTTGGATAATAAAGACAAAAAATTTATAAATAATATTTTGGTGGTTTAGACTTGTAGATCGAAGAAAATCCCTCCCCGCTTAATTACAATAGCCATGTCATCTAATGATCTACCTGGACCTTGCTCGCAGCCTGTTCTATAAATTAAAACTCAACAATTTTTATTATTTAAATATAAAAATATTGCTATGACTAAACTAATTATATCATCATTAGGATGACGAAAATCAACTTAAAAACATTAATTGTTGTTTTGAGAGACAATCGGGCTGATCATTGCTCAATTTCGACGAAACTAAAATGCGCAAGTATCTTCACGATTGGCTGCGTTATGTTAATTCGTTTGCACTACATAGCAGAAAATTTCTCACATTTTAATAAAAAAAATTTAGCGCTTAAATTGTTTTTCATTAACAAACGACCTTCCCATCAACCCATCATTAATTCTTGCGTAACTTATAAACATCACCGATTTGCACTTTAGTATAAGAGAACCGCATTAGTTTGAAAACAACGAAAAATGTTGTGGTCCATCCTAATCGTAAGTTTAAGTCTTCAAAGTTTTACTATCGACGGGGTTGTGGCGCAAAGATCCAAAAAATCGGTGGTAAGTGTTGGTTGTTCTTCGGATTGTTGGTAAATTAAAAAAGACCTCCTTAGGTTGACGTCATCCTAGAACATGGTTATCCGTTGGAAGAATACGTCGACATCCGAACGGCCGACGGTTACCTCTTGCAGATGCAACGGATTCCATACGGCAGGAAGAACGACACCAAAACGGGCCGACCACCTGTTTTACTCATGCACGGAATTTCGGGTTCGGCAGAAAATTGGGTCGCAACTGGACCGGGCAAAGCATTAGCGTTTATTCTAGCTGATTTGGGTTACGACGTCTGGTTAGGTAATTCGAGAGGAACTACCCACTCCAGAAAACACGTGAAGATGAATCCCGACTTGGATTCGAACTACTGGAACTTTAGGTAATTTTTCCTCCAAAATCCAACCGTTCGTCCTGGTAAAACTCAAAATTTTAGTTGGCACGAAATTGGAGTGTTTGATCTACCGGCTAAAATCGATCTGATTTTGAACAAAACTGGACAGGAGCAAATTTTCTACGTTGGACACTCACAAGGAACGACCTGTTTCTTCGTATTGGCCTCCACTCGACCTCAGTATAACAAGCGGATTCGTCTGATGACGGCGTTGGGACCGGTGGTTTACATGACCCACATGAAGAATCCGTTTTTGCGCGCTCTTGCCGCAGCAGACAACCAGTTAGGCGTAAGACACTTTTAAATAATTGCAACTTCGTCCGTTAAACTTGCAACTTAGTTCATAGCCAATGCAATTGGATTAAATGAATTTTTTCCACATAATGAATTGTATGACATGGTAAGCGAAGCATTTTGTAACAAACAAGCAATTTCACAAGAGTTTTGCACTAGTGGTATGTTTTTGATTGGTGGATTCGATTCCAACCAAATAAATAGAGTGAGGAGTTGTCTGCATATAATCGCCGTCGTCGTTTTCAATATTTTCTTCTTTTAGACTGCACTTCCAGCATTGTTAAGTGGTTCACCGGCAGGTTTCTCGACAAATCAGTTGTCTCACTACGCACAAGGGATAAATTCTGGTTGGTATCGACGGAATGTTCGGAAAAATCACTACACAAATTTAATGTTTTAGGAAGATTCCGCTACTTCGATTACGGACCTTTCATTAATTTGGAGAAATATAACTCCATGTTTCCACCACGCTACAAATTGGAGAGGGTGACTGTCCCGGTTGCTCTATATTATGGAAAAAATGATTTACTGATTGCGCCTGAGGTATTAATATTGTTTTCCCAACATTTCCATTTTCTCTTAAAAATGTTATTTGTTGCAGGATGTGCAAAAATTGGAAAAAGAACTTCCGAACGTCGTCCAAAGTTATTTGATTCCCTATCCATACTTCAATCACTTCGATTTCTTGTGGGCGAATGATGTGGTCGAAATGCTGTACAACCGCGTCATTTCCGTCATGTCCGAATTTTAGTGCGCAGAAAATTTTAATTAGATGAATTTATTGTAAACCCAAAATAAAATTGTTGCTTCAAGTGAGTGTTTTATCATTTCATTTCCCCAAAAATCTCTAAAACCAAAATAACATTTCTCTGGGTTACCCGTTGGCCCTCCACCCTGTAGGTTAATAAAATTTATTTTTTATTTAAAAAAAATTCCTGATAGATTTCGAGGCAAAGCTTCTAAATTCAACAAAATCTCAATTTTGCTTTTGTCCCCTTTAAGAGGGAGGACGGTAATAATTTGATGATTCACAACAAAATTTTATTTTAATAATAACATATTATTATTGTGAGAATTTTATAACAACTTTCATATTTATAAAATATTTTTATAATAATATATTATTTATAAATTCACATTTTTGATAAACAATGAAACAGCGAAGTTATTTCACCAATTTAAATGGAATAAAAGCGGAACTTTTGATAAAATTGCAAAAAACCGATTTTGTAGGAAATAAAATTTCTTTTAATCGAAAAAAATTCGTTAAACCGGAAAGCCGAAATTGTGCCTTCGACATAAGTTTGGTTTTCTATGCCCCAAGAATTTAGATTTAAAAAAAAAATAAAAATTCTTTACTCAAGTTTTCGTGAACCAAAAATATATAAAAAAATAAGATTAATTTTAAAAATAAGAACAAAAAGTTTTCATTTCAAAATGTCCGGCCGACCGGACATCTCTAGTCCACCCCTGATACACACTCCGTATAAGTTTCTCAACTTTTGCGTTGATCAGAAAACATGGAAAAATTTACTTCTTAAAAAAATATTGTTTTCTCATGTACCTACGCGATGCACTGAAGATAGTGATCACGTGACTTAAAATGGTCTAGCAAAATTTTGCAAAACATCCGTGAACTTCAAGAATCATAACGCACATATTTTTATTTATTTTTTTTCTAATAAAATGAACATTTTTTTAAAATAGAATTACACGAGTCGGTTCAAACGCGCGTAAGGCTTCTCAAATGTCAATAAGATCAATTGGAGGTCATCGCTGATAACATATTCGAAATAGATTTTTGACCCCAATAGAAAAACAAAATTTTGAAAAGATAAACAAAATTTTATCGAAGAATATTCCACTGCAGTTTTCAGATTCCAGTATAAGAGGTGAAGACAGTAAGTATAAACTAAAAAAATTCCTGTACAATTTACAAATCTCCTGCGCCCTTCCGTAATGTATCTTTCAAATGCCTGAATTTTTATTTCAGGATGTTAACCTAAAGCAGTTTAAAAAAATTTGAATAACTTCCACCGCTCTACTCAGGTCACGAAAGCAATTTTTGTTTTATAAAATTGCAAATTTTAATTACTTTATTAGTAAATTTAAAATATTGAAATTATATTATATCAGCAAAATATTTAAAAATAGAAGATATTAGATTATATTGGTTTAAACATTTT
Source organism: Cantharis nigra (assembly GCA_958510845.1). Lineage (NCBI taxonomy): Eukaryota > Metazoa > Arthropoda > Insecta > Coleoptera > Cantharidae > Cantharis > Cantharis nigra. The sequence goes on from OY294029.1 coordinate 897,055, forward strand.
TATATTTTAACTTTTAAAATAAAATAAAATTCCGAGTCGCGGTGAGATACCTAAACTGACGTCCATGAATGGGTTAACGAGATTCCCGCTATCATAATCTAAAAATTTCAAGTTAAAAATTTATGAATTTTTAAGTGGCGATGTAAATCGTAAATGTTGACGAGTTGAGTGGGAGGTTCCCAAAAATATTTACAGATATCCTAATATTATTGTTAAATATCGAAATAAACTTTTCCGTATCGTAATTTTCCTTTACGCTTTTGAAATTTGAAACATAAAAATATGACGTAAAATTGTAAATTTCTATTCAAATTATTGATAAAAAACAAATTATTATTTTTGATAACACATGAAATAAGAAGGTATTAATAGAACAAATCAGAAAGATGACCTGAACCGGAACGATAAAGTAGCAATTTCGATTGATTATTAATCGATATCGAAAAGTGTCTATTACGGCACACTTAGAGTGTTTACACTAGAGAAAATAATAGGGGGGGGGGGGGGGTGCATAAATCACGCATCATCGATTAAGGGTTTCCGGTTACTCGGTCGAGTGTATAATTACGAAAAACGCTGGCACAAATTACGCTCAAGATTATCAAGTCGTAAACAAATGGGTATCACGAAGACACTGCGTGATAGGTGGAGAAAGGGGATTCAAAATATTTATCTAATCCCCAGACCGGCCCATACTATACTACACCAGTGCACGAGTTAGTGTTAGTTTCGTATCGACTTCCAAGCAATTACGTCGCGCAATTTCCAGATTATTCTCATTCATCGATTTTTTTAGGTGAGTTTAAATTTTTTAATATTTTTTTGCTGATTGCAATAGCTTTTGTAATAATGCGGGTCGATTTTCACGGTTGCGATTAAAAAACCCCTCGAGTGAACGACCTTCAAGCTTCAGGGAGGTCCTATTATTTTTGGTTTATTAGAGAGCTAAATTTCTACCGTTACGATCAAAAATTTCGTTTCTAAAAAATTGTGACCTAAAAATCCTCAAGCCGGTTCGACGAGGTTCTTTTAGCTGCGTGGTAAAATTTAATAATTCATGATGAGCATGTAAAAAAAAGAATTTTTATTTGCATTGCAAATTTGGTTTCACTAATGGCAGGGCAAAGATCAATTTATGCGCAATTAATAGCTACAACATTGTTATATCATTGCGATTTAACTTACTAACACAAATTTGATCGACGCATTTTTTCAAAAATTTATAAAGGAAAACCGCCAAAAACGCTAGGAGAAAATTGAAATCCAAAAAAAAATTTTAATTTTAAATATATTTAATATTTTTGGAAACATAATCCTAATTTTTACAAATTTTTTTGATCAATACTCGTTTTTTTTTAATTTACATTTGATTGGTCAAACCCCCCCCCCCCCCGCCGGTCAACTGCAACGTCAATGTGTTTTATTTTTTTCAATTTGTTCTCAAATAGATTTTATTGAGTTTAATCCAAATCTTAGAATGAAACAGCAAATTTAATTCAAATTTGAAAACAAAAGTATTTTACCCCCCCCCTAAAATTTTTCTACCAATAATCTATAAAAATTCAATTCGAAATGTAAAAATTCGAATTTATTGCAAAATTAAAAATAGGTTAAATTTACCCCCCCCCCCTTCGGTCAACTTGTGACCACTGATAATAGTATTAAATTAGATATGAAACAAAACAACATAAAGAAAGTATCTACTATCATTTCTTTAATTAGTAAGATTTAATTTTTAACCTACAGTTTGATTGGCAATCATTTAATTCCTCCCCCTTCCTGCGCATCATCAAGTAGTACAATAAATTGTTGAAAAACTTTTGAATCAAACTGAAACTTTCTAGTGCTAATTTTAGTTTCTAAAGTTAATTCTGTTAAAACTGCAATAAAAGGTTTGAACCTAATTAAAATTCATTTCGAAAAAAAAATTTTAATCAAAATCCCCCTCCTCTTCAAGTTGAACACCTGAATTGCAACTAAGTTTTCTAACGATATTTTAGAAAAATTTCGAAATTTCATTTTATTTTCAAGTTTAATTCGTAACGTGAAATATATTAATTTCCATTCCCCCCCCCCCTTTCCGCTGTTCAAAAATTGAAAACGAAGATATCTATGCTTCTTTACTAATATCAATGTCTTTAATTTTATAAAAAAATTTTTTCAATAATTTAAATAATATTAATTTAGCCCCCCTTTCTTGCGTCAGACTATTGATTCGTTCAAATTAAAATATTTGTTTTCTTATATACCAACTGATTTTTCTTTAAATTTAAAATTCCAATTTTGACGACAAATTTTATAATCCAAAATAGCGGCTGGGGGGGGGGGGGGGGTAACGGAACTATTGTAGTGTTTTTAATATTATACCACGAAGATCATTTTTCACTCATGCTGTTTAATTGGAAAAAATTTAATTCCCCCTCCCCTCGCACAATTAATTCTTGAAGAACCTGTTGAGCAAAATGAGACTTTCTTGCGCTAATTTTATTTTAGTTTCGAAAGTTAATTCTTTAAAAAAAATTACTCTCTTTCCCCCTCCGACGCGTTATTCCATAAATATCCCGCGGGAAATTCGAATTTAATTTGCATTATTGCAATAATTGTATTTGTAAATCAAATCAATCGCAAAATAATGTGGGCACATAATAAAATTTCATTAATGCAATCGAATTAGTCATTCAGTAAATATTTACACGAGAAAGTTCCGTCTCGACGAACATAAACATAAAACATAGTAATTTAATGCAAAACAATCGTATCAACGTTATCGGTCACATGAACCACCTGGAATCCGGGAAGTCCATCCCAGAAAAACAAAAATACGATTTTCACGTTTTTGAATAAATTATGTAACTATAAATCCGCCCGTTTATTTTTAGTTTAGATAAATATTTTTTCGAACTAGTTGCCAAATTCCGCCTTCCACTCGGCTATTTTTAGTTTCAAGTTCAAAATTTTAATAAATTTTTTTAAGAATTTGGATTCGAGTCCAAGTCGAAGATTGCATTGTCAGCGATAAGCTTTAAAATAATTATTTCCGTATCTGAAAATAGACACCAACGTTCATCGATGTCTCACCAAGATAACACATTTTTGAGTGCTTTATTATGTAACTCCACTTAAAACGTCTACGATTGCAACGAAAGCTTCTTTCTTTAGTAGGTAGGCCACCACGGATCCGTTTCACCCTCTTGGAAAAAATCAGTGTTAACCTGTTTTAGCTGTTAGTATTTTTAAAAATAGAAAATAGAGTAGACTTTGCGGGGAGTCCAAAACGACACTTATGTGATTATGCTCTTATCGGGGTACGAGGGGGGTCCGCCTCTCGAAATATAAAATTTAAATAGAACAAAACAATAAGATTAAAACTACGACTACGTAATGACCTTCCCTTATTTACCAATTGATAACAACAAAAAATGCAAACAATAAGGCAAAGTACATAATTAAACCGTCATTAAAGTATAATTAGTAATTACACATATTTAACTTTTAAATAAACATCAGCTTACAAAGTCTACTGAATTGCTGACATTTTTCTATATCATAAATTATTTTATTTTCCAGACAAAATGTTGGCCAGTTCAGTTCAAGATGTCCCATTACCACGGGTGTGGTTCCAAAATGATGCTCAAGAAATATCCAACCCCTTTGCTTCAATCGCACAGGTATGTACAAATATTTTTTGAAAACACCCCGTAACATCGACAACGTAACTTAACTAGAAGTGATGTGAAATTGTTATCGTAATTCTTAGATGACCCCCCGTTGACACAATTAATCGCATTGTGTAATAAAATTGTTTACGCTACGCCGTATTGTTTACGTCAAATTTGCAAAAATATGCGATAACCCATTTTTTTATGTTCATTGAACGTTTCGTTACCAGGCGGAACAAAAAAATTTACAAAATTTCCACTGTTTATAATTTTTCCAAAGATGTCAATTTTATTTATGTAATTTTTTTAAGGATAAGAGGGCGGTTAAATTGCCTGAGATTTTTGAAAAAATCTCAAACAAAAGGTAATCATTTTTTTGGATTTCTTTTTAAATTTTGAGTTTCATTCAGGTTTTCTCTAATAACTCAAAAACGGTAAGAAATATTCAAAATATCGAAGAAATCGAAAATGTTTGGAGTAAAAATACGAACAGTTTTTGTTATAAACATTTTTTGAAATCTTGCACCGTTTTCGAGTTATTCCGAAAAAACAGAATTCAAACAATTCATTTCCTACATTTCAAGCTATGGATAAATTCAAAGCTCCACTTGGTGGCCTGGGTGATTTTGGTGTTTTATTATATTAATTGTGATCTCAGATCTTGATCATTTTTATTTTGTTAAATAATTTTTATAAATAAAATTTTGTTTTGCCATTTATGGACGAAAAAAGAATTTTATTTTTTATTTTATTATTTAAATATTTTTTTGTATTATTTGTGCCAGTTCCAATTGTAATATAAAAATCACCCTGTCCATCAAGGAGATTGGTGACAATTAAAAAATAATATTTATTAATTTACTTAAAAATTAATTAGTATCCATCTATATTAATTAAAAATAAAAATTTAAATAATTTCTAGTTCCGGTGTCGATTTGACCCAACTCGGGTTTCTGAGATAACTCAAAATATCTAAGAGGTTGAAAGTGTTTTCAGTAAAAATAGGAAATATTTTGATATATAACATTTTTTGATATCTCGCACCGTTTTCGAGTTATTCCAAAAAAACAGAAGTTTATATTACACAATATTTGATCTTTTAGGCCGACCCTGCGGCACGAGTGCAATGCTTGACACCTCCACCGACCTCCATCGTTCTCAACGATATCGTAGATCCTTTGGAAATCTTCACCGACTTTACTCAAAACCAAAAACCAGTCGAGACTTCCTCATTAACCGAATGCGTAACGTTGGACGCTTCAGAATTGGGCGATTTTCCGATCGTTTATAAAGCATATGGTCTGAAGGAGCACCAGTTGCCCGTTGTTGGAGTATATGTTGATAAAAGGGTTTGTCCCGGATTTAAATATAAAGTTGTTCCTTTACCAGGACCTGTAGGCAGACAAACTTCACTGCTGTTTGGCGGCAGAGCGCTCACTTTGATCAGCATAGGGCGAGGCTATAGTCGCCGTTTTACGTTCGAAGCGAACAATAATTGCTTGAACGAAAACGAAAATTATTTTTGGAGCGACAGCAGACCCGAAGGTTTCGCTTTCGAGTTGGAGATTGTTTCCAACGGCGACAAGTTCACCATCTTCGATGCAAATCACGAAGCACAAGGAACGATGGAAATTGTTAAAATCGAGGTGAGTTTGTTTTTCTATTCTTTTTTTTCGTCGAAAGGGTATGTTATCGCGTTAATTGTGTCGTTACCATTATGCGCTTTTGTGTTCAATTATTGCTGCTAGATAAGACTCCATTCTATCATCAAGACGTTTCAAATGCGTTTCCCGACATCTAACTCTCCCTCACCTCAAGAAAAATCGTAAGTTGTAACTTGTTAAGCAACATTTTCTTTGTTTCCCAAAAGAGTCCGTCTCTGCACAGTCTGTTTTTATTACAGGGTCAACAAGTGGAAACAAATAGCGAATTGACGAAATTTGGTATCCAGAAGAAGGCAAAAATTAATTTCATCGGTAAAGTGGAATTCTACGAAACCGGTGTTGCTAAACCTATGCCCATGAATGGTACCGTCATCGCCCTCAAGAAGAAAGGTTCCATTCGAGCAGAAGTCCTGAAGGTTATCAATATTAACATTAAACATCACAGATATTATTTGACTCCTGGTCTTCAAAAAAATCAACGTCGTGTTACGGTCCGTGGAGAAGATATCGGGGATGTACCCACCAGATATACCATGACCGGATTGGAACCGTACGAAATTCCAGTAGTTGGTAAGCCGCATCTCACATTTTAGAATTCTTTTTCTACAACAAATTTTGTTTTTCGCAGGAACCTACGTAGATCCACGTGTAATTCCAGGATTTTGTTACAAGGTACGCCCCAACGACCGCAAGGAACATCTATTCGGTGGCCGCGCCCTAAAATTATGCTCAATTGGAATGGGTTACGCAAAACGCTTGACCTTCCAACCCGATTCCTTACTGAAGCCTAACAATTTCCTATGGTCTGACAGTCACCCAGACGGGTTAGGGTTGGAACCACGTGCGGTTCACAAAGGAATGAAATTTTCGATCTACGCCGACGATCGCCAATTAGGAGAAGCCATTGTGTTCCGAACAGATTTACCACAACAGGAAGAACGAATGGAAATAGAAAAGTTAGGCGACAACAAATGGGCGATCGAAAAATACATCCACATAAACGTAACCTGCGTGGTTAAATTAGCAATAATAGGAGGATCTTCAAACGAAAGTGAAGAAAACTTGATGAGAGTGTACGGATTAGCGGTGGTCCGTAAGGAACCCAATAACGATACCGCCCAAGTTGTGCGCGTCGACAATATCGCGTTCGATTCTCAACTCAATATATTGTTCGCCAACACTCACACCGAATTAACCTTCTATCCATGATAAATAATTACTAATTAACCAATTGTATAGTATAATACGGCTGTTAAACGAAGTAACAAAATATGAAACCACGAACAGATGCTTCTTTCTGGTTTGACGGAAACGGGACTAGAAGTAAATTATTATGATGTGAAAGCCACGTAAATTGGTTATTTTTATATTGTTGAATTAAAATGTATTTATTAAAATTTGATTAATTAAAATTGTTAATAAATAAAATAATTTTCAATTATTGATCTATGACCTCGGCTAGTCCAGACCTACGGAAGGCACATCCCCATTGCAGAAAAAAAATATAATAATAATATAAAAATCAAATAAGGCAGTTCCTAGTTAAAACATTGAAGTTTATATGCAGGAACAGAAGATCCTCTTAGGTGTCTCCTATGCAGCTTGTAATTTCGTTCAATTTAAAATCTTTATTCATAACAAAAAAACTGTACATATTTTATATACATAAATGCTAATAAGTAAATTTATAGTTTATTACCTGTCGATACACTTATTTCAATTCAGAGCTGTCTTCGATATGCGGATTTTAAAAACCGGAATCACCTTGACGAGTAATTATTTATAAAGCACCTTCGTGAAATCACATAGGATGAAAGAATATACCCTTCAGTTCAGTGTCGCATATTTTTTTAACTTCATCTGAAAGAACAAAATCAATTACTGCACGAAATAAAGTCACGTAAACAGAAAAAATGCAAGTTAGCCAAGCAGGTTAGATCACTCAAAAAACCTACTTGCCCCCACGTTAATACAATCTTTAGGTTCAAGTTTTTCCACTAAACCCACAACTTGATCTAACTCCTCGATATCAACTAAAAAGGGGTCTCGACGTTCGAAAACGCTTGACAACCACTTTTTCCTAGCTGAAAAGTTTCCCAATCATTTATTCGAAAAAAAAACAAACTTCGAAGCTAGAGGCAATTGTCGTTTAAATATTTTTTTAAATATAACCCCAAAAATCAACTTACCGCTAATATCAATGAGACTCGCATTTTTGTGCTGCAATGCAATGTAAAATTCCCGTAGATTGGATACTTTGCCGACCACCCAAAAATCGTTCATGGTTTTCACAATGGTTTCGCCTGCATAACCCATAGAACCCTTAAAAGCATTCATATCCGCCATGATTTTTAAGGAATCCTTATTGCATGTCACGTTTCCCGATTGTCTGTTATCCAAATGGACGGTGGTCTTGTACGCCAAGTTTAGTTTGTTGAAGTAAATAAAGCGGGGAGTGTTGTCCGAACTTGAAGATGACACCACATTTTTCGTGCAGTACTCGGCGATATCAGAAGCGATGGTCGATAATTTCGGCCCCATATAAGCGTCTAACTTTTTAAACAATTCCAACATCAACTCTTCTTTGCCTGCGGAAAAGTATAAGTTAAAAGGTCATAAATATCTTTGTGAGTTGCCTTACTGTCAACAAACAAACAGATTGTGGCACTTAATGCTTTATAAACTATGAAGTGGTAGGAGTTTAAACCGTTCGAGTCGTTGAAGTAAATTTTAGGAACCTTCCCGATGGTGTTTGCATTTTTAGGATTGGTAGGGCCAGTCACAAAGTGACCATAGTGTAGATTTGCAAATGGAGATATCTGGTTTCTCTGGATTGATCCACCTTGCATTTCAGTTTCTTTGTAAGCCGGCAACAGAGTACCGATGAGATACTGGTAGATCGGTTGCATATCGTTCGGTTCTATTCCGCTCCTAAAAAACCAACAGGTCCATCATATTGACAACCATCAGAGGTAAATCACTTACCAAATCAAACTGTCGTTGAATAAAAATGAAACGTAACGTACGACAGGATAATCGCATTCCAACAAATTAACCAAACTCTGCACCTTCAGGAAGTTCCTTTTGTCTAACGGTAGAAAGTGAATACCAGAAAATACGTTGAGAATATCACAGTTGGTTAGTTTGAGCGTCTTTAAGTACTAAAACATAAATTTGAGATTGTGACGGTTTCGCAAGTCACGAAAACTTACAGCCGAATAAAAAGTATCCAGTTTGGTGTGTAATGCAACGACATTACCATCGTCTTCAATATTTTTGTAAGTACCCGAGAAGAGTCGAAACATAGCGTAGGCCTGCTTCAACACAGCTTCGTAGACATTATTCTGTACTTCCTCGTCCAAGTAATCATTATACGAAGTGTCGTTTTTTGTCTTGGTGACGTAAGGTAAATTTAGAGTCTACAAAGGGAACATTAAACAGGTAAATCGGAAAGATGCAAAAACACTCACTAAAACCATCCAATAGTCAGGTTCGGGTTGAAAATAAAGCTGTCGCTTTTTCTGTGTGTGTAACGAAGTGACTGGCAGGTTTGGTTTAAAGTTGCTGTAATGAATTTGGTTAGAAACGCCCCTACGATTCCATCCAGTTACTTACCCGGTAAACTTAATTATTGCTTCGACGAGACCTACGTTGTTCACCTGAGTGTTGATCTGCTCGTCGGGTGGATAATAGTATAAAATTTTCTTGTGCTCCTAAAATTAGCAGGGTTAAGAGATAGAGGTTGACAAATTTAAGAAATACTAACATCCCCTTCTTTGACATCGTACAAAGAATTAAACACGAAGAAGTTTTTGAGTTCTACGTCCACTTTCACGCTCATTTCTTATTATTTAATAAAATTAACGCTTAATTTTGAAACATTTTGATGTTTTGGTTAGCAAATTAGCAATTTTGGCAGTTGACATTTACGTCAGATATGACAATCGATTTAATGTACAGGGTGAAAGTAATATTATCTTGAATGAACAATATTATAGTCGGTTGTCCATCTTTTGGATTATTTAGAAATCTTTTTTATATTTATAAGAACTTCTGCATTTATAAAACTTCTACAAAAAGTCGATTTTTGGCATTCAAAGAATCTTATCTATTATTATCTGTCTATCCCTGAATGGATTAACGAGGAATATTTTTATTGAAAAATCTGATATGGCCATCCAAATGTCTTAGTCGAAGTTTTTAATTAAAATTTTTTAAATTTGATTTGTCTTTTAATTTTTAAACTTTTTTTAAAAAATCAATCACCGACGCACATGAATGCAATAACGAAAAATATCTTAATAAAAATATCCTCCTCTCTCTTGATAAATGCTAGAATAAACAGATCAAGAACGAAAGCAACGATCGATAATAATTTTATTACTTTTAAAGTTAATTTTTAACAAAGTTTTGAGTAGGTACAGCATTCAAATATTAACACTTAGAAGATGGAATTCGAAAAATTGAAACTTTTTTTAAAATTTACAAGTCAACAAAAAAATACATCGATATTTTTACGCATCTTGCATTAAAGGTAAATCGTTATTCTCCTGCTGAGCCATCCTGAGTCTTTTAATTTTCGCCTCCAAGTCGTACAAGTCGAGGATGAAGCTGAAAATGTTAAAAAATTACTCTGAGCAGAGGCAATAAAAATGTTGGCCACTTACTCGTTAATGATTTGCATTGCGTTCGCGCTACGCTTTCCAAATCCACGAGCGACTGGCAGATTCATCTCCTGGAAGTTTCGCTCCTGTCGCACCACCCAATCGATGTCGGGGGGCGATTTGAGCCTAAAACAGGTAGGTTAGGTTAAACCACCGGATTGGTACAAATTCAGCTTTTCTCACCTGATGGCTCGTTTACCAAAGTTGCGCGAAACCGCCAGCCGCATTTGTTCGAAACCCCTGGTGGGGCGCAACCGTTGGTCATCCTTTGCTCGAACTTCTTCGAACATGAGAAAAATGGAAACAAAAAGAAAAACGAAAGTCACACTGTGCTGAACCATTCTGAAAATGTACAAAAGAAGCTGTTAGTACCTCACACCTACAAACAAGGTGAAATATATAATAATACCAATGAAATTAATGTAAAAAATTTCTAATTAAAATGCATCGAAATGTTTTTATGGGAAGCCAACTTACGTTAATTAGAAATTGAATCGCGATTTGTTACGCAAACGAAAATGAATTCTATTTTGGTGATTCGTGTAAATCAATGTTTTAACTAGAAAACATATTTTAAAAAGAAAAATAATTAAATGTTGATTGTCGTTTGCTCCTGACCATTAATAAAATATTAAAGGGGGATTATGTATAGTGTTTGCTTAAATTTTATTCAAATTTATTATTTCCAGTCAAATATTTTCATCTATATCTCGAAAACGGTGCAACACAGTAGAAAAATGCATATAAACAAACTTGAAGGCAACGAAATTTGCAACAAAAAATTTCTCAAAAGTTTTGCTGTAAAATTGGTTTTTGTATCACAAATACGGCTTCAAAATGTTCAATTTACATTGGTAACGTAGGAGTGTCCGAGTTCTTTTGCGAGTAACTGTACATTCGGCTAGAGAATTCCGCAAAAAATTATTTTAATAAAACAATAAATATGTATAGCAAAATATTATTTTTACTATTCTTGAAAAGTTTGACAAATCTGAATTACAGTTGATGATTTCTGAATTCTAGAAAACGGCGGATACACGGGGACGGTAACGGAGTAATTACCCCGTCCCTACAATCTATCAAAAACCTAAAATATAGATATTTATTCGCACACATTAAAAAATTCGCACAGGGAGGGGTGCGCTGTTCACCATAATGTGAATATTCACCTCACGTCCTCACGCACCCCGCATTTCGAGTCCCTTGTAGGAAGAAATAGAAAATAGAAAGTCAGATTTCACTTACTATTCTCAATATCATCTTCCCGAGTATTTCCTCAATTTCATTTTTATTGAAAACTCCATTTCCCGTAGCGGATTTTTCAACCCCAATATCCTATATACTTTCTTAATGTCGGCTTCCCGTGTTAAATTAATATCGCACGAAGTCGTCGATTGGCCAATTATGAGAAATAACAAAAAAAAAGTCGAAACAAAAGAAGACCGCAGTGGTAATTTAAAAACAATCGAATTATGGAATTAGGTGGGTACTTACCGCGGGTTCCAATAAACAAAACACTTGAAAAATGTGGACTTTGTGCATTTTATTCCAACGAATGCTTGACTAAACCACAATAGAGCAAAATTGACTAATAAAACGCTTAATTGTGGAAAAGTCGTTCTCAATTTAAATAAAAGTTTAATTAAATTCGATGACAGTGTTTGTAAATAATTAAAATAATAACGACGCGCGCGGAATTAAAATGATAAAAACATGGCAAATCCATTAGCCTTAAAAATTTTTATAAAATGTCGGCTGTCGAAAAAAATTGTTTTATAAGCACGCGCCATTATTTTCAATGTATTAAATGAACTATAAAATTAAGTAAATATTTGAAAGATTTGTGAGACAAAGAAGAGGGCAAATAAATCATCCTCTGCTAGAAGTTTAATTAAAACCTTTAATATTATAAAGTCAAATATCAAGTTGCTTTGGTGGCTGTGACAAATCTTAGCGAAGTTGGATTTACGGAAAATCAACAAAAGCGCCGACGACATGTTGCGGATTTTGCATTTTAAATACCGCGCCGGGGACGACCCCGCGACGTCCCAGCGACCCGAAAACGCCTACGTCTTTTTAACGTAGTATTTATCTCGTTAAAATAACCTTCCGTTGCTAATCTCGATTCGATGCGAATTAACCGACAAATTTGTTTGAACGTGCTTAGCGCGAACCGCAATAATAGACAAATTTCCTCGGGGCAGTTGCTAAAAGTTTTAATAGTTACATAGAGGAGCAGTAAAGTACAAACTTTACTCAAACGCAAACTCAAAGTGATCGCTTTTTTATCGACAAAATCAAATAAAATTTTTGAGTTGTACGACGAGCTCGTTAAAGTTATCGATCTTCCAGTAACAGGGACAATAACGAAAACAATCCAGAAACCAGATTCCATTTCACACAATTAATTTATTCCATAAAAATAAAATATCAATGCGTTTTTACGTAAAATAAAAGTACCACGCACTTTTCCAGCTGGGAACTTCCTAAAACACTTAATTCCAAAGTTATCGATACGAGCAACTGGTGGTTGAAAGTTTAACAGTTTAACGAAGTAAAAACTATAAAAATGCGGGGCGGATCGGCCACGTGGATTTGAATTTCTAATGAAATTGGTGCAGTTAACGCCATGCTTGCAGAGTCTCACGTTCATATCTAATCTCCACTGTAGCTGCAGTGCTGCATTCTAAATGCACAATATCAATCTGCGGATTAAGAGCAAAGGGAAACTGCCTTAGGGGCTTTTCAATCAGCAATTGCTTAGCTGAAATAGCAATGTCAACGTCAACATTGGAAGATTCACACTCTGAACGGCAGATATCAGAAATAACAGAAGTTGGTCTCTGGGTCTCTACTCTAACTCGAAAAATTCAAAATCTTTCCTTCTTTGGGCCTCCTTCCACTCCGTCACCTTGTAGGTCCGGGGATCTAAACTTCCGCGAAACCCACATTGTAAACCGCTGGCTTAGCCCATCCTATTGCAGATATTTAAAATATATCAAAAAATTTATTTAAAAAAAAAATAGATGAAGACCTTTTTGTCCCATAAAAATTGCTTTTACAGCAATATTTATCAGACATATTTTGTTGAAAATTTAATTCTCTTCATTTTTGATTATAAACATTTTTCTATTTTGTCGCACCGTTTTCGAGATACAGAGACTATAAGAACGATACTGCTTCTAGTAACATTTTTACAGGCTTTCTTTAAGTGACCGTAACTCGAAAACGATGCGACCAAATGGAAAAATGTATATTAACAAAAATAAAGAGAATAAAATTTTCAACAAAAAACGTCTAATAAGTATTGCTGAAAAAATAAACTGCATGTCCTATTTTAAATGAACAAGATAGAATTCGTAAAACCATACATTGTCTAATGTTTTCCTCGATCGGGAAACAAAAATTTGTAAAATTATATAGGTACATACTATATCTTTCTACTGTGGAAACATATTAATAATTAATCGAGCAAAAATGTTCTTAATTGCTGTTTTAATAAATTCTTTATGAATACCAGCATAAAAGCATTGGAAAATCCATCCGTCTAAGCACTGAGAGATGTTTTAGTACGGATGGCTGGAGGTAAATGCTTCGTCAATTGGAAAGTATTTTCTTAAGATTAAGAAGATTTAGAATAAAAACTCTAGTATAGTATACTACAGCAAGAAAAAATAATAAAGGGGGAGGTTAAAGTTATAAAATTATATTTTAAAACCTTGTATTCGTTACACACAAAAGTAGTGAGAAAATGTATTACAATTTTTTTTAAAAACAGGACAATTGAACTTTAAAAAAGTAATAACAAAAATTTATTTTTAAAATGCTTTACACCGGTCGAGTAAAAAAATCTATTGTTAATTTAAAAAAAAGTAAAATAAAAATTTCGATATTTCTTTTAGTTTTTGTGAAATTCGATCCATATGCATCAATTACATTGTCAACCACGAAGGAAAAATGGTAAATGATATGGCGATTGTTTTATTGAATATTTGCGACGTGCGCGTTTCCAGTGGTAAAGTCGATTTTTGGGAAAATTAAGGCTGCACGAAAGGATTGTTTGAAAAACTGCTATTTATGCAGATTCAGTTATTTCCTACCAGTTTTCTCCCTGGCTTAAATTTTGTTTGTCTATTTAGTGATGCAAATGAAGAGATTTACGAGATTCTATTTGTGAAAATCTCTTTGTTTCTCTAATAACTCAAAAACGGCGATAGATATCAAAAATATTGTCAAAATAAAAATTATTCAACGTCAACAGACAAACATTTTGAGTTTTTTATATTCGTGGAATCTTAAATTCTTCCCTAGTTATTAAAGAAAAACCAAATCTGAGCAAAGTTAAAAACTCATATTATTATAATATTATTATTCTAAAATATTGCCTTTTGGAGTTGTCCAGTTTTGTACCTGAAAAACTGCGGATTCAAAAGTTTTTAGAAGCAACTGGTGGTTAAGCTTTCCACTGCGAGAAAACTGCGAGTTAAGCCAAAACTTGAAATAGATCAGCCGTCGGTTTATGTTGTACATTTAAAAGCTTTTAAAAAATTTAATTTTTTGTTTATGTAATTTAATCTAATAATAATTTTATGTAAATCCGTAAAAATAAACTGCTCTACCTATTTTATGAAATAAGCGTTTCGATGTTTATGAATGATCGACAAACTTGTAATGAAAAATGCAGCCGAGTTAGCAGTAAAAAAAATTTATTTATTCAGTTTCATTTTGAAAAAAAATGTCACGACTCATAATGCAGAGCATAATTAAAACTTACGGATGAATTAAAATAAAAAAAGTTAAGAAAGCGCACGTTTTCCGCTTACTAATCGGCGAATAATGAATATTTTTTCGTGGCGAAAGTGAAAAACTTGCTAATTAGGTTTTATAAAAGCCGCACAAAAATCGGAAGCGTAACGAAATGACCAACGCTAAGTGAAAATTAATTGAGTGTAAAATTGTGAAAACTTACCCCCTCAAGATTTTCCGAAGTGGTGGTTTTCGTGCGGTTGCAGATTGGAAACTGTTTGAAAATTTGTTATTTATTCGAGTTGTATCTCCCTTTAAGGCTAAAAAGCGCGTGGTCGGGGGTGCATGCGCGCTCAAAAACTTTTCACAAAATTAAATCGGAATTAAAATGAAAAAGTGGGTTAAGTAATATTAAAATCGTCAAATAAAATCCATACCAGGTCACTTTTGTTAATTGCAATTTTTAAATTAAGTATATCTCCTTCTCAAGGCTAACGTCTTTAAACGCTTTTCCAATTTATTGCAAGAAAATTAACAACTCCTTGCCACAATAAATAGTTATTTTATCAATAAGACAAATTTTAAGATGCAGTTACAGAAAATACACTGACCCACTTTTGTACGTTTGAATTTAATTCAGGTTCCCGCAACGAAAAATTGGTGACCCCGCGAAAGCAATAAATTATGTTAACAAGAGAGCATTGTATCGGTCTCCTTTGAATTCGGCTCTCTGATTAATCGCGTCCCTCTAAAGGTGTGATTATATTCCAGGGTTGCCCGGGGACAGTCTTTGTGTATCGATTTGACTAAATAAAAGTCTGTCCTTAGGGCAACCCCTTAGAATAGAACGTTTAGTTCGGTTGTTTCCGACGCTCCGAGGGGTAGTCACCGTTAGAACTATTTAAATAAAGCAGAAGGAATGACAGAAGATAAATAAAAAGTAATTTATATTTTGTTTTCGTAGCTAAACGTAAATACGCGATCATTCAATGCGCAACAGAACTAATTAGTTATCTTTATATTAACGCCGGGACTTTCCCCTTTCATTGCTTTCTAAATTTGCGCTTTGGCTTGATTCTCTTCAGACTATTTGATTATTTCATTTTTACTGGCAAATTTTTCTGAGGATCGGACATTTCGCCGTCGGAGATTTAGCATTTAATTGAGAAGAAAATCCTAAGAATGCTCATGCTAGCTTCAAAAATTTAAATACTAAACTTTCGACGGCAAAACAGCCGACAGCGAAAGGCGAAATGTCCTAGACCTAAACATTTTCTTGTTTCTCATTAATTCTTTATCCCTCCGATTATAGTTAGTTTGAAAGAAAATTGTAGGATATTTTCAGATAAAACCGCACTAACGAATTTTAGTATAATTATGGATATACTACTACTTTACAACTTAGAATCCAAAATCCAAAAGTTGAGATTTGCAATCTCGATCATAAGGTGTACAGTTCAACATCCTCGTCTCTACGACAACCTATCTTTACAAAATGTAATCAGATATTTCAATTAAAAGTAATTTGTAAGGCTTAAAATAAAGCAATAAGAAGTCAACTTCCGAGTGAAAATTATATGTACTTATTGGAAGTACCTGCGCAGCTTCAAGTTTCTAAAAATTTTAATTTTTTATTTGCGTTCATTCGCGATTGGCATTAAGCCAAGCGCCACCACGCGGAAAAATATTAAACTAGTCAAATACGTATAGAATATTTTGTTTATAACCAAATCGTTGGCTTCTTTTGGTGTTTATATATAAGCACAAAACAAATTACTAAGGATATTGTACAATAAATCTAAATAATATTTCGAAAGCTTGAAAAATCCTCGCAATAAATCAGAAACTAATCATTTTTACAAAAAATATTTTTTACTTTCAGGAGTTATCTGTCCAAAAATTTAAATTATTTAAAACTTTCCTCAAGATTTTCTTTCGAAAAAGTTAAAAAAACGAAAATTTCATTGCATTTTCTCAGATTTCCTTTCACTTGTACCTACACCGAATTTACCCAGCGGTTTCCCTCTCGGTTATCTACAAACTAGATCCTAACACTTCGTTGTCTAGAATTAACAGGTTCGAGTTATTGATTAAATTCATGTGATTCATGTTTCCAAATTCCATAATCCAAATTTGAATTAAAATCAAAACTAATTTTTTATCATTTCGGCTTTTCTACGCAATGGATTGGGTTTTCAAAAAAATGTATTAAGCCAAAATTATAGTTGGCAAGATTTTCTCTCCGAAAACGGTCCACATGAATTTTTTTCTGGATTTCCACGATGCAGAGTTTTCTATTAAAACCTAAAAGAATTACTTGCAATTTTGGATCCGGTTCGCCCTTGCGTGCGTAGGTGTTGAAAGCACCTGAACCTAAATTTGAAAGTTTGGTAGGAAATTTCAAGTAAAAAAAGAAAACTTGGAACTACAAGGAAACGTTTTCCGTTGCTAATTACAAAGTTGTATGGAAATCTGTTCGATGTTCAAATTTTCCTCCTTCCGCACCTATTGTACCGTAAATTGAACATAAAGATCGACTTAATAAGGGTAGGCGAGCAACATTTTAGTGATGAAAATCCCAAATGAAAATTCTTCGATTCCCAAATCGTTTAAGATGATAATTTTGGAATGGGATTATTTTTAAGTGAAAACACGAAATAAAACGTGACCACGTTAATAATAAAATAAAAAATGCGTCCAGGAGTAGGTAGGCAGAAAAGAAAACATATATTTTGCATTATTTCTAAAAAAAATTGATGTAATTCGAGACAATCGTGCAACTTGAGCCGACCATAAAAATAAATCTTTTACAAATATTTTTCTTCTACTGTATTCATGTATTTGCATTCATATTGAAAAAGTTACAATTTTTTATAATATTCGATTGTGTCTCAATCTACAACATCCCTCGGGGAAATTTATGCTCTCACATACAATTTTCCTTTTCGTTTTCTACGTAATGCGCGCTATTGGGTTTCAGAAACAATCAACAGTTGCGAAAATCGACACCAAAAGTTTTCCACCTTTTAATTAATACTTTAGAAGAGGGGCTTCCAGATTTTTATTTATTCTTTAAATAAAATATCAAAAACAATTCATAATTTCTGCATTTAAATGCCCATAGCTCCGAAACTATTGATTTTTTAGTCAAAGCGGTTCAGTACTTTATTAAAGAGCGTCAAATTATCTGCAAGTTAGATTCTAACCTTTTTTGTCTAAAATCAACGGCGTTTCAGTTATAAATAAAAAGAAATGTTTTGAAACTAATCCTTTTTCCACTGACGCGCACGAATGAATCAAGGAATTTTGGATCAAAGAAAATGAATTATCGCAATTATTTTTCATATTTCGATTATTTAACATTTACATTGTAAGAAAAGCAAAATAATTTAAAAAGAATGATCTTATTATGTTGTGTAAAGCAAATAAGGGGACTACAATAAAAATATTGGAAGGTACAGGTTATAGATTGAAGTCGGATAACTTGATCAGTGATTCGTCGATGTTGGAGGAAATTAGATCACATCCCACAACAAAATATACTTAATGATACCTATAGTCCAGAAAATGTCAAAGGTGATCTCCGCAAAAATACAAAACTAAAACTGCAAATCTTGAAGCTCATATTCTTGATTGTTTTCAAAAGAGTTTCTAGGACGTAAAATCACAACAAAAACAATTATATTGTAATTTTTTTTTCGAGTTTTCTCCATCAAGAAAATTAGGTTTTTCTAAGTACTCGGCCTGCCAAAAAATTAATAAGACTAAAAACTTACCCCCTTGGAGAGTTGCAGTTCCTTCAAGAAGCATTTTCTGGAAATAGCAGCTATAAAGCAATATTTTATTAATAAAAACTGCCTAGAGGCGCCATCTATTGCTCGGTGTTTGTTAATCTTTGGAGTCAAGCCAACGATTATCAACCCGCAGAGCACGAACATACCGAAAACAAAATATTTTTAGAAAAACTATGTAATTTACTGAAAGAAAACCAAAATAAAATACACAAAAGTATTAAGAAAATCCCAGATTTTGGTGCAGCGAAGGATTACGAAAGGATTAATCGATGCAAAAACTTCAATATTTAATTTTTATTTGTTGCAATCAATTAAAAAAAATTTGTAGCACCATGTGACTAACAATTTGGGTACCAATTTACTATTAATCGACAAATTACAACATTTTTTGGTAAGACTCCCGAAATAACTATAATTAGCAAAATGCATAACAATTAATAACAAACAACAAAGCATCAACTATCCTAAATTACTAATTCAGTCTATAAAGTGGATTAATTAATTACATTGCACTATAAAAACTTTTCTCAACAATTATTGATTAGTAGCTGACTAAAATATGGCAACATGTAAAAGAAATACAAATAACAAAAAAAATAAACACCAACATCATGCACATCGTTCTCGACCGACCACCCACCTTAAATTTACACTAAAACAACAATTTTACCGCAACAGCATGTTGCTAATATAGTAATTAGGAGTTAAAAACAATTTTATTCTCACTACATTTTTACTAGGTATTTCTGGTTTGTTTTTTTATAAAATAACACCTAAATTTCCTTAACTAAAGTTTTATTGACTTTCAATTGGAGGCATTGCTGGGTTGGGGTCGTCCAATTCAATTTCATCTTTCAAATTTTGCTTCTCGAGTTCCGCTTTAAAGTTTTCAATATCCTCTTGGCTAAAACAAACTCGTAAACAAAACAAAACCACAAAAACAACCGCCCTTCTTACCTTATTTGAACGTAAAGGATGCCGTTTATCATGTTGAGCATGTCGAGTACGGATCCCATCGAAGGAGGTTGAATTTGTATCGGCGGAAGCGCAGCACCGTTTTTGCCCAAACAAAAATCGTTCATCTTCTTTTGTAAAACAACCGCTTGTTGGGTCAAGTGGCGCAAACACTCGGACGATTCTCTCGTTTTGTCGTGCGTTTCGCCAAACTAAAAACATTTACTTTAAAAAAAAAATCACCTAAAGAGTCCGCATATTACCTGTTGTTTGTAAATCAAGTAGGCTTCCTTTTCACTGTTCAATGCCGATCTGAAGTTGCCCATACAGCTTTGCGTTCGTGCAACCAAATGGTAATTAAGTGCAACTTTCAACGATTTAGCTCCGTAATATTTTATGTTCAGTGCCAAAGCCTTCTCGAGGAAGCGTAGCGACAATTCGTACTCCCCGACGGCGTGCAAAATCAGACTTATGTTGCTCTGAAAAAAAGACAAAATGTAAACTGATTCCTATTTAAAAAACAAGAGAAGGTTTACGTCAAGTAAGGCCACTTCGGGATGGTTTTCCCCACAAACAATCAACGCTAGGTAGCGTGCTCTGTACAATAACTTCAGTGCAGTACTAACTTGACTGTTGGCAAAACAGTACAACGCTAAGTTAGCGTACTCTGTGATGGTGCAAGGGTGATCGATGCCGTTCACTCGTTCAGACATCAAAACTGCTTTTTGCTGATACGCCATGGCTTCTGCGTGCTCCCCCATGATGTAATTCAAGCGTGCAATCATACGAAGACACTGAACAATTTCTGGATGCATTGCGCCGTAAACGTGATTTAAGAGGTTCAAAGCTTCACTAATCAACTCGTAGCCGTCTTTTAAGAATCCCTGCTGAATTTTACCCTGTCCGGTGGTGTAAAAATGAAGCGCGTCCGTAGCTCGCGGATTGATGTGTTTCACCACCGGGAATATATTGATTATGTCTTCTTCCGCGAAAATCGGTTTATTTTTCGACTCAAAATTGTAATCACGTAACAAAATTTGTAAGCCGGTTTTGATGCAAAACGAGCGCAAGAGAGAAACTTTTTGGAGAGAGTAGACTTCGACTGTAGAATCGATGTCGTTTGAAAGTAGTTCGTAGTCGAAATATGCTTTGAGTTCGGTTTTAAGTTGAGTCCATAAAGATTTTGAAGTTAAGTTTGCCCATTCGTTACTGTCCACACAAACTAAGGGGTTAGTTCTGCCTCGACGACGATTTCGTTTCCTATTATTTTTATTCTGTAATAAAGGCGGGCATGAAAAGCGGGTTAGTTTTATAATTATTGCTGTCACTTACGTCTTCTGCGCCTTGTGGGTTGTTGATTGTTCCAGAGTAAATAAAGCAGTTGAGGAAATGGGCGATGGCGGATGATAGGTTGATTAATTCCGTTCCTTGTAGGTAAGAAGTGAAGATGTGTTTGAGAGAGCGCATAAGTACTTCTCCCACGGCGATGCTGTGTAAGTATTCCAAGTGCTTAATGCGGCTCAATAGATTACAAACTTTGCCCAAGTAACGTATGTTGATACCTCGGTTGTGCAGCGCCTCCGATAATGTGCAACCGTCCATTGGAGCAGAGGAATGATCCAAACAGTCGCGAATCTAGAAAATCCAACATCAGAAGTGGGACGCTCGAATGCTTAACAGAACTACTTACAAATGTAGGAATTTGAACAGTTAAAAGGAAATCGGCCGCATCTTTCACTAGCTGTCTTTGTTTGGCAATCGGAGAGTCTAAGTCATCGCAGTGACGAATGCCTTGTGAATAGACGTCCGGGTTGAAACGAATGTCAAATTCGGTTTCTTTGAGCGAACCAACCGCTTTCGCGGCGGATTTGACGATGTCCTTTGTACTTTCTTCATCTAGAAATGAAATAAAAAATACAGCCAGAGTTAAAAATTAGGATTTCGACATTTCCCTCTAGACACCCTTTATTTCCTGGACTACATGATGTGTAGAAAGGAAAAATGTAATCTAACAAACCACAAAGGAATCATGAAGATAAGCAAAAATAAAGAAATAAAATTTCTTTTTTGAAAAAAGCCAAGGTTAGAAAGATAAAATAAATATGCATAATATATTTATCTAATAATCATAAATCGACTTACATTCGTTTTTATTTTTGTCCGTTATGCTCTCGACAATTTTTTTGGCCTCTTCAGCCTCTAGAGGTTTTGAGTCCTTATTGGCTTCGTTTTCATTTTTATCCTCTTCCTTTTCGTTGTTAATTTCTGCATTTTTACGCAAACTCAACTGTTGCAAGTGGTAGGCGGCGTATTTGACAAACATCATATAGCGTGTTTCCACGAAACTGTCAATCAACTCTTGACGCAAACAACAAAGCTTATGTTTGTGTTCGATGGGAAATCCCAGCGATTTCACTTCCTTGCTCAGGTCTTCTTCGACTAAACAAACGAAAACAAGTTAGTTTGAATGCAAAGTTGTTTAGTAAAAGCTTACGCATAAGGAAGTTGACGTCTGGTGGGAAAGTGCGTAAAAGGTCCAAGATATAGTAGCGCCCATCGTTTCCAATTATGCCTTTGCACTCAACACTAGAGCATAGCTCAATTGGTTCGTCTTTTTCATTCAAAACGTGATGGGGTAGAATTTTTAGTTGATGACCAGCTTTACTCAACTGCGGGTTAAGACATTGAAAATAAAGCAGACAAGCAGAGGTAATTTCGTATCCTTACCAATTCGAGGTACTTTTCGTGGGTTAGAACTGTCTTTCCAAAGTCAATTGAACCGTAAACAACCGATTGTTCCTGTTCCCGTTCCAAAATACCAGGAATAATAGATTGGGCTGTCACCCGGTATCCGCGATAATCGATAACCACAGTTCCTAAAGTATAAAGTCCAGCCAAATCCACGTTGCTGTACACCCTCACCCCTTGCAGGTCGTTTCTCTAAAACGAAGCATAAATACCACCATCGTCAAGACAAATATTAGACAACTTACAGGAGCAACAAACGCAGCCGCATCTCCACCCAGTTCCTTGTAATGGTCGCGCACGTCAAAACCTAGCGAGAAAAAAATATTGTTCCATATAAACATTTGCATTTTGGCTTCTTCGCCTGGATTTATCGCCATCACATTTCCATCGATGACGGCAACGGCTCCGCGAGTTGCAGCGGCCACAAAGTCGCTGTGTACTTTAAAAATCGCCCTCTCTCGAAGTAAACGTTCGGGCATGCTTTTGCGTGACAACTCCCTGGTTGTTTGTAATTCTTCATTCCAATCTCGAGTTTGTCCGGGTATGTGCTCCTCGTACCCCAATTTTGATGAAAAAGCTGCAAAGAAAGCATTAATAAGCTCTTTGGGAAATGGAATGTAACTTACTGTCTTCGGCACGAATTGCATCAAGAGTGTGATCCAAGGTGGGTGCCGTCCACGAATAAACCTGGTATGGCGTAACAACCCTCTCGAAAGGATGGCGCTGGCTGCGTTTCTTTTGCAAAGTGGTGAAATTTCTTTTGAAGAGCGGCGATATTTGACTGAGCAATTCAATCAAAGAGTGGCACAAGTGACTAGGAGTGGCTGATTTTGGATTAAATTCCTGATCCGTTGACCTAAACATGAAAAATGTAAAACTAGGAAGTTTAAATATTCAAAAACTTACTGGTTGATGTAAAACCCTCTCGAGCATGCAGATATGTGATAATGCTTATCTTCCAAAGTAACAACGTAAAGGTACATGAGATCGCCGTGAAGTTTTCTAGGTCCGGGAGGTGGATTCCATGCCGAACTGGTTATAACCTTTGAATGATTTATTTTAATGTCAACATTGTCGTTTGACTTCGCAAACTCACCTTAATGCATTGAGCAACCTTTTGGTCCTTCAGTTGTGGATGAATGGCAGTTAACGGACGTTCCTTGCAGTCGGGCATGATATAATCCGGTGGGGTGCAATCGACGCTTTCTGGACGTGATTTCTTCTTTTCTAAAATATCACCTTGAGTTACAGCATTTAAGAAACTGAGTGAGTTGCACTCGATGCCGTTGTAAGCGTCGGCTGGATCTAAAGATTTCAACAAATCCCTAACGTGTCTCACGTGAATTCGCGCCTCCCTCATTGTGTAGGGCTCCTCGACTACTTTTATAATCGAACCCTCCTTCAACCCTTCGATATTTTTTAACTCTGCAAAATTGTCCAAAGGGTTTCCGTCTAGCTGAAGAGAAAAGCAGGTACGGTGACAGGTGTCTTCGCGATCCATCAAGAGTTGATGAATTTCTTGCACCAATTCCATACTGGAAACCTGGATGTCAAAAGACTCCGATCCTGGGCTGACAATTTTAACCGAAAAGCCCAAATCCTGTATGTAGACGACTTCGTCCTTTTTGTTATCATTTTCGTCGTCGGCGGGTTCCACTTTTTCCGAGTTATCTTTCAACTTATCTACAAGAAAACGTGACATAGGTTATTAAAAATGAGTTCCGCTTTGTTCAAATGGCGATCGGACTTAAGGTCCAAGTTCGCTTGATTATTTGGTTAACAAATTTTTAAAAAGTCAAAAGCGATTATCGGTTGCGAAAATACGCCAATTGCAACACCGGCGTTTTCAAAAAAAAAAAGGAAAAAGGAACAACACAAAAATTTCTAACCTATAAGGTCGGCGTTACGTAATGGAAAATTAGCCTAGCACAAAAAAAGGACAGAAACAAAAAGGGCTCACCACTTTTAACAATTTCGTTATTTTCAATTGTTACAAATTTGTTGGTGTCGTCGGGCACGGAAGTGCCGTCACTTTCTGTGATGTTTGCACCCAAAGCCATATTTCACGGTCGGCAGTCGAATTTTTTGGCAAAAATGAAGAACGAAAATGCACTTTTAAGAAATGAATAAAAGTCCGACAAAAATTAAAAGATAAAAATTTCGATAAGGGATGGGAACATTTTGTGCACGTGCTTCACAAGTCTCCCACCACGTCGGTACTAGAAATGCGCAGAACCGCGTTTCAACAGCAACGTGGGGGCACGAATACAAAATAACATATTCGATAATAGGCCTCATACACGACAGAACATATGCCTCGCTTTATTTCTTGAATTTTGACCGATATTTCACGTCTTCGCAATCTTGCTTGGGTCTTTGCTTGGGAAATTTGAATTGACGCACGGCGCCATCTGTTATTCAAAACCGTGTATTATCAGTCAACATTTGAATTTATCGCTGAAATAAATTTGAAGCCAAAAAGCAATATAATGCAAAAAATATAGTTGATTTTTCGGATGGTCGGGTTGACACCCACACCTTGGTCATCTCCAGGTCATGGTAGCGAGAATCTCGTTAATCTGTTCATGCGAGTCAGTGGTTTTACATTTCCCAAGATTCATCCCTAATTTGTCTATCAATGACGCGCAGGAATGGATTAACAAAAAATATAAATCCCTGAAAGCCGCCCAATTTGAAACTCTTGGGTCATTGGGATTTCGGTTGTTCGTTGCAGCATTGATCGTTCATAAAATGCATTATTTACATTAACCGCTATTTCACGAAGGGGCCATTACATCTTGCGTGTTGTACGTGTTACTTTCTAATTTTGTAATAACAAATTACCGGACATTTCTACAAATAAACTTTTGAAACTCAAATAATATACTATAAGGTGTAATTTTCAAAATTACAGTGATTGACTTATCGAGTGGAAAACTGCCAATATGCAACACATACAAACTCAATCATGACGTCGTATCTGAAACATGCAGTTGGTACTTGCAAATTTTTGGGCATCTGGCCGTTGAAATTCAAAAATAAAATGTTTAGATTTTTGTACAACTGCTACTTCGGCTTAACAATAACGATTACGATTCTTTTCATTTTTTGCCTTTTTATGGAACTACCGAAAGCTAGGCTAAGAGGTTTGAAAGATTTTTCGTGCGTTTTTGCTATTGGTTGTCAATTTAGCTCCGGATTAATTAAATTATGGAGCTTTCTCTCACCGAGCACGAAACATCTAATTCTAAAAATTGAAGTAACCGAAAAATATATTTTCGAAAACCGAAATGACAAGGTCAGAAGGTTATTCGCCAAAAGTGTCAATAAAATTTCAAGAATCAATATCCTCATGGTGTGGATGGTTGTAATTGCCGACGTGCTGTTCTCGATCTGTCCGTGGTTACTTCAGATAACCAACTCTTCGGATAACGTCCAACCGAAACTTCCTCTGGATTCTTGGGTACCAATCGACAAAAATGAATACTACAAGACGCTTTACGGATGGAATATTTTGGGAGGCGTCTGTAACTCCTTTTATATTGCTGCGTGCGATATCGTTTATTTTTGCTTGATTACGTTTGTCACCAGCCAATTGGAAATATTACAATTGGAAATAACTCAAGGCATCGACACGAAATATTTCAACAACTTTGAAATAGAAGAAAATCTGCGCAAAATCATCCTTTACCACAACAACATCGTCAAGTACTAACAAATGTAACCGCTTTATTTATTATTTACGGAACCGTACATTGTTTTAGGTTTGTAACAGACCTCAACGGGGTCATGAAATATCCGATGTTATTCAGTTATGCTTTGTGCGTTGTACACGTAGCGATTGTTACTTTCGAAGTTGCTACGGTAATCAGAAGTGGTCTGGTGTCCTCATGGCCTCTCTACTAGATATTAATTAAATTGTTGTCGGGTCATTTCAGTAGGTACGTAAATTTTAATAAGTTATACTTATACATTTGCTGGGCAAAATCGATAGTTCCCTGTAAATTCAGCAAATAAATAAGTAGAGGGGCTATGTCGAACCTAGATCACTTCTGCGCAAAACTAAGTTATGTACAATTTAGGAAAGTCTGTCGTTTCAACTTTTACGCAATATTTACTATTTGGGTAGCATTGTAACGGAACAATTTTTGTTCTATTGGCTTGCAAACGAAATTTACACAGAGGTGAGCAGGTACGTGAGGATTGGTCTTATCAATTTGACCGGTTTGCTAATTTTAGAATCTAAAAGTGATCGATGCCATGTGGAACTGCGACTGGTACAATTGTAGCAATAAAGTCAAAAAGAGTTTGCTTCTCATGATGATGAGAGTAAATAGACCTCTAAGATTAATGGTTGGACCTTTCTACTACATGACGTTAGATACCATGATTATGGTGAGATTTTCAAACAAAAAAATAAAATTAACTAAAATGAATTTTAATGTTGCAGATTTTTAAATCAAGTCTGTCGTATGCGATTGCATTAGTTAAATTTTATGACATGAAAAACTGAACCTCTATGCACGTTTAACAATTCTTTAGAGACCTAGAACACTACACCAAACAAGTTCACTATTTTTTTTATAAAAATCATTTTCTTTTCAAAAATTTTCAATTTTTTTTATTTACCTTAATTTTTATTTTTGGATTTTCAGTGAAATCGGTTTGTTTTTCAAAAAATTATACTAGAGTAA
This sequence comes from Cantharis nigra, assembly GCA_958510845.1. Classification (NCBI taxonomy): domain Eukaryota; kingdom Metazoa; phylum Arthropoda; class Insecta; order Coleoptera; family Cantharidae; genus Cantharis; species Cantharis nigra. The sequence continues at coordinate 923,978 of OY294029.1, forward strand.
AGTTGTAGCCCGTTGAATTTGCTATCAAAGTTGTTCCACTAATTTGGTTTAAAAAATTCAGGGTTAGCAAGAAAAAAAACAACTAAAATTTGGAATTTTTTTACATTTACCCTGTTAATTTAATTAATAACTCGAAATTCGTTGGTTCTAGGCGATAAAAGGTTATATTCTAGTTTGTAGATAAGCGAATACTCTTTAAAAAATCACTAATATATTAACACTAAAAAATCAATAGTTTCGGTGCTATGGCCGTTTGAAGACTGAAATTCAAAAAGTTTCTTTAAAAGAAAGGTTTTTGCCGCCCTCTCTAAGGCAAAACTAGCTTATTATCTAAGAAATATAAAATTTTTGGAAAAACATGTTAAAGAAATTCGTCGATATTAAATTTAATCTTTGGTGTCGTTGCACTTAACTGGCGTTGCACTTCACAAACATTAATTCGGGGAGAGAATTAGCTTTCAAAAATTATTTTTACATATGCGGGGCCAAGTTTGTGCAAATCAGGTATTCAATTGTAAAATATAATTTATTAAATCTAAATCTATGCCGCCCCCCAGAATGTTCAATAATAATATATTATGTACTTGCAACTACCACTTATGAAGCCATACCACAAGAAAGATTTTAAACGGCTTTTATAATATTGGTAGTTAAATAATTCAAAAAGCATAGTTGATTGTCAGTCACAAAGAATAGACCAAGCTGGAAAAATGATCTTGCAATACCAGAACGAGTACCATTTAAAGTACGGGGCCCTGTGCTTTACTGCGGTCGGTTTTTGGCCAATAAGAACAGCAAACAGAATTGCGGCAGTCCTGTACCGTTGCTACTTCGCATTATTTTCGACAATTGCAGTAACTTTGGTGCTGGCCATCTTCATGGAATTACCGAAACTTTATAAGGCTCAAGGTATGAAAGCGTTTTTGAACTATTTGGCGATCGCTTTGAATTTTTTCTTCAATTTAATCCAATCGAACAGTTGCATTTGGGCTACGTCTAAACTATTACAGCGCAAAATACAAACTACGGAGAGGAACATCATGAAAAATGGAACACCGGAATTGAAAACGCTCTTCATGGTAGAATTAAAAAGACATGAAGCTTTAAATGTAATTTTTCTCATCTCGTCGATATTGTGCGATAGCTTCTACGTGATTGCTCCTTGGATAGCCAAATATTATACTGGTTTAGAAAATCCCGATGAGCCAATGCTTCCTCTCGAGTGCTGGTTCCCGTTCAACAAATACTCCTATTACAAAACTGCTTTTCTTTTCGGAATGCTAGGGGGAATATCCGTTAGTGCCTTTTCTATTGGTTCCTATTACATCTACTTCGGAATGTTACGATTCGTATTGACTCAGTTTGCCATTTTAAAATACGAAATAATTAATGGCATCGATGGTCGACTAGAAGACTACGAAGTACATGAAAACATTCGCAAAATTGTTAAATTTTACAACAACATCATCAAGTAAACATAATAAATATTGGGGGGGGGATTCTATTCTCTGACTTAATTCTTTTTTTTAGGTTTGTTCAACAACTGAATAACGTTTTACGTTACCTTATGCTGGTGGCTGGCGCTATTTTCGTAGAGCAGACTTCGATCCTTTGTTTCCAGCTTGTTACGGTAAGATTCAACTAGCCCAAAGAAAATTGAAATTAAATCGTTTCCATTTTCAGGAGAGCCTGTCGCTGCAATTAGTAAAAAGCATAATTTTAATGAATGTTTTGTTATTAGAGTTATCTTTGTTTTACTGGCTGGCAAATGAAGTCACTCTAGAGGTAAGGGAGTCACTGTGACAAAATAACAAAAATTTTGTTGTTTTTTTTAGAATCACAAAGTAGCCGATGCCATATGGGACAGCGACTGGTACAATTGCAGCACCAGCGTTAAAAGGTCTTTGGTCCTCGTAATCATGCAATCACAAAGACCACTACAATTATCGGTGGGACCTATCTACTTCATGTCCAACAAAACGCTGGTTCTGGTATGATTTCAAACTTAAATCTTGTAAACATTTTAAACTATTTGTTATTCCAGATATTGAAATCGAGCTTGTCATATGCAGCAGCTTTGAGGAAATTCCATAACTTAAAAATTGAAAATTCCTAAAATAATAAATTCAATTGTAATAGTGTACACAGTTCACGTTAATTTTTGGACATCGTGCAAAAATGAATTTGTGCAATTACGTAGAATCTAGAATTCTTGCATCGATAAAGCACCAAGAACCAATTAGTATGTGTTTTTTTCGTTGAGCTTCTTAACTTGACCTGTAGAATGCACTAATATAAAAATAAATAATTAGACAGCAGCATTGTTTTTGTAATCCCCTCCTTGGTGAATTTAAAAAGATTTTGAAAAAAACTCCGGAACTAGGAATGGAAGTTACCCCCTTTCGTTTGGACTTGTCCGTTTGTGAGTAAGAAACCAGACTAATTGGCAAACACAAAAGATCACATTGCAAACCGCTGTGGGCGGCAATGACTCTTCTGTAGAATTCGTCCCTGCAAAAATTTGAATGCTTCTAGGTTACTCCAATTAATTCCCTTGATATTAGTAAAAATATAAATTAAAAATGACGCATGTGGGCATATTAGCAGTTACTGGACCACCTCTGGTGATTAGTTATGGTAAATTTAATTTAAATTATGAAAAATTGTGTAACATCAACTTGACAACCAGCTGTTACCTTACTACTGTACAATTTCTTTATTTGATTTATTGAACTTGAAGTAGATTGATAAAAAAATTATTTATCTGCAGATAACAAATTCGACATTGTTTCGTGAGAAAAACTAGATTGTTTGTTACTTCAGAATGTACAAGTGGGGTCTACTTTTGTGTTTCCTTTTCTACGTCAATTCCAGTAAGAAAAAATTAAAATTTTGTACTTAATCCAAGTTTTTCATATTTACAGATGACGCGGTGAAATGTTATGGTTGCATTGCCTCTACAAAAAGCGACTGCTATGAAGGTAAACTAGACTCGTATTTTCTTCAAGATTGCGATGCAGCAATGAATGCAACAAACGAAGAAGAGATCGAAAACGTCTGCATTCAGTTCACACTCTTAGAACCAATCTTTGACCAGAAAATCGTTGAAAGAGGATGTGGTTTCATTTGGAAAGGAGTGGACATTTGCAAATACTTGAGCAGCATTGCAAAAGTCGAGGATTGTTTTTCTTGCAGAAAAGACTACTGCAACAGTGGAAAAATGTAATCAAATCAAATATAATATCTTCATAATAATAATAGTAATTATATTAGTCAAGTTATCTGGAATATTGGAATAAAATAAATAAAAATTCAGAATCACTTTAATTGCCTTCTCTCACTTTTCATTGTTAGTCGACATCCTAAGTTTACCTAAAACCTGAAAGATGAGGATTTTCAAGGAAGAGAAAAAATTACTGCAACAGTGGAAAAATGTTATTAAATCATTAATATATTTTTATAATCTTACACCGTTAGAATCATTTTAATTTACACTCAAATAGGTTGACCTCTTTTTATAAAAAAGAAACAAAAACATTTCTTATTAGTACTCCTATTCGTCGCGATGTATCGGGTACAGTTCTACTGGAATAAAATAAACTGGGGTTAAACGCCCCGAGTCCCAACATTATGAAAGAAGAAATAAAAAATTTGGCGGAAAATTCAAAATACCGGGTGGTATCCGTACCCGTTACATCTCTGCAGCGAGATTTATATTTTCGGCGCTGGTGCCGGTACGAGTGGAGCACAAAATAATAATTTATTTCAAAACCAGCCCCAGCGCCGATGCAAAAGCCCCGCTTATTGTTACAATATAATCAGGTAGGTACAGACATAGGTCGTCTCGTACTCACACACACGCGCGCACACATATATAATAAGTTTATATAAAAAACAAGTTAACGATTATGAAACAAAAAAGCTGCACCTTTTGTAAAACTGCATTTTTAAAAAACATTCGCTCGATTAAATTACAAAAAATTTAAACATTAATACAACAAATAACATGTAGAATATACACAGTACACACTTGATTAGAAGTTAATTGTGGTCCATAAACAACTGCCTATCTACCCCTCCCCCATTAAATTTTTGTCTAAGTTACAGAGATTTACGGCAAACAATTAAAATAAATAATTAAAATATTCACAATATCTCAAAAATAAAACGATAAATAAAAGTTCATTAGTACATACCGACGTAATGGTTTCCCGTAGATCTCGATTCTCTGATGCAGAGAAACAAAATGCACTCATTCGGCTATGCGAGAGTGCCAGCACCGACCCTATACTGATATTTCGTAGTTCATGTCGTAGACACTAGCGCGATCCGGCGTTGAAGGGCGAATAGGTAAATGTCCCGCACACTGCAAACTAGGTCCCGTCAATTCCACTGAGTCAGACATCTCTAACGCCCTAACAAACGACATAGGACGTCGACGATTGTCGGGCACGGGAGGATTTACCGCGCCTAACTGATTTTTGCGATGCACTTGAGGACTTTGGGGAGGATACACGGCGACGCCGCCGCGCACAGCTGGATGATATGATCGTTGAGGCGCATTATATGACGCCTGTTGCGTGGGACTAGTCGGATTGGAACGATAAAATTCTTGAGCTTGAGCAGGAGGTGGATAACCGGGCGATGTGTCCTTCCACATGTAAACACCGCGTTGAGGCGAATTCGCCAACTCCCTGATATTATCCACAGTGTTGTTCGAACGCGGATAGGAAAGTTGAGCTTCCTGACGCACCAATTCGCCTTCGGACATAAACCGCCTCTGCGGACTTCCATAGTTTTGCGACGCCATCTGACGCTGCACCTGACTCGTTTGATTTTGGAAGTCGTAATATCCAGTCGGCTGATGATTCACAGCTACACCAATAAAATCTGGTCGTCGAGGCTGTGTGGGAGTGCTGGGGTTAGATCTGTGAAGAGGCAAGCAACTACTAAAAAAAAATCTAGCAAGAACATGTAAAAACAAAAGAACGCAAAAGCCGAGCTTACATTGTTATCAGGGCCACCTACAAACAAAATCAACAGATTCAGGTCGGCTCGATAAGCGTTGGCAGCCAAAATCGCGCTTCAGTCGAGCTTTTCACCCAATTTTCTCGGTTGTTAGGTAAATATCAAGAAGGATAAATAATAAATGAAATTTTCACCCTAACTTGGATTTAAAGCTCTCCTGAAGCATTAAACCTTTAAAAACATAATGTAGACAAAAGTGAACAATTGAATCCGAATCGGCTTGTAATTCCCAGAAATAATTTAAATTATCTTTTGATAATAATGAAGATGAGAAAAAGAAGACGAATGAGAGCACATGCAGTTAAATTGCATTTCAATTTGTTCAACGCAATCATGCTCGAAAGTTATGCTTACCGTCGAATCGGACTGGACATGGCTAAAGGTGTGGGCACTCCTAACGCTTTGATGCGTTGCTGCATGGTTGGCGATGGACGCTGGGCGTTGAGGCTTTCGGGTGTACCACTACGAAGCGGATCAAGTCCTCTCGGTCTGGGATGAGGACTACACCTTGGGTAATGTCGCGGGTGCCGTGGAGATTCACCCTCTACAGGTGGTAAAAAGAAGTTACTCTTAGATCCATGTCTCTGCAATGGCGGTGTCGGTTCGCAATCTTGCGATTGTGATGCTGAGGGTTCCATGTCCAAATCTGATCCGTCTCTTCCAGGCGAAAGCTACAAAAACAAAAATTAATAATTGTCAAGGTGAAAAAATACATTAGAAACTTCTTACTCATGGAATGAGAGGAAAAGTGGGGTCATAACAGGAAGTAATTGGGAGGCTAGAAAATGTTAAGAAGAAATGGTTTAGGATTTTAGACATTTTCAAATCCTATCTTAAGGGAAATCTTAGAAAATTACAGAAAATGTAGAAAATTAAGATTCAATTTTTCCTTGGCTTTAAGATTTTCTGGATTTACCAAGATATCTTAAAATTTTCTAAATTTCCTGTTTTGCCATTTTCTAAAATTGCAATAAACAAAAACAATAAAATTGTTGAAGATACCAACTTCCCCCACCCGTGCCTCAGCAAAATCCCTAAATTCTTTTTACAATATATTTATTTACCCAACCCTTGATTTCTAAATAAGTTCCGATCTAAAGAATTTCAATAATCTCCATGTATTTCCAAACAAGACACAAAATTTTTGAGATAATTATCCCTAGATTTTTACTGATTAATTAATTTTTCGTGGAGCTTAATCACAGGACGATTGCAGGTATTGCCGATAGATATAGGATTCCGAAATCAAATATCTTGTTAAGACTGTTGACTCTAAAAAGAAGGCAAATGGTTTACCTTGTTGTATGCATTGGAGTTAATGTTTCTGACACCGTTGCTGTTGTCCATGTAGGTTTTAACTTGGTTGTCGTTCGTGATCGTTGCGATTGGTCCGTGGGAACAGTGTTTACGTTTCACTACATATTTGCCAGGTTTAATTAGACTAGGAAATTGGGGGCCACATTGGGTGTAGCAGCAATTGTCCCAGCAGCCTCTGGAGAACGGATTGTAACCACCTTTGAATTTGCCCGTCACTTGTTCGTTGGTGGTGCGCCCCCGTGACACTAAAACCATATGGAAGCCGGTCAGTCCAAATATCGGGATGGCAAGAATTCCTATGATGCTCATTAGGATCATACTAAAATAAAGACAAGTTACAAGAAGGCCGAGGGAATAAGTGTGAGAGGCTACTTACGCTATGATTGGTTCGACCTCCGATAATCTATTCTTATTTTGTAACACAAATATTAGGCTTAACGTAAAAATACTAATCATATGTACACTTAATGATAATAAAAAGAAAAAAAAGAATCTATAGTTCCGCCTTCCTATACAGTTGTTCACCCACGGACAGTGATGATCGAAAGTCTACAAAAAAAAAGTTTGTAACGTAAATTTAGTAAACGCAATAGACACTCACTTCTATACAATGATTACAAACACTGCAATGGGAACACCTGGGAGGACGATAAAATTTACAAGTGACGCACCATTTCATCCTGACGGTGATTCCGTTAATGTCAACATTTTTATATAACGGCGCCCTAAAATCGTCTTCGCGGTCTTCGTCAGGTGGAGCTGCAAAATTGGGAATAGAAATGGGAAAAATAAAACTAAATTATGAGGCAACAACCTTTGGGTATGACACCTGGGTCCATAAAAGTCGCTAAAGTAAAATTTGCTAGCACCAAAAATGCAATCAGTCCTTGAAATATTGGCACCCATGGATAACGAAATATGTAATACTGAGCCCTAAAAACACACAGGTGAAGTGAAACGGAGACAAATTACATAAGACAACTTACGGAAAATAGAAAAAGAGTGTAGTTGCGCCCAGGAGAAGTGCCCAAGCGAAAGTTGCGGGAATGTATCTCGTTTTTACATCGCACTTTGGCATAATGTCCGTTACGAATTTGTAGTAAATAAATTAAAAAATGTCGACATGAAATACTAAAATCATTTCGTTCGGGTCAACATGGCTGATTATACAAACGTGAAAAATTGTGTGTCGCGGATTCGCAATATTCCGACATCAAAAGTCAAAAAAAAGTGACACTTTACTCACCGGATGTGTCGCCGCTACCAACCCAACAAATCTGTACGAAAATAGTGTAGTTGGGTTCAAATTCAAAAATTAAAAAATGCAGGAAATTCTTCGAACTTTTCGTATTTGATTTTTTTGTACAAATTTAAAAATAAACTCTCACGAAGGAGCGGAAGCGGAGTTAATTTTTGTCGCGATTTTTTTGAACGACAAATCCGAACCTAACTTTTACGACCGGGATATTCAAAAAATTAACTTAATTAAATTTTTTTAATTTTGTTAATAGAATTATGAATTTTCTAACCGAAATAATTGAAATTATTTATTTTATCTGATAATTTCGACGTGGGGTTTTCATTGCCACACGTGTGGCTACCCCGACTACCGCGGTGTGTTTTGATGACGCAAACTTTGTAAACTAAAATTTGACTCAAAATGGCCGAAGTAAATTGTGATTGTATAGTAAAATTATACGACGCTGGTTCATTATTTTGATCGGTAAATGATTAGAATTATGCTATTTTATTATATTTAAGTGTGGTTACAATAGGAGGGTTGCGGGTTAAAACTTTTGTGACGCAGTTTATTGCAATTTTATTGCCCGGGTAATTTCTGGGTAAGTTTTCTTGTTACTTGTATTTGCGTAATGTAAAATTGTTAACTTGTGGCGGTTTTGGGTGCTTTAGTTTCGTGTTGAAGTTTTTCAATTTTTTGGTTCATTTTAGGTTTGTAAAATGGAAGAACCCACTCGCGGCGAGTGTTTGGTTAGTGGTAACCAAGATAAGGGTGTGAATGTGGCGGTTTCGAGCGTTATTGATATGCCTTCGCTGGAGGCTTGCAATGACGTCGCGTTAGAGGAGCTTGCAATCCCTACCGTTGAAACTTCCAAAGTCATAGAGATTTCAAACACAGTCGAAGCTGCCCCAGCAGTTGAAACTTTGGAAAGTGTCACCGTGGTACATCCCACCATTGAAGTTGCCGAAGCGGAGATACCTGAAGAATGCACTGCAAAAGTGAAAGCTCTCACCGAAAGTGAACCGGAAGCCTGCAACGCAGACGTTGCTCCGGTACCGGAAACTATTGTAGTGGAATTGAACGAACCAGAGGCGGTTCTTCATCCAAAGCCTGAAGAAAATTTTGAAGCACCACTCGAAGAAGTCAAGAGTGAAGAACCTTTAAATAGTGCCTTAAGTGAGAAGCATGCGGTTGATAACGGAAAAATATCGGCGGAACAAAAATCTGAATCTGAAATTTTGCTTCAAGATTACTGCCTGATCGAAGAGCCAGAAACACAACCGACTGGTTTAAATTCTACATACGTCGAGGAGATTTCCTCCATTAATGGCGACGAAAAGGTCGAAGAAGTTGTGACCGTCGCGGAGAGCGTTCCCATCATCACGTTACCACCGGAAAATTCCATGGAAGTTGACGGCATAATCGAAAATTTGGACGAGGAACATGTTATAATTGACGAAAACGTCGTGATCGAAGAAGAAGAGGTGTTAGAACTGAAGGAAGATGATGAAGAAGAAGCCGAGGACGTAAAAACGGCGGAACAAGAAAATAGCGTTCTCGCCAGCATACCCTGTCATGTTTTGGGTCGAAACGTTGACAATCCCTTGGAAGATCCGGTGAAAAACGGGCGAGTCTTGTTAAAACCCCGTCTGGGAGTCAAAATTCCCTACCGCAACTTGACCAGTCAAATCGTTTCCAAACAAGAAATTACGGAAGAAATCATGGAACGTTCGCGACTTCGACAGTCGTCCGCCGAACTTCCCCAAGGCGGCGACATTTTCTTCACAAAAAAACTCACTCAACGACTCGCCAGTAAATTGGGCAACGAATCTAACGAAAAACCTGCCAAAGGTTCGCTTCCTTCCTCATCGCCGTCGTCGTCGACCCTTCCAAGCGCGCCAACTAAATTAGATGTAAGTGCTTGCGAAAGTTCGGTTAAAAGCGTGGATTCGTCGAGCAAAATTGCCAATTCGGATTTAATTGCCTTGTTGGAAGGTGACGACGATATCGAGTGGAATTTAGAAACCGGCAAACCCGCGTCTCCAATCCCTGCCAAGAAAAACTCCGCGGAATGGGAACGCGAGGTGGCCCTGAAGCAATTGCGCGAATTGCCTAAGGGAAACTCGGGTTCCCACAAAATTGGCTCGAGTGCCACTAAAATTCCCAAACCCTCAGCTCCAGAAAAATCCGAAGCGAAAAGTGAAGCCTCCGAAGACCTCAACATCGTGCCCCGTTTTTCGTCAAGTTCTGTTATGAAAACCTACACGCGCAAGCGTAAACCTTCAGGAGACATCCAGTCTATACTATCGCAGAACAAAAAGATAAATTCCAACAGTGCCGAACCGAAGAATGCGGAACCTAAACCTAAAGTTACGTCTGCCACTTCAAAAGCTACGGCAGAAAGTCAAAAGTCATCTTCTAGTCTCTCAAAATCCGCGAAATCGACAAACATTAGAAAGCCATCGACTGACAAAAAAGAATCGGCTCAAACTAAAGAGGTAAAGGAAAACAAAAAAGAATCTATACAAGTAAAAGAAAACAAAAAAGAATCTGTTATAACAAAAGAAGTTAAGGAGAAGAAACCGGCAGCGGAGGCAGTGGTTCCTATCAAAAAAAGATTATCTACGTCGGAGAAAGGCACTCCAATTGCCGAACCTTCGCCAAAAGGAGCGATTTCGCCCAATACATACATTAGTAAAAGCTCGCGCGTCGTTAAGCGCAAGAAAATTTGGGACCCCGACGAAGCGTCGCCCACGATTAAGTCTCCTCCTTTTAAAGCACCAAAACTGGCCGATACGCCGAAAAGCAGCGAAAAAGTTGTCGTCACTCCAAAACAGAGCGAGAAGAAAATGAAGGTTTTGAAGTTAAGCAATGATAAAGTCAAACCTGTAACACCTCAAGTCAAAGTTTCTCAGGAGAAGATTACTCCGAAGCCGAAAGATAAAATCCCTGTTGTACAACTGATAAAGAAGTCGCCGCCGCTCAAAAAGAAAGGTGGTCGCTTATCAGAGGTGGATAGACTTTTAATGGACGAAGGAGCGGTTAATCTGCTTTATTCCGTCAAAAACACCGACGAAGTCCAAAACCTAATGAATAAGAGGAAAAAGAAAGGAATGATTTCATTAGACAGGGCTCAACGCGATTTGATGAACAAAACGAACGAAATCAAAAACGAACTTCAGTTGAGCAGCACGAAAGATTCCCCTATTTCGTTGAGAAAGAAGGAACCCACACCGAAACCGTCGCCACTGAAAGACGTGACAGCGGCAATTATGCAACGTAAAAAATCGAAAGATTCTATGAGTGGATCGGTCCACAGTCCCCCTGCATCGCCTAGTTTTAATTATGCCGATCAGGCGGACGCTTCGAGGATAATCAGGCGCCATTCCAGCAGTTCGTTTTCGAGCGAAACTAGCGACGATGGCGATTCCTCCTACAAACCACCCGACAGCGGGACCGAGAAGAAAAAGAAGAAACTGAAAGCAAATCACGAAAAACCGACGAATTCGGTGGATAAGCAGGCACTAAATAGGGAAATGGCTAAAAATTTCAATAGGTTGTCGACCGATGATGCGGAATATGCACATTATGAGAATTTAAGTGTTAGGAAGCACGATAACTTGGTGCAGCTGATCTTGGCACCGACATCCACAACCGGTCATTTGGCATTGACGCTTTCTGTGAGTTTTCGATTTCGCCTGGTTGATGTTTTGTATTACCTTTATTTTTATTGCAGCTCATGGAAGAACTGGAGGAAGTTTTGAATGTTCTAATGAACGACGATTCGTGCCACGTGGTTTTAGTTTCTTCGGATGGCAATTCCTTCTGTCAAGGAATCGACTACAATGAATTGTATTCAAATATACCCGATGTAAGGACGAAGGTGGCCAATACCTATGCCAATGCTGTGAAGTAAGTTGCTAAATTTTTGTATTAATTTCTAATTATTCCACAGCTCAAGTACCTGTCTAATGATTTTGTTTTTTGCAGAAACTTTTTGGTGTCTTTGGCGAAGTTTCCAAAAGTTTTGGTGGCGGGAGTGCATGGTGCCAACATAGGCTTGGGCGTTACGATGTTGCCCTTGTTTGATATGGTTTTGGCAAGCGATACCGCCACTTTCAGTACGCCCTACGCAGTATTGGGATGTCCGGCCGAAGGAGGTAATTTACTGACTTTGCCTCACATTATGCACAATTCTTTGGTAAGTCAGGTACTTCAAAATAGTAATTTTTTTAACAAAAATCGTTTTGTTCTAGGCGAGTGAATTATTTTTTGCCTCTCGTAAATTGACGGCAGCTGAAGGTTTACGGCAAGGTTTGGTGACTCGAACGTTGTGGCCTGATAAATTTCAGGAAGAAGTAATTTCAGTACTCAAGATCATTGCAGGACAATCTCTACAGGTTTGTTTACTGTTTGAAGTGTTTTCTTACTCTTAAACTTTTATTTTGTGCAGAGCATGCGGGTTATTAAGAAGCAACTTCGTCGTCAGTTGTTGATCAGCGTGGAAACGGCGCTAACGTCCGAGACGTCGCTCCTGGTGGAACACTGGACGAGTGATGAATGCCAAAACAATTTTAAAAACTACAGTTTAAAACTTAAGTGATTTTGTGTGGGTTTTTAAAAGTTAGGTTTATGGTACAAATTGAAAATAAACTGAATTGTTTCGGAATCGTCACCGACTGCAACATTTTTTAATTTTTTTTTTTTTATTTGAACGCATTTTATTATGACAAAGTTTTTTTTTCTTTAATTTTAAAGAGCCTTTTTGTCTTTTTTCTGAGAGGCTGTATTAGTGGTAAAGATTTCATTAAATGGGTTTGCTTTCATTTGAGTTGCGAGGTGCTAATTTAATCATTACATTTTTACAATAATTAATTTTCATTTAATGAATGATGACGAGGAATGCATGTAATTATAAATGTACAAATCTGTTCTCTTCTGTAAGAAATTTTAACATGCGGTTTTATCACGCTGTAATTTTATTTCTACGTAAGTGAATTATTTTAGATTTTCGATTTTTATCAAAGGTTTAAATTTGAAATTAGTTAATTAATTGTTTAAGTCAATTTTTTTAAATAATAATTGATGAAATAATTGCAAGTTGTAAATAAAAAAGATGCAATCATTTTCAATTACTTTATGATTATGTCGTTTTTTAAAAAGAAAATCACTGAGGTTATGCTTATAGTTTCGAATGTTGAAGTGCATATACATATATTATATATATAAAAATATATTTGTTTACTTTGGATTTTTAATCTAAATTTAATATTGCAAACCTAACTTCCTGCTTTACCTAATCCTCTTTACTTCAATTTTTTCAGGTTTTACCAGAGCCGGTACTCTGTAGCAGTAGAAAATATATTCAACATTTCCGCCTTCCTTTCAAGGTAAAAATTAGATTTATTTAAATCGGAAATCTTGAAATCCAGAATTGTTTGTTCTTGACTTATAATACTTGGATAATCTTGATCGACTGCTTGCAAAACTCCAGGGAACAAGAAATCTGCTCTTTCAAGTAGCATTCACACTCGCTTACATAGGGCTTACTATGCTATCTGAGCTTTAGTGGAAGCTCAGTTTTGTTTCTATTCCTAGAACCATCCAAAGCTTCGAGTAGAAGTCTCAGTGTGAATCCTTCTGTAATGTTGGACTAGGATTTTGAATCTCAAGCCAAAACAAATGCATAGGTTGTAGTTGTTTACAAAAATAGGAAGAAACCCGCAGATTCTTTTATTAGAATAGACGACACAGTTACTGAGATTGAGATGATAGGATCTAAATTAAATAAATGATGCAACCCAACATACACTACTTGATTGCTGATTAAATTTTCTATTTTTTGTCAAAATAAGAATCTTCGAATAGAATTAAACAGAAGTGGACCCAAATTTACACTTGGTCTACCTATGGTCAATGATAGCTTTACTTTGTATCTCTAGCATAATTTTTTCTGATCAGAATTTGGGATTTTTAACCTCCCTCCTCTATCCCTGAATTGCTGCTTGGTCTTTTTTAAAATATAGGGGTTTCTCAGGGTTGAGTACTTACCTAGTGCTGTTTTGCAAACACAACATGCGGATGGCCAACTTTCAATTTTTCATTTCATTAAATCCTTTCTTCAAAATTTTCCGTCTCGTTTCTTCAGTTTTTAGCCGATTTTTTCCCGATAGCAGAGAATCAAAACAAATATAAAAAAAATTTTTGAAAACCGCATCCAAAAAAACGAAGAAAATATAAATTTTTATATATTATTTCTTAATTTTTAGATGGAAACTGTTCGATTCCAAAAATGAAAACTGTTGGACACAGAAGGTAGATTTATTTTTAATTTTTTTATTGAATCGTAAACTCCACATTTTTAAACCAGCATTGGTCAAACTTTTTTGCAAGTTATATTTAAATTGGAGACGTAACTTTCTCTTCTTTTGGTTTTTTTTTGGATTTGGAGAAAAAGATTAGAATTAAAAATTATTTATTTAATTATTTTACATAAATTAGACTAGGGGGAACAAAAAATAGATAAATTATGTTAACAGCCGATAAATAAAGTGGGATTTCGGTGACGAAACGAAGGTATTAAAAATGAGGCCACAAATTAGTAGTAATATGAGACATCCTTATCCCTAACGATGGGATGATGAAGGTGATGGTGAGGAAGGTCGGACCAAGACGAATCCCTTTCGTAATTCACATCTGTTGAGGAATCTACGCGCTGAAAGCTGAAAGGCCACGTCTGAAATTACAAATTAATTTGAATTAATTTCTACTAATTGCATGCAAGCTGAAAATATTTAAAAAAAATTTATACAGAAAAAGCGTCGACGAACAGCTGGAACCATTCCTCGGCGTCGGCGTTTTAATTATTACATTGACATGACAGTAAGATGTTTATTTAAGCAGAGTGCCACTTGGGCACAACCGTTTAACATAAGCAAATTCTAAAATTATACTACGATTTGTGTATAATAATACTTTTAAAGCAAATAATCAAATCCAAACCATTGTTTTCTCCTTGCTATTCCAAAAATTTGTAAATATAATTTCAACACTTTTATTTTTTAATAGTAGCGATTGTTCATTTTAAAAATATAATATTATCTAAATTTAATACCTAAAAATTGCAAATTAAAATTTCTATGTAGTATTTGCCGTCGCGAATGAGATCAAAAATTGGAAAAACGCCGATAACTTTTTCTGTAAGGTGAATTTCGAGTTGATAGCCGTAAGGAATATTAAATCTATGCCCATTCGCAATTTTATCTTTTCAGAAAATTTGGAGTGTCGTAGTTTTGCTCATTTTTACTAGACAGGTTATGGGCCCAGATTATAATAAAATAAAATACTTTTAATATAGAGGTTTCTCTAAATAGTTTTGATGGCACAATTGAACACTTGCTACCGGTTTTAGACTTAATTGTTTTGCAGTTTACCTAATTCGTTGTTAAAACTTCTAAACTTGGTTGAAAAAATTCAGCTGAATTTAGCTAAACCAGATATTATAAAAAAAAAAATTAAACTGGTCTTAATGGAATTGAATGCTCAAACTTTCATAAATTTTTTAAAACTATTTTTTACGCAAGTGAACAAAATTCAGTGTATAGATGAAAACTTCATAAATCCAATGATCTTTTCGTTAAGACTATTAAATTTATTCATCAAAGCAACGAATTTTGTTTACCGGAGCAAATTTTTTCTTAGAGTATTTCATACAGTAAGTTTCAAAACTTAAAAAACAAGATGACAGGACAAAAAATAGCTCCTAAGGCGATTTTCTGCATTTTAATGTAAAATTTGATATTATTTTGAAAGCCGACGCGTTTACAAAGTCCATTTTACCATCGGTACCATCACAGAAGACACATTCACATCACAGGACCGTGGTAAGACACTCAAAATGTTAACCTAGCTCACACAGGATTTAAATATTTTTTCACTCGCGAACAAACGAAGTTTTAAAACCGTCGAAGTTGATTTTGTTTCTACTTACCAGCGTTAAGGGATGTTTATGATTTTGTTCGACTGGAACGGGCTGATCCATGAGGACTCCTCGTAAATGTGCAATGTAGCTTGTTGCCAATCGGAGAGTGTCCAATTTTGATAATTTCGTGTCCGCCGGAACCCAGGGCAGTGTGGTTTTCAATCTACAAAATGCTTTGCTCAAAACTCTCATCCGGGCTCTTTCTCTTGCATTGGCCGCATTTCTTTGCGGATGTTTCGGATCGTCAATTTCTTCATCAGATTCGGTTTGGTCAAACTGTCGTCGTCTTCGCGGCATATTTATTCTGCAAAAAGGTTTAAAATCAAAAACCATTTTCAAAAAAGTTTTGCGTTCTTACCTTATCCGGATAATTATTCTCAAATCACCAGAAAACCAAATTAATTTTTTTAGTTTTAAGGAAACACTTGGGTATCGCAAGAAGCACCGTTTCAAATTAACTGTGACCATCGTTAATTTTGGGGGCGGACTAAGTCATTAAAAACTCCTCCCATTTATTTTTGAATGCAAATCGTCTTCGACTCATATGTTTATTTAATTAGGAAAAACTTTACTATTTTAATTACATAAAAACAATAATAGTAATTTCGACGAGGAATTGTTTGTTTTACAATTTTACGAATTTTTTATATGATATTATTTATTTTGATTTGGGATATGATCGGGGTCCTAAGCAAATAAATATTTTTTCTCCCGAAATGTTTACATAGTTAACCCTTAAAGTGGCCTGTCGACTTATTATGCATCAAAATTTTCTATTTTACTTAATATTAAATTAGCCAAATTTATTTTTGGATCCCTCTAAAGGCGGAAATAACAGCTTAGACAATTTGATAGAGTCCACCTGGATCCGAAACGGTTCCCGACACTTCATCCCCAATATAGGCGCTGTTTGTCAAAGTTTTGACAAACAAGTACAAAATTTTCAAAATTTGTGGTGCCTTTTCGAAACCTATTAAATGGATTGGAACGTTTTCCTAAATTCGCATTACGATTTTATTTCGGAAATATTAGAAGAAGCGCAAAGCGAAGGAAATATCATCTCCATCATTCCGACGCTGACGTTTCTCCTATTTACGTTCCTCTTGGTCCATTACAAAGTTCACCGCT
This sequence comes from Cantharis nigra, assembly GCA_958510845.1. Lineage (NCBI taxonomy): Eukaryota > Metazoa > Arthropoda > Insecta > Coleoptera > Cantharidae > Cantharis > Cantharis nigra. Next base: position 940,672 of record OY294029.1, read on the forward strand.
GTTCTGGACCATTTACCTCTGCAAAGGTATATTTGTACAGGGTAATTTAATTTTTGCTTTATTGATTTATAATTTAAATTTTGCGAATTTTTTAGGAAATTTTATTTCAATGGACATTTTTTTACATTACTCGTGCGTGGTTCTTTTGCGTAGAATCCAATAAATTCGCCAATAAATGGTGCGAAAATCGAATCAAGGTAAAAATGTCACGGTAAAGGTGTATTTTCCAACTTTATTTGGGTTTCAATTTTTCAACCAATCAGATCCACCGATCTGTCAGATCTGGGGGTATGCCATAACCCCCAGACCCCTCAATATGTAATGCTGAGAGAATGAAAGCTTCCTATCTAATAGAGTCAATAACAAATCGGTCTCTGAAACCGGAACTAAAAATTTGAAAAATTGAAACCCATGCTAAATTGCTTCTCTATGCGTTCTTTTCAATTCAAATCTGACATTTTTAGAATTGGCACCACTCCAATAAATTCTTATGGTTAAATTCGCAGCACATCAATTCGGTGTCCTTCATCGTCATGACTTCCATTAGTATGGTTCCGCTTTACCTATTTTTTGTAAAGTGCATGTGGAGAAGACACATTCCCAACTTTTTAATGTGGCAAGTTTGTTCATCCAATTATTACTTGCCAGAATTTTAATTTTCCCAAATTTAGGATCGGCGACGATCCGTGGGCACGAAGCGAAATCGGATTGTCGGGACACTTTCTGGATCGACCCCCAAATTTTGTCTTGCCGAAACAGAAGGAGACTGCGTACAGATGCAAACGTTCAACCAGTGTCGAACAACCTGCAACCCTAAACTCTCAAGTACCACTTAGAAATTGTAAATCGCTTAGCGGTCTGAACAAAAGAAAATCGTTTGATGCTTTTATCTAATAAACGTATTAGGCTGGATTGATTTTTTTGGGAAACGGGGGGGGGGGGGTAAGGTAAAAAATTTAAGCACGAAAAACAATAATAAATTTAATTTTACCAAATTTAACTTACAAAGGCCTCTGATTATACCGAAAGACTTGTACGGGGGAGGTACCAAACCCCCTTCCGCACATAAAAACATATTATTTAACTAATTTAATGTTGTCAATATGGACGAACCCGTCGTTTTCATTTAATCCGTCCACGATTGTTGTGAATCAAACTGTTGCCCAATGGCTGAAGAGCAACAATTCTTGTGCGAGGCCCCAAATTATTTAAACAATTCCCTGTCAATGCAAAAAAGTTTTTTTAAAAAATAACATAGTAGATTGTTTCTCAAAGTTTCCAAGGCCTTCGAAACTCTTGAACTGCGCCATCTCTTTTTCAGAACTTGAACTAGGCCCGAATGTCACCGACTTAACGCTGACTGTTTGTTAAATCGACGAACTTTTACACATTTAAAGCAAACCCATATTTTCCGAAGTGATCGCCACGCGGTGACCAGAATAGAACGGCAGGTGCCACGAAAGAATGAGCTAGGTGGTTCTATCCTACTTCCCGGTGCGGTGGTATAATTACATTAAGCTAGTGCAAAATGGCTGCTTTACACCAGCTTTTCGATCCGAAAATTGATCTTTTTTTTTGTTTAAATCTAACACAGAATTATTTTTTCTTGTATAAATTTTCTACAAATCTAATCAACAGTACAAAAGTTATTAGATAAAATATGGCTGATATTTTACCTAACTGCCAGTTATCTAAACTAACCATTCAACTGTGTACAGATTTTGTGGTCACACCTCGGTACCGCTGCAGTAGGTCAGGGCGCTGTTTTCTGTCGAATGTTCGACCGTCCACATCATTTTCCATCTCTGAAACGAAACAAGCGGTTGGGTTAATGGAGTAAAATTTGGGCCGACGAGATAACGAACCTGCGGTATACTTCCCGGTGTGATCAAAAATTTGTAGATAATATATATGGGTATGCAAAAGATCGAGGAACCGGTGAGTGCGTAGCCCACGTACAAACTCCACTGGGGATACTTGTATTCCGTTCCCAGCATGTCTTCGTGGCCCAGGAGTGAAAATATAAAAATGAAAAGCAAGAAGACAGGACTTATGTACTTCCAGCATGTCGTCCAGAAGATTCCGGGTTTGTGACCCAACATCTTTTCGATATCTTTCGCAAAATTTTCCGTCTTGTATATCCAACAAACGCCCGCCGCTTCCACGAACACAACGAAAAGTATGGCTAATCCGGGGCCGTAGACGTTTAGCAGATTAACCAAATAGACCCCACCCTGAAAGCGGCGATTAGAAACTGAGTCGGTGGTTTACCGGCAGGAAACTTACGTAAGTTGTTGTTGGTAAGGCACATATGTAAATACCAAGAAGTAGAACCGCAACGAAAATTTCTCGATGCTTTCCCAACACTTTGGGATATTCGTCACAGAGGGCGGTTATCATGGCCTCCAAACCGCCGAACGTGCTGTCCAAACCAAGCGTGATTAGCATCAAGAAAAATATGATGGACCAAAACACGGAGCCCGTCATCGTTGCTATTGCTTCTGGATAAACGATGAACACTAAACCCGGACCTGGAATTGTGTTATTAGCTTATGACCGCTTCTGTTTCGTATTTATATTTATACCTTCAAGTCCTACCATTTCTATACTTTTGTGCTGAACGTGAGCCATATAGCCGAGTACGGAAAATATTACGAAACCGGCCAAAAAACTGGTCAAACAGTTGATGCTGCTCGTCAATATGGCGTCTCGGTAGCAGTTGTTGTTAAATTTGTTATAGCTCGACAAGGCGAGGAGGGTTCCAAATCCAGGACCGAGTGAAAAAAATATTTGCGAGGCGGCGTCTATCCACACCCTCATATTGTACAATTTGTACCATTCGGGCGTCAAATAGTATCGTATCCCTTCGGCAGCGCCGGGCAAAGTCACCCCACGCGCGAGTAAGATGATCAGCACCACGTAGGGGGCTAATGCGGTGACCCAAACTGCCTGAAAATATTTTAGTGCAATTATTGAAGTTGAAGCTTCAAAATAAATCATTACTAAAACTAGGCCTTATAGAAGAAGAGCAACAGTATTGGGGAAGATTTAAATGACTAGAAAAATGGCAGAATTAAATAGTAGATTTACTAATTTAATGCATATCATTCTGACGATGACTACTGAATCAGAAACACGTTTATGGTGCATGTGCTTTGTTTTAAAAATATATTTAAATTTTTATCAGCTTTGGTTAGCATAAATTAACATCATCCTTGACCCAGTACACTTCAATTTGTTATAATAACGAAAACCCATCCCATTAAATAATTACCAGAAAGCATATACATATTGAATTAATCAATGACTAGGTTAATCACGAAATGCGTTGTTGTTGGTATTTTATGTTGAATATTTAATTTGCAATTGCACATACAACATGTCCTGTGGCGGTTTGAACGGTAATTTTAGTAAATCAATTGTTTACACCTAAAGCTATTCAATTAATTACATTGTTATGTTACTGCGGAATAATACTACCGTATTACCTTTCCTGCACTCCTGACACCTTTCCAAAGCGAAAAATATACCAAAACGAAAACGGAAAATACGCACAATGCTAAGGCCGGTTTGATAGGCCCCATTCTGTTCAAGCCATCGGATTTGTATTGTTCTAGCACTTCGCGCCTAAAAATTTGAACCTATAGAATCGATTTTGAAAGAATGAAAATCGAACTCACTCGAAAAATTCTCTCGCAGGACTGGTCGAGTTCGCTTGAGGATTGAGCGACGTGACCGGTCTGCAGTCTCGTGTGTTCCAGACGTTGTCGCATCTCGTCCACGGAAGCTCTGATTGAAACGAAGCGATTAGGTAGTAGACTGCCCAACCGATTATCGTGTTGTAATACATTCCCATGTAAATGTCCAGTAAGCAAATGGCGTAACCCACACCTGAAATTGCGAAGATAATAAGTCAGGAATCTGTAAAGCTACAACTTCAAAATAATAACTTCAAATCTTAAAGTCATAGCGAACGTCTGTGGTTTGTAATAATAAATTTCGGCGACCAGTGCGTAGATCACTTACGTAGGTCAGGATAATTAAATGGAAACATATCAAAGTGAAAACTTAAAATAATTTTGCAAATTTGTTATTCTGAGAACTGACAGCCGCTCGTTCATTAGTAAATTACTTTTGTGTAATGAGGACAGTTTTGGAGACATGACATGGAAAATTCTGTCGCTCGTTTTGTGTTACTTGAAGTTTGTTAATTGTTTTCGAAACAAAAGAGTTTAAATTTTTCTTCCGTTGAACATTTGATGTGGGGTTCTCAAAATTTATTTTATCTATCGGACAAAAAAGGAAAAATGTAATTTAAGTTAAACAATTCAGGCATTTGCTCGCCTGCGAGGGTGGATAAATTTTAGCGGATGATTTAAAATTATAATATTTGCACTTGATTCGTCTAAAAGCTAAACTATTTCTCTTATGTTGACTGTCAGAGATAAACTGGTAATGAATTGAACATGAGCCCCAAATTACAATTCCATTTCTAACTAAAAGGTTTCTGTTGTTGCCCGCACATCTTCAACAATCAATCCCTTATTGGCAGACATCCCCTGATTTTTTAACTTTCGTCCAAAGTCACGCACTTTAAATCTTGGAGATTTGTTTTTCTTCGGCGGAAAGTGGAAAATTTTCTTTTTTTCTTTCTTGAGACGACGCTAAATTGTTCGTTCGATTTAAGTAAATAGTAAAAGATGTACAAACATTGACCAAGCAATTTAAAAAATTAAAGCACGAAAACAAACAGCTTTTCAATGAAACGTTCTATAGTTGCGGAATTGGAGAGACGGGAATTGAAAGTGTGATCCATTGTTGTCGTACCTCGCAGGTATCCGCCCCGAACAGTTTTTCGTAAAAAAACACTAATCAAAGCTTTTCTTTTCAATGCCGTTGTTATTATTATATATCCGACCGACTTTAAATTTTTTACTTTTTTAAATTTACGAGGTCCAAACCGAAAAAATTCGGGACGATGATATCGGAAAAATTTGCATTATTTTAATGCCTGTAATGGAAATCGAGTGCGCTTTTTAAAGAAAAAATCTGAAGAGGAAAGAAAATATTGGAGCGAACGTTGATTTATGAAAAAATTTTAATTTCGTTCGGGAAAGGTAATTGATTGATGTGACGTTTTTGATCAAGTTACACTTACCTTTCAGCGCCGGACATATTCTCTTCCATATTGTCAAACATCCACTTCTATGAAATTGACCTAACGCCAGTTCCATATAAAATAACGGAAGTCCTCCAAATACTAACATTATTGTGTAAGGAATTAAGAAAGCTCCTGAAATCACATTTAAATTTTCTTTAGTTTTTCGAATAATTAATCAAAAACACAATTATTTAGTTACAAATCCCCATAAAGGAATGGACTTCCCTGCCTTGCTACGTAAATAACTATTTGTTACAAAAATTTTCGCATTGTCCTCTTGTTTGAAAAACTAAGGTAATCGCAGGATGAGAAAATGCAGCTCTAAGATTTCCACCCCCACTTAATACTTAGATCCGCTTAATTATTCCATAGAAATTATTTTGTTTGCTTCCACGTTTGTATGTACATACATTTTGTGTTTCGCTCTCATCAATATGTTTAATATAAGTTAATTATTTCGTATATTCGCAAAGATAATAATTTAATACGACTTGAAGGAAACTTGGTATGAATAGAATCTAACGAGCATTCACAATTTTGCATTTAATTTAGTGGAAGACAAATTTGCAGACGAAATTTGATTAGCCCGATTCAAAAGTAAATGGAAGAAATCGAAACTCGCGCAAAGTTTTACTTTTAAATTAAATTATTGAGAAAGCTACGGTCTGAAAAATTACGGTTGCTCGTACTTACCTCCGCCGTTTTGGTAGCATATATACGGAAATCGCCAAACGTTGCCCAAATCGACTGCGAATCCAATGACGGCCAAAAGAAATTCCACCTTTTTGTTCCACGTCTCGCGTTGTCTGTCCGGCGTAAGTGCGACAACAACGACACGCGACATGTTTTCGGCTGTCGCTTTTTTAACTTTTTTGTTGTCCAGCATTTTGTCGCCCTCCCCTTGGTCGTCGTCCGTGCTTTCCGGAGTTAACTTGGTCTTCTCGTTGGCGCCCTCGCCGTCATTTTCGGTCGATTCGGTTGCGGCCATTTTTATTTTTGGAAAATTTTATAATAATAAAATCGTTGTAGGCTATTGACGTTCCATGCTGCAAGAAAAAGAATTTTTATTTGATTTCTTTGTGCGAAAGTTTTTGATTTGTAATAAAAAGGTGCGCTAGTGCGAAATTGTTATGTCTGTTTTTCGATACTGAAGCATTTTATTACATCATTTTTGTCCGGGACGTAAGGACAATGATTTACAGATAATGATGAAAAGGATGCCGCACGCGAAACGATGGCAATATAACACGCGCCAGAATCAACCCCGATCGAAAGTTTAAAAAAGTTCTACTTTTTGGGTCAGCGATAAACTGAAACAAACTCTTTATATTTGCTTAATAAAATACGCCGGTGAAAAGAGTTGATTATGATAAATTTGCCTATTGCGAATTTTTAAGCAAATATCAAAGGGCTGGGTTGACATGTTAACCGCACGAAGGGTTGGTTAAAAATCCAACAAAATTGTTTACCAATTCAAACTAATAGTCCAACGAAAGTCTAAAGCTTAACCGCAGTGTTAGATTTACTTCAAAGTGAATTTGCTCCTGCGTTGCAATATTTTATTGTAAATCCATAAAATTTTATTTTTTGTGACCCCAAGCGTTATATTATAGCCAACCATAAATTTTTTAATGGGCCAGCTAAATATTTTTTTTCTAAAAGTGCGGCTAAACGGAAGACTTAATTTGTCAAAAATTAATTGTCGTAAAACTAAAATCCACCGACCGCTCAGGAAGTTAAAAGTCACGATTGTCTTGTTCGTGTCTAGCGTGTAGCTCTCGTTAATGCAATTAAATTTATATCAAACTAATAGTAAAATACGAGGTGCAACTAGAAAGTTTCAAGACAGATAATCGGCGTAAAAGTCAAATGTCTCCATTCTGAGTAAAAAAACCCAAACTGTTTTTACATTTGACAAAGCCCCACGTTGGGCGCCAATTTATAATTTTAAAGTCTTTTGAAAAAGGAATATTTTAAATTAGAGAAACCCAAGCTTAGTCTTAGAATTTTTAAAATTTATTCAGAAAATCAAAATATAATTTATTAATTAGCCAATAGTTAATAAACTCCCCCCCCCCTATCTACTCCCCCACACCAAAAGACAATTTAAAATTTTATTAAATTTTAGCAAAGAAATCGATATTTCAATTGTTAATGTTTAATTTTTCTAAACAAAGTCGAAAAATGGGATATGGGAGTTTTGAGAAACACTTGAAGTAGTTTATGTTAACGAACAAAATTCATTGTATTGATTAATAAATTCATTGATAATATAATGAATTTTGTTTATCAGAGTAAAAATGATTCAGATGAACAGGTTAAACGCAATGGCTAACTCTAATGCAGGTTTTTGCTATTTATTAGTGAAATAATTATATTTTTACTTTTCAAAATTCGAATTTCATGTTTTCTGATTGATTGAATTACTTTCCAACAAAAAACTACAGCAAACTGTATCGATTTTTACACCTAACTTCGGAAAATATTGTTTATTCAGGTGCATTTTTCACTTAAATACAAAATTAAAATAAATATTCCGAATATAATAATTACAATCACAGATAAATTTATGAAATTAAAACTTTTGAAAATTCGAAATTTGGCAATTTTTTAAAACTTTCGTCGACAATTTTTAATTCTTAGCATTTGGAAAGCCAATTAAGTGAAATTAAATTAAAATGGAAGGCTTTTAAAGGAGTTGGAGTTAAAAATGTTTATTTTTAATTACTCTTGTTATTTTTTGAAAGTCTAAAGTTGTTTGTGAAAATTAATTTTGAAAACGCGCTCGATGATGGTCGGAACGGAACCTTACGCCGACAGGAAAATAAAATGTAATTGTTGAAAAAAACGCAAGTGATATTGTTAGACGTCATAGTGGAAGTCTTTGATGAATAATTTTAGATAAGCCACGGTGAGGGTTTATAAATGGGATGCTTTATGAAGTAACCCAAGTGAAAATGATCATGCAATGGATTACCTTTTCAAGTGGAGGCTTCCCCGTCAGGTGGCATGTTCGTTCTTGCGGAAATGCGTGTGCTGTTTCCGCCGATAGGATTGAAAGTCGGTCCTATCTGTTTGGTGTCGCGTAGTCCACTGACTCGATTCCTCTTCATCTGCTAAACTTTCAACTCCATGGATGGAGTGTTCAGGTAGCACCTGCGCTTCGGCAGCTCTCCTGAATATTTTTCATAAAAGCGGCATACACAATTTATCCCTCTTTGTACGAGTATGTGTGCATTATTCCCATTGTTAGTCCAATCGGGTTCATCTTTCAATATATAACAGGGCAAAAAATTCAATGTTTTCGTTTAGCAATTAAACAGAATTTTTTTAATTAAAACTTTCGCTGTCCAAGTGCAAAAGTTGTACCTTTAATTAAATATACAACTACTCTGACTTTAAGGGAGGAAATTAAAACTTACGGATTCTTAACGTTTCCGTTTTATTCGGCTTCACTTGCACTCGGTCAAAAAAATGAAGAGGGTCCAAATCTCGACAAAAAAAATAAACAAGACTTTTTGTGTTTGTTTACAATGATCTACGATATTTGTGGGATGTTCCCGGTCCCTGGACCCTTGTTAAATCAAAATATTTATGAGCTGTTTGTAATACGAAACCACCCCTTGCTGATGCGAAAGTTAAAATTTTCTCGGAAAGGTGTTCGATGTTTCTTGACAAATTTCAATTCTTTTTTCTCTGGCCACAATTTAAAATGATCGATTTCGCTACCCCGTGCACGGGATAAAATTACAAAAATATGTCTTTTCTGGACGGTTCGATTTTAAGCTGTAAACCCTCGATTTAACTCCACACGTCCAAGGGAAACAATTTATTTCAAAAAATCATTTTTTCAAAATCGATAAACAAATATTAACATGATTTGTAAATTCTGATTTAGTAGTAAATCCTGAAATGGAACTTAGTAGGCCTCTAGTACTAAAATGTTATTAAACAAAAGGATAAAGGAAGTCACTAAAGTATAAATTAAATTAAAAACAATCCATCTTCCCCCCCCCCCTTATAGAACTAGAGTCAATACCCAAACTTGGGTAGGTATTTTCTTAATATCTGTTCAAATTTCAGCTTTTCAGTTGGTCTAGAATTTAGATAAAGAAAAATGCAGGATTATTTTTTCTTGTCTCATCACGCATATACATATGCATGTATTAGTTTTATCGATTAATCCCGTCCAGTAAGTCCGAACTATTTCGATTGTAGGCTTTCTGGAGTTTAAAATTATTTTTTATTCTTTAAAATTTTTAATTTTGATTTTTATTTTATTCATTTTTACAAATTTACAGCTACACTGATAGTCTAACTGCAGATATGCAGGTCCTCATTTTGGTCTTGTAACATTTTAATTCCTCTTTCAGGAAAAACGAAAGACATGTCTCTAACATTTCGGGAAGAGGGAACGAAGCATTCTTCAATTTGGGGACTGTTGATCTTTTTTCCTTAGCATTTCCACTTTTTTTCAAAGAGAAATTTCAACAATCTGTGAAGGTGAAAATAAAAAACTTGAAAAATTCGAAAAATTAACTTTTTCTTTAGCCAGCCGCCGCAATGCCGAATAATAATTTAGCAATTTCCTAGCTACGCAGTATAAACCAACATAAATCTGCAGGTAAACACTAAATTTGAAGTTAATTAGTCAAATAGAACTTGAAATATTACGTCAACCATTTGGAAAAATGTACCTAGTAGGAAAAATCGATTTTTTCGAATTTCTAGATTAGAATAAAAATAATTTTGAAAATATTTTCCAATATTCTGTAGTTTGTGTAGAAGATAATAATTATATTTATATCTGCAACTAAAATTCATAACTATCAGAGGTTTAGCTATCATTTGCTATAGTCAATTTTAAATTTTCGTTCCAAGTGGTTATGAGCTTAGCTACTCAACTTATCAACAGATCTACTGCTGTTTAAGCGGATTAAATACTCTATATGGGAAAATCATTCCTAACAAAAAAGAAATCTTATACAAAATGACATCATCCAACGAAGAAATTTTATTACAAGTTCCTCAGGTTATCTATAAAAAAAGCGTCGGAACGTTGTATCTGATGGAGGAACGAATGGTCTGGAAGACTGAAAATGAAGACACCGACAGCGATTCAATCTCACATTTATATTGTGATATCAAATCACAACAAGTTTCACCTCCAGGCAAGGAAAAGGTTATTTTGAAAATTGTTCTTCGTACTAACGATTGGTTTACTTTCAAGTTTTTCAATCCTGGAGGCGCCCAAGATCAAACAGACGATCTAGATCAAGTCAAAGTCCACTTGTACAAATTATTAAAAGAATCTAAAAAAAAGCTTGACCGAACTTTACAGGATAAACATAAATTTCTTGTTTCTCACCCCGATAGACTAAAACTGTACGAGGACCTGGTGGTATCGAAAATTATCACGTCACAAGAATTTTGGGCGAATCAAGCCACAAAATGCGATTGGGTTCAAGAGGTACAACCTCCAGAGGTTGGCGTTTCGAGTGCTTTTTTGTCCGAAATAAAGCAACTCGAAGCCGATGGCGATGGTTTAAAATACAACATAACATCTGATACGATTGAATCCATTTTTAAGATCTATCCTTCCATTAAAAATCTGTACACGCAGCATGTACCAATCACATTAACAAAAGAACGTTTTTGGGCCAAATTCATCCAATCCAACTATTTTCGGAAAGGTGAAAAATACTTGGAGGATCAAGATTTGTTCACCGAATGTAGAAAGATCGATGATAAAGAAATGAAGAAAGCTTTTTCAAATGGAATAAAAGATCCATTGCTCGATATTGCTTCTTTTGAGGATAAATGTCTGCACGAAGGGTACGGCTTACAATCAGAATCTCATAGCGAAACTGGCAGTCAAACTCTGATTGATCGGGTTAATAGCCAGTCGACTATGGTGTGCAAAGAATTAAACAACAAAATGGAACTTTCAGGTTATGGAAAACGTAAAAGTGAGGAGCAAGTTTCCCAAATCACTAAAAAGCAAAAACTTACGTATGACGATTTGGAAAAAAATGATAATCTCGACACTAGATCCCCATTAAATTTAACAAAAGTTGAAAGGTATTTCCACGGACCAAGATCAAAGGTGGTATTAGAAAATATAAATCCAAACGATGTGATAAGGGCTACCACAGAAATTCGCCGAGAGGCTGAGCAATGGAAGGATTTAAGGAGACTTCCATCAAGTTCCTTAATTAGCCCTGAAGCTGCATTCGAAGCTTTAAGGGAATTAACCCTGAAAGATACGGTCGTGAAAAGTTGTCAAGTAGTACCCAACCATGTAGAAGAGATGGTAAAAAATTTGTACCAATCCCTATGCGAGCTATTACATCAGTTTTGGAAATGTTTTCCACCTACCACTCCACTATTGGAAGAAAAAGCATTTAAAATGCACGCTGCTTTAACGAGATTTCAAAGTATCAAGTTAAAACCATTTGAAGAACAACTAAAAACCAAATCGTATCTTTTGGGCCCTAACCCGACGAAACATATGAATCAATTACTTGAAGCTGCCAATCAAAAATTAAATAATTGGCAAGAAATTAGATTAAGATTTTGACAATAACTTTTGGTTTTAATATTTATGACGGTGAAGCAGGGGAGGTTGAGCAGCTGTGTAAAAATATCCCCGGGTTGGACCAATTTGATTTCAAAATTTTTATTTAAAAAAATCACTTTTTACAAATTGCTAAATATTTACAATTAGATGCAACATTTTAAAATAAATTAAAAACTTAATTAAAAAATTTATTAGTTTCTCATCATTTTGCAAACTTGTAACAATAAATTCTTTTTATACAAATAAAATGGGCAAAATATGTTTTTATTATCCACTACTATCACTTAAATTAATAAAACATTTTTCCCGATTTCACCGACCCAACATCTGCTAATAAAAATAAAATTAACACAAGACACACTTTCACAAATTTAACAACAAAAAAACTTAGGTATACTTATACATACATACCAATCGATTAAACAAAAATATTAATTACGAGCCGTTGAAATCGTTTCAAATAACAAACAAATCACTTACTTTTATTACTATTATTATTATTAGCAATCGTATCGTTGCGCCGATAGAATAATAAGTATGGAACCCGCGTTCCTCCGGGCTTGAGCACGCTCTCTTCCGGTATGGGCTTGACGGACGCGTCATCATAATGCAGCCAACTCAAGTAGCCCACGTGATAGGCGTCAGTCACGTAGTGGCCCTTGGTCGCCTCCTTGCCCTCGTGATAAACCACGGCAAACAATTTGTACTGCCTCTCTTTAGCGTTGTAAGCGGCAGACAAAATCTTGGGTTCAATTTTCAAGTCAATAGGAAATTCCAACGCCTTAGTTATCTTCGAACAACCGTCCACTTGATAGTCAAAACACTTGACGTGAAATACTAAAACCAAAGGCAGCTTATCTATCGTTACTTGTTGCCATGCCTCGATTTCTTCATTTGTTTTTAGTGACGTAACTCCTTCGAGTGTGTTTTTATTTACCAGATGCTCCAGTGCGTCGCGAATGCTCTGGGATTTCTAAAAATCAAAGATTTGATTTTTTTATCCATGTGGATACAAACGTTTTAACTCACCTCAACGTTCAGTTGCAAGGTAAAGAAGGGTTGAATATTGTCCGTTGTTTGGTCACCCGCACGGTGCACTCTCGATCTTAATAGGCCACCAAAAATATCGATAATGGGCGTCCTGTTGAGTTCCGTACGTCTCGTTATGCTTCCTTTATTTTTTGGCCCCATCACTTGCCACTCTTTGTCTTCCTCTTGGTTCGAAATTGTGTGACTCGTCGTGTTTTGTACTCCCACCAGTTTGAGCAACTAAAAAGCAAGTTTTCGTTATAAATGCAAAATCTCAATTTATAAATGGTTGTCTTACCTCTAGCATTTCGTCATTTAATCCATTTAAAAGGCAACCAAAAAATTCTTCGGCATCCTCCTGTCGACCCTCGACTATGAAGGTGTCGCTTCGAACGCCATTAAAAATTGTGTTCATCCAATGCGCTTCGATTGGAGTGTCGCAATTTATAGCAACTTGGTGCTGATTGCTCTTTTGAGTTTTGTTTAACCTGCGGCCGACCCTTAAACCTGAGGGAAGGTGCTGGAACTCCTTCACCAATCGAATCCTGCAAAAGAAAAACTTTAACTTTTCCTTTCTGGGAAACCCCACATTCTACTTACATTGCATCAATAATCGGAGTGACCTTCTTCATCTGCGTTGACGACATTAAAGTTTCCGCTAAACCAGAGAACAGATTATAGACTGGAGGGCACGCCATAACGGCCTGTAAGATCGAATTGATGTAGCAGTAATTGCTGCGATTGATTAAGCCACGCGGTTGCAAGCTGGTGATGCGACTGTCTATCGTGTGGGTCGACAAAAACTCGCCCATACGATGCAAATTTGGATCGTCTCTGTTTGAATGGAATGGCTCTTTGAGTACAATCTCTGGGACGGGAGGTTTCTCGACGACCACCGCTGCTTTCACAGGTTTATTTTCGATGACCACAACCGTCTTCGTTTCTTGTTCCTTAGGCTTAAGCACACTGGCCCAGGACTTTGTCGTTTGTGTACTGGGTGTAACAACTACATCCGGTTTTATGCCATTTACGTTATTGTTAACTTCTTTTGCGTGATTTTCGTCATCGATTCCGTTTATGTGTTGATAACTGTTGCAGTAGCCGTTCTTGAGTGGAACTTCAGTGATGTTTATATTATTGCTGACCTTAAAAGGGGCCGTCGGTGGTCGGTGCATGAAGAGGACGGGAGGCGGACAAATTTGTGTTGCAGAACCTGGTGGTCCATAAGATGTTAGGGGAATCCGAATTCCATTCGTTATGACCTCTTTGGCTTCGTAGCTGCACGCATTTTGCGGTTGTTTTACCCAAGGCAACCGCACGTTGGGATTGCTGGTGTGCAAGGAGGATAAAATCAACTTGCACTCCGATTCCTCTACCCCGTTCAAATCGATGAACTGAATATCAAACTGAAAAGTGAAGGGTGAAGTGACGCAAGTTTTCATAATATTATAAAATCCAAAATACTTACCGGTGCTATTTTCTCCATCTTCACATATTTTTTTACAACATTAACACTTTAAATTAATCATCCTAGCTGGGGGTGAAAGTAATTTGATAATTTATCTACGAAAAGGTAACATTTGTGATGTATTTTCTAGAAAAATGCACTTAAAAGAAAAAACCACACTTTGAGGTTAAGTTCGAGCACACTTCTGTGCTTGTCGCATCACAGTGGTACCACCATTGGAAAAAATGCTGTTACCAAATTTAAGATTTTGAATTTTTTGAATCTTTTCGGAGTGGAATAACCCACAAAATATGTTTTCTAAATACATTCTAAAGTGTAGGTAGTACTCAAGTTAAAAAAAGGTTGAGGTCCATAATCCGAGACGTCTGACGCAAGTGAATTTATTATATCAGTCCAGTGCCGGCGCGACTTTTGCCCCCCCCCCCAGAGGGTTGAAAATTAAGGGCGAAAATATATTAAAAATACAAGTCAGTAATATTGTAATAGTTATACTTTTTTTGTATCCAGTCTCCACATCTGCTGATTATAAACAAATAATCGGAAGCCGAGTGAAAGCTAAAAATCTAAATTAAAAACAAATATTTTACGAATTTTATATATTAAACATTATAAATCTACAATTAAAAACAATTTATTCTGATTCTTCTTGAAAATTACTATTGTCCGAATCAGAACTAATTGAAGGGTCGCAGCCCGTTTCCTGCAACTCCACGTACTTATTTATAACGTCATTCATTTTTTGAACACTTTTCAGACGACCCTCCCTAATTTTGGCATTAAATTCGTTATTCTTCAATGTGGGATCTGGTACATCTTCTACAAAATGTTTCTGTACCTCGTAGAGTTCCTTCTGTCTGTTTCGCTTGATCAACTTGGTCAAGTTCTCAAAGCAAGATCGAATCTCCGACTTTAACTTCTCTTCACTCATTTCGATATTCCCTCTTCTGGCAATCTTTCTCAAAAATGTATTAAACTCATAAAAGTCGGGTAGTATATTAGAATCCTGGTAGTTGTAATTTATGGCTTTGTTAATAAGACGATTCGTTGAGTGTGTAAATTTAAGGGGCAAATACGTTATCCGTCCCTCGTTTGGATCGATTCCTACCAACTTGCACAGTTTGATATGCATCTGAACCAACCTACGTTCGTAAGCTTCACATTTCAAGTAACTCGAACCTTCTTCGTCGTCTAAATCGACTTCGGCTACCTTCAACCTTTTGATTCTTTTCAACAGTTGATTCATAGTTTTACTTAATGTACTTATCTGTTTTTCCTTTTTCTCCTGTTCCTTTTTAACTTTCTGATAATTGTCTTGAGCCCACTTGAACACAGCGTGAAAGGAAACTATAGGAGATGAACCGCTGTCCATTTGTTTCGTATGGGTCCACAACAAAGTATCCAAGTCCTCCAATGCGTCGTACTTTTTAAGTTTCACGTAGGCTTTGACTAAATTATCCATCCGTGAGGTCAGCATCTGTCTTTCGTCTAACTTTTCGATGTACTCGCGACATCTGGCACAAAACTCGCGAAATTGCACGTCGGTTTCGGTATCTACAGCCTCTTCAATTACATTGTTCTCTTTGTCCTCTTCCAAATCCACCTCGGTCTCCTCATTCAAAGTTGTTTCTTCTGTATCAGCCTCTTTGTTGGGTTCTTCCTCATCCACTTTATCTTCTTCGTTGTCAGCAGAGCTTGTAGCTTCCACATTTTTATCATCCTGCACTGTTTTATTTTCCAACACTCGGCAGCTTCGCTCATTATTAGAATTTAATATACATTCTTCGTGGTGGCGGTAGTCGTCTTCGTCGTCGGATAATATAATACTTTCGTTAAAATTATCCTTATCCTCCACTCTAGTTAACTTAACTCTTTTCTTCTTCGGTTGATCGTCTTCATCGGAAGATAAACAAATAATATCGGTCATAGTTTTAAAATTAAAAGTTTATGACATTAATCAACGATTAAACATTAAATTTGTACATATGTTTACGCATGGCGCCATCTAGTGGATCTAGTATACCGCATGTTGCAAAAGTGAAAATTGTCGTTCAGTTTTCTTTCGAAAACTCGACGAATTGGAATTTTTTCAGCCTGAAACTTTCTGCAAAAGTTAATTACAGATTTTATGTAAGATGATTGCTAAAAATAAGTTTGGTTTTTTTAAAGTTATCGAAAAATCAATAACTGGAAAACTCGGAAAATGCTTGGAAGTTGTAATTTCCTTCGTGAAATTACTTCCAACGCCGATTCCTTGAAAAAAGCTTTTGTTTTGGCAATGTAGAAATCGTTAGTAGTCGAGACATGAGTCCTCTTCAAATTGCTGCAATCCCGATACAAATACTTACATTCACAGTCAAATTTAGGCAGGTATTTCACAGTCCGTACTCAAGTATACTTGGCCGAATTGAAAAGTTCTTTCCGACAGTTAACTATAAGGCCCATTTTCGCATTTCGAAGTACACTTTCAAATTTAAGTGGTTACTTGTGCTTACGATCGTTCCGATCGACCACCTCCAAGGCTTCATGTGATCCTGGTGAGGAAACCAAAAATTATCCAACTTTTGTTTCCTACGAACAAAATTTAATCCAAGGTTAATTTGTTTTATCTTCTGGAGCTTATAGTTTCCTGTTCTTAAAACCAAAAATTTCTAAAATTTTAAACATCGTACAACTTTCGCATGGTTAACATTGCTCCCTTGATTCATGTGATCCTGGAAATGTAAATGAAAATTTCTTGTTACGTGGATGGAGGTGCACGATGGGCGGTTGTTCGGTGATATTTCTTCCACATTTCATGCTATCCTGATCGAAAAAACGTAGACGTCTTTCGATTTTGGAATTTTACACGTTCCAGTCGTTAAATTTACTCTGTGGTTATGTATTTATTTATACGAGGGATCGTCGGGAAGTTCCTGTTCTCTTGCCGCCGATTTGTGATCGTCGGCCCATATTAGGTTTACGCATCCTAAAGAACCGCATTAGGGGAATGGAAATGGAGAAACATAAATCTTTTTACAGGCTGGTTAGGGGAATCACGTGGCGGCTAAATATGAAGGGGAATTTTATTTGTTCACTCTGTAAGCTGGTGAAAGCCCGAAATAAATTATCTCTTGTCCTTTATGCTCTCCTTTTGATAACAGTCTGGTGTCTTGACCTGGAAGTTCGAACACGTTGTAAGGTTAACGCCCGCCAATGCTTTGCAAATGTATGTGTTCCTGATCCAAATATGTAAATTTTTGAATTATCCAGAAACTAAATTTAATTCCAAAATAACGAAATATTGTTTATTGAATTTTGTCGATTTGATAAAAAATTGTATTCAAACAAAAAAGACAGATTACCTCACCCACTCCATATGGAATTCACAACACTCGACAGTTATATGGATTTAGGATATTTTATCAATTAATGTATCGATTGATTGGTATTTACATAAAAACAATCTAATTTCTTACAGAAATACATTAAATTATTTAATCATTTTTAATTTATTATTGCTTAACGGACATAAGAAAGGACATCAGGTTTACATAAGAATTGAAATAATATTTTTTATCAGCAGAAAACAAATTTGCACATTTCCAATAATATATAAAATATCCAGTGGCGGGGCTATAAGGAAGGTAACAAAGCTGAAAAACAAAAAAAATTCAAAAATTTATGTTGTCATTCAAGTGAAACGTTTCTACTTAATAAAGTTGATCGCAGATCATAAACAAAGATTGTTAGTTTCTAAACCGGGAGGTCTGGGGGGTATGGAATACCCCCCAGTGTATCTTAATCTCTTGATTCCTTTGACTCATCTACGGTTTAATCTGTGTAATTGGTTATATCCGGAATTTCAGGGGAAGTTAAGCCTCCCTTGCTTCCTCTTTCTGAGTATATTTGGAGGTACTCGTATCTGTCCAGGCTATAGGAGATCTCTGTTCTAAACATTCTCAGGGGAATGGTCGTAAGTCGACCATAGACTGGGAAAGGACAGATATTTGGAAATTTTAACTTTGAAATGCCGATCATAGAGATATGAAGCAGTGATGTACACCAGGGTTTTCGGGATAACATCTTCAAATATTTTGAAAAGCCAGGTCTTAATGCCATATTTTATGAAAAGCCTTGTGGATATCCAAGAAGAAGGTTCCGGTGGCCTGCTTTTTGTTTAATTTCTCCGTGATATGTTCAGTTAGTTGAAGGATTTTTTCGTCTGCTTATTCGTCTGAAATGATTTGAATTTCTAGCAGAGTTGGAGACTAGGAAGTGAAGGGATTCCGGGCTTGTCTATCGTCTTGGAAAGTCCCTAAGGGATAGGATGGTTGGCTCCTTGTTTGGGGATTTGCCTTCGTTACTGAGGGTGGGGCCTCCGGAGAGAGGAGAGATTCTCTAGTGGACCTAGCTAGCCTTTTTATGGAAGATGATTTGGCATTTTACCTCAATCACGGGGGAGTTGTATACCAGGTGCAAGTGATGTTTAAGACAAATGAGGTTTTTGATTTCGTCGGGAGGTCGTGGTCGGACCGAGGGCGTTAAAATCTTGTTACGTAAAGAACATTTCAATTACAGCTAATTTTATTCTTAAATTATTATAAATGTAGATTGTTAATGTGAATAAGTAATATTTATATTTGACCTTTTCCAGTGCCGTATTATCGCAGAAGCCCATGAAGCCCGGGCTTGTGGGGCAAAATTTCAAGGGAGCAAAATTTAATTTCAGGATTTGTGATTACCTAATCTTTAATAGTCTTAATTATTATTAAAAATCAGCTTCATTTTCTTTATAAATTTTTCTAATTAAAAAAACGGTCAACTGGAAAACCGAGGACAGGGGGAGGGGGAAACTATTAAAGGTCTGTGATGGCGTCAAACTTGCTTAATACGCCTTTGTTAACAGGGTTGGCATTCTAATCTATTTCAAGAAAATAATGAAAATATACAAGTAAAAGAATTTTTACCTGGAACTTAACTCAGTCAGTATACAGTACTCCTGGAAGTTTCGAGAAGTTTCTTGGATTCAGACTGCTATCGTGCTGCCCTTTCGGGACCTGGTTCTTCTGTTGGGGTTATTTTTCCTCCACCTCCTTCACTACGATCACCTTCTTTGCAAACGTGGTAACTATGGTTCTCTTGTTCCAGAAGATCTCTTCTATTTCAGCCATAGGAAATTTACATACTGGAATCGGTGCAGTATAATTCAGGTACCGATTGATTTATCAGTACGAAATTTAGTGAATATTGTGTTAAGAAGAACTCCAGTTTACGAAATCAACAAAAGGATTTACTCATTTTGCAAATTACACGAAGCCAAGTATCGGGGATTTTACTTATTCGCCAAGCCGGTACTGCTGGTGAGAGATCTGGATTCAATCAAGCGTATACTGGTTGGCGATTTTGAATATTTCACCGATCGTGTGTTTTACATAAACAAAAATGTAGATCCTCTCAGTGTTAATGTGTTGGCTTTGAAAGGTTCCGAGTGGAAGAGCATGCGAGAAAAGCTGACTCCGGCTTTCACACCCAACAAACTTAAAATGTTGTTCCCAGTTTTGCAAAGCGTCGGTGACAACCTTAACGTTGTTCTGGATGAAGCTGCAACCAATTCGGAAGTTATCAACTTGCAAGTTATTGCCAGTAAGTTTGTGGTGGACTCGATCGCAATGTGCATTTATGGAATCGAATGTAACACTTTGCAAAATTTAAACGAAGAACTGGAACGCCACGCGAAGGGGGTTTTAGGGGGGAGCACAGTTCAAAATTTAAAAATGATCCTGTCGGTGTTGTTTCCGAGTATATTGGAAAAACTCAATGTGCGCTTTAATAGTAAGGAAACCGAAGAATTTTAAGTCAACATGACTAAGCAGGTGGTCGCACATAGAGAGACAGGCGGCGTGGTGAGGAAAGATCTGATGCATTTGCTGATTCAGATGAGGAACAACATCGACATTAACCACGAAAATATCACCGAAAACAGCTTTCATAAAAGCGAATCAAAGAGTTTTACGATTGAAGAGATTGCTGCAGAGATTATGGTTTTCTTCGCGGCAGGATATGAAACTTCCTCCACAGTAATAACGTTTTGCGTTTACGAATTGATGTGCAATAGAGAAATTCAGGATAAACTAAGAAGAGAAGTTAGCGATGTGCTGACGAGATACAAAGACAAATTATCGTATCCAGCTTTGATGGAAATGACCTACATGGATATGTGTTTGTATGTTAAGTAATCAAAGAAAGTGGAAAGTGTATTATGATATTCTACGTTTAGAGACGATGAGGAAGTACACCGTTATCGGAGGAATAACTCGTGTTTGCACGAAACCATATAATATTCGAACCGGGATCCGAACTCATGATACCACTCAGTGAAATTCACAAAGATCCCGCTTATTTTCCTAATCCAAGCAAATTTGATTCCGAACGGTTTTCTCCAGAAAATAAACAGAAGGTTCATAATTTAGCATTCTTAGCATTCGGCCAGGGGCCACGACAATCCATTGGTGAGTTATAGCTCTAAATTGGTGACCCAATTTTAAACTTTTGAATTATCAAATTATAGACAGCCGATTGGCGATGTTAAAAATTAAACTGTTTCTGACAATTTTATTGAAAAATTACACTTTTTCGCTAAACAGTAAAACCAAGCTACCAATGAAGCTTCACAGGACTAATGCTGTTCTGATTTTTAAGGACACTCTGTATGTGAACGTTGAAAAACTATCCAAATAATGATCTAATGATTGGATATAATATATTTTATTCGAAGTTAAGGTAGCAAGGTTGAAAGGTACTGGTAAGTCAAAGAAATTAATAATATGTGTAAAGACCCAGGTTTAAGATGCCATTGCTCTCCGCTGATTAATTAAATTTGATGTTAATAAATAATATACAGAAATAAATAGATAGATATTTTTAAGGTTATCTCTAAAGAAAGCAAAGGTTAATATTTTAACTATTATAATTTATAATTCTATCGATAAAATATTTAATTTTAAAGAGGCGGTCCTTGAATTTGATAAAAAATAGGTAAATATTCTAAGTTTCTTATAAAATAGAATAATCGAATTGTATTTTTGTTATTGTTAATTTTTCAAGCGGTCTGGTGAAAGTTTAAAAAAAATGTTTGTGATTTTGCTTATTTTGTTTCTGATTTCGACGATTTTGTACTACATGTACAGGAAATTTACATACTGGAATCGGTGTAATATAAAACAGGTGCCATTAGATGTAATAATAAGGAATTTCGTTAATCTTGTATTTAGAAAAATTCCATTGTACGAAGTTAACAAGAGGTTTTATTCATATTGTAAATCGCACAACGATAAGTATCGGGGCTTTTATATAGCCCTGAAGCCGGTACTGTTCGTAAGAGATTTAGATCTCGTTAAGCGGATCCTGATTAGCGATTTTGATCACTTCACAGATCGCGTGTTTTACATACACAAGAAAGTCGATCCCTTGAGTGTTAATTTATTGGGCCTGAAAGGATCTGAGTGGAAAAACATGCGAGACAAACTGTCTCCGGCTTATACGCCCAATAAACTGAAGATGCTGTTTCAAGTGCTGGAAAGCGTCGGCGATAATCTCAAAAAGGTTCTGGACGAAGCCGCAACCAACTCCCAGGTTGTTAATTTTTCCGATATCAGCAGTCGGTTTGTGGTGGACGCAATCGTAATGTGCATTTACGGAGTCGAATGCAATACTCTGCAAAATTTAAACAAGGAGTTTGAGTATCATGCCAAAAAGGTCCTGGGGGGCAGCACAATTCAAAATTTAAAAATGATCCTGTCGGTGTTGTTCCCCAGCATATTAGAAAATCTCAATATTCCATTTAATAGTGAGGAAATCCAAGAATTTTATGTCAACATGACTAAACAGACGATCGAATACAGAGAGGCAAACAGCGTAGTGAGGAAGGATCTGATGCATTTGCTGATTCAGATGAGGAACAACGTCGACATTGACAACGAAAGTAACAACGAAAATCTGAAAAATGGTTTTCAGAAAAACGGAACAAAAAGTTTGACGATTGAGCAAATTGCTGCCCAGATCATGGTTTTCTTCGCAGCAGGATACGAAACGTCTTCCACTGTAATAACGTTTTGCGTTTACGAATTGATGTGCAACCAAGAGATCCAAGATAAACTAAGAAGAGAAGTAACCGATGTGCTAAGGAGACACGACGACAAATTATCCTACCAAGCTCTAACGGAAATGACCTACATGGATATGTGTTTGTACGGTAAGTTAGCTTAGGTAACCAGGGTGGTTAATTCAAATTTGATAATCCATGTTTAGAGACAATGAGAAAGTACACTGTTGTTCAAGGAATAATTCGTGTTTGCACGAAACAATATAGGATACCAGACGAAGACAAAATCATCGAAGTGGGAACAGAACTTATAATCCCAGTTGGCGAAATTCACAAAGATCCCACTTATTATCCTGACCCTAAAAGATACAATCCCGAACGGTTTTCTCCAGAAAATAAAACGAAACTTCATAATTTAGCTTTCTTAGGCTTCAGCCAGGGTCCTCGATATTGCATTGGTGAGTAAATATTTTTAATTTAACAAAATCCAAACCTGTATATTATCAAATTTCAGGCACACGATTGGCTATGTTAAAAATTAAATTGTTTCTGGCTATCTTATTGAAAAGTTACACTTTTTCGCCTAACAGTAGAACCGCGATGCCGATGAAATTGCACGAAATGAATGCTATTCTGATTTTCCAGGACGATCTGTATATGAACATTGAAAAAATAGCGAATTGAGCTAATTGTTAATATATACAACTATATATGAGTTATACGAAGCATACGTTTACGACTCCGATGGTAATTGACCGATGCAGATCGCAGTATAATTATAACACATGGAATAAATTTGATTATTGCATTTTATTGCACCCTTTACTGTTGAAAATATAAAATCTACGCGGTACATGTTTTTGTGGTTTACAAAAAAAAAATGATTTGATGGTAAAAGTAGTTGGTACACAAACTATAAATTTTGTTAAGTTACCTCTAACGTTTTTGGTTGAATGACAAAAATTTTAATAATTTATTAGGCCTTAACAGCTACAGCTTTTTTAAAATAAAATTACATTTACATTTCTAACGATCACTCAACAATTATCCATTAAAATGATCTGCATCTACGATCTAAGATATGTACAAAGTTTCAAGTTTATTTATACATAAAATATAAAATTACGATGAGTATCGTTGATACAAAGTATATTTTAGAACCTTAATTTGGCACTACTCAGGTGAAAATACATTATATTGATTTGATGTTGGAAAACTGGCGTTCTGTGGTTGGCGAAAAAACACTATCGATTCGCCCTGTATACTCAATTATTAAGGGTCGATTGCACCAACGTCTTAATTTAATTAGACATTGAAATGACGTCGGTACACTCGACCCCTAGTCTCGGGTATGATAAAATGTTAAAAACAAAGACTGTGGAAACTCTTTTTAACCTTCATTTGTGCCAAAATAATATTTACATTTTGGTCGATGTTAAACATTTTAAATTCGAAAATATGTACATCAAAAGTTTAGACCTCTTCCGGTGTTTCGTATAAATTATTTAAAAATCATCCAAACCCAACGACAAACTTACGAACTTGTCGCGAGGTTTGGAGAAGTTTGATCTAATAAATTAAAAACATCAATTGCAATAATTCCTAATATTCTTCTATTCGAGTGACGTCACTCGATCAACGTCAAGTGGGGTTCCCTTTTTGAATTCCATATAATTGACGTTCCAACCATCCAGATCTTTAATTAGTTTAATTCATAAAAATGAAATAATAATCAAGTGGTTCGACGCAACGTAACCCCACTACTTTATTTTTTAAAGTGTATTTAAAATTAACTACGACAGATAATTGAAAGATGATCCACGGAATGTTTGCCAGCGATGCTTATTTATGGATAACACGACGGCAACTTGAAGAGACGTCGAATCTTGGCCCAAAGTAACCCCACTTTACGCTTAATATTCCCACGTTTTCATTTGCGATCCCAGCTTGCATTATAAAACCAGGAAGATTCGTCCCTGGATTTACTCCAATTTGTTTCTAAAGGGGTTTCCTGCAAAATCAAAAAAAAAATGGAATTAATTTTGGAATTTTAGAAAACCGCTAATCGCATTGGAACTTACCCCGAATTGGGAATGACTCATAGGACTAGGGCTAAGATAATCCATGTTGCTGTAATAGGGGTAATTGTTGTAGCAACTGGTCGACGAACTACTTGTGCTTAGTGCCACCGTTTGGGAGGAACACCAGGAACGATGTTGATCTAACGAAAGACTATCGATGGAAGCCGGCGACCAAATACTGGAATTTGTGGAATTGGTATAAGACGTCGACGCTATCTAAATTTAAAAAAAGTTGTTAAAATGTTTGAGGACCGCCGGAGTGGACCACTTACGGATGGCGAACTGGTGTTGCCAGTGGTGGAGAGTAGCACAGGCTTGACGTAGTTCGGACTGTCGCGTAGATGTGGCGTTGTGTGTACGCTGGGGGAACTTGAAGAGCTAAAACAAAGTTTGAAAATGATTTATTCGGTTTGGCCTTTTGCGCAATCGAAATGTAATTCGGAAGTTGACGTTTTAAATTAAAATAAAAACGTATGGCAGGTTTACCTCGTATTGGTATTGTTGTTATTGTTAGAAATAGGGGTGGGCGAGGATTTATTGAGGACGGTTGATGTTTTATTTCGAATTCTGGTCGTTTTTTCGACACTCTGTTGCTGGTTATGCTGCTTTTGTTGTTGTCTGCATTTCGCCCTCCTGTTTTTAAACCAAACCTAACAAATAAAAAAGTCCACACTTAAGCTCCTTAAAATAATTTATATTTTATTTTTAGTACAGAATATTATACCACCACTGAACTTTCGACAATATGACCCCAAAAAGTTTAAAAATGTATAAGACTGCAAAAAGTTTCTGGATATATACTATTTTTGTAAAACAAGTGCCAACTAATAATGAAACTTATACAGGTTTTCCAATAACTTTTTAGGCTTCTCTGTGTTATACTGTAACAAAGCCCTATTGATTTTTGTGTCGCAAATACGATACTTTTGTATTATTTTACAACTCTTTTACCTTTCTTTGAAAAGCCTTCAAGTTTTCCTATAATTCGCATTTCTTTGGTTTTTCATGCTCACTTCGAAAACGGCTCGACTTTAAATTTTTATATTATATTTATAGCAAAATAACTCCGGTGCGCCTTCATATTGGCTTCAAAATGTTGCTATAATATTTATTCGTTTTATTTGAACTATCAACGGAAGATTAATTCCTGTTTTCTGTATTTAAAAATCGGATGTGGCCATCACATAACTTTCCGAATATTAAAAATAACTCCCAATTTACCTCGGATAGATAAAACTAAATTACTAAATCTTATCAAAGTATCAGCAATAATCGTCAAAAACATTCAGGAAATCGAAATAATAAGCAAAAACCAAAATATACCTATGACAAATAACTAAAATTTTATGTAAAAAATTTTGTTCTTATTTATAGGCAATTTAGAAATTTTATAAAAATAATTTTTTAAATTTATAAAATTAAAAATTTTTTTTTACTAAAAAAAAATTTTATAGAACAAAAGTTGTAGGTAATTTTATACGGATAATTTTTGTCATAATAAACTTTTACCTATTTTATTGCGTTTCGGAGTTATGATGGATTATGTTTTATCGCTTCAAGTAAACCCCCCGTTCCCCCCTTTCGATTTCATCCATTTTCAATAGGCTTCGTGCCACAACAGATAAAAACATAAATTTAAAATTTGGAGTGATTTCGTTACTTCGTTTGGCTACTATCGTGTTCACAGACATACATACATACACACATACAGACATTTTTCAAAAATAATGGAAATGGTTTAAGGGAACCTCAAAACATAAAAATTTGATAAAAAATGGGGGGTCAATTTTTTTTTTCAATTTCAGATTACAATACTTTCCTTACTAAGGAGTTCGAAAAGTAAAAATTAATTTTAAAAATAATTATGAATATTTCAAATAGCTTTGACCGCTAAAACTCCCGCTGATATAAACCAATCAGAGAAATACGCATAATTTTTGTTTTTGAAAATTTTTTTTGATATCTTGAACCGTTTTCGAGTTATTGGAAAAAAATATAGAAAAACTCAAAAAGCTTTTTTAAGGGGCAGGGAGGGGGTAAAAGGAACAAAAACAAAAGAAATTCGAACAGTAAAAAACAGTCAACTTGATTTTTTGATCTGAGTTGACTGACTATTCGGCTAGCTTTTGTTTTTATTTAAATAAAATAAATTAAAAGCAAAAGAAACTCCAGTAGTAAAAAGTAGTCAATTTGATTTGACTTGACTTTGACTATTCCGGTTTTCTTTTGCTCTTTTGTATTTTACTGTTTAATCATCAGTTAGAATTCTTTTTATGATTAAAATGATCAATGCAAATTCACCTATCATTGTGAATACACAACTATGCCAAATTTCAAGACTATGTTTTCGTCAGCCAGTGAAGTTAAATAAAAAGCAGACCCGGACTGTGGATAGCTAACTAAAATGAAAGCTATTGATAATTTTGAAGATTATTGCCGTTCCTCCTGAGGGAGAGGAGATTTGTTTATATAGTTCTGCATAAAATGCTATTTAAAAACAGTTTTATGCAAATTAGAAGTAATGCAAGGCCTGTTCTTGGGTAGCCTCTATACTGTCAACTGAGAAGAAACTTATAACAATTAGAGTTTATCGTTATTCGTTACATAAACGGAATTGAGAAATGTGCCTGTGCTGTTATATGAGAGCAGATAGGGAAAATCATCAATCTGGGGGGATTGGCGTCTTTGAGTGCTCTTTAAATCAAAGAGAGGATCATAAAAAAGGTTAGTTTTCCAGATTCAGAGAGAGCAACTTAGCGTTAGCAATTGATCGCGCCAACTACTAGGTCTAGGCCTAAACTGTATGAGAATGATTCGAATTTTTGAAAGTCTTCATATTAAGTTAATTGATAAAACAAAATTTTACATTTTCAGATTTCTATTTTGTAAATTCAAGGGTTTAAAAATAATCACCCTGGTTCAGGACTCATTAGACGCATTAGGCACGTGCCTAGGGCCCAATGGCCAGAGGGGCGCGAAAAGAAAGAACATAAAATCGTAAAATAAAATTCAAATTCTGATAAAATACTCGAATATCGAATATCATCAGGAGCACAAAAATTTGCTAGAGCCTAGAGCCCAACGCTGCCCCGGTTTAAAAAAACAAATTTAGAAAAATAAAAAATGTCCGTAATTTTTCCACCCTTTTGACTCTTCCTCCCTCCATTATAACAGTTGCTCCCCCCCTCAGAAGCGTCTAATGATGGTCATAAATCAAAAGTGCTGTCTTGTCTTTTGAATTTCTAAATTCGGTTTCCCCTTTACGTTTCAACTATATCCAGAGAAAAAACTGTAAACTGGAAGGTGTATAGGGGGGGAGTAATTAGTTTTAAAGATGATCATTAGGTTAGTAAGATAGACGAACGATATCTTAAGGCACCCAGTTCGAACAGGGGCGTTTTACCCTATATTAGGCTAAAAAGGCTAAAGCCTAAGGCGCCAAATTCTAAGAGGCGCCAGAAATTCAAAGCATTCCAGGAATTTTAGACGCCGCCATGATCTGCTGTCCCGAAAAGTGTAAAAATCCCATAATTTGAAATGCCACATGATGTTCAAAAATTAATTAAACATGTCCCTTTTAGTAAATAAACATAGGTATTCGATAGACCCAGCCGGAGGGGAGGGCGGCGCCGATTGATTTTTAGCCTAAGCCTGAAAACGTCCCTGAGTTCGAATCCGGGGAGAGTCTAAAACTGACATAGGTATATTTGGAGAGCACGTAAAGCCTGCGATCCCCCTGGGTTGATGATTTATACCATAAAAATAAATTATTTTAAACAGGAATACCTGTCCTCAATCTTTTTCGAAAGATACATCAGAGGCTGATGGTCCAGAACTGAACTGAAGATCTCATGATGATGATTACTTTTAAATTGATTTTGAAACACTGATAAAAAGTGATCTAGAATTTCTTTAGTTTTATGATTAATTCAATGTTATTAAAAAAAAAGAATTTAGAAAACATGTAAGTGGGGGGGGGGGGGGGCTAAATTAACAGTGCCAACTTGTTTAAATTTTAATTTAAATTTTGCACTGTACCTGCGGCAAACCTCGGTAGTTGTATTTTGAGTAAGAAAGTACTCCGTTTAAGTTACCGGGGGGGGGGGGATAATTAACAAGACAAACTACAAGATTGACTAAATCATCTAAAGAAGGCGCTTTTATCAAATTGTGATAACGGCGTGTAGTTTGCTATAATAATTGAGGAAACGACGTTAATTAGACGACATTATGACGTTAAATTAACGTTTGTATTACGTGTTTATTGGGTTTTTACTTCAAATTTACAAATTTAATCCATAATGAAGCTCATAGAATTAGTAGGGTAAATATATTTTGTTCTATGTGATAAAACCGATCAGGTAACGTACACATGAAACCGGGGGGTCTGGGAGGTAACTTTTTATTTTAATAAAGTAAAGAAGTTGCAGTTTTTGTAACAGTAAACTATAAAATTTGATTGTTGGGTTGGTTGGAAGTATTAAAGGAGGACGGAGCGAAAAGAGGTACGCTTCAGCCCTCGAGTAAAATTGAATCGAGTCGAAACAAATTGCAGATATAAATGACCGAGTTTATTTTTATGAAATTGAAAGAGGGTGCATATGTATAGCGCACGTAAGTGAAAAAGAAAAGGCGGAATAAAATAAACATGGTAATTTGGACGCCCCCAGTGTTAATAATAACAATAGCCAAAGGCGTTACGTGCTTTTGCATCCTTGTGAACGGCTAATAAGTTAACGACCGGTCGACTCCACAATCGACTTATTCAACTCGAGAATGGATCACTTTCTAATGGTCGTTAGTGATTTATAGTGGCTTACATTGTTAATTTTGTTGAATTGCGTTCAAACCATTGTCCCGCCCGTTTGTATCTCATTGTTGGCACACGTTTGAGATAACATGCTTCCGCAAATTATACCCCAAGTTTCTTAGTTCCTACGCCACTTACTTGGACTCTCGATTCGGGTAGATTTATTTTCAGGGCTACTTCTTCTCGCATGAATATATCGGGATATCTTGTTTTCGCAAACAGCGATTCTAAGATATCGAGCTGGGCTCGCGTGAACGTTGTCCTTTCTCGTCTCTGCTTCCTCTGGTTACCTGCAACATTCAATTTTGGATTACAACATGGAAACTGGCGAAAGGGTGAACGTACCAGGATATCCCATCGTAGAATGGAGGGAATCTACGGGAAGCCCGTGCAGACCGAGACCCGGAACTGGATACGGAGCAGATTTTAAGTAGGCCATACCTGCCGAGGAGCTTCCTCCGCAAGTACTTCCAAAACCGGGAAAGGATAATTCGCCTTCGGGATTGCATCTGAAATTTTAAACAAACCCCGATGAGCGATTCGAGAGCCATCCAGCCAAAACCCTTGATGCAAAGAGATTTGGACTAATTAAAATTACCTTTTGACGATATCATCTGGGGGTTATAATAACTATGTAATAGTAAATAGGGGATGGCACAAACTTAAAATCTTTGATAACATTAACGATGAACCATTAGCGACCCTCCGTATATGCAATTACGTGAATATATTTTCTCTTTAAATCCGCACCTCCTTGTTATTTCGAATTATTTTGGTTGGAGTGTTTTTTGTCCTGAATGCTTCTGTGTCAGACTTAATATTTAAAACTAAAATTGTTAGTACCAAACATAAAAAAACAAGCACCCCATCAACTGTTAGTTGTTTAAAATGTATTTATAATCTTTCTTAATCTGGCAAGGAATGAGACGTTTTCTATTGTATTTTAAGATTATGTCGTCGCTAACACCTCTCGTTAGCCAAAAAGGTGTGACAGTTAAAGTCAATGAAATTTGAGACAAATTTATAATAAAGAAAACTAGTTGATGTAATGCAACACCCTAAAAAACCAGGCATTTTAACTTTTCAAGTTATAGACAAGTATTCCTATCCCGTTTTAACAATATTTTGATTTCGACGTTTCTTCCTCGTCGTCGGCTTTCGAGATAATCGTCCTGAGAAAAAAAAAGATATTTTTTTAATTCAAAGGTAGTTTTCTTCATTTTAACCGTAAATTTGATTCTTCGGTGTTTATGCAACTACAGGATCTTTCCTGGATAAGAGGAATTCACAAAGGGGCGTCGAAAAAGGAGGAAACAAAGGAGAGAAGGAGTACCCGTCGGCTACTCACTCTGTCTTAAGTTTTCAGTCAAAATTTTATTTTCCATTTTCCATTCATCAAATTACGGTTAGAACAAAACCGTACAACCTCCCCCCCCCCCCGGACTTTGTAATTTAAAATTTAAAAATGCACCTGCAGCGCAGTTTATGTGTAATAATAGCTTTTACAAAACGATGGTTTGAAATTATTTTAAAACTGATACAGACCTGGAAGTCTGTAATCCGTACCCCCACAGGCCGATGTAATAAATTAATGCAGAAATTCAATTTTGAAATCATTTTCGTACAACCATTGCCTGCATTAGAGCTTTTAGTCGTAAAACAAAAGAACTTCTACTTCTATTTGTCGTTGTCCTTAAAAATCCATACTCCCAAACCCCCTGTATGTAATAGGATAAAATTTGTGCTTACTCCAATTTTTATCCCGTTATACCTATCCTTTTTTAATGTTCTGTTGATTTTTCTAAATATTGTATCGAATTGCACTGGGGGGTATTCCATACCCTCCAGACCCCCCGGTTTGTTTCCAATTTTTATTCCTGTCGACGCGGCGGCGCTTTAAAAATAAAAGTTGTAGAAGGAAAACATTACATAAGTATTTAAAAATATTATTTTTCGCCTTACGGCTGTTCCGTTATTTTTTAGTTAGCCGATTCTGCTTCTGCCGTTGTAAAAAAAATAATAATAACAGAAATTTAAAAACGACAAGGAAAACCTTTCAACTCGGCTCAAGTTGAAACAGGAAGTCTTTGATAAAGTGATCGATTACAGAGTAAGATCATTAAATACTAGCTATTGCACTCGGTTTCGCCCGGTTTTTTTTAGGTAATATTTCATATTATAGATGCTTTATAATAAATCAGAGTTAAAATTTCTGTTATATTGCTTAATTATCATTAGCAGACATTGTTGAAGAAACATACAGCTTAAGTGATATTTTTAAAGTTAAAGATTCCAGGAGGTCTGGGAGGTACTCCATACCTCCAAGCCAGACTTAAACAATGCTGTTAAATTATAGTCGGGATTCAAACAAATTCATTTGTTAATAATTATTAATTAATAATTAGAAAAACGGCAAATACCAATTTACCCAATATATTCAATAAATAATTAGATTGCGGTTCAGTGAGACGTATAATAGATAAGTTAAATCCCGCCAATTAAAGTAATTTATGCAAAAGTTAACCTATATTAATTTTTACAAGCTCTTCGGATGGGCAATTACGGAATGTAAAAAAATATCGCCCACAATTTCTTTCTGAAGATGCTTGATCAATAAACTGAGTGAGAATGTGAAAAAGTGAATTTCTTGGGATTAGTGCGGATTGGTCGCATGGAAAATAATGAGAAACGTGGTCATCCGAGTTCCACCGTGATTGATTGAATTAACAGCCTAAAAAATATTTTCAATTTGCGAAAGTTTTGTTCTGGAAATTTTATATGATAGAAAATCATATAAGACGATTATTGGCCTAGCAGTTAGCTTGATGAACTGCTAACGCAAAGGACCAAACGTAAAAATACAACTTTCAGCGTTCGTAGCGGGCTTTCAGAATTGAAACTTTGATAAGGTTGAGTATGCGATTAACGTATCAAACACGTGTTTCGGACTATTTGGATACCATCAGTTGAGCAAAATTATTTCCTAAATTCTTTTAATTTCGATTTCAATTTATTTGTAGATTTGAAGAGAAACTTGCACAGAATAATAAATTGAGAGCTTGAAATATTTATTTTTCTTGTTATGTATATTGTACTGATTTAAATAAATTAATGCGGAATGCCATTATTTATTCATGGAGTTATAAAATTAGGGATTAAAAAAATAAAAATGAAATAGAAACATAAACACGTGTCGCTAATAAAATTGTCTCTAATAAATTTAAGGGGTTCTTAGTCCCTTATCTAATTTTGCACTTTAGACCCTCGATGACCATCAACTGCCCTTTTAGATTTCGTTCCTTCTGGAGTGCTGAGATAACAAACCGTAAGAGACGTCGGGGCGCCGATGGAATTGATATCGATGTTCAAACCGAAGCGATGATTTTTTTCCTCCCTTAATTAACCCGATCAAACCTGTGACGATAACGGAAAGAATTTATCTGATTATTAGTCGTAATCATTAAACTAAGTGCCTGTTAAACGTAAGCACGTGCTTTTGTTTGCCGCTTTGATGTTTACATAATACCATACGTGATTCGTTAGGGGCGTAATGGCTTTTTGGTCCATTTGGTTAATTAACTAGAAAAATCATTGTGCCTTGTTTGCAGACGAATTTGTAAATACGAAGAAGATAATAATAATAATATTAAATTTGAACTTACCCAGCAGTAAGGCTGTTTGACCACATCTACCGCTGTCCCTGTAACCAAAAGAAATTACATATTAAGGCCAATTGAACAATTTACAAAAAAATTGATATTGTAACTACAAACTAAAAAATCATTCCAAAGAAAGTTGAGCTCAAATCTAAACAAGATACAATAATAACTAAAACGAAAAATATGTTTCTAAAGATTTCCGCTTGGTCAGTTCTTGTCGTTTAAACCACCATGAAATTGGCATAGGCTTGTGAAACCTGCCCATTCACACAAACATCTTACGGTTCTAACACCGATAAAAATCTTGTCTACTGCATGAAAACCTTTTAAATTCGTCATTTTATACCTACGCAACTGACAATAATGGCTCATTAATACCTTATTTTCGAACAACACGGGAGTGCGCATACAAAAATTAATATTATTTTTCTCCGGATAGGTAGGTACTCGGCTTACCACCGTGACAAGTGCAGACACACAAGTGTGTGAACTTTTTGCAATAAATCCTGAATACAGAGTAAAAACACCCAATATGCCAGGGTAGGGTTAAAATAATTAATTGATCCCAGTCCCAGTCTGTAATTATCGCTTAATCGGTTAATTTCGCGGAGTAAGTATTGAAGGGTATTTCAAACCCCCCAGACCCCCCGGTCAATAACTGTATTCTTTATTCGTGATTTACCTGAATTATTTTATCGTAAAGCCGCGGTGAAATTAATAATTCACAAAATAGAGCACCGAAAGAATGCAAACGTGTGGTTTATAAACAAAACTTTCTATACCAACTATACGTATTGGATTAACTTAATATTTTTCCGCGTGGTGGCGTTTGCTTAATATAAATCGCGAATATTCATTCATACCTTTGGCTAAACATTTATTTCGTAAAAAGTTCCTCAGTGGTTTGCCATTGCCTGTCGATGGAAGACGGTTGGAATTAAGTTCCGAAATTTTCGACTTAGCAGTAGACAGTGCCCCCTAACTAGAAGTGACTAAATTCGTGAGGGATTTTACAAGGCGGAAGACTCTTGAGCCTTCCCTCCTCAAATTGAGGTTCTGGTTACGTTACTGACTGGAAGGTGTAGGTTTTGCAGGCTTTTCTTCTCGAAACTCCAAAATATTTTTATAAGTTTACGCGTGAGGTATTCAAAGATAGTTATTTTTTGTAGAGGCAAAGTCGCTGATGAATAATTTCTATAGTTTCATCTACTTTTGCGGTTACAGAATCCCTTGTTCTATTATTTTCAGTCGAATAAACCTCTGCTGTAGAAAAAAAATATTAACTTCTTATATCAGATTTGTTATGTGGGACTAATATTTAATTTAATATAATGAAATTTTCTCTGTTTTAAAGGAAGCTTTAACTTTAAAGCCGGTTTTGAATCAAAACTACTGATTATTTTAGTTTCTTTTAAACTCCTGTATGAAATCGACTGTAATTAAATTTAATTATTTACAAAATGTATATAGTATTATTGCTTAAGCCCAAGATGAATGGTGATTCCGTAGGTGATTTTTTGAATAACTTAAGAGCAAATGCGCTGGTAAAAAGGGATACTTAATTTTACTCGGTGGTTTGCCATTGCAAACGACAGTGTTTTGTTTGTGAGGTTAATATTTTTCAAAATTATCCAATCAAATGATACATCGAAAATAATTGCAGGATAGTAATTTGCGCGATAAGTCCGCCCCTGCCTGTAGTTGAAGATGAATGTATTCCGAAACCTTTTGTTAATAATAAATTAAACAAAAAATGGTTTCCGATTGAGTGGTTTCCGAGTTGTATCGATTTAAATGAAAATCAATCTCGGGTAGTACTTGATATTTACACTGAGTGATTTTTGTTACGCTCACTTGAATTTAGAAAAATAATTCTCGATGTATTAGATAAAGCTTTTTCACTTTTATAACATCTTTCGATATTTAAGCAAAATAATGTAACAAAACTTGTAACAAAATATAAAAGAAGTCTTTTGAAGGGTAGGTACAGAGATAAAACGACCAGTCTGTGAAGTTTACATCCGCCTCCTTGTTGGAAATTCATTGAACTGTGAATCGATCGATTTGTACTTATTTTATTTATTTAATTGAAGCCAGAAGTATTAGAAGTTAAGTGGAAAAGTTATAACAAAAAAGTTTAAAAAGCCATTTGTCGTTAAGTCTTTCTCCGATCACCTTCAAATTGTAATATCAGCCAATAAATCCACTATCAAACACTCCAAAATCACCCTCACGTGGTTGTTATCAAAAGAATGCATTCCCCTTTTGCTTTTCGAAAATTTAATAAACACGGCTACCAATGGTACTTGAAAAACCACCACAGATTTTATAATCTGCATTGGTTTGAATATTAAAGCGAAATAGTTCTCTTAACAGTTGGTTATATGAAAGCTCACCAAGCCGATATTACGTCCTATTCATCATCCAGCTTTCGCAAATATTATACAAAATTTTATTAGTTTCCTGCTTCAAAGTTAATAAAATTTTCCAATGTATCTTCAAATTTGCTCAACCATAAACTTTTCCAAATTAAAATTTTATTTGTTTCTACGTCGCGATATCTACCAAACGGCTACTAATATCAAAGCCAACATAGGTGTACTTTCCGAAAATTGCACAAAGAATATTCACTTCAAATTTTAGACCAATCGAACGATTCGTTTTCGAGATATCGTCTAAACGAAATGAAATAATTTTATGTTTCTTGATCTTAGCTTATTTCTATTTATATCATCCGTCATTCTTTTCTTAATTTTTTGTTTACTTATTCCATTTCTTAGGAGAGGTTCTTTCAACTTCTTTATCAAAGTAACCTCTTTTATTTGAAATTTTCTACAACTGCACTACTACAAATGGTACTACGTTGTTTTGTTGGCATTGGTGCCGGATTTAAATCTTTTCACAATTTCAAAAAAAGTTTTTTTGAATTATTTGGATACTTAGATATCAATTTTTCCAATTTCTTTGGATAACTAATTGTTTAAGCTAAAAAATGTTTGTATGAAATTATTTCGTGAAAATGCTCGGTGACTGCAATATTAACAGTCAAAGTCCAAATTAGTAGGTTAAAATCTGATTTATTTACAACTTCAGCTGCCCTCACATTGATAACTTCTACCCAAGTGAACCGATTTGATTTTTAGTAAATATTTTAGACAGATAATTTGTTAAAGCTGAAAAAACTACTTATGACTTTTTTTGGTAAAATGCTTACCGGCTGTGCTATGATCAGTCAAAGTCTGGAAAAGTATGTTAGAATTGCATAAACCCGATTTAATCAAGTTTTAATCTCTTTAATAACAATAACTTCTACAAAAATTAACCGATTTTATATTTTTTGACTCGTTGGATAGATAATTGTTAAGGCTAAAAAATATTTGTAAAAAATTTTTTGTTACATTTTGTGTAATTCTGCTATTACATGAAAATTACATAAACCCGATTTGATAAGAAACTAAAGGAACATTTTCAACCGCCTTAATAACAATAACTTCTGCATAAATAACCCGATTTTAATTTTTATTGGCTCTTTCGACGTAGAACGATTAAAGCTAAAAGATATTTTTAACAATTTTTTGGTTAAAGTGCGCAGTAACGGCGTTATTATCAGTGAAAGTGCAAAAATATGAATAAATCTGGTGACTGACGTTATAAACAACTTCAACCGCTCTCACAACAATAACTTCTAGAAAAGTTGACCGATTTTATTTTTTCTTAGCTCATTAGACAGACAATTCTTAAAGCTAAAAATTATGTTTAAGACATTTTTTGTTAAAATATACAGGGACCGTTCGAAAAGGCGGTTAAAATCTCAAATACAGATTATTTTAAAAACAAATTTTATGATTGATTTTGATGCAGAACCGCTATTATTTCAATAACTTTTATGAAAGTCAACCGATTTAATGTTTTATTAGCTCTCAATTTGATCGAAATTTTCACAGTTTCACAGTATTTAAATCACGGAAGGTACTTACTCCGATTCTTCGAATAAAAGAAGTAGTAAACAACTTGAAGAGATTTCATAACAATAACTTCTACAAAACTTGACCGATTTTATTTTTCCCAAGCACTTTGGACAAGAATATGCTTAAACCACAAAATATATTTAAGAAATTTTTTGTTAAATTGTATGATAGCTGTGCTAAATCGCAATAAACAATAACTTTTATAAAAGTTAACCGATTTTATGTTTTCTTGGCTCTTTAGATAGATAACTGTTAAAGGTAAAAATTTATAGTCAATAATGTTTTCGTCAGTACGGAGGTTAATTTGCCCGCACAGTTTTTGTTTTCATATCACTCTTACAAGAATCTCCTACGGCGCACTTTGTTTAAATTAATTTTTATGCCAACAATATATTAACTTCACTTCAGTCCCTGCAGGGAAATTTTTTCAAATTATGAACAAAGAACTTCTACAAACACAGCTGCAGTTACAGCATCACCAAGAAAAAGACGATATTGATTAATATTAAACTTTAATTCTATTTTAATGTTAATTTTCTCAACACTGGATTGAAAAAAAATCATTGCAACTGCTGCAATCGACAACCCCTGTTCGGTTGGTTTAAAAAGTTTTACCGAAAGCGTCGCATCCCCGAAAAAATAACAAATTGTTTTTGAAAATGCTTCACAATGTTTTAATAAAACCAATCATAAGTCACTTTAATAAAAATAAAAAAAAAATTAATGAAATTTTAAACTTGGCTGGTGCTATATTCCACACGACGGTTCCGGTAAAACTGAATTAAGCAAACCTAAACGGCACTAGTAAATCCAATATAATCATAATATAATGATAATGCTATTTACTGAATCCCTGGATTTAGTAGCTAACTAATCGTCTTATATAAATTTTGCCTCTTTTTCTAATCCCGACCAACCGTTCACCTTGTACATACTTGTTTTTGGTTTTTGAAAAACACAAAAATAGGTCTGGCGATTTTTTTAAATTTCCCAAAATAACAGTCAGATGAGAAAATTTTCAAAAAAACAACACTGGATATTTCAACAAAGAGGTCGTCAAGCTACCGTCGCACTTTTGGTCACATAAATTATTAATAAAATGTTTGCATAATTTAATATTTAATGAAAAGAAGAAAGAAAAAAGTTGATTTAAGCGTATAAAATAGAAAGAAACAAACATAATTTAAAATTTTTGAAAAATTGCAGCACAAAACCCGGATACACAAAAAACACATTAGTCGTAGCTAATCTGTGCGGATGCATTTTCTAATGAGATTAAAAATTATAAATCGCACAACTGCAATAATTGAAGAAGAAAAAGCCGCAACATTTATAAAACTTTTCTCTTGCACGATTTGAAAACAAAAATTAGAGTAAAGGAACTCACCTCGGATGAAAAAGAAAAGAAAATTGTTTATAAAAAATGAACAATTCTTAACAATGAAAAGTCAATATTCTATATATATGTATGATATATAATATATATGTATCACTCCATCTATTTGTTCACTTAGTCAAACACAATACCGAGTTAAGCCTCAGTACTTAGTGTAGATAAAACCCGAGTTTAGCGCAAATCGGTTTACAGTGGATTCTCTAACTATATACACGCTCCTAATACGAAAGCTGTATTAAATAAGTAGAATTGATCCTAACTTTTCGTTCTACAGGACACGCCTCAATATACAGTCGGGAAAGCTCGTAGCGCGCATCGCAGTTCAGCAGGAAAGTCGTTTTCGTGAAGCTTTCGCTAACCCAAAAGCTCAAAAGTAAAAAATTTTCTTAATTTTTTACCTCCATCACATATTATTCAAACTTCGATTTGCCGATTTTATTGTGCCAATTTTTGTATTATAATCTTCCGGGTTGATGGGAGCTTTTTTAAGCTCACCCTTAAAACTTGGAAGCAATAATTTCTGCTAGCTTTTATCCCATAATGCTAAACGGCTTAAAATTATATAGTTTACAAATATTTTTCTTTCGACTTTTTGTGTTTTTACCAACTTTGAATATCTAGGCTAAAGCTGCTTAATTTTCTAAAAAACCAAACTTTCAAACTGTCAAATGTTTATTTCTCACGTTTATAGGTATATCATATAGTTTGGGCTACTCGCCAACCAAATTCTATTCTAAAATCTGGACAAACGGCCGATTTACCGCCACTTCCATACAATAACATAATTTGATATCATATTCAAGATATCTCAAAAACTAAGAGTCCGATTGATGTAAAATGTTATAAAATTCTTTGCTGTTCGACCACTGTCCTGTCAACTTTCCAAAAATTCCAAAAAATTAATGCTGTTCAGTCACATTGAACGAAAAACTTATAAGCATTTTTATTGAATTAAGAAACAAACTAGATTGCCATGGTTGTGCGGTCTGAAGACCGCATTCATTTGTTTTTAACTTATTTTTAATTTTTAACAAAATCTGGTAGATATTGATGATTTTAAAGCCACCTCTGATGAATTTCTTAACAGGGGCGTCTAGAGCTTTTCATTGGAGTGGTTGGTTATCTTTCGATATCACAGCATGGAGATCGTTATTGCTATTTGTATAAGCTTAGGTTGGCAAAATAATCTAAAGAGATAATACAGATATTTGTGAGGAAAATCAAAACAAATTAAATTACTTTGGTTTTATGACTTGTCAGGATATCTACTAAAAACTATTGTTTCTGTCATCATCAATCCATCAAAGATCGACGAAATATTACTAGATTTTGTTAAAATTTGAAAAAAATACCTGAATTCTTATCAAAATATATTTATTTACTGCACTCCCCCAGCCTCATTATCAAGAATTTCAAGCATAACCAAGAATTCATTCTATCAATGAAAAAGTTTATTGTATTTATGAATTCATACATTGCATTAAGTAAGAATAGCAGGAATGCCTAAAAATGTGGTACCTGAGTGATTTCTGTTACTCAATTTAGATTTATATTGATTTACTAATAGATTTGTTTTGCTTATTTAATTAAATTTTATAATGAAAAACATAGTGATTCGGAGAGGTCTCGGGGGGGGGGGGAGGATTATCACTCTAATCACTCTATTTATCACCCTTTCATACATACTATGAAAGGTTTATTGAATCAATAAACTTCCACAAATAATCACAAAGCAATTATAGTATTAATCAAGAAAATGTTTGTATTGAACAACAAAAATTGAAATAAAGATTCCAGAAGTAGCAGCTCCTTGATCTTTTATTTCGCAATTGAAGCGGTTGGTTAATTTACGATCTCACAGAACAAAGATTTATGTAAATATATCGACGCGCATTGCGGCCTTCAGGCCGCACAACCACGGCAATCTATTTTTATACCTATACTTTCAAAGCAGTCGTCTTTCTGTTGTTTATTTTTTATTGATTTATTCATTATTAGTTATTAGAGTTATTAGAAAAAATTTGGTCGTTGGTGATATCTCAAAAACTATAAGGCCGATTGATCGGAAATTTGCGGTAAAGGTTCTTGATAACATTCTGTAGAGGTGTACCAGCGTTTAGTTACTGTATGCTTAGATTAAAATGACCCTTGAGCTTTGTTTGACTACCACTGCCGCGCTGTTGATATTACTAAAAATTTAAATATTTATTGTAAAAGTTAAAAACTAAATTTTTTGTGATTTTTGATCTGCAGAAGGTAAATTTAGAATTCTGTTAACATAAAATTGTTTACATGTAGAGAAGTAAAGGATATTTGAATATTTTATCTGAAAACATCTAAAGATGGAATCGTCATTTAAAGCAATTGAAGTCGAAAAGTCTGACTGCTAGTTAGGAAATAACTTTTTAGCCATCCACATTTTGTTATAAAACTCGAGAGCAATTTATATGGTCGATTGTGTTACTGGAAAATTGAAAATCTCCCTACTTTCTAAAGCTCTTCTCTCTAGCAACCAAAACGCAGAAAAGCTTTTCGTAGATATCCTTATAGTCGTCCTAGCTACGTTTGAAGGAAATTTTCGTTTTAAGCAATGTTTATTAAAAACCAATCACAGAGACCTTCGTAAGCCGAAGTAGTGTTGTCGTTGAGAAGAGGAAACTGCGGAGGTGAGCCAATTTTCCTCTTCAAATGATCGCATCTGGACTGTCGAGATGCTCAATGCAAAATAGCTTAAGAGGAAAATCGATGGCGATTACGAATATTTAAGTACTGAACAAAATACACCAAAATCGATCCTGAATGAACTTGAAAATAATCGTGAAATGTTCTCGATTGAACAACGCACGTCAACCCTGATTCTCTAGTGGTAAGAGTTAATCCCAGTTTCTATCTGCATTCCACTTGCACCATCAAAATCTATTCCATTTTTGGCTTTTGTATTCATTTAGAAACAGAAATTGATTTACAAATTTCATCTTGGATTGGTCCCCAAAAGTTCACGTGACCACGCAAGCGTAGTTAACTGGTAGGCGTTTAGACAAAAGAAGGCGCGGCTTCATCATGATACATTACAGCATCTCGTCCTTCACGAAACTTTATCTCCTATCTTTCAGGAAGACAATTGTTTGGGAAATGAATTATTATTTATTTATACCAAAATTAGGTTGAGATACCCGTTACTTCGATACGATAACCTATAATCACAAGCATTCGCTCTGCTTCCAATTTTTCCAAATTTTTTTTTCTTAGAAAATATCCTATTTAATGTGTATGGCCGAAAACAGGATAAAGAATATTTCGAAATTTTCATAAAATCGAGAAACTTCGAGTTGGATCAATTTGTTTTTATATTTATCCTAATATACATGTTTTAATTCTGTATATTTTAAGTTACGCTTAGTGTGTTATTAAGGAAAATTAATATTTTAATGAAAATTTTAAGTGTAAGAACGA
This sequence comes from Cantharis nigra, assembly GCA_958510845.1. NCBI lineage: Eukaryota > Metazoa > Arthropoda > Insecta > Coleoptera > Cantharidae > Cantharis > Cantharis nigra. Next base: position 982,357 of record OY294029.1, read on the forward strand.
ACGTAATCTCTTAACTTCAAACGTTGTTTGTCTTGGTTACTCATCCATAACTAAGAAAATTAAAATGATTTAAGAGCAACCTGGAAATTTAATAACTTTTACTCCAAACTTTGTCATTTAATTTTGTTTCTATTGTTCGCATTTTACAATTAATCGCAAAACTAAAATTCATTAAAATTTAATTAACTTTCTCTAAACAGCAGACAAGCGAAAATATTGAGAGACTTTAGAAAATGTGCCTGCGTTATTCACCTACATTGGATGTTCCAAATTTTCTTTGAACTTACCCGGAGCAGGTGGAAAACATTGCAGGTTAAAAATTGCAATAAATTATCAAAGTAAATATTTTATTAATTTTGGAAAAACAAAAATTTATGGAATCTCATCAAAGTAAATATGCGCGTCACTCGTTCGCAAGGGAATCCCCGGTGTTTCTCACCAATTTGGAAAATTTTAGATGTGTGATAGATACCTACTACATGGAAAAATAAGAAGCCCCTATTTTGTTAATTACTAATAAACGATTTTAAGGGTTGTAACCGCCCTCCAAAAATAGGACAAAAAATCAAATTTTTGAATTTTCATGCAGCAGCTAAAAATGGTTTTTTTTTTTATTTTTCAATGCTCTATCTTCTAATACATACATCATATCCAAAATTTATCAAAATCGGTATAAGTCACCGGGGATTCCCCTTGCGAGAAACCAAGTGCGGTTGCCTTTTAAAGGCGTCAGATTGTGATTATTCCTGAAGGAAGGAAAACGGAGATATAATTTAGTGAAGAGAGCTATGGCCACATGGCCATGACCGTGCTCGAGATGGACCCAGGGCCTATTTTACCACTACCACTAATCGTATTAGGCATGTGCCTAGGGCTAAAGGGGCCCGAAAAGAGAGAGCATAAAATCGTAAAATAAAAATCAAATACTAATCAAATAACCAAAAAATTGGGCCTTCGATGCTATTATTTACACTCGAATATAAGGGGCCCGAAAATTTTCTAAAGCCTAGGGCCCAACTCAGTTAAAAATAAACCCTGGATGGACCTCTCAGACAGGTTCAGATCTACATAACCTGATCAATACAGAATTTGTGGTCAAACTAAACTAATGAACCTACCGATTTAACTGCCGGAGTAGATCCTGGCAGTGTTCTACTTACCTACTGTTCGCTGAGATTTCCCAAACAAAAAATGAGACCGCACTGGATCTCATAAGAGGGCAATAAACCTTCATCCTACGTCCTACCGACCGCTCTGTCTGATGAGCCACATCAGTAAAATGTTTGAGCGCCTGATCATTGAAAGACGACAGGAGAAGATCTAGAGATGCACCGAACCAGTTTGACTTCAAAAGCAGATTAACCGTACATGTCATGAAGCTATTTGTTGACTTAGTGAACAGAGAGAAGAAGGGGATATAGAGATCGTCAGAAATATGAGAGGTTGAGTAGATGATGTAGTCTAGTTTGTTGTGTTTGGCATAGCGATTTGGAAATAAAATAAAAGCGTGCACTGGGGGTTATTCCATACCCCCAGACCCCCGGTTTATCCTCATCGTTTTGTATCTCTTGAAGTTAAATTCAAAATTTACTAAGTTGTAGAAATCCCGCACGGGTCCGATGTTAAACGTATTTATTTATTATTATAACTTCAAATATTGATTGAGCTTCAATGTAGCCATCGGCAAACTGGAGAGTCTGGGGGGTATGGAATACCCCCCAGTGCAGGGTTTACGCTTTATTCATGGACCAATAGTATTAGTTCTTCAGCAGTGAAGAGTTTCTTAGTAGTCAATGCTGGGATCCTTGATTGTGAGTGCCGTATTTGAAATTTTCGGGCCCCTGATATTCGAGGGTAGCTAATAGCATCGAAGGCCCAATTTTTAGGTTATTTTATCAGAATCTAATTTTTACTTTACGATTTTGTTTTCACTTTTCGGGTCCCTCTGATCATTGGGCCCTAGGCTCGTGCCTAATGCGTCTAATAGTAAAATAGGCTCTGCAGAAATGTGTTCACCTCAGCAAGCTGGAAAAACATTTTTCTCGAACTGCAAGGCATAGTATCAATCCCTACTTTTGCAATTTGCTGTTATTATATACAGTTCCGGTGTGGCGCAAAGGATTAGCGAGATAAGAAGACGTGGAGGAGTATATTATGCTTCATGGATTGATACTTATAGAATTGTCAGGACTTAAAAATCAGGTCCACGGATAACCTGCAGGCGTTGGCATGACAGGTTCCGATGTCCATCCAATGCAAAAAACGGTTAAGTTAGATTAGGTTAGGTTAAATTCTACATTCGCCAACATATTTTCTTTTCAAACTACATTAAAATCTGTGAAAAAAAATGATTTTATTTTAATTTTTTGATGATGGTTGATGTAGAAAGTCGCAATCTTTAAATCCAAAATAACATAGTTTTGTGAAGTGTATACGGGCCCAGCTAATAAAGCAGAGATTTATTTGCTATATAATAAAAATTTTTAATTTTGGACCTAGAAAAATCCGCTATTAGCGTCGGATAGAGATATATTTGAATGTAAAAAATAGAATTAAAATTTTATTTTTATTATAAAATCGGAGCATTGAAATCGAATAGTTAACGAAGTGAATCAAAATAAAATTTCTAAATCAAAAATCAAACATGAAAATCCTATTTGGCATCATTGAACTGAAAAATATCGGTGCGTTCGATATCTGTAATTCAATAGAGTGAATTGAAAAGTCAGAAATTTAAATTTTCTTACTAGTAATGATAATGTGGTTAGTTAAGAGTTCCCTTTGACGATTCTTTTTGATCTTGTGATCGTTTTCAAATGTAATTGCTAACTAAACGAATAAACTTAATGTAATTTTTGCTTTGAGTAATTGATAAAGAGTTTTTCTCTATTTTTAATAATACCCCCGGTCGACGTCGAAAGTATATTAAATATCAATCGATAGCCTCCGATAATGGGTCACATCGGGAATACTCTTCCTTGTTGCAGATTTGCAAAAACAATTTTACGCTATCCTATCCCCAGTGATTTATCCCAACAGAAATGCTACCTCATATTAAATTATATGACAGATGGTACCGAAATAAAATGTTGTTGGTGGTGAGTTAACCATCCCTTAGCTTTATCTCCGTCCAGCTTCTCGTTTTCCCATTCAGCCGTTTCGGTCCTATCTAAAGATTATCAAAAATTAATCAAGAATAAAGCAATGCTTCTGAAAAGCACGTTTATATTATGTGGTAAAAAGTAATTTTATACTAAGGATCCCTCGAGACGTTAGGGTATTTACCCTCTATTATAGTATATTAGTTAGTGATTAAAATTTCATTGAGAGGCAGAACCGGACTGCTCATTCAAACTAAAATGCACTTTACTCGTCCTATTCAAGAAATTGCACGCAATTGTGCAAAAATATTACACAATTGCGTACTTTTTCTGCACAATTGTGCAGTTTTTGCAATTAAAAATGTTGAGAATCCAAAAATGGAAAGTTGATGATGTTTTTTGTATTGGAGATGTGGCGATTACATATACAGGCATGTCGAGGAGGAATTTGTAAGGTTTGAAAAGAAAAAATGCGAATATCATCAAAGATATATCAATAATTTGTATCTCTAAGTTAGCTGTCAAGAGTTTAAATGAAGTTATAGAAACTTGTGTTGGGGTTATAAGGTCAAGTAGGTGTAAAACGTGAACGAGCTTATGACACTTTGCCAGTCATAACAACATCGTTAATAATTACTGACGCCTATTAGCTACCTCATTAATATGCCGAAGATGTGCGACGCACAAAAACAAGACTTTATGGCTTGCGTTGTTTGATTCAATTGTTTTTCGGTGGAAATGTACAAATGTAGGAAGCTTTAGAAATGCGTCTGAAAGTATTAGGACTTGTGCCAGTCATTCGTTGAACAAGTCCCAATGGGGCCAAGTCCAACAAGCGATTCTGATTACTGTCCTAATCCCTACACAGCACGCTACTGCCCCTACTAATTGTAATACCTCTACACTTTATCTCCTCTTACGGCTCTTATGTATTGAACTACACTGCATTACGGGCCTACTTGTCATACTTTCATGTGGAAATCGTCATCCTCGCGTTCGCTTTTTCCACCACCAGCATCCATAAAATTATTATGCATTAAACTAATCAAAATCGAAACTTTTACATGGGCTTTTAATCAATAGATACACTGTTACAAGAGAATCGTGCTTGTAAAGTCGAACAAATAGCATAAATTTAGAGGATTAGGCTAATGATATTGTTAGAATTGTATGGTTGTGGGTCACTGTAAGAAAACGTGCTTAGAATTGAAAAAAGCAATTTCGTTATTGTAATATACAATGGCATAACATTTTGCAGAAATGGAAATTAGATTGTCGATTCTATCGAAACTTTTTCAAATACAGGTTCGGACTGACAATAATTTACTTACCGGGCCACTCCTTCCAACGGCCCCAGTCTTCGAGAAATTAATTAAAATTACAAATTTTGTAAAAAAAGCAATTATTTTGCTTTAGTGCCGGCGACGAGCGGCGCTAAATACAGTAAAAACTGTAAAACTTGAAAATAAATTTATTTTTTTGATAATTTTGGAAAATGAGAATTTCCAGCATTGGGAAGCAATTTGGTAATAGGAGTAAATTTAATTTAGAAGAAACGTTAACTGGTAATTCGAAACCACTGTTTGATTGAATATTTTGAAAATTAATCCAAACTAACAATGGACACGTGCAGTCGTAACTTGGTACACTTGTAATCTATTTTTCATAGGGCGCACTCCTCTCTCTAATATTTCTCTAACATCTTTTATGTTTTAGTCGAGCGTGCGAACAAAGTCCTATTACTAAAATAAACACTTATCGGGATTCCTTCGGCCACTCCGAAGGAAGTAGTAGGTTCAAGACGTGGAATCTAAACCACGACATCAGAAAACTCTTAAATCTTCCTAATCAATTGTTTTTCACCACAATAGAATTGAACATACTACCAATAGGCAAATAATCAAGTACCAACTACTAAACACCAAACAGTGAGCCGTAGACACGTGACCGGCTAATGAATAAGACACGTGGCGTTTAATCTGCATGATCTACTTTGCCAATCAGGGACACGTGACTTGCGTGAGTATATAATATGATTGCCGCGTTATTTTAAAAAAACAAACATTTTTAAAACCAAATATTAGAAAGATGTGCAGTCGGTGTTTATATATTATCCAACCGATGGATGCACTCATGGAGTCTCTCGCATTTCTAATAGGAACCAAGTAATCATCTATTATTCACTACAGCATAATCTGTCAAAGCGGCAGTGTTAGCCTTATCTTCTGTATACACGCCATTCGGCCACTTTATTATTTTATTACAAAACTTCTATCAGAACTACGTTAACGAATTGAGCGTTTGTCTCATTGGAAGAGCAACGAAGCTGATTAAGGGATGTTCAGTGGAACGGCAAGAAACGTTTCGAGACCGCTGATAACGGTTTCGCTAATATCATTATTTTATTTTGAAATTGCAGAATCTTGCCGAAAGCTCATTGTCACTTCTTCGGAGAGACAACATGAAATATGTGGGAGTTCCTGTATACGAAAAGGTACAAAGGTCCCAGGGCAACAATGACCACAGGAAGAAAAGATCACCCTCGGATTAAAAAAATTGTAAAAAAGTAAATAATTTATTGCCATTAAATTTTCTAAATTCACGCTAAGTAATCTAATGGTCCTCTTATATAGTTTTGATTTGATATCCGGTGGGATCCGTGATGAATTTAATGTAAATAATATCACCTACCTGAATTATAACTTCCTGACTATTGTCGAATTGTGTGAATGCGACTCCTAATGTACCCCTTAAGCCTCGATGGCAATAAATTATTTTTAAAATATAACATTTTTTAAGTAATTACAGTTAAACAGTAAGAAAAGTTGGGAAATACGATAACTTGAAACGGATTCGAACCCTACATCACCCTTGCTGTGAACGCCAGTGTTAAACAAACAGCGCTACCGCGAATAATTAATATTGAGGGTAGTTTTTATATTTGTTTATAATGACTCTCTCTCACTGACGAGAGATCTGCTTGTATACTTACTTTTGATTTTAATTACAAATATGAAAAGAAATTAACTTCCTGCTATACAAGATTACTGGAAGGTCAGGCTGCCTCTGGCCGCCTTGACCCCATCAAGACAATTTTTCGCTGATATTCTTAATTATTGATTTTGTATTAAATATTGATAATAATTATTGACAACTAAATAACTTTTTTAATATAAATCAAGGAGAATGCGCTGGGGGGTATTCCATACCCCCCAGACCCCCCGGATTGACACCGGTCAATTTTATTATAGCATGATTAGAGTGACACCTGATTATTTCGAACGTAATACAATTGTAGTATAATTATGCTATAATAAAATTAACAGCTGGCAATCCGGGGGTCTGGGGGGTATGGAGTACCCCCCAGTGCACTCTTTACTTTTTATTTTAAAGAGTTTGAATTCTGAAACAAACGAGTTAATCCAATTCTTACTCCTCCGGTCACGACAAATCCTTAACCCTCAGTTCGGATATCTAGGCCCCCTGGATTTGCACCTACGTTCTTTTTAACATTCAACTACCAGCGTACCGTCATCATGATCGCAAGTTTGGTTATAATGATTAAACGAAGCCGCTGGCTAATTTAATAACAATATTATAATAAATAAATAAATTCTTTTATTTAGTATTTTTTTTTATTATTCATCAGTTAATGGTAGCTTAGCAACGCATGAAAACTTTAGCTTGAGTTCAAAAATACATCTACTTTTGTTTAAAAATATAAGTTATATTGGAGTTTCATCAGAAGCGAAGTGGCTAAGTTAATAAGTGCAGACTTAAATTTAAATTTAATTTAAATTATAAAAATAAAGAAAAAACTCCTGTATTTTTTTTACGAAAAGCAAGGTGGGACTGATTGCATCGACGTAATTTAAAAATTCTGAATTGACGTTAGAACAGTCGACCCTAAGTATATGAAAAAAATTTGGACAGCTCTTAATCATAATGCCAAAAGCGTTGCAAACTCAATTTTACACTGCATACCGTTTTTTCGTAGCGCCGCAGGAGATTTAATTTGGTCTTGATAGTCAAAATTCAAAAGATCGGCGAATCCTGTCAAAATTTCGAAAAATTCAAAAATAATTTATTAGGAACCAAAGTAAATTCCTTGCTTTTTATGCTAAAAAATAAAATAAAAATTAGCAATCGGCTATTTCCAAACACTCAAAAATTAAAAAAGTTTGTTTCAACTGAATTTTTTTAAGTTATTTTTTGAAAATGCGTACTGTATTTTTGACGCGCATGGTAAGATTAACGAGATTCATCGTTTTACTTTTTCACAGAAATAAAGTTATTTTTTTACGATTTTACTTTCCTAATAGTAAACTGTAATCTTCATCAAAGGTAAAATTGTCAGTTTTTTTCTAATAACTCGAAAACAGTAAAATATACCCAGATATTGCTTTCTTGTTAGTATCAGTTTTTCTCCAATAACTCGAAAACGGTGTAAGATATCAAAAATGTCGAAGGGACCAAAAATGATCAGCGTGAAAATAGCAACATAATTTGTGTTTAAAAATTTTTTATATGTTGCACCGTTTTCGAGTTATGGCGTTTGCTTTTCTCTTTCGCTCACAATGGAAATAATAGAATACTTAAACTTCATCAAATCTTTATTTAAGACGTACACGGTAAAAACTATATTAACAATTAATTAAAATATGTATAATTTTTTATAGCAGCAATATCAGAAGAAGTAATACAGAAGTCTTCGGTTGCAATAACCTCTTTGCTTATAGGAAATTACTAATAAATAGAGTAAAACTATATTTTTTAAATAAAGCGAATTTAACACAAAGAAAGAAAATCCTAAATTTTTTTTTGAGATAATGAAACTCACACTTTTCGATGTCGACATACCGCGGCGTAATTTTAATCTCGTACATTTTATATACAGTTTATTTACATAGGTCTATTTTTATGATAAAATATATCAAAATATGATCCTCCACAGTTAATTTTCTATAATTACTTTGTACTTAAATTATCTTTTAAACTATAAAATTTAACCAAAAAGTATCAAAATTGATTGTTAAAATCGGGTTCCTGTTTTATGTTATCGCTCAGCGATCTCGTTCTGCTGGATTCGTTTGTATGTTGAGTGTGGTACAGCGACATGTTCGGTTCGGGTGAGGGTAGTTGCAAAGAATTAGGAATTCCGTGATGTACGCCCATGTTCATGGCAGCGGCGGCGGCGGCGGTGGTGCCGCCGTTCATGTGTAAGTTATTGTTGTAGTGCATACCTCCCATGCCGTTACTTGCGTGCAAGTTCATGGATGGATGCATGTTGTTATACGGATGGTACGGATTGTAGCTGTTCATATGGGACTGATGATTCGACATGCCGTTGTACGGATCGAACTGATTGTACTGGTTTGCGTTTTCGCGGAAGTACGGATGGGAAGAGTTTGCGTTAAAGCCGTTATAGTAGCCGCTATAATCGTAGGGCATCATACAGTTGGCGATTTGATTGCCACTCAACGGGTGGCCCGACGGAGACGGCGTTTGCGTGCTATCGGAACTGGTGCTGGATGATGGTCCCAAACCGTTTTGATATGAATTGTTGGAGTGATTACTGTTGGTTTCGGTTTTGATGGTCGTAGGCGAAACGGAATTTGTCGTGGTCGGAGAGACGGCGTTCACGTCGACCCTGTCGCTGGTCGACGCCGGAGGAACCCGATCGTTCGTTTTTGCCGTTTTCACTCTGGGATTTATTTGTCTGGGTGTAGAGGTTTTGGGGCTCTTCTGTCTCGCCTTGGCTCTTCGGTTTTTGAACCAGACCTGAAAATAAATCAAAAACCATTAAAATCACATCAGCAAATGTGCAAATCCGTGACTGCTTAATCTGTACGTCTACACCTCGAGCGAACATTTCCCTATCAATTTCCATTACATTTTACTCCCCCTTGTAAAAATTGTTACTCTATAATACTTCTTTTATGGTCCTGTTCTACGAGCGGGATTTATAAAGGCAAGAGGCGGGGTGTTTTTGTAGAACAACCCTAAATAATCCCTAAACTAATGGAAAACTACCCCCTTGGTGCATATATGTAGCCATTGTGATTATTATTGTACCGAATAAAATACATACAGCGATTTTACTGCGGTGAACGATTGCATAGTTCCTGACGTATAATAATATAAAATATTAGGGGTCCGAAGGATCGGGCACGTCTGTCACATTTTGATAACCGGTGATGAATTTATGATACCAATCAAAAATTCCGACTTTAAACAAAAACAGTTTTAAAGTTAACTCAAAACTACCCTTTCGTGAACACAAAGGAACTGGGTCCTGTTGAGTCGAAATTTTAAAGGCGCTGACAGATGATGATGTCGACGTCACAAAGAAAATTAGTTTTTCAGATTTTTGACAAATTTACGATTAGTATTGGCAGGTTTCGGGTGGACACAATGACCTGAGACGCCTGTTTCGTTGTTTAACGGTAATAATGCGGTTTGTGTCGTTATTGCAATGATTTATTGCATCCGAACACGAATTTTACCAAGAAAGTCTTTTTTCTCAAAAAAACATGTTTATTAAAATTAGTTGGTATAGTGGCATAGTGCAGATTACAAATACACCAAATAAGGGGCGGCTTGTTTACTTTCCTCGGGTAATGATTCAATTTGAAGGCTGGTTAGCCTTTTCATGGGGACGCAGCTGCTGTTTGCATTTCTCTGTGTATGAAATGCTACAGTCTCATATAATATTTGTTCGGCTGTGTGTTTGTAAAATAACATAAAAAAGAGAAAGCTCACCTGAACTCGAGACTCTGGTAAATTAATTTTGGAGGCCACATCTTCTCGCATAAACACGTCTGGATAGCGTGTCTTGTCGAACAAGGATTCCAAGATGTCCAGTTGACTTTTACTGAACGTCGTCCGTTCTCTCCTCTGCTTTCTCTGATTCTGTCCAACGCCCATGGGAAAGCCTAAAATCGAAATGTAATTCATAATAATAATTAACTATTCAAATATGTAGTATTTCTTTCGCGCGTAAATAAAGGCTTAATGTTCTGGGAGTGTAGAATACACGTCTTTATTAGTGCCCACGGGTTAACAGTCGTTACGAAATCCTAAATCCGGATTACTATTTAAAATCTATTGACACCGCCGATGTCAGAAGTCACAAAAATTTCTATGAATTTTATTATGTAAATCAAATACTAATTTTAATCGCGGTATGATTTTATTCTGATGTGATGCATCGCAGGGTGTCGAATTGGGGCCGCTTTCGTTTACAATTGCCTCACTCTACCACGTTTGCCACGAAAATATGCAATTATACCATTTTTTGACCTAACCACCTACTGGGTATTATAAAATCTATCGTCATGGTTTTAACATCAATCATGCGAGATTATACGAAAATCAGAAGCCGGTGAAGGTTGTCGTGAATAATCCATTTTACTTCACAACCACACTGCAATTTATGAAAATTTATTTATTACTTACATTACATCAATTATTTACGCTGCAATCGAAAACTGATCACTAAAGCCGGGTTTGATTATTATTGTGAATCTGAACAGAATGCTATCCTATCTATAAAATTTTATTTTATTTCCTAAAATAAACAATAATAAAGGAAAATGATGAAGTCTATAGCCCCCCCAATATGGAGCAGTAATAGATAAATCCCCCCCCCCCCCATTAAAAATTGTTAGAGGTTGTCAACATGAATTTCTAATAAAAATGTTTAAATGCATAAAAGCTCCAAGTGAAGGCAGATAATAAAAAATTCAACTAAGAATTTTTTTAAATTTCTGATTTTTGATGTAAAATCCTAATTTTTTAATAATAATAATAATAATAATCATAATCGATTTTGGCTTTAGGAGTAAAAGCTAGATAAGAAAAAACAATTTACGAAGAATTAGAAGAAATTTCTGATGTATTTTAAGACACCTTTTGTAAGATCCAGTATTTAAATAAAATTTTTATTAAAATAAATTTTATTAGCCCCAAAATTAATTCGGGGGTTAATCCCTCGTTTTTAGTTTTTTAATTGATATGATATACTAACAATAATTTGTTTCTGAGAGTCTACGGGATTACGGACAGAAAAGAAATCAAAATTCATATTAATTTAGTGAAAATCAACCTGAAGAAAAAACAGAAATTTTAATTAAAGCTGGAGTTTTAAATCTCCCCTCCCTCAAAAATCCAGTATTTAATGCTATTTAAAACTACGAGACTATATTCCAATTCCGTCGCTTACTTTAAAACATTAATGACACTACTACAAATCCAATCAGAAATTTAGAAAAATTTTCTTAATTAATTTAGTAATTAATACAAATCTAGCATAATACCATCCGCGGACGGGCAGCTAGATGGTGGATCTCTCTTTTAGCGGTATAATATTAAATATTTAATTTTGTTTCTTTTTACTGAGTGATTCCCCGTTTTTCTATATTTTTAAAGTAACGCAAAATGTTGCTGCTCAACTTGATGTGCCGACGGGCAATTAAAAATTTTTTTTAATAATTTAAAAATAAATAAGTTTCTGAAATTCTAATTTTCTTCAGCCGAACGTTTTAATTTCCCTCACTTTTGCTCAAAAACAAAAAATTTTCCAGCATTCTAAAACAGTGAAAATCCTGCGATATGTATGGGGGGTGTTCCCCCCTACACCCCCAGTTTACAATTTTGACTTTATATTTTCAGAAATAAAATATTATAAAATAATAATAAAAAAAAATTTATAAATAAATTAAAAGTAAACCGGGGGTCTGGGGGTGTAGAACACTCTACAGTACATATCGCAGGATATGTTCATCCTCAGAACCCCCGGTTTAAATTTTTGACTATAATTTTGACAGTTAATTTTCAAAGTAACGCAAAAGTTTCTGCTAAACTCTGAGCAGTAAGGCACTTACTTTACTTACTCCCTCACTTTTTCTTAAAAATTCAAATTTCCCGGTTGTTCCTGGCGAAATTTGTAAAATTCTAAATTCCCTTATTTCTCCAAATTCTGCGATATGTACAGACCCCCCGGTTTACAATTTTGACTTTATATTTTTATAATTATTATAAATTAAATTAATTATAAATTATCATAAATAAATTAGAAGTAAACCGGGGGGTCTGGGGGGTGTGGAACACCCTCCAGTACATATCGCAGGATATCCACTCATTTAGAATATTGGAAAAATATTTTCGACCAATCAGAGTGTTTCTTTTTTCATCAAAAAATGACACGCTGTAGCAGGAGGAGGAGCAGCGTGCTGGGATTTTATGTATAAGGATTATGGATATTATTAAAGGAGAGAAGATACAACTTAATTTTTACAGCTGGCTTTCTTTTCCTTAAACAAAGTCAATCACAGAACATAGATACAAACTTTCAATTTTTTAATCCCGGTAGTCAGGGGGGGGGGCGATTTTTTAATCCCCTGCAGTACAACAGTAATTGTGTTCTTCATAAGCAGCATAAGCAAAATAAACTGCACAATTACTGGTTACCAGTGGTACAATTTTCTTTTTTTTTTTTTTAAATTTAGTTTAATATTAATTTTATCTTTCAAAGTTTAAAAAAAGTTCCCTGACCCAAAATCTTATAATTTCCCTGATTCCTCTCGACAAAATTTGTACAAGTTTCTATTCCTGCTTTTTCCAGGTATAGATTTTCCGAATGAAGTTTTAAAAAATAATTATTTCAGTTAGTTATTGAGTGAAATATTCCTTATTAATAAAATTCATCACGGAACATTCAAGCAAAACTTCGATTTTTCAAAGCGGGGGTCTGGGGGGTATGGATACCCTCCAGTACACCAGTAATTGTATTCAAAAGCAGCTGAAAGCTTCATAACCTGAAACGCATCTTCATTGTCACCATATATTCAAACATTCAAAGTCTCCATCCATCGAGCGGACTATTAATAATAAAAATAATGTAAAAAATTATAAATTCCCCGACTGAAATTTAAGTTTTTAAATTTCCAAAGTTCCAAAAAAATTTTTCTAACCCAGGGTTTAAATTTCTCTGACTTTTCCTCACAAAATTTGAACAATATTAATTTCATTTTAGAATTTTTACAAAAGCATTATCTAGAATTACAATTCTTTTTGTGTTCGAAATGTAAGTGTTTTTCAGAGAGCTACAAACGAAAAGGAAATAATTTTAATTAAAAAGTAATAAGAATGGAAAGCTACTTTTCAGATGATCAGGAAAGGAATTGTTAATCTCAGCAAAAAATAAAATGGAAAACTGTTGAGGGGGGGGGGGACTAGAAAATAATTTTCAACTTTAATAATTATTTTTTTTAATTTGAAAGAATGTGCGATCTTAAAATGGAAATTAAAAGTTTGAAGAGGTAATAATTTATATTATATTGGAAAAATCAAAGTGTGATGTTTAATAGAGCGACTAATGAAGCACTTAAGTAAGTTTTGATGTAAGCAAAGTGAAAACTTTTCTAGGGTATCGCGTGAAAACTTGCAGCAAAGCAAACAAGGGACGAGGTTTGTTAAAACAACAAACAATTCCCATCGTTCCCTAACACTAACAAATTGATTTGGAACTTGTATGATTAAACACGTATTTCTTAACTTTCGGTTCCTGTAAAAAGAACTTTTAAGAGGCGCGCGCGTTTCGAATTTGGCTCGAAAGGGAAAAATTTCATTCATGCCCGTTTTACACTTTTAGTTATATTTTGAGAGCACGTGCAATGTTGTGATTTAATTCACGGTTAAAATACCCCAATAAAACATCCGTGATTCAATTTGACACCCCAGAGCGTTCATTGGCCAGCTGTGGATTCCCATCAGCAGGAACTCCAGCTACCACACTTTGAATCGGTTATAAATTTATTGTTACATGTCATTGGCGGTGAGGTGAATATTCGCCCTTCGGAATAAATTTTAACATTGCGATAATTATTAACAGATTGATTTTTTGTGTTTTTCCAAAGAGAGAAAGAAATTCGCAAAATGTTTTGGTTTAAAATTCGTTTAAAAATTGAAACAACGAAAAGTAAAGTCTAGTAAGTAATACGAGGGGTCTTTGACTGCCCTGTAACTATGACAACCACCACCTACCACCCTCATAATCGGCTCAAGCCTCGGTACTACTGACATAGCACTTTCCCGTACATTTTCACCGACTACTTTTTCAACATAGCATTGCCCCGACGTCTTTATTTTCCCCTAGGAAACAGGAACATGGTACAACCTAACTTACAAAAATATGGCGACTGCTTTGCATTATTCCGGAGGAGAAAGAAAAATTGACGATTTCGAAATTAAAACATCATCATCGTCATCGAGTTTTCGCGTACGCTCGAGCGTGGTATCAAATTACGTTCCCCTATTTTCACGTAGTATAGTGCGCCAAATAAAGGGGATGAAAATGTTTACAAATCTATTAGCACCCGATGTATTCATTGCGTCTTGCCGGAAACCTCAAGTGGGAATAACTCGGGCTAGCGAAACATTCTCGAGGGGGTGAAAATTATTCTTGGTCTGCCCGAGTCTCCGAGTTTTTCAATTAATGAAAATTTAAAAATGTTTATTTTAAAAGTAATCCCATAGTCCTATGACCACTAGCGAACCCATTAACGGTGGCAAGAAGAGCAAACACACACACGCTCCGATAAAATGCTAATCTCTGTTAACACATACACCGGGTAATTGAAAATAAACGGGGGCGACAGCGTGATTAGGCTAAAAATTTAGTCTTGCATCAACCGTCAAACCAAAGATAACAATAAGGGTTGCTTATTCTTTACTTCACTATTATTCGTGATGACGTGCAAAGGAAGCCCTCGAAGGCCGTGTTAATAGACAATACCATCACGGGCTTCTTCTACATTTAGGCCATCACGACATCAAGCCAAACGTCTGCTTTTTTCCCAAATCCGATTAACCGAGAAGATGCAATTTAAACAAAAAGGGTTGTACTTACCGGGATGTAAATCGTAGCCGTGATTAAACATGAAATTCGTGTAGGTTGGATGTCCTGGATAGGAAGCCGCGTGCGGCGTCCGCATAAAAGCGTTATTATTCATGTTGGAATAGTCGATCGGCGTGGTGGTTGCTGGCGTTTTCGGATCAGTCGCCGATGGACATTCTTTTGGTAATATTACGGAATTATTCGAAATCTTACTCAAGACTCCTTCCAGATTTAGTACGTGATCGCCCAGCGAAGAAGCCGTTGCTCGTGGAACTGAAACAAAAATTAATTTTAGGGTTGATTGCGCCTACGTCAATTAAATCAAAAGACAGTTTGACCTAATAATTGTGTACTTACAGCGGAAAATTGTCATTATTTAGATACTAAAGTCGGGATGGATTTTATAAAATTGCCGATATCGATTTCAAATTTGATATATCACCATTACAAAGTACAAACAGTAAACACTCCACTTGGGCATACACAAAAACTAACACGTTCGAAAAAGAGGGAAATTTGATATTATTTTTACGTTTTGCAAGTATTCGTATTACAATAGATAAACTAAAATTGCACGAAATCCCATAAACAAACAAACATTATCGAACTGTTCGGAGAGAAATGTATGGTTAAACTGGAAGTTTTTTCCAACTGTGTATTATATTACACGGGGGTAGACACTCGACCGGCTATTGAATAGGTGAATTTTCATTCAACAAAATAAAAAGAAACGACGAATATACCGTAAACGAAACCAACGAAGATGAACTATGGGTCCCCTTTGAGGTGAGCACTTTGTTTTCAATTTCAGAAATGTGAGAATATGCACTTTTCGAGTTTATGACTTCGTCGCATTCGGAATTCAAAGGAAAATCACACAAAAGCACTGTTTTGGTAATTTACCGCAATTTCAAAATATTACGCAAATTAAGAGGCCAAATTAATTTAAATATTAAATAAGGAACTTACATGGATCTATTGGATCATCCATACTGACGATTATTCAAAATTTTCAATTATTATATCAACTTAAGGTATTAAATTTTTAAATATACTACTTCCACGCTATTCCAGTAGCTAATACAAGATTAACCAAGAACACCAACTTAAATAACCATATATCTAACAATTAATAGAACCAATAAGGGTTTACAAAGAAACAAACTTGAGTTTTACCACCCCATTTCGTAATACCAATTGTATTTCATTTTTTTCAAATTTACCTGTACCCTCAACCGTTATTCTCCAAAAATTTCTTATTCGGTTACCCGGAAGAGCTGGGAGGGGGTAGATTAATTTTAAGTTAATTTTGAGTATTTGCGGACAAAACTATTGATGAACAAATTCAAAAATTTAAATAATTTTTCGACCATCGACCATTTTTTTCAGTGTAAGATTATAAGTATAAAATTTTTTATATTAATCATAAATTGAATTAAATTACAAATATTTAAAAAAATTACTAGCAAAACTCTGTAGGCCTCCTGTCTGATTGCTGTAAACCATCTCGGATTGATCCATTTATTATTAATTTTATTATCCGAAGAAATATCTGCATTTTCCGGGACAAGGGGCGGCTTTATTGCACTACTAATACATAAATTTGCACTTGTGTTGTCTCGGGGGGCCTCCACACCGAATGGCTTTTGTTCGAAAATTGGTTTACCAAAGTTCTTACCACTATACTAAATCCAAGACAAATTCATGGAGAGGCTAAATGAAGCTGGATGGATAAATCAATATCTCTTGATAAGAATCCTAATACATAAAATCCCAGCACGCTGCTCCTGCTCCAACGAGTCATTTTTTGGTGAAAAAAGAAGCACTCGGATTGGTCGATTCTTTTACCAACCGAAAAATATATTAAAGTATGTAAAGTTAGGACTAAAAATATTTGTCCAATATTCTAAATAAGTGGATATCCTGCGATATGTACTGGAAGGTGTTCCACACCCCCCAGACCCCCCGGTTTACACTTAATTTATTTATAATAATTTATAACAAGAATTATAGAAATAATGTAAAAATATAAAGTCAAAATTGTACACCGGCGGGTCTGGGGGCTGTGGAACACCCTCCAGTACATATCGCAGAATTTGGAGAAAATAGGGAATTTATAATTTTACAAGTTTCGCCGGGAAAACCGGGAAATTTGGATTTTTAATCAAAAATGGGGGAACTTAAAAAACATTTATTTAAGTGCCTTACCGCTCGGAGTTTAGCAGCAACTTTTGCGTTACTTTGAAAATTAACTGTCAAAATATAGTCAAAAATGTAAACCGGGGGTTCTGGGGGTGAACATATTCTGCAATATGTACTGGAGGGTGTTCCACACCCCCCAGACCCCCCGGTTTACTTTTATTTTATTTATAATAAATTTTAATTAATTGAATCTATAATAATTATAAAAATAATATAAAAATTAGAAGTCAAAAATGTAAACCGGGGGGCCTGGGGGTTGTGGAACACCCTCCAGTACATATCGTAGAATTTTTATAGGTGGGGGGGGCGACAAAATAATAATTTATTAATATGAAAACCAAAAAATATCAGCAGTTATATCAATAAAATATTTATGTTTTTTAATAAATTAAAAAACTTTTGGTAAAAAAGCTGATATTTGTTGAGTTGTAAGGGGGGACGATCGCCCACATCTGCCACTGATCTTAAGCTCGACGAATTTTTGATGTGATTAGCACCGCAAAGGTTGGCCATTGTCTGGAGAGGACGGTTGGAATAGCGTTCTTGCTAACCCCGGTTCAAATAAGAGATCTTGACTCAGACTCAGATTTAACCTATAGGTTAAATGGAGCAGCTGCAATATTACCCATTTTCACTTAAATCCGCTACTGAGTACATCAAAATATGCGGACCCTTGACCGGCCATGGCCGCCCTTGCCTGGGAGATATAAAATATCTGCAATATTGTCTACAAATTATTTCGCCAGTAAAATAAAGGAGCGCGCTGGGGGTATGGAATACCCCCCAGACCTCCCGGTTTATTCCTATTACTTTATGTTTTGACTTAAATTCAAAATTTAAGAAGCTTCGGTACTGCGATTGATTAAGCCGATGGATCTGGGGATATGGAACACTTTCCAGTGCACCGATTGTTCTTTATTCCTGCAAGAAATTTGTAAAGGAAAACGTCGACCAGCAGTTTTATTAAAGTTGGTTCAAATCTTGAAAATAATCTTTTAATTTTAGATAAAAAATTTTCCATTTTTCTTGACAATTAAAAAGACACTAAATGCCCGATTTCTTCATCTTCAGATATCTCTAGGATATCTATTAGATAAATAAACCGCAAGAATCCAACCAAATTTTCAATTTGTTGCTGTTTATTTGAATTGATGCAGTCTGATTAGTTATTTGGTTAATTTCTCGATCGGGTGTCTTGTTAAACTGTAGGAAAACAATATTAATTAATTGTGTACAGTGGCGGAACAGTAAAAAAACTTTTACCCATGTTGAAAGTAGAGCCGACGCAATATAATTTTAATTTAATGTATAAAATAATCGCCTACAAATTAGGCAGTTGATTCCTAAGTTGTTCGTTCACTTTATCCGTTACAATGAGAAGCACGAATGTACAAAGTGCGGGTGTCGGTCAGACCACCCGGTATATGCATAAAATTTATAATATAAAATCGTTTACCTACCAATTTCGAGGTTAACTTACCACAAAAATTTTGATTTACATTATTTGCATGATTCTAATTTACATATTTCGCTATACCTGAGAATGTAGTCATAACTTAAAAAAGCGAATGTAAATAAAAAAAGAGCGAGAGAAGCTATAAGGGCTGATATTGCAATAAGTCGATACTATTTCTTTATTTCTCTTTTCGGTGTTCATTAGCTGATTAACTATACCGAAAATAATTCAAAAAAATTTGTGAATTCAATTAGATTTCAAATTTTATAGTTTTTTCTGTAAAAATAATTTTACGGCTTTCCCGAAGGTGGCCAACGGGGATGTGCAGTGATTTAGTTAATACAATTAATTTGCAAACTTACCCCGAGCACTTAAATTATCAAAATTGTCACATAATTTCACAAAAAAAACTTTCAAAATCCGATTCGTAATAATCGCGTCACTATAGGTACCTAGGTACTTAGGGGATTGCAACTTAACTGAATAAAAGTACAAAATGTTTATAATATCTGGAAGTTAACAGTTACAATCCCCTCCTAATAGGTTTTATTTGTAAGCCTCATTTTCTTATAAATGTTTTGACTTTATTTTCAAAAAGTATTAATTTGTTAATATGGATTTGTTCCAGATTAGTGCATTAACCCCCTAAAATTCAATTAATTGCTAACTCGAAAACAGGAAACACTATCAAAACTATTAAAAGTATAAAAAATTTGTCTTTTGATCCTGAACACTTTTGATCTCTTGGATATTTTTGATATCTCTCACCGTTTTCGAGTTATTACAGAAAAACTGAGTTAGTTCATCCAATATAATTTTTATATTTTATGCAAATTAAACTCAAAATTGTATGGGCACCTGCTAATCTTTGTCTGGCTTGTGCAATGTGCTTTGTTACCCCGAAGGCTTTCCGACAGTTTTTAAAAATAAAAAATTCCAAGAAGCAATTTGAAAATTTCAAACACTGAAAAAGGATTAAAAGTGATAACAAAAGTTGAAACTCTGTGGTTATATCTACTAAGAATTATTAGGTAAATTTTGAGTTTACCTGCCCTTAAAAATATTTTTACCTGCTGATGCGGTGTTAAAATTGTTTTATTGAAAATGAAATCAAAATGTTTGGACCAGACTGATGATTACTCGAAACCAATCGACGTGCAGTTAGTTATTCTGTGCAATAGCAAGCATAGGTACTTACTATGTTATTGAAACGATTTAATCTGCCGATTAAGCTACCGTACCAAAAAGTTCCCATTAACCCAAAATAATCCAAAGTGTTGAAGTGGTGTAAGTAGTGAATTAACTTAGATCTCTTTAAGCT
This sequence comes from Cantharis nigra, assembly GCA_958510845.1. NCBI lineage: Eukaryota > Metazoa > Arthropoda > Insecta > Coleoptera > Cantharidae > Cantharis > Cantharis nigra. The sequence continues at coordinate 1,002,336 of OY294029.1, forward strand.
AAATCTAATATGAGATAAACCGGATTAACCTAATGATAATATAATCTCAACTTTTCAAGATTTTGAACAAATAGGTAGCATATCCGGCGGTTATCTGAACTACTGCCATTGATTATGTAGACAATAGGTGCGATCCATGCGGCGTTGTCACAGATTTTTTTAAATAATTTATTCTTATTGCAACCCTGCTTCTTCCTTGACATAACCTTAGAAAAAAAAAATTGTCAAAATTTGATAAAATAATCCAGAGGGAACTGGACTTGTCGGTTTTGATAATGTTGTGATAATCAGCGTTTCTGCTGAGAGTGTATGTAATAACTACTGTTACCAACTTGTATCATTTTTGTGTTACCAATCTTTATTTATGGGCGGAGTTTATCCCCACCAGTTTATTCAATTGCGAACCACCCACATTTTGAAACGCAAGCGCATCTAAACAAACAAACTCCACCTTTTTATGGAACAGCTGCAACGATTTTTGATGGTTCTCCTTTACTGGATGTCGATTTTCTGTCCCGTCAATAACAAAACAAAGAGAAACCTGGAATAAGCTATTGTGTCGAGATTGCAGTTGGCAGTTATTAACAATGAAATTCAAATCAACCATTTTTATAATGACATTGAGTTCATCAAAACCCCAGTTTTAACTTCTGCACGAAATCTGTCATGATGCTAAATTTATGTAGTTATGTAGTATGTAGCACCCAAAATTTATTGGCTATGTGGTAATAATTTATTTTGTACCGAAGCGGCAAGAAGCCAGCAAAAATATTGAACTTACAGTTTTTGTCCAATAACTCAAAAACGATAAAAAAATATCAAAACCGTTTCGAACCAAAAAGTTTCCTCTTTTTACGCTGAACATTTTTTGTCTCTTGGATATTTTCGATATCTTGAACAGTTTTCGAGATATCAGCAGTAAGAAACTTAGTGAGCATAATCGGCCAAACAATTACTCTACGCGCGACGATTCGCGATAAGTTTTAATCTGAGTTGCAATAAGATTAAATCTGGTATCTGTGAAAAAATTATAGCTTACAAATTACCTTTGACAGCTCAAAATAACAAAATTCAATTTGTAATTTTTTTGTATTTGACAAGAGAAGCAATAATATTCCAATCTGATAAAAATCGATAAGGTGGGGTGGGGGGGAGTTAAACGAGAGTTAAACTGTAACTAAAAAAATAATCTTCCCCCCCCCCCCCCCGCCTTTACAATAATAATTTCATCAGTACAGAAAAATTAAGAATTTATCTTTTTTTTCAAATAAATTTTTAAAAAATGGGAAAAATGTTTAGACCAAAGTTGTTGTCTGTTATATTTTCTATTGGTGGGATCGTTAATTTTTGAAAAGAATATTTTGTGTCAGAAATGCGAGATTTACAAAAAAAAACAGGAAAAATAATAGATATTTTACATTTTTTTACCTTATTTGATCTGTAACTTGACTGCCGATGCTTTTAGACGAAAAAAGTTAGAATCTAGTTTATAGACAATTTAACTCTCTTTGAAAAAGCACTAAACTGTTTTCACCGAGAAATGAATAGGTTTTGTGCTATGGACACTTGAAGATAGAAATTAATAGTAAATACTTCAAAAATTATACAAAATGCAATAAACACTTTTTTCTGATGTAAACTCCAAAACCAAAGTTTTTTGATGTATAATTTTACTGTGAAATCTTTTTTCGACCAAACTGTTTTCATTTCTACAATCAAATTTATTTTAATCTTTCAATTATTGTTTTTCGCCAGGAAAATTATTTTTTAATTGGGGATTATTTTATTTTCATGTTATTTTTAACAAAAATCAAAGAATATGAAAAGATCAGAATTTACATTCCAAAATACCGTTAATGCAAAGGGGGGGGGGGAGATTATCTCTTTGATTCCAGTTTAGTTTTTCTCTCTATTTCCCTTCTTCTAAATTTATTTTCCTAGAAAATAGAAAATTAACAGTATAGATACTTTTTTTTATGATTTTGGAAATGAATGGAAATTGCATCGGGAATAATTTTTTATGCAATTTCCATGACCGCTACTAAATTTAGTTATTTTGAATTGTCAAATGCAATTTGTAGGCGATTGCTTTTCCAAAGTACATTTTCATCTTTTGGCAAGCAAGAACCTGATTTGTCACCCGGTATAACATGATATTTGTAATATCTCTTTCGGCTGTCTAACTGCATTCACAACGTCAAAATTCAGAATTTCAAAATGCATTTGTAATTTGGAGGTGCTGAAGATGACGTGCAATCGAAACCGGTACCTTAACTGTCATATATTTTTAATATTTTCAATAGTATCAGGTTTTCTCCGGTTGTTTATAATTTTTCCGACTCACTAGCGCAATATACCTAGAAAGAAATATGTGCTACTAATCCACACAATTGTGCAGAAAAATTACACAATTGGGTACTTTTTCTACACAATTGTGTAGATTAGTAACACATATTTTTCTCTGTGTAGCTTTTGCTTTTGAAAATCATTCGAAAATGCTTAACGTCCGGTATTATCAACTTCATTTAAAAAGAACTAATTGGTTAACAGCAAAAGTGTATTTTACTAATAGGCTAGCAAAAAATCGCCAGTTAGTCCGGTGTAACTGATATACATCAATCACTCGATTTGCACATTTAATCTGAATCTGAAAGTAAATTTTCAAGATAGAGAAAGCTTTCTGGCTAAACTGCAGATGAATAAAAAAATAATTAAAACCACTCATATCATTTTTATTATTATTTATACCATAATGTGTACATTATACACATAAGTATAATTAAAGAACAGTTAGAAAAGTTGTCGATTTGGTGCTACCGAATCCAGTTTGACGACACTAAATTATCTCTTTAATAATTCAAAACATTTAAGAGTAGAAATTTATTTAATGTTGCCGTAATTATGCATAATAATCAGTTACCTAAAGGCCGGTTCGTTGCCGTTTTTTTTATATAATTTTTTGCGAAGGTTAGATGGCAGCACAAATCGACCAATCGAAGCACCCCTTTTTTTGTTTTAAAAACAATAGAGCCCGTTGATTGGTCAATACGTGCTGCCATCTGGTGCAATTAAATATGTAGCAATTAAAACAAATGTTATAATAAACAAACTGATAGGTGTATGTCCCTGAACGAAAAAAAAAAGGTCAGAAAAATTTAAATATTTAAAAAATTCTGGTAGCCGTAGTCACACAAAGTGTTCCATTAGTCACACACCGCCAAGAATTTATTATAATTTTACTATGTCCGATTCTTTTTCCAAGTTTAAATTAACAATAAGACAGAAAGGGATGGCAATATTTTTATAAATTAAATTAATTACATCGCCTTTTAAGCGAGCCAATTTTTACTTGTCATCTTTGGCAGTAGTTATGATGCTTTAAAATTTTATTCGTATGTTAATTATAAAAAATGGACCGAATAGTTTAGTTTAATGTATAAGAAATTAACATTTGTAAACAGTCGACTCGAGAGATGACCACTAAACGTATCTTGTTATGATAAAACTATTTCGAAAAAAAATCTAATTTGCATTTTTTACTTATACACAAATTATCAATTAAATATGTCAGGTAATTTATAATATTATTTCAAGAAGCTTTTATATGTTCGCTGTTGTACAGGACGATTTAGAAAAAATACATAACGGAAGTGATTATCCCAATTTTTTTTTTTTTTCGGTGTACTACTCCAGAGATGAAGGAAGATATACAGGCTTGCGAGAAAGCCATACCTAGGTGTAATAAAAATTCAATATAAATCACGGCATAGTGGTTTTGGTGAGCCCATTCGATAACGCTGCGCCTCTGTTACCGACACTGCTACCGTGGATTACAACCAACTTAATCCCAATTTATTAGAATTTGTTCATTTCCCATTTTTGGTGATACCGCTTTAGTGTCACTTTGTTACATTACAATTTTCTTGATTGACCAGACCACAATAATTTACTTTTTACATAATATAAAAAAAATGATATCATGAATAATTCATCTTGTCCGTGCGGGAAGTCCCGAAGTCGAGAGTGTAACCGCACCGACATAGCAGGTCCTCAGGTCCATTCCACATCAATAACATAAGACGATTAGATTAATGAAACGTCGGAATAATGAGAAATTTTGAAAGCAGCACTTATTTATAATAATGTGTCATATAAACATGAGGGGGGGGGGAGTTGCCCAGCTTACCAAAATAATAATCATAATATAAAATACATGTCAGGTGACATTATTTAAAAATTCCTCCAAACTAACTGATTCAACACCTTTGTGTGGAGCCGCATTCTTTGCCGTTTAGAAGGTGAATATTTTTCAAAACTTGTTTTTTTGATAACGCATATACAATAGCATGACTGGTCACATTCTAACCTCACGAAAAATTTTATATTCCAATAAAAATTTAGTGCTGGATGTAATAATTGTCGCCGCCGAAACAATTACCCCGATAGTCGGGTAATTGCAAGCATCAATGATTAATTAATTAACGTAAATTATTTTAACGGTTTTGTGGAATCGCGCATGTAAACCTTCCGCGGCTTTTCATTTCGAGATTTTAACTCAAGATAAGATATAATGAAGTTGCTTGATTATTTATTGAACAACATTAGACGATGTTTTGTAATTAAAATACTTTTAATAATGTCGAAAACGTGTTAATTAACGACTGCTTAATTTGTCTTCATTTACAAAACTGATAAATGCGTAATTGAAACATTATTTATGCTGTTCAACAAATTTTTTATGCAGAAATAAGTGTGCAAATCGCAGGATAATTCCACATATTGTATATCGCAAGAAAATATACTTTAATTGTTTTACAAAGTAATTTGTTATTTTTAGCATAAATTTGTTAATTACCGAAATCACCATGTTTGACATGAAATTTATGTTTTGAGTGCAATTTATTCATTAAATAAATTAAAATATACATCAAGCTTAAAATAAATGACGTAAAAAACGTCATTTTTTTATTTAAATATTCTAATGCGCCCGAATAGATTAACGAGATTCCGATATTTCCAGGGGAAAACTATATTTTTTATTTAGTCTTACATATTTCGAAACCTGACTAGTAAAAACCAGATCCTTTATTCTTCCATTACTCCGAGGACCAATAAGAGGAAGTCGGGAAAGCGCAAAAAAAATTTCATTTAAAAAAATTCTTGTCTTTTCACTTGGGAGAGGGGGAGTTCACTATTTTACACGAATTTATTCATAGATTGCCTTAATATTAGAGAAGTAGAAAGAAAAAGTCATCTAGGATATCTGAATTTTCTAAGATTTTTTTGAATTTCTTAAAATTTATGGAATTTCCTACATTTACTCAAATGTTGTATTTCCTGTAATTTGTCAAATTTCCAGAATTTACTCTGATTGTTGAATTTTTTTCCGCACTTCTTCCTGGATTGCCTTAACATTCCACTTGGAAAAACTAGGGGAAGTAAGAATGAAAGATCATCTGAGATTTCCTTGAATTTTCTACATTTCTTCAGGTATCTTATTTCTTAAGTTTCTTGCGATTTCCAGGATTTCCTCTGATTTCTGAATTTTTTAAAAAAATTTTTTCTACGAAAAATAAGAAAAAGCCTACATTTAAATTGGTTTTCCTTGGTTTTCCCATATTTCTTTTATTTTATATTTCCTAAGATTTTTACAGACTTCCAAGATTTCCTCATCTGATTTCTACTTTTTTTTTCGAATTTCATTCTGAATTGCCTTAATAGGTATCGGCTTCAACAAAGTAAAATAAGCAAGAAAGAAAACTAATCTAAGATTTCCTTTGAATTCATAAGATTACCAGGGATTTCCTAAGGTTTCCTAGGATTTCCTACATTACTTCGAATTTTCTATTTCCAAAGATTTTATCAGATTACCCGGATTTCCTCTAATTTCTGAATTTGTTTCCGCATATATTTCTAGATTGCCTTAATATTTTCTTTCGGAAAAGCAACAAAAACGAACATATTTAAGATTTCTTTATTTCCTAAAATTTCTTCGGAATTCTCCTGATTATCTACATAAGATTTCATCAAATTTCCCTTAACTTGTATACCAGACTTTTCCACCGATTCCCCCTCGATTCAAATCTAACAAGTGTGAGGGAGGAGGTACCCCCTCCCGGTTGGTACTACCGCAATATACACAGATATTTGATTTGAAAAATCCAGCTATATGCAACTGAAAAGTTAAAAGTCCAAGGTTAAAAGTACATAACGCTTTCAGCTGTGCTTATGAACATATCTATTGGTGCACTGGAGGGTATTCCTTACCCCCCAGACCCCCCGGTTTGTGAAATCGTTGGTTGATATGTATGTACTGTGATTTATTTATGGTTTTCCAATAAATTTCCAAATGAGGGCCTGTTCTACTAAACGTCAATAAAAGTATGCAATTGTACGCCAGGAAAGGCGAAAGCTAGCCGTAAGAATTAAGTCGTTACATCACTCCCCCTCCAGTACCTTGGAAATAGCGTTTGAAGGAAAACTCTTGTTTGCGCAAGTTCTTTGATAATTTTTATTTAATTTAATAATAATTATTATGTTTTCAAAATTGAATAATGATTTTTTATTTCCCCCCCCCCCCCCCAATTAACAATAAAAAAGAAGAGAGGCGATAGATAAGAAATTGAAAACAAACTTAAAATATTTTCGATAGAGATTCCATGAATAAATCCTAGAAAATCTCTCGCAAGTCACTGAAATGGAAGTCTGGTGTACAAAAATTGGTCTGTGATTCCCCCGGCTCCAATACATTTAGTCTGTACCCGGCGCTAAAATACTTAATTTTTATAAACGACTTACCATCGAAATTCACTCTTGATGCCATCTCACATGATGAATTTATTCTATATCTTGTTGATTAAGGTTAAGGATTCCGCGTACGCATGGTCTGTAAGAAATAAATTGAAAGAAACGTTACGTCATTGATAAAAGATACGGCTATGGAAAGAGAAAAGAACTATCGGAAGCTTTAAACTTCCTTTTTTGCAAAAATTATATTATTCAGTAACAGAGAGCATATCACGTTTGGTGACCAATGACGTCAGAGGTTAGCACTCTCCTTGAAACACTAAAACCACTCCGTATTAGTCACCATGATACTACAGTAAAGCCTTTGTTCGGTGGTGGACCAAAAATATTTTCAAAAGGGGCAGAGGAAAATCCTGGTATTTCAATAATATGATGACACCCCGGCATTTCGGTCCAGTCCGTCACTGGTGTAAACTTAAGGCCACTAATGATTGTTAGCTAAAAAGTAATCAAGTTAACGACGTAAATTAGTGCGTACGATAGAAGATTAGGTAGCAATTAGGCGCTCAAGTGTCGATAATTATGCGCTGACAATAATTAAATTTGCATATAAATTTGATTAAAATGTCTAGGATATATAATATATTTAAAAAAAGCGAGTGCTTTTGAAAACGAAAAATCGTGGGTCACAGAACTCAAAGCGACAACTAACTAACATATCCAGCTGGTAGTTGAAGAGATGAGCATTTTATTTTTTCCACCGACTACTGGTTTTATATAAAAAACGTCAATGTCGGCTACCTTAATTTGAAAATACGGTTTATAAAATAATTCATAACGTTTGTCTCGTTCTGGCCGTAGTTGGAAGAAAAATAAAAAGGGACGGCCGTATACCGGCGCAGCCGGCCGGAGGAGGACGGCGAAGTTAAAAGTGAAGAAAGAATGAACGGTCAATTTGAATACATCTGAATATTTATTTTAAAAACGAGTTGGAGGAACGCGGTGCTATTGTAAAAGAATATCGTGACGGAAACAAGAAAAAATTGAAAAAATGTTGGGCTACAATCATAGCTCGTATATTTTTGTACCAATAAAACACCATGATATATTGAGCGCATAACACAGGTGTTACGGACTCAGAATGTGTGATATATTTTATATGGTTTTCAATGTTGATGTCAAAAATTTATTTAAAAGAATAGTTAAAAAAGCACAGCGTGAAAGGTCAAAAATGCAGACTTATTCGTCTATTTCATTTATATAGAAATAAATTTTATGATTATGAAAATAAAATAGTTCATTATGTAGTCATAACCGCAGAAGAGCAATCAATACCAAACCATAAATTTACGCTACACAATTTTATACCAAAATATGGCGTTTTAGTTTGAATTGTGGTTTTTACGGATGTCCAAATTTTTAAATTAATATCTTATGCTGCCATGAAGTATTTTATTTATTACTCCACAAAATATAATTGGAAGTAATTCAGAAGTAAGGGTCGACTGCACCAACGCAAAAACATTTATTACTATACTTCCAACATCTTAAATATTACCATGAATTTTACCTTATTTTTACATCAAATTCATCAAACAATGGAAAAATCTCTCTGGAAAAAACTCAAATATTTAAACTTAATTTAAAAAAAAATCAAAGTCAAAGTTTGGAATTACTTCATTAATTTATAAGTCGAAAACGGTAAACGAAAACAAAATTATTGTAAAAAAGAAAATGTTTGTCGTTTTATGTCGAAAACTTTTGCCCTTTACGATAATTTTGATATCTTACACCGTTTTCAAGTTACTAAGGAAAAACTAAATTATTGTGTATAATTTTGATTTAATTTAAAAACAAAATAAAAATACAAATTAGAAATTACTTCATTCATTTATAACTAGAAAACGGTGAAAGATATCAAAAATATTTTAAGAAACAAAATGTTTGTTGTTTTATGACGAACACTTTTGCCCTCTTTGAAAATTTTGATATCTTACACTGGTTTCGAGTAATTAAAGAAAAACTAAATCATACAATTTTGATTTAATTTTAAAAAAATGAAAATCCAATTAAGACGTAATTAATTTATAACTCACAGACGGTAAACGATAGCAAAAATATTTTAAACAATAAAATATTTGTAGTTTTATGACGAACACTTTTACACTTTACAATAATTTTGATATCTGACACAGTTTTTGAGTTATTTAGAAAAAACTAAATCATAAGCATAAAATTTTGATTTAAGTAATTGAATAAAAATACAAGTTGGGAATTACTTCATTAATTTATAGCACGTAAACGGTAAACGATCACAAAATCATTTTAAAAAAGAAAATGTTTGTCGTTTTATGACGAACACTTTTGCCCTATTTAATAATTTTGATATCTTACCCCGTTTTCGAGTAATTAAGGATAAACTAAATCATACCATTTTCATTTAATTAAAAAAAAAATTAAATCCAAATTAGGAAATTACTTCATTAATTTAAAACACGTAAACGGTAAACGATATCAAAAATATTTTAAACAATAAAATGTTGGTCGTTTCATGACGAACACTTTTGCCCTTTTCGATAATTTTGGTATCTTACACCGTTTTTAAGTTACTCAGGAAAAACTAAATTATTAGCATAAAAATTTGATTTAATTTAATAAAAATTAAAAATATAAATTAGGAATTACTTCATTAGTTTATAACTCGGAAACGGTAAACGAAAACAAAAATATTTTAACAAAGAAAATGTTTGTCGTTTTATGACGAATACTTTTGCCCTCTTCAAAAATTTTCATATCTTACCCCGTTTTCGAGAATTTAGGAAAAACTAAATCATTCAATTTTGATTTAGTTTTTGAAAAAATGAAAATACTTAATTAATTTATAACTCAACGACGGTAAACGATAGCAAAAATATTTTAAATAGTTAAATGTTTGTCATTTTGTGACGAACACCTTTGCTCTCTTCGATAATTTTCATATCTTAGACCGTTTTCGAGTTATTAAAGAAAAAGTAAATAAATCTCGAAATTATATTTCTTTTTTTAATTCTAACTCAGTTTTCTTGTAATAATATTTATAAGAAAAATTTCTTTTGACAACTCAAAACTTAAAGTCTTATAACTTTGTGGTTGTAGTAACGAGTAACCATCAAGTTCATCTAAACCAATTTACTCAAAAAGTAAAAAACTAAGTATAAAACAGTTCAAAACATCATAACTTCTAAAAAAATTAATCAATTTTTAATCTCTTAAGTTGTTTCGATAGATATTAGTATTGATTCAAGATAACTTTGATTAATTTTTTTGTTAAAATGCTTACTTTCGGTGCTATTCCTGCTCATAGTTCATCAAACCCAATTTACCCTTCAAGTCAAAACAGTCAAAAACAAAGCAAACAGTTTCAAAAATCATAACTTCTACAAAAATGAACCAATTTTTAATTTCTTGAGTTCTTTAGATAGCTATGTATATTGGCTAAAAGATGACTCTTTACAATTTTTTGGCTAAAATGCTTACTTTCGGTGCTATTACAGCTCAAAGTTCATCAAACCCGATTTACTCCAAAAGTCAAAAGAGTCAAAAACAAAGCAAAAAATCATAACTTTTACAAAAATTAACCGATTTTTAATTTCTTAAGTTTTTTAGATAGATATATCTATTGGCTAAAGAACAACTTTAATTAATTTTTTCGCTAAAATACATACTTTCAGTGCTATTGCTGCTCAAAGTTCATTAAACCTTATTTATTAAAAAAAAGGGCCGAACCAAAGCAAACAGTTCCAAAAATCATAACTTCTACAAAAGTTCACCGATTTTTAATTTCTTTACTTCTTTAGAGAGGTCTGTGTTTTGGCTAAAAGATAACTCCTTACAATGTTTTTGCTAAAATGCTTACTTTCAGTGCTATTACTGCTTAAAGTTGATCAAAAGTGATTTACTCAAAAAGTAAAAAAGTCAAAACCAAAGCAAACAGTTCCAAAAATCATAACTTCTACAAAACTTCACCGCTTTTTAATTTCTTTACTTCTTTAGAGAGGTCTGTGTTTTGGCTAAAAGATAACTCCTTACAATGTTTTGGCTAAAATGCTTACTTTCAGTGCTATTACTGCTTAAAGTTGATCAAAAGTGATTTACTCAAAAAGTAAAAAAGTCAAAACCAAAGCAAACAGTTCCAAAAATCATAACTTCTACAAAAATTAACCGATTTTTAATTTCTTGAGTTCTTTAGATAGATATATGCATTAGCTAAAAGATAATTCCTTACAATTTTTTTGCTAAAATGCTTACTTTCGATGCTATTACTGCTCAAACACTTTTTTAACAAAAAAAGCTTCTTGAAAGTAGTTGAGGTGCGGAGTAAAGAGGGGTTCCAGCTCCTTTGTACTATATTATATTTTTTAAAATGCCCCTTTTGGATAAATCGGCCGATTTTAATTATAATTGTAGTTAATTCTGTAATATAGTTAAGTCGAGGTGTCGCTAAATTATGTAGTAACAAAGTAGTGACATCACGCAGTAGATTATTGGTTATTGGCCATTAAACTAGGATCATAATTTATAATAACCAGTCGTAAAACACATAATTGGACCATTAAATTGTATCAAATTTCTACCATTAAAAATCACTTTGTAATTTACGGCTAATTTTATGACTTGACAAGATTATAAAATAAAGTGATTAAAAATCAAAATCCAAGTTTTAATCAACTGCAGTTGCCCTTGGATCCAAAAAACGTTGATGTTATGTATTTGTAACATATTTGCAATAATAATGCGTAAAGTATATAACTGACACAACCTGGACCCCTAAAAATGTATTAACAATGTGGCATACACAACACGCCCGCAAAATAATTTTCCACTTGGCCGATTTTAACCCCGAATGTTTAACAAATAATAGCGCCAACCAACCAAAAGTAATTTCGCAACCCTCCAGAGAATTTCTCTACAAAATTAATTTTAACACGTGGTATATTAAAATCTAACGTTTCTAATAATTAAAGCAAATCAAAATTACTTTTTGATTTAAAAAAATGTTACGCCGGTGGTTCATATGAATCTGCCGCACAACGCGTAAGGCTGGGTAGATTCAAAAAATGTTTGAGTTCATTGTAAGGTAATTTTCTATTGATGTTCACTGAAATATAAATACAAAACGACCGGCACTCTTGAGGTCAACACGTGTGTAGGTGTTGAAAATTTTATTTTTGTATGCAATTTTATTGCACCGCTAAGCGAAGCAAACGAAACGGAAAAAGGAATATTATAAAATCGAAAATTGTGAGGGCTCTTGATTTCGATATAAGTACATCGTCGAAGAAATTTAAAGAATATCTTGTGCTCCGTTGAGCGAAATAATGCAAAGCAATTTTTAAATGATTTTCAAAGTGGACTCTTCAATTCTTGATTTTTAAATAATGCGCGCATTTTCGCGGATTAAATAGTAACTATTTTATTATAGCTGTACCAGTTATACACAGATTTAAATTGATATTTTGAAAAATCGTCTGCGGAAGTTCTCTAGCTCTTAAAATTCTATATTGTTATTTTTAATGCACTTTTGTAGCGCCGGACGGTTTTGAATGATTACGAATGCTCAGCAATCAAACTTTAGATATAGCTTTAATGTGCCATTAACCGAAACAAATTGTAATTTGAACAAGTTCTTGATGTGAAGAAAGCGACGGCGCGTGTAACTGACGAGCACTAGCATTACCAACATTTAAAAAGACCGCTTTGGGTTACACAATCTTACATTTTATCTTGGCACCCATTCTTGGACACTTTTCTATACTTAATGACGTGGTTTTATGTCTGAAGAGCAAATAACACGAATTACCAATTAAAAACACACATTGGAAGCTTACCGATCTTTCATCTCCATATATAAAGAAAAAAATTAAATAAAAATAGAATTAATTGTCAACATTGCTAGGCGAAAATTCCAATTAAAATGGAATTTTTATCCGAATCTTCTTGTTTGATGGAACGTAAAACCTTCCCCTTATCGTAGACGAAATCAGGTAGAAAGCGGCGCACGGTAGCTAAATGGGTACTAATTTTAGGTGTTTATGTCAAAAGTTTTACACATTCCTTTTAAAACATTTAAATTGTGGCCCAACCAGTATTTCGAATAGCCCACATTTTTGCGATATTATAACATCAACCGATTTTCTGTCATAAAATTATAAATCTATGGGATGGATTTCAATTAATTAGCGCCGCGGGCGACTTTCGTGACAAGCCACTGGTTAATTGCGACGGTGCATCTGCAACCTATATTGCCATTTGCCATCGATACTCTGATCTAGAGTTTCACTATCGATTCAATTGAGTATATCTATACCAATTTAAACCTCTAGATTGCTAGCTTTCAATACCAGACTGAAAACCATTTTTTCCAGCCCGTCAGTTTTGATTTAACATTAAATGAGCTTCTTATTAAAAGAAATTGCCATCGGCATCCTTGTTTTTCTCTAATATCAACGATAGCCTTCTTATTTTATGCGGTTCTACGTAATCAGATGCATTTTGGAGTAACCTCGAAACCGGTCATGCAATAAGACAATGTGAATTTTTGCCCTGAAACGAAAATTCAGGATAGGTACACTCTCAAAACTAAATTAATGTAAAATGAAAAAATCCTCGTCCAGGTAATTTTTTTGAATTCAAAATTTAAGCTAATTCCTAATAAAATTTATTTATATTTCAAATCAATCATTTACAAGCAGAATTTGGTCTGCAACTCAGTAACAAGGTAAAGGTGAACTTGAACTAAATTTTTACAGGTTCTTGAAATATTAGGCATTGTCCTAGAAGCTGTATCGATAACTCAATAACTACAAATCATGGAACGCTACATTCCTACGCGTTAAGGGGAAGGTTTGATGTGTTTTTGATAAACTTCAGCCAGAGTGAGCCGGCAAATTGCGAGAGAACTGGGTTGAATTAAGTTAAACAAACAATCTCACGTAAGATTAGAGGGGGAGGGTTCGTGCCAAATCTCACAACATCTCACCAGGAGGTAGGGGGGGAGGTCAAAAATCTCCAAAATTACCTCACGTAATTAATGAACGTCCCCTTTCGTGGAATTTTTTCTAAACAATCTTCTTCTTCTTCATCAGCCTTTCTTTTTATCCACTCCTGGACGTAGGCATCTTCTAATGAGGAAGGTTTTCGCATTAAGACCCCACGGTTGTTTAATCCGGATTGAGGAATGCCTGTAACCCTGTATTTTAATAGTTGATGGCGGCAATCATCAACTCAAGGAGACAGCCTGCTTTACGGAGACGGTCATGTGAAAGTTTTAGACTCTCCCCGGATTCGAACCGAGTACCTACATTAGAGTCAGCAGTTGTTTGGCTAACCTACAATGGCTAATGACCGTCTCTAAGCAATAATAAAAGTAATCCTATGGACCGCTGCGGTATGTCCTACCGCTAACACTACTTAAAGGTTAAGATTTCTTAATTTCCCAAGACTTCCTTAAATTTCCTAAGCTTTTTTTTGATTTCCAAAGATTTACTTGAATTTACTACATTTTTTCGGATTTCCTAGGATTTCGAATGTTTTATTTCGTTGGATTTTTGCGAAATACCTTAGGGTTTTCTGCGCAGTAATTCTCTTCTCGGTTTAAAGTAAAGGGAAAATTTGGAAAAGTAGGTTCCTACTACTTAATAACGTAGATTACAGATCATAAACAAAAATTGTTAGCTCTTCAAACCGGGGGGTCTGGGGGGTATGGAATACCCCCCAGTGCATCTTAATCTCTTGATGCATACTCATCTACGGTTTAATCTGTATAATCAAAGTCATCCCAAAATTATCAGTAGTATAGGTACAATTCTTGTAGAAATTTTAAATTTAAAGTTTTTTATAAACAGATTTTGAAGCTCCCAAAATTTGGAAGCCCTAAACGAGCGCTTCATGCGCCTATGCGACAATCCGCCCTTTACAACCTTACAACTGACTTTCATGTGTAAAATCTAAATTTCAAAATAGAATATTTCCGAAATTGGTCCCCTCCGTAGTTTAATTGCTTTATTTTAGTATTATTTATCAGTAAATAGCTATAATATCTAATTTTTCCGAGAGAGTCAAATTATGTTTTGCTTCATCTGAGAATTTGTCCTGCAATAATTAATCTGTCAACTTTCTTAAATTATTATGATCAGGTCTGGACTGGAAATAATTTGGCAACTGTTTTCAAATGTTGCCCCCAGTCTTTCAGAAATTTAATTCGGAGGTTAAGACAAGGCAGTGCGGCCTTCAGGCCGCACAACCTAGGAAATCAAAAACAATATTAATAAAAAAGTTTAATTTTAAATCAAACATTTTTTCTGAGATCTATCGAAGTGACGGAGTTCCATGACCGAGAGTGGAGGTCCGCCCTCCAGCCTGTAATCTGAATATTTAATAATTTATTTTTGGTTGATTGAAAGCAATAATTGCAGTGATATTGCGAATGCAGCTCGAACAGAAGATCGATAAGTGAGTGGCCACCGACCGACCGTACGTTGAATCGGTTCATTATGCTGTAACAGTTTAATTGGCAAAAGGTAAAGTTGTAGCCCAAAAAAAATAACGAGTTAGTTAACGAAAATTTAAATTGATTTAAATTACTTTGCACTCGAAGAAAAATAATTGTCGGCTTTTGCAAAATGTTAATCAAAAGAATAACTTGTTAGCATTGTTGATTTTAAAAGTTAAACATTTTTTTGAATTAAAATAACTATTATAATCTTGTCCATAACGAGATGAATTGAAATGAAACCATTAATCAAATAGACGTCTTATTACTACCACATTACGCCACAACACTAACAAGGTTGTTAAATCCTGATTTCTCTAATGATTATTAAAAATTCGTCATTCTTCCATAATTGCGGGACCAAAATAATTACCTAATGGCTTGGGCAAGATTTCGTGTGTGTGTTTGGCCAAAGCTTTCTTCTCGTTTTGGTGTTTATTTAGTGTTTGGGTAAACAAATATTGGTCACAGTCCATTGTCCCATAACATAATACCCAACAAACCAACAACAGTTACGATGATTTTTCGTTCTATTTTTCCATTCAATATTTTTATAAAAATAAATGTAGAGCATCTGCACCTACCTATGGCTTATACCTACATCTCCACGGACATTTCACTTACGCATAATTGATTTGTCATGTAGGTTGAAACAAAAACTTGGGTTATTTTAACAGATAAACAAACTATCATCAATAGCAAAAAAGAATTACTTTTATGAATCAAAAATCAAAGTCATAGAAGATGACACAACAGAAATTAAAATCTCAATATAAATGGATTTGGCGTCGATATGATCGCTGGACGTATTCCAATCTTAAGGTTTGGTCCGATTGATAGGCGATAATGTCTTGTCCTTTTGGTCCTTGACAGTATATTTGATGAGGATTTCCTACACTTTTATAATTATTTATTCTGGAATTCGGCTTAGTTTCGAATTACGTCACTAATTTCACTTCTTTAAAAACTTTTTCAATTTTACTTTTGAATATTTTCTTCCAACTAAATTTAACAGTTATCGATACGTCACAGCCAAATTAGGCAATTATCCAAAATGACGTTGCACAATATTCCTTTATATTCTTAAGTTTTGTTTGTATACAATCACAATATTCTTGTTTTTTTGTTGCTAATCCATTAATGAGTTGGAAAAAAAACTATTTGCAATTTCTTCTATTATTCTATTTTGTATCATCTAAAGCTGCTTTTATGGGTCGTCAGGTGAGCATCTTAATTTGCTTTTAATTTTTCGAAAGTTTATCGGAACTTGCAATTCGGTAGCGACATACCTGAACAAGTCTTTATATAAAATAAAATCAAATAGTATTTTGCGAAAATGATAAATTGGCTCTGGAGTAAATTGATACGGTCTAATTATTTTAGATATTTCGACATAAAGCCTTCCATGACTCAGTACACCAGAAACATTTTAATCAAAGCTCTCTAATTGCTTTCTGTATTCTTTACAAAGAAAAACTATTCTTCTGGTTGCACTGAACAAGTTTATGCCATTTCGGAATTATCTGAATTGCAATTGACGTTTTCTGAATAGGAATTTGCGTTTTTTTCAGGTTGGATAACTGCATTTTTGGTGTGTGAGAATGATTTGAAAGCGACTTTCAGAGCGAATTGGCGCTTATTCGCTTTTCTGACCCAAATCCTGAGTCTGCGAAGTGTGAATTTCGTAAAATAGGAATAAATAAATCAATAGGGATTTTTTATAATATGTTTTAATTTGCTAACTAGATTGCCAAGGTTGTGCGGCCTGAAGGCCGCATTGATTTATCACTTTTCCGTTATTTTTCAACTTGTTTTGGTTGACAACTACAAAATGAACCACTGAACCAAAAACATTCTATCTATGCAATAAAACTTATGATAAAATAATCAAAGGTAAAGTAAAGGCCTCTCTTTCTTTGGTCCATTGAGCTAAGTGAGATGTTAGTAACGAAATTCTAGAGAGAATTTTCTCTAGAATTTTCTAGAAAACCTCCCATAGACCTGATAACACTGCTCCAAGGATCAAAATAATTTACCAATTTATGCCTTTAGTACAAAATATCAGGCAGCTTGATTTTGAACAACCCCAACAACAAAATATGTACAAAAAGTTTGTTTTGGCAGCAGAACAACATCTTTTGATGCTATTTCTTTTACAAAATATAGGTATTTTTTGTTGCCACTACAAATTTTTTTCTCAGTGTAATTAATATATGAAAGTTATATTAATCAGGTCAAGTCGATATCGACGATGTTTTTTGGCGCAATGGCGCCGCAGGTGATTTACAAAATAATTAGTTGCAAGCCAACTGTTTCAAATTTTATTTGGAAACTTTAGGGTTTAAAATAGATTAAATGTTCTGTCAGGTGAAATAATGAAATTCAGGTGAATATTGTTTTTTTAATTTTGTGTTTTATTAGCGAACATATAAAAGCAAATTACATCGCCCAGCCCCAGTAGGGTAAGGATAAGGAAAATGTAAGTGGAAATTACTTAAAAACGTAAACTTAAATATTAAAATTACATGGCGTGATAATATAAGTTGGCGTGGGATAAGAATTATTTTCAGAAGTTGAATTCGAAATAAGTACTTAGAGTGAATTTTCTCGTAAGTGCAATTCAATGTTGATCAACTCAGTTTTTCTAAAATAGAATCTATGATACAATGGTTGCTCTTGATGCCAGATCTTCCAATTGTGTTTTTTTGGAAAATCCCAAAATCCGTCGCTCGAGTCTTCCAGTTCGTTATCCTGTTACCCAGAAAATTACGAAAACATTTAAAATTGTGATATTTTACCTGATAAACTTAATAAGCAGGTTGATCTCAAGCTCTTTAACTGCGCTGATTTTGAAGCACAAGCCAATTGGAGCGAACTGGTAATAAACCAATTAGGTTTCGGAAATTAAACTGCAGGACGTCTATTTTAGGGGTGTAGTATAAACTGCGGGGTATTAATAGATTTCCGGTTGGATTTCAGATGAAACCTACACTTAAGAATATTATAAGGGTAGGTATATTAAAAATGAGCAACAAAGAAATTTTCATCCAATTTTAATAAATTTGCGAATGTGTCCTTTGTAACGCACAAACAATTGCAACAATTTCCCAACCGAGCCTACTTAGAATTTGAGATAAAAATAATATAATCTGTCAAATACGCGCCGCTTCGCCTTTTAAGGATTTTTAACCCCTTTGTTGAAGAAATCATCAAAATAGACAACTTTCTCGTTAAAATTTTGTTAGGGTTGGCTTGACACTTTCAAGAAAAATTTTCGGAAATGTTCTATGCGAGCAGATGTTGGTATTTAAAATCAACTACCCTTTAAATGCCTTCTTAAGTGCCGCTTTGGTGCGACAATGTTGTAATATTTTCGGAATATCGGTGGCCCCGCTGTGTCCGCTGGCCGTCAAATAAAATAATTGGGTTAAAATTTAAAACGGATTTTTGCAGTCTTTCGACCCCCCTCGGCGGAAGGGGGCCGTTTTTTGTTTTTTATTAAAAAAAAAGAAATATACCAACTTATTTAGTTAATTATATTTCTAATTCATCAAGCAATTGATTAGGCACAAATTCAATTAATTAAAAGTTCACTTGGCTCCGTTTCTGGGTTACTTGAAAATCCAGTTTGAGTTTATAGCTGTCAGTTTTTTCAAACAAACAAAATTTAAAAAAATTATACCTATAAGAGAAATCTTACCTTGTGGATTATCGGCGACGACACACAAAATCCATTTGTAATAAAAACACAAAAACAACTGCACTAAAATCCGCGTTCTGATAAAGCAATGCCGAAAGATTGTTGTTATTTTGGCACTCGAAATACTATAATTGTTATTTTTTTGGAAAATTGTCTAAAACCACGAAAGCAGCGTCTCGAGCTGAAGGAACTGAATTTTTTGAAAAATAAATTAACTGATTTCGTCAATTTTTATAGCAGAGACACTTTCGATCTGTCTATACGTTCGATCCACGTGAAAACGTTTGTGTAGTTAAATTTTTCCCCGTTTTAGCGCCACGCTCGCTTTCGAATCTATAATTCAAGATGGCGATTTCGCCTCGTCCGCCATTGGCTCAGCGAGATGAAAGGGGCGTTTCCTCTTTCAGATTAAATTTTTTCCTCTGAAATTGTGTAGGAAATATTTGGGTGTGATGTTCAATAAAAAAGGAAAAAATGAATTTTATTACTTTGTTGGCGTGTTTTCGCATGCCTTATTGCAAAATAAAACAGAAAATATATATGTTGGCGTCTTACCCCTTACCCTTAAGGACATGAATTTTTGATTGTATTTTCAGCCTTCTTATTATTTTATTTCTTTTATTACCTATAATACATGTTGTTGTTTTTTATAATGCATAATACCTATAGTATACTGCTCTAGAGGATGCACTGACGACTTGATTTTAATTAAAAAAAAAGTAGCTATATATAGGTACAATAATATTATATCGGTGCCGACCTCTCTTCTTTGCTATATACCTACTAGGTATATGCTGGTACATTAAAGATTTATCGATTTACTCGAATAACCACTATCTTCAGATGTTTATTTTTTGATATTAATTATTATACACTGAAAAAAATTTTCTTTTTTTTTTTTTATTGCTAAATAGATCGGGAGTATTCAATGGCGAAGGCAACCTGGGGTGGGTAATTGTCACATATGTTTAACAATTGGTCATATAATTGAGCATTTCTGTATACAAACAAATGTCTTCAAATGTTGACATATTGACAATGCCGTTTGGCTATCGCCCGCGCGTTATATGTATAAATACAGAATGGTTTTCTCTTCGATAACGAATGTCAAGCAGAACTGTAACATTCTACCAACCCCTGTCAGGCCTTGTCTGCCAACAATCGGGCTATTCACATTTCACCTAAACTGAGACGTTAATACGTATAACGCAAATAACCGAAAATAGATCCCTTTTATACAGAGTTGATATAGCAACCCAGAAAAGAAATAAAAAAAAACATTTCAAAAATATCTCAAATTTTTATAACCAAACGCGCAAACCCAAAACTATATCAATATCCGCTATTGAATGCGATATATTCACGATATCCACACCGCACCAACAGTTGTAAATGGAAAAAGCTTTATTGCGGTATCCAAATCCTAATATTATACAATTTAAACAGATATGGCAGGTAATTTATAAAAATATTCCAAGTCATTTTTTTATTAACTTTTTGTCATCAGGTATAATAATATATTATTGCAATTAAAAGGAGAGGGGGGGAAACCGGGAATGTAATAGATATCAAATAACAGACTTTTTCCCCTCTCACCTTAATTACCCTTGCAGGTCATCTAGCGATGAGTTAAATTATTTTTTTCGAAAATTCTAAATTTTGATAATTACTCATTATTTTATCTGTTACCCCTCCTTCCCCTCCAATCGGTTTATAAAAATTTACAATTACAAGCAAATAATTAGAGTGAAAAACTATTTAAATTCCCACACGACACTGCCAATTCAATAATTAACTTTTAATGATTATATCGTTTTTGGATGAGAGCAGATGAGAGCGCTCTACCTGCCCCCTTACTTTTGGAGGCAGAAGCTCAACAAAAGGATCGATTCGATTACATCTTCCTGTAATCCATAGATAATCTTAAACCGAGCAGTGATTGTAAAAAGTTTGCTTCTTGATTACTGTAAAATTAAGCTTACGTCGTTTTATTACTTGCATTTCAATTTTATTTAATCTCATCAGATGGATATAATTAATACGGTTTAAACTGTAAGCAACATTTGATAAATAATTAATATAATATAATTATAATATAGGTAAGTACAAATTTAATCATTTAAATTTTTAAATGTTTCTCCGGAGCCGGGGGGGGGGGGGGCTCCCATGGATTTAACACTGATTAAACCTTTTAAAATATTTGACCTATAAACGAAAGAATTTCTTCCTGGAATTTTTTATAAACAAACCTGTGCATTCTTCCAGGAACTAATAAATCTTTTAAAATACCTGACCTACAAATAAAAAGAATTTCTTCCTAGAATTTTATATAAACAGTCTAGTCGGTGCATTCTTCCAGGAACTAATAAATCTTTTAAAATACCTGACCTACAAATAAAAAGAATTTCTTCCTAGAATTCTTTATAAACAAACCGGTGCATTCTTCCAGGAACTAATAAATCTTTTAAAATACCTGACCTACAAATAAAAAGAATTTCTTCCTAGAATTTTATATAAACAGTCTAGTCGGTGCATTCTTCCAGGAACTAATAAATCTTTTAAAATACCTGACCTACAAATAAAAAGAATTTCTTCCTAGAACTTTTTATAAACAGTCGGTGCATTTTTATGGCTTCCAGGAACTAATAAATCTAGTGTTGAATTCAGGCCTTTTCCCCCGGGGGGGGGGGGGGTCTAATAAAATTTTCGAAAGGCACAAAATACAAAAAACCAAAAATACATGTTTATATTAAATTTTGTGTTTTTTTTCAAATTGTAATTTTGCGTTTAATATTTTTTTTTTAATTTTTGCTTCTACAACTCCCCCCCCCCCCAGAAGGGAGGCAAATAGATTTGCAAATTTTGGTATAATAGATTCTCTCTTACGAGATTTTTGAAAGATTTTCTCGGATTTCCTCTTAAGATTTCTTTTAGATAATATTGAAAAAGCACAAAAAACTCAGATATTCTAAGATTTCCTAGGATTTTCCACATTTCCTAGGGTTTCCATAGACTTACTGAAATTTCTTTGGATTTTCTAAGATTTCTTTAGGAGGCAAAAAAGTATACGAGGAGAGAAGATGAAGCTGTAAGAACCGAAAGAATGAAATTATTCTTACTTTTGTGTACATACAGAAGCTTACGAGAATTATGTACGGTTGGTTGCAGCACTCCAGTTGTCGCATGGTATACTTTTATAAATAAAATTTTATTTTTTATGTTGAATATAATTTATTAGGACAATGACATTTGCAGTAGTATTGAAAAAATAATATTGACTTCATTCAAATCCAAGTGTTGACACATGTAAACTTATACTTATGAATTTTTCATGTTTTGTATCAGGATAACAGAAAGCGTCAACGTCATTGAGCATGTAGCGGATCAATGTTACACAGGTTGCCTATGCGTAGGCGCACGGATCCTTTCAAACCAAGCAAGTGGATGTGTAGATTAGTCCTTTTCTTGTGGATGGGATGGTTTGGTGCGTTAAGAAGTGGAGGCTTTTTACGCGGCAAAATCGTACAGTGGCGTGCTGGGCCTGCACCAATTTTCAAAATTCAAAAAAGCAAAAGTTGTACGAAAGGTTGCCGAGGTGTCAGGATACCGGATGTAGAAAAAATATTCGTGTAGATTCGTAAAAAATACGAAAACGATCGACGATTCCGTCGTTTGAAATTATGTAGAGCCGGTTTTGTTTTGTGGAATGCCGACCGGTGGATTGCATTTAGCAAATCGGAACTCCGCGTTGTTTAAACTAATGTATCACGTAGGAACATGAAATGACTTATAAATAAAAAAAATGACTCTTTGCTTTGTGATATTATATTGTGAGTGTGTGACTGATTTTTATTAATAATAAAAATATAAACAAAAACACCCCGCGTTACTATGATTGGAATTATTGCAGTTATATCGTTCTTCTTGTGTATTCACGGTGAGTTTAATAAATAATTGCGAGGAAACCCAATTAGTTTCTGTGAGTGCTTCAAGAAAAAATAAGAACCTACGTCTGGCTGAGATATCTCGAAAAATTTGAATTGCAAATTTCCCACTGTTGCAGAAAAATTATTATGCACTCCAGAACTTCCAACTTTTTGATAAAAAGTTAGAACAGCTACCTAAAACGAAATTACACGAAAGGGTAAAATGTTTTAGCAATCTCGAAAAAAATAAATTAAATCCCGGAATGGAATTGTACTTGCACAATGCGAGATTTCCATTTTCGATAAAATCTTTTCGGTGTTTTATCATTTCCAATCAACGGGGCGTTTAGTATAGATTATCAACCAAAAGTTTCATTAGCAAGAAAGTGTTAAGGCCAGCAATCTTGATATTTATTGCTGTATTTACCCCTGTGCAATTGGATCAATTTCGAGATTTTTAAAAATTTAGTTAGAGATATCAAAGCAGGAACTTTTTAAATTTATATAACGCGGGGGTAGGGGGCACAATTATGCAAATTCAAATTTTCAATTTTTTTTTAAATTTAAATTTTTAAATTTTTTTCTGAAATCAAAATTTTCAGTTTCCTGTGAAAGATTCCACTTTACTCCATGAACTGAAAGAGGTTAATCCTCACACACTAAAGGCTATTCCATCAATCAGTCATCGTTGTAGGCGGGGGGGGGGGCACTGCAAAAAGAAATGATTTGGAAGATGGCCAAAGAATGTTAGAATTTTTTAGAAATCTTGCTGATATGTTCTATTAAAGAGGAAAAAGGGGAGGTGGTATTCCGTATTCCACAGATCAGATATTATATATTCTGAAAGAATGAAAGATTCCTGTGTAATCTAATTAATCACATTAAGATTAGATTTGAAATCAGGGAGTCTATTGGTATAGGAAACTTCCCAATACTTTAATCACCAGTCACCCCTGACCCCAGTAGACCCTCTAGAAAATTGGTTGTTAGTATCTGTATGTTATTTCTTCTATATTGCATCGTCGATAAAAATAATGGGAGTTTGGTGATAAATCAGTGCGGCCTTCAGGCCGCACAACTTCGGAAATCGAGTTCTAAAGGGCGTCTAACCTTTAAACGTTACGAGATCCGGGATATGAGTTTCTTTTGCTCAGTTAAAAAGTGAGCTTAAACTTTAAACTATTTGCGATTTGCGCTACCAAATGTCAACAACATGGCGGCTCTATTACGTATACTGATGATAATTACTCACAAAATAAACACCGAAAGAATGGAAACATTTGGTTTATAAATTATACTTTCAATACCAACTTTCATTATGAACCTGGATCAGCCTGGACCTACGACTGTAGTCACAGCTAAGGAATCACACCTGTAACTGGCACTGCCACTTACTGCTGATACTGCCACTTACTGTTGATACTGCTTAACCTGTATTGCTGTTACTCATCGTTGAAACTATCTAATGCTTCCTAGCACGGACTCTAATTATTTGGTACTGCAGATACTGCTACTTACTGCCGATATTGCCGTTTTAAGCAGCATTATTTGGTGAAATACTGCCGAATAGCAGTAATTCCGCGAATACCTGAAAAATAGACGGCGGCGTTCTAATTGTATAAGAGAAAATGGGCAAAAATAAATCCAAACCTGCATTGTAAAACTCATTATTAGTGGGTAGTTTGATCATTAGTCTGATATTTTTTGAAGCGACTATAACTTGATAATAAAACGTAATGCAGATGTTGCGAACGTGAGGGAAGTGCAAAAGCCACGATTGTTTTCGCTCATTCAAATGCAGACAAAGCATAACGAACTGAGAACATTCGACCATGGAAATCTGCTTGTTACCTATTGATTATATTCGGTAAATTCCTCGGCCATTCTTTCGCGAAGCTAAAGCAGAAGCTAATTTTTTCTATTCCGCCTTGATGACTTACAACTGCAGTCTCACCGTTTTATTTTTAGTTCCAGTGTCGTCGTTTTCGGAACATACCGAGATGTACTTTTCAAACGCTCCCAAAGACACCGACGTCGCTGAAGGGAAGTCTGCTACTCTACATTGCGAAGTCACTCCAAATTATGAAATCAGCTACTACTGGGAATTGAATGGTACCGAACACCTTTTATGGTAGAGTTTCAGACATTAATTTCATTTTTTTCCTAGGATCGATCGTGGATAACTCCACTCGCAGATTTCAACAAGGCTCCAATCTGCATTTCACCAGAGTGGATAGGGAGAAGGATGCAGGACAGTATGGATGTGTGGCTCAAGACTCGACTGGGTTATCGATTACAAGTTCCGAAGCCACTTTAAATATTCAATGTAAGTTTCTTTAAATTAAGTCTTGAAAGGCTACTTTTATTTTAAGTAACAGGAAACGGTTTAAGTTTTAAGATAACCAAAGCACATAAAATTTTAGTGGAAAATAGTTGAATGTAGCGACGCAAATAAATTACTGCTAATTTTCTTTCAATTAACGTTTTACGATCACTAAAATTGGAAGTCAGGTTTTATAATTAGAAAAAATTCTTCATGCATGCACCGCATTATGTTCGGTTCGGAACAGAGGCGTGCAGGTACTCTTAGTCAGCCGTTTTCGAAAAATTAAGGGGGGAAAGTTACTAAGAGAAACTGTGCTGGCTTCCTTCTGTTTTGTGTTTGAGTAGGACAATAACCCCTTTACCGTCTCCTGGGGACGCCCATGGATGAATATGCGGATGAAAAACCATAAAAGTTTAACAACTTTTTCCTTTTTTGAATTTTAATCACAATGGATTTTATCATTAATCCTCGAATAAAAACAAAGAATCCTTTATTGCTCTAATGCGACTAATGAAATCGTCGAATAGTCTCGTGCAAAAGCAACATAAAAGACCAAAATATTCAGTAAATAAAATATAATGAAAAGACCATTAAAACTAACGATTACTCGTTGGAGAATTTTTATGAATTTGTTGAACTCTTTTTACCAAAATTACGAATAAGTAGGATGATGTACTGGCTATAGGATAAACTGGAGTATAATTTAATAAAGCAGCATTTGTGCACTACAAAAGTCACCCCTAAAAATGCAATTCAATTATATTCCTTTATGTTTTATTCATGTTTTTGAATATGAGACGGAGAGGTTCCAAACATGGGGATAGCATGGGAAAGGAACTGGCATACATATTTTAAGAAATAACTAATAGAGTTTTGTATTCATCAAGTGAACGACCTGTCCATTTAAACAAAAGGTGCTACCTCTCCGGTTCCGCTTTGCTTATTCTCGTGTTTTTGATCTAAACAAGATTGCTTTTCTTACTCAACTCACATTTATTTTATTTCGTCTTTTTTCCAAAGAAAGCGAAAGTTTTTATCGAAGAAACTGCAATTCACTCTCTACGGATAATCAAGTTCGATTTTGAGACTTCTCGATGCGGTGTTTCGACCATTAGATTATTAAAACGACCTTCTTCCATCTTTGAAACAATACGACGTCTCGGCAAGTTTTTAGTATCAAAATTCCAACCAATGCAATTTAAAACATTTTAGTTTTGTTGTCGCAAGTTAGAAGCAAAACCTGATGCGAATAGTGGAACGCAGGATGAGACTGAATAGTAATGACGCAACGTCTTTGTCTCTGGTTCTTGTACCAATTTATTCTTTTATAAGCTTTTTTACAGCAAAACTGCTATACGTCCGTCCAGATTCCAATTATGACGAAAGTTATAAACTTCCAACTTAAAATTCAAATTCTACAACTTCCCATGCAGTTCAAGAGACTATTCCGGTTTCAAATCTAAATTTACTGATTTAAGTTGGTCTGGGTTTGTATTGTACCTTTATTTTGCAAACACTCGATAATACATTCAAAATTGATTACTTTTGATTTTACTTTGATGGTTCACTTCCGTTTGGTTTGACAAGATTAATCGTCGCCAAATTATTCATTATTATGTTTCTTTATTTTTTCAATTTTCTTGAATTTTCAAAGATTTGCTTGGATTTCCTGGGATTTCTTAACATTTTTTCGGTTTTCGGTAGATTTCCTTTCGTTTGTACCCCAGATTCCCCCTCGACTGGAAGTGGAAAACCAACTGGAAATCGTCATATACGAAACTAAAGGAAAATTTAAAAAAAACTGTATTTCCTTTGATATTCCTCTACTTATATTTTTTTGAATTTCTTAAAATTTCCATGAATTTTTTGAAATTTTCTAAGATTCTAAAACTCTTTGGAATTTTCTGGAAAAGTGAAAAGAGAAAAGTGAAGGAAAATCTTATGAAATTAGGAAATCTTGAATGATCGAGATAAGTTTTATGTTTCAGCTTTTTCAAATTTTTTAGATTTCCTTGGCTTTTTCGATTTCTTAAAATAATAGTGAATTTTTTAATTTTCTCATATTCTAAGTTTGCTCGCCAAGGATGTTTGGAAGAGGGAAGACTCATGAAGAACCAACAAAATCTAGAAAAAACTTTTTAATTTCAAAAATATACCTAAATCCTTATCAAAATATATTTATTTACCCCCTCCTCGCCAGCCTCGTTTACCCTCTCCAGGACCTTTGCCTGAATCCACCTTTGATTTCCAAACTACCTCCAACCTAAAAAAATTACTTTGAAGTTCTGTTGATCTACAGAACTGCTAGCCTTTAAACAGTTGTGCATTTTTTTGCTTAGGTACTAACTAAGCTACATTAAAATTAATGAAGCAACGGCTTCGGGCGTAATCCATGCAGAATTTTCTGCTTTACAGATTCACTAGCCAGTCAAGCGGTCGTTAAGCTGGTTTGAAACTTAACTTTTTGGTTTTTGTACGTGAATAAAGAGAAACAGGCGGATTAAGCTTAGAAGTGAGGTGGAACCCCGATGGAGAAATCTGGTGTATAAATAAAGAAGAGAAATATTAAAAATATAAAGAAATTCAGGGAACTTCGAGAAAAATTTAGGAAATTTTTTGATTTTAAAGATCGATAAAAGTGCACAGAGAAAAAATTTTTACTTCAATTGAAGTTCAAATCAGCCTCACACCAATTTTGAAATATTAGAGGATAGCTTGATGCAGTTTTTTATCTGATTTTCCCCAGACTGCACTTTCGGGAGATTAATACGCAGAAACTTGCATACTTTTGATCACTGCTTCGGGGAGGGAGGGGTAATTGGGACCAGCTGTGCTGAAGGGCCATGGGAAGTACCGTAGACAGGTAAGAGGATAGGGGTAGCTTTTTATTTGTTAAAAATATTTGATTGGCTATTGAATAGCATCAGAAAATTCAATTAGCTTTAATTTCTTTTTACAAATACACAATTAATAAAAATTAGTCAGATGGTCAAAAGAAAGTCGATTGTTCGTGCTATTTTTAATTAAGACGCTGGCCCGTTGATTAGCCACAATTTTAATAAATTCTTCCAAGCCCTATAATTACTTTCGTATATTAAAGAATTAAGTTGTTAGCTGTTAAATAAGATTTAATTGAATGTCCCACGTGCAATCTCGTTAATATTTGATTTGAAGTCATCGATAGAAGGTAATAACTAATAAGTAGGTGCGATTTAAATAATTTTATGATTAAATCTCGGCAGTTTTGAATATGAAATACAGCCTTATGAATTTGTAATTAATTTTAATAAGAGCGCTATTTAAAGTTAATTGTTTAATTGTTCACCACATTATGAATTGTTCTCTTTCGACTGGAAACAATCGAGCAATTACTTTAGCATAAGTGATTTTATTTTTGTAATTATAAATTATAATTTCGTTTAAAACTTTTACTAGTTTAAAAATTAAAATAGTCCTGACGATGCCGCAAAAGACCGAAACCGGTCGACACATGACTCTGCCTCGCAATAAAATTGATTCGGAATAAATGTGAAATATTAATAGTGGCATATGAGAACTGAAAGCTTTTAGCAAATTTGAGTTTAATCGTAAATTTGTTTCAAATTACTTAACGGCTTAAAAAGCAAGCATTAATCGATGATGGACCGAAATATTCGCCGTACACTACATGCTCCCCAATTTAAATACATTAAATAGTAAAATTTTGAAATCGCAAACCGAATCGATAACTAACAATTTATGAATAATTAATGCTATATTACATAATATTATAATAGAATAGATTTTAGTTTGTGAAAACAATCTGGGGTGCGAATCGAGTTATAGTTTCTTTAATTTTAGGGTAGACGCCGAGCGAGGGGTAGTTACGTCGTCCTCGAATAACGGCCTCTGACTCACGAGGTGATTTCGGTAGGATCACACACCCCTTGTATGTGTAAAGCCGTTAACCCACCCCCAACCCCCATAATAAAATTTTATTTTTTAAATAAAATATTATATCTGCAATAATTAAAGTAACCGGTAAGTTACCCTAATAAGGAAATTTTTATAAATTAAACTGTGTGTCTCTGATGACAGCATTAATTTGTGTAACTTTCAATTAAGCTATCGGAGAAACCTTTGTTTGACAAATAATTTTTTCATGACTGTTTTAATAATATGTAATTAAGCTAAAAGCGTTTGTACGATGAAAGGGTTGCGAACCAACGCAGGGTACCTATGTGATAATCGTAAAATAGCAATTTCTGAAAGGGTAATGTTAGACGACACGCCACTGAAAACATAAACAGCTGCGTTGAATAAATAGGATGTATGGTTACAAACCCCTAAAGGGAAGGTTAGGTGAATGAAGAGGAGCAACGAGCAAGGTACTATGTGTATAGGGGATCGACTAACTTTTATCCTACTAATCATGAACACATAAGGGTCTTGTTAAAACGCTCAATGCTTACATGTATTTCGAGTTTTTTTGTTCTCCTCGAAAAATCTCAAAACTCTATTTTTTGTTACCCTAACGCACCTATAAGGTACCTTGCCGATGATTGCATGATTGACGGGCTTTTACAACACCCGACTCTCAATAAATTCATCACTCTATCAACCACTACCCCTATAATAAGTGACATCTATACGATGGATAATGATATACCTATTATATTATATTTCCTGCTACATTTCAAAATTTACAAAATTTAATATACCTGCGAGGAAACTGGGCGGGGCGGATTGGCACCAATTTTTTCGTGTCCGTCTGAAAAGATAACAAGCAGATTCTGCCTTAAATAACTGGGGGGTATTCCATACCCCCCAGACCCCCCGGTTTGTCTTTTGTCGTTTACCCATTCGTTGTCTTGGCTAATAAACAAAGAATCAAGCATAAAATACATATTGTTAAGTGGATTTTTACAATCTTGTTTGTTAAACCGGGGGGTCTGGGGGGTATGGAATACCCTCCAGTGCCTCAGTATGAAAATCAGTAGTCAAATCTAGCCCTCTCGCAATGCATATCCAAAGAGTAACGTGAAATTACCGCAGAAATAGCAACCTCAGCGTAGAACAATTTCCCTTTCATTTTGAGAAAATTGAATTTTGTGTTTTAAATTTAAAAAACACGTCATGGATGAGGCCGTGGCGGGGCCGGGGGTAATCTTAAAATTTTTTTTACAAATTTAAATTCAAAATATACATAATACTATGTGAAATATTCGGTTTGATTAATTTTCGGATGTGAAGCGAAATTTTATTTATAGTAATTTATGGATGTTTATAGAAAATAATCACCAATTAAAATAAAAAAGTACTACAAATAAATAATAATTATCTTCTTAACATAAAATATTAAATTTTGACCTATTTAACTTCAAGCTTTTTTTTAGAATAGCCAGTGGTGGAACCGGAAACTCAAATTAATTAAATTATGAATTTTGATTCATATTTATGATTTTATATTTTCAAATCAAAATTTGCAAAAGGGGGTTCGTATCCCCCTTAGAGCCTCTACTATCCGACTATTTTCAAAACGACCACCTACAAATTAAAATTTTCTTTTTGAATATTTGAAAAAATTAAAAGTACCGCAGGCGATTTTTGGGAAATGTATTTTTCTTTTTAATTAAAATTGTTTCTTTGCGTCAGCTGCGCAATCTCGGGGAACGATTGAAAGATGGATAGATTGATCATTTCGGCAATTTGAAATGGAATAACGTTAAACGCATTAATTTGTGTCTGTGTAGGGTAGTTTTATATTTAGCAGAGGGGGCCCTTCTGATACCTAATTTAACGTGTTCAAAATGGAGCCACCCCGTTTCAATATTTCTAATTCTTGACGTTTATGGTCTACATTATTTAACCACCCGGGCTGTATCCGAATCGATTATGTTATATGAATCATCGGGGCACCGTGGTCCTGTTTGGTTCTAAACAAAACAAAAATAGAGAAACGGATTAATGAAATGGAAATAAAGGTGAATATGCATCCATTATCAAGATTCGAAAGTTTAGTAACCTTTTGTTGAGGATCATAAAGATGTCGTGCATTGCTAATTCTATTTTATTGCAAGTTTATTCCGCATATTAGTTATTCACATAATTTACGTTTATCCTCTTATTTTAGTTTCCACAGTGGCATAAAGTCAATTTTTTATGTGGGGGCGTCACTAAACTTTTTATTGTTTAGCGACGTTACAGCGACGTTTTAATAACCTTAAGTGATCTATTGCACTTTTAAACCGGAGGACCGAACACCCAAAGGTTACATTTGATTGTTAACGCTTCGATGTACCGGTTCTGCAAAAGGTTGCGTATACAATGTATCCATCCATCTTCCCTCTTCCGATATAGCATTATGGAGATCAAATTACGTATTTTAATCTCATTTCGGTCGATGTCGGGGGCAAGTCAACATCCACTTCTAGCCCACGGCGTAATTAGAGCACCGAGCACCTTATTGTCTGGATTTTGGTTCACCGTTATGCAGCAGTCTTGTTTAATTGGCGTAACAATGAACTTCGTCGTCCATCACAAATTTTTTCAAACCTAGACACATTTCCATCATTGGCGTACATAAAACATTCATCAGCGTTCTAGCATTTTTTACATACAATTGTTGAACCACTGGACGCTATTCTATACCCTCCAAACCTCCCGGTGGGCACTGACGTCATATAAATGCAACGAGAGATGGTTTTTCTTGATTTATAACATTAAATTAATTATTTGCTTCTCTAATTATTTTCGAGGTAAACCATGAAGAAGTTAAGTCGTCGACGCTACGACTTAATTCTTACTGCTGTTTAATTTGATGAAAACATGAACAATATTATTTAATTTTGAGTTGAAAAAATACTTCTTGGCTGTGGGTACAAGACAAAACCGCCAAGTTAACTAACAAGACAAAATGAAATTGCTCATTATATGTTATGTAGTTTGTAAGTTGAATGACAATTCCGTCATGTAGGTTTAATTTTCCTTTGAAGTGGTTTTTCGAGTAAACCAAACGAATAATTCGGTTACTTGAACTTGATTATTAACAAGGAGAATTTATGCGAACAACAAAAGTTTGCAAATGCAAATTGTACCTTTTGAAGACTATTTTTCAACAATACTTATTGAACATTTTTTGTTACAAATTTAATTCTCTTCATTTTTGTTTATATGCTTTTTTCTATTTCGTCGCACCGTTTCCGAGTTATGATGACTCAAAAGAGACTGCGTCAAAATTTTGCAGAATTTCTTCTAAGTCGCTCTAACTCGGAAACGGTGCGTCAAAATAAAAAAATGTTTATAAACAAAAATGAAGAGAATGAAATTTGCAACAAAAAACGTTCGAAAAGTATTGGACAAAAACGCCTTCAAAAGGTACAATTTGTATTGCCAACATGGGATAGTGCGAAAACTTTTGTAATTCTCCTTAAATTAATTTGTATCCTAATAATAATAATCAAGGCTTTTTTGCTCAATACTTATCGAACATATTTTGTTGAAAATTTTATTCTCTTCATTTTTGTTTATATACATTTTTCCATTTCGTCGCACCGTTTCCGAGCTACGATGACTCAAAAGAGACCGAGTCAAAAATTTGCAAAGTTTGTTTTAAGTCACTCTAACTCGGAGACGGTGCGACAAAATAGGAAAATGCTTATAAACAAAAATGAAGAAAATTAAATTTGAAACAAAAAATATTCGAAAAGTATTGGACAAAAATGCCTTCAAAAGGTACAATTTGCATTGCCAACATGGGAGAGTGCAAAAACTTTTGTTATTCACTGTAAATTAATTTGTATCCAAATAATAATAATCAAGAGAGTATAAATAATTTTAGTTCGGTAGTCATTTACCCACCGACGTATTTTATACCCTCATTGTAATGAGCTTAGGATTTGCGTCTTCTCGTGTGCACTTTAGCGAGGATAATAATAATAATAAAATAAAGAAGGGTTCAAACAATTTTTTGCATCTAAATTACACGCTTTGTTGCATTAAATTGATTTTATCAGTGAGTCATTTCCGGTCAAAACAATAGCTTTTTTCCTCTTAGATCGGTGAATTTTTCTTCCCAGGGCCTGACGTCCTTAGAATATTTCCGGTCCTTTTTTTTAATTGATACAATCAAAACCCTTGTCGGTGGGTCGTCAATATTGACGATGAAGCTGGTGGTGGTTGGTGTATATTTTATGGTCGTAAATGAAGTAAAAGTTTCGTGTAATATGAATAAATAAAAATGCAGCAAACACAACTGCTTTTTTTATGAGTTTTCAACAGACTTAACGGCGCTAACCCACGCTCGTTCTTGGCGGGCGTTGAATCACAGCGGCGGTCGACGCGACGCCGAGTGCGTGCGTCTGCAGAAGCCCATAAAACTTTACGACCAAAACATCGACCCGTTACCGTGGAAACGCGCATAGGTACACTCCGGGGTTTCGGAACTTTGAAGCACGTGCTTTTGGCTTGAACACGTTGCGATGTGTCAAGTTTTCGGGACACCCGGACTGTACTTCGCTCAGTTCAATCCCCGATTGTCATGTTCAGAATTTTGATATTATCTGCCGTTCGATGCTTAAGAATTTGCGAGTGAAAGGATTTTAAAGGTCGAAAGAGTTTTGAGTTTTTTAAAAATAACTCAACAGCGCCAGCGGGAAAGGAAGCCCTATCAAATATTATATATCCAAAAGTATAGATAAAACTTTTATTGCGGAGAAATGGAATTTTACGATACTGTTTACTTTTTGCTTTATGGTTTTTAAGGTGTGCCATTGTAATCTGTTAAGTTAAATTAGAAATACATAGGGTGGAAATGTTCGTTGTAGGATATGGGATAGGATAGGCCAACTCTAACTCACTCTGATAAACTATTCGCTTATCCCAGTTTGTTGGTTTGTTTTTTATTGGGAATAAATTACCACACTTTCAAGTGCAAGATCCGCTTTAGCGTTTTAGCAAAAACGCTCGGCGTCGTACTCGCAAATTACATTTTTCATTTTCAAACCACCCCGACGCCGCCGCCTTGGATGGTATTCATCGTATTTTCCCGTCGAGATAAATATGATGATTTAATTAACTTTTCTTTTCTCAAACTATAGAGCATAATAAATAACACCGGGTCAGGAGCGGCTTATTTTACAGGACATTCGGGCGCGCACCCCACCCCTAAATACTTCAAGTAGCCGTAGCATCGAAAATATTGATATTTTTGGGTTAATCGTTTAGGGCTTTTTTAAAGACCGTTAAGTTATCTACAAATTACATTCTAATGTTTTGTTGGCTAAAGTCAACGGTTTTCGAGTTATGGATTAAATTAACTACTGAAATGTTGAAAAAAGGTTTTTCCTGAAATTTTCACATTCGAACCAGTATTCAAGAGCGATACACGGAAAATAAGAAACTTTCGAAACGGCAGTACACACCGGAGGGTCTGGAATAATTAAAAGTTAAAAAAGTAATTAAATAACAAAAGTTATGAAATTAATTAATTAAGGAACGGAATATTGGAGTGGTTTGTAAATTATATCGCACTGTACAATGAACTTTTCGTCTAGTGGTCGGGAAAAGTGAAAAACTCAATAGAAAACATCCTTCTAAATTAAGTTTAGCAGACAATTTAAAACTACACGGAAACATTTCACCCAAGAATTTTAACTAAAAAACAAAACTTTTTACTTAACTTCATTTTAAAATTCGACCATAGGAATTCAAGAAGAATTTAGACAAATGCTTCGGGAACGGGCGTTCATTATTTCATCCAGAGCATTTTAACTTTGTTTTTTGAGACACTTACATTAGTACGAGCGTAATTGAAATTAATGATACCGAAAGAAAATTGAAAGAGCATAGGATTTCGTTTTAAAAATTCTCCGATTTAAAAGGAATTATTTAAGTTCAAGATTTTCACCCAAATGCCGACGCCGACGCTATAAAAGCGTAAGATTATTCGGCATGTGATATGAACACAATAGAAACTGGTACCATGTAAACTTGTGCTTTTGTTGCCTTGCCTTGTCATAGAGGTGTCGTGATATATCAGTTCACCGAAAGGTGAATCACGAGGAAATTTCTGTACACCAGATTTCCTTTCACAAGTTTTTTTTAAAGATTTTTCCGGATTGCCTTATCCGAGTTAATATTTTTTTATTAAAAACAAAAATAATTAGCCCGCCCAAATAAAGAAGCCATGAGCCGCCACTGATTCTGGCTGCTTCATTTATAATTTATTTCAATATTTATTAATCGAACCGTGCAGTGGTGGGGCAGTGCGTTCTGCACAATCTTTTGTTTTTCATAGTCGTAACGCACCTCTGATTGGTTCATTTTTTTGCCAACCTACAAAAATGGAGAGGCTACAGAAGATTAGTGGAAAATACTTAATAAAAAAATCTGGAAAAGCCGTATGGACGCCCACGTACCCACGTGCGTGTTAATCGCAGCAAGTAATCCAGTAGTGATCGTAAAAATTGTAGAAATAACAAATTGAATCTGTACTGTTATTTTGTTTTCTTTAGCGCTTACCCTTTCCAACATAAACATTTTGAGGAATTAATGTAAACATATCTTTAACGAGACTAAAGACTCGTTTACTCCATTTATAACATCCCTTTTTTTGTAAGCCGCTCGGCTGTCGGCTGCCTTTGACGACGAAAGTCGTTTTAAAACTTTATTTGTATTTCTAACTTGGAACTAATAGTTTACTTTTGATGTTGGAGCGAAGAACTTGCAGACTAAAATAGTTGGAGAAGACCAAAGCTAAAAATAGTCTTGATTACTTTGTGCATAGCATATTCGTTTTACTGCACTTGCATTTTTTGAATATATCTTGTAATATTGCGTACTTTTAATATTCAAAAACCAGTTTCGTCGTTTGATCTTTCAGCAGGTTATTCAACAACCCTCCTGCCCCTCAACCCCTCACACGCGCGACTTATTTTTTACATGAGATTATTAAATAAATTCGCGCGTCTGCTTTATCATCCAGAAATGAAATAATAAAAGAGATAATAAAGAACAAAGTAAAAAATCGATTGCAGTCACACTTTTTTATGTTCCGTATAATACCGGAACAAACGCAAAATTCTTCCACGACATGTCTAAATTACCTTCATCTTCATTTTTGTTCGGCGCTAGTACTATATGAATTCGGATGGATCAATTTAAAATTTCATCTCATTTGAAATTCATCTCGAGTTTTACGATAAAGGTTTAATCTTTGGGACAAAATGTAGAGCAGATATTAATAATAAAAATTGCTGATAAAAGTTTTGCGAAAATTTGTTTATGATGGATAGGAAGTGCAAATCCTTGGAGAAATTCCCTTGCACCTCGGAGATATATTTTTCGTTAGTGAAAGGAATTATCTTGTTCTCCTGACGTCTGCTCTTTTTCCTTCTACGTGCCACATATAAAACTTATTTATTTTTCATTTCTCCCAATCTACCGAAATTGTAACTACAAAAATACGTTTTTTTTTCAGGGATTGGCGAAACTTCTGTTCAATTGCAGTCTCCCGAGTCCGCTTCGTATATCAAGTCTGGAAGTGAAATAATCCTTCGATGCCATCTGGACGCTACCGGCGACGTGCACGTCGAATGGTTTCGGTACGTGCAGCTACACAATTCAATTTTATAAAAATTAACTTTTAGACTCCAACCATTAATTATAAATTTGCCAAAGATACGCAACAGCATGATAAATTTCAAGTTACAACAGTGATTTCAAAATCGTTCAGGTTTTACGAAAAACATTTTCCTAAGAAATATTTTTGTATAGGTCCCTTGGGGGGAGGGAGCCCTCTTTAAATCAATTTCTTTAATTTGTACCTTCAAATGGCCATAGCATCGAAACTATTGATTTCTTAGTGTAAATGCTTTAGTTCATTATTAAAGAGCTGGAAATTGTCTAAAAGTTAGATCCTTACTATTTTATGCCTAAAGTGGATGGCTTTTGAGTTATAGTATAAATTAACTACAAAAATATAGAAAATTTTCTTTTTTAATTCAAAAAAATTAATTTGTAACTTCAAATGGCCATAACATCGAAGCTATTGGTTTTTTATTGTAAATGTTTCAGTACTTAATTGTAGATATTGAAATTATCTGAAAATTAGATTTCAACTCTTTATTGTGTAAAATGAACGGTGTTTGAGTTAATTTGAAAATCAGGTGGAAAAATGTTGAAAATATGTTTTCTCAATAATTTAAAAAAATTAATTTTATCTTCAAATGGCTGTAGCACCAAAACTATTGCTGTTTTAGTAAAAATTCTTCAGTACATTATTGATGAGCTGGAAATTATCTAAACATTAGATCCCATCTATTTTTCGCCTAAAATCAATGGCATTAGAGTTAATGCAAAAATCAGGTGAAAAAATGTCGAAAATATGTTTTTTCAATACCTAATTTAAAAAAAAATCATCTTCAAATGGCCGTAGCACTGAAACTATTGATTTTTTAGTGTAAGAACTTTGATGCTTTATTAAATAACGTGAAATTATCTAAAAATTAATTTCTAACAATTTTTTGCCTAAAGTCGATGGCTTTTGAGTTATCACATAAATTAACTACAAAAATGTTGAAAAAAAATTATTTTTTTAATTCAAAAAATTAATTTGTAATTTCAAATGGCCACAACACCGAAACTATTAATTTTCTAATGTAAATGCCTCAAAGCTTTATTAAAAAGCTTGCAATTTTTATCGTCTCACATCAACGGCCTTTGAGTTAAGGTATAAATCAAATCCAAAAATGTTAAAATAAAAATATTATCTTAAAACTTGAAAAACCTACTTTGTACTTTGAAATTGCGATAGCACCAAAACTACTGATTTTTTAGTGTAAATGCCTCAGTACTTAATTTTAGAGATTGAAATTATCTAAAAATTAGATTCTAACTCCTTATTGCCTAAAATCAATGGCATCTGAGTTATTGCATAAATCAGGTAAGGAAATGTCGAAAATATTATGTTTTCTCCAATTTCAATAATTTAAAAAAAATTGTATTTTACCTGTTGGAACAACGAACTCTTTTGAATTACATAATTCCGCTTTTCGCTTTGAACTTTAGCTTCTCTCCGACATAGAGAAAAATGCTGGAAAAGCGTGGAATGGCAGGAGTCCATCGACGAGGTCGAACGGCGATTGGACGGATAGTGGACTGCATTTTATTGTTTCTTAAAAAAAAATTTAGAATATTAACTAATTTTATCAAAAGGTTGCGTATCTTTACAAAAATGTATAATTATTAATCAGATAAGTAAACCTTATGGGAGTTCTGCAAACTTCTATCAGATTCTGCTACTCTAAATCAAAATTTATGCTGTAATCTTTGTATAGAAATAACGATCGGTTGATAAA
The DNA here is from genome assembly GCA_958510845.1 of Cantharis nigra. NCBI lineage: Eukaryota > Metazoa > Arthropoda > Insecta > Coleoptera > Cantharidae > Cantharis > Cantharis nigra. The sequence continues at coordinate 1,040,902 of OY294029.1, forward strand.
GAGTTCGTCCATCGACATTAAGAAGAGAAGACTCCACATAAAATCTGTAAATTCATCGCATAATGGCATTTACCGGTGCACTGCTCGTAACGAAGCAGGGCTTCGAAATAGCTCGAAAAATTTTGCGTTGGCAGTTGCAGGTGAGATAAAGTAGACTTCCGACGTTCACGTTTTAAACTAAGACACTTTAGGTGATCAAACAGCTTTAATTCAAATTGTGCCGAATGATCAGTTAGTGAAAAAAGGTGGAACAGCCAATTTTGATTGCGTGTACAACAAAGCCGATGGATTGGAGTGGTACTTTAAGGACTTGGGTCCTCTCGAAAGTGATACCAGGTAACTTCAGTAGGATTATACTTGATGTGTCGCTGACGCTTAAAGAAGCTTAGCTTGAGCGTCAGCGACACTCGACATACGGCTTGATGGAATGTAATGTATTTATTTGCTCTTTAGGATCACGGTTTTTCCTAACGGATCATTACAAATAAACAACGCACAGGAGTCAGACCAAGGAATGTATAACTGTGTAGGGATCAAAGGGGAATCGACGGAAGTGCCTCAAAGCTACACGGCCGAATTAAAAATAGCGCGTAAGCAAAATAAACATCCGAAAGCATAGAATGCATTGCTAAATTGGCTTGATTTTAGATATCAACAACTTCAGTCACAAAAGCTTCGAGCCGGTTGTTGCCGAAAATCAGCCGTTAATTTTTCCACAGGGGTCGTTGTTTCAATTAACTTGTTTGGAGCCGGACAGTTTGCCGCTCGCAAAAAAGTATTGGCTGAATCCGTCGGGCCACACGGTAGATTAATTTATTAATGCATTAAATCAAGTGCTTACTTCCATAAATACCTTTTAGATTTCCGATAACGGTGATATACGAGTCGACGATGATGGTCGATTAATTATACCGAAAATTCAAACTAATCAAGCCGGCAATTACACCTGCGTGGCCGAAAACATAGCGGGAAAAACAACAAAATCCATTGAGATTGTAGTAACAAGTAATTCAACAAAAATTAGTGTAAAATTGTCTCTAATTAAAGGTTGTTTCAGAGAGACCTGTAATTTCAGTCGACCCCATTAGCGTGACGGTGGATGAAAATCAGAACTCCAGTTTAACCTGTACGTACGAAACGAATCAAGAATCGCTGCCATATACAATTTTAAAGTGGAGGAAAGACGGAAAACATATTAAAAACGATTACGACGACGGTAAGATAACGTAAAGTAATTAGACGCATGTAATTAAATTTTTTGTACCCTTCAGAAGGAAACCAAAGCAATCAAAGGGTGAAAATCTACAAAAGCAACGGAACCCTGATGATTCACTCCACCAAAGCTTCCGATCGAGGAGAATACATCTGCGAAATTACGACAACTGGTTTCGATCCTGTTCAATCCAAAGCAGCCACCATCTCTGTCATAGGTATGCCGTGGGAAAAGCCATTAAAAATAGTCGTCAGAAAAAGTCCGTGACAGCATATATTCTTCAGTTCTGGGTCTTCCCTTGCATTTAAATTTGTAAATAATTGTATTTGCCACTTCATGGTGGCATATTGTTATTACTTCAGCCTGCTTACAATATTTTCTACCTTGTTTTTCTTTCAGAAACTTTGAAATTTTCCCCTCCGCCCGTGAATAAAAAGCTGGAATTGGGAAGCAACGCAAAAATTCACTGCAAAGCGCAAGGTACGCCACCTCCGCTAATACATTGGGAAAAGGGTGGAATCGATTCCGACAGTTTTCCTAGTCACATCACCGACATGAATGGAACTTTATTATTTAACGGTGTATTATCTGAAGACAAAGGAAAGTACACCTGCATCGCCTCCAACAGTCAAGGAATTATTAACGCGACGCTTAATATCGACGTAGTTGGTGAGGTTGCAAACTATGGAAATCCCAACCAATATTATTGTTTATATTTTCAGTTGCTCCCAAGTTTACAGTTCTCGCTCAAAATCCGACGGAAGCCATCGAGGGCTTTTCCGTGATGCTACACTGCGTGGCCGAAGGTGATCCTAAGCCCACAATTCATTGGGATAAGAATTTGAAAATGAACGACTTCAATCGCTCCAGGTACGTTTATCTGTAACACTGCGTTACTTATTCGAATTTCCCGCCTAAATCGGATCATTACAGATTTGAAGTTTTGGAAAACGGAACTCTGTACATTAGGGAAGTTCATAGAGAAGACGAAAATAATTACGGATGCACCGCCGGCAGCAGCGCCGGACTAAATAGAAAAGAAATTCGTTTAGTCGTCCATAGTAAGTGGCCAATTATTCCTGATGGATTTCATTTTAAATTTCTGTTTTTTTTTCGTAGCTAGGGAAGGTTACCACCCAGGTGAAGCCGAATCGGAAGATTCGGCTGTTACAAAAGCTGTACTGATAACAATGTCGGTAGCGGCTGCTTACATCATTTTGGTGGTCGGCCTGATGATATGGTGCCGTTATCGCCGGAGGTCGCGAAAGTTACCCAACGAAGAAGGTATTTTGTCGATGGTTTACCAATCACGGCTATTTTTTGAACTTATTTTTGTAATATAGGAAAAACGGAAACCGGCGATGTGGAACACACGGAATTAAAGGAAGAGGCTAACGGTGGAGTGCCCGAAATTACGGAAGCCAATAAGGAAGCTGCGAAGTATTTGCATAAAGAAGCTCAAAAAAGCGACGGCACCGAAACCAATTACTCTCAGAGTTCCAACCATTCGAAGAAATCCAAATCAAGTTACGATAAAATTTTATTTTCCAGAAGTAACTTGAAAGAGTTGAAGTTGGTGGGAAGAGGTGAATTTGGGGATATCATGATCGCTAAGGCGTCGAAACGGTCACTTCCTGCAGAAAAGAGAAATTCGAGTGCCACCACGCCAACTGAAGATGGGGAAGTTACGGTGATGGTTAAGTCTTTGGTGCAAACCAAGGATGAAGCTGCTTTAGCCGAATTTAAAAGGGAAATAGATATATTTTCCAAAACTGTGCACGAAAATGTCGTGCGGTTGTGGGGGATGTGTAGGGAGGTCGAACCGCATTACATGATTTTGGAATATACGGATTGGGTAAGCGCCGATTGGAAAAAAGTAGACGAAATTTAATTTCTTTTGTTTTTAGGGAGATTTTAAGCAATTTTTAATAGCGACAAGTAAAGGCAACTCTCCCAGCCTTACTGCAGTTCAATGTGTGGCCGTAATTCACCACTTGGCCAAAGGAATGGAGCATTTATCGGCGGCTAGGTTTGTTCACCGCGACTTGGCCGCAAGAAATTGTCTGATCACTTCCAATCTGGTGGCTAAAATCGCGTTGTCTAGGCTAACCAAGGAGCCCTACAGTCAAGAGTATTGTAAACATATCAATCAGGTAAATTGGAGAGCGACGCCCGACGCCGGAATTAATTGATCCAAAAAATTTATATCTTTTTAGATAATTCCGTTGAGGTGGCTTCCGTATGAAGCGGTGTATGAAGACGAATATTCGGCTAAAAGCGACGTGTACGCATTTGGTGTTTTGATATTAGAAATTTTCAGTCAAGGAGAGCTTCCATTTCCAAAAATTAATGATAACAGTTTTCTTGCAAAGCTAAAAGAAAAATCTTTAGAATGGAAAACGCATAAAGATACGCCCGAAGAAATCAAAAAACTACAGGTAAGCTAGTAAATAATATTTGTCTACCAGTGACGCGCACGAGCAAATTAACGAGATTCCATCTAAACTTTTATTTTCTTCAGGAATCTTGTTGGGACGTAAATCCCCAGGACAGACCGTCTTTCGAGCATCTTTTAAAAGAAACCGAAAAAATATTAAAGTCAATGTAAATATACGTTTTTAAATTAAAAACCAAAATTTAGTCGTTAAGAGTATGTAGCAATATTGTAATTTAAAAAAATAATCGAATTATTGAAAAGCTTCCAATATAAAAATTGCGCCTTATTGCAAAGAATTTACCTATTCGATATGTGTATGTATGAATGACTGCACGTGTATGTTGCGACTTGGATTTTAATGAAAATTTCGAGGGGACCCCCAAAACGGCCCCCTTTAATTTATTCTTACTTATTATATTTTAAAATTTGTTAGTGTTATTATTACTATTTACTTGTACATAAGATTAAGTTAAAATAATTGGTTATAAAGCTGCATTCACATTCTCTACAAGTGAAAGTACCACCATAAATTATTGTTCCGATCAATGGATCTAGTTTGTAAAAATAATATCAATTATTTATATTACCCCTACCCACTACCCTACTACTCACACCGTCTTGTACATTTAATATTTTAAGCCACCGAGTCACTGCCAACATAATTGTCTAACAATTTATGTAAAAATCAATAAAAAGTGATTGTATTATTTAGGATTTTGTCTACGAGAAAAAGTAATTTGATTATTATTGTACAGGATGATAATATCTGTTTGGTAGTATTGAATTTGGAATGAATTGATAATGCTCGACACAAATCGGGCTGTCTATTTCACAACGGAAGGGTTGGGAGCGAGAAAAGAATATATTGGCTGTATCCCTCTTCTGACCCTCCCCTTGTAAGATGATCTCATACTTTGCTTGAAGCTTTGCATTGTAGCTTTATAAAATATAAATAATGTGCACTTATGTGTATAGTACTATTTCTACTAAATTATTTATTACAGTACGTAGATTCTATTACAAATAATTTAAGAAAAGACTTACGAAGACCTAGTGTGATCTCTTTCTCTCTCTCCGTTATGATACAAATAAACTGTATTATGTAAACTATACAACAAAACATTAATTTACCAAGCCGGGGGGATAAAAATTAATATTTTGGTTGTGATTATACTAGAATAATAAAAATAGAGTTAATACCTAATTATGTTCGTTGTTTATAAAATTCTGTCCATGTTAGCCATGTAGCTTTTTATAATAATTTTTGTACGTACTGTTTATATACTTGGAGTATTTGTCCACTTTTATATTACAAATATATGCATAATCATGACATGTGATACATAGGTATTCTAAACAAATAATAAAATAAATGTGCATTGCAAATTCAATAGTTTTATTTGCGTCCCACCTATTTTTTCCTTCAGGAACCACCGGTTGACGGTCGCCGATTTATCTTTTGACAGAACTTGACGTTTATGCATCGATCCAGTTTGTAATGTGAGCTGCTCGAAGTTTCTTGTTTATTTTATTATCCCGAATGCTGAAGTAACATAATACTACGGAGACATGTAGGTGGAGAAAAGTACTGAATTTCCAAGGCGAACGACATCATATTATATTTTTATTATGCAGCCAAAGTGCATTTATTCAAGTTAGTGTTGGGTGAAAAATTTGAAATGGATCAAGCAACCGATATTAAAATGGAAATAGAATTTTTTGATGTGGATAAAGCCGCCCAGGACATAACCCAGCAGTTTTTAACAGTGAAACCGAAAATGGTAGACGAACAACAGTGCGAGAAAATGATTCCGGCTAAATCAAAGACAGTATACGAACAGCAGTACGAGAAATTTATCAAATGGTGTAAGGAGAAAAACTTGGAGAATTTTACGGAAAATGTAATGCTGGTTTACTTCAACGACAAATTGAAATTAGCCAGCGGTACTACGTTGTGGGCCTATTATTCCATGCTCAAAACAACGCTAAACATCAAACACAACATCGACATCGGTAAATATCCCAAATTGATAGCCTTACTTAAGAAGAAAAATGAGGGCCACAAACCAAAAATGGCGAGGGTGCTGACCCCGGAGCAGGTCGAACAATTCCTTATGGAAGCTCCGAACGAACAATATCTGATGGATAAAGTGAGTAGCTAATTACAAAGTATTTTAACGAACAAATTCTAACAGACCGTTTTGTAGGTTGCACTGATACTGGGTGTAGCCGGAGCATGTACGGGATGCGAGCTGACCCAATTGAGCACCAAGGATGTTACCGATTTGGGGTCTACGTTGCTATTTACCATAACTAATAGAAAAAATCAAAAAGACAGAAATTTTGTGGTGAAAAACAGTGAAAAAAGTTCAGTGCAATATATGGAAGTTTGTAAAAAATATATGGCCTTGCGAAAAAGTACTACTCCCCATTCCCGTTTCTTCGTTCAGTACAGGGATAGGAAATGTACGGTTCAGCCGGTCGGAAAAAATACGCTTGGGAAAGTTCCTCAAAAAATAGCAGCCTACCTGAAGCTGCCACACAAATCGGAATATACCGGACACTCTTTCAGGCGCACATCGGCATCCATGCTGGCTGTTGCGGAATCTTCGTCAGTTGTTATAAATCGATTTGGAGGATGGAAGTCGGAATTGGTCAACGAGGAGTATGTTGAAGACTCTGTCGATACTAAGCAAGGAATATTAGACCACGAAGAAAGCACGGCATGTGCACCTGTTAAAAATCCGCCAACCGCAATGCCTCAAGCGTTGGTTCTGACCGAAGAAAATAATCGGATGTTTAATTTAGTGAACTGCAACAACGTTGAAATTACAGTTCACATTCACCAAAAGTAAATATTTATATTTCTATTTCTAGACAAAATGTTATATTTAAAATACAAATAAAATTCATTTTGAGTAATCGGTGTTCCATCGAACCCACTCCTACTCACCAAACTCGGTGCAGCTCCCAGCTTCCTTTTTTTACCTAAATTTGGACTGGTGAGTAAACATACAAAAAATTTAATTCTTATAAATTTGAAAATTTTAGCTTTAATTGTTCATATTTGTATTTCTAAAAACAAATTAAACTTTTCGATTGTTGTTTTTCAAAAATATTCTATGAATTCGCACAAGGGAAAAACCATTTACTTATATGATTTAGACAAAAACTACTGAATTGAATTTAAGCAAATTTATATGGGGTCACAACGGCATTGTTCTGTTCCCGATAAAAAATATTTTATTCAAATCGGTCCAGCAGTTCCTGCGTAAAGCGTAATCGATATTATTTCCTTTCAAATCACTTCCACTACATCTCATAGAGGGCAGCACCAATATCAAAAGAAACCTACCTTTGACAACTAAATCAGACTTTGACATATTAGCGCAAAATTATTAGAAATTTAGGTATGTTAGAAACTACGTGCTACTACCAAAAATATTTTTTTTAATATATGCAAAGTGGAAATCCCGAATGACGTTTCATTAAGGTTAAATGGTTTGGCGTAGATTGTCATTCGCTGACAGCTCATTGGTGACAAAGTCTTAATAACTTAAAGAAAGCTGATATTATTCTTTTGTGTGACATGGTTTTCTGATTATTTTAATTAGGTATAAACAATATGGCAAACGATCAAGATCAACAGTGCAAAGTAAAGTATAAAAATATGTAAACATATTGTAGATTATTATGTTTTCTCTCGTAGAAGTGTGGCTGTGTGTGTACGAAATGTTGCAACGATCAGGATGTGCATTTGCACATCGAAATAGAAAATTTGAAGCAAAAGCTGGTGGAACGGGATACTCACATTGCTGCAATGGAAACGAACGTTTTAAACGAAGCAAATAAGTTTCCCAACGGCGAATTTATAGCACTCCAAGATGAGCTGTTAACTTGGCAGGATAAATACAAACGGTAATCTGTCAAGGTGAAATTATTTTACAATGAAATAACTTGAGTGAATTTCAGATTGTACGATGCTCACAAACGAATACAAAGGGTAAATCAGGGTCTAGAAGATAAATTGTTAAGGCTGGTTGACAGCTGCGAGACTGAAAAGGGTACTTTAACTAAGGACGTTGCAACCTTGTCGCACAAGTTAGCCGAAGCCAACTATGCTATTAAGAAATTAACGGAAGATAATGTAAGATTTTTAAATTTACTTGATGCAGCAAATATACTTTTAATATTTCAGGAGAGGTACAAAGAAGATGTAGCTTTGGCAATACAATTTTTACAATGCAAGCAGGGTAATTTTGTGTCTCAGAAACTCGATTCGGTATTGTATTCCGGCACAAAGTTAAATACAATTTTCTAATGGTTTTTCTTACAGTTACCAAACGAAGTGCAAGCAAAAGTTTCCATGTACGTGGGGGGTAAGAAGAGTCCGCAAGAGAAGAAAGTGCAACCGGAAGTTAAAAGCATAAAAGTGCCAATTCCTACCTTCCCGCCTACTGCGATGGTGTATTCCATTCCTAAAAGCACGTCACAGGAGAAAGAGTGCGACGAGAGTGACAATCAATCGGTCGATATTGTGTCTGCCGCGATCATGGCGAAAGTTTTGGAAGAGCGCGAGCGAGAGCGTGCTTTGGCGAAGCATTGTGATACGTGCACTTGCTCAAAAGGTTTGAAAATAATACACGACAGCACGACGCATTGCGTGGGTACCCAAACCGGTGATTTAAAACATTCGGTGTGCTTGAGGTGTAACGGCGAAATGGATTCCATTAGTGGTGTAAAAATTCTTAAAGGTTTAGTTATTACAAATAAAAGCAATAATGTGCCAATTTATGCAAACGATTACGATGGTAATTTGTTGACGAGTGAGGGTGACGATCGCATAATCAGGCCGAACGTTGTTAAGGTAGAACCGAATAATTACTTAAAGGAAAATATCAGTATTTGTTCTAACGAATCACAAAAGTCTAGTTTTTTATCGAAAAATTCATCATCGCCTGGCTTCCAAGTAGCAAATTGTGATTTAAGTGCCAAAGACTCTTCTAAAGGGCCTCGCTATTGTTCGGTAAGATTGCAAAGTGGTTCTAAAAATATTTTACTAGATAACGTGCACAATAATGTTGCTCCGGTTTTGTATACTCATCCTAACGATAAAAAGGTTAAAAAGGGTCAAAATAACACTAAGGTACATCACAACACCCACAACCATGCGGTATCGCAAAATTCCAACATAAACATTCCTGGCTACTCGAGCGACGAAGCCAATTCTTTTAATTTGATCGAAGACTCTCTGCAAAATCAACAAAGGGTTGCCGAATGGATTCAGACCAATCAAATCAACGGGAGTTATGCCGACAACTCCAAATTGGCATCTGGGGAGAATAATAAAAACGACTACTTTAACACAATCGATCCAATTCGGTATGCAGAGATGGAAAATAACGTGAAAAAGTTTCTTTTAGGCGAAAGCCAGAGCGAATTTTTTAAAAAGGTCGCCATCGGTAAACAAAACTATCAGAATTTACGCGGCAATGCAAACGCGGAGGTAGAAGAAAGTACGCAAAATTTGCATTCCGAAACACAAATTTGAGTCAACTGTTTTAATAGAAAAATGTTTGGTTTCTAATATTAAAGATTTTACTTTTCAGCGTTTCAAAATTCTAAATTGTCATTTGCTTAGAAAAATTGTTAGATTAATTCTTGCGTGCAGTCCAGTCATTAGGTACTTTTGTATGGAAATACCTCGAAGATGACAATTTTTGCTTAAACCCTTTACCTTAGTAACAAAAAGAAGACTTTCAGTTTTCTACAACAGATTCAAACCGGAACAGGGTCAAATTTGTCAAAAGAGGTCCATAAAATCTTAAATTCTCCGTTTCCTGTACTTTATACCCAAAATAGGTCATATGGTTCTAGTTTTCGATATAGAACTCGTGCAGAATTTTATGTAATTTAATATTGATGTAATCTATTTTGGGTAAAGAATTTTTAATATTTTGGAATCTTTGACAAATTTCCTGTTCCTGTTTGAATCTGTTATAAAAAGCTTAAGGTCTTTTTTCTGATACTGAAGTAAAGGGCTTCTTAAAGAAATATAATTTCATTTCCGAGTTATCTCCACGAAGACCCCTTTTATACTTCGTAATAACTGGACTAGTAAGTTAATTTGGTTTTGCGAAAATTGTAATTTGTACGTAAAAAATATTATGTAGTTTAGGCTTACTATCTCTTTTCTTGCCAATTATTCTTTTTCTTTTTTTTTGCTGCATATATTTTAGTTGCGCTCTCTCCGCGCGTTTATGTCTCAGTAGGGCATAAAGAGAGTGCTCATACCTACCAGCTATTGCTTCCATATGCCGCTGATAGTTTGCTTGATCCTGTGTAACATTATCCAATTAAAAAGAAGTTCAACTCAACTGAATGCGTGTTCTGAAACGAAGATGGCAGTAGCGTTTATAAAATTTTAAAATAATTGTTTGGGAGGGGGGCACAGTATGCCTCTGCCGGTACTGGAAAAGTATGGTATTTTTTAAGATTAAGTTTGGCGATCAATTAGGGGCAAACTTTATTTACTAAAATATCCTCTCTCGGGCGTCTGAATAAATACTCACGGTGCACAGGAGGCCTACTGTTTCAGAATTCGCGTTAGGTTCAGACTTTTTATTTCAAAATATAACTTCAAGCTCTTCCCGCAGCTGTATATTGGTTCAAAATCCATTTGAAAAATTTGATTAGCATTTTAAGCGGATTTTGTAGACGAAAGCTTGCCTGGTGCCTAGTTAAGTTACTATTTCCAACTTTGGGAGTCGCTTAAGTTGAACCCGGATACCCAATTTTGCTGCTTTTTTGGTAATTTTTTAAATTACGTTTTCTTTAGAGTAGAGCGCGTAAAAATGAAAACCTTGCATATGTACAAATTTTCTTAATTGATGTTATAATTTATTTTAATGGCAAAATTAAATGGTAAATTATCAATCTGTGATTAATTAGTCTCAAAGATAGATTTAATTTGGTTGATATAAATTAGGAAATAGTAAATCATTTTTTACGGTCATTTAGATAGGTACAACTTGATTATTAAAATTAATAGGTGGGCCCTCGTCTGGCGTCTAACAGATGTTATTCGTCAAGCGGAGTCCGAAAATTTAGTAACAAAAATAGAATATATAATTTTGATATGATGTTGTGATGACCAATTTGTTACAATTTTAATTTTTTGTAAATGTCTGTACATATGTGTATTATTATTTTTATTTAAAATAAATAATTGGGAATTTTTATATTTTTTTGAAAATAGCCGAGTCCGGCCCTGGTATCGATTGTTGGCTGCGTGCTGCCATCGGGTTTCTATTTAGAATTCAGTTCTTGCAAGACCTTCCGTTGGTATGTAGCGAAACGTGCGTGCAGTGATGTTTTCCTGTTATTAGGTTAATTCTTATTTTTAATAACTTTCCAGTGTTGGCTACGACATTTTTTTAAAATGTGACTGGTGTTGAGTGAATTTTACAAATATGAAAGCGCCCGATGCAATCGACGACACTTGGGAGGATTTTTTTGGTATGATTTTAAGTTTATTTATCTTCGTCAGTTTCTGGTGTTTACTTTAAATATTTTTACTTCTGAAACTCGAAAATAATATATTTACATACGGGGGTGTTGCAAAATTTGAAAATTATTTAAATTATGTAATATTTTGAAACTTGTTCGAAAGCCTACCAATTAATTTTGATCTAATAATTTAGCAACTGACGAGTTTCCATAAAGGCGAAACATGTGTATAATGCGATGTATGGGAAGCATTGTTTCTTTTTATTTATTTAACAATGTCAATACGCACTGCTTACTTTACTTACTTTTTTACGTAGTGTAAATAACCTCAATTAGATAACTAAAGTTACAAATATTTTGTGTCGGTATCGCAGCGTAAATAACATTTTTTTACTTCTTTTAAATTTAAAAAAAAATATAACTATATATTCCTCTGATGTGATTTTGGTCAATATCTCAGTTCCTATCGGTTCTACGACTAAAATGCCTATTACGAAAAAGCAAGGGCAGAAATTTCTCTACAAAAAACGTTTCAATCATTTTTTCATACGGTCTATCGTTTTTGCGCTTTAGGACTTTTAAAACTTACTTGGTTTAAAAATCGTCAATTTATTATGTGACGCGCACCGAAGGCTTAACGAGATTCGACAGTTTTTTGAGGCCTTAAGATGTCTGGAACTGCAAGGCGATATGAAAATTTTGAGCTGGATTAGATGTTGAAAAGCATCAGCAATGAATGCTTAAAACAGGGGTCTGGGAAATGTCGAGATCTCAATTTTTTACTTCAGGGACTAGTTAAGAAGTGAACATTCTAAAAGTTCTCGATGCAAAGTTGAGGTGCTGAAAGGTAATACACGAAGAAGGTCCCGGAGTTTGTTTTTTCAAAAAAAATCTCGAAAACTATTAGCCCTAGCGAAAAGTTGTTATATATAAAATTGAAGCTGATAAAATTTCCTGCAAAAATGTTTCTGTTCATTTTTGACGTATCTATTTCCGTTTTTGAGATATACCGTTGTAATTTTCGTAAATTTTGAAGAAATTCTGTTCGGTTCAAATTTTTTTGATAAACTTTGCCTCTTAATTCCTTTATCATGCTGCTTTAGAGCATTAAATTTCCTTTAAACTGAGGACAACATTTTAGTTTAATTTTTCTTTAGGTCTTTGGGAAATCAGCGATTTCTAACGATTATCCTGTGGAAGAGCATACATAATTAAATGTTCGAAATGAAAATTCATGAAAAAGATCATCAAATTGATGAATTTGTTCATCAATATAACGAATTTTGTGACTTGCGCCGTAGATGATTTGTTTAATAACCAAATATATGGGATTACATTGACTAGCAATTAAATATAGTTAAGTTTGAGATAACTTAATTCATTTTCAGGTTTGTTTGCTTCAGAAAGCAAATACTAATAGGTAGATAATCGCTTAAAATACAACAACCTTGAGCGGACCATAATATTTATCTAAATTTGTTTTTCAAATGTTATAGTTTACTTATTTAAATTGTAAAAATACCGTTCTTGCAGGACAGATTCTATATCACCTGGATATGGGATTCGAACGCAGGGATTCGTAATGCTTTATACCGGAAAATTATAATTGAACCAGGCCGGTCTAAAAAGGGGTCACCAATCCTCGATCTGATTTACTTATTATAATATTTTTAGATAATAGGAAGCTTTTCGCAAGGCCACCTAATGGACTTCTAGAACCTTGACGCCATAAGCGACTGGCTAATGATATCAATCATTGTTTTAACTGACTAATTAAGTTTTTCTTATCTTTCTGATGCGTATAAATTGCAAATTATTGTAATACTCATCGCCTATTTGTTACAAAATTAATAATCATTTCGTGTGTGCTATAATTAACCAAAGTCACGTTTTTATTCTTAAAATGTTTTGATGTCTAACGTCAAGTGAACTCACTCTGATTTTCAGTTTATGAAAATGTCACGTTCGGCTTACATTGGTTCCTTTATATTCTGCAAAAGTTCATTGCATTCCAACAGAAACGGAAAGGAAAAAATAATATTTACAAAATACTTCGACCCTTCCCTGAGTGTTCTACTTCGTATGGTAGCGGATACACGGTTTTCTTGTCAACTTTTTGTTTAGTTACGCCACTGCTTGCGTACCTATTGTATGTTGTATGTGGGTTATTATTAGTAATAGGCGTACAAAACTAAGAATAACCTGGAATGCTAAAATCATTTCTAGTTTCAAACCTCCTGGATTGCTTACGTTCCATAGGTATTTTATTTATAGTTCGACCACCGACTACCGAATAATTTATTGTCTTGGCCAAACATTGGCGTAAAAACTAAATCCAACACAGAACCATGGAATCCCTTCAGATCTCTGCCCCCCCCCACCTTGCTTACTATATTATGTAATATACCTTAAGTACAAGTGGTGCAAACAAGCTTATGAACACTAACTCACTCACAGTGGCAGAACAGGATTACTAAATTTATTTATAATATTTAAAAACATATAAGTAGATAAAAATATAAAACTGTTAAAAAACTACTGGATGAATATTTCAGTGGCAGCCAAAATCGTCGTGCCATTTTAGGTATTTCCCCTGAAGGCGTGCATTCGTAACCGGACGTATGCACTGAATACCTTCGATAACGTCGTCCATAGACGGACAGTTCAGTTTCCAATTTTCCAATCTAACTTCATTCTTTTCGATTTTCTTCAGACCCTCTCTTACCTTCCGCATGCACGCTTCGCGGCAGGCACTTCTGATATCCGAACCAGAAAAATCGCTGCTCATTTTAGCCATGTCGGCAAAATCCTGATCGATAAATTGGTTCGGCTGCTGCGAAAAGTAATACTTAAATATGTCGTCTCTGGTTCTTTCGCTGGGCAAATCCACAAGTATGCGTTTTTCGAATCGCCGAAGAATCGCTGCATCCAAATCCCACGGCTTGTTGGTCGTGGCAAGAACAAAAACCTTGTCGTTGTCGGTCAGAATTCCATCGATCTGAGTTAGCAGTTCGCTTTTGAACCGTCTGGAGGCGTCGTGTTGGTAATCGCTGTGATTGCACGCTATAGCATCCAGTTCGTCTATAAAAATGGTGGACGGCGCGTAGAAGCGAGCCAAATCGAAAAGGACTTTGATCAGTTTTTCGGATTCTCCACGCCACTTGCTCACGAAACAGCTACTGGTGACATTGAAAAATGTTGTTTTGCTCTCGCACGCCACTGCTCTCGAAAGTAACGTCTTTCCCGTTCCGGGTGGGCCGTACAGAAGAATGCCCCTCCAAGGAGTGATCAGGCCCAAAAAGAGACCGGGGTACCGGATGGGATAGATCACGGCCTCTTTCAGCAGTTCCGCACTTCTTTGAAGTCCCACGCAATCGTTCCACGTGGTTTTCAAACACTTGGGCACAATTTCTTTCAGAATAATGTCGGCCATTTCGCGCCATTCGCCCGAATAGCCTTCGAAATCGCAAAGCGACTTGGAGTAAATTCCAAAGCTTTCGCTGTCCGCCGATGGTATGGTGTGATTGCTGTCGGTGTTGCACAAAAGTTGACGGATTTCGAACTGGAACTCGCGAACACTTTCGTGTGTTTTGATGGTACTGCTGGAAGGAACCGTCAAACTGGAACGTTTTTTGGGAACAATTTCCTTGTTGTTCTTGACGACGGCGGCGGCGTGCGCCACTTTGTTAACTTTGATAATTTTGGGTGTCTTATTGAACTTTGCATAATAGTAGCTTTGATATTCTTGCAGCACAGTATCTAAATCCACGTTATCGCAGGCTTCGTAATCGTTGGATAATTGCGCCTCCGCGATAAGGCAATCCGCTGTGCCATTTAAGTTATTTTCGCGCAAATATGAAAAGATTAGATAGAGAACATTTCTTTTTCGTTCGGATGCTTCCTTTTTTATCTAATAAAAATTATAATTTTTACATTTCCGAATATTTGAATATATTATAAACTTACCCTGTCGCGAGAATTTTTATGGTAAGCCGAATTTAAACCCGCAGCACTTAAAAACTCCGAACAGCCCTCCATAATATTCTTGTTATGGTAAAATTATCGAAACTACCCTATTTATTATACAGAATTCTATTTTGTGACATTTAAACGTAGAGGGGTAAAACTGTTGCCAAGCGACGTAAACATAAATATTATTGTAGTCCCGGGTCATCAATGAAAAATATCAGGGCTGGGCCAAGGGGCGGTGCGGCGCCAGAATTGTGTAATCTTAGAACTTAAACAACCATGGGCGAATTGGTTACAATGTATCTACTTAATATGGTAACTGTAATGAAATTTATTTTCATAGCAGTCAAGTTAAAGCTAAACTACATAGTTTATGTTCAAAAGTAGTATGTACGTGTGTACAAGTCCACACATTCAATTTTAATATGTCCCAAGCAATTACAGTAGTAACATAACATGCAGATATTAAAAAAATAATCTGCCCACCTTTGCAATTTCATTTCAATCTCCTACAAAGTCCACGTAGACGGATTAATAAATACACCATATTAATAATTCCCTAGTAAGTCATCTTGGCTTAAGAGGTTCCGGCCCCATATCTTCTTCGTTTCGTGCTGGAAGCTGACCTGATTAGCACTAGGCTGGGTTAAGTGACTCTGGAGGATTTAAGCACTGGATTGCTTTCAGATCTACACTTTTCTAGGTCTGAAGCAGTGGTCTACCAGCTTTGGGTTTAGGTGGAGTGTGAATAACGGAGAGGACAGCACAGCTTCTTCCATTCTTCATGAACAGTCTTTCTCGAGGGCCATTCTTATTACATTTTCTTTTTAAGATAAAATATTATACTTCATATGATCTGGTATATACTAGTCTCCAGACCAGAACGACGTATTTGTCTGAAATTTCAAACCCGTATCCACCAGCTCGTGAACGACTTTTTACTGACAGTTATTTATTTATCTTTTACTTCTTGTTTTTATTATTTCAAAAAATCATCTGCGATACTCTCGTGGATACGAAAAACAGAATGAAAGATTAACTTTTGGGCCAGTGCAACTCTGCATTTGAAACAAAATAATAAGGGAAAGTGTAATTACTGCTCCAATAAACTTGCGTTTTGTATGCAGCCTTGTTTAATTAGATTATCAATTGTTTCGGTGGTTACTCAACCGATTACAAATTGTTTTAGAAAAAAATCTCCCCCACCCCCCTATAGAAAACCCTTTTTTACGAATAAAATTATTAATAAGCTGGTGTACCATTGAAACCGCTTCGGAAATCATGCTTCTGTTGCTTCTAAGAATTTTTAAACAGTGGCTGTCGCTATAAAAACATACTACGTGTAGTCGTGCATATTTCCCGACATTTTTATTTTTTTCTCTTATGCACATGCATCTGAGTTCAGTAGTAATATTCATTTGTGGGATATAAATAAAAATTCATAAATACTAACGAAACCAAACTTTTTTAGAGACTGTTTTTAATTAGCGTGACTGGGTATTTGAACAATCGTAGTTGCTTAATTTAATTGAAGAAGGTCATCATAATTAATCCTAGTACCTAGCACCAGAGTACTTTGAAATTAAATAAGCAATTTTTTAAATTAAAAAAAAATTATTCCGCGACAGCCGCTTCCAATCGAAATAACGCGACTGTCAGAAGACTTATGAAAAAATTACATGTAGACAATTTGTAGAGAATTAAATTGCCTACAAGAATGTTGCTAAATGTTTGAATATATCTTCAACGGTTTAGGCGTGAGAGGCATCCAAAGTTGCGAGTTTGAATTCTTCGTCTGGGATCCAACAATTGTTTATTTGGAATTTTGACTATTACGCCTAAACGACCGAAGTTAGACAAAAATGCTAAAGTAGACTTTTTGAAGGAAATTTAATTCTCTACAAATAGTTTCCTTACAATTTTTTTGGGAGTCGTACGGTTGTGCCAGCATTTCAGTTTCAAGGTCGTGGTGTAGTTTGGAATGATTCAAACACCCCCCCCTTACGGATATTTTGAATTTTGAAAATGTAATCGAATAATTTCCGCTGGTATTCAGCGTGCAATTCGCATTTGCTTATTAATGTGCGAATAATAACTTGGAATTAATGGAAAATTATTGCATATGGATGGAACGAGTGAGTTGCTCAATTAACTATAATGTACAGTTAACCAAGCAATTATTATTATTACATAATACGATTTAATGAACCTGCTGCTCAAGATTTCTCGGTACCGAATTTTGATTATTTTTACTATCACTTAATCATATTGTCCAGCGCACAGGTCTGTACTTAAAAGTATTCTTGTTAAATATAATTCAAAGTTTGTTAATAGCACTGGATATCATCCAACTTCGTTGTTATTGAGTTTTTCGTATAAAAATATGAAAATTTGTATAAATTTAGATTGGTTTATCTATTTAAAACCCATTAGCTCAGGTTCTAAAGAACACATCTTCGTCTAATTTAATTTAAATGTTTTCTACGCGGCTTCCTAAATTTAGAGCCAAACCCCTAAAATGCCAAACAATTCACCCACTGATCTCTTTTTCAGTTTTCGGTCGAAATGGTTAATTAAAAAAATTATAGTTTAGTGTCGGTGTAATTTATTGGACAACAAAATTTAAAAGCGAGGTCAACAGACCTGCATTCGTATACTAATTTCGTCCAGTTCTAAAATTATTTTATTATTTTGTGGTACAATTACATAATAATTCAGTCAAGATAAAGTGGTTGTCCAGAATGAGGTGAGTTTGCCTCTGCTTTCGATATTTTTTATCTGCTTCGAGTAAAATTTTTGACAATAGCAACACACCCTGTATCGCATAGCAGTTAATTTAAGATGTTCTAAACCAGATTGGAGCCGTTTGTCCTAATATGGCACATTAAGTTGATTTCCAAGTTAGTTTTGCTTGTTGTCTAACAAAAGTAGGCCTAAGTTGTCAAGTTTATCTGTGCATTTCTTTTCACTACCTGTGTTGTATTCTTGTATTGTTAAATCTTTCGCGGATGTCTTGTTTTCTTACACAATAGTGCGTGGGCCGCAGAGAATTGTTGTGCGGGCATAGGTCAAGGTAATGTGTGGGTGGTCAACAAAAGTGTTTTTTATTGCAATTTTTTTTTGGATCTCAAGGAAAAGTTGCATTTTCTCAAAAGTTCATAGTATAATATATAATATTCGTGGCCGTATAATTAATATTTTACGTAATTTGAATGCATTACGAAACAGATGCCCAACTTCGGCCGACTAAAATCTATAAAAATAAAAGAGCCAGTAGATTATTGTTAGCACCACATGGTTTTACAATTTACAGCACACCGGATGCTCCCATAGGATTTCATATAAAATTATCATGTGTGTGCCCCAATCGGTTCACCCCTCCGGTCCCTTCAATTTTACCATTTTTCCATTACCGAAACGATTATTTTAGTTTCGTTAAATTAACGAAAGTACGATAGATCTACGCTGCTATGTTCAATTTGACCTGTTTTTGTAAAGGTCACCAACAATTTAATTCAACAAAAATGCCAAATACTAGTAGTGGTTTTAGTGTAGCTTTTAAGCAATTAGAATAAGTCAAGAAACAGATTTTTTAAACATTTCTAGGTCGAGCAGGGAAAACTGTGAAGTTCCGAGGGGTCAATTGACCCCTAATGCTATTTTAAGTCCGGCACTGTTCCATAGCATTCAGAAAAGAGGTGCACTGGAGGGTATTCCATACTCCCCAGACCCCCCGGTCTACACCTAAATTGTTTTATGTTTTTAAAACTTAAACTCATTATGGTTTCCCTGTGCTGCAGTTGTTAAGTCAAGTTGTTTCTTCAAGATTTACATAGATATTGGGATCTGGACGGAATGGGTCAGTTCGTCGTAGCCGTTTCGCCGTCGCTATAGGGGGGGGGGGTGCGATCTTCCGATCATAAAAGTTTTAGAATTTATTCTTTGCGTAACGGAAGTAAAAAAATGCTTACGGTTTCCCCACAGACATTTTTATTTTGCTAGTATCATAGGCGTAGACAATAGAGATTCTTCCGAAGGGCCGGACGTGCAGTAATAGAAATTTATTAGCAGTAAAATTTGGTAATAAATTATAAGCGCTTTTATAAATAATATTTAAGCGATTACGTGTTTCTTGTTAATGAATGAATTTTATACATTCATATTACTAGTAGACACTTAAAATAACTTTTACAATTTTTTATCTTTTCAGCTTCAACGATTAGCATTGACCTAATAGTAGGTACATTTTAATGGCGGTGGAAAATTTTTATTAGTTCGGGATGGCTCTTTTTATTAGGAAAGTTACCGTTTCCTCTTCCTGTTCCATTTAAGTTTTTGCAAACCATTACGGTATTGTGACCGCAGCGCTAACGTCATGGGTCGAATATTTATCAATGGGTTTTCTTCTTATTTTTTTTTTTTTTTTTGGAAATCTAACATTAGTATTCGTCATGGTGAAGGCATCATTGTGTTAGTAGTTGGATGTTCTGCGTTTGTATCAGTTTGTGTGATCTGTGTTGCCGAAGAAGAATGCGCGTGGCGCCGACATCCCGTCATCGAGGTCATTGATACTGATGACTTTTTGGTTAGCGCCTTTTTATTTTAAATAGTAATTATGTACATATTAATGTTATTCTTTGAGAAAACGGAATAAGTAACAATTAGGAGCCTCTCTAATTTTTTTCGATTTTTGCTCTTCGTCGGTTTTTATTATTGATATTTTTCGAATCGTAGCCTTCAGAATATAATCATGACGTTTCCTGATTTGGAATTATTTTTGGATACAATTAATATCGAGTTAATGACTTGTTATTATTGTGTTACGCTTCATCAAATCCCAGCTAACACAAGTACCATCTATTTTTATTTTCCTTGTGGTTCAATGTAGTATCAAAGACTTTGCATTAATTTCGAGCTGAATATTTGGTTGGTCGGCATTGAAATTGACGATAATGAGAATTTAAAATGATTCATACATGACTAAACTTCTCTAACACACGAGCAAGGCTGCTTTTACTGTTTAGTCGTTGTCTTGCGTGTGTACGTGCATTCATAATGCGTAAATAGTGATTGATAGTGAAACCAGTGTATGCGCCCTACACCGACGGCAGGTACCCCATTATTTTGTGATAATTCGAATTATGTCTTTGTGAATTTGACAAAATGACTACCAAACGACGTATCAACAATCGCTCGCAACTCAGATCTCGTCAAGGTAAAGCACTTGATTCCAAACATTTACGTCACCATTGCTTTTGCTTGCAACTTGCATTGTATAATAAATAATATGTAGCAATCGCATTAGACGCCAACTATTTCCTTTTTCATGTAATTTCTTTTGTAATTCAGTCTCGTTATCTAAAATTATCACTTTTGAGCGGGAGTATAATTGCATTTTTAAATTGACCGCGAGGCCGCAGGCCTAGGCGTAACTCCATCTGACTCTTTGTGCTCAGCAGTGCAATCTACCCTGCCCAACCCCTTAGGAAACGATTAATAAAATTTTTATTAATGCGGTCATTGCGTTGAGTTTATCGATATCCGAAAGTTACTCATCAGGAAAGCTTGCGGTGAGCTGTTTTCAATTCAATGTCTTAAGTGTGTGATGATAATAATAATAATATTTTGTTTGTTCTCTGCGGAGTTTAAAAGCGGACGTAAATTCGAGTATAACTCCGAACCCTAGTCTTTCTTCGATAACTTAACACTGGCGAAAGATATAAAAATTATTTAACATTAAAAATTAATCCTTTTTTCATTTCGAAGACTTTTGGTCTCTTCGATATTTTTAATGCATTGTGTCGTTTTCGAGTTATAACGGAAAAACCAAGTTGAGTTGTAAGCTCATTTGCAATAAGCTCCGGCCCCAGTCTTTCTCCAATAACTTAAAACTGACGAAAGATATCAAAATTTTTTAAGACTAAAAATTATTCCTCTTTTCATTTCGAACACTTTTGGCCTCTTCAATATTTTTGATATCTTTCGCAGTTATCGAGTTATAACGGAAAAACCAAGTTGAGTTGTAAGCTCATATGCAATGAGCTCCGGCCCCAGTCTTTCTGCAATAACTCAAAACTCACGAAAGATATCAAAATTATCTACGATTAAAAATTATTTGTCTTTTCATTTCGTACACTTTTAACCTCATCAATATTTTTGATATCTTTCGCAGTTTTCGAGTTATAATGGAAAAACCAAGTTGAGTTGTAAGCTTATTTGCAATGAGCTTCGGTCACAGTCTTTCTCCAATAACTTAAAACTGACGAAAGATATAAAAAAATTATAAGGTTAAAAATCATTCCTCTTTTCATTTCGCACACTTTTGGCCTCTTCAACATTTTTGATATATTTCGCCGTTTTCGAGTTGTAACAGAAAAACCGAGTTAAGTTGTATATTCGAATGTTCAAATTTTATATTTTCAAAAAAATCTCCTGCGGCATCATAAACCTCCATAAAATTGCAACTAGTCTAACAATTTTTTCTTCTGTTACAGGTTCCACGACGGATTTGATGCCCAGTATAATGGGCGCGATCGATGCCATATGGGAGGGAAGTAAAGAAGCCACTAATTTGCAACATCGGGAGAGGAATCGTAGCAGTACACCGAAACGTTCATTCCAAGTAAATAATTTCGCAAATTTATCGCCAAATGTGCAGAAAATTCTATCGAACGTTCCCGACGAAGAATTGACCAAAAATTTTAGTAGCGAAGAACATTTAGTAGTAAAGAAGGGAAACTCCAGTGACCAACGAAAGTCTGTACGGCATTCGCCGGACAAACAAATGAAGAACAACGAAACCATGGAAATTATTTCTCCAACCATCCAGAAAATGTTATCCAATTTATCCGACGGTGAATTGGTAAATCAAAGCTGTACGACCTATTCGGCCAGCAGTGATAAAATCGATCAACCAAGTAAAGTTCTAAAAGGATCAAAGAGTTTTTGCAGTGCAAGAGGCAGTTCGTTTCTTTATAGGAGTCAGTTTAGTTCTTCTGTTAGTGTTAGTGATAGTTTAAGTGATGACGTTAATAGTTTAAATGTTTCAAATCATTCTCCTCTGACCAAACCCTTGGGAAGTTATTTGCATACTTCGTCTTCGGTAATTGTGTCTAGGACTTCAACAGGACGAAAAAGTCTGCCCAAGTTTTTGCAGGCAAGTTTATTTGTTTTTTACTATTTTAAATTTTTTTCCATGTCCTCGCCGAGTCTTTTGAGGAGCTTTCCTGTATGGGGATTTCTCGAGCGGTTTCAGATCCTTGCGGATGAGGACCAGTCTCGTCTGTTTCCACCTCGAGGGGGATTGCCCTTCTTGAAGCTGAGTCTGACTGATCAGTGTCTCGCGAAGCTCTTCGATCCTCGTTAAGGAAGGGATTTCCGCTTGCCTCTCTTAATTTCTATCGCCAGCTCTCTTGGGGCTAGTCGGTATTGCACGTCGGCTTCATGATTTCTAGAAGAAGTAACTGCCTAGGCCAGTTGATCTGTATGACGTCCTGCACCTACGCTGCGAAAGTCGCCAGAAGTTTCTTTTTGTCTATTTTATGAGGGAGGCAGCCTTAGGGAATGGGATGATCTGCGGAGTTGGTAGGGTCAGGTCCAAGATGAATGGGAACTCACTCTCTTGGAATTTCGGGGTTTCGTCGAAGAAACTTGATTGACTCCGGCTTTGATAGCTTCATTAGCCAATTCTTCATATTATTTATCCTTTATCTAAATATTTTTATACCAAATATTTTCTACCAGTTTTCCTTCACATCCTGTAAAAGTTCCTTTTATTGTTCTCTCCTTAAAACATAAATTTTACTTATCAGTTGACCACCTGATCCTCCAGTATCAGGAGTATCTCTTTAATCTCTTCTTTTCATGTCTTCTTCCTCCTTCAACCAAATTCTGATCTTTCTCTTTCTGCTGCTGTTCTGTTAAACTTAACTTTTCTTTCCTGCGTTAAATTCTTTTCCTAACCTTATCGGGGGGGGGGGGGCGGGGGGGGTGTATTGTGTCGGAAAGTCACAGGATTTTCGAATTCGACCATCCTTCGAGAATGTTTCTGTCGTACCGCTAAAATCCGACCTAGCTAGTAATTGGTTAATTTTGTAAAAATTACAAATGTAGTATAAACTTACTCGGGCGTAATAATTTGTGGAATTGATAGCCTGAAAAAATAATTTATTGCTATAATTAATAATAAATTAGTAGATAATTATTGTTATTTTTATACAGGATTATTAAATTGTGTAATCAGTATATTAACCGATATTGGTTTTTTATTTCCGCTTTTGCCTAGGCCAGGGGTCTCCAAAGCCAAATTTGGCCCGCAAGCACCACCAATCCAGCCCGCGATAGCCTGCTGTATCCGGCCTGCCCTTTAATTTATTTTGATAAATCAAATCAAATAAAGTAATCATGCAAAGCACAACAAAAAGTAATTTTAATCTGATGAGCTAGCTAGATCTTGGCCCTGGGGGCTTTGCGGAGCAGTCAGTCTGGCCCTTAGGCTAAAAAGTTTGGAGACTCCTGGCCTAGGAAAATAATTTTTTTGTTCTGTCGGTTAATATTAGTGCTGTTAAATTCCAGACTTCCAATGAAAGCAACGAAGGAATTCATAGTACAACATCAATAGAAGTCTCTAGACCTCTTTCGCTGACTAGTTTGGGCTCCTGCTCTTCCAGCAGCAGTGGAGGTCATCATCAACCGAGTTCCGCTTACTTAGCATCCGTCGAGAGCTTGGATAGCGATCCCGAACCAACGGGAAGTCAAGGTACAATTTTTACATTTTTAATAATAATTTAAACCCTGAAAAATGTAGTGTACTTTTTTCAAAGTGCAACCGAGCAGCCGTTTCCGAGATATTGAGGGTGGAATCTCTTCCACGTGAAACTTTTATGTTAATTAGATTGAAAGTGCAATTTATTCTGCAATCCTATCACAACAATCGTCTTATTCATTGTTTAAAATTTCTATTTATGCCTTAAACAGGCTTTTTCACAAGGAAGCGCACTTCAAGGAAACAATGTCTTTAACATTCCATTTGCTAATTTGTCGAGTAATGCAATCGATCACTAGATTTAAAGAATGCCGAGTAGATCGAATACAAACGCAATAATATTTTTGTATTAGTTGATTATTTATTTCTTACGTTTTAGGATCTGCTGATAGCGGGATAGCTGAGCAGCCCACAATGAGCGCCGAGCAGTGTGTTTTGCAAGAGGTTCTGGATACCGAAACCGTTTACGTATCGGATCTGCGAGAAGTCATCGAGGTAAGTGCCAACAGCTCTTAACATTCCTGAAAATTTTTCACGAGGTATTTGATGTGAATCATCTGCCATCAAACATAGTCCTGTTAATGCAGTTTTCATTTCTTTCGCTCGAAGAATGACCTTCGTATACCTGCTTTATGGGGTGAATCACTTATTATTAGTCGCTCGAACCGTAAATTAATATTAAAATTGGTGGCGTGTCATCATTGTACGAGGTAGACAGGAAATGCTTGAATAAATTGAATTTTGCCGAAGACAAATACAATACATTTTATCTTTGGATTCTGTGTCAAATACTTCTTTATCTTAAGGTGGGGATCTCATCAGTTATCTGTCTACCATTGACGCTCATGAATATATTAACGAGATCCATGATTTTCGACTTGGGACTGCCTTCAGGGATGTTTTTACCAAAATCAGTAACTTTAGCTTATCGGGTGATTAATTTAGACAACTTATTCTTACCTAATTTTGTTGTGAACGTCCTGATAATTGGTACAGTTATAATCTATGAAGAATGTGTGGTAATGAATAAGTCAAGAGAGGTGGGCATGTTTGTTGATACTGTAAAACAAATTAGTTACGACGACGTTAATCAAAATGGGTAACTCGTTAATGACCTGGAACAGGAAGTTTATATACAAATATAGTATTGGGGGTGCACGTGTTGTGCGCAAAATTTTACTATTTCCATATTATTTTCATTCAAGTAGGACATTGACATTTCAAAGCGGCTTACTTAATGATATTAAGTTTCCAATCAAAATAATTTTAATTTTATTGCAGGGCTACCTGCTTCCTTGGCGCGCCGACGCCAATTCTCCATTATCCAAACATTTGAAAGATCTTTTTAGTAATCTGGAAGAAATTTACGATTTTAACAGGTAATGAAACCTTCGAGCTTATGGTGGGACCATTTTAAAATTCATATTGTCTTTAGATCCTTTCTGGAAGAAATCCAACAGGCAAATTGCAATCCCACGTTGACGGCCAGCGCGTTCATCCAGAACAACGCGGGCTTTTCCGTTTACACCGAATACTGCACGAATTATCCTCGCACAATGTCCGTACTTACAGAACTTACCGGCGACGAAGACATGGCAAGTTTGTTTCGAGAGCGTCAGTTGGCTCTACAACATGCGCTTCCATTGGGGTCCTACTTATTAAAACCAGTTCAAAGGATTTTAAAATATCATCTGTTGTTACAGGTAACCATTCCATCCGCTTGATAGTTCATTTTTTACATTTTTGATTGTTTACAGAGGTTATCGAAGCAATGCGAGCAGCTTCACAAACCCACCGTTGATTTAGCATTGGCCACCATGACGAGCGTGGCTTCACACATAAATACGATGAAGCGCAAGCACGAGCATGCGGTACGTGTGCAGGAAATTCAATCCCAGCTCTACGGTTGGTCTGGGCCGGATTTAACTGCTTTGGGAGAACTCATCGCTGAAGGAACGTTCAGGGTGGTGGGTGCTCGGGGAAGACGACACGTTTTTCTTTTCGACAAAGTTTTACTAATAGCCAAGAGTAAGCAGGAAGGATACTTGGCCTACAAGTCCCACATTATGGTAAGCATTGTCGTTTGTTACTAAGTGTTCCGTTCTAATCTATATTTGTAGTGCTCCAATTTAATGTTGGTCGAACAAGTGAGAGGTGAGCCATTGAGTTTCCATATTATTCCATTTGATAATCCACGTCAGCAGTGCACACTTAGGGCTCGTTCGCCGCAGCACAAACGCGAATGGACTTTACAGCTCAAGAGAGTTATTTTGGAGAACTACAGCGCCGTGATTCCTAGCCATGCCAGACAGCTCGTCATGCAGTTGGGTCAAAATCTTCAAGAAGGTGGTAAGTGGTCAATCATCTTGAAAATTATCAAAAAGAATCAAATTTTTTTACTTTTAGATGATGCATCAGATAAATGGTCTCCATTGAAACACCATTCCACTCCTCACTATTTGGAGAAGCGCGGTCGCTTGCGAAAATCCAGTAATTTTACAAATCGTAGGGCCGCATCGCAGGATCGTTCGTTTACGTCGTTGGCGAGTTGGAGACGAAAATCGGAACCCGGAATTAATCAGTACAATACTAAAACTCTACCAAAAAGAATAAGTAAAATTAGAAAAACAAAGGAGCAAACCACGGCGAAGTTTTATACGGACCTATCGGATTCGGAAAATTGCTACGTGGACAAATCTACCGAAAGTCTGATCACAAAAACGAATATGCACGAAGACATACAAGAAAGCACACTGGAAGACGAAAGCGAATCTCGCCTGGCTTCGACGACGTTAGAAAAGGTTGTTTCCGATTTATTAATGCAAAATGTGGAATTTCACAAATTGCTAAACCGGCAGCGGAGTAAAAATCTACGCGAAAGTAGCGAACCTTGCCCGAACGTATGGTCAAAACGCGAAATTGACGAACTGCCCAGTAAAGCCGACTCTTTACCCAGAGATTTCCAATTAAATGATCGCCTGGATTTTAAACAAGAAAGTGCGAAAACTGTTACCAGTGGTTCATTGTCAAGTAAAAAGCAACTGGACGTGGACGTGGAAGATCTACAAGAAAGGTATACCAAATTCTTACTTTGATAGAAATTCGAATTTAAACCAAACTAGCGCGCGGTGAAAACAGTTCAGTATTAATTTTTTTTAAAGTTCGGACTCCTTCATTTCACTTTTTGTTCAAGCTTCTTCACTGTATTTTGGACTAACTGTTTTTTACATCCACATTGGATTGGTAACTACAATTTAAATTCCTCCATTTAATTTCCAAGGGGGGGTAAGTTGTTTGAATTGAAGCAGTGGTTGTGTGGCATTTATTTTCCCTGCTTTTTTTGAATTCGTGTTATTTTAAACAATTTTGAATTAGGGACCCACTGTCCAGCTGAGTTGATGCGGTCGACGTATTGGCTCAACAAACAATCAGATTCGAGGAATATGACGTTGCGTCACATTGCGGTATGTGCATAATTAATAGGCCAATCAAATTAGGATTTTAAACGAAATTAACTTGGAAACATTCTGTAGAACAACCGAGAGTTCCTGGTATTGAATGATTCCTGCTTGTAAGCGACGAAAGCTGACTAAATTGATTGACCTATAAACCCAGCTTTAGACTGCGCTTTTTGATACTTAAAGCTTTCTTAAATTTACGTTAGTCATATCGGGATTTAAAAAATATTTTTTTTCCATTCGGCACTCTTGAATGCTTGCTTTTATTGTTTGTTATTTAATTTTTTACTTTACAGAGATCTCTCATCTCAATTCAAGGACAGCGAACATCCAGATCATCGAATTTATCGCAAGTCGGCGATAAGGTTCAGCTTGGTGCAACGATTCCGTGCAATAATTTCCGAAGAACAAAAACGTGTCACCAAATTGCCTAGTCACAAGCAAGGATCCGAGAGCATGGGCGCAAAAATAGCTCATCCCGATTATGCGGATCCACAGAAACTGTTTTGTTCCACGTCGACTCTAAACGACAGTTTGGTGCCGGACGAGGTCGAGGACGATGATGACGCTTACATAAAATTGGATCTCAGTATTAACGAACAGGAAGTTTTAAATTGCGGCGCCAGGAAAGGAAAGGAATTTAAGACGAACGGCAGTTTAAACGACATAGACGAAAATTGCGTCGAACAAACTTCTAGTCAGGGCGGTATTTTTAATTCTAGTCAAAATTCTGATGATTACTACGAAAATTTAATGGAAAAGAGTCTGAACGAAGAGGTGAATGCCAATGCGGTCGCTCCGAAAGCGTCGACAAAGAAGCGCCCCAATAAGCCTCCTCCGCCTATTCCGATCAAACCGACCAGGCTAACGGTTAGTAAAGACAAGATAAACAAGAAAGCGGAGCCGATAAATAAAATGTTTGAAAAGAAAGACGAAGATCAGTTGTTTGATCAAGGCCAAACGAAAGGTTGGGTGAAAACGATAGTAGGAAGATTTGAATGATATTCGGAGAACTCTTGAGTTTTTTATATTATTTTTCAATGTGATTTTTGGTGACTGCGCGGGGCCGGGTGATGTGCCAAAATAGTGTAGGAATTATTTATGTTATATGCAAATGAATAGGAAAATTTAAATATTTATTAACATTTTGATTATTTATTTATAATCCGATTGTGCCAAATGTTTAAAGAGAAACGATTATTGATTGTATAGATTATAGAATATTATATTATATATAATATTTTTATCGTGAAATAAATTTTATTTTTAAACTTCTCATTTTGTAAATACTTATTATAATAAATTATTTTAATTATATAATATTAATTAATTTTTAACAATTCTTCTATTAGGTGATTTGATCACGTCAAGATTCCAAAAATTTGAATCATCTTATTTTTTTAAATTATCTTTAAGTGGAGTTTATCTATTACTTTCCTAATTTCGATTTTATCTCAAATTCAGCGGAAAAGTAGCTACTGTTGATTATAATTTGCTTATCGAAATTCAACTTAAAAATTATTTTCTACCACTTTTGTTTTTCTACAAATTTTAATCATAACTTTTTGATAATTATTTGATTAGATTGTTCCGCTGTTGTGTATAGATATAAAAAAGGCGTTTCAATTTCTAAATTTCAAATCGAAACCATGCGTTACTTGATCGTGCTTTATCTCACTGTGGTTTGCGCTCTAGCAAAAAATGTGCCGGTTTCCAATGAAGCGAACTGGAGAGTCATTGGAGGTGAAAACGCTGCCGATGGAGAGTTTCCCCATATGGTATCTATAAGAGGAATCAGTAAGAGACATAAATGTGGAGGTTCGATTGTTCACGAAGAGTGGGTTCTCACAGCAGCTCATTGCGTGAGGTAAGAACAAAACGAAAATAGAAAAATAATTATTACTAAAATTATTATTATTTCAGTCAAGATCCAACTGACTACAAAGTAGTGGCTGGTTCCACTAAATTAAGCGAAGGAGGCGACTTTTACCAAGTGCTCGAAATTCATTTGCACGAATTGTATAATGGTACAACTGCGCTGAACGATGTTGCAATTTTGAAAGTGGAGAAAATCAAGTTTACCGATAAGGTCAACAAAATCAAACTCGAAAAAACCGTGGTTGGTGGCGACGTATCTGTGACAATCAGTGGTTGGGGTGGAACTAAACCAGGTGGCGACATCTCGGAGGACCTGCAACATCTGACTTACAATACTACTACTAACGAGGAATGCAAAAAACGAGTACTTGAGAGACCTATAGAGGACACTCAAATTTGTACGCTGCATCGATCTGGAATTGGTGGTTGCCATGGGGATTCGGGCAGTGGGTTGATACGGAGCGTAGATGGGGTACGTTATGTGGTCGGTATTGTATCGTACGGTCCCGTATGTGGAAGTGGATATTATCCAGATATTTTCTCAAGAGTTTCTTCATTTGTGCCTTGGTTCAACGAAAAATGCAACTGCAATTTATAATGAATAAGTATACTGCAATATTGTAATAAATTAACAATAAAATAATTTTTCTAATCTTTCTCCTATTCTATAAAAAATCATCTTTCGAAAATATCCTCTTTTCCTATTTTGTTCCCTTTTTATTTTATTGAGCTCCAGAGTCGGAAATCTGGAGCCCATGGTCTACACATTATTTTTTTCAATGGAAAACCTCAGCTAGGATGCAAACATACTAAAAGTCCCTGAAGTTGGAAGGTACGGAGAGTGCAAAAGAAAAGCCAGATTTTAGTTTATGCTTATATCTCGAAAACGGTTAGCCCTAGCCAAAAAGTTGTTTGGTACAAAATTGAAGCTGATAAAATTTCCGTAACTGTTTCGGTTTTTAAGGTATACTCTCTTTCAACAGTTTTGCTTGGATAGTTTTGTTAGTAAGTAGAGGAGCTAAGCAGATTCCATCGCATTTTTTATTTTCAAGTTTGAAAAGTTTGAAAACCTCTGATCAAAAAATTACTTTTCAATTGTTTTTGTTATCACTATGATTAAAACGTGCAAGTACCTAGCTACTCAATGTGATTATAAAAAACGCTTCCGCATTTAAAGTTCAAATCGAGACAATGGGTTACTCGATAGTGTTCTATTCTTTAGTGGTTTCTATTGTTGCAAAAAATTGCTTAGCATCCAATGTAGTGAAAATCGATCCGAATGCAAACTGGAGAATTTTTGGAGGTGAAAATGCTCCCGATGGAGAGTACCCCTATATGGTATCTCTAAGAGGATATAATCAGAGACATATATGTGGAGGTGCAATTGTTCACGAAGAGTGGATATTTACGGCAGCCCACTGCGTGGATGGGTAACTACAAAATAAATTTAAAAAATATTCATCTGCTACTAATATTTTCCTTTCAGTCAATCTCCGAATGACTTCAAGGTGGTAGCTGGTTCCAATAAATTGGACAAAGGAGGTGACTTCTATCAAGTACTCAAAATTCATTTTCACGATTTGTTCAATGTGCAGGGAACAAAGCAGAATGATGTCGCAATTTTAAAAGTGGAGAAAATCAAGTTTACTGATAAGGTCAACAAAATCAAACTTGAGAAAACCTTTGTCGGTGGCGGCGTAGAAGTAACTCTCACCGGTTGGGGTGCAACCAACTTGACAGAATTTACTCCAAATGATCTTCAGCAATTGACTTATAAAACTACGACTGTTCAGAAATGCAGAAGACGACTGCTTGGTGTACCTGTAAGCGACACTCAGATTTGTACGCTGCATAGAGCTGGCATAGGTGGCTGTTATGGTGATTCGGGAAGCCCATTGATACGAAGCGTCGATGGTGTGCGTTATGCAGTTGGAATTGTATCGTATGGGCCACAATGTGGAAGTGGATTTTTCCCAGATGTTTTCTCAAGGATTTCTTCATTTGTACCTTGGTTTAACAAAAAATGTAACTGTAATTTGTAATTTTTTCTATTGTAATTGTTATACTCCTGAAAGGAGGCCTATTATACTCTGCATCGACATTCCACCGATTCCATCCCTGTAATTCCTAGTGTTGTGTGTTGCCTATCTCCAGGCGCAAAAGTCGCAATTTTTCTAAATAATTTATCTATGTAGATAACCTCAACGTTTGACAGTTCGATATTGTTGAATAAAGCCACAGCCATGTATAAGTTTCATTTGGAATATATTTAGAGACACTCATTTAAGTTCTTTAATTTATAATAATGAGTTTGTATTCTATCGTTCTAATAATATGCGGGATAGTGTCTTTCTGTGGTTGTCGTTTGAACGAAGAAATCACTTCGACTCCAATCAAACAAACCAAACCTCGACAATGCTTTTATCAGCCCGAAGAAGCATGTCCCTCCCCAAACAGTTGCAGATGTAGAAAATTGGCCGACAACGTTACTGCAGTCTGCTGTAACGTCACAAAGTTTTTATTAACCGAAGGTTTAGCCTGCGCAAGTAAGCTATTCCATTGTTCCTTTATTCCTGTAATAATCAATTACCTTCTTTAATTGTAGACATTCAAAACAGTAAGGTAAGGGAACTACACATACGCAATGCAACACTGGACGTATTTAATGTAAACGAATCAAGCTGGAGGCAGCTGAGGTCTTTGTCCGTCACCGATGGATCCATCGGCGAAATCATAGGCGAGTTTGGAAAATTCACTGCAATCTCGTGCTTAAATTTTTCTTCAAATTCTATTAGTAAATTTGAGGACAGGTCGTTGGCGCTTTTATACAATCTTAGTATATTAGATTTATCTCGAAATAATCTATCCGATGTTCCTCGTTTTAAGAAAGAAGGTCGGATTACTTTGGACATATCAGGTAAAACTTGACCCGATTTTATTTATTATATATTATTTTAATTTTTAAGACAACAAGCCGTTACTTTGTTCTCAACTGCTCGATGCTTTAAAACGGACCGAATTAAATTTTAAACATGAAAACGAAACTTTCTGCTCATCTTCGAAAACATTTCATTGGTTTAACACAACCGAATTGGTGCCGCTCAAGCAAATGTTAAGTTTACACGAAGTAAGTTAATTTTTAGTTGTGAGTTTTTGTGGGGTAGCTTTATTAGTTTTGAATCTAACGAATATAATAAAGCTAATAACCGAGATATCCCGCAAGAGCAACGTGACTTGCACAGCATGTACCTTACCAGTTTCTTGCATTATATTGATTTTAGTTGCAAAAACAGTGCTACGATAATTGTACCTGTGAACCCTACCGATTAGATATCGTAATAGGTAAACCGCCGACTGTCGCAGTGTTGGTCAACTGTTCCGGCTTGGGCTTAACATCTTTGCCGAAGGTTCTACCACCAAACACGATTGCCTTAAACATTTCAAACAATAACGTTTGTGTTCTGAAATATGCATTATTCCGTGGAATTTACATGTCACAGTTTTAGATCACATCGTTAGACGAAATGACCAACGAATCATATCAAAATTTGCGCGAATTATACGCAGATAATAACGAAATTAATTCCATTCTTCCGCTAGAACGAACTCAGTTCCTTTCAAATTTGGTGGCTCTGAGTTTGAGGAACAACACTCTTAAATTGGTAATTAAGCAGTCTAGTTAATATTTTCGTAATGAACAAACGTTTTCCAGTTGCCGACCTACATACTATCAAATATTTTCGACCGGAATTATAATTTTAGACATGTCAATCTTGGATTAAATCGACTTCAGTGCGACTGTAATACTGCAAAAGTGATCAAGGTAAATAAGGGTTTGTTTTTCTCAAGGGGGTGCAGCTGCTGAACTGATTTTAGGAATGGTTACTAGCCAAGCAGAAACACATTCCAGATTATGATGAAGTCTATTGCGACAATATGAACAGCCGAGTTATAGATCTTGATCCGTCCAAATTATGTCAAAGTCAACAAGACTGGACAGATTACATTTACTACATCATAACGGCTGAAATTTTGTTATTTGTTGGTCTGATTGCAAAAGTGTCTTACGATTATTGGGTATTTAAAACTGCGGGTTACTTACCGTGGCCTGCCAGTAGAATGCCAAAGCTCCCTTGTGATTGGTTGTGTGAATGATGCTTTATTGAATATTACTCGTTCACTCTATGGTTGTGATACCTTTTAACTGTGCCTTGCCATGTATCCTAATCAAATTTAATGGTTGTGATTTAAAGAAAAATCATCGAATATTATATATTATGTGTTCCTGTAGGTATGCCCAATGCTTATCAATTAGTAATAGATATAACGAATATTTTTTAAACACATTACACTTCAACAAATAATAATTGTGATGTTACCTGATTATAACTATTAAGAATATAGAAAATAAATAACAAAGAACCAATGACGGGGAGTTAAACGAAAAGTTACCAGCAAGTCTGGTTCTTTTTTATTTAACTACCTCCGTCAAAATATGAATCTCGCCTTAAAGTGAAGTCAAAGCATAATTTACAAATTACATATTAATTAGAAAAAAGAAAAATTTGAATTATATAATTTTGCTTGTACAGCAGTCGAGGGCGGATCCAGCTCAAGTTTATGGGGGGGGAGGGTAATTAAATATTTTACGATAAAAAAAAAGTACATTTAACTCTGCTTTATTTTCTTTTTAAGTCATGGGAAGGGGGCGTAGTTCCCCATTACCCCCTTGTATTCGCCCTTGATAGCAGTACAATTTTATAATTTTTATTTGGAACCGGATAGGGCAAAACAACTAACGGAATTCGCAAGTGAAATAAATTAAAGTTGTTTATGTAAAAATTTTATTAACATCGTACACTGTATAACTAATGTAATTTTTTGTGCCCTATTTTTAATATAAAATAAATATGAATAATTCGCGTGTTTTAATAATTAAAACTTAAATCTACGTCTTTGTCGAACGGTGCTATGTCTGCGTCACTTGTATTGCGGTCTGTGAATTTCTGTGTACATTTCCGTTCTCGCTTACAGGCTCTTTTACGTCATTATCCGGATTATCCCATGGCTGCCGTTGACCGGAAGCAAAGATAATATAAAATGTACAACAAAATGCGTACACACATCCAGCCGTTATAAAAACTATCCCCCAACTATGCTTCGTGGGCTGAAACAAAAACATAATTTTAAAAAATGATTTGACAATTAAAACTACTGGCAGAACATACCTTGTCTTTTACTATGTTTCCGGCGTATATCGGCGCCAACAGCCCAGCCAAATTTGCTAAACAATTTGTGAAAGCCATAAGAATGCCAGCAAATCTTGGCGAGATATCCAAATGGTTCACTTTAAAACCAGAATAAATACCTCCGTTAAGCCCCACTCCCACGGTTAAAATTCCAACAGTTAACCATTTATCACAACCAGTAAATGCAGCACTTATCAGAGCGACTGCAGGCCCATACTGACCTGCAAAAAATAATTATTTGTTAAGCCAGTTAAACAAAACGGGAACCTTTTTATATTTTCCTCAGGAATACATACCAATTCCGTTTATTATTTTTCGCACAGCTGTGTGAGTAAAATATCCACTGGTTAACATCCAATCGGCAACGTGGCTGATGCCCATCGAGAAGAACCACATGGCCAAGTATGGCAAAGCGGATACAAGTCCGTTCTGAAAGGAAAAAATAAAAGTAAGAACAAAAAAATGGGCTTGATCAAAAATTAAACGTACGCCTTTGATGCTGAAGCGCAGAACTTGATGCATGTAAGTTGGTAGTTCAGTCATTAAAGTCTCGTAACCGTAATTATGTCCCATGTGAGCAATAAGTATAGCCCAAAAGGGCAAAGATGTGACTATAGCTTTCCAGGGTATTGGAGGCGACTGAAATAAAAAAAATGTAATGAAATGGACAACAAAATTTGGATCAAATTACGGTTGCACTCGCTGTGCCCCACAAAGCTTTTTGAATGTATTCCTTTTCTTCGGTTTTAATTCTCGGATGTACTTCTGGATCCTCAAAAATGAGGAACAGAAATGCTATCGACCAAACCGTGCCGATAGCGCCAAAAACGTAAAACACCGATGGCCATCTTGCACTGGAGGCCGACAACAGGCCACTCAGCGGCATCGAAATTACGGTTCCAAATTGTGCACCTGAAAATAAATAGTTTTTGTATATTGTCGTGCGGTCGGAGGCAAAAAATTCGTTTCAATGGTTTGAAAGAAGAAACTATTTCGAGGGTTTGGGAATGAACGCGCTTTTACAATTTTGAAATGAAATGTAATGTGAAATTTTGAAAAAGGGAAAATAAAAAAAACATATACCTGCATATACGAATGCGCCCATGCGACTTCGCTCATTAGGAGGAATCCACTTAGCCAGCAATGCATGCGTGCATGGGACAATAGGACCCTGACCAGAAACGCATGTTTGAATAATAAAACAAGGTACAAGAGCGAAACACGCACATTTCTGTTTTGCCTAATTTTATTTTCTACTTTGTTGCATTTGATAAAAAACAAAAACGAGGTTTTTCACTCCGTACGACTTGCAAAGTGTTCCTTACCTCACCCAATCCTTGAATAAAGCGTACTGTTATTAACCAGCCCAGTCCCCACTTGGCCGATATGGGCACCAGCAGTCCAAATAGAGAATTAATTAACATTCCATACCCCAAAAATTTTACCGATCCATAGCGTTTCGACAAAATTCCAAATGGAATTTGCGTTATTACGTAGCCATAAAAAAAAGAACTTAAAATATAAGATTGTATGTCCGTTGGCCATGGGTATTCGCCATCCACCACTTCTCTATTGTCCTACAACGAAAAAAGGGGGGGGGTTAAAATCAGCTTCCAAACGGCAATCAGACGATTGCCTCAATGCGTTCTTACCTCCACCTCTCCTGGGCATTCGTCATCAAATATAACATCTTCGTTCGTTATTGCCGAATGATTGACCATAGCCACTATCGCGACGGACATATTTGTTCTCATGATGTATGCATTTGCCATGCCCAAAAATAACATAAAAGTTACTATATGCCGACTTCCAATCCATCCTAAAAAAAATAATTTCCAATTATTACAAGGAATGACTAATCATATTATAAATTATTGACTGGCATGATAGTTTGTTAAAAATAATGTATGATTATTACAAGAAAAGTTTATAATTACAATGTCATTCTTGTTATTAGATTCAATTTAATTCTCGATATCGAGGCAGAGTTCAAGTATTCCAATAAAAAATGCGTTTCCATGCATACAATAAACTTGTAATTGCTTTCTTAATTAATCCTTATCATAATAATATATTATAATACTGAATCATGGTGAGATTTTCAAAAGAACAGTGCTCACATTTTAATGATTCTGAAACCAAAACTAGGAGATTTTTCCTTTTGAAGGCTTTTTTAACATATAAATCTCGTTTTTACAGTAATACTTGTTTGAAATATTTTGTTGAAAATTTCGTTCCCTTCATTTTTGTTCCTATATATTTTTCTATTTCGTTGCACCGTTTCCGAGTTACAGTGACTTAAAGCTCGGTAAAATAATACTAAAAATATTATAATTTGTAATATCTCAGAAACGGTGCGACAAAATAGAAAAACGTATATGAACAAATTTGTAGGGAATGAAATTTGCAACAAGAAATGTCTAAAAAGTATTCCTGTAAAAGCGATTTTTATGTGTCGAAAAAGGTTTTCAAACAGTCAATAGGACTGTGCCATTAGTTATGTGATCCAGTAGACTTAATTGTACAGTCGATACACATAAGTGCATTTAGCCGTGAAATGTATCAAATACATAAATTAAAAAAAAAACGTAAAAACAGAATCTCAATGCTACATTGCCAATAATACTACACATCTGTTGTTTGTTGACAATTACAGTATTTGTTTTCTATGAATCCACAATACTGATAACAATACAAGGAAATAAAAATATTATGTGTTACACGAGTAATTGAAAAATTGAAAAAGTAGGGCCCCTACACATCGCAGACTTAGGAAAAACGGTCACCAAAACCAGAAATTCTATTTTAAGGCTTTGGAAATACTCAAAATGTCGTAAGAAATTATCAAAAAAATTAATCTCGTTTTTAGATAATTTTGGATGGCTTCCAATCTAGTTTATTTAAAAATTTATCAAATAAAGTAATAATTTAGAAAACTGCCAGTGGCATAGCAAAATTATGAGCAATTATTTACTTCAAATCTCAAGTAGTACTTAAATTAATCGATCCTACACTTGATTTGGGAAAATTTTATCTGCGAATCGAACTAGATTTTTCTTAAGGCCTTTGCACCTTTCAATATTTACGCGCACATTAATTATTATTCCGGAATAACCGCATTGCGGTAGCGCCACTGCTTCTATATTTAGGACGACCGCAAGTATACCATTTTTTTGCTAAGCAATTTTTGCTTAAATTATGCGATTACAAATTTAAATATTTATTTTGTGTCACTGCTACCTCCGCAAATATGACGATTCTAAAATAAAATTAAACCTTGACTCCACCCATCAAGTTCGTTAGACTGGAAATTATTATGTACAAAATTATCTAAATAACTTAGTTAACATTTACACCTATTAAATAAACACGTGATTGTTGTATGAGTCATGAATAATAAAAAATTAAGTGCTATATTTAACCATAGTCATCCGTTGCCCAAACGTCATTTCTGTAGAAAGTCTAATCAGCAGTGGAAGGCCCGGATTTCGACGCTTTGGCAATGTGCCAATTAACGAATACGAAATCTGGGTCCTTAAGGCCCCGATTGATGGTTCAAATAAATGAAAAAATCCGAATTCCGAGGTAGAATTGATTTTTAAAAAGAGTTGACAATTGTCAAATTTCAAATTATGCATTTTCGGGATCCAAATTCAACAATATTATAGATTTAGAGTACTAGAACATGCTGTAACTGGTTGACAATATTCAACTTTTTCAAATCCAGATCCGTTACTATGCTAAATTTGTTGACAATTATGAGTTGACAAATCGGCAATATTGTCAAACACCAAAGTTGTACTGCATTAAAATCCGGACTGGTATCCTTGATTGCCACAATTAAAATCTTAAAAACCAAATTCGTAGAGATGAATGAAAAATGATTCCGTGTGTCACTCAACCTCTATCTTATCACGAAGTATATTACTTATTAACACAAATTTATTTATATTTAGTAGCATAAAAGGTTACTAAGTATGATCTGTTTGAAAATCAATATGTTGTTTTATTATTTTGCCCTATGATCCGCACTGATTGGCAATAAGAAGAACCTACACCATTTTAATGGGGTTAGTGCTTATTCCGACGAATGGAACTAAATTATTAATAATTTTTGAAAAATATTTACCAATTTTTTTGCTCAAAGGTTTCAATTTTCCAAACAACATTTTGTTTTTACTGTCACTGTAACCGATAACGTCGACACTGCACATTGGTCTTGAATTTTTACAAGTTATTGTATGTTAATTAATGGGCATCTTATTATGAAAAGAGGATTTATGATTACCCGCTACTCTTTTATAACAAACATGGATAATGTCGAAATTTGATGACTCTTGCGATAACATTGAAACCTAATAACCTTTCTATAAAAATTGTATCATTATGATTATGAATGAAGACAGAATAGGATATAAAAAATGAACGATCACGCGCTTTGTTTATAATTTTTTCCACTCATCGGTGAAATGGAAAAATAATTCCATTCTTTTGAATTTCATGCTACGCTCCATTAGTTTTGAACGGCCAATAAATTAAGTTAGGCACGCCTATGTCGATTGACGTCCAACATAGACGTCAGACATTCAATATCTGCAAAAAAACGCAGATGCACAGTCTGCAGATAATAGTAATTTGGTAGAGAAAGCGGGGTCCTAGCTGCCCGACGTTCCCTTAAACGTTTATCTTGTTATGATGATGAAACCACTATGTATTGTTTGCTCTAATGACTAAGCTGCAACTCGAAAACAGTTCGAAGTACCAAAATTGGGACCGGTATTTTTGGAACCGAAGTAATACCTAATCATAAATTTTATCAAGTCACGAAGGTAAATTTTCCAGAAAGCAATCTTAACTAATCACCTTTATCTAAATTGTCAAGATCGTAAATTAAAAAAACTAAACGAAAAATTGCAGCTGATAAAGGTATCATACTTCTAACTATAAATTAGAGCTTAAGATAACATTTTTTCCAATTATGGTTTCCTATAAAAAAATTAAAAGTGAGTAGGATCTGTTGCAATCTATTAATCAAAGTTAACCCAGAAAGATAATTTTTCACACAATAAAATGTCTTTTTCGTTCAAATGCACAGTTTTCGAGTTACAGCTTATCGAATGCCAAATTAAGGCCCATAACTTCTATAAAAGTTAACCAAACTCAATTTTTCTGAATTCTTCGGAAAGCCAACAGTAGGACCTACAAAATTTGCCTTCAGAAATTTTGTCGTAAAACTTCTAGTTCCTGGGTTATCCCTTGCCAAAGTTCAAATTTCATGAAATCTAAAAGTGAACTGTTTATCATATTTCTGAGATTATTGGGAATAACACATATTTTTCGTGTTAACCCTAAATTTTGCAAATTTGTTGGGCAAACATAATACAGCCCTGTTAATTGGCCATACGATCTTTCGCTGATTAGTATTAATTAATTAATTGTTTTCTTCAGTATTTTTCATGTTATCACTTCTCAAAGTTCAATAAGTTTGAAAACAGTCAGGATCTTTTCATAATTTCCAATTTTACTCCAGATTCAGTTGTTTTTTATGCAGCAAACTCCAATTCCATCGGTAATTTTTATGTCCCACCGATTCATGTTGGGAAGTTATTGCCATTACTTTTCCAAATACCATGGAACCATAAATTCGTTCCGGTGCCAGAAATTTTAGTTGTTTTGGTCTGGCAACCTTTCCGGATTGAAAATCAGCGTCCGTGTTTTCTTAGGTAAGACGCATATTTTCGGGTTATCGTTTATCAAAGTCCAAAAGATTCATAACAAAACTAACCTCGAGAATCCGAACTATCAAGAATCCAAAGCCGATTAAATTAAGAAATTTTTATTTCTTAATCATGGCCGTTGCCGTCCCTAGGTTTAATTTTTCGTTAATTTGTTTGGATTATTCAGATTGCATTGTAGTTATACTACAATGTATATTGTATTGTCATTACAAAATGCTGGTGATTCATGAATTTTCTTTCAGGGGATTGTGTAAAATTGGAAAACTGACGATAATATGTTGGGGAAATGCGGTATACAAGTGAAAGGAAATCTGGGGACATCCAAGAACTTGTTTTTGATCTTAATGATCTATTGGGTGACGAGCACGTCCGACTTTGCCCTTGCTAGAGAAGGGTTTCAGCGATTTTGCAGGATTTCCCGGTATTTCCTCAAGATTTCCTTTTGAAAAAGTAAAATAAAGTTTGTCTATAATTGTATTTCTAAGATTTCTTTGGATTTTCTAAGATTTACCTTCACTTGTACACCAGATTTCCCCTCGATTACAGGATTTAGACCTCACGGCTGCTTCAACCGGATTGGGAAATGCCTGCAACCCTGTTGACATTGACAATAATTGACAAAATCAAAGGAATTAAAAAAAACAATATTTATTTTGCTTTTATAAATAATTGGGATTTCCGCCGCAAGTCATCGATAGGAATTGGTTCAATTGAAAATTAGAAAACAAAGTTAGATACAGTTACAGAAGAACTCCCACACTCCTATGTTACCAATGTAAATTAAACATTTTGAAGCCGCTTTTTTTCATATGAAAATCTATTGTACAGCAAAACTTTTTAGAGATTTTTTGTTGCAAATTTCATTGCCTTCAACTTTGTTTATATTAATTTTTTTATTTTGTCGCGCCGTTTTTGACTAGCAGCGACTTAAACAAGACTGTAAAATCCAAAAGATATTATATCTAGTATATCTCGAAAACGGTGGGACAAAATAAAAAAATGAATAGGAACAAAAATGTAGAGAATAAAATTTACAGCAAAATATATTAATTCATTTTTTAATTTTTTTGCACCGTTCTTGAGATATAAATGAAAATATATTTTGCATTTTACAGTGTCTTGTTTAATTTTGTTTTATTGTTTTGTTTAAGTCGCTGTCAGTCAAAAACGGTGCGACAAAATAAAAAAATGTGTATGAACAAAATTGAAGGCAATGAAATTTGCAATAAAAGATTTCTAAAAAGTTTTGCTGTAAAATCGATTTTTATATGAAAAGAAGCGGTTTCAAAATGCTCAATTTACATTGGTAACATGTGAGTGCCCGAGTTCTTTTGTGAGTAACTGTAGATTCACTGGCGGCTTTCCATGTGTGGTAGGTGTGACAATTGCACACCTGTTGAATTGGAAAATGGAAAATAAATATCCCGAGATATGAAGACATGGTAATGTCAATAACTTTTTCAAAAATAAACCGAATTTATTCATTTTGAGCTTATCGGAAAGGCAATTTTCTTCCTGTATATTAAGTAAATTGTCCACTAATGTAAACCGTGATATAGACACACTAATCAGTCGACCATGTATAACAATGGCACTTAGATGTTATGTGCGAAAAATTGTTGTTTACTTAGTCATTCGACTTGGTGACAATTGCAATATATGAAATTTTCCATGGTAAAAAATGAATCCTCCACGTTACGGATTTTTAAGAACGTATTTTTCCCAAGTAGAAGATAAAATTATTGTAAACAAGATTGCACGATAACAATTGGCGCCAAATTTTTGAAATATACTAAAATAAGATTTTGGCGCCGTCTGTTAAGGAGTGGTTATGTCGATCTAGCTTTAATTCACGAACGCGAGGGGGCTTACAAGCTATGGTGAATAAATTAATTAATTAATTCGTTGGTAGGCAACAAGCTTCACAAATAGTCTGGTTGCATTAATGGGTAATTCAATAGCAAACTTACAGGAATCTACTTTTAAAACCTACGTTTAAGCTGAAATATAAGCTCCGCCTTTTAAAAATTATATCAATCGTAAGGGTGGGAATTTTGCACTTTACTTTAATATCTAATTCTTATTGTTTCCAT
Organism: Cantharis nigra; assembly: GCA_958510845.1. Classification (NCBI taxonomy): domain Eukaryota; kingdom Metazoa; phylum Arthropoda; class Insecta; order Coleoptera; family Cantharidae; genus Cantharis; species Cantharis nigra. Next base: position 1,083,210 of record OY294029.1, read on the forward strand.
TAAATATATTATAAGATCGTTTAAATTGTTTTATAATAAAATGGAAGAAACCTTATTCGAACTATAAACTATCAGCCTTACTAATAAACGTTGTATAAATTTTATACAGGGCTTATACAGGGTTGCATAAGAAAACGTTACTAATAAACCGTGTATAAGCTCTACTCTGTATAAGCTTGTCATAACTATTCATAGATGTACCTATAAAGCTTGTATACAGCCTGTATACATGGTGTATAAGTAAAAACGTTACTAATAAACCGTGTATAGCGATGAGGTAGTCAAGGTTTTCATGAGTGTCAAAACACATTTTATACAAATCTTATACAACTAGAACTCTAGTTTAACGATTCCTTGTCATTTTTTCCATTTTTTAGGTTAAATATATTTACTTAAATGACTTTAATGACATAAATTCAAATGACAGTGACAGAAAAAGTCACAAAAATGACATTTCGAGTGTATAACCATAGTATAACACAGTTATAGCTTATGCAGTTTGTATACAATGTTTATTAGTAGAAAATTTATATACCCCTTATACAGTGCTTATACAGTGTATAACTATACACTTGTTCAACGCGTGTATAACGAATTTTTATTAGTAAGGCTGTATATCTATAAGCATAGGAAATTCGAAAAAACTTCAAAGATTAGTTTATGAGTTATAATAATTAGGAATTGGATTTACGTACTGATTATTTTTAATTTAAAATATGTATAAATGCATAATATAAATTCGGTATAATATTATAATTTCGCATCTGTTGTAAAAAAATTTGCAATCGTATAAAACCATGCACAGTGCATATCTGCGATTTAACCTTGCAAGATAACGAATGCAGAAAACTGAAGTATTCCAATTTGCTTTTGCAGTTATCCAACGATAATTTATTATAATATTATGTTGTATTGAAGATTACTATATTATTATGTTCAAAATGATGAATACACATATACAGTGGCCGTAAAAAGTATTCGTACACCCCTATCTTAACCATGTAAATAGTACATTTTGAAGCCATTCTTTCACACATAAAAGTCGCTTTTACAATAAAACTTTTTAGACATTTTTTGTTAAGAATTTCATTGTCTTCAATTTTGTATCTATACATTTTACTATTTTGTCGCCCCGTTTCCGACTGACAACAGCTTAAACAAGACTCTGTAAAATACAAAAAATATTGTCACCTGTATCTCAAAAACGGTGCAACGAAATAGAAAAATGTATAAGTAATTTTTGTTGCAAATTTTATTCCCTACATTTTTGTTTATATACATTTTTCTATTTTGTCACACCGTTTCCGAGATACAGATGATAATATTTTTTGTATTTTACGGAGTCTTGTTTAAGCTGTTGTCAGTCGGAAACGGGGCGACAAAATAGAAAAATGTATAGATACAAAATTGAAGACAATAAAATTCTTAACAAAAAATGTCTAAAAAGTTTTGTTGTAAAAGCGACTTTTATGTGTGAAAGAATGGCTTCAAAATGTACAATTTACATGGTTAAGATAGGGGTGTACGAATACTTTTTACGGCCACTGTATTTGATTTACAACACTATTATTATAATTTATGTTATAATAATCTTATAATACATATAGTATTTGAAAAAGTAAAAATTTAAATTTTAAGCTATGGTCTGTTTAAAGCCAAAAACAATACGATAGCATTGACGAGGTCACATTAGACCAGCGTTGTAAAAAATGCGATTAGGATTAAGCAATACGCAACACTGTACAATGTATACATAATCAAGATATACAGTGTTGACGTGTATTGTTTTTGGTTTAGGAAGACCGTACGACCATACTATAATAGTAATTAAAATAATTATACATTACACAGTGACGGCGCCAGAGGGGGGAACAGGGTGGACACATGCCCAATCCCTATTGACTGGAGTGCCCACCCAAATTTTTTAGAATACCTATACGTTTTATATTTTCGCCTCAACCACGCTCAGATCAAATATTTTAATTTTACTATTTTTAAAAAATTCGGAATTGTTAATTAAAACATGTAAAAAAATCGGATGTGGCCATGCCCATAACTTTATCATACTTATTATTATGGTGCAAAATACAGTAGAACCCCTCTATAACGAGTCCGGTTATAACGAAGAATCGGCTATAACGAGTAAAAATTTAGTCCTTTGACTTTTGTTTACATGTTAAACTGACTGTTTATAGCAAAAATCTTGTTATAGAGAAGTTTTACTGTATAATAAAAAAATAAAATTTGAAAATTAAGAAAAAAGTTTTTTTTACATTTGAAAAAAGAATAATTACAAAAATTGGATATTTACACGATTATTGATTAATACTTTTTTAATATTATTATTATAGAGAAGAATTTAATAAAAATCTAAACTTTGAGAAAAAGAAAAATATAATTTTTTTAATTTGCCAAATATTTTTTTTGCGTTTCCGTGTACCGATTTTAACCAAAATCTAATCAGTTCTAAGTCCCAATATATCAGTAATACTAAATACAAAATTTTGTTAAAAAATTCCTATTACGTTTTGAAGTAGAGGTTGAGGTAAATTTGACCACATACACACACACACATACAGATTACAGACATTTTTTGGAAATGATGATTTTCCGCTTCTGGAACCCCAATATGCCTAAATTCATCAAAATCAATCTCAAATTTCTTTTTCTGCACGATAACAATACTTTTTCATATTTTGTATGATAAAGTAAAAAAAAAAATTTTTAACGGCCGCCATTTCGTGAAAAAAAAATTGTTTTACTTTTCCACGGTTCATGCTATAACGGCATCGATAAAGAACATTCACACCAAATTTCAAATAAATCGGTACATTCGAACATTAGAACATCCTTTTTTTTTGGACCTCCCACTTTGCCAGCTCATAACTTTGTGAATTTTGAGGGTTTTCTCGGTTAATTTTTATGCAATCTTAAAATATCCATAAATAAATGATAAAAAAATTGATAGTAAAAATATTTTTTGTTTCGTTTGTACAAAGCTTCAAAAACCGCCCGAAATTCATGCCTCTAAACTAGAATACCTACCCCTTTAAGCAGCCGTGGGGTCTAATCTGTCGGATTAAACATTTGTGGCCCCCTAGGTAGTTAAATTTTTGGGGTCCTCTAGAAAATTATTACTTGCGTAATTAGTTTTTAATTTTACTACTCAATAATTAAAATAAACAGTCTCAATAAAATATTTGAAAAAAAAATTTTTTTTTCGACAAAAAAAATCAACTTTAATTGTTTATAACTTTTTTGTTGTTAATCAATCGCTAAAATCGTATGTACTTCACTAGATAATCTAATGAAAAAGCTACAGTTAAAATTTCAAGTCAATCGGATGTAAACTTTTTCAGTTCTACTGCTCACCGATTGATTTTGATAGTGATTTTGCAGCATAAAAGTTGTTCGGTTAAAATTGATTTAAACGAATTTTGAGTTTAGATCAGTACTTGGGCGTTGTAGATTTTGATTTTATGATAGTTTTAGCATGATTTAAGCCAATACAAAAAAATTGGAAAAAAAATAAAAATTTGGTGGACATTACCCCTTAATTATTTTTATTTAGGACTAGTAAGATAAAAAAAATTACATGATATTTGCCGAGACCCATTTCACCCCCATGTGAGAGTGGGTGAGATTCGGCTTGACCCCCCCCCCTAATATTTTTATATTTACTACTATGTACTTTAAAACACAGATTCTTGATAAACTTTAAAATGAAAATTTATAATTAAAATAAATATATTTTTCCGTTTTCACGAGGCTCCTAAAATTAACGAGGCCCCTAGGCAGCTGCCTTTTCTGCCTTAATATCTGTAATAGTGTAATCCGGCACTGGGTCTAATCATGTCTAATGCTGTACGTGTAACCATGTTTAACCATTTTCGAAAGAGAAAGAAGCTGATTGTTCAGAAGTGTATTGAAGGGTTTTACTCTTTTGTTAGTACAATAATTCAATACTGAAGAAAATAAAAATTTGAATATTTTTATAATAATATTATATTATTTATTTTGATTATAGAAAATTACATTCATTTATTACCTACACTTATATTGTATGCTATTTTAATCGAATTAAAATTATGCGAATTTATATTATTTAATAAAATATTTTTGTATTCATCTAAAAAGTAAACATAGGTATTAAAACATTGGTGGTAGATTTGAAACGAAACGCAAATCCCCACTACAAAATATTTTTGTGTTGATAAGATAAGATAAGACCGGAGAACATTTAAAATATTTCTAGCATTGTAACTCAAAATATATATGAGTTACAAATTATCATTTCGATTTATTTGGGCGACTGTATAAAACAGGCAACTGTAAATTTGCTTTAAATTGAACACAACACGTACCCATCTTTGTGATAATGACTGAACTATAATGATTCATTTCATCTCAAATTATTCCCGCCTGATTTTAATTGAACAATTATATGCAATTTCATTTATAATGTGTTATAGATGAAATAAATTTTCAAAAAATGTCTTTATGAATTCTTTTAGACGTGTACATTATTTATATAAGTAAAATGTTATTAATTGATAATTACAAATATGGTATTTAAACACAATGAATTCTAAATTACACAGATTGCAAAAAAAAAATATTTTACGACAGTCCTTAATTTATCGTTAATATAATTTCAAAATTTGAAGAAAATCCATTTAGCCGTTTTTTAATGCAAGGTGCTTTACTATTTTTTTTTGCACCTGGCCAATTTTTTTTTTTTTTTAATTGATAATTCTTTGTTAGTAATTATTTAATCTATTTTAATTTTTGTTAAAAAAATTGCAAATGGGGTATTTAAACACAATTAATTCTAAATTAGACAAATTGCAAAAAAAAATTATTTTACAACAGTCCTTAATTTATCGTTAATATAATTTCAAAATTTGAAGAAAATCTATTCAGCCGTTTTTGAATGCAAGCTGGTTATACAAGAGCGCATCGCAATATCCTAGCCTTAACTCCACGTTTTCATTAAAAATGGATAACCTTGACTGAAAAGAATTAATGTCAATGAAACAGCAATAATGAAAATGGAAGTAATTCCATGCATTTTACCATAAGTAAATATTTTTTTTGGAAATTATGACCGATAAGAGGCAAAGTAGGTTAAGCGCAAGCGAAAATATTCCATAATCGAGCATTAGCCGGCAAAATGTTATGTAATCTGATGAAATAAAACTAAAAAAATGTTATGGATTTTACCTTTGGGTTTCTGAATTCCGGGTTGATATGTTTCTGTCGTGGGATTGAAAACCGTAACATATCCGTTTCTATTTCTGTCCTCTGTATGTGCGGCACACATTTCTGAATTATTTTTTGAAAAATCAACTAAACCTGAGATTCATTTTGTAAATATTTATATATTGTCTACTGTTGGCGAAATTTTCAAAATTTTGAAAAAATTATCAGCGACGACTCGGAGGTAACAACCGCGAATGCATTTTATCGAGCGACAGACAGTTTTTATCACATCTTTTATTTATTTCTCACACGTGATATACGCGAACGCGGAGTTGAACCAACACAGATTCACAAACGCAATTTGGATGGAACTAAAAAAAAACACGTGATCCAAATGTGATTTTCAGAATGAAAATTACGTCACGAATTTAAAACACTACTTCCTAATAATTACTATATTATTACTGTGCAGTCATTTCTTTAAAACTTAAATTTTCAACCTTGCGTCTTTTGATAAGACGTCGATGCGCGCTCAATTTAAAGCGCGCGTGCGCCCCCCTTGCCGTCTCAAATTATTTAGGTTAGGCCCTACGAAATTGTTGCTCCTTTTTCTAGATTTAATATCATATACATAGGTGTGCACTCACACAAATAGAATTTTTTTAAATATAATCCATAACCCACGTGCAAATTAGTTCCCCACTATCCCACTAGATGGCTCTTGCGTGTTTTTTTTATCAATTAATTAATAAAACAAGTGCGAGTTATCATTATTGCAGGCGAAGGCGGAGGTAAAGTCGAACGGGGCAAATTTACAGTATAGAATATGTGCAAATTTCGCGCGCGTACTAAATATATTGAACTTACTGATTAGGTATCCGAGATAAAATAGAACGTTGTGGCCTTTCGGGGGGTCATATGGTGCGGCGGTGTTGATGCCTACTTCATCAAGGAGGCTCTTAACAGAAAATCCTCTAGAACTGGGTACAATATCGGGACCGCCAATGGTAGACTTTCTGTTTCTCTGTTTTATATTGGATTGCGATTCTACTAGCTGAACAGTCCTTTTTCGTCCTTGATTACTCAACGCCTGCTTTTTACTTTTTTTATTCTGACCAAGCCAAGGATTAGGTACATGGGTACAACAATTAAATACTTTGGTATCTGTTTGCCTTTCGACCGCATCCAGATTACCACCGATGGCTGTTAAGACATCGCTCGACTCAAATAAAGCTTCTCTAAGCTGGTCTTCGTCGCCGTTTGCCAATTTTTTTATAAATTCCAAAAGGATTATCTTTTCGTTTAGCAGTGTCACTTTATCTTTCAACAATTCGTCCACCATCCCCTCTTGATCTGTCATTAGTTGCTTCAAAAGGCAATTTTCTTTTTGGAGTGACTTAACACTACCAACAGGCTTGGTCGCGTGCGAAGCACATATCCAATTTTTTATTTCGCCACTTTCTTTCAGTTTGGCATATTCTCCATCTGTCATCGTACTACATGCGATATGTAATACATGGTTTACTTCGACTTGGCACTGTACGTAATCATCCCGTCGCGAAATGCTTCTTCCGCACGATGAGCACTTCAAAGATCCGCCTTTCTTCTTTTTTTTGATCACCATAATTTTTTCAGCTTAACAAAACTCAAAAAAAGCATCTAAGGTTATATTTTAATATTGTTTTATGCCAAAACTGTCCAATTGTTGTTGGCATGGCAAAAGAGAGCGGATAAGCCCAAGCGCTCGTATTGTGATCAACAAGCTATGGTTACACTATCACTAATTGTTTATTCTTGGCGGGAAATTCAAAAAGTCCCTGAATAATATGGAATAAAATTAATTCGGAAATTGACGAACGTTCAGGGGTTACCGTTGCCCTTAAATAAAAAACTTGTTCTATAAATACAACAAATGACGATTATTATCGCTTATTAATAACTTGGCTCTTATTTTATCGTCAGTCAATCGGGAAAGCGACAGTTTCAAAATTAATTATCGTATGGTTCTGATAATGTATAACATATTATGTTTTATGGATGGAGACTTAATTATGGCAACCGTAATACAACTTGTCCATCCACGTAGGTTTATAAATAAATTAAGGAGAATTTTAACGAAATTGAATTAAAAATAAAAACAGACCTTAAATTGACATTGACATTAATTTAAAACAGAATATTTGAAGGAATTTCACTTTGAGCCAACGATTTTTAAATTCAAAGCGCGACGTTCGATTCATTTAATTGTCGTATTTAATTAACCCACGTACTAACTCAAGTCTGCAGTAAGCACTAATTTATTGTTTAAATTTCTTTGAAAACTAAAGCCATAATTACATAAAATAACTACTTATTGGTAATTACACAGATATCGACTAACTATTAAATTTGTTTTTTTTAATTTGTTGCAATTATAGCAGTCCAAGGTTGTCCTACCTTTCATCCTGAATTTACTTATTTACTACGTTTCACTTTCGATAAAAGTTACTTGAACGATAATGAGATTTCATCGGTGTTGAAAGTAATCACTTTCCGCACGAGACTGTATCGGTGTAGAAAGTAAGCTATAACTTAACGGTGGTAGATAAAAGAAGTTTGCGAGTTTGACCAGCTTATAATAGACATCCTGTACAATAGCTTAAGTACGTATTTGTTAGCATAAACCGATAAGCAATCTCTTAGACTAATATAATGCCAAATTATTTATGATAGAAACAAATAACCTTTGAATTTTAAAACCAACACCTGAAATAATAATTTTTTTAAATTAAACAAATAAAGCTGTGATAGTTAAATTTAAAAAAACAGATACTTATTGAATTTTATGAACAGCAAAATGATCAGCAAAGAAGTCGAATTGGATAGTTACGAGTTCTTTTGTAAATGCCCTCGGGAGTAGGTAGGTCTGCTGGTGGATTAGGTAACAAGGAAGTGGTTTATTGTATTATTTCGCATTTTTCATTTATTGTATCATAGTATAGGCATAGCAATCACTGCGGAAGTCTTTTCAAATACATTGTCAGCCTGTCAGCAAGGTTATTCATAAAAAAGTATATGGAAAAAGTTTTCAGTGCGATAAAGGCTCAATGTCTAAAAGCTTTTGAATGATAACGTTATCGACAATTTGAAAGATTTCTTATTTTTTATCTAAATATGTAAATAAATTATGGGGTCTTTTACCTTCAAAAGTTAACTAAAGTCACATCAACCAGGAGCTTACATCAAATTTTCCAAAAAAATCGACAGACAGCACCGTAGATGAAGGGTTTATGATCGGATTTGTCAAAAAAATAAGTTTCCTGGCATATAGGGCCCGGGAAATCCGATTTTAAATTACTCTTAACTAAGAAAATCGCTATACTTAATTCCATGCTTAATTACTGTTTATAATAAAGTAATTTCAATATTATACATAATTTATAAATATTAATTGTTTTTTTTTAAATTTAATTTTTATAACTGATACTGGAGGATATTCTTTACTTTCGGTTTCAAAGACCGAAGATTTGAAATAACTTTTCCTTGAAATAACTACCCTCCCGTGCCTATATAAAAGAAAAACTGCATCATTGCATAGAATAAAAAAATAATTATATTTCAATTTTGAAATAAAATAAGTTAAAATGCAGAAAGTTACGGAAAATTTCAAAAAATTAAATTATTGAAGACGAGAAAAGTGAAAATATAAAATTTATAAATATTAAATTAAATTAAAAAGGTAAATTATTTGTAAAAATATTCGAAATATTTATAAATAAAATAAAAAAATATTTTTAAACCATCAGATATCATAGCAATATATTGAAAGTGGTCGAAATTAAAATTAACTTACGGAAGATGATAAGTAAATAATTCTTTCGGAATGTACAAACATATTACATAATACAGAATTTTATGACTTATGAATTACAACGAATTTGGTCAGCAATTTCAATAATATTTTATGTAAACTTGCTTGTTTAATAATAAATCTGTCGCTATAGTTTGAGAAACCGTGGGATATTTACTGTTTTGCTTTGGTGCTTGAATGTAAATTATTTTTTTATTTATTATAAATTTATTAATTTAAAGTATTTTTGAGTAGAACTTCTTTTGTTTTCTTTAGGTCCCCCCTCTACCCAGTGGATTGACTGTTATAATCTGTCGCACGATTTCATCATGTTTTCTTGTAGGAAAAACATCATTAGGAGTTAAGTGGGGTAATTATAAACAAATTCTTTTTATTATTTTTTATGCGACATATGTTAGTTGGCAAGGGGGGCGGAAGTTACAAGAGGATGAAAGAGATCTTGGCAAGTCTAGGGAGAAGAGGTCCATCTGAAATGGAAGCTGAATTTGCAGCTCCCCGACTTAGTCTCAAAAATTTAATGATTTCTTTTGTTATTGTTTTATCGGAGATTTTTCTATTTAGTTTCCATTTTTACGAAAAATTGAAACTAATGATAACAATAAATAGCAGGATAATTAGCGGTATTTTGTGCATTTATCATGAATTGTAAAATGCAAATAGTTTTACCGATTAGCCAGAAAATGCTAATTCATGTAAACAATATTTTTTTATTATTTGCAACTAAATGAAAAAAATGCCAAATCTTGTAAATTCTTTGTGTAAATGTTTAACTAGGTATGAAATTATTGAACTAAATTTACGGAAATAACGCTCGACGCGATTTCATAAATCCATAAAATTACAAAATTAAACTTTTCAATTATCATAATTTAAATAATCCATCCAAAACAATTCTTGGTATTTTTTATGGAAAATTCAAGTTATGTGAAAATTCACAGATTGTACTTTTCGAATTTAAATAAAATGCGGTAAAATATTTAATTTACAGTGGCGAGTGAATTTTAAATTTTAAAATTTTTAATTATAACAGGATAGGACTAGAAATATTAAAAAAAATAATACAATGAAGAAGACCTAAATGTAATTTTTGTGATTATGATTAATCGATCTCTGTAGTTGGTGCAATATCAGCAACAAATTCAAAATGCAGCCAAAATGTAGTTTCGTATGAGTTATTTTTGAACATGAAACGAGAAAGGATAAAATGTTGCATATTTGCCAATATTATTCAATAATTGCGCATTACAAATCCTAATTTAAAATGTGATGTGCCGATGTGCGTACGTACACGTTCAGGTTGGTCGGATCTGGGACAAAGCAAAAAAAATAAAATATTTTCACAAAAGCAAAATTCTCTTTTTTGCATTTGGAAAGTTCTAGTTCGAGTCAGGATGTGACTACAAATGGGAAAGTCTTACAACAAACAAAAAAGGTGTGGATTTCGTTGCTATCAAATTTAATAATCCAAGGTGCCGGATACTGGATACTGCATTCCTACAGTTAGTTAACCAAATTTTGTGAAAAAGTAAAATACAAAATATTAATAAAATTTTAAAAAAACAAAGAAAAACTGAAATACCACATCCTGAAATTGAAAGCAAGTCTAAGGTTGGCTAATTGTTAAATCTAAAGCCAATTATAAAAAAATTATTTTATGCTTTGAATTTAATTTTTATAACAGTTTTATACAAATAATTTCATTAAAACTTTTATTTGCTGCCGGCTGGTTAACCTTAATATTTTATAGTACAAAAACGTTTGCGCTTATTGTAATTAAAGTTACTGAAGCGTAGCTAAACAATTCTGTATATTTATATAACACAATTATAAAATCCTTGAATAATCAAGTTTGAAGAATTAACAATTTGTGTAATAACTTGTACACACGGTCAACAATCCATTTACGCGTACGTGAAAATCTATTTGCTGGTCTAACACAAACCTAGTGGAATAAACAAGTATTTTTGTTTCTAGCACTAAATATTTTATTATCCCAGCAAAAATTATTTGTTGGCCTAACACAAAACCAATTGCTACAACTAAAAATTTGTTACTGGCACTAAATTTTTTGTTACAGTAGCAAAAAAAGAATTCCTACATCTACAAATCTTTTTCTGAGTGTGGTGTAACAAGAAAATTAAGATAACAAATATAAAATATTGTTCCAATCGCTGATAGCAAGGTGCATTTTTTCCGCATGATAAATAAACGGTTTTTCTACAGAACGACGCGGATAATCACCATGCTTAATTTTTAATGAAGATTCTATTTTTAACCACTTCAACCGAGTATTTCTCATGAAATATATAAGTGCACTTAAAACGATTTTTAATTATCTATTACTTTGTTTCAGAAAATATTGCAAACTATATGTTTCGCTGAGGTGATAATTAATAAAGTTTAACCAATACCACGCTAGATGGCGTTGACCTGCTTGAACTTAATAATTATCCCCCCCCCCCCGCGGAAAAAGAAAGTCTGCGAGTAAATGTAATGACATAATTTTTAAATCCGTTTATTTGCATAATAAATTAAGCTAATCATGTGGTACAATTTGATGATTAAAGCAAATTGAAGAAGTAGTTCACGGTGTTATTAAGGTTCGTAAAAAGTTGAAACAATTGTCCAATAATATAATTAAGAATTTCCTCTGCAAGTAATAAAATAATTTAGCTTAATCGTTAGAGATAAACGTCTTACTTGAATATAATAAAGTAATTTCTTTGTTAAATCAGTGCTTATCAGATTGTTATCATATCAATTTCAATCGTATCAACACTTGATAATTTAACACCAGTCATTAATAACAACTAATAATACAATTTAAGTAACCGTGATAACAGAAAACAATTAAAATACAATTTTGACGAATTTTTCAACTACCTCGAACATTTGTTACGTAGATTGTTACTTAATGTAATTGATATTCCGATAAAAAATCAATATTGTTGGCGCCGTTTAAAACAGCTGAAATATTCTTAAAACTAAATTTTTATGGATAACTAGTGTCAGGCACGGTGGCACAATACCACAAACCGCATTTTTTTGCCACAAACCAACGCATTTTCATGAATTTTCGTGAATATCTCGGTTCTGGCTCATATTAGAGAAAAATATCAAGACAGTAAAAATAAAGTAGACTAAATTGCCCATAAAAAAAGTAATATACCTTTTCTTGTCATTCGCTTAATTACCAAGTTATGACCATTAGGGCGCATGGTATACATTTGTCATTGATGTTTCTACTTCAGATAAATGCGTTGAATTAACAGTTACTATCTTTTTTGAAAAAGTTTCCTACCGCAATATAATATTTTAGGGCAGATATCTGCCCTATCAAATTGACATTGATATAAAAAGTGAAGTCAAAAATGGCAAGTATATTATAGCGAACGTTCTAATGGCTGTAACTCCGCAACCAATCGATTAACAGAAATAAAGTATTAAACGTTTTTTGTAGAAAATTTAATCTACTTTATTTTCGATTACTTCATGTTCTGCTGTAAAATGACCCCCAATTGAGATATTTGCGAATATTAAAAAAAAGTTCCTTTTTCAAACTTTTTTAAAATTACAAATTAAACTAAAAAACCTAATAATAACTTTGGTGAAGGAATTTTTTCTATTAATAACAACAATTAAAATTTAACAAATAACAATCAGACAAACAAACAACTTTTTTTTGTTTTTAAATATATAAATTCTTAATTTGTGAAAACTAATAAAATTAAAGCTTTTTATTGCTACATACAACATTTTTGCACCAAAGTTACTTTTTATCAGAATACTAATTTTCAACGCCACTATTTTTATAACGTAAAAAGTTTATATAAAACTTGTAAATAACGCCGCAGGCGATTTTTTATATTTTCAAATTTTAACGATTTCTCTACGTCCCAATTATTACGAAAAATTTTGAGAATATTTTAAAAAGAAAAACGACTGCTGTCCTCCCTTCTCCTAGATCAACATCGAAATGACATTATTAAAATTCAAATTTATGGTAATTTGAACTCGAAAATTAGCAATCAGCAGTATTAGGCTACCTGATTATACAATAATTAATTAATAATCATAAAGAAATGTTTTTAAAAATCCTACTTAAGAGCAAATTTTAAATTGGCGACATATGTATTTTTGGTAGGTGCGGTTTAAACTTGTTTAGCAAAAGATCAGCAAAACTTTCGGCAATTTTTCCTTTTTTCGTTTACCTTAATTGGGTTTTTAAACCCCTCGAGACGAATAAATTTCCACATATTTGGTGAAAATCGAAAAATAAAATAATTTTTTTTACTTACCGAAAAGTCTTCTTTGTAAGGGCAATTTGATTCCATCCTTAAAATTTGAATTTGGTTTTTCGGCTTCGACCGCTGTCCCCTTTCCTAGGCCCATTTTGAATGTTGTCTTTTAAAAAATTGGAATGTTAATCGTAATAACGGAGAAAAAATTAGTAATTAAGCGATCGTCATTGGTTCATCAAACTCCTTGTGAAAGCGTTTAGTTACGATTACAAAATTGCACTTCGCGTGTTAACAGGTGAATACGAAACCGTAAACTGAACGCACACCTCGACGTAAATCACGAAACTTGGCCGAGTACCCTTTCAGGTACGCCTACTTTTCAACTCCAAAAAGTAAGTGGTACCTAGGATGCAGATAATTTTATCAGCTTTAAAATTTAAAAAAAATATCGTGCAAATTGCAGGTACAATAATTTTACACTGCAAAAATTTTATGAAAAGAATATTAATAATCAGCCACCCCCAAATTACGGCGGTAGCAGGTTAATCTAGTCGATAGTGCTGACTATCAGACATTTCAGTGAAAGATTGCAAGATTATTCATTTATCGAATTTTTTTATAGCTTTTAAAAATCCGATAACAACAAGCGAACATTGTAAAACTAATTGTAATAAAATTGTTAGTATCGGATATGAAAATAACCTGATGATGTAGTTCAAGAAAAGGATTTTCTATTATTCGCCAAATTAGCAGAAGTGTAAACGCCGAGACTCAAAATTATATTGATCGGTCAGAACTTTGTATAAAACAAGCGTTTTCTATTATGAAATTCAAGGGAGGATAAGTTTTTTGCCAAAAATGTATTTTTGAAATTTGAGTTTATGTCGTTGGACCAAGGCTAAGAGAGTTGTTTGCTTGGATTCAAAAATATGGAGTAATTAGAAAAAGATTATTTTTAAATTAAAAGAATACCTGTTATTTTTGATAATAATCTGATTGATTATAATTTTTAAAATCAAACCTTAAGAAATTAATAATATGATTTTTGGATTTAAAATTATTTTTTTTATTTAATTCATTTAAAGTTGTATTATATTTTATACTCACATGGTCAACTTCAATTCTAGAAATTACGAGTATTTCCATAGAATTCTAATGATTTCCAGTGATTTCGACGAAAATACATTGACCTCCAAGAAGTTCTAATGCTTCCTAAAAACTTTTAAAATAATATTAGAAAATGCAGTGTTTGGAAAAATTTATTTTTTGTAATTTGGCCAATTAATCCTTTTCATTTTGTATATTATTTTCGATTTTTCTGAGGAAGGCATTGGTATTTAAAAAATGTTTACTAAACTAAAGTTGTAGCCAGTTAAATTTTCTATTCGATGAAAAACATTTTGATTTGTTTCAAAATAAAACTCAAAAAAGAAATTTTGAAGTTTTAAACATTTTCTTACTTAATTTAATCTATAACTCGAAAACCGTCGATTTTAGATAGTAAAAGAGTTAGGACATGGTTTGTAGACAGTTTCATGTTCTTTAAAAAAGAATTTAACTATTTTTAGCAAAAATCAATAACTACGCTGTTATGGCCACTTTGAAGTTATAAAATAAAAATTGCTTTTTTTTAAATTAAAATTTTACTGTTCCCAGTCCTTTGTCCTCTCTCCAAACCCGAAAAAGTTAATTTTGAACGACCATTGAAGTTGAATACAGACGCACTACGAAAGTAGTAGGGGTAAGCCGATTCTAGTTAATTTTTAGAATTTTCAAATTTTTCAAAAGAGTAATTTAGATTTTTTTAAACATTCGGCAATGGATTACTGCTTTCTTTTTTTCATTATTACAAGAAAGCAATGATGTAGTTAATTACACAAATTATTAATTTACATAATTAGATATCTACCTACTTAAACTATTATTCATATTAATTAGTAACAATAATATCGAATGTCACGCTAGATGTGTATGTAATTTGTATGATAAGTGTGACACATCTGTGATTGGTTAATTTTTTTCTTCAAGTTAAAAATCTATAAAGCGGGAGATTATGATATAATAAAATTTAATTTTACTGCCTATTATATAGACCGATTATGCGACTTACAATGTAACAAAAGAGACATATTTCAATTAAATAGCCCAACTAATTCAGAAGTAAATAAAAGTAAATAATATAAGTTTGTTGTTTAACCAAATTCCAAGGAGAGGAGGTTAAAAAAATAACGTTTTATCCCTCGAAACATTATTCTTGTATTTTTGTTTTGCACCACTCTGCTTGCTCAAATTCGAAATCAAAATTGGAAACTCCTGGTATAACACCGAACATAAATTTTTTCTACAAAAATTTGGCAAAACTAGTAATTGATGTTTAGAAAATCTAAAAATAAAGCTTAAAACAATTACGTTTACTGAGCTTGTTAAATTGTAATAAAATGTCAATCATGCTTAATTATAATTTGCAATACATAATCAGATAAGTCACGCAACATAAAATATAAATTGAATTAAAGAAAATTTTTTCTATTTGACTTATTTTTCTCTTGCTTCGTTTACTACTACTACTTAACGACCAACTAATTACTTATACACCTGTATTTCTGTCCAAATTTGATCTCGGTGAGGAGTGAAGAAGTTTCTTCAGGAAACAAAGGAATTGGTGATGAAGGTCTCAGGGTGGTTGGTTACGTTGGAATTTTTGAAGATTGGGTGAGATAAAGAATGAAAACCAATGTCGGACCTATATGAGGTTCATCAGTCTTTGGACTTGATTCTGCAGCAATCTCAATCCTTTGAATGAGTGTTGACATTTTGCAAACGAACCAGTGAAATCCCCAATAGTTACTGTGCATTAAAAAACGCAAACCTGCCCAGATAAGCGATCCGATGAGGTCAGCCAGTGCTTGACCCCATTTTGACCGCCTGAAGACTCGGTTTTCCCCTTTTCGTAAAATAACATAGGTCATTTACTGTTGAACTGGGGAATATTTAGTGAATCTTGATTTTTTCAGCTGAACTATATTTTTAAATTTGCCCATTATGATTCAGGCAGTGAAATTTGCTCCGTCTAACCAAATTTTTGTAATACAAAATTAAAAAATAATCTGTGACCTCCAAACAAAGATGGCATGTTAATCTATTGATCATAAATTTAAGTGGAAGATTCACAGATTATCAGCAATAATTATCAAACTTTGATTTTGTAACGCCAGATTTTACCAGTTTGCACAAAATCAAAAACTCTGGATTTTGTCTTTAGGTGGATTTTTAAATTAAAATTTCAAGATTTCAAGTAAAACTTGTAACTAAGGGGTAAGATAATATCTCAGGTGGTTTTTAGTCAAAACAAAACTGCCTTTCGTTAGGTATAAGATTTTGAAAATTAAATTTAGAAATAATTTTTTTTTATAAATGCGGAATTTTCGCAGTAATTTTTCGATTAATCCCTATGTTTACCGAAAGCTAGACTCCTTTGGTTTAAAATGCCGTAAAATAGATTATGCAATATTGCAATATCCTTGAAAAATATTTTAATAAAATTATTTAATTAAATTAGAATAAAATAATTAAAAAATAAAATTCCAATATAGAATATTATGAAATAATATCACACAATGAATTTTTCTTTGTAAGACTTGACAATTATTCAAAAGGATAAGATTTTATGATAACAGAAGGAAAAAATAGAATAATCACAAAATCGATAAAACTAGAGCGTTGAACTTGGAAATTCAAATTAGATTGATTAGGATCGGCATAAATAATATTATGTTAAATGTTGAGGAGTATAAAATAAGAATTTCGATTAAACCGTAAATTCAAATGTAAAATAATATTATCAGCATTTTAAATTAAATTAAAAAACTTTTTCGTTTTTGAAAATCTCAAATGCACTGTATACCGCATCCTCAAGCAGCTCTCAAGAATCTATATTATTTCATATCTAGAACAAACTGGCACCAACACTTTAAACAGCCATTATAAAAATATTAAAAGATATAAACTAGCAGCAAAGCCTTGGAGAGTCAAGACGAGAAACGCCGCGAGTTTTCTTGTCTGGACTACAACTGGGTTTTGATGTCAGATAAAAAGTAATCTATAGACAGAATGCAAAGAGTGCAGTAAAGGATGTTTTTGAAAGCTATAACCCGAAAGAGTTTCTAACATTGTAATGGGAAAGTTAATAGTATACTAAGTATCAAGAGCAGAAAGTTATCCGCTCAAAACAAAACCTGATGAAGAAACAGCTCACCTCTAGTCCTAGACGGGTTCTTATCCTTCTCTCAGAAATGCTACTTTTATGATTTACTGCTCTCTCGACTGCGAGAGGTCTGAAGGGAGAAGAAATCAAAATGTTGCAGTTTTTATTACAAAATAATTCCATTAACGTAAATGGAGCGATAGTGTAAGTGGTTATATCCCTGACCATTAAAACTTAAAAATACCTTCATATCTTAAAAATTGAACAAAGATCAACTATTAAGCAAGTACCTAGTGTTTTTCATACATCACAAGTGCTGATATCGATTAAAGGAAATCAATTAAGAATTACTATTTTAAGATGACATTACAATACAATTTTATATGGATAAAAACAAAAATAAGCTCTTCGTAATTTGAATTTCCCCCCACCAACAAGAAATTCAAATAATATACTCTTCGCTAAACTCACCCTCTCCCCGAATGTACCAGAAGACCTTCAATGAGTCTTTGCTGTTTAATTATATTAAAAATGTACTCGACAGGATGAGTTTCCAAAGTTTTAACTTGAATTTTATTTATTTATCCAATGACTGATAAAATATATTTTCACGTTGTACTATGAAAATCAATGCGAAAAGAATTTTTTTACATAAGTAGATTACTAATAAAATAAATTCGTTTATCTATTATATCAGAATGGTCATTGTTTTAAAAATAAGTAGGTAATATACAAAAATCTCAAAAATTATTTCAATTAAAAAGCACTTGATCGTAATTATGTGGAAACTTGTTATCTAAGACAATAAGACATCGACGCTAATTATTTTGTAGAGGCCATATGTTACATTATCATCATTGTGATTCAAATTTCTAAATAATATTTAATCGTTTTTCAATAAACTCACGATCTACCTGTTGCAAATTGAAAAATAAAGCAGGCATCCCAAGACTTAACCGAAGAACTTTAGAAAAAAGTCTTTCTGTATTTCATATTGGTTAATTCCGATCACCACCTTATCAGTACTTTGGGAAAGGTAACAGCGTCTACGTGATAAGGTTGTCAATCGTCTGTTTCAATCAAGTGCAAATTTCAACATTTCCGTTAGGCTTTAATTACCCAACATCAGGAATAGAATTGAATAAGTTACTTCTAAGTTTTAATATAAATTATTTATTATATAAAAAAAATGGAAAACCTTTCCAAAGTCCTTTTCGTCAACTGCATTAACATTATTAATTTATGTGGCTTTTTTAACAGTTTTTCTTTTTTTATGTTTGTGTAATTTGGTACTGATATCCTTGCGATCTGGAGCCTTCTGTTGCAGCCTCTTAACAATCTTTTTGGAAGGTTTTTTTAATTTCAACGTATAATCTGGAACTTCCCCACCGGAATCTTTAATAATTTGTGCAATTCTGTAAAAAATAGATTAATAGTTGCTTATTTGTAAAATATACAAAGCAGACATACTTTCGTAAAAATTGAGCATCATCTACGGTGAAAAATGAAATCGCCTTCCCACTGGTTCCCGCTCTTCCAGCCCGTCCTATTCGATGCACATAAGATATAGCAGACGTAGGAAAATCGTAATTTATTACTAAATTAACTCCTTTGAAATCGATACCCCGTGCCATTAATTCCGTACAAATTAAAATCCACACTTTACCTTCGCGATAACTCTTGACAGTGTGGTCTCTCTATAATAAAAAACTGTAAAAATTGAGATCAAAGCAGTACACGGTAATTAATTTACCTGCGATTGGGTTCTATCGCCATGGATGGCGTCAACGTTTACTCCATCAAACATAAGTTCGGTAAACAATTCCTGTGCCCGTTCTTTACTTTGGACGAAAACCAAAATTGGAGGCTTAATTCCTTCTCGAATTATGTTGCGCATTGCCAACAATTTTCCAGCTTCATTACCCACAAACAGCAACTCCTGTTGTACAGAATTCGTGGCAGCATTTCTAAAATCAAAAAACAGATGTTTACTCACTTTAAATGGGATTATATCAAATACTAACTTATTTTACAAAAAAATATTTCAAACAGAAGTTGTAGAGAATTTATTCCTCTACAATTTTTGTAATAGGTATTTTTTATCTAGGACTTTCTAGAAGGAAGATACAGCCAAAAAACTGAATTGCCTTAATTATCCTGACTTTTCACTTAAAAATTCCCAGACAAAATTTATAAAATTTTAAATAAAAACGACTATATAGATTTACCTGTGTCCCACAGCGACTCGGATTAAGTTGGACATGTGTTTTCGGCACCAGCTGGCCACAATTTGAGTCTGTGTTGCACTAAACATTCCAATTTTGCGGTTTGGATGAGTGGTGGCGTCCAGCACCTGCTTCAATTGCTTTCTGAAGCTGTTAGCGCTGTCTTCAAACAGTTTATCTGCTTCATCTACGATCAGCCATTCGACACTAAAAAATAATAAAATTAATTATAAATTTACAAATTCATTCCAGCTGATGTACTTTTTTAAGGAAATTCCAGGTGGATCCTGCTGTAACAAATAGCACAATCGATTTGGCGTAGTAATCAATATATCAAACTTTTGCGAACTCTTTTCACCATAATCGGAAGCAGTTTTATTTAATTTACTTAGAATGTGAATGCGAAAGTCACGGCCTTCCGACAAACGAATACATTCACGTTGTGTTTGCTTGGCCAACTCGCGAGTGGGACATAAAACCACAGCTCTAAACCCTGAACTTTGAGGTCCTTTCAAGGAATTAATGACCGGCAATAAGAATGCCGCTGTTTTTCCCGAACCAGTTGGGGCACAAGCCAGCAATTGTCGACCTCGTAACATCACAACCATGGCCTGCTTTTGAATAGAAGTAGGTTCTCCGTAACCACAACTTCGTAAATTGTTCAGCAAATCTTGGGGCAAATTCATATCCTCGAAAGATCCTGCCGGTTCCGAAATGCGTTTTCCAGCAACTTTAATTTTCAGTTGATTTCTCACCCGATTAACCTACAAAGTAAAATTAGGATATGTAATTTAGAAGTTAAACTAAATTTTATCACCTCTTCCTCGTGTAACAGTTTTATCTTTTTGTCGTCCATCGACTGCAGTTTTTCCAGAGCTTTACGTTTTTTTCCGTCTGACCTGTTGTCGGGCGGAAGAGATTCCGACAACATGAAGTCTGTCTCAACGTGGGGATTAGTATCTAGAAGTTCCTCAGTTTCTTCAATTTTGATTTTTGGCAACGGAGATTTAACACATTTCTAGAAAAGCACCAAGTTAGTGTCTGTAATAAATTAATTTTCATTCTCACCCCAGATTTGGTAAACTTTGCTCCTCTTGTCAACTGTTTAAATATATCATGGGAACCCATTTTTGAAAAATAAAATTCCTTGGGTCAGAAGCATGAGAAATTAATTGAGGTTAGGCTATACGACTATCCTAACTCGCTCTGATTGGTTGAATATTTTAATAGCATTTATGCGCAAAATTTGAAATCATACTGTACATACTGTGTTTTTTTAAATACTGATTCCGTCAGTGTTCCGTATGAGAATCGCCCGTGTGAGTTCTCAAATGAACTTTCAAATTTTGCCTGTTTGAAAATTTCGCCGAGCACATTTCACACGTAAAAGGTTTTTCGCCGGTATGAGTTCTCAAGTGATCTTCCAAACCTCCGATTTGCGCAAATTTTTTGTCACAAATCCGAAACAAATAAGGTTTATCGCCCGTGTGAGTTCTTGAGTGAATTTTTAAAGTTCCACTTTGCGCAAATTTCTGATGACAAATTTCGTATGCAAAAGGTTTTTCGCCAGTGTGAGTGATGAGATGAATTTTTAAACTTCCTTTTCGCGCAAGTTTTACCTTGCAAACTTCACATGCAAAAAGTTTTTCGCCCCTGTGAATTCTTAAGTGGTTTTCCAAAACCCCTATTTGTGCAAATTTGGCACACGTATGGTTTATCACCCGTGTGGGTGCTTCGATGAATTTTTAAAGTTCCACTTTGAACAAATTTTTGTTGACAAATTTCACAACCAAAAGGTGTTTCGCCAGTATGAGTTCGTGCATGAATTTTCCAAGTTCCTTTATGTGCAAATTTCATCTCACAGACTTTACAGGTAAACATCAGTTTATCGTCTCGATGAATTCTTTCACTTTTCGATAAGAAATTTTTGCTGTCGAATGCCCCAATTGTAGGCTGTTGGTATTTTTTATCCACTTCAGCTTCAAGTATCGAACCATTTTCATCTTTAATTTCGATGGAATGATGTAGATCTTCCAATTCGATGTCTTCCACTTGTTCAGTTTTAATTTGCAAACCTCTAGCCGAATTAAATGAAATTTGAGAAATATTGCAAGTAGGATTTTCTAAATTTTGTAATTCATCTAAAGTGTTTATTTCGTTCATATCTGTAACACAGTAACAACAATTTCGCATTTTCGCATTTAAATTACAGAATTTAAAATGTAATTCTTCTAAACCTCACTAGATGGCGCTACATGGCTAAAATCTAAAATTTTTAATTTTTAATTGTTTAATTGCCAGTTGTGACTAGACGGTAAAAGCCATAAATTTGGACCAGGACTTTTCGGAAAGTAAATAATTTTTTTTTTGTTTTGATTTTTGTACCTTTTAAGTGGCAGAGTGGAGTGCAAAGTTACAAAAGGAGCGGTTCTACGATGGATGTCATTTTGTGCTTTTATTTTTATTTAACTTAATTGAAGCTGGAAGAAATCGGGGTTTGTTGAGATTTCCTAAGTTTTCCTTGGATTTCGTACAATCTTTCCTTAATTTTCTTTCTTTCTGGATTTCTTCGGAATTGCAGAGACTTCTAAAAATTATCTTGGATGTCCTACATTTCTTACTTCCTAAGAATTTCTCGGATTTCATAAGATTTTTTCGGATTTTTTAAGATTGTCAGATATTTTCTAGAATTTTCTAGAAGATTTTTTAAATTTCTTTCAATTTCTTGAAATTTGCAAGGATACCTATTTTTGGATTCCTAAGATTTTCTAGAATTTTTTACATTTCCTATTTCTTGAGATATTTTCGGATTTATGCATAAGATTTTTTGGATTTCTTCGGATTTGCTGATAAATAAATTTTTATTTGAACCTTATTGGTATACAAAGATTACTTTCTTTATGGAGAGCACCAGATAAGATTAGAATGTTTTGATTCGTAGTCATCATCAAAATGTTCGATAGTGAAAGTTGACGCGTTGATAACTTCAAATGGAATTGGAAAATTTCAAATACGACAAAGTAAATACAAGGTGAAACAAATTTCCGTATAGTTAAGTGCGATTTTTTAAATAAATTTGTTGTAGCAACAAGGAAGAAAATGAAGAAGTGGAAAACACTTCCATTTCGTACTTTGATTTGGTAAGAAAATTGTGTACCTACTACATATAAATGCTTTCATCACGCTTTTCTTTTCTAGTACAAATTTTCCACAAGATCAGACAAAATCTTACTCCTGATTGCGATTTTCCTCTGCGTTGTTAGCGGCGTCTCCGAGGCTTTATTTTCCATTGCTTTTGGAAAAGGAGCCGGAACGATCGCAAATTTTGGAGCCGAATTGTCGAACGCTGTTAACGAAACGGAAAGACATAAGGTGGAAGAGATTTTTCTGAAGAAAGCCAAAGATTTCGCCATCTTTACCGGATGTAATGGGATAATAATCGGTATTTCGTTTTACGTTGGTTCTTCGCTGTTCAACTACACCGCAATGAGACAGGTCGAATTTTTCCAATTAAAAACAAAAAATTCAAAAACTAATTTCAGACTTTGAAAATTCGGGAATTGTACTTTTATCGGGTGCTGAATCAGGATATAGCCTGGCATGACCGATCTTCCACGGGAGATTTTGCAAGCCGCATTACAGAGTAAGTAAACTTTAATTGAATCAACATCGATTAGATAAGCATTAGTCTTATCTCAGTCAGAATTTCGTTAAATTTTCTTCCAAATATTCTTAGCGACTTAAGAAAGATTCAAGACGGAATGAACGATAAAGCTGCCTTCACGATCTTCCACATCAGCGTTATCGCAACATCCGTGATCCAATCGCTTATTTTTGGCTGGAAACTGACGTTAGCCTGTTTGGCACCGTTTCCAATCTCGTTCTTCGCCATGACTTGCATTGGAAAGGTAAATTTTCGCAAAAATTATTCACACTCTGAAAAATAAAGTTGCAGCTTTCTGCACAACTGGCCCAAGACGAAGCTGAAGCCTGCGGAGAAGCAGGAAAGGTAGCCGACGAAGCGTTGACTTTAATTAAAACTGTGGTTGCGTTTAATGGACAAAAAGAAGAAGCCAAACGCTACGATAAGCTGCTCTTTGTGGCCATGAAAAACAACATCAAGCGGTATCTCTTCGTCGGACTCACCGCCGCAGTGACAAACTTTTTTATTTATTTTTGCGTTGCAATTTCCGTTTGGTACGGTGCACGTCTGATATTGAAAAGTCGAGCGGGCGAAGGCGATTATACCATCGAAAAATTAGTTACGGTTAGTTTCGATACCGCAGTTTGGATTATCTTCCTCTCATCCTCAGTTTTAGATCTTTAACGCCACCCTCTCCGCCACCTTTTATGTGGGAGCTACCACTCCATACTTGGCAACGTTCAATGCTGCAAAAGGTGCTGCCCATAAAGTATTCAGCGTTATCCAAGGTGAACCATCCATTAACCAGTCTTACGACAGTGGAATCAAAATTAACAAAATTAAAGGAAACATTCGATTCCAGAACGTTAACTTCAGTTATCCTGCCAGAAAGCAAGTCAAGGTAAATTTGAAAATGACTCTGCTTCCAAATGTTTACACTCATTGCAGGTTTTGAAAAATTTCAATCTCGCCATCAAATCTGGAGAGACCCTAGCGCTGGTTGGGAGCTCTGGTTGTGGAAAATCCACAATAATCCAACTCATCCAGAGATTCTATGATCCTTCAAGTGGGAACGTAAGTTTCGACCTCTCGGGCTGCCATAATTCCAGAAACAAACAGTTTTAGATTTTCATTGACGATAACGAAATCGACAGTTTGAATTTAACCATTTTGCGAAACCAGATTGGAACGGTTAGTCAGGAGCCTGTTCTGTTCGATGGAACCATTTCCGAAAACATACGACTGGGCAATTTGGATGCAACTCAATCTGAAGTGGAAGAAGCTGCAAAGAAATCAAATGCTCATGCTTTTATACTTTCCTTTCCTGCCGGTTATCAAACGGTGATTGGAGAACGTGGAACACAATTGTCTGGCGGACAGAAACAAAGAATTGCGATAGCAAGAGCCCTGGTGAAGAAACCATCGATTTTGCTGTTGGACGAAGCTACATCATCGTTAGATTCAACCAGCGGAGCTTTGGTGCAAAAAACTTTAGAAAGGGTAGTAACCAGTACTGAACCAGTGGATAGATCATGAGTTTTAATATTTTAGGTCAGCAAGGACTGTACCACCGTAATCGTTGGTCATAGAATTTCAACCGTCCGGAAAGCAGATCGAATTGTCGTTTTGGACGAGGGAACTGTGGTGGAAGAAGGTTCCCACGACGATTTGATGGCTCTCCAAGGAATTTATTACAATTTGGTTATAACGCAGTTATCTAAAAATGAAGACGAAGAAACTGTAAAAACAGAATTTGGTATGCAGCTACTTCGCCAAATGAGGAAGTTTTCAAATATTTTGAATTTCAGACCAGGAAGCTTCTTATGAGATATCACATAAAAGTAAGCTTGTACAGGAAGAAGATTCCAAAGCAGTTGATCTCAGTTTTGCTGCAGCAAAGCAAATTTTAATGGCGCACTTGTCTCCCAAGTGGTGTATGGTTCTTGGAATATTCCTTTCTATACTTATCGCTTCCTCAATGATCACTTCCAGTTTGGTGCTCGCGAAGAGTCTAGCGGTATTTAAAAGTATACTTTTTGGAGTGCCAGCTCACTTGATTAATTTTAGGTAATTTCCGGCAAAGATCCCCAAAGTGTCCTTAGCCAAACTAACAAATATTTCAGCTGTATTCTCTTGATTGGATTGGTGGTAGCAGTTGCAAACGTTTTTCAGGTACCAACGAAGGTAATATTCGGTTAACAGTATAATTTTTGGGTAGTCCTATTTGATAGGCATATCCGGAGAGCATCTGACCATGAGTCTAAGAAGTTCGATGTTCAAAAGTATTCTTCACCAAGAAATGGGGTGGTTTGACCAAACTGAAAATGGAGTTGGGTCTCTGGGCGCTCGACTGGCAGACGAACCATCCAGTGTGCAAAATGTAAGTACCTTCATTCTTAATCTTATCGGCTGCTCACTCCTCATCTCTTCAGGCAATAAGTTTATGCTCTGGTCCATTCTTAAACGCCATAACCATGTCAATTTTATTATTTTGTGTTGGATTTTATTTATCCTGGAAGCTCTTACTGGGATATTTCGCTTTTCTTCCATTTCTGATCATCCTGCTGTACACGGAGCAGAAAATTTTGGTAGAAGAAAATAGAAAAAATATGGTTGTGCTGGAACAATCGACCAAGGTTTGTATCTGTCCAACAATCCCATTCAAATAATGACGCCTGCCCTCTCAGCTCGCCGTTGAAGCCATAACCAACGTTCGAACTATAGCATCCTTGGCCATGGAAAAGTACTTCCATAACCAGTACGTAGCCATACTGCAAGAAAACAAAACTCTAACCATACGGAATATCCATATCCAAGGATTAGTTTACGGATTAGCGAGAAGCTCTCTGGCTGTTTCTTACATAATCGCCTTCTACTACGGCGCTCACGTGTTAAAAGCTAACCAAGCGGGTGCGGTTGCTGTGATAGGGTAAGCATTAAGCGTCACAACCCAGGTGACATCCAAACGTCTTTTCAGTCTTTCGCAGATTTTCATAATAAGCATGTCGATCCTGATGACCACCGTGGCGTTTTTACCAAACTTAACCAAAGGATTTGTTGCTTGCAACCAAATTAACGCATTGTTAAACCGGATCCCAAAAATCAAATGTTCTGAAGATAAAAACCAGTTAGAACAGATTGAAGGAGACTTAGAGTACAAAGGAGTCACGTTTTCGTATCCAACCCGACCAGATGTTACCATTCTGGATGGCTTGGATCTCAGCGTTTTGAAAGGCAAAACAGTGGCTTTGGTCGGACCTAGTGGATGTGGGAAATCCACCATCGTTCAGTTACTCGAGCGGTTCTACGATTCCAGTTCGGGTCAAATCACTTTCGGTGAGGAAGACATCACAGGACTAAACTTAAGTTCTCTAAGATTACGATTGGGAATCGTCATGCAGGAACCAAACTTATTTAGCAGGACCATTGAAGAAAACATTGGTTACGGAAGAATTGAAAGGGTAGTTTCGAGAGAAGAGGTTGTGGACGCCGCTAGAACAGCCAACATTCATAACTTCATTTCGACTTTGCCATTGGTAAGTTTGTGTTTGTTAAACTTCCGCTGAATTTGTTTGATTTTTCGGGATTGTTTAAGGGATACTATACTATGTTAGGGGAAAAAGGAACGCAGCTCTCCGGTGGTCAAAAACAAAGAATTGCGATTGCCAGGGCCTTATTGCGAAATCCAGAAATTTTGTTGTTGGACGAAGCCACTTCAGCGCTGGACGCGGAAAACGAAAAGGTTTAAAAGCAGGATTATACTTTCGGGTTATTATTTTTTAACTACATCAACTGTAGGTTGTTCAGGAAGCGTTAAATCGTGCAAAGAGAGACCGAACGTGCATCGTTATCGCCCATAGACTGAACACCATTGTCGATTCCGATGTTATTGCTGTAATAAATGAAGGAAAAATAGCCGAAAAGGGCAATCACCAAGAATTGATGAACACGAAAGGGTTATATTGGAAATTGTACACCAAACAACATCAGGCATAAGATTTTACCGACCACCTGTACAGATTTAGTGCGGTAATTTTTACAGTGTAGAAGAGAGCAATAAGAAAGAAGGGGAAAATTTGAAATAAAAAATATAATATAATAAAATAATTTTGGTTTTTTGGGGATGAAAGAGTTTTTAACGCTCTTTCCTTGAGTCAGTAAGCGGGAAAGGGGGTTTTTGTATTATTTAAATAATAAATTGATTTTTCGGTACTAACTCAAGAACGGTATCAGATATTAAAAAAATTTAAAGTAAAATATTTTTTTATCGCTCGACATTTTTTCCATCTTGAAGATTTTTGATATCTTCCACCGTTTTCGAGTTATACGAGATGATGAACCTGCGGGGGGGTCTGTACTGGAAGTTATACAACTTACAGCAACAGCATTGATTTCATTATATTTATGTATTTTGTTTCAATAAAGCTTATTTTGCAAACCCGCACTTATATCGTTTTACCGCTAAACTTCGAACTTTTATGTGAACTTCACTTGTATTTATTTTTTATCAAATACTCAAGTATTTAGATAAGAAACCAGTAAAAAACATTACTTCTACTTTAGCTGCCGGGTTTACTAGAAACTGTGGGATTTTAAATTTTATTTAACAAAATATGGACTTGGAAGACTGCAGGTACGAAAAAATCGAAACAAAAAATGAGGAAAAATACGAATTTCGTCCAGTTTCCTATTTCGAGTTGGTAACAAATCTAAAAACATTTAAGTTCATTTTTAAGTTTTTATTTTAGTATAAATTTTCAACAAATTTTGATAAACTACTTTTAATGGTGGCTGTTCTGTTGGGTGTCGGAAGTGGCATTGCAGAGGCCTTATTTATTGTAATCCTTGGACGATGCGTTGGTACAATTGCCAATTTTGAAAATAATTTATTGACTGCCGTAAACAAAACTGACAAACTTAAAGTGGAAGAAAATTTTCAGCACAGAGCTAACGAGTTTGTTATTTTTACTTGTGCGGTTGCTGTAGCAATCTTTTTAGCTACTTACATATCTACATCCCTGTTTAATTATACAGCCCTGAAGCAGGTGCGTATTTTTTGTTATAACAAAACAAAGTATAAAAGTGTGAGTTTAGGCATTCAAAATTCGGGAATTGTACTTTCATAAAGTGTTAAATCAAGATATCTCTTGGCACGATCGAATTTCCTCGGGAGATTTTGCAAGCCGCATTGTCGAGTAAGCAATAATAATTTTTATTAATCTAATAATTAATTAGATAAGATAGGTAGACACTTAACCCCAATTACTTTTGACTGAGTTGTAACGAATTTATTAACAAATTAAATTTATTCAAATATTATGCAAGTAACACACCCCTTCTTGGCACAAATAAAAAAAAAAGTTGCGATATATTTTTTTTGTTTTTTTTTCCGGCTCAGTTTCTTAATTTTAGCGATTTACAGAAGATCCAAGAAGGCATAAATGATAAGGCGGCAATAGCGGTTATTCAGCTTAGCATAATTGTAGTTAGCGCACTTCAATCGCTCATCATTGGCTGGAAATTGACTCTGGTATGTTTGCTATCGATCCCAATCTCCTTTCTGATGATGGCTTTTATTGGAAAGGTAAACAATTACTTACGAAAAATTCACCCAATTCACCCAAAACAAAATTGTAGCTCTCCACGAAACTGTCCATAGACGAAACGGAAGCATACGGAAGAGCAGCAAAAGTAGCGGAGGAAACGTTGACTTACATCAAGACGGTAGTCGCTTTTAACGGACAAAGACATGAAATTAAACGCTACGACAAATTTCTCTTGTTTGCCAAGAGAAACAACATCAAACGATATTTTTTTATTGGGCTAACCAACGGCGTCACCAATTTTTTTGTTTGTTTTGGGATGGCTCTCAGTTTATGGTGCGGTGTTCGTTTGTTAATGCAGGAAAGTGAAGATTACGGTATCGACAGAATTGTAATAGTGTACAACAGCGTATGGACGTTAACCCATAACATTGGAGCTACGACTCCTCTTTTGGTATTGTTCAATGCCGCCAAGGGAGCGGCTACAAAAATCTTCAGCGATATAGACAGTCAACCGTTTATTAACCAATCCTATACAAAGGGAACTATACTAACTTTAAAAGGAAACATCAGTTTTAGAGATGTCAGCTTCAGTTATCCTGCCAGACCAGAAATGGAGGTAACAAAGGCATTTTTTTAAATCGAAAATTAATTTTGTAATTTTACAGATATTAAAAAACTTCAATTTAGAAATAAAGGCTGGGGAGACGGTTGCGTTAGTTGGTAGCTCAGGTTGTGGAAAATCAACTGTAATTCAATTGATCCAACGCTTTTACGATGTTTCTCGAGGCCAGATCTGCTTAGATGGAAACGACATTAAAATCCTTAATTTGAAAACTGTGCGCGATAAAATAAGTGTGGTAGGTCAAGAACCTGTATTATTTGACGGTACTATAGCCAAAAATATAAAATTGGGGAGATCAAGTGCAACACGAGCCGAAGTCGAGGAAGCTGCCAAAAAATCTAATGCTCACTCATTCATACAGTTCTTTACCGATGGATACCAAACGGTTATAGCTCAATTGTCTAAAGGTCAAAAGCAAAGAATTGCGATTGCAAGGGCACTGGTACGAAAACCAGCCGTTTTATTGTTGGATGAGGCTATATCCGAATTGGACCAAATCACGTTAGACGAAGTAACAGGAAGAACTGCATGAGAGGAAAGCAAGACAACATTTTAATTTGTACATAATTTCAGATAAGTCAGGACTGCACTACGGTAATCGTATCAAGTCGGTTGTCGACCATTCGAAAAGCCAATCGAATTGTTGTTCTAGAAAATGGAACCGTAGTCGAAGAAGGTTCTCATGATGAGTTAATGTTAGTCAAGGGTTCATATCATAAATTAGTAGCAACTCAATCGACGGAAGATGGTGAGCACAGTTAAAAAAATTAGCTTGGGACTGATTTGAAATTTCAGAAACAACCGCAGAGGTCAAAGAACATCCAGAAAATATGATCAGGTTTAAGGTACTATTGTATGGTAGTTATTTTGCTTCTGTCTAATGGTATATATTTCATTACAGGAAGACCAAGATAAGAAAAGGGTTGACTTTAAGTTGGCAACCGTCAAGAAGATTTTGAATACAAATTTGTCTTCAAAATGGTGCATGGTTGCTGGAATACTCTGTTCCATGGCTTACATATTTAGCGCAACAGGTTGTCTTTACCTTCTAGGCAAAAGTTTAGCAGTAAGTTTCTATCAATCTTCAAAAACCCCGCTCTCGAACTGTGATTTAAACAGACAAAGTTAGCTGCTATATATAATATTTTACTGGTTCCTATTTTTTTAAGGTGATGACCGGTGTGAATGCGAAACATATCATAACCCAAGTGAACATATACTCCGGATGTATTCTTGGTTTAGCTCTAATTGTCGGCCTTGCCTCGGTATTTCAGGTAGGAGAAGTACAATTTGTTAAAACAATGTTCACCGCTTGGGTAGTCGTATTTTATAGGAATAGCTGGCGAAAATTTAACAGTGAATTTGAGACATTCCATGTTCAAATCAATGGTTCATCAAGATATGGAATGGTTTGATCAAAAGGAGAATGCAGTCGGATCTTTGGGTGCTCGACTGGCAGGTGAGCCATCCAGCGTACTAAACGTAAAATTTTAAAATAATTATTTCAGTTTTCTTTCAACTTTTATTTTTAGGCAATCAGTTTCTGCGCAGGAGCGTTCGTTAATGCTATAGCTGCGATGTTTTCGTTATTTATAGTTGGGGTTTATCTCTGTTGGAAGCTCCTCTTGGGTTCTTTGGGTTTTATTCCAGTTTTGCTAGTTTTGCTGTACTTGGAACAAAAAGTACTAGTTGAAGCAAATCGAAAAAGTACCGAAGTAATGGAACGGTCGACCAAGGTTTGCACTGAGACCACACGAGGATTGTATAAACCTTAACAATTTTCCAGTTGGCTGTAGAAGCAATAACCAACGTTCGCACTGTTGCCTCGCTGGCAGTCGAAAAAACTTTCCATAATCTGTATAGATTGAGACTGAAACTCTACAAAAGCGTAACTATACGAAATATCCATATACAAGGTGTTGTCTACGGTTTCTCCAGAAGTGCATTCCCGCTTTCTTATATAATATCATTGTACTATGGAGCATACCTGATTAGAAATAATGAAACTAATGCAGCTACTGTTATAGCGTAAGCAGAACTCTTTTTATTCCACTTATACGATAACTTTTCAAATTTATAGTTTGACCGAAATGTTTGTGGTTTATTTATGGCTGATTACCTATTCTCTAGTTTACTTTTCAAATATGACCAGGGGTTTTGTTGCCTGTAATCAGATACACGAGCTGCTGACCCTTAAACCGGAAACGAAGATTTCGTCCAATACTAAACTCGCAGAACCAACGGTGACATATCAAACTTTTTCTTTACCACATCAAAGCAATATTTTGTAGATTAACCAAGATATACAGTATACAGGCCTATCGTTTTCGTATCCAACCCGGCCGGATGCAAAAGTTCTAGACGGATTCGATTTGTCCGTACCGAAAGGAAAAACGGTAGCTCTAGTAGGTCCTAGTGGGTGTGGAAAGTCTACCGTAATTCAGTTACTGGAACGATTTTACGATTGCGACTTTGGATGCATCACCTTTGCAGGTAGAGACATATACGAAGAAAATTTAACTGCACATCGATTCCGTATCGGAATTGTAATGCAGGAACCCAATTTATTCAGCCGGACAATTGGGGCAAACATAGCTTTTGGAAATATTGGGAAACAAGTTTCAAAGGCCAGAATAATCGCAGCCGCCCAGAAGGCAAACATTCACAACTTCATCACAAGTTTGCCGTTGGTAAGTTTGTTTAAATTGCCTAAAGCTGTTTGACTACTCAAGGTTCTCAGGGTTACGAAACCGTTCTTGGGGAAAGAGGAACTAATCTGTCTGGCAGTCAAAAGCAAAGAATTGCCATTGCCAGAGCGTTGGTGCGGAATCCAGAAGTACTGCTGCTCGACGAAGCCACTTCCGCTCTCGATGAGGAGAGCGAAAAGGTAAGATTCGGCATTGTTGAGATATTTGCAAGCTAGTTTTCATTTTAGGCTGTGCAAGAAGCTCTGAATAAAGCTAGGAAAAGACGAACTTGCATAGTGATCGCTCACAGACTGAAGACAATAATTGATTCTGATTTAATCGTCGTAATTAACAAAGGTAAGGTTGCCGAAAAAGGAACTCATCAGGAATTGATGAACCTACAGGGGATGTATTGGAATCTGTACAACTTGCAACAAAAATCTTAAGTGTTTTATGTACAAAATTTTGTTTGAAATACAGAACCATTGTAATATTATTTCCTTATTCCACTCGTTCACTACATAAATCCAGTTAGGTATTACTCGGTATTGCTTGGTATTACTCGGTATTACTCCGATACCGCTACTATTAAATAAAGCGAATTACTAAATCCATCCCTGTTCATTTTAATTTTAATAAGCTTACAAATGATTATAGCTATATTATTATATAGTATTAAATAAGATTAGATAAGAACGGCAAATAATGAGGCAATTGCGACTACAAAACTATCTCGTTTACATTTTTAACTTATAATTGGATTATGGAGTTGAAAGACTACAAGTACGAACAAGTAAAAAGAAAAACTAACGAGAAAGATGAAAATCTTTCCGTTTCTTATTTCAAACTGGTAACAAAATTGCGAAAAATTAAATACACCTATTGAAGTTTTTCTTTCAGTATAAATTTTCCACAAATTCTGATAAGCTTTTGTTGGGATTGGCTGTTCTGTCGGGTGTCGTGAGTGGTCTTTTCGAGACGCTTTTCTTTGTTATTCTTGGGCAAGGAATTGGAGCAATTGCAAATTTTGGAAATGATTTGTTGAATGCAGCGAACGAAACCGAAGAACTGGAAGTGGTGGAAATTTTTGAACAAAAAGCTAATAAGTTTGCTACTTTTAACCTGGTTGTTTCTGTGACAATTTTTTTCGCAACCTACATTTCCACGTCCCTGTTCAACTATACAGCCATGAAACAGGTTCGCATTTATTTTTTTACAGACCCAATACCACAAAATTGGTTTCAGGTATTCAAAATTCGGGAGTTATATTTTTCTCAAGTTTTGAACCAGGATATATCTTGGCATGATGAAGTTTCGACGGGGGATTTTGCGAGCCGCATTGTAGAGTCAGTAGTATTAATATAATTTATAACAGTAAATTTTGTAACAAGTACTTTCTTGACCACCGTGACGATACACCACTGGTACGGGCTGCTAATATTTAGTTAGTTATAATAGTAGGGAAGATCTGGGCTAGCTCGCTTCTGGGGTAAATTGTACCACTTATGCACAATTTATTCAAAATTTTATTTTGAAACTCACAATGTGTTTTTCGGTTTTAGCGATTTACAAAAAATTCAAGAAGGAATAAATGATAAAGCGGCATTAGCATTAATTGAAGTTACCATAATTGTAGCTACTGTCGTTCAGTCCTTCGTCATTGGTTGGAAACTGGCTCTAGCCTGTTCGGTATCAATACCTCTCTCGTTTCTAATGATCCACTACATTGCAAAGGTAAATAAATAGATTTTAAATCACTTATCCAGTTTGAAACAAAATTGTAGTTTACCATAAAATTATCCCAAGAGGAAACGGAAGCATACGGAGAAGCAGGAAAAGTAGCGGACGAAACGTTGACTTACATAAAGACAGTTGTTGCTTTTAACGGACAGAGTGAACAAATGAAACGCTACGACAAATTCCTCTTGTTTGCCAAAAAAAATAACATTAAGCGATATTTTCTTATCGGTTTTGCCAACGGCGTTACGCATTTCCTTGTATACTTTGCAATGGCTGTCGGTTTATGGTACGGGGCTCGTTTGATAATGGAAGGACAGGAATTCGGAATTGAGAAAGTTGTCATGGTGTATAACAGCATAATTGTGGCCAACTATTACATTGGAGGTTTGAATCCCTTTCTGGCATTGTTCAATACCGCAAAGGGAGCTGCTACAAAAATCTTCAGCGTCATAGAAAGTCAACCAATCATCAACCAATCGTACAATGCAGGAACTAAAATAAATGAACTAAAAGGAAACATTAGTTTTAAAAATGTTAGCTTTAGTTATCCTGCCAGACCGGAAGTGGAGATTTTAAAAAATTTCAGTTTAGAAATAAATTTGGGAGAGACAGTAGCTTTGGTCGGTAGTTCTGGTTGTGGAAAATCCACCATAATCCAATTGATTCAACGCTTTTATGATGCTGACCAAGGCCAGGTGAGTGCCCATATGGTACAAACGCAACGACGGCTTGGAGTTTACGGTTTCAGATCTGCTTAGATGGAAACAACATTAAAAACTTTAATTTGAAAACCGTACGAGATCGTATTGGGATGGTAGGCCAAGAACCTGTGCTGTTCGATGGAACCATCGCCGAAAACATAAAATTGGGAAAATTAAGTGCAACACAAACCGAAGTCGAAGAAGCCGCTAGACAATCTAATGCCGACTTGTTCATAGATTTTTTTCCCGATGGATACCAAACTGTTATAGGGGAACGCGGAACCCAATTGTCTGGAGGTCAAAAGCAAAGAATTGCTATTGCAAGGGCGCTGGTGCGAAAACCAACGATTTTGTTGTTGGATGAGGCTACATCGGCGTTGGATTCCAAAAGCGAGTCCACAGTGCAAACTACTTTAGATGAAGTAACCGAAAAGAAGGAAGGGAAAGCAGAACTGTAAGAAATTTTAAATTTTAGGTAAGCAAAGGCTGCACTACGATAATCGTAGCACACCGGTTGTCAACCATTCGACAAGCAAATCGAATTGTTGTTTTGGAAAATGGCAGGATAGTAGAGGAAGGTTCTCACGATGATTTAATGTTGCTCAAAGGAACCTATCACGATTTAATCGTAACTCAATTAACATGTACTGGCGATGATGGCGAAGATAGGAAAGAATCTATGCCTGGTAAAGATTTATTTAAAAAATTTATGTGGATAATATTTTTAAAATTTCAGAAACAAACCAGGCGAAGGAGGAACAGCTACAGGAAAGTATTTTGAAGCCCAAGGTATGGTGGAACCGATGCATGGTGTACTTTTGTCGATATTTTTATGTAAATATTTTTGCAGGAAGACCAAGCTAACACAAG
Organism: Cantharis nigra; assembly: GCA_958510845.1. Taxonomy (NCBI): domain Eukaryota; kingdom Metazoa; phylum Arthropoda; class Insecta; order Coleoptera; family Cantharidae; genus Cantharis; species Cantharis nigra. The sequence goes on from OY294029.1 coordinate 1,118,741, forward strand.
AATCGACTATAATTTGGCAACCGTATGGGAGATTTTAAAAACAAATTTGTCTCCAAAATGGTGCATGATCGTTGGAATAATTTGTTCAATTGGCCATATAGTTTGCACAATTGGTTCTAGTTTATGCATTGGAAAAAGTTTAGTCGTAAGTCACTATCAGTACACATTCTAAATGCCACTAGCTTTTGTGTTTTTAGTGTAAATTTTTACACTAACAGTTTTAATCAAGTGTAATGAGTATTCACTAAAGTTTATTAAAAATTTAGTGTGAAAATAGAATGAAAATTATATTCGTTTACACTATTCTACGTATACATTAGATAAAGGTAGTTTAAGAAATACATTAAATAGAGTATTTAGTTCCTTGCTGATCAAGCGTTAAAAGGCATTTCCTATTTGATTTACAAAAAAAAAAAAAATTAGATGATTTCCTGTGGATCTGTAAATCTGTTTTACTGTTTTTTTTTGCAATTTTTTTAAGATAATGGCTGCTGTTGATACCGAATACGTGATAAGCCAAGTGAACATATACTCCTGCTGTATTCTGGCTTTAGGTCTAACCCTATGTGTCGCCTTCGTGTTTCAGGTATGAAAACCTATCTGGTTCAAACTAGAATCACGTTTTGTGTAGTCGTACCTTATAGGGATAGCCGGCGAAAATTTAAACATAAATTTGAGAAGATCCATGTTTGAAGTTATGATATCTAAAGATATGGAATGGTTCGATCGAAGCGAGAATGGGGTCGGATCGTTGGGTGCTCGATTAGCAGGCGAACCATCCAGCGTTCAAAACGTGAGTCTGCTTGTTCAAAAGATAATATTACCTTCACAAATTTCTTTATATTCAGGCAATAAGTGTATGCTCTGGATCTGTCATTAATGTTACAACAGCAGTGTTATTATTGTTTGTCATTGGATTGTATCTATGTTGGAAGCTGCTGTTGTGTTCTTTATGCTTTATTCCAATTTTGGTTATTCTACTCTTCGTGGAACATAAACTCTTGGTCGAAGAAAACAGAAAGGGTATGGAAGTAATGGAACAATCATCCAAGGTTTGCAATAATCCAAAAGAGTCTTCTGATAAACTGCAATCATTTTTCAGTTGGCTGTAGAAGCAATAAGCAACGTTCGTACAGTTGCATCGCTGGCTATAGAAAAAACCTTTCATAACCTTTACATGTTGAAACTGCAGTCGTACAAGAGCCTTATGGTGCGAAATATTCACATGAAGGGTTTGGTTTACGGTCTCTCCAGAAGTGCATATCCGCTTTCATACATAATAACTGTGTACTATGGAGCATACCTGATTAAAAATAGAGAAACGGATGCAGCTACTGTTATAGCGTAAGAAGAAGCCTTTTCTATCACACATACATAACTTTTAAAAAAAATTTATAGTTTGACTGAAATTTTTGTAACCTTCCTATGGTTTATTACATTTTCCCTGGTACAGTTTTCCAATATTAACAGAGGTTTCGTAGCCTGTAATCAGATACATGAGTTTATTAACAGGATTTCGGAAACGAAAGTTCCTCCCAAGACCCAAATCGAAGCAGCACTGGTGATTTATCAAATCTTGTTTTACCATAAAATATACTTTTTTGTAGTTTAACGAAGATATACACTATAGGGACCTATCCTTTTCGTATCCGACCAGGCCGAATACAAAAATACTCGACGGATTCGATTTGTCGGCACTGAAGGGAAGAAAGGTAGCACTGGTAGGCTCTAGTGGGTGTGGAAAATCTACCGTAATTCAGTTATTGGAGAGATTTTACGTTCCGGACTCGGGCCGTATAACGTTCGGGGATCAGGATATTTGTGCAACTGATTTGGATACTCATCGATTTCGTTTGGGAATTGTAATGCAAGAACCTAATTTATTCAGCAGGACAATTGGGGAAAACATTGCTTATGGAAATATTGAGTCAGAAGTTTCAAAGGCAGAAATTATAGCAGCGGCCCAAATGGCAAATATTCACAATTTTATCACGAGCCTTCCGTTGGTAAGTTAGCTGCAGTTAACTGTGAGTTGTCTAACGACGAAGCCTTTAGGGTTACGAAACCGTCCTTGGAGAGAAAGGAACACAGCTGTCTGGTGGCCAAAAGCAAAGAATTGCGATTGCGAGAGCGCTGGTGCGAAATCCAGAAGTGCTGCTTCTCGACGAAGCTACTTCCGCTCTTGATGTAGAAAGTGAAATGGTAAGCTGGGAGATATTCTTGAGAGATTTGCTTAGCAGATTTTGTTTTAGGCTGTCCAAGAAGGTCTGAATAAGGCCAAGGAGGAAAGGACCTGTATAGTGATTGCTCACAGACTGAAAACAATAATTGATTCTGATTTAATTGTGGTAATTAATAAAGGCAAGGTTGCCGAACAGGGTAGTCATCAGGAATTGATGAACCTGCAGGGGATATATTGGAATCTGTACAACTTGCAACAAAAATCTTAAGTGTTTTATGTACAAAGTTTCGTTTGAAATACAGAACCATCACGTGACCGAAATATTATTTCCTTATTCCACTCGTTCACTACATAAATCCAGTTAGATATTACTCGGTATTACTCGGTATTACTTGGTATTAAACAGAGAGTTTATCATGAATAACCAATCCATCTTCAGTTTCTCAAAATCTATTCAAAATATAGTTTTTATTATATAAATCCATCTCTATTAAATTAAGTATGAATAAACATTTTAATAATGAAACTGTTTACACCAATATAATAAATTAGTACGACGTCGCAAAGTAATAAAAGATTAAATCTTTTAATTTTTTTAAATTTTTAAATTAAATAATAACTGAAATAAAAAATTAAAAGATTTTATCTTTTATTACTTTGCGGAGTCGTACTAATTTGTTATACACTGTAAAAATAGGTTGCTATATTCAAGTCCGAAAAGTAAAACAATTTTTTTTGAAAAATTTATATAACTGTAAAACAGCAATAAAAATTACGTAATAAAAATTATATATTAAGTAACATTTGTTACTCATTTTGGTAATGATGTTAGTAATCGTTCTCTAATCTCTAGTATACTATATATATGTACTATATTACATAATTTATTGTTAGAATGAGAAATACTATATATAATTATTAGAATCACAATATTATTAAGTACTTTTTTCTTAACCCTAGAGGGGTAGAAGGGAGAAATACAAGTTTCAAAAGTGGCTAGCGCCTCCTGTATTGCAGTTACAAAAAAATTACTTTAACATTTTTTATCCGTCATTGTGTGTAGAAAAAGAAACAGAATAATATTGAAATAAATTAATAATTTTTTGTTACTTAACATAGGAAAATGAGAAAAAAAACATAAAAAATGCAAAAATAAACTTTTTTACCAAAAGTGCTTTTCAGGTAAAATTTTAGGGTGATGAACTAAACACACGGTGGGGTGCGCACAAACCCCGCGTACTCCTCTAGGGTTAATAACCCTCAATAGATCGTAATTATTTTTGTAACGTCGGTACCTAGACAACCAGCATTGCCACAACACATGGAACAGTATGGTGGTGTAGGTTAGGAAGCAGTGAACGTGTGCATTTTTTAGGTTATTGTTATATTTGTTGTTATTTGTTTAAGGTTGTTAAGAAGAAAATCGAAGTTTTTGAAATTTTTACAGTATATTGTTTGCATATGGAGAAAATTTTGACGAAGTTTAAATTTAATCTCAGTGCTGTGCGGTAGATTTCCTGAATTTGATGCAAGTCTTCGAAATGCCGCCCCAATGCGGCAGCCGCCTCTCCGCATCATAGCACGGCACGGCCCTGCTTAACCCTTTCAGACCCTAATTATGAAAAAAATTCAACATGTGCATTTGTTTGATTTTACACAAAAATTTGTTTAAACCTATGTCCTCAGGGGAGGACGCTGTGTCTGAAAGGGTTAATCTTGTTTTTAGTTATCGAGACAGGGCCGTATTTAAGATCTGCAGACCACTAGGCTGAATCTGTTGTGGGGGCTCTACTGGTTTTCTTTTTTTTAGAATTAATTGTTATTTTAAGCTAATCTCAGCTAAATTCAAGATAAAAATGGATTGCGACACAAGTAAATTTTTACGTTATATCAGTAGATTTTTTTTATTTTGAAATTTTTTATTAAAATTGAAAATTTCGAACAGGTTTTTTTGTGGTGCGGCTCTAAAGGTTGCAGCCTAGGTAGCCTGCGCGTAAATACGGCTCTGTATCGAGATAAAAAAAATGAATTGAAGGTCATGATCTCGGCAATCAGAAATGCCAGCATTATCAAAAATTGCAAAAATATTTATGAAAGTCTTATAAATAAGTATACCAAACTTCAAAAAAGTTATGTTTTTAGTTCCTTAGAAAATTAAATTGTTATTCTAAAAAATAGTCCGATTCCGTAATCTATTAATTTGTACTATTTTTTAGAATAACAATTTAATTTTCTAAGGAACTAAAAACATAACTTTTTTGAAGTTTGGTATACTTATTTATAAATATTTTGGCGATTTTTGGTAATGCTGACATTTTTTATTGTATCTTGGACATACTTTATCTCGATAACTAAAAACAAGATCAAGTTAAAACTTCGCCAAAATTTTTTTATTGTGCAAATAATATAATGTAAAAATTTCAAAAACTTCTCATCATCCTTTTTAACAACCTTAAGGGGTTAGGCCACTCTAGCGGCTGAAAAAATATGGTTTTTTGGCGATTTTTTTTCAGAAAAACTACGAAATAAATCTTGATTACAAAAAGGGTGTTTATCATACATATAATTTTTTTTGAAGTGATTACTTTCAAAATGGCGGCTGTGCAGCGTTTTTGCGATAACGTCTTTTCCACAAGCAGCTCCTGTAATTTTTGAATTATTATGAGCAAATAATTTTTTTCCGATTATATAATATACGTAACAACGGCTATGGAAGTACTTAGGATTTTTTTGTAATCCCGATTTATTTTGTAGTTGTTCTGAAAAAAGTATAAAAAAAACTATTTTTTTTGTCTATCGAGTGGCCTAACCCCTTAAAATAAAGAATTATTATTTATTATTAAACTATTATTTATAAATTTGTGTTATCGAATACATTACAATCTACTTTTTGTTATTAATGCCGAATACATTTTTACTTATAACAACTAACATTTCCTTAAAAATAAATGTTATTAAAAGCAAGTAACATTTTATTACAGCCTATAGCAAAAATTTTTTTTACTGTTAGAAATAAATTTTCTTTGTTTTTTAGAGTGTAAGCTTTTTAATTTTTCAATGTCTCGAGCACTTACTGGGAAAGATTAGATAACAAAGTCATATAATAAAACGTAAATATAACATAAATTGCAAAATTCACTTGTACTTGAACACAAGCGTCTGAATATGGAGCAGAAAGACTACAAGTACGAAAAAGTGAAAATAAAAGATGAGGAGAAACATGAAGATCTTTCGGTTTCTTATTTTCAACTGGTAACAAAATTTGGAAAAATTAAACGCAGAGATTTAAGTTTTTCTTTCAGTATAAATTTTCGACAAATGTTGATAAAATTTTGATGGGGGTGGCTGTTCTGTTTGGTGTCGTGTGTGGTTTTTCCGAAGCGTTTTTCTATGTTGTTGTTGGACGTTACGTTGGAACAGTTGCTAATTTTGGAAACGATCTGTTGAACATTGTTAACGAAACGGAAAAGCTTGAAATGGTGGAAATTTTTGAACATAAAACAAATCAGTTTGCTATTTTTAATGTTCTTGTTTCTATCACAATTTTTTCTGCAACTTACATTTCTACGTGCCTGTTCAATTATGTAGCAATGAAACAGGTTCGTATTTACTTTTTTTCAATAAGCGAATGACAAAAGAGTTGGTTTTAGGTTTTCAAAATTCGGGAGTTGTATTTTTCTCAAGTATTATATCAGGATATATCTTGGCACGATCAAATATCGACGGGGGATTTTGCGAGCCGCATTGTTGAGTCAGTAGTATTAAAAATAGGAAAATTTTATAATGGCTATTAGTTCTGAGTTTAAAACGAATGCAATACCATTTTTAAATTTTAATACTGAGCTCACACAATAATTTTAAATATGAAGTTATAGTTTGACCCCTTAGCCGTTACCGTTACAATATTGCGTAAAGCAATTGATTAAGTCCTAAAAAAATTATTTAGTAGATATAAAATGAGATTGTAAGTTTATCGTAGAGAATAATTTTAATAATTTCTTTCTTTATTCGGCATCCCCTGGTTTAGCATAAGCTGTATTTTGAAAAATCAATATTTTCTCTACCCTTCTCATTTTGTGAATCCCATGATCAATTTCTTATTTTTAGCGATTTACAAAAGATTCAAGAAGGCATCAACGAGAAAGCTGCTCTAGCATGCATTCAAGCTGCCATCATTACGACTGCCATAGTTCAGGCCTTCCTCATTGGTTGGGAACTAACTCTAGCTTGCTTAGTGTTACTGCCCATCTCATTTTTGACGATCCACTTCATTGGAAAGGTACACAGATTTTAAAACACTCACCCGATCTGAAACATAAATTTTAGCTTTCTACGAAATTGTCCAAAGAGGAAACGGAAGCAAACGGAGAAGCAGGAAAAGTAGCGGACGAAACGTTGACCAACATCAAGACCGTGGTAGCTTTTAGCGGACAACGTGAAGAATTGAAACGTTACGATAAATTACTCTTGTTTGCCATGAAAAATAATATCAAGCGATATTTCTTTATTGGTTTAACAACTGGGGTCGCATATTGCTGTGCCCTTTGCGGACAGGCTGTCGGTTTATGGTACGGTGCACGTTTGCTAATCCAAGGACGAGAAGGTGGTGAAGATACCTACAGTATTGAAGCAATCGTTACGGTATATAATAGCATAATGGTGGCGACTTTTTACATGGGAAGTTTGAGTCCTTTTTTCGCAGCGGTTAATACCGCAAAAGGAGCGGCTTCAAAAATCTTCAGCGTTATTAAAAGCCAACCGTTCATCAACAAATCGTACAAAACAGGCACAAAAGTAACTGAACTAGAGGGAAATATCAGTTTTAAGAATGTGGATTTTAGTTATCCTAGCAGACCTGATGTCCAGGTAATGGAACTGTTTCGGAAATCGGTGGTTTACTTATTCACTTTTGCAGATTTTAAAAAATTTCAGTTTAGAAATAAAATCGGGAGACACGGTAGCTTTGGTCGGTGGCTCTGGTTGTGGAAAATCCACCATTATCCAATTGATTCAACGATTTTACGATGCTGATCAAGGCCAGATTTGCTTAGATGGAAACGAAATTAAAAACCTTAATTTGAAAACAGTGCGAGATCATATTGGCATGGTTGGTCAAGAACCTGTGTTATTCGATGGAACTATTGCCGAAAATATCAAATTTGGACAGTTGAGTGCCACCCAAGCCGATATCGAAGAAGCCGCTAGGAAATCTAATGCTGACTCGTTCATAACTTCATTTCCAGATGGATACCAAACGATTACAGGGGAACGTGGAACCCAAATGTCTGGAGGTCAAAAGCAAAGGATTGCTATAGCCAGGGCTCTGGTACGAAAACCAACGATTTTGTTGTTGGATGAGGCTACATCGGCGTTGGATTCCAAAAGTGAATCCATAGTCCAAGCCACTTTAGACGAAGTAATTGCAAGAAGGAAGAAGTGGAAAAACTACAAAACTAAAAATTTTTGAAATTTTAGGTAAGCAAAGGCTGCACTACGATAATCGTGGCTCACAGGTTGTCCACTATTCGGCAAGCAAATCGGATCGTTGTTTTGGATAATGGGAGGTTAGTCGAGGAAGGTTCTCATGATGAGTTAATGTTGCTCAAAGGAGCTTATCACAATTTGGTTGTAACTCAATTATCGAGTGAAGGTGGAGATTATTCCAAAGAATCTGATCATGGTAAGAATTTATTTAAAAATTATAAGCGGGAACTATTTTGAGATTTTAGAAACAACGGAGGAAAAGGAAGAACAACCACAGGAAAAAATTATCACGACCAAAGTATGGCGAAGAGGAAGTATTTTTCTTCAGTTATTAATACAAATGTAATTGTAGGAAGTACAAATTAAGGAAACAGTAGATTACAAATTGGCAACCGCCTGGAGTATTTTAAGAGCAAATTTGTTTCCACGATGGTGCATAATTATTGCATTACTTTGTTCAATGAGTCATGTGATTTCCACAATAAGTACCGGTTTAATTATGGGAAAGGGTTTATCCGTAAGTTTTAGTAATAAAATAATTATGTACGAGTACGTCATATTAATGATTTTGTTCATTATATTGATGAACACATTCTTACTTTTTCATGTTTTTCATTTTAAGATACTGGCTGCTACCGATGCCGATTACGTGATTAGTCAGGTGAACATATATGCGGGTATCATTGTCGGTTTAGGTATAATTCTTTGTGTTTCCAATTTATGCCAGGTTCGTGAACATACTTATTTTAAACAAACATCCAGATGTTACGTTCTGTGTAGTCATATTTTATAGGCATGCTGGGCGAAAATGTAACCAAGAATTTGAAAAGTTCCATGTTTAAAGTTATGATAAATCAGAGTATGGATTGGTTTGATCGTAGCGAGAACGGAGTAGGATCATTGGGTGCTCGACTAGCAGGCGAACCATCCAGCGTACAAATGGTAAATATTATTGAGATATTTATTCAAGAGACTATAGGAGTCTCGTACACTTTTTTTAGGCTGTAAGTGTATACTCTGCAACCTTTATCAACGTTATATTCGCCGGAATCTTTTTATTTTCCGTCGGAATATATCTCTCTTGGAAGTTTCTCATGTGTGGTTTATGCTTGATTCCACTTATGACCCTCCTGTTGTACTTGGAAAATAAACTCTTGGTTAAAGAAGCTAGAAAAAGCATGGAAGTTATGGAACAATCGGCCAAGGTTTGTGTAGAATCACATCAGTTTTTTGATAAACCATAATAATTTTGCAGTTAGCCGTGGAAGCAATAAGCAACATTCGCACCGTCGCTTCGCTGGCGATTGAAAAAGCGTTTCACGATTTATTTGTGGTGAAACTGAAGTCATACAGAAGCGCAACGGTGCGAAACTTCCATATCAAAGGTATTGTTCTCGGTCTCTCCAGGTGTTCAGCCTCACTTTCGTATATAATAATGATGTACTATGGAGCATACCTGCTTAAAACGAAATCAGAAACGAATGCAGCAACGATTATTGGGTAAATTAAATTTGCTTGAACATAATCTGATAATTTTTTGGAATATTTATAGTATGACCGAAATGTATATTGGCTTCATATGGTACATTAACAATTGCGTGATTTACTTTAACAATTTAACGAAAGGCTACGTTGCCTGCAATCAAATCCACGAGCTGATTAAGGAGACGCCAGAAAAGAAAGTTCTTTTCAAAACCCAAGTCAAAGCTGCACTGTTAAACGAAGATATACACTATAGCGAACTATTCTTTTCGTATCCTACTCGTCCGGATAAAAGAATCCTCGAGGGATTTGATTTGGACGTAATGAAAGGAAAAACGGTAGCACTGGTAGGTCCTAGTGGATGTGGGAAATCTACCATCATTCAGTTACTGGAACGGTTTTACGATCCAGACGCGGGCCGCATAACATTTGGGGATCAGGATATTCATGAGACTGACTTAGATACTCATCGGTTCCGTTTAGGAATCGTAATGCAAGAACCTAATTTATTTAGCAGGACAATCGCGGAAAATATTGCTTATGGAAATCTTGGTGTAGAAAGTTCACATGCAGCAATTACAGAAGCCGCTCAAAAGGCAAATATTCACAACTTCATCATAAGTTTGCCATTGGTAGGTTAGCAGAAATTTATGTTTGGTGTTTAACTAAGAAGGTTTTAAGGGTTACGACACTGTACTTGGAGAAAAAGGAACGCAACTATCTGGGGGCCAGAAGCAAAGAATTGCGATTGCCAGAGCGCTGGTGCGGAATCCAGAGGTGTTGCTTCTCGACGAAGCTACTTCCGCTCTAGATGCTGAGAGCGAAAAGGTAAGAAATATTCAATTTTGGGAAAATTCCTAAATCAGATTATTTTAGATTGTCCAAGAAGCTCTGAATAAATCCAAAGAAGGTAGAACGTGCATTGTGATCGCTCATAGACTGGAAACCATTGTAGATTCGCATCTAATTGTAGTACTTAATAAAGGCAAGGTTGCCGAAAAAGGAACCCACCAGGAATTAATGAACCTACGGGGTCTGTATTGGAAATTGTACAATTTACAACAATCATGAGGTTTTTCGCTCAACAGACTTGAGTTTTAAATACAAATTTCTCAACTGCCAATTTTACTTTGTTACTACTTACTGTACTTAGCCGTTGTAAAATTTTAACCTGTACCCTGTACCTGTACTGTAATACTGTAAATAAATTTAATTAAATAATATTGATGCAGAAAAGAAAAATCCCTGATAATGTATCTGCAAATGACCTTTAATTAATTGTTTATAATTATGGTTTACCTACTTATTATTAACTAATTACATAAATTAAAATATGCCTGAAGGGCACTTCGTACGTACACTAGGGCATAGTGGCGGACCAACAACAACTCTTCTGTTCATTATTCTTAACACTAATTTTATTCATATATTGATTCGGCTTGTCGCAGCATAATTGCATAAGAGTCTTTGAACTTAACTTCCTGTTAATGTATCGACTTGCAATTATGATGTACACATTTTGCTCGAATCATTTATTAATATTACAATAATTAAACTTAACCTTAGTTGAACTTTTAAAGGAATGTTGTCAAGCTTTATTACACCACAAGCCGGTATTTCAAAAAATTCAAATTTTTTTGAAAATTTGAAAAAATTCAAACTCCATGCTGACCAAAGGCTATATTTTTACCCGTTGCCGTCGGCATGGAAACCTTTATTTCACTCGAGAAATCATAAAATTTGAATTTTTCGAAAACCAAACGAAAAACTTCAGCAGAAACGCGAATGGCGCCTGCGGCTTTAATTTTTGTCCTAGGAAATTAACCAAAAAGTCATTTGGTAGGAAATTTTATCTACAAAAAAACGTGATATGGCAACGTTTTTTCAATATAGCGGCTTTGGCACAAGGAAATTTTGTTCGCAAATCTCTAATTCAGATTCTACGACCAAAATTACATAGGAATCAGTTTTCAATCCTTTGCCACAGAAATTTGCAAGCTAGACCCCCTGTTTTCGACGTGGTTACTGAACTAGAACACGATAAGGAAGAAAGGACTTGCATAGTGATCGCTCACAGACTGAAAACAATAACTTATTGATTCTGGTTTAGTTGTATTTAGTATTTAATAAAGGCAAGGTTGACGAACAACAATCAACAAGTGTTTTATATACAAACCTTTGAAATAAAAACTTGTAAGTTTTATTTTTTTTGTTTTACAAAGTCTGTATCTTTTTAAAGAATGATCTTACTAAAAAATGAACGTAATAATTATTATAGATAAATTAACGAGCTACAACTTTGGTTTAGTACACATTTTTAGAAAATTAACCGATCTCACAGAAAATCCGAAAATATAAAAATTTGTTTCATGGGGTAAGTTTATTTCCAAATGTAAAAAAATTGGTTTGAACTGCCCGACATTATTTTAAAGCAAATTTTATATATTTTGATTTTTTCAAATGCCCTTTACCATTTATAATAATCCGACCTTAAAAACAACAATAATTGATATTTCTTTAATTATATTTATCATTTACATGCAATATGTAAAGTGCCATTAAGTAACCTTACTAATTCCAGTGTTTTTGATTAAATTTCAATTATAGGAATTATGAACAAATATTAAATCACTTCTCTTAATTTTGATATTTAACTATAAATGAAAAACCAAAGGTTTTTGTAAGCAGTCTGTTTAAAAGCCTTTAGATCTTACGATATAATATGGCAGTAGAAAACAGCGCATCAGATAAAAAAGAAGCGAAAAAAGCAAATAAATTCGAAAACATTTCATGGTTGGAACTGGTAATACAATTATTTCAAAATATACCTAAATATAATTTCCAATTATATAACCAATAATATAATTTTCTTTCAGTATAAATTTTCGACAAATGTTGATAAAATTTTGTTGGGGGTGGCTGTTCTGTTTGGGGTCGTGTGTGGTTTTTCCGAAGCATCTTTTTATATTGTTGTTGGACGTTACGTTGGAACAATGGCAAATTTTGGAAACGACCTGTTGAACGCAGTTAACGAAACGGAAAAGCTTGAAATGGTGGAAATTTTTGAACATAAAACAAATCAGTTTGCTATTTTTAATGTTGTTATTTCTATCACAATTTTTTCTGCAACTTACATTTCCACGTGCCTGTTTAATTATGTAGCGATGAAACAGGTTCGTATTTGCTTTTCATCCATAACCGAATGACAAAAGAGTTGGTTTTAGGTTTTCAAAATTCGGGAGTTGTATTTTTCTCAAGTATTATATCAGGATATATCTTGGCACGATCAAATATCGACGGGGGATTTTGCGAGCCGCATTGTCGAGTCTGTAATATTAATATAAATATTAAATATTAAAAATAGGAAAAATTTATAATGGCAATTAGTTCTGAGTTCAAAAAGAATACAAAACCATTTTTCAATTTTAATGCTGAGCTCAAATAATAATATTTTGACCTCTTAGCCGTTACCACGAGCCACTTTTACTTCAGAATATGTTTAATAATTGCTTTCTTTATTCGGCATCCCCTGGTTTAGCAAAAGTTGTATTCTGAAAAAAGCAATATTTTCTCTAATCTTCTCATTATGTGAATCAACATGATCGATTTCTAATTTTTAGCGATTTACAAAAGATTCAAGAAGGCATCAACGAGAAAGCGGCACTAGCATGCATTCAAGCTGCTATCATTGCGACTGCCATAGTTCAGGCCTTCCTCATTGGTTGGGAACTAACTCTAGCTTGCTTAGTGTTACTGCCCATCTCGTATTTGACGATCCACTTCATTGGAAAGGTACATAGATTTTAGAACACTCACCCAATCTGAAACATAAATTGCAGCTTTCAACGAAATTGTCCAAAGGGGAAACGGAAGCAAACGGAGAAGCAGGAAAAGTAGCGGACGAAACGTTGACCAACATCAAGACCGTAGTAGCTTTTAACGGACAAAGTGAAGAAATGAAACGTTACAATAAACTACTCTTGGTTGCCATGAAAAATAACATCAAGCGATATTTTTTTATTGGTTTAACAACTGGGGTCGCATATTGCTGTTCCCTTTGCGGACAGGCTGTCGGTTTATGGTACGGTGCACGTTTGCTAATCCAAGGACGAGAAGGTGGTGAAGATACCTATAGTATTGAAGCAATCGTTACGGTATATAATAGCATAATGGTGGCGACTTTTTACATGGGAAGTTTAAGTCCTTTTTTCGCAGCGGTTAATACCGCAAAAGGAGCTGCTTCAAAAATCTTCAGCGTTATTAAAAGCCAACCGTTCATCAACAAATCGTACAAAACAGGCACAAAAGTAACTGAACTAGAGGGAAATATCAGTTTTAAGAATGTGGATTTTAGTTATCCTAGCAGACCTGATGTCCAGGTAATGGAACTGATTCGCAAATCGGTGGTTTACTATTTCACTTTTGCAGATATTAAAAAATTTTAGTTTAGAAATAAAATCGGGAGACACGGTAGCTTTGATCGGTGGCTCTGGTTGTGGAAAATCCACCATTATCCAATTGATTCAACGATTTTACGATGCAGACCGAGGCCAGATTTGCTTAGATGGAAACGAAATTAAAAACCTTAATTTGAAAACCGTACGAGAGCATATTGGCATGGTTGGTCAAGAACCTGTGTTATTCGATGGAACTATTGCCGAAAATATCAAATTTGGACAGTTGAATGCCACGCAAGCGGAAATCGAAGAAGCCGCTAGGAAATCTAATGCTGACTCGTTCATAACTTCTTTTCCAGAAGGATATCAAACGGTTACTGGGGAACGTGGTACCCAAATGTCTGGAGGTCAAAAGCAAAGAATTGCTATAGCCAGAGCTTTGGTACGAAAACCAACTATTTTGTTGTTGGATGAGGCTACATCGGCGTTGGATTCCAAAAGTGAATCCATAGTCCAAGCCACTTTAGACGAGGTAATTGCAAGAAGGAAGAGGCGGAAAAACTACAAAACAAATGTTTTTTTTAATTTTAGGTAAGCAAAGGCTGCACTACGATAATCGTGGCTCACCGGTTGTCCACTATTCGGCAAGCAAATCGAATTGTTGTTTTGGATAATGGGAGATTAGTGGAAGAAGGTTCTCATGATGAGTTAATGTTGCTCAAAGGAGCTTATCACAATTTGGTCGCAACTCAATTATCGAGTGAAGGTGGAGTTTATTCCAAAGAACCTGATCATGGTAAGAATTTATTTAAAAATTATGAGCGGGAACTATTTTGAGATTTTAGAAACAACGGAGGAAAAGGAAGAACAACCCCAGGAAAAAATTATCACGACTAAAGTATGGCGAAGAGGAAGTATTTTTCTTCAGTTATTAATACAAATGTAATTGTAGGAAGTACAAATTAAGGAAACAGTAGATTACAAATTGGCATCCGCCTGGTATATTTTAAAAAGTAATTTGTTTCCACGATGGTGCATAATTATTGCATTAATTTGTTCAATGAGTCATGTAATTTCCACAATAAGTACCGGTTTAATTATGGGAAAGGGTTTATCCGTAAGTTTTAGTAATATTAATGATTTTGTTCATTATTTTGATGAACACATTCTTACTATTCCATTTTTTTCTTTATAAGATACTGGCTGCTACCGATGCTGATTACGTGATTAATCATGTGAACATATATTCAGGAATTATTGTCGGTTTAGGTATAATTCTTTGGGCTTCCAATTTATGCCAGGTACGTGAACATATACTTATTTTCAACAAACATCCAGATGTTACGTTCTGTGTAGTCATATTTTATAGGCATGCTCGGCGAAAATTTAACCAAGAATTTGAAAAGTTCCATGTTTAAAGTTATGATAAATCAGAGTATGGATTGGTTTGATCGTAGCGAGAACGGAGTAGGATCATTGGGTGCTCGACTAGCAGGCGAACCATCCAGCGTACAAATGGTGAACATTATTCAGATATTTATTCAAGAGACTATAGCAGCCTCGCACACTTTGTTTTAGGCTGTAAGTGTATACTCTGCAACCTTTATCAACGTTATATTTGCGGGAATATTTTTATTTTCCGTCGGGATATATCTCTCTTGGAAGTTTCTCTTGTGTGGTTTATGCTTGATTCCGCTTATGACCCTCCTGCTGTACTTGGAAAATAAACTCTTGGTTGAAGAAGCCAGAAAAAACATAGAAGTTATGGAACAGTCGGCCAAGGTTTGTGTAGATTCACATCAGTTTTTTGATAAACCATAATAATTTTGCAGTTAGCCGTGGAAGCTATAAACAACATTCGCACTGTCGCTTCCCTGGCGATCGAAAAAGCGTTTCACGATTTATTTGTGTTGAAACTGAAGTCGTACAGAAGCGCAACGGTGCGAAACTTTCACATCAAAGGTATCGTTCTCGGTCTCTCCAGGTGTTCAGCCTCACTTTCGTATGTAATAATGATGTACTATGGAGCATACCTGCTTAAAACGAAATCAGAAACAAATGCAGCAACGATTATGGGGTATGTTGAATTTGCTCGAACATAATCTGATAATTTTTTGGAATATTTATAGTATGACCGAAATGTACATTGGTTTCATATGGTACATTAACAATTGCGTGATTTACTTTAACAATTTAACGAAAGGATACGTTGCCTGCAATCAGATCCACGAGCTGATTAAGAAGACGCCAGAAAAGAAAGTTCTTCTCAAAACCCAAGATAAAACTGCACTGTTGAACAAAGATATACACTATAGAGATCTATTCTTTTCGTATCCGACTCGTCCGGATAAAAAAATCCTCCAGGGATTTGATTTGGACGTAATGAAAGGAAAAACGGTAGCACTGGTAGGTCCTAGTGGATGTGGTAAATCTACAATCATTCAGTTATTGGAACGGTTTTACGATCCAGACTCAGGCCGGATATCATTTGGGAATCAGGATATTTATGAAACTGATTTAGATATTCATCGGTTTCGTTTAGGAATCGTAATGCAAGAACCAAATCTATTTAGCAGAACAATTGCGGAAAATATTGCTTACGGAAACCTTGGCGTAGAAAGTTCCCATGCAGCAATTATAGAAGCCGCTCAAAAGGCAAATATTCACAACTTCATCATAAGTTTGCCATTGGTAGGTTAGCAGAAATTTATGTTTGGTGTTTAACTAAGAAGGTTTTAAGGGTTACGACACTGTGCTTGGAGAGAAAGGAACTCAACTATCTGGTGGCCAAAAGCAAAGAATTGCGATTGCCAGAGCGCTGGTGCGGAATCCAGAGGTGTTGCTTCTCGACGAAGCTACTTCCGCTCTTGACGCTGAGAGCGAAAAGGTAAGATATATTCTAGTTGTTTGGGAAAAATTTTAAATCAGATTATTTTAGATTGTCCAAGAAGCTCTGAATAAATCCAAAGAAGGCAGAACGTGCATTGTGATTGCTCACAGACTGAAAACCATTGTAGATTCGCATCTAATTGTAGTACTTAATAAAGGCAAGGTTGCCGAAAAAGGAACCCACCAGGAATTGATGAACCTGCGGGGTCTGTATTGGAAGTTGTACAATTTACAACAACAATCATGACGTGTTTAGCTCAATAGACTTGAGCATTAAATACAAAATTCTCAACTGCCAAGATTTTATTTACTTTCAGGCTTTTTGCATCTCACAACAAAATTAACCTGTACTGTATAATACTGTAAATAAATTTCATCAATAATGAAACCTATATTTTTTTTGTCTTGCAAAGCTGTATCTTTTCAAAGAATGATCTTACTAAGAAAGAACGTAATAATTATTATAAAGAAATTAACGGGTTACAACTTTGGCTTAGCAAACATTTTAATAAAATTAACCGATCTCACAGAAAATCCGAAAATATAAAAATTTGGTGCATGGGGTAAGTTTATTTCCATATGTAAAGCGAATTTTATATATTTTGATTTTTTCAAATTTTCTTTACCAAATATCCGACCTTCAAAACAACAATAATTGATATTTCTTTAATAATTATATTTATCATTTACATGCAATAGGTAAAGTGCTATTAAGCAAACATTGCTACTACCAGTGTTTTTGATTAAATTTTAATTTATAGTTAACTATAAATGAAAAACATATGGTTTTTGCAAGTAGTCTGTTATTAAAGCCATTAGATTTTATGATATAATATGGAAGTGGAAAACAGCGCATCAGATAAAAAAGAAACGAAAAAATTAAATAAATTCGAAAACATTTCATGGTTTGAACTGGTAATACAATTATTTCAAAATATACCAAAATATAATTTTGTATTTCTTCTTTTAGTTTAAGTTTTCTACACTAATAGATAGGCTTTTACTGGTTATAGCGATATTATTAGCTTTGCTTGGTGGCTTGGCCGAGGCATCGTTTCTATTAGCAATTGCAAGATTCATGGAGGTCATTACCAGTTTTGAAAGCGAATTATCCCAACTTTTAAACGAAACGGCAAAATGTAAATTGGAAAATGTTTATGAAAATATGGAAAGTGAATCAGCAATTTGGCTTAGTTCAATTGCATTGATCATGTTCATTTCCAATTACGCTTCTGCAACTCTCTTTAACTACACAGCTATGAAGCAGGTAAGTACCTTACCAAACTAGTAATTTTAATAAATGAAAAATTCCAAACTGAAAATTCCAGATGCTCAAAATTCGCGAATTATATTTTTTTCAAGTTTTGAACCAAGACATACCCTGGCACGATCGATGTTCCACGAGAGATTTTACAAGCCGAATTGTTGAGTAAGTTAGCTACTGTAAAATCAAATCAACTTAACTTTATTTTATTCCGATTGGTACAAATTCAAATTTTGAAAGGCAGTTGAAGGACAATTTGATTTTCGAAAATTGATTTGGTTACCAAAAATTAGTTAATTTATCACGGGAAGGGGGCAATGGGTGCAATGGATGAAGATAGGTAAAATCACATAAAAATTGTCCCCCTGCCTCTAAATGAAATTCTATATCCGCGCCTGTACCCAGAGACTTATAGCCCTGCCTACCGATATCTAACAAAAATTCAAAATTTATTCAAAATAATATATTTATTATATAAATCTATTTCTGTTAAATTAAGTGTGAATAAATTTTTTAATGTTTCGAGCACTTATAGATAAGATTAGATAACAAAGTCGTATAATAACATAAATGTAACATAAATAGTAAAATTCACTTGTACTTGAACAGTAGCGTCTGATAATGGAGTCGAAAGACTACAAATACGAAAAAGTAAAAAAAAAAGATGAAGAGAAAAATGAAAATTTTTCGGTTTCCTATTTTCAACTGGTAACGAAATTTGGAGAAATCAAACGCACATATTTTTAGTTTTGTTTCAGTATAAATTTTCGACAAATTTTGATAAAATATTGTTGGGGGTGGCTGTTCTGTTGAGTGTCTTGTGTGGTTTTTCCGAAGCGTTTTTTTATGTTATTCTCGGACGTTACGTTGGAACGATTGCAAATTTTGGAAACGACCTATTGAACGGTGTTAACGAAACGGAAAAGCTGGAAATGGTGGAAATTTTTGAACATAAAACAAATCAGTTTGCTATTTTTAATGTTGTTATTTCTATCACAATTTTTTCTGCAATTTACATTTCTACGTGCCTGTTCAATTATACAGCGATGAAACAGGTTCTTTTTTACTTTTTTTCAATAAGCGAATGACAAAAGAGTTGGTTTTAGGTTTTCAAAATTCGGGAGTTGTATTTTTCACAAGTATTATATCAGGATATATCTTGGCACGATCAAGTATCGACGGGAGATTTTGCGAGTCGGATTGTCGAGTCAGTAATATTAATAAAATATTAATTAAAAATAGAAAAACTTATAATGGTAATCAAAAAAGTTGGGATGTCTCCTTTTGGGCCAGAATAAAAATTCATAATTTAATTTGAATGCTGACCTCACATAATAATTTTAAATATTGAGCCGCCATTGGTATATAATATTGCGCAAAGCAACTAATTAAATCCTAATAAAATTGTATTTAGTAGATAATATAAAATGAGTTTGTAAGTTAATCGTAGGGTACCTACATGCGAACTAGTTTACTTCAGAGGTAATACATATATCACTTCAGCAAAGTTTTAATCATTTTCTTGTTTATTCGACATCCCCTGGTTTAGCAAAATTAGTATTCTTATTTTTTATTTGATTTACCATCTTCATTTTTTAGAGATTTACAAAAGATTCAAGAAGGTATAAACGATAAAGCCGCACTAGCATGCAATCAAGCTGCCATCATTGTAACTACCATCGTTCAGGCCTTCGTCATTGGTTGGAAACTGGCTTTAGCTTGTTTAGTGCTACTGCCAATCTCATTTTTGATGATCCACTTCATTGGAAAGGTACACAGATTTTAGAACACCCACCCAATCTGAAACATTATAAATTGTAGCTTTCCGCGCAAATGTCCAAGGAGGAAACGGAAGCAAACGGAGAAGCAGGAAAAGTAGCAGACGAAACGTTGACTTACATTAAGACCGTGGTAGCTTTTAACGGACAAAGTGAAGAAATGAAACGTTACGATCAACTACTCTTATTTGCCATGAAGAATAACATCAAGCGATATTTTTTTAATGGTTTAACAACAGGAGTCGCATATTGCTCTGCATTTTTCGGAATGGCTGTCGGTTTATGGTACGGTGCACGTTTGCTAATCCAGGGAAGAGAAAGTGGTGAAGATATCTACAGTATTGAAAAAATCGTTACTGTATATAATAGCATAATGGTGGCGACTTTTTACCTTGGAGGTTTGAGTCCTTTTTTTGGAACGATTAATACCGCAAAAGGGGCGGCTTCAAAAATCTTCAGCGTTATTAAAAGCCAACCGTTCATTAACAAATCGTACAATACAGGAACAAAATTAAATGAACTCAAGGGAAATATCAGTTTCAAGGATGTGGTATTTAGTTATCCTAGCAGACCTGATGTCCAGGTAATGGAGCTGATTCGGAAATCTGTGGTTTACTATTTCAATTTTGCAGATTTTAAAAAATTTCAATTTAGAAATAAGTTCGGGAGAGACGGTAGCTTTAGTCGGTAGCTCTGGTTGTGGAAAATCTACTATAATCCAATTGATTCAACGCTTTTACGATGCAGACCAAGGACAGGTTTGCCTGGATGGAAACGAAATTAAAACCCTTAATTTGAAAACCGTACGAAATCATATTGGAATGGTGGGTCAAGAACCTGTGTTATTCGATGGAACTATTGCCGAAAATATCAAATTTGGACAGTTGAGTGCCACCCAAGCTGATATCGAAGAAGCCGCTAGAAAATCAAATGCTGACTCGTTCATAACTTCATTTCCAGAAGGATACCAAACGGTTACTGGAGAACGTGGTACCCAAATGTCTGGAGGTCAAAAGCAAAGAATTGCTATAGCGAGAGCTCTGGTACGAAAACCAACAATTTTGTTGTTGGATGAGGCTACATCGGCATTAGATTCCAAAAGCGAATCCATAGTGCAAACCACTTTAGACGAAGTAACTGCAAAACGGAAAGGAGAGGAAAACTGTACAAAATTAAATTGTTTAAACAATTTCAGGTAAGCAAAGGCTGCACTACGATAATCGTTGCCCACCGGTTGTCAACTATTCGACAAGCAAATCGAATTGTTGTTTTGGAAAATGGCATGGTAGCTGAAGAAGGTTCTCATGATGAGTTAATGTTACTCAAAGGAGCTTATCACAATTTGGTCGTAACTCAATTATTATCGAGTGAGGGTGAAGATTATTCCCAAGAACCTGATCAGGGTAAGAATTTATTTAAAAACTATGAGGGGGAACTATTTTGAGGTTTTAGAAACAAAGGAGGCGATGGAAGAACAACCACAGGAAAATACTATCACAACCAAAGTATAGCGAAGATGAAATACTTTTCAGCAGTTATTAACCCAAATATTATTGCAGAAAGTCCAAACTAAGAAAGTAGTTGATTACAAATTGGCAACTGCTTGGAATATTTTAAAAACAAATTTGTTTCCACGATGGTGTGTAATTATTGCAATAATTTGTTCAATTGGTCATGTAATTTCTACAACAAGTAGCGGTTTATGTATAGGAAAAGGTTTATCTGTAAGTTTTCGAAATTAATGATGTTGTTCATCATATTAATTTATGCATGCCATCATCGAAATCAATAATTAAATTGAAAATAAAAAACAAATAATCTAACCATTCCACCGCATTGAGTGGTTCGATTACTTGTTTTTTATTTTCAATTTAATTGTTGATATTAGAAAATACCACTATATCTGTGCTGACACCATTAAAGAGATCATCGATATGATGAACGAGTACGTCATATCAATGATTTTGTTCATTATATTGACGAACACACAGAAGAATGATGAATGATTGATGAACACTTGTTTATCATTAGTACGAACGAACGAAAGGTTAGATACTTTGGAAAACGGGAAAAATATAGCAAATCAATGGCCGGGCTTAGGAAAATTCGATAGCACTTTTTAAATAACCATAATTATTTCCTGGTTCCTCTTAACTGTGTTTTACTATTCTATGTTTTTTTTAAGATAATGGCAGCTGCCGATTCCGATTACGTAATTAGCCAAGTGAACTTATATTCGGGCATTATTGCCGGTTTAGGTATAATTCTTTCTACCTCCAATTTATGCCAGGTAAGCATACTTATTTTAAACAACTATTAAGTTCTGTGTAGTCTTATTTTATAGGCATGGCCGGCGAGAATTTAACCAAGAATTTGAAAAGTTCCATGTTTAAAGTTATGATAAATCAGAAAATGGAATGGTTTGATCGTAGCGAAAACGGCGTCGGATCTTTAAGTGCTCGACTAGCAGGCGAACCATCCAGCGTACAAATGGTTAACCATTAAATCAATATTACTGAGATATTTACTCAAAGACTATAGCAGCCTTCCACGCATCCAAATGCTTATTTCACTTTGAATTTTTATTTTCAGGCTATAAGTGTATACTCAGCATCCTTCATCAACGTTATAATTGCGGGAATCTTTTTGATTATCGTCGGAATCCTTCTCTCTTGGAAGTTGCTTACGTGCGCTTTATGTTTCATTCCACTTTTGATCCTCCTGCTGTACTTGCAAAATAAACTCTTGGTTGAAGAAACCAGAAAAGGCATGGAAGTTATGGAGCAATCGGCCAAGGTTTGTGTAGATCCATAACAGCCTTTTTATGAACCATGATAATTTTTGCAGTTAGCCGTTGAAGCTATAAGCAACATTCGCACTGTCGCTTCGCTGGCGATCGAAAAAGCCTTTCACGATCTATTTATGTTGAAGCTGAAGTCGTACAAAAGCGCAACGGTGCGAAACTTTCACATCAAAGGTGTCGTCTATGGTCTCTCCAAATGTACATTCCCACTTTCGTATATAATAACGATGTACTATGGAGCATACCTGATTAAAAACAGAGAAACGGACGCAGCTACAGTTATTGGGTAAGTGGAATATACTTGAACATAATCTGATAATGTTTGGAACATTTATAGTATGACCGAATTATTTATAAGTTTCATTTGGTACATTAACAATTGCTTGGTTAACTTTACCAATATAACCAAAGGTTTCGTTGCCTGCAATCAGATACACGAGCTGATTAACCAGAACCCAGAAAAGAAAATTCTTCTCAAAACCCAAGTCAAGGCTGCATTGGTAAACGAAGATATACACTATAGGGATCTATCGTTTTCGTATCCGACTCGTCCGGATAAAAAAATCCTCGAAGGATTCGATTTGGACGTAGTGAAAGGAAAAACGGTAGCACTGGTAGGTCCTAGTGGATGTGGTAAATCTACAATCATTCAGTTATTGGAACGGTTTTACGATCCAGACTCAGGCCGAATAACATTTGGGGATCAGGATATTTATGAGACTCACTTGGATACCCATCGGTTCCGTTTAGGAATCGTAATGCAAGAACCTAATCTATTTAGCAGGACAATCGGTGAAAATATTGCTTACGGAAACGTTGGTGTAAAAAGTTCCCATGCAGCAATTATAGAAGCCGCTAAAAAGGCAAATATTCACAACTTCATCATAAGTTTGCCATTGGTAGGTTTGCAAAAATTTACTGTTGGTGTTTAATTAAGAAGGGTTTAAGGGCTACGACACTATGCTTGGAGAGAAAGGAACTCAACTCTCTGGCGGCCAAAAGCAAAGAATTGCGATTGCCAGAGCGTTAGTGAGGAATCCAGAGGTGTTGCTTCTCGACGAAGCTACTTCCGCTCTTGACGCTGAAAGCGAAAAGGTAAAAATATTCTAGTTGTTCGGGAAAATTCCTAAATCACAAATTATTTTAGATTGTCCAAGAAGCCCTGAATAAATCCAAAGAAGGCAGAACGTGCATTGTGATTGCTCACAGACTGGAAACGGTTTTAGATTCGAATCTAATCGTAGTACTTAATAAAGGCAAGGTTGCCGAAAAAGGAACTCACCAGGAATTGATGAACCTACGGGGCTTGTACTGGAGTTTGTACAATTTACAGCAACAGTCTTGATTATGTATAAACAGAACTTTAATTAAAATACAAAATTGTCAGAAGCATTTTAGCTACTTACCCAGCCCTTCCACCTGAATTTTTAAGTTCTTTTAACCAAGAGAAAAATGCTAAATCCCCGAAGTAAACAAATAATGTAAATTCCATACACAAACGTCAATAAGGTTGCATATTTGTAAGTTTAATTTTTTGTAACTACTACTACTTTGAAGTGGAAATCAAAATAGAAAATCTTAGGGAGGGGTAGTAGGATGACTAAGCCAGAAAATCTTTAGTTGCACATAAGCATGCTCATATGCACTTTATATTTAATTGTAATTTTAGATAAGATAGTCTACTGTTTATCAAAATCGGTTACATAAACCTCTTATTTCGTAAACGTACTCAATCCGAGCAACATAAACTTAAATGTTAAAAATGGAAGTAGAAAATTATAAATACGAAAAAGTCAACACAACAAAGTAACAAAAACTGACTCCTACCCCTACATTTTAACTATTTGTTAATATGTTTCAGTGAGAATGCAGAAAAAAAAGTTTCGTCCGTTTCATACTTTGAGTTGGTGAGAATTTTTGAAAACATTATCACTTCATAATCAGAATCTTCAAATTTTAGTACCAATTTTCGACAATTTTCGAAAAACTTTTGCTATTCGTCGCCGTGATCTTTTGTATCGTAAGCGGTGTATTTGAAGTTTTATTTTCCCTGGTTTTTGGAAAGTGTGTTGGAGCAATTGCAAATTTTGGAACCGATTTGATGGCAGCGGTAAACGAAACAGAAAAACTGAAAGTCGAGAAAATTTTTATGAGCGAAGCCAACGAATTCGCAACTATGGCTGGTGGTATTGCTTTCACAGTTTTCTTTTCGTTTTACGTTTCCACCTCCCTTTTTAATTATACTGCAATGAGGCAGGTACGTACTAAGAATTTTAACACAAATGAAAGTAAAAATTTATTTTGATGTAGTCTTTTAAAATTCGAGGGCTGTATTTTCACCAAGTCATCATGCAGGATATACCCTGGCACGACCAATCACCGACTGGAGATTTTGCTAGCCGCATCACTGAGTGAGTCACTAACTCCAGAATAGCAAGTTTGATTAGACTAAGATTTGTTATTTATTGTTACTAATTATTCAAAAATGTAATTTTTTCAATTGTAGCGGCGCCGAAGATTAGATATAACAACCTCGTGACTAGTCTCAATACTGAATTAAATTAGTTTAATTACTGTATTTATTAAAACTCTAAACTTCAGTTTAAAAAATTTAATTTTTGGCGGCAAAATGGTTAACGGCAGAACGTCGACGACGAAATCTTCCATTGCTCCTTCTATCGGAGGCTTATGATTATTCATAATTTTGTCTTCATTTATTTATTTTTAATTGAAACAATTACTTTTAAACTGTAATACCTGTGTATTGCGCAGTAATACCCGAGGAATTTTTTTAGAGATTTACGAAAAATGCAAGAAGGCTTGAACGACAAAGCGTCGATGTCGATCTACCACATTACAGTCATCATAGCTGGAGTAGTGCAATCTCTCATCATGGGCTGGCAGCTCACGTTGGTTTGTTTAGCATCCTTTCCCGTTTCTTTCCTAACCATGGCTTGTATCGGAAAGGTAAAATTTTCTGAATGTGACGACAAAATCTAACAAATAAACCTGTTGTCAGCTTTCCACCAAATTAGCCAAAGATGAATCCGAAGTGTACGGCGAAGCTGGAAAAGTTGCCGACGAAACGTTTACTTATATTAAGACAGTGACGGCATTTGAAGGGCAACGTGAAGAAATGAAACGATACGATAGGTTTCTTGCGGTTGCCAGGAAGAATAACATCAAAAGGTATTTTTTTGTCGGACTTACTAATGGTACAACGGTTTTCTTCATGAACGTCGGCGTTGCTCTGGCAATTTGGTACGGGGTGACTTTGATAATGGAAGGGAAGAAAGGAAATGGAGATTACAATATAGCTAAATTAGTAACGGTAAGTCATCCAACCCATTTTAGTTCAGACACAAATGTATATGGAATTGCAGATCTATAACAGCATCATCATGTCGACTTCTAACGTGGGGGCAATAACTCCGTTTTTGGAAACTTTCAATTCTGCAAAGGGAGCTGCCGCTAAGATTTTTAGCATCATCAAAGAGGAACCTGTTATTTCGAAATCATACGAAAATGGAACTAAAATTGATAACCTGAAAGGAAACATAGAGTTTCGAACAGTTGATTTCAGTTACCCTGCTCGGAAGCAGGTTCAAATTTTGAAAAACTTTAGTCTAAAGATAGCAGCGGGCGAGACGGTTGCATTGGTGGGCAACTCTGGTTGTGGAAAATCCACAATAATTCAGTTGGTGCAAAGATTTTACGATGCCGATCAAGGCCAGGTAAGTTTCCAAGTTGGGCGCCAAACATTGCAGAGATATTCTTTAAATTTCAGATTTACATCGACGGGATCGAAATTGGCAATTTAAATTTGAGCAGTTTGAGGAATCGGATTGGACTGGTGAGTCAGGAGCCGGTATTGTTTGATGGAACGATTGAAGAAAACATTCGGTTGGGAAATTTAAGTGCAACGCAAGCTGATGTGGTAGAAGCTGCAAAGAAGTCAAATGCGCATTCCTTCATCCTTTCGTTTCCCGACGAATATCAGACGGTGATTGGAGAGCGCGGGACCCAATTATCTGGTGGTCAAAAGCAAAGAATTGTAATTGCAAGAGCATTGGTGCGAAAACCTGCTATTTTATTATTGGATGAAGCTACGTCTGCATTAGATTCCAATAGCGAAGCTGTAGTGCAAACGACCTTGGATAAAGTATGGAAATGTAGATTTAAAAAAGAAATGTTGTTAATTTTGCCGAATTTAGGTTGGTAAGGACTGTACGACGGTAATCGTAGCTCACAGGTTGTCCACTGTACGAAAAGCGGATCGAATTATAGTTTTGGAGAATGGAACTATCATGGAAGAAGGCTCACACGATCAATTGATGGTAACCAAAGGGGCTTATTACAATTTGGTAGTTGCTCAACTGTCCAGTGAAGAGCAGGATGGTAGTTCTCATGTTGCTGAAGTAGATTCTTTTCTTTCAGAGGATAAATCCAAAATGCATAGTACTAATCTCAGTAAGGTGAGCTATAATACTAACGTACAAGAATAAGGGATCATTCCTGTTTTTATATTCAGGTAAAAAAGGATGGCAAAAAAATTGTCCAGTTTACGACTGCTTGGAAAATTTTGATGTCCAATTTACTTCCCAAGTGGTGTATCGTCGTTGGAGTTATTTCTTCGATGATTTTTAGTATTGCATTGATCTTCTGCATGATTCTGCTTGGAAAAAGCTTGGCTGTAAGTAAGCATTCTGAGAGTATGAGAATAGCCCGTAGAAAAGCAGATGATAAACCTGTTTGGAGAATACAAATTACAGAAGAATACAGCGCATAATCCGACAGAATGATTTATCTTAGATCTTAGAATTAATTCCTTTATTTTTAGATTATGTCCGGATCAGATGAAAAATACGTCATAAGTCAAGTAAGCATGTACGCCGTTCAATTTATCATAATCGGAATCGTCCTTGGAGTTTCCTCCATTGTTCAGGTAAAAACCAAGCGGAGTCAATCAATTTATCCTTTCCATTAGGCTTATTTCATAGGCATAGCGGGAGAAAATTTAACCTTGAGTTTAAGAAGCTCCATGTTCAAAACTATAATACATCAAGAGATTGGATGGTTCGACAGAACGGAAAATGGAGTAGGATCATTAGGTGCTCGACTGGCAGGAGAGCCATCAAACGTGCAAAACGTAAGATTTCCAGAACTATGAGAAGGATTCAGCCTAACAAACATTTTAGGCAATAGGTCTGTGCACCGGTCCTTTCCTGAACGTCATCACCATGACCCTTATGTTGCTTGGTGTGGGATTTTACATGTCCTGGAAGCTTCTATTAGGATTTTTTGGGTTTCTACCTCTCTTGGTCGTCATGCTGTACCTGGAACAAAAGGTTTTGGTGCGGGAGAACTTGAAGAGTATGGAAGTGCTGGAACAGTCTACAAAGGTAGGATCTACATGATATCTTCTGCAAAATAAATATTTTATTTTAGCTCGCCGTGGAAGCCATAAGTAATATTCGGACTGTCGCATCGTTGGCGATCGAGAAAAACTTCCACGTTCGCTACTTGATGAAATTGGAAAGTTACAGACGTCTGACGATCCGAAACATTCACATGCAAGGAATTGTGTACGGCCTTTCGAAGGGTTCCCTATCTCTTTCTTACATTATTACGATTTTTTTCGGTGCCTACCTGATCAAAAATAATGAAACAGATGCTGCAACTGTGATAGGGTAGAATACACTTAGCAATTAGTTCTACCTGGCGCCCAAAACAATTTATTCCTGTTTTAGCTTAACAGAAGTTTTTGCAACAACCATTGGTAACTTAACGTACACTTTGGTCTTCTTATCGAATTTAACTAAAGGGTTTGTGGCTTGCAATCTAATATACGAACTGCTGAACCGCATACCAAAAATTAAAAATGTTGCCAGATCGGCAGGCAAAGAGGCGATTGAAGGAGACGTCGAGTACAAGTCGGTTTCGTTTACGTATCCCACTCGGCCGGATGTTAAAATTTTTGAAGATTTAAATTTGGTAGTTTTGAAAGGAACCACTGTGGCTTTGGTTGGTCCTAGTGGATGTGGAAAGTCGACCATTGCTCAATTATTGCTACGGTTCTATGATTCCAACTCTGGTCAGGTTACTTTTGGAAAGGAAGACATCACCGAGATGAATTTGGGCTTACTAAGGTTACGTTTGGGAATCGTTATGCAAGAACCCAATTTGTTTAGTAGAACCATTGAAGACAATATTGCTTATGGCAACCTTGGAAGCGTGGTTTCGAGAACAGAAATTATCGAAGCCGCCAAGAAGGCAAACATTCATAGTTTCATATCGAGCTTACCTTTGGTATGTATGCAAAGAAGACCCTAGTCCAAAAGATTGAACAGCTCTTTTAGGGTTACGATACTTTTCTTGGGGAAAAGGGCTCTCAGTTGTCTGGTGGTCAAAAGCAAAGAATAGCAATTGCACGCGCGTTGGTACGAAATCCGGAGGTTCTCCTTCTTGATGAAGCCACATCTGCGCTGGATGCAAAGAGCGAAAAAGTAAATTAAGGGGATTGTTTCCGTAGGTTTCATTGGCGTTTATTTTTTAGGTGGTACAGGAAGCTCTGGATAGCGCAAGAGAAGAACGAACGTGCATAATTATCGCTCACCGATTGAAAACCATCGAAGACGCTGACGTCATTGCCGTGCTAAACGAAGGAAAGATCTCCGAACGGGGAACCCATCAGGAGCTGATGAGTATGAAGGGTCTGTATTGGAAGCTATACAACTTGCAACTTCAATCGTGAATGAGAACCTTTCCAGTACAGCTATAACAATATTAACTTAATAAAAACTGATTTGTTTATTAAAAATATTATGATAAGTTTTATTATTTTATATGGTCAATCTGGGCCCATAACCTGTTACAATATGGGATGTCTCCAGTTCTGAGAAAAACGTTGAGTTTTAAACCTCCAGTAGAAACTACAGTGAGAAAACCTTTTATGGCAAAGAAGAGAAAGCCTGAAAATCATTTGATTTTCTTTATTTTATTAACCTAAGTTTCAATTACAGAATTCAATACATTTAATAATTATTATCTTAATGGAGCTACTTATAGTTTTGTAGACTGTAAAGGTTGTAATACAGACCCTTATTGTTGAGCAGCTCAGTATGGCTGCCCATTTCCGTTACTCTTCCGTGATTTATAACGCAAATTACGTCGGCGTCTTGAATGGTTTTCAGTCTGTGAGCAATGGATATACACGTCCGTCCAAATTTAGCGTTATCCAATGCTTCTTGTACGACTTGTTCACTTTCAGAGTCCAATGCGGATGTAGCTTCGTCCAAAAGCAAAACTTTCGGGTTCCGTATCAAAGCTCTTGCGATGGCAATTCTTTGCTTCTGGCCACCGGAAAGCTGAGTTCCCTTTTCACCTAATTTTGTGTCATAGCCCTAAAACATTCAGGTGAGAAGACGAAACGAAACCACAGGTTTATTTACCAACGGAAGAGATGTTATAAAGTTGTGGATGTTTGCTTGTGTGGCTGCGCTCATAATTTCCTTGGTGGTCACCGTTCGGCTGTTATCGCCGTACGCAATATTTTCCCCAATGGTTTTGCTGAAGAGATTAGGTTCCTGAGATACGATTCCCAAATGAGATCGCAAAGCATGCAAGTTCATCTTGTGAATTCCCCGTTCGTCTGCCCTAATCGATCCCGACGTTGGATCGTAAAATCTTTCCAATAATTGAACGATGGTCGACTTTCCACAACCGCTTGGTCCAACTAACGCCACCATTTTGCCTTTCAAAACCGACAAATCCAAACCTTTCAGCACACCTACATCCGGACGATTCGGATACGAAAAAAATACTTTTTTATATCGCAAATTTCCTGTTTCCTAAAGAAAAAGATTATCATTGAGGGGTTTGCTGTTGTAAAAGACAACCTACCCATTTTTCGTTGACATTTTTCGAGCCGTCCTCAATTACCGGAGTTCGGTTAATCAACTGGAATATTCTGTTGGCTGCAAACAAACCTTTGGAAAAATTTGGAGTGAACGCAAGTGCGTTTGCTAGAGACCACGATGTGGTTATTATACTCTCGCAAACACTAAAAATGTCTGTTAAATTATCAAGTTCCTTTCAGCAAAGTCTCTTACATGAAAACTCGGCGGTATTCCATGTTCTCATCTTTCACCAGCATGGCTCCGTAAAACATTGCCGCTGCGTAAGAAAAGCAAAGAATGCTTCTGGCAAAACCGGACACGATACCTCTTACGTGCGTATTCCTTTTTGCCTTTTCTTGGTACGGATATAACTCCTTCATGTACAAATCGTGGAAGACGTGCTCGCAACCCAGCGATGCAACTGTCCGAATTCCGTTGATGGCTTCGACTGCAATCTGTTGTTGAGTTAAACAACCATAAAACAAATTTCAACATCATCAACAATCATTGGTCTTGGGTCTCCAGCTTACCTTGGTTGAACTTTCGAGCGATTGGTAGTAACGTTCAGTTTCCAGGACAAGAACTTTCTGTTCCGTATACACCGAACCAACGATAACTGGTGTAAAGCAAAGAGCGACAAATGTGAGCCTCCATTCGAAATAGAAAGCCACTGCCAGCGCTCCAATAATGGTTGTTACGGAATTTAATACTGTTCCTATTCTTTGACCAGTTGCTCCTTGAACGCTTGCTGCTTCGCCGGATAACCTAGCACACAATGCACCTACTCCGTTATTCTTCTTATCGAACCAACCCATCTCTTGGTTTAGTATCGCTTTGAACATCAGACTTCTCAACCTCATCGTTAATTTTTCGCCTGCGATTCCAAAAGTATAGAACTAAAATAAGTCAGTTTAAACTAAAGAAATCAATTCTTCCGGGATCAAACTGACCTGCAGGAGCATCGCAATTGATGTAATCACTCCCATGATTAAAAAAACAATGGAGTATTTATTGGATTCTCTACGAATTACGCTCACGTCTTCGTCGGCAAGAATCTACCAATCTAATCTCTTTAAATCTGTTTAAATAATTTAATGTCATTCTTACCCCAACAACATTACCAAATAATACCGAGTAAATTGGCATAGCAGCTCCTGTTACAACGGAAGTCAGACATCCAATAGCGATAATCCACCACTCGGGAGAGCTGTATTGCATAATTGTCAACATTGATGATTTAGATTCAGGTTCTTCCACTTCTTCTAAAAACTAAAAGAAAATATGAAATGTCCATGTTACCCCACACGTACACATTTTTACTTGACTTGAGTGGGTTGGCAGAAGAGACGGTCTCTTATCTCCTCCAAATCCATCGATACTTTTTTGTCTTAAAAATTCTTCCTTGTCTTCGGGGTCTACAACAAAGTTTTATGTTAGTTAATGCATCTTCAGACTGCTATCATTTACTAATCGCTTCTGCTGCAGACGTTTCGACTTCCTCTTCTGTGGATAATTGTGCTTTAACCAACTTGTAGTAAGCACCCTTCGCTTGCATGAGATCATCATGGGAGCCTTGTTCCTGAACCATACCTTCTTGGATCACAATTATACGATCCGCTTTCCTGACTGTCGAAAGTCTGTGGGCAACAATTACGGTGGTACAGTCATGGCTAGCCTAAAAGCACGACATAGTGTAAACCGACCGTTGGTTGTTTAAAAAATCACTTACGACATCCAAAGCGGCCTGTACGGTAGCTTCACTTTTGGTGTCTAATGCAGAAGTGGCTTCATCCAAAAGCAAAATCGATGGTTCTCTTACCAACGCCCGAGCAATTGCGATTCTTTGCTTTTGACCTCCAGATAGCTGAGCGCCCCGTTCCCCAATCATGGTAGAGTATCCTTCCGGAAGGGTTTTGATAAAAGCGTGAACATTTGCTTTTTTGGCCGCTATTTCAATTTCTTCTTGTGTTGCTTCCAAATAACCGTATTTTATGTTGTCCGCTATTGTTGCTTCGAACAACACCGGTTCTTGTCCAACGACTCCAATGTAGCTTCTCAACCACTCCAAGTCCAAATCCTTAATTCTATTGTTGTCTATGTATACCTAAATTTAGTTTAATTTTAAAGACAGGTACATAATAAAGCAAACGCTACGTTGGTGATGCGCATGAATGTATTGACGAGATTCCAACTGTCAATAATTTAGTTTTTTCAATTTCAAATTTCAGAAAGAAACCGTAATAATAATCATAATAAATTTGATAAAACTTACAGAACCGCAGTCGGGATCATAAAATCGTTGAATCAATTGTATGCATGTAGATTTTCCACAACCGGAACCTCCGACCAACGCTACCGTTTCTCCCGCATTAATGGTCAAATTAAATCCACGCAAAATCTAGCAAAAAACATAATTGGTTTGAAATTTCTCACATTATTTCGTCTCACCTTGACTTCTCTTCTTGAAGGATAATTGAAGAAAACATTTCTAAAAGTAATTTTACCTTGAATTCTTCTGGGTTTTTTACCTTTTCCTTTGGACAAATTAATAACCGGTCGGTTTGCTATAACAGAAAAAATTTTTGCTGCGGCTCCCCGCGCAACGCTGATCGTTTCAAAGTAAGGTCCAGCCAAACCAAAATACCACTGTCCAATAACTACACTGTAAAAAATCTACAGAAAGATTGATAACTCGAATGAGTTAGTTGATAAAGTTTGTACCGCAATCATGTTTCCGGCATCGTAGGTGACTTGGTCTGGAGGATAACTTCTCTCCTTGATGATCAGGTTAACTCCATACCAAAAAGCTAACGAATAGCTGGCGAAGCCAATAAACCACATAACGGCGGTGTTGATTCCGTTAAAAAGCGACTTCCTTATGTTGTTGTTTTTAGCAGACACAAGCAATGTTTTGTACCTCTCTTCTTCTTTTGCCTGCCCACCGAAGGCAACCACCGTTCTTATCGAGGTCAAAACTTCTTCGGCGACCGCGCCGGCTTCTCCATATGCTTCCATTTCTTGTCGAGAAAGTTTGGAAGATATCTAAAAGGGAATTTCTGCAGAACCATTATTTCACCTAAACCTGCTTACCCAAGAGACCACTCCCATGGAAAGCATCGTAATGGGAATCGAAATCATGCAGATTAATGCCAATTCCCAGCCTTGAACTAAAGCTTGAATTAAGCTCGCAGCAAAAATGCCGTTGTAATAAATTATAACGCCGAGTTTTTCTCCCAATCCTTCTTCGATTTTTTTTAAATCGCTAAAACACACACAATTGTTTTCTCAAAGAAGAGTCCAGATGATGCTGACTTACTCGGCAATTCGGCTGGAAAAATCACCAGTTTGGTTCTGATCGTACCACGATATATCCTGATTTAGCACTTGGGAGAAAAATAATTCCCTGATTCTGAAAGTCTAAAAAATTGAATTGAAATTTTGCTTCCACAATGGGTTTACCTTACTTGTCTCAGTGCGCTGTAATTGAGCATCACAGTGGCCAAATAAGTCAAAATCAAAACTACCGCACCCAAAATACAACAAACCATCACGAACCAATGCATTTCGTGCCTTAGCGTTTGGGCTGCCTGGCCCAACACTTCTGGATTTGTTCCGTTGATTTCGTAAGTGTAAACGTAAGTGACTATAAATCCTGTCGCTTTGCCAAAGGTCAGAAACAGCATACTGTATGCAGCAGAAGAAGCCAAAGAAGAAATCACCGCCAGGAGAAGTAAAATTTTATCAAAGAGAGTAGAGTACCTAAACTAGAAGGACGGTTAGAAAATGCAGTCATGGCGAAGGGACTTTTAGTAATACCAATTGATAGTATGGAACACCTGCTGGTTCTTCTTTTTCGGGGATCGAAGATTTTTCCTCCCCGGTGAGATCTTGCTTGTTACTACAACAAAAATTTCTGTATATTGTGAACGTTCTGGTTTTGTAAGTAAAAAGTACTTACAGTTCTTTAAACCGAGCGATTTTTCCGTTGGAAAAACTGCTCTTGTCGTAAGCATCCAATAAGAGATCCAGATTAAGACTAAATCGGTTTTCTAAATTGAGACTTATCCTGTGAGTCATTTTATTTTTTACACAAAATTCATAAGCACCAGCACTCACCACTGTCTCGAGACTAAATGATCATTTAAACCATTATTAAGAATACATAACATTTAATTTACTACGTCAGAGATATTGTAATCAAATCGAATAAACTTTAATTAAGATTGTTTGAGTTACTAAATTTTTTAACCTTTCCTGGTTGTAGAAGTTTGACCCGCATATTTAAGATATTTGACTATGT
Source organism: Cantharis nigra (assembly GCA_958510845.1). Classification (NCBI taxonomy): domain Eukaryota; kingdom Metazoa; phylum Arthropoda; class Insecta; order Coleoptera; family Cantharidae; genus Cantharis; species Cantharis nigra. The sequence goes on from OY294029.1 coordinate 1,153,218, forward strand.
CTTAAGAAATTGGGTTATTACTTTTAATTTTAACTACAAGTACCTATATTAAAAAATATTTTCATGCAAACAAGTATTGCACTTTTAATGTTCAATTAATGGTAATGGTATTTCCTATAGTGCATACTGGGACACCTCCCGGAGTGGTCTGACAGAATCCTATTTAATAAACTAAATTACAATAAAGCAAGCACACGAATCTTTTACATGTGGAACCGGGAAGTCTGGGTGATGAGCGATACCTCCCAGTAGCGGAGTAGGTATTTGTGCACTTTACACCATAAACTGGTGTAAAAAGCAAAGTAGTAATTTATACGGTCAGAAGCGCATAAAAAATATTATTCTGAGTTCTAGCAAATAATAATAATTTTTTCTTGAAAATTTAAATAAAACAAAATAATTATCTCCCACTTACAAAATTTAATCTGGAACAATTTTAACATAACTTTTAAACACTTTAATTGCGACATAATAATTAGAAACCCATCATCAAATGTGTATGTAAGCCCCGAAAGGGGCCGTTTTATATAAATGTTATGCGAGCTTCTAAGACGTCCAGCTACACGATTTTTTCTTTCACTTGGATAAAACATCTACGTCCATGCAAAGGCGAATTACCTCATTATTAGTCGCCTTCTTCTTAATTATATTCGTCCTTCGTTTATAACTTTCATTAGCAAATCCAATTAGGTGAAAGCATGAAAACGACAAAATTTCCTTAACAGCATAATCTCTATATAACAAAAATACTATAATTTTGCTTAATAACAGGTTACAATGTATTGCGATGAAACACGTGGGGCGGATGATAGTTCTATAAAATTAGTTTAAAGGATCCTGGAAGTCGAAAAATAAGAAAGCAAGCAATCAAATCTGAGACGTTAAAGAAAAATTAGCAATGAAAGTAAAATTTGTAAAAGGGAAAACTTTAATTCAAGAAAACCTTACAGTCCGATAATGTATAAAAAAATAACAAATCAAATTTTATAATTTAAGCAAACAAGCGAAAATTGAAAACTCAAAGTGTGTATAAAACAATATACTGCCGACAGTGCGCGCGTGAGGAAGAACTTAGGATTTAAAAAAAATTACGGTATCAGATAACACGCATTGATTTGAAAAATTGAACGAAGAGAAAATTGAATTGTCTGGGCAACAGATTGATAAACGATAACAAGTATAAATAATTTAGTCTGCGATTGAATCCCAAAGGGGAAGGTCGTGTTGAGTTGACCATAACTCTCGAAAGAGGCTTCGTGCATGTGTGTGTTTAGAAAAGCAAAGCATACACTAAGTGAATTCAAATTAAATATTTCGAACAAATAAAAATAAATTAAATTTTTTGAACGAGAACCAGTGGTTCATCTTTTATAAGAATAATTTGGAAGGAGTACTGGAAGAAAATCATTTGGAATTGGAGAGAACAGTTCTTTTTAACGTGGGAGAGAAGAAGAGGTACCCACAACCCACTGAAGTAAACCCACAGATAGGAATACAGAACTAAGCGGAGCAGGTTTGCATAAAACTTAACATTAAAAGTGCTCGCGCGAATTTTGCGGAAATGTATTCGGATCGAATAATTGTGAATTAAAATTAAAAATTGTAATTCAATTGTTTTGCTTAACAAAAATAAAATTTCAATTTTCATTCAATAAGTAGGATTTGTTTTTTGAATTCAAAGATTGGAGAGTCCTTCCATTCGACAATAAGGCAAGGCTGAGATTCGATATTTAGCTGGCATTATTTCAGAAAGTTAAATAAAGTAAGTATGTACGATTAAAGGTTCTAGACCGAGTCGCAGCAGTATAAATGACGTCTTTGTACAAGACAACAAAGACGTCAAACAATCCTCGAAAGTCTAAAATCTTTTTATGTGATTAAACGACATGTGGATTTAATGTCCAGTTTCTTGCAAACAGGTAACTACAGAATCACTTATAGCAACGTAAATATAGACAGGTAGGTATAATAAATATTAAAAACCTTAGCACAAAAAACTATGCTCAATTACGCAACTGCGATGCTCGCTCGGGTGACTTATAAAAAAACTTCAAATTTTGAAAGGCGCAATGCCTCTCTATACTACTGAGTTCTTTAGAATTGAGTACTAAAATCTACGACGACGTTTTATTAAGAAACGCCACTTAAATGTAGGATTTTATCAACAAATTAACCCCGAAACTTAAAAAATTCAAAGTGGGAAATTGAGTCAAGATAACATAATTGGCAGAAAAATTTGATCATTTCGGGTTAGCTAGCATGATTGGCAATGGTTTGGGTTCAAGTTTAATTGCCCCTATGTTAATTTTAATGTAAAAATTTGATAAATTCATTTTGAGGTTATTGAAACTTCAAAAGTAAAGTTGAAAATTAAATGGGCTAAAAAGCATTCTTAATAATGATAACAGGAAGGGGGATGTGTAAAATAACGTTATTTTAAGATATTTCAAGAAAATAATGCATAATTTCGACTTTATCCATCATTGAACGTTTGCGATTTCGGGGGCTCCAGAACGAATTTGCGAGGTTGTTATCGTGTTTGAAACAATAAATTAGGTCTCCATGTGTTAGTTATTGCATATTTTATTGAATTTAATCATTTTCAATGCATTTCTATTGCAAAATGGAAATTATTAAAGCAATTTTCGAGGTGGATATTTTTATTTATTTTTGGCGTTGTAAATGAAGGAAATATTTTTTTTTGTGATCTATTGGGCATTTTAAGGCAATATCAATACAAAAAGTAATTTAAAATATCATAGTTATTATGAAAATTCAATTTGAAATTCAAAATTTTTCAAATTTCCGTCAACGGAACTAGCGACATCTCCACGTCGTTTCCGGAAAGCTCAACGAAGCGTTTCCGAACGGAACAGCTGTGAGTCATTTGTCATTAAAATTGTTCGAAATACAGCGCTCGTACGGACTCGTCAGTTTTAAGTTGGCCGTGTCGAGGTGCAGTTCGTTCAGTTAAAATATCGTGAATAAAATGAGCGATTTCGTTTATTAATCGTTTCGAAATTACTTCTTGTACTCTAATACGATCATCCAAGTTAATATTATCGTGTGCAAGTTATATAATTGTGCATTTGTGCAAGTGAATTAAATAATCTCACTTTTTAACAAAACAAAAAACGATCGCGTTTTGTTTTGTGAATAATAGAATGAACTTGTGGTTATTTTGTGTGCAATTCCAAATTTCTACATCAACAACAGACGTAAGTAGTTTTATTTTCAATACCATATTTTCCATTGGCTTACTTTTAAATTACTCCGAACCGTATTAAACAATTCCTCGGTGGGAATAAAATAATCATTTTCCATGTAATCGTCGTCAGGTGGTTAACTAAATTTTGTCGAACGAAATCTACTCGTCGATGGATCGACAACTACATCAAAATTTTTGAGAAAGCAAACATTTCTCTACAACAAACTTCAAATTTTTGGTGTTTCTCATTTGTGTTCTTGAATATTTTCGACCTGTAAAAATTAAATTTTAGTTATCAAATTTTTTCGATTAGTTTTATCGAATAGAAAATAAACAAAATTGTGCATTCAGAAACTGACTCGTTTGATAAAAATCGATGACGCGGCCGAAATAAAGTCTCTGAAGTTTCAATTGTTTTTAAAATAAAATTTTGTGGGTATGTATAAATTTTGAGGTTGGAAGCGCATTTTTGCTAAAAAAAATTGTAAACAAATGGTTATATTTGCGACTGTGGTTAAGTAATATCATTTATTACGCTTATCATAGTAATTTAAAATTGAATTTCGCGATGATGCGTGTAAAAATTTCGGGCTGTTAAACACAACGAAAAGCAGTAGTTGAAGATGTAACTTGACGGTTATCGAGGTAGGATTCTGATAGTGAATTTAAAACTTACCTCTAATGATTCCATGTGAAATGTAACCACTGGCAAAATCGTTATTACGTGAAGATAATTCAGTTCTCAGCGGATCGCAATTTGATGCTCTTGTCATTTCTTTCATCTCCAATTAATTTGTCGAGTATCGATTGCATTTTTCAACTTCCTATAAATGAAAATTACATTAGGTACGTTTTGTTGTAACAGCTTTATGTAAAAGTCGATACGGAAATGCTCCGATCGTATTGCTTGAAAAATATGATCTTTCCGAATAAAACTTTCAAGTACCACGATTTTCCTTACAACGGTTATGTTTATTCATTTTGTAACACACGCTACTAGGTTTTTGACTCGCACCCTTGAAATATTATTGCCGTAAATTAGTTTGTTCTTTGAGTAAACTTTATTCTTAATTAACTTGATCTTACTTTATGATTTTTTTTCTCTTTCAGGAGATCGTCTGCCAAGAAATATTTAAATCGTGTACGCGTTTATAAATTAATAATTTCGCGAGTAGTTTACGAAATTTTACATAGAAAAGCTTATGGTAAGCTCAAAAATTACTACGGTAAATTTTGTTTGTGATAAAGTGTTCATTTTAAAACGTTTTCAATCGAATTCGATAATAAATATGTGAGTGTATTGTGTGCCTTCACGATTGACTTTATGGAACGGAGGAGAGCTGGATTGGAATAACACAACTTGCAGAAGGACTACAGTGATAAAAGGTAAAGCAACGATTATTTTTCTTACCAGAAAATCCTTTCGAATGTGCTTTGTTTGGCTAACTTAATTGTATTAATTATAAATGCTAATAATGTTTTTCTTGTTGCAGGTAGGTTCCACGGCGTGGAATGGAAAGTTAAGCAGCTAAAAAGGTCAGGTTAGTGGCAAGTTTTTCTTCCTGTGATTTAGCTGTGCAGTGCAAAATGTGGTGATGAAATATATTGTGTTACAATAGATAATTTTCTGAAATTTATACAAATTTTAGAAAAGATGAAATACTTAAAAATAATCTGCTTGTTTAGTTTCTCAATAATTTAATAACCAACAGTGTCGGGCTAGTGAGCGGAAAACTGTGGTCGCGCCGGAAACAAAACGGGAGTTATTCTTCAAACTATTAGCGTGTCTCGTCGCAAGCGATTCGGATCTACTAAAATTTCAAGCGGCAAATATTAGGTGCAATTTTCATATATAATTTCCCATGTGCATAGAATATTATCGATCATTTTCTTCGATTACATATTTTCGACAACAATCGGCCCGACTAGCAGAGGCGAGTCGATTGCACTCGAAAATATGTAACAGAACAAAATAATAGGATAATATTCTGTGCAAAAGGGGAATTCCAATGACTATTGAAGTAAATAGAAAAATCCAAAAAATTAATACGAAATCGATAAGTGCAAAACGATAATGCCCGATTTACACGTGTACAGTAGCTTAAGCAAACTACTAAAATAAATAACTAAATTTAGTTATTTGCATCATGTAGACTACAATTTTAGTACTGATATTACTACAGTAGAACTCCTCTATAACGAGTCCCGGTTATAACGAAAAATAGGCTATAACGAGTAAATCGTTTGGTCCCTTGCCGTTTTGTATACTACTCCATGTAACATTTCCCCTCTATAGCGAGTACGTTTCTTGCGTTGAGGTGGATATAACGCGATTTTGGTTAGTTTCAGATCGGTAATAGCGAGAAATTTCAGAAGTAGATCGGATATTACGAGAGTTTCTGGGAAAAATAAAGACACCTGCAGGTTTCAATTACATATTAGAATTTATGGAATTGTATTTTAACTGTTCGGGAGGTTATGTTAATGGGTGCATCTACACATCTCACGATGCTCTTTTTAATAACTTAGTGTCATTAGAAAGTGCAATTAATAAAATTAAAATTCTGTATTACCGGAAACAAACCAAAATTACAGACATTTTTCAATAACTTATTAAACATTATGTTAGTATGCATTTAACTTTCTTTTTTAACAAATTTAATACATTTAGCTATCTATACAAACTTTTATTGTCAATGACTGTTTATAGCGAAAATCTGTTATAACGAGTAAGTAGAATGGTCCCTTGAGTTCTCGTTATAGAGGGGTTCTACTGTATTAGTACTTAGTTTAATAAATTAGTATATTATTGATAGTACTAAATTTAGATATTTATTTTAGCAGCTTGCTTAAGCTACTGAACACGTGTAAATCGGGCGTAAGTGTCACCGTAGCACTTATCATTTAATTGACATGGGATTGGTTCTAAATTTGACACTTGAGGTTTCTCCGAATTTTTCTATTGGTTCATGTGTGTTTCTGTACATACGCATGCAATAGTCTAAAAAAAATTGTTAATTATAATAACTGACTTTAGTTGTTATGGCAGGAAATAACATAGGGATTTTCTGTTGTAACAACTAAATTCAGTTGTTATAATATCAACATTGCTTAGACTATTGAATGCGTATGTACAGGAACACACATGAACCAATAGAAAAATTCGGAGTAACTTCAAGTGTCAAATTTAGAACCAATCCCATGTCAATTAAATGATAAGTGTTACGTGGACACTTTATCGATTTCATATTAATTTTTTTATTTACTTTTACAATAGTCATTGGAATTCCCCTTTTGCACAGAATATTATCGTATTATTTTGTTCGATTACATATTTTCGAGTGCAATCGGCCCTCCTCTGCGAGTCGGGCCGATTGTTGTCGAAAATATGTAATCGAACAAAATGATCGATAATATTCTATGCACATGAGAAATTATGTATGAAAATTGCACCGATTATTATAATATAGTCAAAATTTTCGTTAGATTAAATTTTATATCAGGTTATTTCGAATAAATTTATTATTTATGATTTCAAACTATTACAAAATTCATATACAGTTAATTGCAAAAGAACTCTCACACTTCTACGTTGGCAATGTAATAAATTGTATCTTTTGAAAACCTTTTCTTTTGTCATATAAAAATTCTTTATATAGCAAAAACTCAGCAAACATTTTTTATTACAAAGTTTGTTCCCTTCATTTTTTGTTTAGATGCATTTTTCTATTTTGTCTTCAAGAAAACTTAGTGAAAAATTTAATAAAATTAATATTACTCTTATGGTAGCTTTACTAAATTTTATCCAAAGTCTTTTTAAAGTCATTGTCACTCAGAAAAGGTGCGACAAATAGAAAAATGTATATAAACAAAAACGAAGAGCTTGCAATTTGCAACAAAATATGTCTTATAAGTTTTGCTATAAAATCAATTTTTATATGACAAAAAAGTCTTCAATATTTAAATTGCTAACCTAGAAGTGTCGAGAGTTCTTTTACAAGTAACTGTATGTACTTAGAAAATTAGAAACGTTGCTACCACATACAAAATTAGATTTTGGTAGGTACAAAATTTCACTGCTGCGATCCCAAATTTAACATCGATCTATGGGCAACGGGAAACTACCCTATTTCACCAAATTGATACGCTTTATTTTTGGAGATACCGAGATACCACAATGTGGTAGCTCCTGTAGCATTTCTAGCGGTTAACACTCCGAGACTCCAATGATTTTAGCTAAATTATTTTTGTTATCGAGTTAGCATTAACGATCATGTTGTTTGTAATGCAGCTACCATCCAACTTCTTAATTTTCATATTACATAGTTATCGTGGATAAATCAATCGTGGAATATTGTTTTAGTTTTTTTAAAAAGCATAACACCTCAACTGCTACGCTTCATTACGTATATCTGAAAATAAAAGAAAATTGAAATGTGGGATTACAAAAAGCCATCATCGTTTCTACTTAAGAGGGTCATCCCATGTGATTGCCAGTTTATTTAGCTTTTCTTTGGAATTTTTTTTTGAAGAACTATAAAAATATAGAAGTTTCAACTTTTTACTATATATTTATTGACATTTCAACAGTAAGTCAGAATATTTTCAGACAAAAATCTTAATCACAACGTGTGTTGCGCCATTCCACAGGCACCTATGTCGAAAAAACCGGCCTCCACGATTTCGGCTGATCAGGTTATCTTAAATCAAAAAACCAAACGGTATTTTAATCTGGGAAGCTGTGGCTATCGCATGACTAGGATCATTCCAAAATATTGAAAATTGAATAATAGACGAATAATTAATTAAATAAAATTTAATAATTAATTTTCAATATTTTTGAATGATTCTAGTTCATGCCATAGCTTCACAGATTAAAATGCCGTTTAGCTTTTTGATTTAAGATAAGCCGATCAGCCAGAATCATTGAGGTCAGCTTTTTAGACATTGGTGCCTTTGGAGTGGCGCAACACACGTTGTGATGAAGATTTTCGTCTGAAAATATTCTGACTTACCGTTGAAATGTCAATAAATATGTAGTAAAAAGTTGAAACTTTTATATTTTTATTGTTCGTCAAAATAAAATCCCAAAGAAAAGCTAAAAAAAACCGGCAATCACACGGAGTGACTGCCTTAATAAATTTACTACCCCTTTAATTTGCTTTTTACATTAACGTTGTAGTACCCCTTGGATTAAAAAATAGCAGATACATATCCAAATGACTTCTAAAATAATATTACGTCGAATTTCAGAGCGAATCTTCAGCGGTCTCTCATATGACTACCAAAAATATGAACGCATCCATTATATTTATTTTTCCAAGTCTTATCGGAAGCTTCTGAAGGTATTATCATTTTGAAATTTGATTTAGCAGCATAATATTTTTGAAGTTATTTGGAAATGCACCTGCTATTTCTTGAAAACTGTTTTCTTTTTTTAATTATAAGGTTTATTATTAATTTACAAAAATGTGTGTGGGGGGGCTTGTATTCTACTGTTAAGGTAACCACTCACGATCCTGCGCCGCAGTACGATTCTGCAGGATGAGACAAAATTGAACTTGGTCGGATCGGATCGCAGACAAGCTACTGCAGCAGACTGACCGATAGTCGAAATTTTGTACGCACGTGGGCTAGTCCTGCAAGACTATGAGAAAATTCAAAAAATATTAAAAAAGAGCTCTGAAAACTTCTTTATGAGCCAAAGGTTTTAATTAGTTTATGCCCAAAAGTTTTCATTCTTTTGCTTCTAACTACGTTGTTTGTTCGTGGATTTTTTATTTCTTTTAAGGGAGTTACAAAACATGTGATACAGCGGTACAAAGGGAGAGGGAGAGGTAAAAAATTAGTAAATTTTGCGTGGCGTATTTTATGGATGGAAGTAATTTTGAATACAATTTATTTTTATTCATAACGAACTAATAAGTCTGTTGTAAGTTTGCTAATAAAATTCATCATAATAGTGTACAGATTTACCGCTGTATTCATACAAATATTTAAGAGAGTGTTGAAACCTATTTTAGTTAAAACGCTGATTAAAGTTCAACAACTAATGAAAACCTTACACGTAAGGCTAATAAACATTTGTGATTGGTGTTTCATGACACATTCCTTAAAAAGGGTTTGTAAACTTGTTGTAAATCTCAACATTTTTTATGAATACAGGGGTTAGGTTGTGTATTTATAACGAAATCGGTAGAATGAAAATTAATGGACGAGGAGCGGGATTAAAAGGAAAGGAGTACATGTCGGGTTTTCCTTTGGCAGAATACGTTTAAGGAGCCCACGACATTTAGTTTCTATACTAAATGCTTATTTGGATTCAATATCTTTCGATATCAATTGATTTTGAATTTAAAAATTCAGAAACATATTTTAATTTTTCACCAATCCATAGAGCTACCTCAAATTATTACCATCACATGTAAAACTCAAAATCGATAAAACATTGACATCTTTACTTTTTGCATTGACGGATTTTCAATTATTTATTTCGATTGTTATTTCTAACAATCTGGCCCATCGTTAGAGATAGAAATAAAATCCCAGACGTTGTTGACTTTTGTATCGCAAGAGGAATAAATTCAAGAAATTCGTTAGGTCAGTTTCCAATTATAATTTCCCTTATCTCTCAGACAAAAACTCTTGATTATAAAAATATAAACTGGAAACTTTTAAGAACCTGGTAGTAGAGAAAATTCATACTCAACTATGTATCGTTAGAAAGAGTATAACCGAATCGATCATTTAAATACAAAGTAAGTAAAATTGTAAATTTTTACATGCATCAATAAAAATTGTTAGGTACATAAAAAAAAACATCAACATTTTTAAAGTATTAATTATTAAGTAATTAACAAATTAAAGGTCTAAAAGGACAAACTTGCAAACAAAAAGGTCGTGGTGTAACATAGTTTTTATTGATTCCTGTAAAATTTACTTCTATGACTTATCAGGTCTTAGACTCACCGAAGCTTTTCATTATGTAACATAATAAAAAATTGAAAGAATCTTGTACACACCTATCCCTCCAATATACACGTCGAATGGAAAATTAACATTAAATAATCGAGAAAAAGTAGTAGACACTTTTACAGATCCCTTGGCGAATAGTTTTCAGCCGTTTCCTGCTGAAATACCGACATATAGAGAAAACGAAAGACTTGGGGATGAATCTTGATAGAAGGCTTACGTGGAAATATCTTAACAAACATACAGATGGTTCCGCACAGCTTGGGTATAAATTTAGCAAAGAAAAGTCTACCAACTCCGGGGGACAGCAAGCAATTCAAATGTTGACATATTTATTAGAGCGATTCCAATTCAAAACATTAAGAATCATCACAAACTTCTCTTGGTGTGTATAAAACGACCTTATTGGAGGTGACTTGAAGATGATCAATGTTAAACATGAAATTGCAAATTAGAGGAAAAGATGGCACAAAAGGTTAACCCCTGTATTCATAAAAAATTTAGAGATTTACAACAGGTTTACAAACCCATTTTAAGGAATGTGTCATAAAACACCAATCACAAATGTTTATTAGCCTTACGTGTAAGGTTTTCATTGGTTGTTGAACTTTAATCAGCGTTTTAACTAAAATAGGTTTCAACACTCTCTTAAATATTTTTATGAATACAGCGGTAAGTGTTTGCCCCAACATTTTAGCCATGAGTTTACTCGACGGTGGGAATTAAAATGATACAAGTCACTCGATTTAATAAAAGGGTTCCAGTATAAAATTACATTACAATTTCACAGAATGCTAAAGTTTTAGTGCAGAATGAAGAAAAATAATTATTTAGAACATGTTCTTGTAAACGGGGTAAATGTTTACAAAAATTTCGAAATTGATAGGGTATATTGATAGTAAGTAATTTCGTTAAATTTAAATTTTGTTTGTTAAAAATTACGTTTTAACTCTTTGTATCGACCTGTATATTAATATCCGCCGTTAAATTTAAAACAAACAAAGCTTATCTTTTCAATTTCCTGGAAATTAGGTCTTTGCAGATGTCTACCTGCACATTAATGTTATTTAAACAAAATAATATTGAATTTATTCCATTAAAATAGATTTTATTTATTGTTATTATTATTAATAATAATTAATTATTTACGATTGCTAATTATTATTACTAATAAGTTCGTGGTTTTCAATTAGAAGAATTTTAAATTTGCCGCGCCGCATCGCGTCAGTTAAAATTAAAGTTCGGCAATTGTTTAAATTCGGCCATCTTAGTGTGAGTAACGCGCGGGTTTATCTATTTCGTTTTCATTATTATATTACTTAACAAAGTGTTAAATTATTATTGTATAAGTGAAAATTTGTAGTATCTTAATGCGGTGCGCGGAAGGCAAATTAATATGTTTTGGATTCGTTTTAAAACATAATATTTTAATTGCTAATTAACTTGTTACAGTTTCTTAAAAAGTCGCGTCGAAATTGTAACATTTTTATGTTGTGTGGAGTGAGAAACTAATCGGATGTGTGAATTTATCAAAATTACTCGCGAGTATAAATCGTAAATCAATTAAAAAGAAAACTCTAAAATTCAACAGGTTGATGGTGAAATTGCTTAAAATTTGCGCACGTCGGGAAAGAAGTCGAAATCATTTCCAATGTTGAAATTATTGAATTACAAGGTAGAATTTTATGATTTCTAATATTTTTAACTAAAGAAACAAACTTAAATTTAATTTGTGTATTTTTCAAATGTCATCGGATTGTAAAATTCCATTTGACCCCACATTTGAAAATAAAGGACGATTCAGATATACCCGGCATGCACAAACCGGCAACGGCATGTACCGGACCGACAAAATATTAAGCAAGCATTTTAAATGGTTTAATTCACACTTAGTCGACCAAAATAGCACAGACACAGCACGGAACGGACCGACAACGGTAGACATACTTTTGAGGAATGTTTTGCAGGTGCCGGTACGTGTCTGTATGTATTGTATGAGTATGACATACGTGTAATATGTCGTGTACCCATATTCTCTTTCTTGTTTTTTTTGTTCTTCATCATCTATAACAGCTACTATGGCCAAATCTTCAGAAAATAAATGTTTAAACATTTTCGCATCGGAATCTTTATGATACCTACACAGCTTCTACATACATATGTATGTACGTTTCAAAAACTGTCTGTGCTAAAGTGAACACTCAGCAATTTGTCGGTCCGGTACGTGTTGTTGCAGGTTTGTGCATGCCGGGTATATCTGAATCGTCCTTAAAAGTAAAATACAAGCTCGCATACAAAATTTGATCTGCGGGTTTTTCCTCGTTAAATTTTTAATTAATGATTAATTTCAATAGAAATGATTCTTTGGTTAGGGATAAATGGAGATGGATATATGAAGCCTAAATAGAATTTTTATTTATGATTCAATTTCGAACTGTGCATCCGATTTAATAAAAAATTTAATTTTTCTGATACTTAGAAACTATGGTCTCGAATACTTCATATTATAGAATAAAATTAAACTTACATTTTTGCGGTTTTGAAATTTCAAATTAAAAAATAGTATCGATAATAAATTATGCTGTCGATAATTTCTAATTGGTAGAATGGCCTTCATTACTGGTTCGTTGTAATTATTTGTGAAATCTGAATCGTGTCCATTTTAAGATTCTGAAAATTATATTACAGGAATTAACTATTAATATTAACTATTTAATACTATTTAATTGTAGTATATTTAAATGTTAGGTCATTAATGGCTGATTTATTCACCTCGAGATATCCATCAAATAAATTAGCAAATTAAGTTGTCCGATTGGTTATTTGTTCAAATAGATTCAAATCTTACAGATCATTCGAGGTAAAGAAATCGAGCATAAGTATGAAATATTAGGAAAGTACCCCTTGAGGTTATTAATTAATAATACACAATTACACTTTACCTCAAGATTTTATTAATATCCAACAGACTAGTTTCGGCTGTAAGCCTTCATCAGCATATTCGTCATAAATCTTACAAGAAACAATTAAACATTTAAATAAGAATTATTGAAATCTGTAAAATAATTTGTTCAATCCTGTTATTGAAACATGTCGTTTCTTACTTGGATACGCAACTAGAAACCGTTTGTTTTACTCACTCAAATTATATCTATGGTAACGAGTGGGCGAAAGACTTTTCACCCACTAGTGAGTGAAAAATGCAGTCATTCATTAACCTGCCTACGTTCTTTATAATAATATTAAAATGTTTTAAAACCAAAGCTAACTTTTTTTAAAATTATTTTGCGCGCAAAATTCGCGCTATCGATCTAAAATTTTGCATAAAGCTTCCTACGACAAATTGTTACGGAGGGTTGAGTACGAGCAAAGGGGGGTAAATTTTTAGCTCAGTTTTTCGATATCTAACGCCGTTTTCGAGTTATGGCAAATTCAAAATCTCAAATTTAATTATTGATGACACGAATTATAATAAATTGTATTTTCATAAATTTTTTAGATTTATAAGTGCAGGATTGAACAAAACGCTATACATAACTCGTGGATAAACCCTTTCGCTCACTTATTTGCCTCTGCACACTCGCCTGTCGGCTCGCGTGCAAAACTGGCAAATGCGTGAGCGAATCTTTCGGTTTCTCCACTAGTCATGTAATATACTATTAACCGTCAACAATATTTTCCTACATATGCATTTTGTTTATTGTTGACAGTTAAATTATTTTACAGGTTTTAATAATTGTTATTTAAATGTTTAATTGCTTCTTGTAAGATTTATGACGAATACACTATTGAAGGCTTACAGCCGAAACTAGTCCGTTGGATATTAATAAAATCTTGAGGTAAAGTGTAATTGTTGTATTATTAAGTATGAAATGTCCGTTTTCTCTAAGTACAAAATTCGAAAGATGATGTCTGTTACATAACAACACAGTAATGGGGATTTTTGAACCAATTAAGGTTAATCAAATAACTAATTTCTTTTGATTAATACTTAGAAAATAGTATCAGGTATTTATTATTTTTCAGAATCATCTACACGTTAGCAATACTACAAAGTACATAATGATCAATATTTACCAATAAAATTGTTTCAATATAAAATAACCCGAGACAAAACACACAATCTTCAAACCACTCATGCTGAATTTGAAGATTGTGTGTGATATAATAATTTATTGTCAATACACACGTTTGCCTTTAAATTGTGTTATCTCCTTGCACGCTATCTGCGTTGTACTCGTGGCTTTATTTTTAATATTCAATCACATTGTTGAGCAATTTTGAGAGAAGTCATTTTATATCGAGACAATTTTATTGATAAATATAGATAATCATGAATTTTGTTGTATTGCTAAAGTGGTAGATAATCCTGCGAAGAAGAAATATTATATATCTTCGAAACATTGATCAAAAAAAAAATAGTCATTTGATTAACACTTCTTTTGGTTCAAATTTCCCCATCGATTGTTATACAGAGCGTCTCTAAAAATGATCAACAATAATTCTTTGTGATAAACTCTTAGAACAATATTAGGTCGATTTAACTCAATTTGGAACACGTACGTAATGCTTTAATCCCACAAGGTTATAAAATTGATTAAGGCCGGTTTTACAATAGTCGGATAACCTTTGTCTAACGTTAATAACGATTGTTGGTAACCTTGGTTATTTAGGTGTTATATTATAATTTGATTCATTATATTAAGGGGATTCATGTCACTTCGTACTTTCGTAGTTGTTGTACTTTTAATTTTTGTAGATTTGTGTGACATGAACACACTCACCGTTCAAAGTTTCGTAAATTATTTCGTACCTGTTTTTATAGATTATCTTGAGGTTTTGAGGTAGATTATTTAACTAATTAATTCTAATTCGCATTTACTGACATTATTCATTGTTCAAATTTTTCTTGCCTACTATGTTTCGCCAACGTATAAATGTAACGAAACTACCTACGACATCTACATAAAGTACAACTGCGTAGATTTCGTAAACTAGATCTGCATTCAAAATTCTACGAAATTTACGAAAAATGCAATCTACAACAAGTACGACAAAAGTACGACGTGAAATGAATACCCTTAATACTGTTGCTTGTTTGAGATAAAATAATAAATTGAAACATTTTATCAAAAATCGAACATTTCATAATAAATATGTAATGGCCTAATGTGTACAAATTTATGCAAAAGCTTTTGTTAAATTTTATAGTTAATAATAATATCGACACGAACTAAGTAACCGACTTTATCTAATTTTATGTGAGAAAACAACAAACTTTGAAATAACATTTCTAAACTAAAAAATGACAAAATTAATAAAGTATAAACTTGCAGATGCGAACTGTAACGAAGCTCACACGGAGCTACTAAAATTTATTATAGAATTGCATTAAAAAATCGGATTTATTGAGAGGTTGCGATTGAGTGATCACTCACAACCAAATTTGTGCACTTCTATGTTAACAATGTAGATTATACCTTTTGAAGACTTTTTTACACATAAAAATTTATTAGATATTTTTTGTAGCAAATTTCATCCCCTTAATTTTTGTTTACATACATTTTTCCATTTCGTCGCACCATTTTCATTTTACAGTGACTTAAAAAACACTCTGTAAAATCTAAACAACCGGGGTGATAGGAATATCGGCTAATAAACTCACGCTATTTATATTTTATTAAAAACTATAAAATTAAAACGACAATGTTTCGAAGGGATAATCCGCTTCTTCTTCAAGTTCCAAACCAAATACCTTTCTGGATACGTCTAATTTTATTATGTAGAAAACTAGCCGAATACCAACCTTATTAAAACATACAGGGGGGCTTGAAAAAACAAAAGGTCGTAAACGGCCAATCAATCAACCAAACTTATGGAATCTGGAACAACAGTGGTGAGCTGATGTCCTGGAGTTCCAATTATGAATTGGTTAATTCTCTGTAAAATTCAAAAACTACTTCCATCTTTATCTCAAACACGGTACAACGAAATAGAAAAATGAATAAACATTGTTTTATTGTAAATTTCATTTCCTAAAGGTAATCACTCACGATTTTGCAGGATGAGACAAAATTGAACTTGGTCGGATCGGATCGCAGACAAGCCGGTCATACTGCAGCAGAATGAACGATCCCATCCGACCAAGTTCAATTTTGCAGAATCGTGAGTGGTTACATTAAGATTTGTTTATACACATTTCTCCATTTTGTAGCACCGTTTCTAAGATACAGATGAAAGTAGTTTTTGAATTTTACACAGTCTATTTTAAGTCATTGTAAATCGGAAATGGTGCGACAAAGGGAAAAAATGCACATAAACAAAAATTAAGGAGATGAAATTTGCAACAAAAAGTGGCCAATAAGTTTTGCCGTAAAAGCAATTTTTATGTGTCAAAAAAAGTCTTGAAAAGGTATAATTTATCTTTTTAAAAATAGTATCTTTTTAGTACCTCCATGTGCGAAAGGTCTAGCAGTAATGATAAAAATTGAAGACCAGTAACCAAAACTATCACAAATGTTAATTATTTTCTTGTTTGATGATATGTAACTAAAAGTGAATTCTGAGCATAATTCCTCAAATCATGTATTACTTTAAATTTTAACATCTTCTTTGTCAGTCTTTCTCGGTCCACTCCTAGACATAAGCCTCTTTTAATCTTCTCCAAACCTCACTCCGTACCACTCCCAACCCGCCACTTTCTTGACACCTTCGAGCCATCTCTTTTTCGTCGTTCTTGGCTTCCCATCTATTATTTTTACTGTCCACCTGTTGTAGTCCTGCCACGCCACGTGCCCGACCCAACTCCATTTCAGACGTGCCGTGCCACACGCTTTCCAAATTCCAATAAACTTAAGACGAAAAGTGTTCGATTTGTGTATACTACCGGTGATGACGTACGGGCTAAAAACAATGAAACCAACCAACAATTTTAACATAACTTCATTCAAACAATTATTTCAGAATCACCTCGTAAATAAACATCAATTATTGATTGATCTCCTATTTTGCCCATGTTTTTACATAATTATATTTCTTCACAATACACAAATCATATTCTTATTGCACACAACCTGTAACTAATTTTGGTACATCGGTCTCGATTGAAATACCTATAAAAAAAAACAATTTTTAATATTAAATTTAATCTAGAGTGTATGTTCATCAACATGTCGTCGGTTAAGAGTGTTAAACTCTACTTTCTGCACTAATATGTTTTGTAATGCCATTCAATAATAGAAATTTTGTTTATATAGTGTTTATTGGCTCCTGTAAAATTTCACTTTTAGGAGTTAGCAGTTTAACACTCTTAATTGACGATGTGATCTTTCCTAATTTTTAATACAATAACTATACTGTCGTCCTTGTTATTTTTATAATGTTTTAATTTAATAGTCCATTCATTATTAAACTTATAACCATGCAGGAAATGATTTTTTTTGCCTGACGTAAATATGGTGTTACAAATAACTGAAACTACACTCAATTATCTGCATATCTATGCATACAACTTATGCATAGCTTTAAGGATGTATAGGAGATACAATCGGAGACAAAGTAGGATTAATTTGAATATCACGAATATTGGTCTTATGTGTGTAGTAAAATACTTTTTAAATATCATAAACGATAAACAAAGTGATAAAAATGCATAAAGAAAGGCTTTTTTCGTTTAAATCGGTTCATTTTCTGAAATTACAAATATTAAATTTGACATAACAAAATTTTTATTAGTGACTATCAATGCAATCCAACCTACTATCTAAATAAAAAATGTAATAATTTTTATGAGTAAAAATCGATATTTGTTGTTAAAACTAATAAAAACCGAGATATACATAATATTTTTAATACCAACAAGTTTTAAATATGTTTAGGGTTCTTTTAACGTCGAAATCTATTTTATTTTTAGCGAATTGAACTTGACAACCCTATATCGGTTGTTTAATTACTAATTAATTTCTCGAGAACGGGGTAGTAAACCGTGATAAAATTTTGCTATAACCTTCTTCTATTTACAAGCTATAACTACAAAAAATTTGAAAAAATTCTTATATTTTGATCATATATTTTAAGTTAATATATTATTCAATAAAATGATTTTTACATTAAATAATTTTTTTAGGATTTCTTAAGATTTAGCTTTAGATTTTTATTTAGACAAGTATTTTACTGTTTAACACCTTGTGATTTTCCCTAAAAGCAGACTCTTAAGCAAAACCATAGATGTAATTTTCTTGAATTTTAACAGAAAGTCAACATCAAATTAAAACTGCAAGAACTATTAAACGGTGTAGTGAATCGATTTGAAATTTTTTTTATTACATCGCAAAGTCAATGATGACATGTGTACCAATTTTCATCGATATCTTATATTTTTGAGTTTTATTTTTTGTCTCCTATACATCCTTAAGCTTTCTAACTTAATATATTTTGAAGTTTTCTAGCTTTTTTTTAAATTTTTGAAAATAGGTCAGGATTTTTTCAAAAGCTGCAATTTAGAAACTAAATTAACTAGAAAATTTTTTTTTATACTTTTACGCAGAATTTTATCTACTTTAATTTTGGGTAAATGATGCAAGTACATGTAACGGCCAATTTAAAATTTTGTGATTTTTGTGATCTTTCGTGACAAATTTCACCTTGTTCCAGTATGAATCTGCTGTAGAAAACTTATGGCCTTTCCCCGATACTCAAGTAAAGGACTTAAGCAAAGAAAATTTAATTTCCGAGTTAACTCCATGCAGACCCCTTTTTCACTACGTAATCATTGGACTATAATATCTTATGACCTGTTCCCACAATCAATATTTTGATAAACACCGATTTTTTGCTATGATATAACATAATAGTTTATCAAAATTTTAATTAAAAAAAAAGTTGGAAATTTTAATCATGGATATAGGCCATTAGACAGAATCCAGTTCAAATCGTGAACGATGGGTGGACCCCATGTTTCAGAATTCGTTTTTGCTGAAATATGTTGTTGTTTATACATTTTTTTGTTTTATATAAAATAAGTCCTGAAATAAATAATGTTCTCAAAAATGCGGCGTATAGCATAAAGAAAATTATCGTACTTATGATTTTGTATAAACAACAACATATTTCAGCAAAAACGAATTCTAGAACACGAGACCCTGTCCATCCCCAGCCAGCCTGCAAGTTTTGAAATGGATGGAGTTCTTACAGATATGTTTATCTGTTTGCTAATTAAGTATAACGTGGTATCATATTGCTTATGTATCGTTTGAATATTCCCTTTATTCTTATGATATACAATACGATTCTTCTAATCCCTTTGCACGGCCCTTTTTGTCTGGCATCGTCATACCGTGACGAGACAAGACATACCGTGCATGCTGGATGTATTATGTACAATATTTAAAAAAAGAAATATGAAATTCTTAAAATTTCTCTAAAACTTATCGACAAAATACTGTCTATCCGTTCACAAAGATTGTTTATTTTCCAACACGTTCATTCAGGAATTTTCAAAGCTGCTGCTTGTTATCGAAGACATAAAAAATAAATGATAATATGGAACAAATTATAAAAAAAGAGTTATAAATTTCCCCAAGAAAGCTTGGTGAAATCTTAAGGCGGAGATTCACTTGTAACTGAACGTTGTAATGTAATGTAACGCTCGAGGCGAGCATTACATTACAAAGCTCGTTTCGCATGCTTGGCTCAACCTGTGCTCCAGTTTATGAACACGTCGCGATGGGTACTGACATGTAATGTAACAATCAAAAGGATTCGCTAAAAAACCGACGGTTGAGTGGAGCACGGATGCTTCGCTCGCTGTTCGTGTTTGATTCTCGCTCGTTTATCGGTGCTGACTATCAAATGCTCGTGTTACATTATATTACATTACAACGTTCAGTTACAAGTGAATCTCCGCCTTTATGTAATTTATTCTACCCGGAGGGTTAAGTGCAAAAAAAGATTTTCTAAACAGTAACATGTTGTAATAATATTACGGGTAACTTACATACAATCTACTAGTTGAATTTTGGTCTTTAGAAATAATATTATGCAACATCCTAATCGTTTCATTTTGCCAGAAATTGTGTGCACTTTCGAGACACCTATCGATTATTTCTAGCAATCAAATAAGTGTATACAAAAATTCAGCTAGTTGATTATTTTTTCTATATTTAATAATTTAACATGCCGGACTACTCGAAATAAAATTAATTCCATAGTTCAATAATATTACCTAATTCTTGCACGAATTTTCTTTCTCACGAATAACCTAAATTGGTTCACAATATGTACGAATTCCTTCAAAATTAATATTGCATGGCACTTTGCTAAAATATAATTAAATTATTAATGTTAGCAATTTCAAGTATTTGAGGTAGAATTATTATTTCCGTAACTTTTTTTTATATTAATTAATATCTTAACTTGGACAAAAAAATTACGAAATCGAACTAGATTTGGAATACAAAATAATGACAAAATATCACTAGATTACACACTGTGGTCTACGGCAGGGGTGGCCAACTTCATTGTATATTATATACAGTGGCTAACGAAATGATTCGCACCACCCTCCTATATTAACATTATAAATTCCACATTTTGAAACCGTTTTTTGACATACAAAAATCGATTTTACAGCAAAACCTTTTAGACATTTTTTGTTAAAAATTTCATTGTCTTCAATTTTGTACCTATACATTTTTCTATTTTGTCGCGGCGCTTTTCACTGGCAGCGACTTAAACGAGACTCTTTAAAAGACAAAAAATATCGTCATCTATATCTCGGAAGCGGTTTGACGAAATAAAAAAATTAATAAAGATTTTTTATTGAAAACGCGATTCTCTACATTTTTGTTCATAAGCGTTTTTTCATTTTTTCGCACCGTTTCCGAAATATAGATGACGATATTGTTTGTGTTTTACAGAGTCTCGTTTAATATCGTTTTTTGCACCACTGCAAAAAGCCAAAAAAATTGTTTGGTTGTAATCGGTCAGTAAAAAATTAAATTTATAGCGGCGTTTCTAATTTTCGTGTTTTCAATAGTTTTATATGGTAAATACAATTGTTAATAAATTTTCATTCTCATTCATTTCGTTCAAATTATTCGATTTTTCTTTCATTTTCTTTTTATTCCAATTAAATAATAAATTTATTTTCAATAAAATAATAAATTTATTTTATTCTTTCAATTTTATTATTTATCAATATTATATGTTAATAAATTTTATGAACTTACTTTTGTGATAATGACAAACTTTTTAATATTTTTTTTAGGTATCTACTTACTACTACTATTATTATTATTTTTATTATTGATATTTTTATTTTGTGTGTAAAATATTTTGTAAATTTGATTTCATATGAATTTTTACATTTTTTCATAACTTTGATGTGCATATTTAATTAGATATATTTTTACTTTCCAGTTTGTAGCCCTAGAAATTGTTTATTTTTGTATAATAATTAATTAGAATTATATTTGACTTGCACAATAATTTTAAAAAGTTGTTCCAGTTTCAACTATATCTGTAGCCAGAGACGGGCTTTCACGGGTTCCATTACAGATAAAACATGTGCTCTTCTGGTAAAAAGACTTCTGAAAAGAAACATACAAATCCAGGATAACACACGGGAACGTCCCAAGGACGGAGAAACTTAGGTAAGAAACACTTCATTTTACTATAATAATCTTTATGTTAATTTTCGATTTTCCATTACAGATAAAAATGTTCCCTACTGGTAAAAAGTCTATTAAAAAGAAATGGCAATCGGGAACATCCAAATCCAGGATAACACAAGGGAACGTCTCCAGGACGGAGAAACTTAGGTAAGAAAAACTTCATTTTAGTCTAATAATCTTCATTTAAAATTGTGATATTCCATTACAGATAAAAAATGCTCCCTACTGGTAAAAAAGCTACAGAAAAGAGTATGCCATCGGCTACATACAAATTCAGGATACAACACGGGAACATCTCCACGACGGTGAAACTTAGGTAAGAAAAACTTCATTTTAGTCTAATAATCTTTATTTTAAATTGTGATATTCCATTACAGATAAAAAACGCTCCCTACTGGTAAAAAGACCACAGAAAAGAATATGCCATCGGTTACATATAAATCCAGGATACCACACGGGAACATCTCCAGGGCGGAGTACTTTGGTAAGAAAAACTTCATTTTAGTCTAATAATCTTTATTTTAAATTGCGATATTCCATTACAGATAAAAAATGCTTCCTACTGGTAAAAAGGCTACAGAAAAGAGTATGCCATCGGCTACATACAAATCCAGGATACAACACGGAAACATCTCCACGACGGAGAACTTAGGTAAGAAAAACTTCATTTTAGTATAATAATCTTTATTTTAAATTGTGATATTCCATTACAGTTAAAAAGTGTTCCCTACTGGTAAAAAGACCACCGAAAAGAATATGCCATCGGTTACATAGAAATCCAGGATAACACCCGGGAACATCTCCAGGACGGTGAAAATTAGGTAAGAAAAACCTCATTTTAGTATAATAATCTTTATTTTAAATTGTTATATTCCATTACAGATAAAAAATGCTCCCTACTGGTAAAAGGTCGACAGAAAAGAATATGCCATCGGCTACATAAAAATCCAGGATACCACACGGGAACATCTCCAGGATGGAGAATCTTAGGTAAGAAAAACTTCATTTTAGTCTAATAATCTTTATTTTAAATTGTGATATTCCATTACAGTTAAAAAGTGTTCCCTACTGGTAAAAAGACCACCGAAAAGAATATGCCATCGGTTACATAGAAATTCAGGATAACACCCGGGAACATCTCCAGGACGGTGAAACTTAGGTAAGTAAAACCTCATTTTAGTCTAATAATCTTTATTTTAAATTGTGATATTCCATTACAGTTAAAAATTGATCCCTACTGGTAAAAAGACCACCGAAAAGAATATGCCATCGGTTACATAGAAATTCAGGATAACACCCGGGAACATCTCCAGGACGGTGAAACTTAGGTAAGAAAAATTTCATTTTAGTCTAATAATCTTTATTTTAAATTGTGATATTCCATTACAGTTAAAAAATGCTCCCTACTGGTAACAAAGCGACAGAAAAGAATTTGCCATCGGCTACATACAAATCCAGGATACTAAACGGTAACATCTCCAGGACGGAGAATCTTAGGTAAGAAAAACTTCATTTTAGTCTAATAATCTTTATTTTAAATTGTGATATTCCATTACAGTTAAAAAATGTTCCCTACTGGTAAAAAGGCAACAGAAAAGAATATGCCATTGGCTACATAAAAAACCAGGATACCACACGTGAATATCTCCAGGACGGAGAATCTTAGGTAAGAAAAATTTCATTTTATTCTAATAAACTTTATTTTAAATTGTGATATTCCATTACAGATAAAAAATGCTCCCTACTGGTAAACGGTCGACAGAAAAGAATATGCCATAGGCTACATAAAAATCCAGGATACAACACGGAAACATCTCCACGACGGTGAAACTTAGGTAAGAAAAACTTCATTTTAGTCTAATAATCTTCATTTAAAATTGTGATATTCCATTACAGATAAAAAATGCTCCCTACTGGTAAAAAGGCTACAGAAAAGAGTATGCCATCGGCTACATACAAATTCAGGATACAACACGGGATCATCTCCACGACGGTGAAACTTAGGTAAGAAAAACTTCATTTTAGTCTAATAATCTTTATTTTTAATTGTGATATTCCATTACAGATAAAAAACGCTCCCTACTGGTAAAAAGACCACAGAAAAGAATATGCCATCAGTTACATATAAATCCAGGATACCACACGGGAACATCTCCAGGACGGAGCACTTTGGTAAGAAAAACTTCATTTTAGTCTAATAATCTTTATTTTAAATTGCGTATTCCATTACAGATTAAACATGCTCCCTACTGGTAAAAAGGCTACAGAAAAGAGTATGCCATCGGCTACATACAAATCCAGGATACAACACGGAAACATCTCCACGACGGAGAACTTAGGTAAGAAAAACTTCATTTTAGTCTAATACTCTTTATTTTAAATTGTGATATTCCATTACAGTTAAAAAGTGTTCCCTACTGGTAAAAAGACCACCGAAAAGAATATGCCATCGGTTACATAGAAATTCAGGATAACACCCGGGAACATCTCCAGGACGGTGAAACTTAGGTAAGAAAAACCTAATTTTAGTATAATAATCTTTATTTTAAATTGTTATATTCCATTACAGTTAAAAAATGTTCCCTACTGGTAAAAAGGCAACAGAATAGAATATGCCATTGGCTACATAAAAATCCAGGATACCACACGGGAACATCTCCAGGACGGAGAATCATAGGTAAGAAAAATTTCATTTTAGTCTAATAATCTTTATTTTAAATTGTGATATTCCATTACAGATAAAAAATGCTCCCTACTGGTAAAAGGTCGACAGAAAAGGATATGCCATTGGTTACATACAAATCCAGGATACCACACGGGAACTTCTTCAGGACGGAGAATCTTAGGTAAGAAAAACTTCATTTTAGTCTAATAATCTTTATTTTAAATTGTGATATTCCACTACAGATAAAAAGTGCTCCCTACTGGTAAAAGGTCCACAGAAAAGGATTTGCCATCGGCTACATACAAATCCAGGATACCACACGGGAACATCTCCAGGACGTTGAAACTTAGGTAAGAAAAACTTCATTTTAGTCTAATAATCATTATTTTAAATTGTGATATTCAATTACAGATAAGAAATGTTCTCTACTGATAAAAAGGGGAACAGAAAAGGATATGCCATTGGTTACATACAAATCCAGGATACCACACGGGAACATCTCCAGGACGGGAAACTTAGGTAAGAAAGATTTCGTTTTAGTGTAATAATCTTAATTTTAAAGTGTGATATTCCATTGCAGTTAAAAAATGCTCCCTAATACTGGAAACAAAGCGACAGAAAAGAATTTGCCATAGGCCACATACAAATCCAGGATACCACACGGGAACATCTCCAGAACGGGAAACTTGGGTAAGAAAAACTTCATTTTAGTCTAATAATCATTATTTTAAATTGTGATATTCCATTACAGATAAAGAATGCTCCCTACTGGATAAAAGGCCGCAGAAAAGAATATGCCCTCGGCTACATAGAAATCCAGGATACCACACGGGAGAATCTCCAGGACGGAGAATCTTAGGTAAGAAAAACTTCATTTTAGTCTAATAATCTTTATTTTAAATTGTGATATTCCACTACAGATAAAAAGTGCTCCCTACTGGTAAAAGGTCCACAGAAAAAGATTTGCCATCGGCTACATACAAATCCAGGATACCACACGGGAACTTCTCCAGCACGGAGAATCTTAGGTAAGAAAAACTTCATTTTAGTCTAATAATGTTTATTTTAATTGCGATATTCCATTACAGATAAAAAATGCTCCCTACTGGTAAAAAAGCTACAGAAAAGAATAGCCATCGGCTACATACAAATCCAGGATACCACACGGGAACTTCTCCAGGACGGTGAAACTTAGGTAAGAAAAACTTCATTTTAGTCTAATAATCTTTATTTTAATTGCGATATTCCATTACAGATAAAAAATGCTCCCTACTGGTAACAAAGCTACAGAAAAGAATTGCCATAGGGAACATCCAAATCCAGGATACCAAACGGGAACATCTCCAGGACTGTGAAACTTAGGTAAGATTAACTTCATTTTAGTCTAATAATGTTTATTTTAATTGCGATATTCCATTACAGATAAAAAATGCTGCTTACTGGTAACACAGCGACAGAAAAGAATTTGCCATCGGCTACATACAAATCCAGGATACCACACGGGAACATCTCCAGGACGGTGAAACTTAGGTAAGAAAAACTTCATTTTAGTCTAATAATCATTATTTTAAATTGTGATATTCAATTATAGATAAGAAATGTTCCCTACTGGTAAAAAGGGGAACAGAAAAGGATATGCCATTGGTTACATACAAATCCAGGATACCACACGGGAACTTCTTCAGGACGGAGAATCTTAGGTAAGAAAAACTTCATTTTAGTCTAATAATCTTTATTTTAAATTGTGATATTCCACTACAGATAAAAAGTGCTCCCTACTGGTAAAAGGTCCACAGAAAAGGATTTGCCATCGGCTACATACAAATCCAGGATACCACACGGGAACATCTCCAGGACGTTGAAACTTAGGTATGAAAAACTTCATTTTAGTCTAATAATCTTGATTTTAAATTGTGATTTTCGATTACAGATAAAAAATGCTACCTACTGGTAAAAAAACTCCAGAAAAGATTTGCCATCGGCTACATACAAATCCAGGATACCACACGGGAGAATCTCCAGGACGGAGAATCTTAGGTAAGAAAAACTTCATTTTAGTCTAATAATCTTTATTTTAAATTGTGGTATTCCATTACAGATAAAAAATGTTCCCTATTGGTAAAATGGCAACAGAAAAGAATATGCCATCGGTTACATAGAAATCCAGGATAACACCCGGGAACATCTCCAGGACGGAGAATCTTAGGTAAGAAAAACTTCATTTTAGTCTAATAATCTTTATTTTAAATTGTGGTATTCCATTACAGATAAAAAATGTTCCCTATTGGTAAAATGGCAACAGAAAAGAATATGCCATCGGTTACATAGAAATCCAGGATAACACCCGGGAACATCTCCAGGACGGAGAATCTTAGGTAAGAAAAACTTCATTTTAGTCTAATAATCTTTATTTTAAATTGTGGTATTCCATTACAGATAAAAAATGCTCCCTATTGGTAAAATGGCAACAGAAAAGAATATGCCATCGGTTACATAGAAATCCAGGATAACACCCGGGAACATCTCCAGGACGGAGAATCTTAGGTAAGAAAAACTTCATTTTAGTCTAATATTCTTTATTTTGCATTGTGATATTCCATTACAGATAAAAAATGCTCCCTACTGGTAAAATAGCCCCAGAAAAGATTTGCCATCGGCTACATACAAATCCAGGATACTACACGGGAACATCTCCAGGACGGTGAAACTTAGGTAAGAAAAACTTCATTTTAGTCTAATAATCTTTATTTTAAATTGTGATATTCCATTACAGATAAAAAATGCTCCCTACTGGTAAAAAAGCCCCAGAATTGATTTGCCATCGGCTACATACAAATCCAGGATACTACACGGGAACATCTCCAGGACGGTGAAACTTAGGTAAGAAAAACTTCATTTTAGTCTAATAATCTATATGTTAATTTTCGATTTTCCATTACAGATAAAAAATGATCCCTACTGCTGAATGAACTACGGAAAAGCAATTGTCAACGGCAATATGCAAATCCAGGATACCCCACGGGAACGTCTCCATGACGGAGAAACTTAGGTAAGAAAAACTTCATTTCAGTAGTATCTTTATTTTATATTTCATTTTGCGTTATTGCGTTATTTCAATGATACACATACATGTGTAAATGAGGTAGTTCGTATACATTTAATCGCTTCGTTTAGCTCATTTGTACATTTTACGTATTTAACTGAATACAATTTAAATTTTAAATTTTAACATGAGATAAGTCATCAACTCTGTGATCATTTGCAATAATACAACATTCTACTTGGTAAAACACATTAATTTAATTACATATAAACATTATTATTCAGACTAAAAGAAAAGAAGCTGGGTTCGTCAAGATGCAGATCCAGAAAACCACACGGGAGATCTAAACGGCTTGTTCACCAGGACGGAGGTTCTTCGGTAGGAAGCAATTCATTTTAGTACTAATAATAGTTTAGATTTTTAAATATCTGTATTTCATTCCAGAATTAACTCTGCATGTAAGGGAAAGGATTAACGCAAAGAGCGATAGACACATGTACTGCTTTACATGTGTTTCTGACTCATTAGTCGTCATCAGTATCGCATACTAATTGTAATCAACTGGAATCACAATTACAACCAGGTGTTGTGTTACCTGGACGCCGGAATTAGGTAAGAATAAATTCATTTAGGTCTAATTTGTAGCATCTGATTTAGTCATTCCATTTCAGGAATTAAATCTGAATACAAAAATAGAAATTGCGCTCGCCGTAGCGAACCGTAGCCTAGCATGGAGATCCAGGATACCATACGGGTTCATCCAAAATGTAGGTTTACCTGGACGCCTGATGGAACTTGGGTAAGAAATAATTCAATTTAGTATTTATTTGTAACAAGCAAGTTTCGCTTCCTAGATGCAGATCTCGTTATAATTCCAGCGAATACGTAGAAGTAGGATTTTCAAGATGAAGTAGCTTAGGTAAGAAATAATTTTGTTTTTTATAAATTTTAATAACATTCTCAAAATGTAGTTTAGATACTTTATCCAGTCACTACAGCTGCAGGGAAACGCGAAAATTCGGCATTTTTGGAAGTATTCTAATGGAAAATCAGCGTTTTCCAGATGATTGGACAACAACAAGTTGACGAAGCGGAAGTTGTATGATGACGACGTTGCATGGAGTTTTACGTAAGAACAAATGTTACTCCAGGCACTACAACTGCAGGAACAAGCTGAGCATTTTCCAGATGATGCGAGGAAAGGACCCCGATCCTGGTTGTTTACCACAAGTAAACATAAACGGAAGAAGTAGGATAACTTCTTCGCAGGAAGTTAGGTAAAAACAAATTTAATTTATTCAAATTAAAATTATTCAAGACCGATGACGTTTTTAATATGATTGGCGGTCATTCTCGATGGTGCAATTTTTTATATTTTTAATTGAATTAATTTGTATTGCGTAGGTCCAATAACATAATGACGAGCATCCTGCATTACCTATATATTCGTCTTGATTGTGCAATACATATTTGCGATTTATTTGCAAATAATTTGTCAGTATGCGGATTCTAGTTTAACCGTGAAGTCGATGGTCCGTCCACCAGCTCCTACGATACTTCCCAGGTAAGAACAACGCCTGTTTATTAAAATTTTTAATTATTATTCATAATAATTTGTCTTTCAGACAGAAAAGAAGATGAAGTCCTCTGGGAAAAAGTGTTTGGTATCTTTACCATCCTGACGATCGCAGTCGATTAGAAGACATCAGATAAAAGGTTTGCCTGTCCTCTCTTTATAGAATCAGAATAGTTTCGTTTCAGAAAATCACCAAGTTTAGTTAGGTAGTGATGAGGTACTAGAGACCGGATTATGAGCAAGGGAACCCGATAGCTGGTATGCCGCATATAGTTTACGCACAAATTGCATGCCGCGTACAAGATGTCGGGTTCCCCATTGCATTTAACTCGATCTATAGTTATTAAAGTAGGTGGTCGTCGTGGCCCTCGGGTTGATTCTATAGAAGGTATCCCACCTTCTGTTATTGTTGAACGAGAGTAGGTTAGGTACGATGGCGGATCCCTCTCGCGATTATTATACAGTCGTCAGTCTTTAATTGACTTTAACTTAGAATTTTAAATTTATCTGCACTCATATTTACCTAGGAGGGACATAACTTGGGTTATAATTTAGGGGATAAATTTATTTAATAGATTCCCGATCCGGACCGCCATCGGGGCTTTCCATAAGGTGTGCTTACACGTGTAAGTGCACAGGACTTCTCGCCGGCTGTGGCCCGCACGCAAGCGTAGTGTCAGTGCGGCCACGATAAACCTCTCAAGCAGAAGCCGTGTGCCTCCTGCCTTGCTAAGTAAGGTACTTAGGTTGGACAGACCCTAGTTCCAACAAGGACGTCTAGGTCAAGTTTTCATCCTAGTACTCTTTTGTCTGTGGGAGGTTAAGACCGACGCCCCCTAGAGCAGAAGCCAGGTGCTTCTCTCGGTTGCTAAAGGTACACGTACGACCGACTCTAGTTCCATCGCGGACGTCTAAGTCGAGTCTTACAACCCTTTACGACAGTCGGTTCAACATTGGTGGAGCTCGTTGGGCAAAGTGCGACCGTGAGTACCGAACCTAAAGCGTAATATCAACGGTGGGAGTCCTCCCGAAGTACTTGTTCGATGCTCGGATGAGGGTCGGCAAGTCCGAGCGTGGGTTTCCAACACCGCGGGGCGGTGCAACGTGTGGCCGGATGACCGACCCACGTTGCACGGTTCTGTTCTAAGCGCGTGTAGCTATATGTAGTAGGTCTTCCATTTAGATAACCACGGAAGCCCACGTCCGATTTTGGGATCCACTGGGTATAATCAATTTTAGCATTAGGAGGGCCACGAACCTTCTCCCCCTCCCGGCGTAGATTGGACAGGCAAAACTTCTCCAGAGGGCCGATTGGAACCCCGATGGCAGGCAATAACAGGTATGGCAAATTTACTTGACTTGTTTATTTTCTAGATGGATTAATTTCGACATTTCTTGTTCTAGCTTTTCGTGTCGTATGATAGAATTGGACCACTTTCGTAAGAACACTTTTGGGCGGACGGTAATGGAACTTCGAGGAAGATAGAGAAACTTCAGGTAAATAAAAATTTTTTATTAATAATAATTTGTTTTCTTAATTTAAATAACAAGTTTTATAAAATAAAATTTGTAATTTATTGCTTTACTATAATTTTAAAATTTGTTCTAGGTTTTTCTTGCGGTATTGCTGAACCCATATTCGGATCGAGAAAGATGTCCCATCCAGGAAGCAACAGGTTAAATGAAGTTTCATGATCTGCAATCTCGACGTGTTTCTCGCGGATCCGCGCATCTTCGGGTAAATCTTCTTATTGTGAATTGTCAGATATGTGCATATATGCAAAACATTAATGACGTGGCAATAATTAGCCGAAGATGTTAGGTTTCGCGCGAAACATGTCGATGTCTTGTGGATCATGAATATTTATTTAACAGCCGGAAACTCGAAGGGCGAAATAACAACGCCGTAGGTAAATAAAACAAATTTTATACAAAATGTACTTGGTTTATTAATTTACAATTTGTTTCTAGCTTTCGGCACCAAGGAGTTGGAGAATGGAACAGATGGACTCTGACGGAAAGCGGGGATGTTACTCTGTACGCTCCTTTCCGTCAGAAAGTATACTTCGGCGATGATCGTCGTGGTGCACCTCGGGACTTGCACTCGTTCCCTTCTTGGTGTACTTTGGAGATCCATCGTTGAGTATAAGGTATCTCCGACGGAAAGCGGGGATGTTACTCTGTACGCTCCTTTCCGTCGGTAAGTATACTTCGACGATGATCGTCGAGGTGCACCTCGGGACTTGCACTCGTTCCCTTCTTGGTGTACTTTGGAGATCCATCGTTGAGTATAAGGTATCTCCGACGGAAAGCGGGGATGTTACTCTGTACGCTCCTTTCCGTCGGTAAGTATACTTCGACGATGATCGTCGAGGTGCACCTCGGGACTTGCACTCGTTCCCTTCTTGGTGTACTTTGGAGATCCATCGTTGAGTATAAGGTATTGGTATCGACGAAGTTATACTTCGACGATGATCGTCGTGTACATCTCGGTGTACTTCGGAGATCCATCGTCGAGTATAATAGGTATCGCCGAAGTACTTCGACGGTAATCGTCGAAGTGCATCTCGGGACTTGTTCTCCGGGTGTACTTCGGAGATCCATCGTTGAGTAACTAAGGGGATACCCGAGTGATCCGCCTTGGGATCACTTCGCCGTGATCATCCCACGGGCGGATCCCCATCGTTCGCCGCGGGGTTAACACCTTACGGCGTCCTATCGGGATCCTCCGGTGCGGAAGTCCTCGGACATGTACTCCCAAGGCGCCACTCGCTGTTAGGGTACACGGTACCCTCCTTCGAGGTGGGCGACACCGACGTAGGAGGGAAGGCCGGCACGAAGGGGGCCGTTAGGGGAGGGGGCGAGAGTGGTGGGAGGCCACCGAAGACGGTGGCAGGAAGCGGGGAGGTCGAACTTTTTTTTCTGAAATTTGCAATTTTTGAATTTTAAGGGGGTAAGGGGCAGAGGGGAGGGGCGGTACGAGGGAGGTAAGGGGTTAAAGGGGAGGGGCGGTACGAGGGGGGTAAGGGGCAAAGGGGTGGGGCGGGGCCCCTTTCCCCCCTCTTCTCCTTACCCCCCTTGTACCACCCTCCCCTCTGCCCCTTACCCCCCTCGTACCGCCCCTCCCCTTTAACCCCTTACCCCCCTCGTACCGCCCCTCCCCTCTGCCCCTTACCCCCCTCAAAGTTCAAAAATTGCAAATTTCAGAAAAAAAAGTTCGACCTCCCCGCTTCCTGCCACCGTCTTCGGTGGCCTCCCACCACTTTCGCCCCCTCCCCTAACGGCCCCCTTCGTGCCGGCCTTCCCTCCTACGTCGGTGTCGCCCACCTCGAAGGAGGGTACCGTGTACCCTAACAGCGAGTGGCGCCTTGGGAGTACATGTCCGAGGACTTCCGCACCGGAGGATCCCGATAGGACGCCGTAAGGTGTTAACCCCGCGGCGAACGATGGGGATCCGCCCGTGGGATGATCACGGCGAAGTGATCCCAAGGCGGATCACTCGGGTATCCCCTTAGTTACTCAACGATGGATCTCCGAAGTACACCCGGAGAACAAGTCCCGAGATGCACTTCGACGATTACCGTCGAAGTACTTCGGCGATACCTATTATACTCGACGATGGATCTCCGAAGTACACCGAGATGTACACGACGATCATCGTCGAAGTATAACTTCGTCGATACCAATACCTTATACTCAACGATGGATCTCCAAAGTACACCAAGAAGGGAACGAGTGCAAGTCCCGAGGTGCACCTCGACGATCATCGTCGAAGTATACTTACCGACGGAAAGGAGCGTACAGAGTAACATCCCCGCTTTCCGTCGGAGATACCTTATACTCAACGATGGATCTCCAAAGTACACCAAGAAGGGAACGAGTGCAAGTCCCGAGGTGCACCTCGACGATCATCGTCGAAGTATACTTACCGACGGAAAGGAGCGTACAGAGTAACATCCCCGCTTTCCGTCGGAGATACCTTATACTCAACGATGGATCTCCAAAGTACACCAAGAAGGGAACGAGTGCAAGTCCCGAGGTGCACCACGACGATCATCGCCGAAGTATACTTTCTGACGGAAAGGAGCGTACAGAGTAACATCCCCGCTTTCCGTCAGAGTCCATCTGTTCCATTCTCCAACTCCTTGGTGCCGAAAGCTAGAAACAAATTGTAAATTAATAAACCAAGTACATTTTGTATAAAATTTGTTTTATTTACCTACGGCGTTGTTATTTCGCCCTTCGAGTTTCCGGCTGTTAAATAAATATTCATGATCCACAAGACATCGACATGTTTCGCGCGAAACCTAACATCTTCGGCTAATTATTGCCACGTCATTAATGTTTTGCATATATGCACATATCTGACAATTCACAATAAGAAGATTTACCCGAAGATGCGCGGATCCGCGAGAAACACGTCGAGATTGCAGATCATGAAACTTCATTTAACCTGTTGCTTCCTGGATGGGACATCTTTCTCGATCCGAATATGGGTTCAGCAATACCGCAAGAAAAACCTAGAACAAATTTTAAAATTATAGTAAAGCAATAAATTACAAATTTTATTTTATAAAACTTGTTATTTAAATTAAGAAAACAAATTATTATTAATAAAAAATTTTTATTTACCTGAAGTTTCTCTATCTTCCTCGAAGTTCCATTACCGTCCGCCCAAAAGTGTTCTTACGAAAGTGGTCCAATTCTATCATACGACACGAAAAGCTAGAACAAGAAATGTCGAAATTAATCCATCTAGAAAATAAACAAGTCAAGTAAATTTGCCATACCTGTTATTGCCTGCCATCGGGGTTCCAATCGGCCCTCTGGAGAAGTTTTGCCTGTCCAATCTACGCCGGGAGGGGGAGAAGGTTCGTGGCCCTCCTAATGCTAAAATTGATTATACCCAGTGGATCCCAAAATCGGACGTGGGCTTCCGTGGTTATCTAAATGGAAGACCTACTACATATAGCTACACGCGCTTAGAACAGAACCGTGCAACGTGGGTCGGTCATCCGGCCACACGTTGCACCGCCCCGCGGTGTTGGAAACCCACGCTCGGACTTGCCGACCCTCATCCGAGCATCGAACAAGTACTTCGGGAGGACTCCCACCGTTGATATTACGCTTTAGGTTCGGTACTCACGGTCGCACTTTGCCCAACGAGCTCCACCAATGTTGAACCGACTGTCGTAAAGGGTTGTAAGACTCGACTTAGACGTCCGCGATGGAACTAGAGTCGGTCGTACGTGTACCTTTAGCAACCGAGAGAAGCACCTGGCTTCTGCTCTAGGGGGCGTCGGTCTTAACCTCCCACAGACAAAAGAGTACTAGGATGAAAACTTGACCTAGACGTCCTTGTTGGAACTAGGGTCTGTCCAACCTAAGTACCTTACTTAGCAAGGCAGGAGGCACACGGCTTCTGCTTGAGAGGTTTATCGTGGCCGCACTGACACTACGCTTGCGTGCGGGCCACAGCCGGCGAGAAGTCCTGTGCACTTACACGTGTAAGCACACCTTATGGAAAGCCCCGATGGCGGTCCGGATCGGGAATCTATTAAATAAATTTATCCCCTAAATTATAACCCAAGTTATGTCCCTCCTAGGTAAATATGAGTGCAGATAAATTTAAAATTCTAATTTAATAACGCTTAAAGTTAATTAAAGACTGACGACTGTATAATAATCGCGAGAGGGATCCGCCATCGTACCTAACCTACTCTCGTTCAACAATAACAGAAGGTGGGATACCTTCTATAGAATCAACCCGAGGGCCACGACGACCACCTACTTTAATAACTATAGATCGAGTTAAATGCAATAGGGAACCCGACATCTTGTACGCGGCATGCAATTTGTGCGTAAACTATATGCGGAATACCAGTTATCGGGTTCCCTTGCTCATAATCCGGTCTCTAGTACCTCATCACTACCTAACTAAACTTGGTGATTTTTTGAAACGAAACTATTCTGATTCTATAAAGAGAGGACAGGCAAACCTTTCATCTGATGTCTTCTAATCGACTGCGATCGTCAGGATGGTAAAGATACCAAACACTTTTTCCCAGAGGATGTCATCTTCTTTTCTGTCTGAAAGACAAATTATTATGAATAATAATTAAAAATTTTAATAAACAGACGTTGTTCTTACCTGGGAAGTATCGTAGGAGCTGGTGGACGGACCATCGACTTCACGGTTAAACTAGAATCCACATACTGACAAATTATTTGCAAATAAATCGCAAATATGTATTGCACAATCAAGACGAATACATGCAGGTAATGCAGGATGCTCGTCGTTAAGTTATTGGACCTACGCAATACAAATTGATTCAATTAAAAATAAAAAAAATTGCACCATCGAGATTGACCGCCAATCATATTAAAAACGTCATCGGTCTTGAATAATTTTAATTTGAATAAATTAAATTTGTTTTTACCTAACTTCCTGCGAAGCAGTTATCCTACTTCTTCCGTTTATGTTTACTTGTGGTAAACAACCAGGATCGGGGTCCTTTCCTCGCATCATCTGGAAAATGCTCAGCTTGTTCCTGCAGTTGTAGTGCCTGGAGTAACATTTCTAACTGAGCAATTAAACATTTTTATTAGTCAATCTTGTTCTTACGTAAAACTCCATGCAACGTCGTCATCATACAACTTCCGCTTCGTCAACTTGTTGTTGTCCAATCATCTGGAAAACGCTGATTTTCCATTAGAATACTTCCAAAAATGCCGAATTTTCGCGTTTCCCTGCAGCTGTAGTGACTGGATAAAGTATCTAAACTACATTTTGAGAATGTTATATAAATTTATAAAAAACAAAATCATTTCTTACCTAAGCTACTTCATCTTGAAAATCCTACTTCTACGTATTCGCTGGAATTATAACGAGATCTGCATCTAGGAAGCGAAACTTGCTTGTTACAAATTATACTAAATTGAATCTTACCCAAGTTCCATCAGGCGTCCAGGTAAACCTACATTTTGGATGATCCCGTATGGTATCCTGGATCTCCATGCTAGGGCTACGCTTCGCTACGGCGAGCGCAATTTCTATTTTTTTATTCAGATTTAATTCCTGAAATGGAATGACTAAATCAGATGCTACAAATTAGACATAAATGAATTTATTCTTACCTAATTCCGGCGTCCAGGTAACACAACACCTGGTTGTAATTGTGATTCCAGTTGATTACAATTAGTATGCGATACTGATGACGACTAATGAGTCAGAAACACATGTAAAGCAGTACATGTGTCTATCGCTCTTTGCGTTAATCCTTTCCCTTACATGCAGAGTTAATTCTGGAATGAAATACAGATATTTAAAAATCTAAACTATTATAAGTACTAAAATGAATTGCTTCCTACCGAAGAACATCCGTCCTGGTGAACAAGCCGTTTAGATCTCCCGTGTGGTTTTCTGGATCTGCATCTTGACGAACCCAGCTTCTTTTCTTTTAGTCTGAATAATAATGTTTATATGTAATAAATTAATGTGTTTTACCAAGTAGAATGTTGTATTATTGCAAATGATCACAGAGTTGATGACTTATCTCATGTTAAAATTTAAAACTTAAATTGTATTCAGTTAAATACGTAAAATGTACAAATGAGCTAAAAGAAGCGATTAAATGTATACGAACTACCTCATTTACACATGTATGTGTATCATTGAAATAACGCAATAACGCAAAATGAAATATAAAATAAAGATACTACTGAAATGAAGTTTTTCTTACCTAAGTTTCTCCGTCATGGAGACGTTCCCGTGGGGTATCCTGGATTTGCATATTGCCGTTGACAATTGCTTTTCCGTAGTTCATTCAGCAGTAGGGATCATTTTTTATCTGTAATGGAAAATCGAAAATTAACATATAGATTATTAGACTAAAATGAAGTTTTTCTTACCTAAGTTTCACCGTCCTGGAGATGTTCCCGTGTAGTATCCTGGATTTGTATGTAGCCGATGGCAAATCAATTCTGGGGCTTTTTTACCAGTAGGGAGCATTTTTTATCTGTAATGGAATATCACAATTTAAAATAAAGATTATTAGACTAAAATGAAGTTTTTCTTACCTAAGTTTCACCGTCCTGGAGATGTTCCCGTGTAGTATCCTGGATTTGTATGTAGCCGATGGCAAATCTTTTCTGGGGCTATTTTACCAGTAGGGAGCATTTTTTATCTGTAATGGAATATCACAATGCAAAATAAAGAATATTAGACTAAAATGAAGTTTTTCTTACCTAAGATTCTCCGTCCTGGAGATGTTCCCGGGTGTTATCCTGGATTTCTATGTAACCGATGGCATATTCTTTTCTGTTGCCATTTTACCAATAGGGAGCATTTTTTATCTGTAATGGAATACCACAATTTAAAATAAAGATTATTAGACTAAAATGAAGTTTTTCTTACCTAAGATTCTCCGTCCTGGAGATGTTCCCGGGTGTTATCCTGGATTTCTATGTAACCGATGGCATATTCTTTTCTGTTGCCATTTTACCAATAGGGAGCATTTTTTATCTGTAATGGAATACCACAATTTAAAATAAAGATTATTAGACTAAAATGAAGTTTTTCTTACCTAAGATTCTCCGTCCTGGAGATTCTCCCGTGTGGTATCCTGGATTTGTATGTAGCCGATGGCAAATCTTTTCTGGAGTTTTTTTACCAGTAGGGAGCATTTTTTATCTGTAATCAAAAATCACAATTTAAAATCAAGATTATTAGACTAAAATGAAGTTTTTCATACCTAAGTTTCAACGTCCTGGAGATGTTCCCGTGTGGTATCCTGGATTTGTATGTAGCCGATGGCAAATCCTTTTCTATTCCCCTTTTTACCAGTAGGGAACATTTCTTATCTGTAATTGAATATCACAATTTAAAATAAAGATTATTAGACTAAAATGAAGTTTTTCTTACCCAAGTTTCCCGTTCTGGAGATGTTCCCGTGTGGTATCTTGGATTTGTATGTAACCAATGGCATATCCTTTTCTATTCCCCTTTTTACCAGTAGGGAACATTTCTTATCTGTAATTGAATATCACAATTTAAAATAATGATTATTAGACTAAAATGAAGTTTTTCTTACCTAAGTTTCACCGTCCTGGAGATGTTCCCGTGCGGTATCCGGGATTTGTATGTAGCCGATGGCAAATTCTTTTCTGTGTCCTTTTAACCAGTAGGCAGCATTTTTTATCTGTAATGGAATATCACAATTTAAAATAAAGATTATTAGACTAAAATGAAGTTTTTCTTACATAAGATTCTCCGTCCTGAAGAAGTTCCCGTGTGGTATCCTGGATTTGTATGTAACCAATGGCATATCCTTTTCTGTTCCCCTTTTTACCAGTAGGGAACATTTCTTATCT
Organism: Cantharis nigra; assembly: GCA_958510845.1. NCBI lineage: Eukaryota > Metazoa > Arthropoda > Insecta > Coleoptera > Cantharidae > Cantharis > Cantharis nigra. The sequence goes on from OY294029.1 coordinate 1,191,726, forward strand.
ATAATTGAATATCACAATTTAAAATAATGATTATTAGACTAAAATGAAGTTTTTCTTACCTAAGTTTCACCGTCCTGGAGATGTTCCCGTGTGGTATCCTGGATTTGTATGTAGCCGATGGCAAATTCTTTTCTGTCGCTGTGTTACCAGTAAGCAGCATTTTTTATCTGTAATGGAATATCGCAATTAAAATAAACATTATTAGACTAAAATGAAGTTAATCTTACCTAAGTTTCACAGTCCTGGAGATGTTCCCGTTTGGTATCCTGGATTTGGATGTTCCCTATGGCAATTCTTTTCTGTAGCTTTGTTACCAGTAGGGAGCATTTTTTATCTGTAATGGAATATCGCAATTAAAATAAACATTATTAGACTAAAATGAAGTTTTTCTTACCTAAGAATCTCCGTCCCGGAGAAGTTCCCGTGTGGTATCCTGGATTTGTATGTAACCAATGGCATATCCTTTTCTGTTCCCCTTTTTACCAGTAGGAAAAATTTCTTATCTGTAATTGAATATCACAATTTTAAATAACGATTATTAAACTAAAATGAAGTTTTTCTTACCTAAGTTTCACCGTCCCGGAGAAGTTCCCGTGTGGTATCCTGGATTTGTATGTAGCCGATGGCAAATCTTTTTCTGTGGACCTTTTACCAGTAGGGAGCACTTTTTATCTGTAGTGGAATATCACAATTTAAAATAAAGATTATTAGACTAAAATGAAGTTTTTCTTACCCAAGTTTCCCGTTCTGGAGATGTTCCCGTGTGGTATCCTGGATTTGTATGTGGCCTATGGCAAATTCTTTTCTGTCGCTTTGTTTCCAGTATTAGGGAGCATTTTTTAACTGCAATGGAATATCACAATTTAAAATTAAGATTATTACACTAAAACGAAATCTTTCTTACCTAAGTTTCCCGTCCTGGAGATGTTCCCGTGTGGTATCCTGGATTTGTATGTAACCAATGGCATATCCTTTTCTGTTCCCCTTTTTATCAGTAGAGAACATTTCTTATCTGTAATGGAATATCACAATTTAAAATCAAGATTATTAGACTAAAATGAAGTTTTTCTTACCTAAGCTTCACCGTCCTGGAGATGTTCCCGTGTAGTATCCTGGATTTGTATGTAGCCGATGGCAAATCTTTTCTGGGGCTTTTTTACCAGTAGGGAGCATATTTTATCTGTAATGGAATATCACAATTTAAAATCAAGATTATTAGACTAAAATGAAGTTTTTCTTACCTAAGTTCTCCGTCCCTGGAGATGATTCCGTGTATGTAGCCGATGGCAAATCTTTTCTGGAGTTTTTTTACCAGTAGGGAGCATTTTTTATCTGTAATCGAATATCACAGTTTAAAATCAAGATTATTAGACTAAAATGAAGTTTTTCATACCTAAGTTTCAACGTCCTGGAGATGTTCCCGTGTGGTATCCTGGATTTGTATGTAGCCGATGGCAAATCCTTTTCTGTAGACCTTTTACCAGTAGGGAGCACTTTTTATCTGTAGTGGAATATCACAGTTTAAAATCAAGATTATTAGACTAAAATGAAGTTTTTCATACCTAAGTTTCAACGTCCTGGAGATGTTCCCGTGTGGTATCCTGGATTTGTATGTAGCCGATGGCAAATCCTTTTCTGTAGACCTTTTACCAGTAGGGAGCACTTTTTATCTGTAGTGGAATATCACAATTTAAAATAAAGATTATTAGACTAAAATGAAGATTTTCTTACCTAAGATTCTCCGTCCTGGAGATTCTCCCGTGTGGTATCCTGGATTTCTACGTAGCCGAGGGCATATTCTTTTCTGCGGCCTTTTATCCAGTAGGGAGCATTCTTTATCTGTAATGGAATATCACAATTTAAAATAAAGATTAATAGACTAAAATGAAGTTTTTCTTACCCAAGTTTCCCGTTCTGGAGATGTTCCCGTGTGGTATCTTGGATTTGTATGTAACCAATGGCATATCCTTTTCTGTTCCCCTTTTTACCAGTAGGGAACATTTCTTATCTGTAATTGAATATCACAATTTAAAATAATGATTATTAGACTAAAATGAAGTTTTTCTTACCTAAGTTTCACCGTCCTGGAGATGTTCCCGTGTAGTATCCTGGATTTGTATGTAGCCGACGGCAAATCTTTTCTGGGGCTTTTTTACCAGTAGGGAGCATTTTTTATCTGTAATGGAATATCACAATTTTAAATAAGAGATTATTAGACGAAAATGAAGTTTTTCTTACCTAAGTTTCACCGTCATGGAGATGTTCCCGTGTGGTATCCTGAATTTGTATATAGCCGATGGCAAATTCTTTTCTGTCGCTGTGTTACCAGTAAGCAGCATTTTTATCTGTAATGGAATATCGCAATTAAAATAAACATTATTAGACTAAAATGAAGTTAATCTTACCCAAGTTTCACCGTACTGGAGATGTTCCCGTGTGGTATCCTGGATTTGTATGTAGCCGATGGCAAATTCTTTTCTGTCGCTGTGTTACCAGTAAGGAGCATTTTTTATCTGTAATGGAATATCGCAATTAAAATAAACATTATTAGACTAAAATGAAGTTTTTCTTACCTAAGATTCTCCGTGCTGGAGAAGTTCCCGTGTGGTATCCTGGATTTGTATGTAGTCGATGGCAAATTCTTTTCTGTCGCTGTGTTACCAGTAAGCAGCATTTTTTATCTGTAATGGAATATCGCAATTAAAATAAACATTATTAGACTAAAATGAAGTTAATCTTACCTAAGTTTCACCGTCCTGGAGATGTTCCCGTGTGGTATCCTGGATTTGTATGTAGCCGATGGCAAATCTTTTCTGGAGCTTTGTTACCAGTAGGGAGCATTTTTTATCTGTAATGGAATATCGCAATTAAAATAAACATTATTAGACTAAAATGAAGTTTTTCTTACCTAAGATTCTCCGTCCTGGAGAAGTTCCCGTGTGGTATCCTGGATTTGTATGTAGCCGATGGCAAATTCTTTTCTGTCGCTGTGTTACCAGTAAGGAGCATTTTTTATCTGTAATGGAATATCGCAATTAAAATAAACATTATTAGACTAAAATGAAGTTAATCTTACCTAAGTTTCACAGTCCTGGAGATGTTCCCGTTTGGTATCCTGGATTTGGATGTTCCCTATGGCAATTCTTTTCTGTAGCTTTGTTACCAGTAGGGAGCAATTTTTATCTGTAATGGAATATCACAATTAAAATAAACATTATTAAACTAAAATGAAGTTTTTCTTACCTAAGATTCTCCGTCCCGGAGAAGTTCCCGTGTGGTATCCTGGATTTGTATGTAGCCGATGGCAAATTCTTTTCTGTCGCTTCGTTACCAGTAAGTAGCATTTTTTATCTGTAATGGAATATTACAATTTAAAATAATCATTATTAGACTAAAATGAAGTTAATCTTACTTAAGTTTCACCGTCCTGGAGATGTTCCCGTATGGTATCCTGGATTTGGTTGTTCCCTATGGCAAATTCTTTTCTGTAGCTTTGTTACCAGTAGGGAGCATTTTTTATCTGTAATGGAATATCGCAATTAAAATAAACATTATTAGACTAAAATGAAGTTTTTCTTACCTAAGATTCTCCGTGCTGGAGAAGTTCCCGTGTGGTATCCTGGATTTGTATGTAGCCGATGGCAAATTCTTTTCTGTCGCTGTGTTACCAGTAAGGAGCATTTTTTATCTGTAATGGAATATCGCAAGTAAAATAAACATTATTACACTAAAATGAAGTTTTTCTTACCTAAGTTTCACCGTCCTGGAGATGTTCCCGTGTGGTATCCTGGATTTGTATGTAGCCGATGGCAAATCTTTTTCTGTGGACCTTTTACCAGTAGGGAGCACTTTTTATCTGTAGTGGAATATCACAATTTAAAATAAAGATTATTAGACTAAAATGAAGTTTTGCTTACCTAAGTTTCACCGTCCTGGAGAAGTTCCCGTGTGGTATCCTGGATTTGTATGTAGCCGATGGCAAATTCTTTTTTGTCGCTTCGTTACCAGTAGGGAGCATTTTTTATCTGTAATGGAATATCGCAATTTAAAATAAACATTATTAGACTAAAATGAAGTATTTTTTACCTAGGTTTCTCCGTCCTGGAGACGTTCCCTTGTGTTATCCTGGATTTGGATGTTCCCGATTGCCATTTCGTTTCAATAGACTTTTTACCAGTAGGGAACATTTTTATCTGTAATGGAAAATCGAAAATTAACATAAAGATTATTATACTAAAATGAAGTGTTTCTTACCTAAGTTTCTCCGTCCTGGGAGAACTTTTCTTTTCAGAAGTCTCTTTACCAGTAGAGGCACATGTTTTATCTGTAATGGAACCCGTGAAAGCCCGTCTCTGGCTACAGATATAGTTGAAACTGGAACAACTTTTTTAAATTATTGTGCAAGTCAAATATAATTTTAAATTAATTAATATACAAAAATAAACAATTTCTAGGGCTACAAATTGGAAAGTAAAAATATATCTAATTAAATATGCACATGAAAGTTATGAAAAAATGTAAAAATTCATATTAAATCAAATTTACAAAATATTTTACACACAAAATAAAAATATCAATAATAAAAATAATAATAATAGTAGTAGTAAGTAGATACCTAAAAAAAAGTATTAAAAAGTTTGTCATTATCACAAAAGTTAGTTCATAAAATTTATATTATATATTAATGTACGAGTATATCTCATCGACATAATAAACTGATCGGCCTGGAATAAACGATGAAAGAATAAAATATAATAAAAAAAAAATTAAAGAAAAATCGAATAATTTGAACGAAATGAAAATTTATTAGCAATTGTATTTACCATATAAAACTATTGAAAACACGAAAATTAGAAACGCCGCTATAAATTTAATTTTTTACAGACCGATTACAACCAAACAATTTTTTTGGCTTTTTAAGTCGCTGCCAGTGAAAAGCGTCCCGACAAAATAGAAAAATGTATATGTACAAAATTGAAGAGAATGAAATTTTTAACAAAAAATGTCTAAAAGGTTTGCTGTAAAATCGATTTTTGTATGTCAAAAAACGGTTTCAAAATGTGGAATTTACAATGTTAATATTGTGTGCGAATCATTTCGTTAGCCACTGTATATAATATACAATGAAGTTGGCCACCCCTGCCGTAGACCGCAGTGTGTAATCTAGTGATATTTTGTCATTATTTTGTATTCCAAATCTAGTTCGATTTCATAATTTTTTTGTCCAAGTTAAGATATTAATTAATATAAAAAAAAGTTACGGAAATAATAATTCTACCTCAAATACTTGAAATTGCTAACATTAATAATTTAATTATATTTTAGCAAAGTGCCATGCAATATTAATTTTGAAGGAATTCGTACATATTGTGAACCAATTTAGGTTATTCGTGCAAGAATTAGGTAATATTATTGAACTATGGAATTAATTTCATTTCGAGTAGTCCGGCATGTTAAATTATTAAATATAGAAAAAATAATCAACTAGCTGAATTTTTGTATACACTTTTATTTGATTTACACAATTTCTGGCAAAATGAAACGATTAGGATGTTGCATAATATTATTTCTAAAGACCAAAATTCAACTAGTAGATTGTATGTAAGTTTCCCGTAATATTATTACAACATGTTACTGTTTAGAAAATCTTTTTTTGCACTTAACCCTCCGGGTAGAATAAATTACATAAAGGCGGAGATTCACTTGTAACTGAACGTTGTAATGTAATATAATGTAACACGAGCATTTGATAGTCAGCACCGATAAACGAGCGCGAAGCAAACACGAACAGCGAGCGATGCATCCGTGCTCCACTCAACCGTCGGTTTTTTAGCGAATCCTTTTGATTGTTACATTACATGTCAGTACCCATCGCGACGTGTTCATAAACTGGAGCACAGGTTGAGCCAAGCATTCCAAACGAGCTGAACAACGTTCAGTTACAAGTGAATCTCCGCCTTAAGATTTCACCAAGCTTTCTTGGGGAAATTTATAACTCTTTTTTTATAATTTGTTCCAGATTATCATTTATTTTTTATGTCTTCGATAACAAGCAGCAGCTTTGAAAATTCCTGAATGAACGTGTTGGAAAATAAACAATCTTTGTGAACGGATAGACAGTATTTTGTCGATAAGTTTTAGAGAAATTTTAAGAATTTCATATTTCTTTTTTTTAATATTGTACATAATACATCCAGCATGCACGGTACATGACGATGTCAGACAAAAAGGGCCGTGCAAAGGGATTCGAAGAATCGTATTGTGTATCGTAAGAATAAAGGGAATATTCAAATGATATATAAGCAATATGATACCACGTTATACTTAATTAGCAAACAGATAAACATATCTGTAAGAACTCCATCCATTTCAAAACTTGCAGGCTGGGTGGGAATGGACAGAGTCTCGTGTTCTAGAATTCGTTTTTCCTGAAATATGTTGTTGTTTATACAAAATCATAAGTACGATAATTTTTTTTATGCTATACGCCGCATTTTTGAGAACATTATTTATTTCACGACTTATTTTATATAAAACAAAAAAATGTATAAACAACAACATGTTTCAGCAAAAACGAATTCTGAAACATGGGGTCCACCCAGCGTTCACGATTTGAACTGGATTCTGTCTAATGGCCTATATCCATGATTAAAATTTCCAACTTTTTTTTAATTAAAATTTTGATAAACTATTATGTTATATCATAGCAAAAAATCGGTGTTTATCAAAATATTGATTGTGGGAACAGGTCATAAGATATTATAGTCCAATCATTACTTAGTGAAAAAGGGGTCTGCATGGAGTTAACTCGGAAATTAAATTCTCTTTGCTTAAGTCCTTTATAGTCCAATAGATTTAGACTTCAACCCAAAAGTTGCGTTTCAGGGGATGAAAGTTACACCAATCGATAGCTAAAGGTTCCCTTATGAACATATTAAAATGTATCAGCTCAATTTTTAGGGCGCGATTCATAATTAATAAAAAACAATTCAAGATTTACGACTAATGGACTTTCACCCTTCATTTCTTCAAAGTTACTCACTCAATCCAAAATATAAAATCACCAATTTATAGAACGGAAAATTTACTATCAAATTCAATCGGAAAGCTTTGTAAGAAATGCACCATTAATTTATTATAATGATTTAAAGTAATTTATAAACATTTGTTGCTAAAACGTCAAAAGATCGAATCGTGGCGGTTCGTGGCCCCGATTGCTGTGTTCGGCGCCACGATTCGATCATCTGACGTTTTAGCAACAAATGTTTATAAACCACTTTAAATCATTATAATAAATTAATGGTGTATTTCTCACAAAGTTTTTTGATTGAATTTGATAGTAAAGTTTCCGTTCTATAAATTGGTGATTTTATTTTTTGGATTGAGTGAGTAACTTTGAAGAAATGAAGGGTGAAAGTCTATTAGTCGTAAATTTTGGATTGTTTTTTATTAATTATGAATCGCGCCCTAAAAATTGAGCTGATACATTTTAATATGTTCATAAGGGAACCTTTAGCTATCGATTGGTGTAACTTTCATCCCCTGAAACGCAACTTTTGGGTTGCCATATATTCAAAGTCTCCATTGACTGGACTATTACTTGAGTATCAGGGAAAGGCCATAAGTTTTCTACAGCAGATTCATACTGGAACAAGGTGAAATTTGTCACGAAAGATCACAAAAATCACAAAATTTTAAATTGGCCGTTACATGTACTTGCATCATTTACCCAAAATTAAAGTAGATAAAATTCTGCATAAAAGTATAAAAAAAAATATTCTAGTTAATTTAGTTTCTAAATTGCAGCTTTTGAAAAAATCTTGACTTATTTTCAAAAATTTAAAAAAAAGCTAGAAAACTTCAAAATATATTAAGTTAGAAAGCTTAAAGCTAGGGCCCTAATTTAAGTGCAAAGTTGTTGTATGCATAGATATACAGATAATTGAGTGTAGTTTCAGTTATTTGTAAGACCATATTTACGTCAGATGAAAAGGATTTAAGCAAAAAAAATCATTTCCTGCATGGTTATAAGTTTAATAATGAATGGACTATTAAATTAAAACATTCTAAAAATAACAAGGACGACAGTATAGTTATTGTATTAAAAATTAGGAAAGATCACATCGTCAATTAAGAGCGTTAAACTGCTAACTCCTAAAAGTGAAATTTTACAGGAGACAATAAACACTATATAAACAAAATTTCTATTATTGAATGGCATTAGAAAACATATTAGTGCAGAAAGTAGAGTTAGCAGTTTAACACTCTTAACCGACGACATATTGATGAACATACACTCGAGATTAAATTTAATATTAAAAATTGTTTTTTTTTTATAGGTATTTCAATCGAGACCGATGTACCAAAATTAGTTACAGGTTGTGTACAATAAGAATATGATTTGTGTATTGTGAAGAAATATAATTATGTAGAAACATGGGCAAAATAGGAGATCAATCAATAATTGATGTTTATTTACGAGGTGATTCTGAAATAATTGTTTGAATGAAGTTATGTTAAAATTGTTGGTTGGTTTCATTGTTTTTAGCCCGTACGTCATCACCGGTAGTATACACAAATCGAACACTTTTCGTCTTAAGTTTATTGGAATTTGGAAAGCGTGTGGCACGGCACGTCTGAAATGGAGTTGGGTCGGGCACGTGGCGTGGCAGGACTACAACAGGTGGACAGTAAAAATAATAGATGGGAAGCCAAGAACGACGAAAAAGAGATGGCTCGAAGGTGTCCAGAAAGTGGCGGGTTGGGAGTGGTCAAGTGGGAGTGGTACGGAGGCCCAAGGAAAGTGAGGTTTGGAGAAGATTAAAAGAGGCTTATGTCTAGAAGTGGACCGAGAAGGACTGACAAAGAAGATGTTAAAATTTAAAGTAATACATGATTTGAGGAATTATGCTCAGAATTCACTTTTAGTTACATATCATCAAACAAGAAAATAATTAACATTTGTGATAGTTTTGGTTACTGGTCCTCAATTTTTATCATTACTGCTAGACCTTTCGCACATGGAGCTACTAAAAAGATACTATTTTCTAACCCAAATTACTGATCGGTAGCTTAAGCATTGATGAACTTCAATGACGGCTCTAGTTGTACAGTCACAGCCAAATTCGTGCACTCCTATGTTAACAATGTAAATTATACCTTTTGAAGACTTTTTTTGACACATAAAAATTGCTTTTACAGCAAAACTTATTGGACACTTTTTGTTGCAAATTTTATCCCCTTAATTTTTGTTTATGTGCATTTTTTCACTTTGTCACACTATTTCCGTTTTACAATGACTTAAAATAGACTGTGTAAAATTCAAAAACTACTTTCATCTGTATCTTAGAAACGGTGCTACAAAATGGAGAAATGTGTATAAACAAATCTTAATGTAACCACTCACGATTCTGCAAAATTGAACTTGGTCGGATGGGATCGTTCATTCTGCTGCAGTATGATCCGATCCGACCAAGTTCAATTTTGTCTCATCCTGCAAAATCGTGAGTGATTACCTTTAGGAAATGAAATTTACAATAAAACAATGTTTATTCATTTTTCTATTTCGTTGTACCGTGTTTGAGATAAAGATGGAAGTAGTTTTTGAATTTTACAGAGAATTTTAACCAATTCATAATTGGAACTCCAAGACATCAGCTCACCACTGTTGTTCCAGATTCCATAAGATTGGTTGATTGATTGGCCGTTTATGACCTTTTGTTTTTTCAAGCCCCCCTGTATACGGTATACGGCTAGTTTTCTACATAATAAAATTAGACGTATTGGAACTTGAAGAAGAAGCGGATTATCCCTTCGAAACATTGTTGTTTTAAATTTATAGTTTTTAATAAAATATAAATAGCGTGAGTTTATTAGCCGATATTCCTATCACCCCGGTTGTTTAGATTTTACAGAGTCTTTTTTAAGTCACTGTGAAATGGAAAAATGCATGTAAACAAAAATTAAGGGGCTGAAATTTGCAACAAAAAATATCTAATAAATTTTTATGTGTAAAAAAGTCTTCAAAAGGTATAATTTACATTGTTAACATAGAAGTGCACGAATTTGGTTGTGAGTGACTGTAAGTGATCACTCAATCGCAACCTCTCAATAAATCCGATTTTTTAATGCAATTCGATAATAAATTTTAGTAGCTCCGTGTGAGCTTCGTTACAGTTCGCATCTGCAAGTTTATACTTTATTAATTTCGTCATTTTTTAGTTTAGAAATGTTATTTCAAAGTTTGTTTTTCTCTCACATGAAATTAGATAAAGTCGGTTACTTAGTTCGTGTCGATATTATTATTAATTATAAAATTTAACAAAAGCTTTTACATAAATTTGTACACATTAGGCCATTACATATTTATTATGAAATGTTTGATTTTTGATAAAATGTTTCAATTTATTATTTTATCTCAAACAAGCAACAGTATTAAGGGTATTCATTTCACGTTGTACTTTTGTCGTACTTGTCGTAGATTGCATTTTTCGTAAATTTCGTAGAATTTTGAATGCAGATCTAATTTACCAAATCTACGCAGTTGTACTTTATGTAGATGTCGTAGGTAGTTTCGTTACATTTATACGTTGGCGAAACATAGTAGGCAAGAAAAATTTGAACAATGAATAATGTCAGTAAATGCGAATTAGAATTAATTAGTTAAATAATCTACCTCAAAACCTCAAGATAATCTATAAAAACAAGTAAGAAATAATTTACTAAACTTTGAACGGTGAGTGTGTTCATGTCACACAAATCTACAAAAATTAAAAGTACAACAACTACGAAAGTACGAAGTGACATGAATCCCCTTAATATAATGAATCAAATTATAATATAACACCTAAATAACCAGGTTGCCAACAATCGTTATTAACGTTAGACAATCGTTATCCAACTATTGTAAAACCGGCCTTAATCAATTTTATAACCTTGTGGGATTAAAGCATTACGTACGTGTTCCAAATTGAGTTAAATCGACCTAATATTGTTCCAAGAGTTTATCACAAAGAATTGTTGATCATTTTTAGAGGCGCTCTGTATAACAATCGATGGGGAAATTTGAACCAAAAGAGGTGTTAATCAAATGACTATTTTTTTTCGATCAATGTTTTGAAGATATATAATATTTCTTCTTTGCAAGATTATCTACCACATTAGCAATACAACAAAATTTATGATTATCTATATTTATCAATAAAATTGTCTCAATATAAAATGACTTCTCTCAAAATTGCTCTCAACAATGTGATTGAATATTAAAAATAAAGCCACGAGTACAACGCAGATAGCGTGCAAGGAGATAACACAATTTAAAGGCAAACGTGTGTATTGACAATAAATTATTATATTGCACACAATCTTCAAATTCAGCATGAGTGGTTTGAAGATTGTGTGTTTTGTCTCGGGTTATTTTATATTGAAACAATTTTATTGGTAAATATTGATCATTACGTACTTTGTAGTATCTAACGTGTAGATGATTCTGAAAAATAATAAATACCTGATACTATTTTCTAAATATTAATCAAAAGAAATTAGTTGTTTGATTAACCTTAATTGGTTCAAAAATCCCCATTACTATGTTGTTATGTAAGAGACATCATCTTTCGAACTTGGTACTTAGAGAAAACGGACATTTCATACTTAATAATACAACAATTACACTTTACCTCAAGATTTTATTAATATCCAACGGACTAGTTTCGGCTGTAAGCCTTCATCAGTGTATTCGTCATAAATCTTACACAATTTAAAGGCAAACGTGTGTATTGACAATAAATTATTATATTGCACACAATCTTCAAATTCAGCATGAGTGGTTTGAAGATTGTGTGTTTTGTCAATTAAACATTTAAATAACAATTATTAAAACCTGTAAAATAATTTAACCGTCAACAATAAACAAAATGCAAATGTAGGAAAATATTGTTGACGGTTAAATTATTTTACAGATTTCAATAATTCTTATTTAAATGTTTAATTGTTTCTTGTAAGATTTATGACGAATATGCTGATGAAGGCTTACAGCCGAAACTAGTCTGTTGGATATTAATAAAATCTTGAGGTAAAGTGTAATTGTGTATTATTAATTAATAACCTCAAGGGGTACTTTCCTAATATTTCATACTTATGCTCGATTTCTTTACCTCGAATGATCTGTAAGATTTGAATCTATTTGAACGAATAACCAATCGGACAACTTCATTTGCTAATTTATCTGATGGATATCTCGAGGTGAATAAATCGGCCATTAATGACCTAACATTTAAATATACTACAATTAAATAGTTAATTCCTGTAATATAATTTTCAGAATCTTAAAATGGACACGATTCAGATTTCACAAATAATTACAACGAACCAGTAATGAAGGCCATTCTACCAATTAGAAATTATCGACAGCATAATTTATTATCGATACTATTTTTGAATTTGAAATTTCAAAATCGCAAAAATGTAAGTTTAATTTTATTCTATAATATGAAGTATTCGAGACCATAGTTTCTAAGTATCAGAAAAATTAAATTTTTTATTAAATCGGATGCACAGTTCGAAATTGAATCATAAATAAAAATTCTATTTAGGCTCCATCTCCGTTTATCCCTAACCAAAGAATCATTTCTATTGAAATTAATCATTAATTAAAAATTTAACGAGGGAAAACCCGCAGATCAAATTTTGTATGCGAGCTTGTATTTTACTTTTAAGGACGATTCAGATATACTCGGCATGCACAGACCTGCAACAGCAAATACCACAGACAGTTTTTGAAACGTACATACATATGTATGTAGAAGCTGTGTAGGTATCATAAAGATTCCGATGCGAAAATGTTTAAACATATATTTTCTGAAGATTTGGCCATAGTTATAGATGATTATAGATGACAAAAAAACAAGAAAGAGAATATGGGTACACGACATATTACACGTATGTCATACACATACAATACATACAGACACGTACCGACACCTGCAAAACATTCCTCAAAAGTATGTCTACCGTTGTCGGTCCGTTCCTTGCTGTGTCTGTGCTATTTCGGTCGACTAAGTGTGAATTAAACCATTTAAAATGCTTGCTTAATATTTTGTCGGTCCGGTACATGCCGTTGCCGGTTTGTGCATGCCGGGTATATCTGAATCGTCCTTTATTTTCAAATGTGGGGTCAAATGGAATTTTACAATCCGATTACATTTGAAAAATACACAAATTAAATTTAAGTTTGTTTCTTTAGTTAAAAATATTAGAAATCATAAAATTCTACCTTGTAATTCAATAATTTCAACATTGGAAATTATTTCGACTTCTTTCCCGACGTGCGCAAATTTTAAGCAATTTCACCATCAACCTGTTGAATTTTAGAGTTTTCTTTTTAATTGATTTACGATTTATACTCGCGAGTAATTTTGATAAATTCACACATCCGATTAGTTTCTCACTCCACACAACATAAAAATGTTACAATTTCGACGCGACTTTTTAAGAAACTGTGACAAGTTAATTAGCAATTAAAATATTATGTTTTAAAACGAATCCAAAACATATTAATTTGCCTTCCGCGCACCGCATTAAGATACTACAAATTTTCACTTATACAATAATAATTTAACACTTTGTTAAGTAATATAATAATGAAAACGAAATAGATAAACCCGCGCGTTACTCACACTAAGATGGCCGAATTTAAACAATTGCCGAACGTTAATTTTAACTGACGCGATGCGGCGCGGCAAATTTAAAATTCTTCTAATTGAAAACCACGAACTTATTAGTAATAATAATTAGCAATCGTAAATAATTAATTATTATTCATAATAATAACAATAAATAAAATCTATTTTAATGGAATAAATTCAATATTATTTTGTTTAAATACCAAACTTTAAATTAAATAACATTAATGTGCAGGTAGACATCTGCAAAGACCTAATTTCCAGGAAATTGAAAAGATAAGCTTTGTTTGTTTAAAATTTAACGCCGGATATTAATATACAGGTCGATACAAAGAGTTAAAACGTAATTTTTAACAAACAAAATTTAAATTTAACGAAATTACTTCTCGTCTTGACCCAAATTTACACCGTTATTTACTAACCTCCATCGATATATATTTTCGATCGTCGATACGTAATAAAACGAAAGTCCATAAACGATTACAGTTAAAATTCGTATTCTCTATCAATATACCCTATCAATTTCGAAATTTTTGTAAACATTTACCCCGTTTACAAGAACATGTTCTAAATAATTATTTTTCTTCATTCTGCACTAAAACTTGAGCATTCCGTGAAATTGTAATGTAATTTTATATTGGAACCCTTTTATTAAATCGAGTGACTTGTATCATTTTAATTCCCACCTTTGAGTAAACTCATGGCTAAAATGTTGGGTCAAACACTTAACCTTTTGTGCCATCTTTTCCTCTAATTTGCAATTTCATGTTTTACATTGATCATCTTCAAGTCACCTCCAACAAGGTCGTTTTATACACACCAAGAGAAGTTTGTGATGATTCTTAATGTTTTGAATTGGAATCGCTCTAATAAATATGTCAACATTTGAATTGCTTGCTGTCCCCCGGAGTTGGTAGACTTTTCTTTTCTAAATTTATATCCAAGCTGTGCGGAACCATCTGTGTGTTTCTTAAGATGTTTCCACGTAAGCCTTCTATCAAGATTCATCCCCAAGTCTTTCGTTTTCTCCCAATGTCTGTATTTCAGCAGGAAACGGCTGAAAACTATTCGCCAAGGGATCTATAAAAGTCTCTACTACTTTTTCTCGATTATTTAGTGTTAATTTTCCATTCGACGTGTATATTGGAGGGATAGGTGTGTACAAGATTCCTTCAATTTTTTATTACGTTACATAATGATAAGCTTCGGTGAGTCTAAGACCCGATAAGTCATACAAGTAAATTTTACAGGAATCAATAAAAACTATGTTACACCACATAAACATTTATACGACCTTTTTGTTTGCAAGTTTGTCCTTTTAGACCTTTAATTTGTTAATTACTTAATAATTAATACTTTAAAAATGTTGATGTTTTTTTTTATGTAACAATTTTTATTGATGCATGTAAAAATTTACTTCCGTGACTTACTTTGTATTTAAATGATCGATTCGGTTATACTCTTTCTAACGATACATAGTTGAGTATGAATTTTCTCTACTACCAGGTTCTTAAAAGTTTCCAGTTTATATTTTTATAATAAAGGGTTTTTGTCTGAGAGATATGGGAAATTATAATTGGAAACTGACCTAACGAATTTCTTGAATTTATTCCTCTTGCGATACAAAAGTCAACAACGTCTGGGATTTTATTTCTATCTCTAACGATGGGCCAGATTGTTAGAAATAACAATCGAAATAAATAATTGAAAATCCGTCAATGCAAAAAGTGAAGATGTCAATGCTTTATCGATTTTGAGTTTTACATGTGATGGTAATAATTTGAGGTAGCTCTATGGATTGGTGAAAAATTAAAATATGTTTCTGAATTTTTAAATTCAAAATCAATTGATATCGAAAGATATTGAATCCATATAAGCATGTAGTATAGAAACTAAATGTCGTGGGCTCCTTAAACGTATTCTGCCAAAGGAAAACCCGACATGTACTCCTTTCCTTTTAATCTCGCTCCTCGTCCATTAATTTTCATTCTACCGATTTCGTTATAAATGCACAACCTAAATCTGTACACTATTATGATGAATTTTATTAGCAAACTTACAACAGACTTATTACAAAAAATTTACTAATTTTTTACCCCTCCCTCTCCTTTTGTACCGCTGCATCACATGTTTTGTAACTCCCTTAAAAGAAATAAAAAATCCGCGAACAAACAACGTAGTTAGAAGCAAAAGAATGAAAACATTTGGGCATAAACTAATTAAAACCTTTGGCCCATAAAGAAGTTTTTAGAGCTCTTTTTTAATATTTTTCGAATTTTCTCGTAGTCTTGCAGGACTAGCCCACGTGCGTACAAAATTTCGACTGCCTATAACCGGCAATTTTGAGTTTTAAAGTGTAAATTTTTTTTAGAGAAACTTAAAAAAAAACTTGAAAGGAACACAACGAAACGAAATTAACCGGTAAATAAAAGAGGCCGAAACCACGGGCACCTTCATAAAACAAAAACGAGGCCTCTTTTTTAATATTTTCAATTTTTTCCCGCTTGTCTTATCGACATTCTAGGTGGACCCCGAATTTCAGGTTTCTAGCCCCATTTGTTTTTAATTTTATGCCCATACCTCGATCTTGAGTTCTACTTAAAGGTAACCACTCACGATCCTGCGCCGCGGTACGATTCTGCAGGATGAGACAAAATTGAACTTGGTCGGATCGGATCGCAGACAAGCCGGTCATACTTCAGCAGACTGACCGATTCCATCCGACCAAGTTCAACCTTGCAGAATCGTACACAAGTTGGCATCCACTATGGGTACAGGAATTAATCGATAGATACATGATTTAGGTAGTGCAACTCGATATTAATTTTTAATTATATCAAAAATAATACTATTAAAAACTTCAATATAACAAGTTAATTCAAAGAAAAACAATTCTCATCCAACAAATTTCTAAATTAAATGAAAGGATTTTGGGTTGACTGGATAAATCAAACAAACAAAGATATGTCGTGTCGACGTTTTGAAGAGTATAATATCTTCATCCTCAGGACTACAATGCAAAATACAATAAGTCATCGGTGGGATAAATCCCTAGCTTATCCACACTTACCACACAAATCATGATGTTACATGGTTTGATAAATATAACAAGACGTTCGGAGCATTGTTATGACTAACTTGAACGTTGCCATCAATGACCATTGCTCCGAACATCTTGTTATATTTGTCAAACCATTTAACATCATGATTTGTGTGGTAAGTGTGGATAAGCTTGGGATTTGTCCCACCGATGACTTATTGTATTTTCCATTGTAGTCCTGAAAAAGAAGATATTATAATCTTCGAAACATCGACACGACATACTACGTATCTTTGTTTGTTTGATTTATCCAGTCAAACCGAAATCCTTTCATTTAACAAGTTAATTCGTTAATAAAAAGAATCAAAAATGCACTCCCACATATTGGGCTCAAAAAAGAAATGTATTTATGAATTTTCTAAAAATACTAAAATATGATTGAAAGTATTTAGTTACTTAAAGGTAACCACTCACGATCCTGCGCCGCAGTACGATTTTGCAAGATTGAACTTGGTCGGATGGGATCGGTCAGTCTGCTGCAGTATGACCGGCTTGTCTGCGATCCTATCCGACCAAGTTCAATTTTGTCTCATCCTGCAGAATCGTACTGCGGCGCAGGATCGTGAGTGGTTACCTTAACAGTAGGATACATGCCCCCCACACACATTTTTGTAAATTAATAATAAACCTTATAATAAAAAGAAAACGGCTTTCAAGAAATAGCAGGTGCATTTCCAAATAACTTCAAAAATATTATGCTGCTAAATCAAATTTCAAAATGATAATACCTTCAGAAGTTTCCGATAAGACTTGGAAAAATAAATATAATGGATGCTTTCATATTTTTGGTAGTCATATGAGAGACCGTTGAAGATTCGCTCTGAAATTCGACGTAATATTATTTTACAAGTCATTTGGATATGTATCTGTTATTTTTTAATCCAAGGGGTACTACAACGTTAATGTAAAAAGCAAATGAAAGGGGTAGTAAATTTATTAAGGCAGTCACCCCGTGTGATTGCCGGTTTTTTTAGCTTTTCTTTGGGATTTTATTTTGACGAACAATAAAAATATAAAAGTTTCAACTTTTTACTACATATTTATTGACATTTCAACGATAAGTCAGAATATTTTCAGACGAAAATCTTCATCACAACGTGTGTTGCGCAAATCCAAAGGCACCCATGTCTAAAAAGCTGACCTCAATGATTCTGGCTGATCGGCTTATTTTAAATCAAAAAACTAAACGGCATTTTAATCTGTGAAGCTGTGGCTATGGCATGAACTAGAATCATTCAAAAATATTGAAAATTAATTATTTAATTTTATTTAATTAATTATTCGTCTATTATTCAATTTTCAATATTTTGGAATGATCCTAGTCATGCGATAGCCACAGCTTCACAGATTAAAATGCCGTTTGGTTTTTTGATTTAAGAAAACCCGATCAGCCGAAATCATGGAGGCCAGTTTTTTCGACATAGGTGCCTGTGGAATGGCGCAACACACGTTGTGATTAAGATTTTGGCCTGAAAATATTCTGACTTACTGTTGAAATGTCAATAAATATATAGTAAAAAGTTGAAACTTCTATATTTTTATAGTTCCTCAAAAAAAAATCCCACAGAAAAGCTAAATAAACCAGCAATCACATGGGATGACCCTCTTAAGTAGAAACGATGATGGCTTTTTGTAATCCCACATTTCAATTTCCTTTTATTTTCAGATATACGTAATGAAGCGTAGCAGTTGAGGTGTTATGCTTTTTGAGAAAACTAAAACAATATTCCACGATTGATTTATCCACGATAACTATGTAATATGAAAATTAAGAAGTTGGATAGTAGCTGCATTACAAACAACATGATCGTTAATGCTCACTCGATAACAAAAATAATTTAGCTAAAATCATTGGAGTCTCGGAGTGTTAACCGCTAGAAATGCTACAGGAACTACCAGATTGTGGTATCTCGGTATCTCCAAAAATAAAGCGTATCAATTTGGTGAAATAGGGTAGTTTCCCGTTGCCCATAGATCGATGTTAAATTTGGGATCGCAGCAGTGAAATTTTGTACCTACCAAAATCTAATTTTGTATGTGGTAGCAACGTTTCTAATTTTCTAAGTACATACAGTTACTTGTAAAAGAACTCTCGACACTTCTAGGTTAGCAATTTAAATATTGAAGACTTTTTTGTCATATAAAAATTGATTTTATAGCAAAACTTATCAGACATTTTTTGTTGCAAATTGCAAGCTCTTCGTTTTTGTTTATATACATTTTTCTATTTTGTCGCACCTTTTCTGAGTGACAATGACTTTAAAAAGACTTTGGATAAAATTTAGTAAAGCTACCATAAGAGTAATATTAATTTTATTAAATTTTTCATTGAGTTTTCTTGAAGACAAAATAGAAAAATGCATCTAAACAAAAATGAAGGGAACAAAATTTGCAATAAAAAATGTTTGCCGAGTTTTTGCCATACAAAGAATTTTTATATGACGAAAAAAAGATTTTCAAAAGATACAATTTATTACATTGCCAACGTAGAAGTGTGAGAGTTCTTTTGCAAGTAACTGTATATGAATTTTGTAATAGTTTGAAATCATAAATAATAATTTTATTCCTGATATAAAATTTAATTGAACGAAAATTTTGACTATATTATAATAATCGGTGCAATTTTCATATATAATTTCCCATGTGCATAGAATATTATCGATCATTTTGTTCGATTACATATTCTTGACAACAATATTGCACTCTAAAATATGTAAGAGAACAAAATAATAGTGCAATTCTGTGCAAAAGGGGAATTCCAACGACTATTGCAAAAGTAAATAGAAAAATTCAAAAAATGAATACGAAATCGATAAGTGCAAAACGATAAGTGTCACCGTAACACTTATGATTTAATTGACATGGGATTGGTTCTAAATTTGACACTTGAAGTTACTCCGAATTTTTCTATTGGTTCATGTGTGTTTCTATACATATGCATGCAATAGTCTAAGCAATGTTGATATTATAACAACTGAATTTAGTTGTTACGACAGAAAATCCCAATGTTATTTCCTGCCATAACAACTAAAGTCAGTTGTTGTAATTAACAATTTCTTTTTAGACCATTGCATGCGTATGTACAGAAACACACATTAACCTATAGAAAAATTCGAAGCAACTTCAAGTTTCAAATTTAGAACCAATGTCAATTAAATGATAAGTGTTACGAGGACACTTATCGTTTTGCACTTATAGATTTCGGATTAATTTTATGGATTCTTCTATTTACTTTTGCAATAGTCATTGGAATTCACCTTTTGCACAGAATATTATCCTATTATTTTGTTCTCTGACATATTTTCGATTGCAATCGGCCCTCCGCTGCGAATCTGGCCGATTGTTGTCGAAAAAATGTAATCGAACAAAATAATCGATAATATTCTATGCACATGGGAAATTTTATATGAAAATTGCACCGAATATTTGCCGCTTGAAATTTTAGTACATCCGAAATCGCTTGCGACGAGACGCGCTAATAGTTTGAAGAATAACTCCCGTTTTATTTCCGGCGCGACCACAATTTTCCGCTCACTAGCCCGACACTGTTAGTTATTAAATTATTGAGAAACTAAACAAGTAGATTATTTTTAAGTATTTCATCTTTTCTAAAATTTGTATAAATTTCAGAAAATTATCTATTGTAACACAATATATTTCATCACCACATTTTGCACTGCACAGCTAAATCACAGGAAGAAAAACTTGCCACTAACCTGACCTTTTTAGCTGCGTAACTTTCCATTCCACGCCGTGGAACCTACCTGCAACAAGAAAAACATTATTAGCATTTATAATTAATACTATTAGGTTAGCCAAACAAAACACATTCGAAAGGATTTTCTGGTAAGAAAAATAATAGTTGCTTTACCTTTTATCACTGTAGTCCTTCTGCAAGTTGTGTTATTCCAATCCAGCTCTCCTCCGTTCCATAAAGTCAATCTTGAAGGCACACAATACACTCACATATTTATTATCGATTTCGATTGAAAACGTTTTAAAATGAACACTTGATCACAAACAAAATTTACCGTAGTAATTTTCGAGCTTCCGATAAGCTTTTCCATGTAAAATTTCGTAAACTACTCGCGAAATTATTAATTTATAAACGCGTACACGATTTTAATATTTCTTGGCAGACAATCTCCTGAAAGAGAAAAAAATTCATAAAGTAAGATCAAATTAATTAAGAATAAAGCTTACTCTAAGAACAAACTAATTTACGGCAATAATATTTCAAGGGTCCGAGTCAAAAACTTAGTAATCTATGTTACAAAATGAATAAACATAACCGTAGTAAGGAAATCGTGGTACTTGAAAGTTTTATTCGAAAAGATCGAATTTTTCAAGCAATACGGTCGGAGCATTTCCGTGTCGACTTTTACATAAAACCGTTACAACAAAACGTACCTAATGTAATTTTCATTTATAGAAAGGCTAAATACTGAATTATCTTCACGTAATAACTATTTTGCCGGTGGTTACGTTTCAAATGGAATCAATAGGAAGTTTTAAATTAAGTATCAGAATCCTACCTCGATAACCGTCAAGTTACATCTTCAACCACTGTGTTTTGTTATGTTTAACAGCCGAAATCTTGACACGCATTATCGCGAAATTCAATTTTAAATTACTATCATAAGCGTAATAAATGATATTACTTAACCACAATCGCAAATATAACCATTTGTTTACATTTTTTTTAGCAAAAATGCGCTTCCAACCTACAAAAATGATAAATACCCACAAAATTTTATTTTAAAAACAATTGAAACGTCCGAGACTTTATTTCGGCCGCGTCATCAATTTTTATCAATCGAGTCAGTTTCTGAATGCACAATTTTGTTTATTTTCTACCTGATAATACTAATCGAAAAAATTAGAAAACTAAAATTTAATTTTTACAGGTCGAAAATATTCAAGAACACCAATGAGAAACACCAAAAATTTGAAATTTGTTGTAGAGAAATGTTTGCTTTCTCAAAAATGTTGATGTGGTTGTCGATCCAAGGACAAGTAGGTTTCATTCGACAAAATTTAGTTAACCACCTGACGACGATTACATGGAAAATGATTATTTTATTCCCACCGAGGAATTGTTTAATAAGGTTCGGAGTAATTTAAAAGTAAGCCAATGGAAAATATGATATTGAAAATAAAACTACTTACGTCTGTTGTTGATGTAGAAATTTGGAATTGCACACAAAAGAGCCACAAGTTCATTCTATTATTCACAAAACAAAACGCGATCGTTTTTTGTTTTGTTAAAAAGTGATGTCATTTAATTCACTTATACAAATGCACAATTATTTAAATTACACACGATAATGTTAACTTGGATGCTCGTATTAGAGTACAAGAAGTAATTTCGAACAGATTAAATGAACGAAATCGCTCATTTTATTCACGATATTTTAACAGAACGAACTGCACTTCTACGCGGACAACTTTATACTGACGGGTCCGCACGAGCGCTGTATTTTGAACAATTTTAATGACAAATGACTCACAGCTGTTCCGTTCGGAAACGCTTCGTTGAGCTTCCCGGAAACGACGTGGAGATGTCGCTAGTTCCGTTGACGGAAATTTGAAAAATTTTGAATTTCAAATTGAATTTTCTTAATAACTATGATATTTTAAATTACTTTTTGTATTGATATTGCCTTAAAATGTCCTATAGATTACAAAAAAAAATATTTCCTTGATCTAAGGCGCGAAAATAACTAAAAATATTCACCCCGAAAATTGCTTATAATAATTTCCATTTTGAAATAGAAATGCATTGAAAATGATTAAATTCAATAAAATACACCACAACTAACCCATTTAGACCTAATTTATTGCTTCAAATCCGATATCGTCCTCGCAAATTAAATCTGGAGCACCCGAAATCTCTAACGTTCGATGATGGATAATGTCGAAATTAAGCATTATTGTTTTGAAATCTTTTAAAATAACATTATTTTACACACTACCCTTCTATTTTTATCGTTAATGATGCATTTTAAGACAATTAATTATAACATTTTATGTTTAAAGAAAATTTAACCTCAAAATAGATTTTATGTAATTTCTAAATTATAATTAACATATAGGTTATTAAAAATGAATAAAAACCGTTTTCGAGCATTCTAGCTAACCCAAAATGATCAAATTTGTCTGCCAATTATATTTTCTTGGCTCAATTTTCCACTTGAAAATTTTAGGTTTTGGGGGTTAATTTGTTGATAAAATCCTACATTTACGTGTAGGTTCTTATTGAAATGGCATTGTCGATCGTTATACTTGTCTTTACTTTACACATCGATATAAAAAGGCTTTGCTCGTATCAAAATTTAAGTTTGTTTTATAAACTACCCGAGCGCGCATCGCAGTAGCGAAGTTATACATACAGTATTTTGTTTGTCACGGTTTTTGATATTTAGTACTGATTAATTTTATATCTGGCTGTATTTAAATCGCAATAAGTGACTCTATGGTTTTTTACTTGTAAGGAATCTCATCATTAAAACCACCTGTCGCATAGCTAAATTTGAAAACGTAAAAAGACGATTCAACTTACTTGTTGTCTTCTGCGATGAAGACGTTTGTAAGTTTTTGTATTTTGCTAAACAAAGTGATAACTTCTTTGTTTTTAGAGATTATGCCGTTAGTATTTCCCGGGGATTTTGTCGATTCTTGATTAAATTGGATCTGCTGATGAAGTTTAGGAAGAAAGATCGACTGATGAAATATTATTGAGAAAGTGGTCAACAACCACCAGATGCAGTTTAATTGGTTTCGTATGTACCTACAGATATGTTTTTTCACATAGAAGAAGAAATCATACTGGCTGTCATAAAAATCCATTTAATATTTATTTAATACGGCTCTTCTTAGGGCCCTCATCTATAACCGATGCTGAGTTTCAAACTTATTAAACTTATTTGACAAATAAAATGATCTTAAATTCAAAATAACAAAATTTAAGTTTGTTTTATAAACTACCCGAGCGCGCATCGCAGTAGCGTAGTTATACATACAGTATTTTGTTTGTCACGGTTTTTGATATTTAGTACTGATTAATTTTATATCTAGCTATATTTAATTCACAATAAGTGACTGTGGTTTTTTACTTGTAAGGAATTTGGTCATTTAAACCACCTGTCTCATAACTAAATTTGAAAATGTAGAGATGGGTCAACTTACTTTTACTTTTGTTAAACAAAGTGATAACTTCTTTGTTTCTAGAGATTATGCTGGTAGTATTTGCAATACTTTCAATTTAAATTAAATAAATCCTCGAATAAATTGCTGATGAAATTTATGAAAGATCGGCTAATAAAATATTGAGAAGGTGGCCAACAACCACTAGATGCAGTTTATTTAGTTCCATAATATGTACCTATACAAATGTTTTGGCCACATGAAAGAAGAAATCTGGCTGGCTATCTTAATTTCAATATTTATTCTTATATATTTCAGCACCAAAAGCTCAACACTGAGAGAAACTCCTGGCAGGTGTAAGCAATTAATACTAAAGGAATGTTATACCACTTTTTGTCAATTTTATTATTACACAGAAATTACATTCTACAAAAATTACTCTTAAATGAGGACATAGAATCGTACAAATAAAACACTGCAAGTAGTTCTTGAATCAGAATTACAAATTATTTAACTTAATAATGCCCGTATTCACCAACTACAAATAGCACTATGTGTAGTTGGTGAATTCGGGCATAAATAAATCAAGTCACAACTACATAGAAATAAGTTCAATGTTAAATGAAGCTGTAAACTGAAGATGTACACATTTTACGTACACCCAGCCAAGATATAATATTTGTTCTACATATAAAAATTAAAATAAAATACAAACTAATTTATTTCATTAAATTTACTTTCCACCACCCCTTCGTGTTTTGCTACGTGGGCCAGCACCATTTCTGACTGCACCCACTCCAGTAGCGTTGGCAGCAGCACGGCGCAATCTCGGAGAAGCTGGAACTTCCTGTTTTTCCTCCACAGTTTCCACTTCTTCTTTGACTTCGGCAACTTCATTTGCCTGTTTTGCTTCTTCCTCGTTTACAGACTGAATCAAACGATCCACCTCGGCAAATTCTTCCTCAAAAGTACTGGTGTCCATGATGGCAGAGTCGCCTTCTTTACAAGCCTCTTCGGGATCATACATCTCTGTTGTAATAATAATAATAAGAGTTATAAATCACATATGAAAGTAAGAAAGATGAGTACTTTTATGCACTTGTGAGGAACTTTGGAATGACAAAAAGTCAAAACATCGTAAAACTTCTTTAATGCCGTTTAAAAAATTTTGTACAAAAAATTAATACACATCAAATTATTAAAGAAAAAATAAGAAACAGCAAAAGCTTTCACATATGAATGTGAATAAAAAAATCACGACATATAAATGCAAAATGTGATGCATAAAAGTATTTAAGGAAACAAATCCAAGATGTTCTCACCACTGCCTGCGACTGTGTCATCACCATTCTCTGCATTCATAGAAACATCATTGTCTTCTTCGGTTTTAGCCTTCTTTACATTCGCCTCCTCTTCTTCTGCTTTCCTCTTTTTAGCTAATCGTTCCTCTGCCGCTTTCTCTTCATCTTGTTGACGTTTGTACTTCTTTTTGGCAGCCTCGATAAATGAAATGTAATGCTTCTCCGTGCGTAAATGATCCTAGGAAACCATATTCGTCGATTAAGTAAAACAGAAAAAGTAAAAGAAAACCAATCTCACCTTGCTGGCAGTTTCAGTCGTCATGAAACGTTTGCAAATGTCACAATAGAAACCCGACGCCGGTTGCATTGCCTGGGTGGCAATCGCACGAGAGGGTTTGAATGCTGGAAGCCGGTTTTGTAAGTCTTTTAGATCATCTGTCAATTCCAGGACGGGATTCTCGTCTTCAGTTTGTAAGCTCTCGTCCAACAGGGGATCATTATCTGCTTCCGGAGCTTCCTCCTCAATGATGGGTGCTCCAACTGCAAAAAAAGTTGATATTACAACTGGAATAGAGATTTCATCAGGAATTCAGCCTCAGTACTTTTATGAGTGAAAAAAACAAGAAACAAAATACAGTAGATACAAAAAATAAACTATAGTAGTTTGACCTCTGCCCTAACGTCATAATTTCCCTGACTTTTCCTTAAAAATTTGTATAATTTTAAATTCCCCCACTTTTCCAAATCTCTGAACCCACGAACTTGATAAAAACACAGGTCATGGAAATTAGGGAAAGTTCTGATTTTTAAGCCCTACTCCCAGGCGAAGGTTTCCAGGTTTTCTATCTTAACCCATCAAAGCTGAGTTTTTCCTTTATGAAATTTTTTTGTTAATTTGTTATTGAAGAATTTTACAACAAAATAAGAGCAATTTGAAAATTTACAAGCATATCACACAAATGTCTGAGCTACTAGAAGAAGTAAAATTCTATAGAATAGATGGATACTTACATTCGCCTTTAACTTTAGTCTCCAATACTTCGTGCATTTTGCGCAAATGGTCTGGTGTAAAACGATGATCGACCCATTCCATGCGCGATGGGAATTCTTGGGAACAATATTCACATTTTGGATGCAAAAATCGCTTCAAACGCTGATGACCTTCGGTTCTAAAATAGAAAATAAATTTAGAAATAAGAAACGCAAGGAGGATACGATGGCTTACTTGCGATGACTGATGATTTTGCCCAAAAATTTCAAATCGCACATATTACAGTGGCTCTGCGGTTCCTGTTGATGTCGATGGAAACCGCCGCGATTATTCCTCGTCATGCGTTCCAATTCGATCATTTTTTTCTCTTCTACCAGCCGCATATTTTCGCGCAATATGTTGACGGTAATTTGAAAACTTTGACCTAAACTATCCATCATTTGTTTGTGGGCCTTGCCTCTAAGATGATTTTGAAATGATTCACCGTCCCACATGCTCTTGTTGCAAACGAAGCAATGTAATAAACTCGGTGGGACTCCGTGATATCGTCCTTCGCGCGGTTTCTTCTCCTTGGGTTCCTTTTTAGTCGCGGTGCCGTCGGCGTCATTATCGGTCGTCTCTTCGCCGGCCGTTCCATCGTCGTCGGCGTTTTCCGCATCTTCGGTATTTTTCTCTTGCTTCCAATCGCGCTTCTTCTCGTTATTTTCAAAGGAATCCTCGTCTCTGTTTGAAGAGTTACGTGTTTAATACAAATGTGGCCAGCAAAGCACAGCTTCAAGTTTCCTCATTTTTCACACAAGTTTTCACACAAATTTATAACGAGGAAAGTTGTGTGTATTTACAAAACCCAAATAATGAGAAAATTTGTCTGCACTTGGAAGAATCACAGACAAAACTTGGAGGCAGAAACTGCACAATCCCTGATAATTTTCTTAAGTTTTTGGTTTTCAAATTTAAAGCAATTTAAATAAAAAATGTGACATCTTAAGAAAAGGGATGAAGAATAAATATTTGCAGGGGAAAAATTACATTTTTAAAACTAAAATTAGTTTGGCCTTTGACCGTAGAAATAAAAATGGCTTACCTGCTGTCATCGATCGAACTAGGAATAGTCTCGTCCTTATTATTTTTAGAAGAATCATTAACATTCACATCGGAAGATTTATTTGAAGCTTGTGACTTATTGTCATTATTTTTATTTTTACCACCTTTCGATGGAGACCTTCTATTGCCGCGAGAAGCACTTCTGTTCGAAGACCTACCATAAGAATCTGCAGGTCTGGTAGAATTGTCACGCCATCCACGGCCCTGACCAAGCTATATAAAGAAAATTCGAAAAAAGTGGATTCCAATTATTGTATTTTTAATACGAAAATTTGTCGTTTTTGAATCGAGACTACATATGCAGGAGTCACAGGTAGTTTTTTAATAAAATAAAAAAAATGCGCTCAAAAATAGAAGCGTTCGAGCATCGAGAGACCTTGCACAAAATTTACGAAAAATTACCTTCAAGTGAACTCTGGCCAATTACAAACTGGCCACAGATTAAGGCTCGTTCGATAATTTATCGTAGGTTTGTGAAAGAGAAAATTTGGTTTTAACCGGTTTTGAGGTTTTGGAAATTTTGGCTTCTCTCGAAACGGAAGCGTAAAAACAATAATTGGTTAGGTTGATGAAAAGAGTTGCAATCGAAAAGTGAAACGTGGTCCACTTTGAGAGTGTAGGAGAGACGGTTGTGGTTGTAGGATAGAATAGAAAACCGGTTTGGAGTTATATGTATTCGGTGTGGTGTAAGCTACCGAGTAGTATCCTGCATATGCTTGCCTTGAAGAAAAGAAAACAATGACACGGGGAATTTATTTGGTTAAGCACTAAAATTTAAATTTGAAAAACTAAGTAACAGAGGCCAGCGTTTGGCAAATATCTCACACATATGTTCTTACGATACAATACTGTAACACAATAATAAGTAAAGGTGATGAGTGATATACAAAAATTGGGGATACAATATCAAAAATATGGAATTAAGATAAAAATAGTAGTAGTAGGTAAAAATATAAATTTACTTATCCATACCTTGTTGTAAGGTTCGGGTCGTCTGAAATCACGACCACGATTATTAAAACGATTTTGGGAACCAAAATGATCTTGGTTATTGAACGACGGATTTGTAGGCAACGAAAGTAACGATGGTGGATTGCTATGCATTTGCTGGGGTTGCAACAAAGAGCTAATAGCTAGCGCTAATTGCGCTTGAGGAGCCGATAGCTGAGACAGAAGACCGCTGTTGGCATTACTGTTAGGACCTGCGCCCCCTTGCCAAGGATTCACTTTGTTCCCAAAGTTCTGCTGACCAAAACCACCGCCGCCGATTTTATTAGACGGACCACCGAATCTTCTATTAGCCATTCTACTTTATTTTAATCGACTAAATGTTGAAAAATAAAAAAGAGAAACAAACGAATTGGTTAATTTTTCAGAAAACACTTTTAAAAAAACTAATAATTAATTTATTCGTTTTATAACGGCACCACAGGAAGGTGGCGCGTGTAATACGTCAATTTGTGAAGAAACTTCTTAGCAATGATAAAGAAGCAACGTAGATTTCGTGCAAACGATTATAAGTCGATCGCACGCTAACTCAATTAATTTACGCATTTTTCATAATATAATTTTATTAGCTTACCTAAATTATTCACTATTTTAGCAAACGTTCGCTCTGATTTTCGGTCGCCGACGCTTCTACACAATATGGCCGCCAACACAATGGCCGCCTTCTAGTCAATTTTACACTGTTCCGATTAAAATCGATTGGATAACTTATTAAATTGCCAAATAATTACAACCATAGACATTGCTCCATGACTTAATATAAAATATATTCAAAAATTAACCTATATCAAATTTACAAAACAATTCAGTGTAAAACTTCTTTAAATTCCGATCGGTTTCGCTTCGGAACTGTTCGTAACTGCAACACCCACAAATAGGCATGGACGTCCATAAAAAAACTTTTCCAGGGGTCACTTTTGTATTTAATATATTTTTTATTTCAATTCCATTCACAAATTATTTGTAAGAATTTTGCTTCAGCATTTTCAAAAAATAAGAAAAGAAGAGGCCGATATAATAAATTATTACAATAATAATAAAGAATAATAAATTTATTACAATAATTTTTTAACAATAATTATAAAGACATAAAATTAAAGCAATTTAAATACAATTTGTAAATTTAAAATTATAAGAGTTTATAATCTTGCGACCCGTTTCGCACGACTCATAAAATTAGATGTAGAAGGACCTGCATTGGTATCTCGAAAAGAAGTACTAGTATCGTCTCTCTTCCGTTTTGAACTACCTATAAAATCATCTACATTCTCGTTATTGCAAAAATTAGCAGCTTCTTCGTCCATCTTCAATTCCAGGTTAATTTTTCGCAACTCATCAAAGTAACGTTTCATACCAACAGTTGGATCGATTTTTAAAATACTTAAAACTTCTTTCCTAGCGTCCATGGCTGCTTTCATTACCATTTCTTCGTCTATCTTAGCCACACTGTGTTTCTGACAGCCACGATGTAAATAAAGGTCTGTCACAGGTTTCCTGCATATGTAGCACATTTGGGCACCACAAGGACACGAGATGGTGTTGCACCCACCAGATTTCACAAATTTCATATTGCATTCATAACATTCCCTTAAAATCGCTTCGGTCATTTTATTTTCTATATAAGTTCGCGCCATGACGTTTTCATCTTGCTCTATTTCTTTACACGGGTCTGGAATGTGATTGGGTGCTCTACACATACGACAGGACTCTTTCAAACAATCCACATTTAAACAATTAAACACTGTACCGTCCATTACCGGCACGGCGCCAAAATCGCAAAACGGACAATATTCCAAACTGTCTTGTAGTGTCTTGCCCATAATTTTGACAAACAACTGTTCCGGTAGAGCTCGCTGAAAGTACAAAATTAACTGGTACGGCATTTGTAACGAGGTTACCTTAATTACCTGCAGAGTGTTGAAGCTAAATTGGGACCGACAATTATTCAAGCAGTCAAGAGTACCTTGATCGGTTGAAGACGACCTATCTACGTAAGCCGTAATGCAGTTTCTACAGAAACAACAATTGCCTTCACACTTGAACACGTCTTCTGGTAAAACTTCCTTGTTGTAACAGCATTCACAATTATGACTCAGCCCTGCTTCCTCTGCTTCGGCAATTTTTAACCGAAAAACTTCCTTCTGTGAGCTGATAAATTGCAAAATTTCCGCGTGGTGCGCTTTATAGGCGATCTGCAGTAAAAACAAATTAACGTCAAGTTATGAAAGAATAACACTGTCGACTTACCTCTTTCAACAAAGGTATGTCGTCCACGGGAGCAGGCATCGGCAGATCGGGCCGAAATTTACCATTGAGTTGGATCACTTTATCCAACATGTCGCAGGCGGCCAGAAAATTAGGCGCTATGAAAATGCATTCTTTAATTTTATCCAGACCAATTTTCTTGTATATGTTGAATAAAGCACAAGTGGCGTACTGTTCAGATTGCCCACTCCAGGGCTTGCTGTGTCGGTTCTCGCGAAAGTAGGTTTCAGGATTTGGAATGGTCTTCACAAAATTTTCGACGCTAAACTTAGTAGTGTACAACATGGGATCTTCTTTTGGTACTCTGGAAACCTCCTCTCCTCTGTTTGGAAATGATTGCGAATAATTTGGTTGAACCCCACCTCTTTGATTTTGTCCAAAATTTCCTATATTATAAGCTTGCGAAGTGTACGAATAAGGGGAATTAAAATTTTCCTTCGAGCGGTTGAACAATTCATCAAGATTTACTTCGTCGTCCGTATTTTTCTGCTTCTTCTTCTTCGCTGGCGGTGCCGGACGCTTCTGTTGACTAAATATTTTGATTAAAAAAGAGACAGATTAGCAAGGAGTAAATATTTCGAAAATTATGTGTACACTTGTTTGGAATTTCCTGAGAATATTTTCGAGACATTTACCCCTTGCAGATTTAAAAAAATAACTTACATATTCGGTACAGGTACAGGCCAAGGGAAGCTACTGCGTGAATCTATAAATTCAGGAAAAATGAAATTAAACCGTAAAAATAAAATTAAATTTGCTTACTGTAACCGCCACGTGCTGAACCCCTTTTACCGAAATTTGCATTACTTAATTGTGATTGCAAGATCTTATTCCATGGGACTTGGCTTGTGGATGCTTTTTTTGGGTAGCTGTGAGTCTTCATAGCGTTGATCATAAACTTATTTAACTGATTCGGGTTGCCTGCAAACCTCATTATTTGCATTTTCAGGTAGTTGGGTTCTGCATTTGGCAGAATTCTTTGAAGTTCGGAAAATTTTTGATTTAAATCAAACTTTTTATTTTGAACCTGTGGAGGTGAAAATTTATCATCGATTATGCAAATTTCGCTCGGGTCACACTTCTTTGTGAGTAAGCTTGATGCACTTCGAAAACCGCCTTTCATATTGGCAAACATTGCTTTAATACTTTGTTCTCCATTTTTCAAGCTCAACTTGTCTTCAGCTTTATTTCGTTCGTGTTGTATGGATAACTGTCTTAGAACAGCTCTCGAACGTTTGGGGAGATTTCCTAGTTTTGTTAACATTTCTTTAACCGTTTCATGCTGAAGTAGAGGAAAGATCTTGGTTATCAAAGTAACCTCTTCTTCGATACATTTTTTGAGGTTTTCGATTTCTAAATGTTCACCAGAGCAGTTTTCTTCGTCGGCCCCCTTTGTAAGATCTTCCAGCGGCCTCGGGCTGTCGTCCCCCATGTTACACTGAAAATTTAAATTTATAACCTTTAATTACGATACTTCAAAAAATGTCATCATGATTTAACAAAAAATGGTTGAATTCACTTTTGTTTCTAATGAAAAAACGAATTCACTACGTACTTACCGGATTTTTAGTTACAAATTATTATCAACGTCAAGATGGACAGTATAGTAATTCCCGCTGAAAACAATACAAACTTTGAGGTAATTTGATACAACCCGCAGTACGCATGCGCCAACACCTGCTGAATTGTACAGGTAAATTTGAATAATTCAAATATATTTTCATTTTTCAAACTATTGTACAGATTCTGCATGACCTGAGTCACAGGAGTTTTGTGCAAGGAGCAGCAGCAGTTTATGCATTTGGGAAGTGGAAAATGGGTAAGTTTTAGCAATAAAAATGCAGTTGGTATAAAATATTTGTTTACTTATTTCTATTCTAATTTGATCGGCTGCTAATTTCAAATAAAGCAGCAGAGTGAAGATCAACACTTAACTGTACAGGTAACACGAAAACAATCATACTTTTAAAATTACATAGATCTCCAGCAGTGACAATCACCGGACTTCGGGAGTCCACAAAAAACAACAAAATATTTAAAATATGCACAGAAGAAATTAAAACGAAATTCCTTTCTTAACTTGAACGGAATGCAAATTTTTGTAATTATCTAATCTAACAATTAATAGTTTGTTTGCTTTGGAATTTTTTCTTCTTTTCTCAGTAAATTAAACAACACGTTTAGGGTAATCTCCTAAAAAAGACCAATTAAATGTGCAAGCAATTAATAAATCAATGAAAAGCAAACCATCCAATAGAGATTGCACAACCTCGGCCAAGTTCAAATTGGTAAAATTTTTCCGTTCACACAGAGATTCCAAATATTTGGGGCAAGCATCTGGAAACACTTCCAAGGCACGTTCAAACAAATTACGATCAAACGTTGATACTTGGCTAACGGAAGATACAGGATCCTCAAAGCTGGACGTTGAGGGTTGTGGGTTCTCACTTTGTAATTGTATCTTCCCTAAAATCAATTAACTAGAAGCTCTGAATTGGTCCAAATAATGCCTGCCAGCCTAAAAATAGTTATCAAAATCCACTTACCATCAATTTCATTGCAAGGCCGAACTTCATTAAATTTATCCCAATCAAACATTTCACCCACGACGCCTCTGTCGATGATTTCATTTTCATTATCGTCAACTTTATCAGATTCTTTTGTTAATTTGGTGGAATTGCTTTTTTTGGTGGCTGCCCTTTGGGTACATAATTTTTTCATAACAAACCTGGAACGGTCTGCCTGGTCGCCCGTTTCTATCAACATGTCCTGAATAATTTCGACAGGGATGTCGGGAAAAATTACTGCAATAGATCGAGCTTCCAGTTCAATGTCGGGTTTCATCGAGGCCTTTTCTTCTTGAAAGTAATCCCTCAGCATCAGTTGCATACGCAAATGCTGGTCCTCGGTTGCATATTTGCACAATTTTGTTCTGATGCTTTCGCCGTCCTCTTCCAGCAGTCGACTTAAAATATTGACGTCTTCCTCCAGATTGTTCTATAGTAAACATTCTTTTTGCTATTTTTTTTATTTGTCAACTAAATAAAGAAATTAAGATTACCATTGTAGTTTTAAACTTAAAAGTATAGAACACTAAATTACTGCAAAAATGCACAACGAATTTTGAAATTATTTAAACTTCAAAACATAACACACAAACATAACCAAACAACCAGCAGCGCACCGACATAAACAAGTTTCAAGTCCCCAATTAATTAAATCAGTGGTCCTCAATAAAAAATCACTAACGTTACTAGGTAACCAAAAGTTATATTTCATATTCACAGGTTACCAGCAGACAGTCTTTGTGTATTCGACCAAATACTATAGATAGTATTTGACCAACCAGCCAGAAAACTGGCAGTAAAAGAAACTTTCAGTGGCCATTATGACCAGTTTGCTTCTGCTGGATTTGTGATTTCGACGGGAATCGGGTCGAGAAAGTCCCGATAGCGGTGGATTTTGCAGGTGAATATTCAGGACTCTTTTGCAATCCTCTTTCCGTGTGGTCTGCCTATAGCAAATGCTGGCCCGGGAATGTTGAAGGTGAAATATTCCTGATGAAGTTTACCACTCAAACATCGATAACGACGATGCGGGATCAAAGTAAAGAACAGCAAAAAAATTATCACTTTTAATTACTAAAAAAATTAATAACAAAATCAACTACAATTTCTAAATATTTTTTATTATTTTTTTGTTTATACGTAAGGAACCATAATGAAGTTTACACAACGAACTATTTAACGGTGAAAATAGACGAACGTTTAGCTTGGCGTTCGATTTTTCCCGACCGTTAAATTTACACCAAGTTGATTTTGAACGACACGCCATGGCTACGTCTTCGTTTATTTTCGTCCTCCTAAAGAAAATAAACAAAAATAAAGTTTAGTAAACAAATAAAAATATATAATAGTCCAGTTTTAAGTTGCAAAAATGAGGTGTGGGGTGGGGAAAATAATTAGTTTTGTTTTACATCGGCAATAAGTCCCAAGTTTTCTATATCGGGCTAAAAAATCCCAAAAATCATAAGGTAGTGGATTGGCCAATTGGTATGCATCCTATGCCCAAACTAGGTGTTAGTAAAATTAAACTAGATAATATTCTTAATAAGCTATACAAACATGTAGTTCTATCCCTTATAGTTTCCGAGGTACAGCCATCCAGCTTAGCCTGCAAAAAATGTAGTTTCAGACTTGACTCTTGTTTGCTGGACGCAAAAGTGGGCCACAGATGAGTGAACCTATAAATCCCCCCGTTGGAAAACCTTCTAGCCCTTTAGGACCTTACCTGTGGGCTTATCAAAGGTGATCATCCCACCTCTTTTCTTAAATTTTTTTCGAAATTTACTCGTCTTGGGTGCATCAAAAGGCAAATCGCATCAGTTAAGATTTAGAGTAAATTAAATTTTGCCTGACTTTTCCAGGTATTCCACGACTAAAATTGAAAAATTTCCCCTACTTCACGAACCTTGATAAAACGTAAAAATAAAACTATTAAAAATTTTAATAATTAATTTTGTCTTCAAATTTTTAAGTCTTAATTTCCCAAAATTTGTAAAATTCTTCCCGCTACGGTTAGGTTACTACGCTAAATGTTTTCAGTTCTTACGCGATATTTTCTTCTTTGTACTCTGAATCAAGTTCACTTTTCGCCTTAGATGCACCGAAATCAAGCTATTTACAAAATCTAAAATAGGCCTATCGGGACTAGAAGTTTGGTTTTGGTGATCATGGCCCACTTTCAGATCAGATGAATAGGAATAGGCGTCTACATCTGGGGGCTGTATCTCGGAAACGATAAGGGCTAGAACAAAAAGTTTTTATTAGTTTTTCACAGAATTTTATCAAGTATATTTTTGATCCTACCTATTTTGGGCATAAGATGGAAAGACCATTCCACGACTTTGTGATTTTCGGAATCCTGTTCTTACTGTTTTTGGCCCGACGTGGAAAACTGGTGGAACTATCAAGCAGCAAACGTACCTGACGACGACTGGCCTAAGAGGCAAAAAGAAAAAAATAAATATAAAATTTGTAGTAATAAAATATCTCTTTGAAGATTAAATCATCTTTTTATGCCACGTGAAGGGTAAACGGAACGCTCTTTGTTTTGTTTCATAGATAATGCAACTAATAAAACAAAAGAGAGTAGTGGAATACTCTCCAGTTCTAGTGGTGGTGGTAGTGAAGTAGTACAAAAAATTGAAAAGGAAATTAGCCTCCTGTTGCGTTTTATTTTTTAAGCCCAGGAGGCGCCGTGACAGCAGTGCCCCGATCTTTACCTCTTAATTTAATTCCGATCACGCGTTCGATCTTTCCTATGATGTTGTTGTTGGGTATTCCGCGGCCGGCCTCGTAGTCCGTGATGACTTGTGGTTTTTCGTTAATCCTCGTGGCCAGGTCCTTTTGACTCATGTTTTTAGCCTGCCGGCCCTGCTGTATTAATTTGCCAACCTCCAGTGGAATGGTATCGTGACGCAGTTCTTCGGTCTCGCGATCCAGTTTGGCGGTGTTTTTGGCCGCCACGTGTTGCTTATTACTACCGGCGCCCCCTAAAAGTAGATGATCATGAAAATTATTTATATTTATTATAGAGTACGTAACTTACATTTTTGTTGTGTATCCACTTGCTGACCTTGTCGCCGAGCGGCATTTACTGCCTGTTCGCTTTTTAGCGTCGAGGCCTTTGGTGCTTTCTTCTTTAATATCGTGACCGTATCCCAATCTGACATTTTGTGTTTATTAAGTAAAATTGTGAAATTCTAAAAAGTATTAAATTTGATCAATGACAATGTGAACAATAAGACCAAATACGACTGACATTAGCTGGAATTTGGTTATTTATAGGAAATTTCGTGGTTGGTAATTTTATACTGTCAGAAATGTTCACCAACCGCTAATTTCAAAATTGCATTTTCGAAAAAAAAAA
This sequence comes from Cantharis nigra, assembly GCA_958510845.1. Lineage (NCBI taxonomy): Eukaryota > Metazoa > Arthropoda > Insecta > Coleoptera > Cantharidae > Cantharis > Cantharis nigra. The sequence goes on from OY294029.1 coordinate 1,228,251, forward strand.
AAAAACTAATCGGTCGTACAGTTTACCAGGAGTAAACAAGGAAAATTGCTAATATCCAAAATGGAAAAACTCAAAATCCTAAATAAAAATATACAGTGCACATCAGGTTTGGCACTTCTTCTTGTTTCCGAATTTTTTAGTTCCGTCCAATTTAAAATTTTTTTAAATTTCTTATTTTCTTAGTTTTTCTTAAAAATATAAAAAAAAATATAAAATATTTTTCAAATTTATCAAAATATTGCTGATAAATAAAATGCATTGGTTGAGAAACACTGGAAGCTGACGTCCAATAGTGACGGTCGAAAACAAATGTCAAAATATTATGATGTTGATTTTTAATTTAAGTTAGGTGATTTAAATAATTATTACGCACAACTAGATAAATTGTATTGTGGTTTTTTAGTTTGTAGGTGGTAAAATGACTGAAGCTACTAACCCCTTTGCCGCTTTACTCCAAGCCCCAGACGAAGAAAAAACCAGAACCGACGATGCAAGTATAGCAATTATAGAAGAAGTGTTTCGGTTCACACTAAACCCCGACAAAAAAGATTTAGTTTTTATGAAAGAATTATCAACGCAGTATAATTCAGAGGATCTCGTTATGGAGGACACTTTGGCCTCGGTTCTGTTTGAACGATTGATGCTGAGTAATCCCTATGAAATGGTGGAATCGGGCGAATGCGAGAAAGATATGTGTGAAGCCGACGTGATAACCTACTTATTTGCTTGTTACGTTAAGACTATGGGCTACGAAGAAGACGATTTAGTAAACCGCATTTTGAAGTTGATTTTACGAAACGTTTCGACTGCGCTTAAACAGCCCGATATATTTGAAGGACAAAATATAATGCAACAGTTCGTGTACATCTTAAAGGACGACGCCATGGCTTTGACGTTTTTCTCCAAAGTTTATTTTGCTTTCAAAAAGGAATACGACGATTTCGAATCTGTCAGCGAGGTTTACTCAAAACTATTGCAACTTTTTTGCGTTGAAATTTTACATTCCACTCCGTTTAGGCTGTCGAGTAATATTTTAGAAATACTGGTTTTTTATTCGGGTCAGGAATCTTTGGCGTTGGTGCTTTTGGATCACTGCAAACCGCAACACAAAAATTTTGAAAAAAACGTACTGGGGGCTTTGCTAAATATATCTGTGTTACCTGTGAATGTTCAGGGCCGTTACGACTATTTTAGTGAACCTACAAATCAGGTGAGATAATTTTGTATTCTACCGATTGTCGGAGACTCATGATATTGTTTATTTGCAGGTTGCAGTGACGCGAGATCAGACTATTTTGTGGGCAGACACAAATCGAATTTTAAATTACATACACGCCATGGTGTCAAATTTGCTCAAGACCAGCGCGAAAACGAAGAAATTAATATCCTTATGGTTGGGTGAATGTTTGGAAGCCAACGTGGATCGTGGTAAACTCTGGAACTCTCAGCTGGGTATTCTCGTAAACGCCACTGTCGGAGATGGCTTTATAATAAATTTATGTGGTTTGCTCGTTAAATTTTGCGTTCCTCTAACTCATGCTGAAAAGCGCGACCGATTGCTGGGCATTGATCCGACATACTGTGCAGTTAAAGTAGGAATATTTCAAAATAAATTTGACTATTTAAAAATATTGTTTTGATTTCAGAAAGAAGATTCTCTAGCCAAGGGAGTCTGCTTGAGCAATTTAGATAAGGAAACTTGTTTGGTGCCGGTTTCGGAAACAGAAGAAGGCGATCGACCCACCAGCTCGAATTTTCGTTTTGGGACGGAACTATTTTTCATGGCCCACCGAGCGTTAGACTTGGGCTTTCGCGTCGTTTCAGATAAAATAGTTCGTCTTAGTCAGGATATCGTGCAAAGAGAAGGTGCTTACTTAGATACCCTAAGACGAACTTCGAGTAGTTCGCCTTTACTAACCGAAATGAACGAAGAATTGATGGCGGCAAAAACCAAGTAAATTTTCTCCCTTGATTATTATGGAATCTTTGTTTACATACTTTGGATTCCGTTTCAGATATTTATCGCTCAATTGTGCGCTGTGCGAACCAGAATTCTTGAACAACATGTTCAGTTTTGTTTCGGCCACCTGCTATTGGTTAACGCAAATTTCAGTAGACGACGATTATGACAAGGATCTGAAGGGCTTTTGGCAAACGAAACCGAAAGTCGTTGGATTTCCTCTACCCGAAACTGTACCTGCAACGTTAAAGTAAGTTAAAGCAAATACGAATTTTTAAAACCATTGTTATGTCCCTCATTTCAGATGCATTCCCGAGTTTGTTGTTGAAAACGTCGTGTGCTATTTAATATTTTTGAAACGCTTCAAGCCGACAATTTTCGAAAATCAAGACGAGGATGCCTTAAATCCAATTGTGACGTGCATTTTGATGTTTATGGGTTCTTTGCAATACGCTCGTAATCCACATTTGAGGGCGCATTTGGCCGAAGCCCTCGAGGCCTTATTACCGCAGGACCGAGATGAATTGCCTTTTATGTTTAGTTCCATGAATGACATTAAACGTCAGCGTCTGTTTGAAGCTCATCCACACAAGGATCACGTAAGTAGTTTTGTTACATTTTCTTATCAACCTAAGGATCGAGTGTACTTTTAACCCTGAGAAATATTCTAATAAAAGGTTGACAGTCTTTTGTAAATTTGTAATTTTTAGATCGTGGAATGCTTGTTGAATGTGTTCATCAGCATCGAAATGACGGGTGAGAGCGTACAATTCGAACAAAAGTTCAATTATCGTAGACCAATGTACGGGGTGATGAATTATTTGTGGAAAATCGAAGACTACCAAGCTAATTTTAGGTGAGTGAATCCTTTCTTTTCTCCATTTCTGGATCTCTTTTCAATTTTCTTTGTTTTCTTAGGCAACTAGCAGAAAGTGCGGAACGTGAAATGGAAGCCGTTCAGCCTCCAATCTTTTTAAAATTCGTCAACTTGTTGATGAATGACGCCACGTTCTTGTTGGACGAATCGCTTTCCAATATGTCCAAATTGAAAGAGTTGCAAAGTGCTAAGTGAGTACAACTTGGGAGGTAATAAGAGAAAATTTGACACTGTTGTTTTTCTTAGGGAACGAGGCGAGTGGGATTCGTTACCTCAAGAAGAAAGAGCACAGAATTACAACTTTTTGTACCAGACTGGTATGATGGCAAAATTTGACAACATCCTCGGGCGGGACACCATTCACATGCTGCAGTGTTTAACGTCGAGGATCACCATAGTTTTTACACATTCCACGTTAGTAGATCGCGTCGCGGCAATGCTAAATTACTTTTTACTAAAATTAGTCGGACCAGATCAAAAAGACTTTAAGGTTAACAATCCTACCGAATATAGTTTTGATCCTGCCGCAACCGTTTTGAACATTTGCAAAATTTACGTCAATTTAAAAGAGAGCGATTCGTTTTGTTTGGCCGTTTCACAGGACGGTCGTTCTTACAGTCCCAATTTGTTTGTATTGGCCGAAGACGTTTTAGTTCGAATCAAGGGCGGAATGTTGGTGAGCGATTTACGCGAGGTAGCGGGCAAAGTGGCGGAAAAAGCGGCTGCTTATAAAATAAATGAAGAGGTGCTTGCAGAAGCCCCAGATCACTTTTTGGATCCGATCATGTTGACCATAATGACGGATCCCGTCATTTTACCGAGCTCTAAACAAACTGTCGACAGATCTACCATCGCCAGACATTTGTTGAGCGACCAAACGGACCCTTTTAATCGTGCACCGCTTTCCATGGACCAAATCATACCCAACACTGAGCTAGCAAACGAAATTAAAGCTTGGTTAAAGGACAGAAACGTTTTGAGATAATTTTTAAATTAATTTAATTAAGGGTAGTTTAAGGCATGCATTCCAAGGAGCAAGGTGGTTCGTTGGAAGGGATACCTTTAAAGGGGAATTATTTTTTGTTAAATAAAGTTTTATCACAATTTGTTATCGAAATAAACCAAACAAAAAGACTATTTTTGTTAAACTTTCTTTACATTATTTCCTGATCCTCATATGCGGAAGGTACTGATTTTGCCATAGTCTCACTTGAAGCTTTATGTATTGTAGGAGAAAGTAGTTTCTACCTTCGATTCATCGAGTATTTATTTTAATTTTACGGATGTCCGGACGAGAAGAATATTTTAATAAAAATAAACAAATAAGCACGCATCTGCCACCTAGCGATTCTTTTTGGAAATACAGATTTATAACCTAAAAGCAACTGTCAGTTTATTGTTTATCTTTCAAACTTCAGAACTGAACATTTCCAAAAAAAGGTTTAAATGCAAAGGTATTTAGCGTCGGAAGTCGACGCCACCTTGTCCAAAATGGCCGATAAATACGACGTCGACTACCCCGCACACTTCGACAATTCCTCAAAGGACGACTTGGTGAAGTCGTTGTATAAAGTAGGTAAAATTTAAATTGTATGCATTTACTCCAATTTACTCTTAAGGAATTCGACAGTCTGGGAATATACGAGAAAAAGAATGACGTTGGCAATCGAAAAGACCTAATGAATGACATAATTTACAACTCTCTCAAATTGATTAACATTCATCGTCTCTTGCTCGAAAAGTGCACCCACAGCAGAAGCGAAAGCACAAGACTGAAAGAAAACAATATAAACTTACAGGTAAAACTTTTGGTTTCGAACTAGTTTCCCTTTAAATACCCCTCGATCTTTTTAGAAAAAAATTGGTGAAGGTCAAAGTGTGGTGTTAACGAAACAGCAAATTATCGAAAAAGCAGGCAGAGAATTGGTATTAAAACAAATGGAAATTGACGACCTGGACGCAAACAAAAATCGCCTACAGCACGAATTGAATGTGACTAAGAAAATAATGCAAACCGACCGCAAACAAATGCAACACGAAATCAGACGGTTAGAATCCGAAATTGAGCAACTAAAAGAGTCAAGCGAGAAAAAAATAGGCAGTTTCACTTCGAAAGACTCGATATTTGTGGGAGCTATGGAAAAGTACAAACGGAACGAAGAGATTTACAAGGATACGATTAGGAAATTACAAGAAAACAATGGACAGCTTCTGGAAGAAATTTTAAATTTGAAGCAGGAAGTTCTGGCGGTTTTATGTAAAGACAATAGTTGAATTTTTTTTAAATTCCTTGCAAGCAAATCTTGAATAAAAATAATTTTGTAATTGTCTCGATAAGTTTCAATTTCGTGTTCCCCCATTTTTTGACATTGGAGCTGTGGTTGGACAAGTTAGGAGGTTAATTTAATTCTCTAAAACTACTTTTGAGAAGACGGCCTCATAGAAACCTCCTTTTGAGCGTTTATTTCCTGAATTACTGGTAGAAGTGGTGGGTAATAAAAAAACCGGAATCGTTAAAAATTCAGTTTATTATTTTTAAAAATATGATTACGAACTGAGTCTTATAGGTAGATAAAATGAGTCAACAATTCAAAATAAGCATATTGCACTTTCTTTACTTAAATAATTAGGTATGCAACTCTACGAGTGAATCTGTACAAAATGTTTGAAGCAGTTTACTATTTTACTGGAAGAGCAATTTATGCAAATTTTGTACCATTTACAACGAAACGAACAGACTGAACGACAAAGAAAGCTTTAAGCGAATTACGATAGCGATACGAGGCGTATCGAAGCTTAACGACACGTAAACATTGTATAAAAATTATTGTACACTTACAAATTGTTTAAACATTTTCTTTATGACAAACACGCGTAATTACATCATGGATAATGATAAAATATTATATACTTTTCGTAATATAAAAACACTCGGAGTAAATGCAAGTTACAACAATTAAAAAATTTAATCACAACTCCACTTGCATATACAATTAAGTTAAGTTCTCACTCAAAAAATTACAACCCCACAATTACAACCTCGATTTACGGAGAAAACGACGATGTTCCCGCCTCGAAAATTAAAACAGTAACGCGATTTTAATATTATAGGCACTGAAACTTTCACAACATAAAAATTTTGCTTCATCGCAACCAAGGCCGAGCAAAATAAAAAATAATGCTCGGACCTAATCGCGAACGTCGCTGTGGTTTTCATCGAATAAGCAAACGTTGCGTTCTCTTTCGTTTTTTAAGTTTCTCTAATTCAAGCTAAGTGTCGATCTGATAAGCTACCTACTGTTTAAAAGAGTTAGGCACAATAAAAATGTTATTCGACCTCGCTCCCGAGCGCGATGATATCTTTTACTTAATTCTAATTAAAATGGAAGCATCGTCTAATAAACTACGTCCTATGCCCCTTTCGAAAAATTAACGTGTCAAGCAAATTAAAAATGGATACTGATTATTTTTACGACTAGAATAATGTTATCACTTGCCCTAAAAAATGGGTGATATCTTTGTTGCTTGCATTTTGATCTTATTTACATTACAACTAAACGGAATGCTAATAAAAAGTTAAAACTTTTGTTACATATTTCTAGGTTGCACCACCGTGTTGTTGTTAAGGTGAGTCGTGGTTTCGTTGTTGAAATTTTCGTCAGCGGGTATCCGGGCCGTTCGAGAGTTCCCGTCGAATCCCGGATTCAGAATTATGTTTGGAACCAATTCGATTATTTCCTGATCGTCCGGTTCTGTTAAACAAATGCAATTACTTGCTTGAAAAGGTGATCCCTCTCCAGAGTTCCCACTTTTTGAAAATGAAGAAAAGTGGGTACCCTGGAGATGGAAATGGTCGAATAAAAAAGAGCACTTACCACTTGGTGTGCGACACTCTTGGTACAACAAAAGGCAAGTGCCAACACCCAGCAAAACCAGAGTTCCCATAACCACGCCTACAGCTATGAACCACATCCGAGTGTCAAACTTATCAGCCCCTTCGAGAAAGTGCCTGGCCAATTCCAACTCCTGATTACTACACAACGTGCGCCCTTCCACTTCGGTGACTTCGCCCTTTCCCAAATAATTGGTACCCCAGACGCGAAACGCGTAGGTGGTGTTGGGTTCGAGTTTGTAAACTTCAATTTGTCTCGTATTTGGACTCATCCGATTGGGCGAAATAGGCTTCCACTCTTCGTCGGAATTAGCCAGGCGGTATTGTGCGGTGAAACAAATAATGGGATAACCCCCAGTGTCTTTTATGGTCCACAAAACTAACGCCAGAATGGTGCTAGGATGAACCGTAACCGATAAAGTGGGTGGAGGTGTCCGAACCCTAAGTTTCACGCTGGCCTTCAGATCCAAGCCGTCGGGTCCCTCTTGCGAACAAGTGTAAATGCCCGAATCGTTGCGATCAACTTCGCTCAAGAACAAGGAACCGTCTTCTTGCACCGCCAACTTCGTCACCAGCTCTTCTCTTCCTTCGCGCACCCACATCACTCCTTTTTGATTTTGATTCAAAAAACATGGCAGAGTCGCGTTGCGGCCTATGTCTATTGGAATTTCTCTCACCGAAGAACCTGCCCCGCAAAAATAAACAAAACAAACATCAGCAAGTGTAACCCATCACCATGGCAACCCAGCCAGTGAGTTTAATTAAAACAATAATTTATTGTTACCTGTCGAAAACAACACCAAAATCGTAAACAAATTGAAGAGCAGCACCTGTTTGATCAACATAATTCCATCATTAATCGACGAAATAATAATAAAAACTGTACATAATTGCAGTTTAATTAATTAATCTATTTGAAAGGAAACCCAACCCGAACGAACCCTAAAACTTGACACATTATCGATCGCCAAATTTAAAAACGCAAATTCCCCAGACTTTTTTTTTAAATTGTTTATTTCCCGAAATATTATGCGCGAAGAGGTATTTTTAAAACCATTCGATTTTCTAAGCGAATGGCGTTGCCAATTTTCTAATTAACTGAATTAAAACTTGTTATTTTTAGTTCTTCGTTAAGTAAACAACCGCGCCGATACAATTCCACCGCGGCGGCGGTTCTCGCATGACGGATTAACGAGATTCTCTAAGCTTAAAAATTCTTTTAAAAAAGTTTTAAAATTTAAATAACTTTAATTAAAAATGAAACTGCCAAGTACTATTTTAAGAATTTAAAAATACTCTGGGGGTTGGCGGGAAGAGAAGAAAGTTATTGTTGTGTCGGTTCTGCTTGGTTAACCGGAACGGAATAAATTAGGAACTCCGGCTTCGAGCGAAAACTCCGATTGATTTATAAATATCGCTTGACCTTGAAAATAAAAATAAATGGCTATATTTTATTTTTAGATTTTATAGACCGCTTAAATTATAAATGAACTATAAAGCCGAATTCAGCTTTCTTTGCATATTATTCATACAATCAAAACTATAGGAACAAATTCAAATTAACATTTCCCGCGCTTGAAAAAATTGGGGTGAATTGGGGTGTAACGTGGTGGGAACTTTTTTAAATAAATAATTAGGCGAAGAGGGGACCAGCTTGCCGGATCGTCCATGGCCTATCAAAGAATGCAGACGACCTTGACCGCCAATCGTCGGCTACGTTCGTATTACATAACTGTGGTGTAACGGTTACGTTCCGTTCGTGTTATGGTCATTAAAATGACATTAGAAAAATTGTAATCAAAGGAAATGAATTATTTATTTTTTTAAAAATAGTAAGATAATAACCGTAAATTCCGATCGGTTTGTGTTTATATTTGTGACGTAAACAAAACCGCTTGGCTATAAACGTCAAAGTTAATAATTAATACAGGGGGTAAGTTGAAGATTATAATTTATTTTTCATAATTTCAGCCGATACCGTTGCACGATAAATCTAAGGCAAGTCGCACACGAACGTCTGTTTATATTTTGTATCCGCTTCCGATTGGTCAACTCGCTCGACCAATCCGGAAACGCAACGGCGCGCACTTTTTTAAATTTTATTTATACATTGCCTCGTTAAATTCTAATTTTCTGCAGCATTAAACGAACATAAAATTCAACCAATTTAAAAGTAATAATTGTTTAAAGTTCATTTATTTTAATTGTTACATTTGCACTTCGCACCGTGACGTCAAGCGACGTCTGACGTCACCGATTACGTCAAAGAAAATAGGAAGTTATTGAAAGTTATTAATACAGCATTATATATCAATTTGTTGTGGGAAAATACATCGAATTGCGTAAGGAAGTATTATTCGAGTTTACGGAACGAATTTAATTTGGATAATGTGATTGTAATTTCAAGTTACGTAAAGTTTCTGTGTGCGATAACGGGGCGGGGGAGGCGGTTTGTTAGGGGATGGAAAGCCAAGCTCCCGTTACCTTTGACATTTAACTAGCTTTCGGCCCGGGTCAATTTCAGCATCTGTGAATTTTCACGAAGTTTTCCGATTTTTAAAAACAATTCTATTGTTTTTCGTGACGAAACAGTCCGCACGCGTTTTGTACATCAGGACTCGAAACAAAAGCGATCGGTTTTTGTTATTTTATCCTCCCCCTTAATTTTTTTTTTAAATTTGTTTTTTTTTCTAAATATTTTCGATTATTCGCCGTCGAATGTTTCTTAAATTTTCGTGTCTATTTGCTATTCGGCCTCAAGATTATCTGAGTTATGCCTACTAGTACCGTTTAGTCGGATCAATAATCGAGCCGTCGCGACGCTCGTGCTCCTTCGCTCAAAACATTAAACAACGTTAAGTTCAGAACGACGGAGACTGTCGCGTAACGCCTACATCCAATTTTTGAATTTTACTTACGTAAATCTCATCAGCCTATTTTTTTAATACAGAAAATCCCGATAATTCGTATTCTCATTTTCGGGGTCTCCAATTTGTGCGGTTTATTTCTTAAATGGATTAATTTCTAGTGCTTCTTGTTTATTATCATTTGAGGTAGGTTTTTGTGTGGCTTCGACGAGAAGAGGTTTGACATTAATTTTTTATTGCCAGATGAAAATGGATGGAAATTTTAAGGACGGCTTAATCAAATGTCATCGGAAGTGACAGGAGACAACGGCGCTGGTTCGGCTTAACGATGCTCATTAAAGAATACAGGATTCCTCTTCCACTAACGGTGGAAGAGTATCGCATTGCTCAACTTTATATGATAGCCGTAAGGAATCCTCGTGCCCTGTCGTCCTTTTCCATTAACCCCTCTTTTGTTTACAGAAAAAAAGTCGCGAAGAGAGCAGTGGCGCCGGAAGCGGAATAGAAATTTTGGTCAACGAGCCCTACACAAATGGCCCCGGCGAAAGTGGACAGTATACCCATAAAATTTACCACGTCGGAAGTCATTTGCCAGGTGTGCTTTGTTACCATTTGCTTTGAATCGATTCCAATTTATTTCAGATTAGATTATTTGTAATGTAAAAATCGTGTCGATTTGTTTACGCCCGGATGTTATCACTCTTTTGAATTATCTTAATCGTTTATCCGTCGTATCAGAAATATTTACAGCTTTTAATACTCTAGCGAAGGTCCTGGCCTTCCTAGAAAACAAAAATTTTGTATCTAGATTTTTTAATTAACTGACGCGCACGAAGGGATCAACGAGATTCTGGAGTATTCCTTAGTATCAACACTAAGGATGCGAATTTATTTATTTTTTTAACAGGTTGGCTCAAAGGAATCTTGCCGAAAACTGCCCTGATGGTGGACGAGGAAGCGTGGAACGCATACCCTTATACAAAAACGCGCTACACGTGCCCGTTCGTTGAAAAATTTTACTTGGAGATCGAGACGTATTACTTCGGCGACGACGGACACCAAGAGAACGTCTTCAAGTTGACCGGTAGCGATTTGCGCAACAGGATAGTCGACCTGATCGACGTGGTGAAGGATCAATTGTACGGAGCGGATTACGTAAAGGATGAAGATCCGCGGCATTATTGTTCCGAAAAGTCGGGACGAGGTCCTTTGGTGGACACTTGGCTGGAAGATTACTGGAGCGAAGTGCAAGGTAAAACGCAACCCACCGCGAGCGGCAAGTCGCTCATGTGCGCCTATAAATTGTGTCGAGTCGAGTTTCGCTACTGGGGTATGCAGACAAAAATCGAACGTTTCATCCACGACGTTGGTGAGATTTTTTTCTCAAGTCTTTTGGATTGGTTTTCAATAAATAATTTTTAGCTCTCAGAAAAACCATGTTGCGAGCGCACAGGCAGGCCTGGGCTTGGCAGGACGAATGGCACGGTTTGAAAATGGAAGATATCAGAGAGATTGAGAAACAGACTCAACTCGCCTTAAAGAAGAAAATGGTCCAGTCGAAAGGCGGCGAAGAATTTGGTTCGTAATTCGTTGGTTTTGGTTTGTTTTTATCTTAACTTCCTTTCTTGCACAGAGGACGACGATAATTTCACCAACGGAAGTGTTTCGCAAGATTCTTCCACCGCGAAAACGTTGGTTGCCACTTTGGGCAGTATAGAAAAGACTGAAGATGGTACCGGGATGTTGTTGCCAAAAATAAATACTAACATTCCGATCCTGCAAACGGAAACGGGATCGGACGTGGACTTGACACCCGAAGAGGCGGCCAACGATATGAATTTAACTCTGCAAAGGTTTGTTTTCCAACCATCCCAATATGAAAAGCGGGACACACGTTTGTTCTTTTGTTGTAGAGACGAGAAATGGCAACAAAGGGGGTTGCATTCACCCGGTTCCACGTCCATCAAAAGTTTCGACTTGCAGGTTGCCAATTGGCGTATAGAAAGTTTGGGACGGGATTCGGATACGGCGTCAGACGAAGAGTTTTTCGATTGCCAAGGTAAAATTTACATAATACCACTAACGCGCATGAATGGATTAACGAGAAATAAAAACTCTGTAAAATGTTTGTTGCTTGAGCTGTATTTGTTATAACATTTTTTTTCCGAAAGATATGACTGATGTTTCGTCGCTTGCCAAATGGAGCTCGTTGGACTTGTTAACGGAAGAAGATCCGGAAGCCTTGTCGCCTAGCGTAGGTCCGGATAAATACGGAGGTAAGTTAACAAAAACTTCGATGGGAATTTCCTCACATTAACATGTATCGGTTTACTAGACGACAGCATATTTTCGCCTTCTTATTTACAACGAGTGGCTAGCGAGAGAGGAGGACGAAAATGTTTTCAGCAAGGTAAAGGCAGTTCTTTGGACACTTCGTGTCCCGACTCGCCGTGCGCGTCTCCTGCTCATTTCTCTTGCACGACCACCGTCTTGATATTGGTCATGCATGCGGGCAGCGTTTTGGATGCGAACGTCGACATCGCCGCGAAGAAATCGGACGTTACAACTTTCCGAGGTGCATTTGAGTCGGTTATGCGTCAACATTACCCCACGATGGTTGGTCACATCGCAATAAAAATGGTATCTTGCTCGTCGGTTTGTACGGAGAGCCTTGGAATTTTGTCTAGGTTGGTAAAAGAATTTGGAAAAACTCTCAACGAAAGTTACATGCGAACGTTTGTTTTCAGTTTAAGCCCTTACAGTTTTGATGTTTCGCCCTCAAGTGTCGTCGTACCTTCCGTAACTCACGATTCCATTCCTATTGGTGCTATACCCCTTTTGGCTAGTTCCACTTCTGATTACCAAGATGCTGTGTCGCGGACAATCAACGGTGCCAACATGGTGTACCAAGGTCGGTTAATTTTGTTACGACTGGATAACGTTTAACCTGTTTTGTATTTTCAGAATTTTTAAAGACTGACGAAGGCTTAGGATTCAGCGGCCAAGTTTGTATAGTGGCCGACTCGGTGGGATCTATTTTGACTTACGACGCTCTGTGCAGATCCATGAAATATCGTTCTAGACACGGAAGCGAAAACAGCATTTTAGATACCGACAACTATGCCTTCAGAGGTACCGCTGTACTCAATTTTACCGAATAAAATTACTAAAAATATTTTTTCGCACAGACGATATTCAGGTCAACGAGTCGGGCCACCTAATAGCGCCGTCGCCTCGTCGCAGGTCTTCGTCCACCAGCGATCAAAGCAATCAAGTCAAGTTTGAGTTCGAAGTTTCGGATTTTTTTATGTTTGGAAGTCCGTTAGCCCTAGTTCTTGCCTATAGAAAAATTTCTATGTCGGACGACAAAAGCAGTGAGTAACTTCCACGTAAAACATACCGGAGGATTACAATTATTGCTTTGTTTCAGATGCTATTAGTCGCCCAAACTGCCATCAGGTCTACAATATGTTTCATGCAACCGATCCTGTTGCCACGCGTTTGGAGCCTCTGCTCTCTGCGAGGTTTTCGATTTTGCCGCCCATTAACGTAGCTCGTTACGCCAAATATCCTCTAGGAGACGGACAACCTTTTCATTTACGTAAGACCAATTTATTATACTTATTACTTTCCTTTCAAGTTGTACTAACAAAATCTGAACTTGTAGTTGAATCTCTTCAAAGTAATCCTCAGATGTTTAACGATTCGTTGGGCGGCGGACAGCCCAGACGTTTATCTGAAGTTTCTATACAGAGCACTATTTCTGGGATTATTGATAATATCTCCCTACAGGCAGTTAATGCTTGTAAGTAATTAATGTTGTCCGTTGCTCTTTGTTTTTACTTTGGGTAGGGGGAGCATTACAATATATATTTTTCCCACCGCCATCTTTTCCTCCCGTTTAATAGCTATTTTACGTCCATGTAATATAATTTACTTTTCATATTTTTAGATTGCTTCTTGAATTAATATTTTTAAAAGGGGGGAAGCACCTCCCATGTTTGCAAGATTAACGTCCGTAACAATTCCGCTCATGTTTTAGTGCAACAAAAATGGTGGGGCAGCAAACGCATGGACTATGCGCTGTACTGTCCGGAAGGTCTTTCGAATTTTCCGACCAACGCTTTGCCGCACTTGTTTCACGCCAGCTACTGGGAGAGTTACGACGTAATTGCATTTATTTTGCGGCAAGTGGCGCGGCAGGAGTTGGCGCCGCTGGCAGGAAACGATGATCGCGAAACTTGCTTCCGGCCCGGTCAGCCAAGAGAGAAGTGGATTAGGAAGAGAACATCGGTTAAATTGAAGGTGAGAACTCTGATGGTGAGCAAGATAGTTTGGTTTATAAAATTTTTGTGGTTTAGAACGTTGCCGCCAATCATCGCGCGAATGACGTGATTGTGCGAGAAGGCGCACCGCAGTACTTGATCGCACGGTTTATGTATGGACCTTTAGACATGATCACATTGACCGGCGAAAAAGTTGACATCCACATAATGCGTGACACGCCGGCCGGCGAGTGGACGTATTTGGCGACCGAAGTTACCGACAAAGCGGGACGAGTTACTCACACTATTCCCGAAGAGAAGTCATTGGGTTACGGTTTGTATCCGATTAAGGTGAGGGTTTAATTTTTGTTTGAGTTTTTCTATATTCGATGACTTGCAGATGGTGGTGAGAGGGGATCACACTTCGGTGGATTTCTTTTTGGCCGTCGTTCCGCCGAAAACGGAATGCGTTGTTTTTAGTATCGACGGTTCGTTCACGGCCAGTATGTCGGTCACCGGTAGAGATCCCAAAGTTCGGGCAGGCGCCGTCGATGTCGTTAGGTGAGTAATTATTAAGCAATTTGGCTCTGTGTTCTCTGATAAGCTGACATTTTTTAGGCACTGGCAAGAATTGGGATACTTGATCATTTACATTACCGGACGACCTGATATGCAGCAACAGAAGGTAGTTTCTTGGCTGTCCCAACATAACTTTCCACATGGTTTGGTGTCATTTGCCGATGGTCTTTCCACGGATCCGTTGGGTCATAAAGCCGCGTATCTCAACAATCTGGTTCAGGTAATTTAAAGTGGATTCAACTTGCGGTCGTAGTAAGATTTTTTTTATATAGAATCATGGCGTTTCTATTCACACTGCATACGGGAGTAGCAAAGATATTAGCGTCTACACTTCGATTGGTTTGAAACCTAAGCAAATTTACATAGTTGGAAAGGCTTCGAAGAAGCAACAACAGCTGTCCACGGTTTTAGTCGATGGTTATGCTGCACATTTGGCACTGCTGATGGCGCACGGTGGTTCGCGACCGGCGCAGGGCAACGCCCGCATGGTGATTCCTAGAGGTTATTTTGGTCTTCCCGGACAAAGTTACTCGCGTCGACGCAGGTAACTATAATTTTCTTTTTTTTTTGATTTCCTCATTTATAAAGACGTTTTGAAAAGTAAAGTTCGACTAGGGTGATTTTTCTATGTGGTGTGATGTCCATGTTTCAGTCACGACACGGGCATGTCTTCGCCGGCCCGCGGAAGTGGCTTTCTCAAGCGCAAGGTTTACATAACTCACATGTAACAATCGCTAGTTTGTCTAGCTAGTAACGGTAACTATTTGTTATCTTTTTGCACATGCAACAAAAAGGAGTATCTTGTTTGCGTGGAAACGATTTAGACTTTACTGCAGTTGGAATTAACTAAACTAACAAGGAGGGGATCCCCGGTTTCTCTCATCCAAGCATGGAAAACATAATAAACGGTTTTAGTAGGTTTGCTGTCCAAAAATTAGATGAAAAATTAAAAAAAACTCTTACCTACATAAAAATTGGAAAAGAGGATAGTTTTACTCCCTAAAACCATCCATTAGAAACTAAAAAAAAGAATAGGAATATTTTATTTTTTCCAGCTCTACAACATACGATATTTAAAGTTTATCCAAATCGGTGAGAGCCACCGGGGATCCCTTCCTTGTAAAAGAAATTAATTTAAAAAATGAAAATTTTAATAACATGGAAATTTCGGGAAAGATTATTATTTATGATTTCATTTGTTTTAGTAGGGATTGCTTACGTTAGGCTCAACTTACTTACGCTTGAGCATTTTGTATTTTATAAAAATTATTGAAATTTCTTTATTAGGTCCAAGTGTGTACTATGTGCGATTGCGCGGCATTTTATAAATGGTAAATGGTTTGTTCTGTAATAAAATAAAAATAAAGAGTTAACTAACAAAAAATTTTATTACTAAAAAATTTACTTTGATCGAAGTTATGGGCGTCCTTAAGGGAAGGGCAAAGTTAACGCAGAAAGGGCCTTATTCGTTATCTGTTTACCACCGACGTGCATGAATGGGTAAAAAAAGTCACCGAGATCGGGTATCTCGTTAATTTGTTCATGTCGTTAGTGAAAAATCTTTCCTTTCAAAAAATTTCATGGACGTCCATGACGGAAACTGCAGTACAGTTAAGAGACAGTGGTCGTTTCTTCAATAACAAATTGATCTTGCACTTATGTGATTATGTCCGCTACTAATCCGAAGCCTGTGTACATTTTAAGTCACTTTCCTATGAATGTACTGGAAAATTTGGTTATTTCGTTAAAAATTGGAAAGGGGCTTAAAACGTGCATGCTTGTTTTGGACGTTTTAGCACCGCCTCTGAATTTTTCAATTTTTTCACTGCTTCTTTTTGATATCGTCTTGCAAAAAAATGTTGGGTTTTCGAAAATGTAGGTTTAATGTGTGGATATTTTTTTAGTAGCAAGACGTCAAAAAAATCGTCGCCTTATCCAATAACGGGCGAAGGAGGACTAGTGGAACGTTCGTTAAGCACTCGACGGTGCCAATTGCCGAGACCCACATTAGCAACAATTGGAAATCACGTGTCTGTGACTAGCAGCAACACCGGATGATCGTAATCGATGTAAAACACCTGCATTTGTACACAAATATTCTTTTTTTTACATATTTTATACTGCCTACAGAAAATTTAAACGAATTTGATCAGGTTTGAAAAAGAAAAAAAATAATTTTCAGTATTATTTTCGAATTTTTGTGCTTGTGTCGTATTTTACTAGATTAAGCAAAGCAAAGTATTATTTTTGATGGTGAGAATTGGTCAGTATTTCGTTTTTACAAACGTTGCCGTTATTTTAAGAGATAATCTGTGATTGGTAAGCGGCTCGGCGTGATCATTTTCAATTACGTAAAAAATGTTTGTTCTAGTAAATTTAATAGTCAGGGTAGGTGACACGCTCTTGTCTTAAAACCTATTTACCTTTAGTTTATGATTGGCAAATTAGACAATCACGAGATAATATTTTCTGGTATACAGTTGTCATAATATTTTTCCACTGGAAGTTTTTGTGTGCACCCCGTAAACATTCACATATCAAAATTCTTTAGTCTTTCATTTCCTAAAAATGGCGATTAATTGGCTCGACTTGAATCTCTTAAGACAGCCGCAAAAATTAGGAATACTTAGTAATTGGAACTTCGGAAGGTTTAGGTGAAGGTTTAGGCGTTGTTGATATTTAAAGACGGGGTATACGTTATAGTTAATCCTTATCCTATTAATAAAAAATATTATTGTTAGTTAAATAATTTTATAGATTTATTGCATGTTAGTACATATACTTATTGTGTTATCAAAATCAAAAGACGAGGAAAGGAGAACTTTAGAAAATTGTAAATAAAAGTAAAAATTGAATTTCGATCCTAAGTTTTAACATAAAAAGACTATTTTTTGTTATGTAGGAGAAGCTCTATATTTTTATAAAAAATAAATAACTCAAGAGGTCGGAACATTTTCACACAAACGTTTTTTGAACAAATTTTTCCCCCAAAATAAAATACCAATATTATATGTGCTCGTTACTAGGTGACACTGTTCTTATTTGATTATTTCTACAAGGTGGTTTAGCGCGGTCTAGACATTTCGGCACAACCGATTCGGCGTAAGGACGTTCTGTTTTTTTTATTTTATTTAAACGTTTTAATATACTAATTGTCCTCTTTTCAATCGTATATAGGAAAAAGTAATAATTTTGAAGTAAATTAACTGATAGTAACCTTGGTTTCTTATGTCTGCATGATCAAAATCTCAGCGCCGAACCGGTCGTGTCGAAACGGTCCATCCCGGGCTTGGCGTTTGTAAAATTGCTAAATTTTGTGACCCATCTTGTAAGATGGGGAAATGGCCTTTGCATCGATTTGACTTTATTTTTTTTTCAGAAAGTTTCAGAAATCTTACCAAATATAGACCATTTCTCCATGCTTACTCGGCTATAGCCTTTGTGTTTTAGTGCACCACGTTAAATATTGGTTTACGGTTTATTTTACCATTGTTGAATTCCAAATATTTTTGTAATAATATTAATAATAATAATTGTACAGAGTGAAGCGAAACATTCCTGTTTAAATAAGTAAATAATTGTTGTGTATATACATGTGAGTACATACGTAAATTTAGAGTGTTTGAGTTTACACGTTTGTGGCAGTCAGTTGCTGTTTTGTTTCAGTGCAGGTTGTCAGCAAATTTTGAACCGCTCTGTATTTGTACCTTTAAGACGTTCTGCCACAATCGTAAATACAAAGTGCAATAATTGTTTTTATTTTGTGTTGTTTTTCCTGGATGGGCAATTTGTTGAATTTTAATGTTCTCTTATAAGCTTAGGTTGTGAAAAATCTGAAGATGTATTCATTGTATACTTAAAAAAACAACTAAAATATAATAGTGAAATAAGAACCGAACTGATCGTTTCACTAACCCTTCTTCATTTTGAACTTCTTTTTAGTTAAACTCGTCGGTACGATTTTTATTGCCCATTTAAATATTATGATAGAGATCGTCACAACGAAAGTACCTATCGTTGCCATCAAAAGGAAAACGTCCAGGAGAAAGTACTGATACGATGGCAACCTGACTCCTTGTGTTTTCAAATGGTGAGCTCCTCGATGTCGAATGACATATTCCACCCAATAAACTGCCTTATCTAGAGGCTTGATGGGCTGATCTCTGAACCACTCCGAGCGTTGTTTCGCATTTTGTCTGTATCTGTAAGAAAAACTAAAATCTGTCTAGTTTAACTACTCAATGGAGATACCTTGGATCGTTCAACATTTTCCTAATGGCATCCGTTAGAACCTCTTTGGTTAGGGAGCGAAAGTCCAATTGTAAAGCGTAGCCTTTACTAACTCCAACTTCCACGTTGCTCTCTTGGTCGCCGAGAAACGGCAAGCCGATTATTGGAATGCCGAAATACAACGCCTCACTCAAGCTTAAGATTCCGCCCTGCGTAATAAAAATTCGAGTGTTGGGATGAGCTGAAAAACAGTCTGCGGTCAGAGTTCGTCGACCTCCACAACTTGCTCACCTAAAATATCCGTTTGTGGTAACCACGTTTCCATCCTGACGTTTGCGGGCAGATTTCGTAAACGACCATCGAACTTCCACAAAACTTTCAGAGGAAGTTTGGCAAATGTACCCATCAGAACCTGAACTTTCTCGTCGTCTATGTGGACGCCTCTAATGAGCGAGCCCAAACTGAAGTACACTACTCCCTCCGTGGCTTCATCCATGAAATTTTTTAGTTCTCCACCGAGTCCGAAGGGTTCGCGAATATGGAAGCCACCGATTTGAATCATATTTGGAACGTAGGGACGTGGGGTTTCTATCGTGAAGTGATTATTGACGAACACCAACGAAACATTCCTCATCAAAGTTTTTATGTGCGGTGCCGTGGGGAAGTAAACGTGAAGGAAGCGGTCTTGGTGCGGTATGTCGAAAATTTGGATTATTTCGTAAACAATTAACCCGAAGGTGGTGAGAAATCGCGACACGAAAGTCATTTCGTCCGAAGCGGCCGGTATAATATTCGGGACGTAAGAACTGGGTGCCGAATTTCCACTGATCTTGTTGGTTAGACTTGACGATCCGAAGGAACTGAAGATGATGCTGGAGGCACCGAAATGATGGGCGAATCCCAAAAAGTAGTCGTTGAAAACCCAATCTAAGATAACTACGTCGTACGCCGCGTTCGAATCCAGCAGCGCCTTTACCTTTGGATGGCTGAAAAATTTCGAATTGATTTTTTGAAAATTTCGCTTCAAAGTCAAATATTTATTTAGATATGTGGTGTCGTTGACCGAACAAATATTTACGACGGTTTCATCTGAAAACATCTATCTTATCATTTCTTTAATTTTTAGTTTGATTCAGTTTACCTTTTATAGATTGCAAACCATCGATCCAGACGATGTGGTAATTTTTAAAATCTGTTTGCACCGAAAATGGAGTTAGGAAAGTGACGTCATGTCCTCGTTTGGCCAGAGCTTCCAAAAGAGTGTTTCCCAAATGGAAGTGACTCATACTTGGGTTATGGAAAATACCCAAAATTTTTGCACCATCTGCATTAAATTTGAGGTATATTACCCAAAACATTAATTTTAACCACATCTTTTATGCAAACAACAAATATAATGGCAGGTTATGGGTGTTCAAGGATTTGCGTTACATTTTTATTATCTTTACTGTAGGCTGATAGTAAATAATGCATCGAGCGCATAAAAACTACCTAATTGCCAATTATAAAATATTATGTGTGTTTCCTTTCCGGATTTTATCCGTTATCTGTCTGCAACTGACGCACATGAAAGGTTAACGAGATTTCCGTTACAATGATCCATAATAATACAATAAATAGGTTTACGCTTTATATTTTTTTAATGATAATAATAATACTTGTACAGAAGGAAGCGGAAAAAAACTATTGAGACATAAAAATCGAACCAGACTTTTTCTTAGTTTTTCTTTGTTTTTAGTTTTGTTTTACAGAAATTTGTCAGTGAAATTTTTATAAATTTTAATGTTACGAATAGAATCGTGGCTACGAAAGTCACCATCGTCGCCAGTAAAAAGTAAACATCCAAGAGGAAGAACTGGTACCACGGCAACTTTACTCCTTGAACTCTCAAATGGTGGGCTCCTTCATGTCTGAGGACGTATTCCACCCAGTAAATTGCGTTATCTAGGGGCTTGATGGGCCGATCTCTGAACCACTTCGAGCGTTGTTTTGCCATTTGCGTGTATCTGCAAAAACGTAATATATAATCTGTGCCTGATGTTGAGAGGATAAGGCTAAAGGATGCTGCTGCTGAGGTAGCCTCACGAAACTTTTTCGATATGCATTGTGACAGAATTATTATGTGTTGGCAGATTTCTCAATGAGAAATTAATTTTGAAATTTTTCAAAATTTGAATATAGTTTAATAGTCCAGAATTCTTCTGATAAGCCGCCCCTGATACTTTTTGATTTTATAAGTAGGTTTAGTGGAAAGGCTGGCTTATTTTTAACAAAGACATTTCATCAGCTTGAGCTCTGGGCAGCATCTAACACAGACCTCCTAGCCTAGGCAAGATGCCTCGACTACGGAGGAGTACGATCAGACTGGTGGCAAAAAATGCAGGAAACTACGTGAAGCTCCCAAGGATGTCCAAGAGCAAACCAGACTTAGAAAAGATAACTGGCTTCAACACAACACAACTAAAAAGATCGTGATCTACAGTAGACATAGGAAAACTGATGATAATTCGTTGTAGGGTGAAACCGCTGGGGAAATTTGTGTATAAGTAAGGAAAATCTGAGGAAAACCAAGGAATCTTACCTACCTGGGATTATTCAACATTTTCATAACAGCATCTCTCAGTTCTTTTTCAGTTAAGGATCGGAAGTCCAATCGGAGAGCGTAGCCTTTACTAACTCCAACTTCCAAGTTAGCCTCCTGGTCGCCGAGAAACGGTAAGCCGATTATTGGAACTCCGTAATACAAAGCCTCGCTGATGCTTAAAATTCCGCCTTGCGTCACAAAAATTTTTGTATTAGGATGACCTGGAAAAATCAAACAATCAAACAAAGGTCAGTTTGTGGATCTAACTCCGCAAATTTTCTCTTCACCTAAAATATCCGTTTGGGGTAACCACTTCTCTATTCTAACGTTTGGGGGTAGATTTTGCAAATAGTTGTCGAATTTCCACAAGACTTTCACGGGAAGTTTTGCAAAGGTGTCCAAGAGAAGCTGGACTTTGCTGTCGTCTACTTGAGCTCTCCGGATGAGAGAGCCCAAACTGAAGTATAAAATGCCTTCCGTGGCTTCGTCCATGAAATTTTTTAATTCACCCTCGAGTCCGATGGGTTCCCGAATGTGAAAACCACCAATTTGTACCATATTAGGAACGTAGGGTCTTGGAGTTTCTACGGTAAAGTGATTATTGACGAATACCAACGAAACGTTGTTCATCAGAATTTTCAGGTGAGGTGCATTGGGGAAGTAAGCGTGAAGGAACTTGTTTTGGCGTTGAATGTCGAAAAATTGGACAATTTCGTAAAAAATCAGCCCTACCGTGGTGAGAAATCGCGACACGAAGGACATCTCGTCCGAAGTGCTCGGCATGATATTCGGAACATAAGAACTTGGTGCCGAATTTCTGCTTATCCTGTTGATTAGACTCGAAGATCCATATGAACTGAAAACAATGCTGGAAGCATCGAAATGATGAGCGAAACCCAAAAAGTAGTCGTTGAAGATCCAATCTATAATAACCAAATCGTAGGTTGCATTGGACTTCAGCAACCGCTTCACCTTTGGATGGCCGAAAAATTTCTTGTTGATCCTTGCATAATTTTCTCTCAAAGTGAAATATGCGTTCATGAATGAGGTGTCGTTGGCGGTACAAACATTTACGACCAGTTCATCTAAAAACATCTGCTGCTTCTCTATTTCCTTAATTTTTAATTATAATTTACCTTTGATAGATTGAAGTCCATCGATTACCACCACCTGATAATTTTTTAAATCAGATTGCACCGGATATGGGGCTACAAAAGTGACGTCGTGTCCTCTTGTTGCCAAAGCTTTGAAAAGAGTTTTTCCTAAATGGAAGTGACTGATACTTGGATTGTGGAAGATACCCAAAATTTTTGCACCTTCCGCATTGAATTTAAAGCACAATACCAAAAACATTAATTTTAACCACATCTTCTATCCAGATTTTTAAGCACTCGCTTTCCCGTTACTACCTTATTTAGTATCGGCTGAAAGATAATGAAGTTACAATAACATTTAATTAATAATATAGCTTATCTAACTAATTAGTCGCATAATTAGGATTATACAATGTATGGAGCTTATAAAAATTAATTGACGCGCTTGAAAAGTTAACGAGAAAATCCATAATTTGCAAGTTGGGGAAAAACGGGGTACAATAAGCCTAGAGCGATAGCGCAGCCTATTGCAGTCATAAAAATAATTAGGATATCTTTTGTTAATCTATTCATGTTCGTCAGATTAATAAAACAAAAACAATAAATTGGTTTACGTTTTATTTTAGTGTCCTTAGCGCTAAATATTTTTCTAATATAATAATAATGATAATAACAATAATAATAACTGTACAGAGTAAAACGAAAAATAACAAATGAGAAATAATTATTTGAAATTAGAGCTGAACTGGATATTTTCTTAGCTTTTCTTGATTTTTAATTTTGTTTTAGAAAAGTTCGTTAGTGAGGTTTTTATAAATTTCAATGTTGCAAATAAAGTTGTGGCAACGAAAGTCACCATCGTCGCCAGTAAAAGGTAAACATCCAGGAGGAAGAACTGGTACCACGGCAACTTTACTCCTTGAACTCTCAAATGGTGGGCTCCTTCATGTCTGAGAACGTATTCCACCCAATAAATTGCTTTCTCTAGGGGCTTCATGGGCTGATCTCTGAACCATTTTGAGCGTTGTTTTGCCATTAGCGCGAATCTGCAAGAAACAAACGTTTACTTAAAATATTTTAAGGGAGGGGGGGTTGAAGATTTTTAATTTTTCTTATTTATATTCTAAAAAAGTAATTTAGAATCCGATTAGTGTAACTCCTAAGTTAATCTTGCATTTTTGTTATGTATTGTGGAAGAAGTATCTATCTTTTGATGGATTTTACGATTAAAAATTGATTTTTACTTTTTTGAAAATTTAAATAGTTTACTGGTTTAGAATTTTAAAAGAAGTTAAGCCTTTCTTGCCTCTCAGTACCTGCTTATTGCCACCCAAATCTGCAGGAAAGAGAGGGTTTAATGAGAGAATGAGCAGAACAATTTTAAGAAATTAGGAAGAAATTCCACTTGGGCCGAAGAAAGAGTGAAGAATATTATAGCTGCTTTCTTGCCAATTCATGAACCTAAATGCAGAGACTTCCAATTAAAATCTCAGAGGATGAGATCTTTCTGTTCGATAACAGAGAGCTTCAGCAGCTGGTGCCAAGAATAAAGACTGACAAAGTAATAATCCTCAAGAGGCTTCACATCACAAGAAATTTGAAGGACTGGGACTGCCGGACAGATAATATAGATTTCTTAAAGCAAAATCTACCATTCAGGTAGTTGCTACTATGGAATCTATTCTACGATGGCGTCTGCAGGTTGCCCATGCCGTCCGGAGTAGAGATCTAGCTCTGGTAAGAAGAATTAGAAGAGAAACAGGTGCGGGAATATAAACCATATCAAACTGGATCGACAAAATGTCAAGCTTTTCCAGAGAAGAAAATGCCCCGCCAGAATTTAAACATCAGCCCATTGAGAGCATAAAAGTGCTGATGCAGACACTGATGCAGGCAAATATCAGAGGACCAAGGGAAAATAAGCAAAGATTACTAGATTCCGTGGTAGAGTTCATAATGCTGTAGGTCAAGAATGCTGAACCCCAGGATAACAGAAAATAATTTTCTGTAATCTGTAATAATATGTAACTCCGGTTACAGAGGTGTGGAGTTTATGCTCATTTTTCTGATTAAAATTATTAATTAGAATTCTTTCACTCTTTCAGAACAAATTCATTATATGTCGCGATTGTATGCACCTTGGGAGGTCTGGGAGTACTCTAGAAATTGCATATTATGTATAAATATACCACAAATCCTCTCTGGCTGCAGACACTTACAAGTTTGTAAATTTTTCTCCATAACTACTAGGAACGGGGGAAGCAGTAATCCCGCAAACTTTACTAATTTTCTCCACTGAGGTTATCCACATCTACTATAATATTGTGACATATGTTTGTAACCTTACCTAGGATTATTCATAATTTTCAAAACAGCATCCTTGAGTTGTTTTTCAGATAAGGAGCGGAAGTCCAATCGGAGAGCGTAGCCTTTACTGACTCCAACTTCCAAGTTAGCCTCTTGGTCGCCCAGAAACGGTAAGCCGATTATTGGAACTCCGTAATACATAGCTTCGCTGATGCTTAAAATTCCGCCTTGCGTGGCAAACATTTTTGTGTTGGGATGAGCTGAAAATATCAAAGGTCAGTTTGTAAATCTAAGTCCGCAAATTCTTTCCTCACCTAAAATATCCGTTTGGGGTAACCACTTCTCTATTCTAACGTTCGGAGGTAGATTTTCTAAGTAGTCGTCGAATTTCCACAAGACTTTCACGGGAAGTTTCGCAAACGTGTCCAATAGAAGCTGGACTTTCCTGTCGTCTACTTGAGCTCTCCGGATGAGAGAACCCAAACTGAAGTATAAAATGCCTTCCGTGGCTTCGTCCATGAATTTTTTTAATTCGCCCTTGAGTCCGATGGGTTCCCGAATGTGAAAACCACCAATTTGTACCATATTAGGAACGTAGGGTCTTGGAGTTTCTATGGTGAAGTGATTATTGACGAACACCAACGAAACGTTGTTCATCAGAGTTTTTAAGTGAGGTGCATTGGGAAAGTGAGCTTGAAGAAACTTGTTTTGGCGTGGAATGTCGAAAAATTGGACAATTTCGTAAAATATCAGTCCGACCGTGGTGAGAAATCGCGAAACGAAGGACATTTCGTCCGAAGTGCTCGGCATGATATTCGGAACATAGGAACTTGGTGCCGAATTTCCGCTGATCCTGTTGATTAGACTCGAACTTCCGAACGAACTGAAGATAATGCTGGAAGCGTGGAAATGATGAGCGAAACCCAAAAAGTAATCGTTGAAAATCCAGTCGATGATAACCAAATCGTAGGTTTCGTTGGACTTCAGTAACCTCTTCACCTTTGGATGGCTGAAAAACTGATTATTAATTCTTGCATAATTTTCTCTTAAAGTGAAATATGTGTCCATGAATGTGGTGTCGTTGGCGGTACAAACATTTACGACCATTTCATCTGAAAACATTTGCTGTTTCTCTATTTCCTTTAATTTTTAATTATAGTTTACCTTTGATAGATTGGAGTCCGTCGATTACGACCACCTGATAATTTTTTAAATCAGATTGCACCGGATATGGGGCTACAAAAGTGACGTCGTGTCCTCTTGTTGCCAAAGCTTTGAAAAGAGTGTTTCCCAAATGGAAGTGACTGATGCTTGGATTGTGGAAGACACCCAATATTTTTGCGCCTTCCGCATTAAATTTAAAGAACAAAACCAAAAACACTAATTTTAGCCACATTTTTTTTAATGCAAACTGAAGATGCCGAAAACCATATCAGATGCTCAAGGAGCCACTGTCTCCTTATATATTAGTTTCGATTAGATTAGATTTAGGAACCTAATTACGTTGTGCTCTCGATATTCCTCCGATAAGACAATCTGTTCCTTTTTAATCTCAGATTTTGAAATAAATATCATAATTTGTTAATTTTTTGAATAGAAATTCAAGTGGTAATTGACGAACAATTAATTGTTCAAGATAAAAAACGCTGAATTTAGTAGTTCGAAATGATATTTGTCCAATAATTAATCGATCAATAACATTGCATCTGATAACAAATAATCTCAACATTTGTGACTTCCGCTGTTGTATTTTGAATATTTTATTTCGTGATTGTCTTTCAGTTGGTACCATCATGAACGTCTACTATACGTAATCCCAATGAACTTTTTTGTTAATATCAAGAAATTTTGTTTCCTACTGGATGCTATGGAGTAGAACTTGGAAGAGTGCTAAGTGCTAAAATGCTGTGAGCAGATCTCCAGGACTCAGCAACTGCTTCCATCATTATCTCAGTGGCGGGGCTAACCAAGTGAAACGGTCCAATCCAGCCTGCGCATTACATTTTTACGGTTTTTGGCCTTTTTACCCAAATTAAAATTTTTCAAATTTATTTATTTTTTAGTAATTTATAAAATTGAACCTGGAGATGGGTCCGGAATATCCTGACCAATATGACCTTCGTGAAATGTAAGAAGCGGTTCAATTCGAAAATCGTCCAAGGCTGAAGAATAATTCTCTAAACCAAATATTTAAAGTTACGAACACGTAGGTATATATTTTTTCAATTATACAAGTAGGTTACGAGGTTTGTTATATATTATAATTGGCAGCTGACTAACTTTATTTAGGTTGATTCGTTCCCTTCAATTGGTATAAATAAGGGCAATCACCTAAGTTCCCCTTACACTCGTATCTATTATTGTATGAAAGCTCGATACCAAATTAAAAATGAAGTCGTCCGTGACTCTGTGCATCATTTTCGTTGTGGCCGTAAATTTGGTTTTGACTGCGCCAGTTGGTAGTCCGGATGCGGTGAGTAGTAAATAATTTTTGAAAATAATACAATCAATGGACGGACGACGCGATTTTTAGGTTCTCGAGGCTATGGCACAGGTACCCCAATGGCACTGCATGCGATACCGAAAATTCGAATTAATCCGACGGTGCAGAGGATACAAAACCAACATTCGCAAAAGTTAAATTTTCTAATGCGTAATTTATTATATTGTTTACGACTTAATTTGGCCGCCCATGTTATGATTTAACGACGAGTGCGAGATTAGGTCAAAAATTTGATCTCATAATTAAGACGATAATGACGTAGTTTGTAAGTTGGCTTGATTAGTGATGTAAGATTTATAAATTTAATAATAAAATGGAATTTTTAAAACAATTATTCTAGTTTTATTTTGAGCGCGTAGTCGAGCTTGACGGCGATTGGTTGCCGGGCAACGAAAACGCGTCGCGACCTGTTTTACCGACACTCGAAATTTTTTTGCTAAACGTCAAATTGTGATTTACAATTTTGTAGTTCTGTTTATCTGTTAATTATATACCACTGGAAACTTTTGGAACAACTTTTGTTGATATATTTGAAAAGTATACCGAATTTTATAGTTACATAATTTAAGACGGCTGTGAATTAAGTGTAAATAAATGGCAACAAATATGGAAGAGGAACAGGCGCTGAGGGAATGCGAAGCTTACGTTCAAACGCACAACATTCAGCAAACACTCAAGGATTGCATCGTACAATTGTGCGTAAACCGTCCCACTAATCCCATTTCATTTTTGAGGGAATATTTTCAAAAATTGGAAAGGGTAAGTTTCGCTGTGCCTTTTTAGGTTAGGTGCTCTAATTTTATCCTTTTTCGCTTTGTTTGCTAGAACCTTACCGATATTTTTACATTAATCTTGTCGTTTAACGTTAAACGAGAGTAGAAGCAATTGACCGCAAATACTTCGACTCATTAACACTTGATCAGTTTTTATTAGTGATTCACCGATTTTGCAATTATCTTAATCAAATCGGCACATCCTATTAACTTTATAATTCGTCTGGCCTGGCGTCTTGTCCTAGCTTTAATTCTTCGATTTCCATTAAGATACGTACATCAGACCTGAACCGGAACAAGGGCAAATTTATTGAGAAAGGTCACAAAAATCATTGACCGCTTGGTATGCATCTGATGTTCATAATAGGTATTAGCCAAATTAAACTAGATAATATTCTGAATAAAATTTTAAATAATCTTGTTCTAGATCGTAATACTTTTCAAAATGCAACCTATTTTTTTCCGTTTTATCAAAAAACTAGCAAACGTGGTCTTGGACTTACTGAGATTATACCAAATTATCATCTTATACCTCTTTGAAAGTTGACCTTTTCTGACCCTGTTTTGATCAATGTTTTTACAATTTATTGATTTATGCAAATAAATTTCTGCGTAAAACTGAAAACAAAGTATTCTGTCTTGTTGTTGGAAAACCTGGCATACCTGAAAAAATCAGGGAATTTTAAATTTTTAACCAAAAGTCAGGGAAGAATCTTGAATTTTGTTCATGGAATTTATTTTGAAAAATGAATCCTAAATCCTATCATAGGATTTCCTCTCCTCCGAGATACCAGTCTGCCGACTATTATGTTTATATAAATGAGTGCAAATTTATACAGTAGTAGTAAGCCATCCCCGTGGGACAAAGTGGATGGTGGGTGTAGTAGAAAGTATAAAGCAGTATAAAGTAGAAAGATAAATCTTGTTTTCCTGATTCTTTGAAACGAAAAGACAAAAATACAATAACACGAAATTTTTTAAATCTGATTTTACTAAATATTAACTGAAAATTGGGGAAGTTTTGGAAAGTTGGATTTCCAAAAATATTTGGGTAACAACATTGTATTTCTTTTCTTTTGATATATTTTATTTTCTATAATCAGAACCAAAAACAGAACGCAATTATTCGGTGAAGTGTTTCCTCAAATTTCCTTGGGTTTTCTCAGAATTTCTTTGTTGCTTTCCAGATTTCCCCCGAAAGCCGCTCGAACTCGAAAAACGTGAATCTTTAAGCCTTCTGTTTAAATAATTTAGGAGGTCGTAGACCTCCAAATTTTTCATCGGTAAGAGAGGGACTCCAATCAATCGAACGGAAGTCCCCAATTGAACGAGGGGCAGTTACTGTAAGAAATTCAAACTGGAATCGAAACAGTGTTCTTAACAACATCAAATAGACCAAAATCACCATAATTCTGCAATAGTAAATTACTTTAGATTGCTATCGATTGGGGGGGGAGGGCTAGAGCTCTTTAGTCCCCTCCTTTCTTAAATCATAGATTAGGGTGGAACTAGCTATCAAAAGAGTTGATTAGATTTTGTTTTGAAGGCGTTGCTTGTAAATAAAAGTGATTGGGGTGCAATTCTACTTTTGTACTCGAACACTGACAGTAATTATTAAAATGATATAATTTGAAAGAGATTTTTCCCCACGTTTGAAGATTATATTTAATTATAATTATTAAAATTCAAAAATCAAATTATAATAAGCGATTTTAGAAGAAAAGCAATTTCGACAAATTATATAAAATATAATTTGTATTGAACCTGACAACCTGGGCGTTGTTACATCAGATATTAGTTCCTTTCATTAACAAGACAAATATTCCAATTTGTAATTGTAGTGCTTTGTCAGATGGCGTTCCTTTTGATCCCGTTCACCTGTTGATACTCTATTATTAGTCTTGAAGGGTAAAACAGGAAGCCTTAGTGCAAATTAACGATTTGAATCTTATTCGACGACGGACGTCGGATTTGTACCCTCGGATGGATATCTGTGATTTTTGTTGGAATAAATTCGATTAAACGTTTTTAATCTTTTTAAGCTTCGTGACGTGTAGCCAATTTATCGGAAAATTTAAAAAGATTTGTTTTGAAGCAGTTTTACAATCGCCATCGTTTCGAACAATTAGAAAAGTCTTTTGCAATAATTTTGAAAGTTGAAGTGGTAAATAATTAACGCGGCGTCGAATTTTTGTACGTCAATAAAACTTTTCATCCCGAAGCGTCGGGGTGTTTGATGACGTCATAACGATCTCGTCGTCCTTGGCGTCGCATAGCGACCCACATTCGGGTTGCGTCGATGATTGTGTTTTGGGTTCTTGTGATACGAAGGTCGCGCTCGTTGCCCTTTGTCAAAAATATCACCTCTGGCTGACGATGATGTTGACGTTGTCAGTGGTGAGTGAATTGTAGAAAATGCATGAATTTTCATAGACCAATTAAGCTATTCAATGCTACAAGATGCACAATAATTCGGCGTCACTGGTTTTTAATCCGATTTAAATAAGTCAATTGGCACTTGGATGCTTTTGTAGTATGGTGCATGCTTTGCATTTTCAAAAACGTTTGTTGCCTAGTTACGTAGTGACGTTAACGTTAGAGTATTTTTGCGATATTAAACAATTTAGTGAATTCCCACTAAAAGGGGGATCCATATGCTAACTCTGCACTTCCTTATAAATGCATCGTTCCATGATTATTCATATTTAGGGAAATTTGTTCGAATATGCTGCTAATTAAATTAATTTTTTGTATTGCTGCTGTTAAGGAACAATCGCCGTAGGCTATATTTTGTGTCCACCAATAGTAACTGTACCGATTAGTCTCGAAAACGCTAGTTATCAAGTGGTTTTGCAAACCGAGCTACAGATGGCAGCACGTATTGTCAAAAGTTGATATTGCTCTCGTAAGATTTGCCTCTATGGTCGAAGCTTTAGTCGACTTAAATGAGTTGAAACTTGTTTAGAAATGGAAATAATAAATAAAGGGATCTAAAAATATATTGTCGGGACTTTCAACAGTATGCAACAGCCAATTTCAAATAGGGATCATCGACTTACATAATATGTGTGCACGTTTCACCAAAACGTGCCGCTTTATGTTGGGAGGATTTTTATAAGCACGATTAAGCAATCAAAAAAGTACTGAATATCTAATTTTATAGTTTAGAAATATGTTGTAGGTTTTGTAATAAATTTATGTTTATTCGTCGTGATGTTTCCAACTTATTCGCTGATTAAGCACAGTTCATAGACGTACGCACGGGTTTAATAGGGCGGCGGGAAAATTTTCTTGTTTTTCATGCTAGCTCGGTTATGCACTTTTAACGTTTCAAATGCAGTAAGGAAATTGAAAAACTGACAATTGAAGGGCTCAGTGGAAAAAGATACCAAGTCACATTTTTTGAAATTATATTTTTTATTGATAGAAATGAATGAAATTCCTGAATGAAAACAAATGTCGGAAAGCGGAAAAACAATTTTTTGGCTTACCAATTTTTTGCACGATAACAGGGCCGGCTGCGCAAAATATTACCGACTTCCGGACACTTTTTGTACTCACATTTAGAGGACAAACAGCAAATATTGGGGACGTTTAGGTCATTTAAAATGGATTCCGACTTATTCTATCCCGTGCAGGTGATTTACTTTTCAAACTGCCTGCCGTTTGTCCAGAAATAAAGCAATAACGGTCATTACTTCCAGTGAAAGGTTGAAACCAAAGGATTTAGGGGAATACTGATTTCTTGTTTCCGTTTATTAATATTATGTTAGGAATATTTCAAACTAGTTTGCAGTGTAAAGCAGCAGGCACATTTTAGATATAAACCACAAAAGTTTTTGTAAAGAAAATAATAATCCATCCTTTTTACAGAAGGTAAACAATGACGAAACCAAAACTGCTATTTTAACAAAATCAATATAGGTTTTTGTTTAAAATTCAGCTAAACCAAATTTAATCTATTAAAAAAGCAGTTTTGCAATTTGATGTTATACCCTCGGTAGGAAAGGAAATTTATAATGAACAATAAATATGCAGTTTATGCTTGCATTGGTGGCTGGAATAAATTTTAATGAAACTTTTTTATAAAACATTTTATTTGTAAAACAATATATATATATAATAATATAATTTTGCTCTCCATATAAACTATGTAGTAGTATAAATATAAATAACAATACGTATAAGGTCCTTGCTTAGGTAAAAATTTTATTAACTAGACTAAAAAATTCTTCAATTTAAAAATTATACAACAGTTGCGACATTTTCATTAAAGTGAAAGGGCAACTTGT
Organism: Cantharis nigra; assembly: GCA_958510845.1. Lineage (NCBI taxonomy): Eukaryota > Metazoa > Arthropoda > Insecta > Coleoptera > Cantharidae > Cantharis > Cantharis nigra. Next base: position 1,260,474 of record OY294029.1, read on the forward strand.
TTAAAAAATAATAAAGAAAATAAAGTAATAATAATAATAACCACACGCATGCACACACGCAAACGATATTTCGACTCGGGTGCTAAAGAACGTAGAATGTCAACAATTTAAAATGTAAATGAACGAATATTTTTTAAATAAATTTAAGCAACGCGGCTTTTGTCGTGTTTCACATGCAACTTAAAACGACTTTTACATCACGTGGATACCGTAACAACAATCAACCAACTAAATAATTTTTCTGAGTAGTCACACCTGTATGTAAATTTTAAAATTGGGCTAAGTACTAATGTGTAGTGCATTTGCCTGACGCCATTAGGAATGGGTTCCGATATATTCAGGTTTCCATAATTGATTTAAGAAGAAATTATTGACAATTGCAATGTCGCGATCGTGATCTGGCGAAGCAGTCACGGGCGCTATTGTTATACCTTCCGGTAATAAAAGGCCAAATGGTATGAGGGGATTATCAACTAGGACTTTTTTATTCAACGATCTGCAGCTCGTGTCCATGGAAACGGCATCGTCCAATCGCGCTATGTCGCACTCGGGCGGTATGATTAGAGGTTTGCTTTGGTTTTCGGCGGTCAACTGTGGTTGCTTTGGTGGACGCGTGTGACTGTAACTATTCAAGCCCATGCTGCTTATCAACTTCTCTCTTTGCAAACGGACCCGCTTCGTCGTTATAACGAACGCACTCACGAACGCCTTCTGGCACACTTCCACCGTGTCCGAGTACGGTAAAAGCGGTACCAAATATTTACATGTGATACGTCGCGGCGAACGTCCGCTGTTGGTAGTCTCTGGTATGTTCAACTTTGCACGCACGTCCATGTGTTCTCTCAAGAATTTGTTCTGCTTATCTGGATCGCCAAGGCCGTAAAAGTGATCGAACAAACGTTCGCGAACCTCCTTCGGTACTCGGTCGTCGCATTTCTGGGGACATTGACACAATTCCTCTGAAAATTTCAAATTTAATTAGAATAATGTGGAAAAATTTGATTTATTATAAACAGGGGGGCTTTAATTGAAGCTCGGCAGTAATAATTTAATAATTTTGTACTACATAACAAACCGAAACAAGATAATCGAATATCAAATTTAAAATGACGATTAGATTTTTTGTTTTACGACAAGTATTTCTGAATGATTTGGAAGCCTTTCAGGCCTAAACTACTTAAGATAATTAAATATTGTCCAGAGCTTTTTTGTAGGAAATTCAATTCTTTATAAGATTTTCTTACACAACTTTTTTGTAAGTAGTACGGTTGTTGCGGGGTTTCAGTTTAAAAGTCGTGACGTGTTTTGTTTTCCAATTTGGTTAATTCTTTTGTAATTGTTTTTTTGTCGAATGGCTCATCGTTATGACGTCAATGCAATTTCAAAGTTAGTAATAAATTAAAGAATGAAAATTTAAAAATAAATGTAGTTTTCAAAGTTGCCTCGTGATGATCGCCCCAGTTGGCGGCACGAAACCTTTCCGTTTCGTCATTTTGAAAAAAGTGCAACGCTCAAGAAATTTGTAACGTAACATTTGATTACAACACGTGCCGTCAACTACGCAAGGCCAATGTTTCTTCCTTTTAATTGGCTCGACCTTCTAATATGTAGGTCGGGCCGTTAAAACGAAAACAAAAAAAAATCGACAAAAGACAATTTTCTCACGGATCACTCTGATCTAATCTACGCGATTACGTAATTACACAAGGAAAATCTCGAATAAATGCACAGAAAAGTGACGTTTTGAGATGCAATAATACGGGAATAGGTGACTAACTGTCAGATGGCACACGCACTATGTAAACACACTTTCGATTCCAAATCGAAACTTACCTGCAACTTTTTTGGCCGGTATCACTTTTCCAGTTCTCGATATGTAAGCTAATCCTGCACTACGTAAATGTTTCTGGAGTTTTCTTTTGCTTCTCGGTAAAAGTGGAGCTGTCAACGTCGCCATATTTTTACGTACTGCCTGTAATGTAGGCGCGCTCGCCGGAATCCACCACGAACTAACGCAATTCTCGCTTGAACCCCGCGAGAGCCAACAGATGGCGCGGACGGCATCATTTTTAAACTGTTTTGTCTTTTTTTGAAAAACAATCGACCGATAATTCTATATATTTTTTATTCCACTCTAATTGATTTGTAAATATTTGTTTTGGCAGTGTTGTAATTACTGTCGCCACGGCCAACTTTGAAAAGTAGATACCCAAGTTTTTTAAGTAGACATCCTCTGCTTGTAAGAGTGGTTGAAGAGGTGCGCCTACTGGCGTTATTTAATTTTTTAACCAGCTATTAAGATGCTTTGACGACGTCGATGTAGGTCGCGAATACGCGAAACTCCTGTGGCGGCGCGCCCCAAGATCACTTTTAACCCACTCGACATTACATCTCATAAAACATCCAGTAGCTAAATGAGAAGTGACGCGGACGGTCGACGCTTCTGAACAACAACGACGACGACGACGTTCCTACCGGCTTTTTGTTTTCGTCCTGTTAGGTGATGCCTCAAAAAAAGGTAACTACTCAATTTGTTTTCTTTTTTTTTAATTACAATCCCTGACGTTTTTTGCGAATTTTCTAAAAATAGTGCGGTTTTTTTGAATAACAACTGAAGTCTTTGGAATTTATATTCGACGACGTGTTTGGCAGATAAAATAAAGCTAGGGTCAGCGTTCAAATAGGAAAAACTTAAAAAATGTAATCTAATCGAAACGAGCGCAATTTTGAAGTCCTCGATTAAATTTTATCTTTTTTTTAAATGTCGCAAACAACAACAAAATTTAACATGCAAAGCGGTTGCGGAGTCGGCAAGGGGTGCAGCGTATTTTTATGAATTTACGCGAAAATCTCGGTTGTCGGTTGGGGTTCACTTTAGAGCAAAATGTCTCCCCAATAAAAATAAAGCAGACTGCTTATATCAAAATATCAAAAATTAATAAACAAAATTATTTATAGCCGCCTACTCTAGTTTAGTATCAACAATATTTTAGATCTCTCAGAAAAAATATAAGGAACAATAAATGTATACGTCGCACACTGACAGCTATAACTCCTCAACCAATCGATTGACAAAAAAAATAATAAATTCTTTTCTGTAGACAATTTGGTCTAGTAGATTTTTTGTAACTTGTCATTTTTCTCTAAAGTGAACCCAAATTGAGATATTTCAAATCTGGGGTTGCCAGACCGTGCAAAATTATTCAATTTATTATTTTCACATGACTTGTAATCGGTGACAATCCTTCGGAGTGTCGGAAACGACCGAACAGAGACCAAAATATATACATTTACAAAATTATGCAATATATTCCTTCGGGGATTTTTATTAACCGATTAACGAATGCAGGAAGGAAGCTCTTTGTGAGAAAACCGACTCCGCTTCGGTTGGTTTTTTGAAAAGTGTGCAATGAATGCCTATATTTCCCTTAATAAAAAATTGAACCTGCTCTAAAGCTCGATTTCTTTTGTAAATTTGATATTCGCGTGTTGTATCTACATTAATAACGTTGAAGAGCCGATTTAATAGATTGTGTGCTGGAGCCTTCAAAATATCATCAACATAATATTTATTTTTATTAAATTTGGAATTAAATTTCTTGGACCAATCATGGTGCCTGATTTTGCTCTGCCCTTAAGCGAAGACAGTGTTCTTATTGAAGTGATAAATATTTGAAGTAAATTTCTTTCGGGATTCCCCGGGCAATTAATGGTTAACGCGAGACAGAACTTAGTTTTTAGTGCACTTTAGTGTAATTCTGAATATCAGCATTGCTCATTTGTTTGAAATTGCATGCATTTTGGAAATTGCTATAAACTCACAATATTAAAATTAATATTGTTTGAAATTTGATTTCCGTTTTGAAGCCTGTGTACACAATAAAAGCTGAACTATTTTTAACCGCCACTTGTTTTTTTTACTGCTTAATAATATATCAATACAAAATAGTTTGTTTAATGACGCCCCCGTTGTTAATTCCTCCCGAGGCCTTTTCATTCCAGTTCAGCACTGATTTATATGTTCAAACGATTTGCATAAACTTGACGATTCAATTAGTGAATAATTTTATAAACCAGTTTTGATTGGTTTAGTAAGGTGTCTTTAGACTCTCAAATAATAATTCAAATAAATTAGCTTTCTTTTCCTTTTTTTAATTTACTAATTTTGTATTTTTATATATACTCCGAAGGAAACGAAGTTTGTGTTTGTTCTTCTCTTTTGCTGTTTTTTCCAAAATTCCAATTACCTACATCAGGAGAAGCTTGAGTTCAGGTTCCCTGTGTGAATGGACTAGATTAGTTCCTCTTTACATGATAATTGGTTTGGTCAATAAACTACTGGTTGCGGATCCATTCTGACCTAGGAAAGTTCACTAAACAAACATTTTTACTTTTTTCAAAATTGGAATTGGGGTCAAAATTGCATAAAAAATGTGTAAAAATCTGAATTCACCTCTAAATTGATTGAGTGGATGATTCTGGATTTCTTGTTGAATCTCGTAATCCCACCGGTTTGACATCGCTGGATCTTCGCTACTTTCTCTCAGAGGAAATGCTCTCTCAGCCTTAATTTGAATTTATAATTACCTTATAAATTTTAAATCATCTGTGAACGATGAAGTTCAAAAGCTGCTTTTGTGTAATCAATCATCTTGATTTTTCTTTTTAAAATTTTCCAAGCTTTTCTCGAGAACAATGGACCACTTTCGTCCATTGTGATTAGTCGATCTAAGTTGGAGGTTGGAGGTTTTATATTTATTCCCGCTGAAAGTCTATTTTTTGAAATTGAAAACATCTCTCTAAATAGGTTTTATCGATTTTCACCTTGAATATTTTTATGGTATTAATTATTTATTAGCAGTAAATCGAAGTTTATTGTTAATTGCCGTTCGCAATTGGAGGCGATAATGGCTATATTTGAAAATTACCGCAACGTACTTTATGTGTATAATATTATAATGTTCGATTGTTATCAAAATACCTGCTGCGCTACTATAACAGGTACGAAGTTGAATAATTTGAATCCGTTTAGTTATTGTGCCGGATTTTCTTTGTTTCTCTGCCAGTCGATATTTCGTTTTTTGTTGACAGATTTTATTTACCACTTTTGCTATCGATTTAATAATTTCTGTTTGTCCTTCGGCGCGTATTTAGCCCAGATTTGAATTCGAATTTTGATTTTGTCCGAATCGATTTTCAACTTCAAATTGCGTGGGCGTATATATGTGGGCACGTTTGACCCCAAAGGCATCTCATGGGAAATGAAGGGTCTAATGAACTGTCCTTTGCAATTTCGTTTTCACTTGTAAGTCTTCTCGTCTTGTGCGGTTCTCGAAAGGTAGTCAGTTTATGGCTTCTCAATCGATATTCGTTTTAAATTTTTCCCATCATGTTTTCTGTTTGTTTTGTCAATAAACATTTTTATTTTTTGTTTGCCTTGCCAAACTGAATACTATAAAAGGTTTTCGGGTTCCTTTTTGCTTTGTACTTTACCTTGTTGATATTTCATTTGGCGTCGCCTTTTTATTTTTTATCTGTTCGTTGCTATAAATAAATCCATCTATGATGTCGGCTCTATAAACTCAAACAAATAAGAAATAAATTTCCTAGCAATCTGCGGTGCCGTGTTCGGTACTTGGATGGGTGACTTTCCAGCGACGTCCTCCGTTGTAGCCGGTCTAGATGTTACGTTGATGTAGAATGCTTTAGTTTCTTCTGTTCAGTCAAAAACATGGATTTCGTTGTCCATTGCATGACCGCAGTTTCCGATATTACCCAAAATAACCAGGGGATCTGACGATTATTATAACGACAGAGTTTCTACGTGTCTAGAAGACATGGAATATCTGGAAACTTTTTTATTCGTTAGGGTTTTCCATGTTATCCTGGGATCTAAGATCGAGTTTTTTTCGTTGGGATTACCCGAGTTTTCGATTCCTCAACAATACTGCATTTTAAAATAGCAAATAATTTATTTACATTTGTAATTCGTTAGTTTGCCCTGAAGATCAGTTCACCCTCATCTCTCGTCTTCATCATTCTGATGTCTATTCTATAGATATGCCCTGTTTGAATCTGACAAAGAGCCTTGATTTTCTATAGCCGTTGAACAGCTATAGCTATAGCTCTGTTTAAAATTTTATTTGATATAAATAAAATATTTAGAGAAAATGTAGGTGTCTTCTTCATATATCCGATGGGTTTATGATTTGTTCTCAATTTTTCAAGTGTAAATGAGAGACATCGGAAATGGTGACAGTTTTCGTAGTTTGTAATTTCCTCCACGTTTTATCGAATTACTCCTACGCCACTCTAAAACTTTCTAAAACATATTTCTTGTGTGGCAAATGATTGATGAGGGTTTAGTTGGTTTGGTTGGAAATTATGTCATCCGAACCAGTACGCGTTTTTCTCTATTAAATACATATCGGATCAGAGAATCCTAAACCAACCCGCGTTACTTTCGCTTGATTTAAGTTTGCTTAAAAAGGAAATTGGAAAATGCGTTTGCGATGCTTTACGTTTTACAATTTTTAAGCGAATTTAGGAAAATTATCGCGTTTTAATAAAATATGAAAATTCTTCGCCGTGCGTCATTTTATATTTTTGTCTCTGCCAAAAATTGCGACCTATATTTTGAGAACAAATTTACATTCGTGATGCCAGAAATACAATTTTCTTTCACTTGCAACTTGGTCGTAATTTGGAAATTTTATTTTTCAACCTATTTCATTGGAGGCAGGCAACTACGCCGCTAACCAATTAACCAATTTAAAGATTTATGGTTTTTGTTTGATTTAATCGAAAATGTTTGTATAACAAACTTCGTTGGAGGAAACTTTTGATTTTGCCTGATAATTGGAGGGAACAAAATTTAATCTCTTATTAAATCTCTCATTATAGATTACGCCTATATAACGACGTCGGCGTCGCTCCGTATACATATTTTTGGGTTAAACGTTTCGTAAGTGCAAAAAATTATACAAACTTTGCTCCGCTATTACCGCAGTAATTTAAAGATCGTGTCTTTGCATTTTGATTGGCTCTGTGGACCAGCTTATGTGTGTAATTAGCTTTATTAGCGTTGTTAAACGACGATTAGTTTTATGACGGGAAAATTGCAAAGCGCTTATATAACGCCAGTCTTTTTATTTTTGACTGTCCGAACAGAAAGTTTTTTGTCGATTAGGTATTTGATTATGTGGGAGAGGTATTTTTAAATTTTCTAGATCAAGTTTAGAACACCGGAGCACTAACCTTGTTAATCATCTAAAAGGAGCGGTCTCTGCTTCACCCCGCAATAATCAAGATAAAAAAAATAATTTTTTTTCCAAAGGATTCGAACGTGTGAAATGCAATCAAGATATTAAATTTCACCGTACGGATGGGCGACCGCGTCGTTCCCATTAATGCCTTTGGATGCAGGCTCGATTTCCTTCTTATTGTTTTGTGATTAATGAAAATTTTGTCTCTTTGATGGGGGCGATAATCGCGCACACGTTTAATTAAAAATTTAAATCAAACAAAATTGTTTTTTCTGTTCTAATGGTTATTATGCGTGAGGCATATTCGACGACGAGGAGTAATGTTCCGCAGTTAAATTAATTAAATGAACGCATTCGTTTTATGTATTGCGAACGTGACATTTATGAGACCTTTAGGATAGCATTAAAACGTTGGGTCACTCGACAACCTTTATCGATCAAAAGAAGAAGCTTTTTGTTCCGGAAAAGTATTTTTAACGAATACTAAGGTGAGGATTTTATTTTCACGCTAATTTTCCCAAAATAGCTTTAACTCTTGCCATTTGCGATACAGCAGAGTTTGCACGAATTGCGGAAATCTGGCGCGGGGTTTGTATTGATGAAATTAAAATTTTTTATAAATCTCTTCAGGTAATTGCGAATAAACCGTTTTTAATGAACTCGAAATGAAGCAAGGGGGAAAATTGTAAACGGTTTACTAATTTTACTTCTTAGCATTTGGAAATTTCAATCAATTTTAGTCGAATGAGCATCAGCAAACCAAATTACTTCCAGTAGTTTAACGCAGTTAGTTTTTTGTATTAAACCGGCTCTGAAAGGCAATAATTACCTTCCTTGACTGGAATTATAGAATAAACCTTCATAACTGTAAGTGATTAAGTGCGTTGACTGTTAATGCCGAGCACCCTTGACAGACCTACACAATCGGGCCAAAATAGAACAGTGTCATTGGCTGAAAAATTAAGGTTATTTCTGTTTGTGTTCTAGCTGAACCCATGAAAATTTTAAATTCAACCAATACCATGCTTCTATTTTGGACCGACTGTGCAAAACTTGACATACTGAATTATAAGATTTCTCAGTAATTTCAATGACTTCCAAACAAGTTCCAATCTAAAGAATTTCAATGATTACTAAAAAATTCCAGGAATTTCCAAACAGGGACAAACCACACTTTTGAGGGTGGAACAGTCTCGGATTAGACAACATTTTCTCTCTGCCTCTTACAAATACACAACAGTTTACCATTGATTTTCAACAATATTAGTCAACTAATGGTTTTGCCAAATGTTCGGTGGATTTGCCAATTTCCGATGATGCCATGGCTCGTGTCCCTGTTTCCAAAGGAATTTTCTAATTAAAATATCTCGTTAATCCTTTCGTGCGCATCAGTGGTAGATAGATAACGGTTAAGGTCCGTATTTACTAACGACATTGGTTTAAAACGGAACAGGGGCGCCGAGCGTTAACAATATATTGCGTTTTTGCAGCAAATTAATTTTAAACTGAAGAAAAATAAATCAATTTTGAAATGGCGTAATTTAAGTGCGAAACCATTTGGTTTCCGTTGCTCTACGACTTAAAAAAACGCGAGTATTGATTGTACGTATAACCCACATAATAAATTTATTAATTTGTTATTCAAATCTTAATAACAAAAATAGCTCTTGAGAAGTTTAACGAGGAATAATAACCGGAAATTAAATTTAACTATTTTTAGTTGAAGCTACGACGTTAAGTTTTATTAAAATGTGTGTTGGTTTTGATTGCAGGAGCAAGCTTTAGACGCCAAGCAACAAGCGGCATCTCCCGAAGACACGGAAGATCTGTCGCCGTTGCCCGCTCACACCCAACAATCCGTGAAACGTCGAGGAGGAATTTCGGCGGAGCCGGTCACCGAGGAAGATGCTACCAGCTACGTTAAGAAGGTCGTTCCGAAAGATTACAAAACTATGGCTGCGCTATCGAAAGCGATAGCGAAAAACGTTCTCTTTTCGCACTTGGACGAAAACGAACGTTCGGACATTTTCGACGCTATGTTCCCGGTTAACTGTTTACCAGGAGAACCGATCATTCAGCAAGGCGACGAGGGTGACAACTTTTACGTCATCGATCAGGGTGAAATTGAGGTGTACATAAACAATGATTTGGTGACAACGATAGGCGAGGCCGGAAGTTTTGGAGAGTTGGCGTTAATATACGGCACACCTAGAGCGGCAACCGTAAAAGCAAAGACTGACGCTAAGTTGTGGGGAATCGATCGCGATTCGTATCGACGTATTCTTATGGGCTCGACAATAAGAAAAAGAAAAATGTACGAAGAGTTCCTGTCCAGGGTGTCCATACTCGAGAATTTAGACAAATGGGAACGTCTGACCGTGGCCGACGCTTTAGAAACCGTCAGCTTCGAAGACAAAGAAACGATCGTACGTCAAGGCGAACCCGGGGACGATTTCTATATAATTGTCGAAGGACAGGCGCTGGTCATGCAAAACAGGACCGAAGGAGAGGACGCGACGGAAGTTGGCCGATTAGGAGCTGGCGATTATTTTGGCGAAATTGCTCTACTTCTTGATCGACCGCGCGCCGCAACGGTCGTCGCTTCGGGACCACTCAAATGTGTCAAATTAGATAGAGCAAGGTAAGATGATGATTTTACTACGTCGTTAAAATGCTAATTAAATAAAAAAGCAGGCAGTTAAAATTAATTGTTTTAATTGTACACTCGAGAATCCTTAATTACTTAAACGACATTGTTTTTTCTTTTTCAGGTTTGAACGAGTTTTGGGTTTATGCGCCGACATTCTCAAGAGGAACATAACACAGTACAACAGTTTTGTGTCATTGTCGGTTTAATTTTGTCGGATTATTTCATCTCCAAAGTGTTGTTCACCTAGAAGTTTTATTGCATTGCAAGCGCCATCTTACAATACAATACAACTAGTCGCTACGTGAACGTTACTTAAAGCTACATTTCTCAAGGAACAATCGCGATCGGCGGCACTGCGCTACGGGCGGGATTGACAGCGCACAGGCACGACTTGAGCTTTAGTGCGCAGTGTCACCGGTTGCGATTGCTCTTTGCGATTCAATATTTTCTATAAGTAAACTGAACAACAGCCAAATTGAGGTCTTCATTTGTATGTCTTAGCGTTGATGAAGGTTTAGTTCTGTATAAATTTTACGTTTAGCTGTTGTTTGTAGCATAATAATATTATTGTTGTTAATTTTAAAATTTGTTTAGATTTAGAATTATTCGTTTTGTTTTAGAAATTTTGAGTCCAAAAGAACAACAACGAAAATGTCGAACCTTTCGTTGTTTTTCTTTGCTTAGTATTAAGTTTTATTTTTATTAATTTGCTATTTTGATCTGAATTATTGACTTTGTGTCTGGCGGTTTTAACGAAATTTTTGTTTTTTTTTTTGTAAATTTTATTTGTTGCTGTATATACTTAAAAAAATCTTTTTCTTCCATATTTATATGTGTATGTATGTTCCATTTTGGTTGTTCTATTAATATAATGAAAAAATATAAGTTTAACTAAATTTTGAATTGGTTTTTCTAATTTTTATTCCAAGGTTCGCAGTTGAGTAGCTTTCAAAAATTGGTATTTTAAAGAGAGTTTTTCTACGTTAAATTTATAGTAATTTTTCCTATTGGATTGCCTCAAAATTTCCTTTTGAAAAAATTGAAAAAGAAAAATATAAAACAAAGAATTTGATTCAAAATCACTGATTAGTATGTCGGGGATGTGTTACCCCTTGAAAATCACCCCAATTCAAAAATAATTTATGGTAGTAGGAATTTCGTTAATCCACCTGAAGCATACCGACACGACGGCGACGTCGCAATCATGACTTTTATCGATCACTGGTCTGCACCCGGCATAGAAATACCCGGGGTACGCCCCTGTTCGATAATAAAAACATGAATCTTAACCTAACTTCTTCATCGTATTTTGACGGAATTTGGTTTCCTATCCGTTAAAATGTTAAATTTGATGCGAGGGGAGACTGTCGAAAGCGAAATTATCAACAGTTTAAACGAGATTAACAAAAATGTGGAAGAAACGTTTCGTCAATGCTGCACCGCAGTTTTTAATTCCAACTTTTCTGACAGCTACAATTTAACCTTAAAAATCGAGACTGTGTTGGACTTTTTGCAAGACGAATTGAACACTGGCCACTGGAGTCAAGTCCCCATCGGGGTGAGACGAGCTTTTTCGGCTGCAAGTTTCGTCAAGGTAATTACTGCTCACCATCGGTCACTTTTCTCTAGAGACCTTCTTTTAGGCGCTGATTATAACAAGAAATGAAGAGGATCCATCTGTGACACTTAAAGAAGTCCTGAAGTGTATCGACATGGGTCTCTTGTTGGGTGCACCCCTACAACTTAACTCGAGTCTTCTTACATGTGCCGCAACCCACTACTCGTCTCTATTGAACAAAACGAACTCGACTGGTGTGACGACGGTCTCCAAGAGGCCTGCAGACTGCGCTACTTACGAAAACTTAAAAGCCAAACCCATTGACACTCTCAAGTGTCCCTCTTTAGAATTTTTCTACAAAAACTATTTTCTTAAACAAATTCCCGTTAAGTTACAGGAGTGTATCGTACATTGGCCGGCCAGCACAAAGTGGTTGGACTTAAACTATCTGTTAGGTGTAGCCGGGAACAGAACCGTGCCTATAGAAGTTGGGGGTAATTACACGGAAATATCCTGGACGCAAAAACTCATGAGTTTTCAAGACTTCATCAAAAACTATTACTTGGATAAGTCGGAGTCCGTCGGGTATCTCGCACAACACAACCTGTTTGATCAAGTGAGTTTGTGGTTCAGTTCTTCAACGAATCTTAAATTTAGATTCCAGAATTGAGGGAAGACATTCGAGTGCCCGATTATTGTTCCCTAAGTCGCGGCGATAATGATGAGAGCGATCCCGATGTGAATGCATGGTTTGGTCCGAAAGGTACTTTATCGCCTCTGCATTATGACCCAAAGGATAATTTATTGGCTCAAGTAAGTCATCAAGTTTTGATCAAAGATCAATTTCATTTTGCTCGTTTTAGGTTTTTGGAACAAAACAGATTCTTTTGTATGCACCCACCGACGCTGCTTACCTCTATCCTCATCAGGACAGATTGGTGTTTAATACTGCACAGGTTGATCCAATCAATCCCGATTTACTGAAACATCCGGAGTATGTCAAGGCTAATCCGTTCAAATGTCTATTAGAAGATGGAGAAATTTTATATATTCCGCCGAAATGGTGGCACCATGTAACCGCCTTAGAAAAGAGCTTTTCTGTAAGTTTTTGGTGGAAGTAAAGAAATAAATTAATTAAAAATATAATAAAATTCTCTAAAACATCTGAATTTAAATGGAAAATATAACAAATAGTTACGACAAAATGTTATCCCAATCGAGACCTTCTTTTCCGTTCTCTAAATTCTTGATACAATTTGCAGGTAAACCACTCAATAACTTTTCAAACGGCGAATATCGTATTATGGCCTCCACATCCCCAATCAAAATGAATTTGTGTTTGGCTCTTGTTATCGCAACAGTCAGTCTTCTCTTGTCTTCTAATATTTCAAACTGAAAAAGAAGGGTTTTAACTCTGCAACTCTGCCCTCTCCCAATATTTACCTCATTGGGAGTCCAATTTTGCGACTGTGCGCGCGATTTCGCACAGGAAAATATTATAATATCTTTGTCGCGACCCTGAAACTGATCCACTGTGCTGATTTCCACTCCAGTGTGCACTAGCCTTTGCGTAATTTGCGCTACCTGCGCTCTATATGGAGCAATCACGCCGATTGTATCACTCGGGACTTTTGCCTGCAGAACGAAAGTGCAAACTAAAATCTCGTTTATCCAATAACGAGAAACCTACCTCAATTAATGTATTAACCAGTGTGTACACAATCGCAGTTTCGTAACGATTCGCACAACCAGCATTTTCGGTAATGCAATCGACAGCTCCGGTATTTAATATGCAAACTGCTGACGAAAGAGAATCGTCCAACGCATCTACCACCCAAGGGGGCGACTGTACAAGTTGCTCTTTTTCTGGTAAAGTTAAAGTTGCGTTAGCTACGACGTCGTTGGCAATTTCCAATTCGCCCGCATAAGTTAACGCATTTGCCATGTCCGTGATAGGTCTGTTCATGCGGTAATTTAATTTTAAAGTAACCGTCGAAGTTGGATTATCCAGTCGTTCAAATAAACTCCGCGCTAAACCTCTAGTACTGCAAACACAAAATTAAAAAATCGAAAAACCGAAAGTAATGCTTACATTGCGTCGCGGTTTCTCACAACCGGGGGCAGTTGATTGGGATCGCCGACCAACACAAACTTGTTTGCCGAATGTAGGGCTCTGACTAGAGAACTTTGCAGGACCTGGGTGCTTTCGTCGACTATGCAAATGTCCAGTTGGCGCTTCGATAGCACCGTATGGCCGGAACCCAAGCAGGTCACAGCAATGACTTTCTAGACATAAAAGAATGAAGTCCAGTATTTTTTGGTTATAAAACTACTTACGGCTTCGTTGTAAATTTTGTCTAATTCTTCAGGTGTGGAGCAATTCTGGGTCAAATACGCCTCGGAACTCGCGTGCAATTTGGAGTTAATTCTTCCGGTGCTACCTAGCCTTAAAACGCTAATACCTCGATCTAGTAGTCTCACACATACGTTATCGACGGCAGAATGTGTGTGACTGGTTATTAGGACGCTTTTGTGTAGTCCTACTAAAATTTGTACCAACGAAACTATTGTGTCGGTTTTTCCTAAGAAAGCAAGATTACATTGGATATTGTAATAATGTAACAAAATATCACCTGTTCCCGGCATTCCTTTAATGAGTAAGTAGTCGTTGCAGCTCAAGCACTTTAAAATCGCCTTTTGTTGGAATTTATTGAGATTACGTAAAACGGGAGTCCCCGTAACGGCGACGGATTTGGCCAGAGTGTACCGAAATGTCGATAGTTCACCATCAACAATTATTTTGCGTAACTTCTCGCTCCGCTCGCTGCATTCTAGCAGTAAAGCCAAATTGGTCATATTGAAAGATTGAGACGAACTGGAATTGTAGCTATCCAAGTGAAAGGTTCCCTTGGGGTAGCGTTTATTAAGATCTCTAAAATAAAACACCGTAACTCCAGACCATCAAAACACTTTTGCCATTCATTACCTATCCAAGGATATACTGACGCTGTTATAATCCATGTGGGTAACAAAACCGGACGAAACTGCCGGTCTTGAATCGACACTAACCACGACATAACTCCCCACCATAATTCCGGACGTTAAAAAGTTAACCTTACGATTGTCCTGTTTTTCAAAATTGTGCTTGAATAAACCGCCACATTCGGTCACTTTACCGTCGGAAATCACAGCACCAATGATACACTGACCGTTTTTATCTCTGCAAAATTTCTAGTTATTAGCAAAACTGCTGTTCAAATAAAAATTGATCAAACCTGTCTTTGGGCGGAATCGTATAAATTTCGTGCAGTTGTTTGTTTCCTGTAGTATGAGAAGCCTCTAGTGCCAACATAGAGCTCCATTCGATGAAATAATCCAAATGCGATGTAGACAAATGTGACAAGGACATTTCTTGTACTTCCTTGAGTGGATTTCTATCTAAAGAAACGTTTTCGTACCTAAAGGTTACTTGAGTATAATTTGTCGTTTTTCAATTAAAACAGCTTACTTTAAGTGGGCAGAACAGATCGTGCTGTAAGGGCACTTCGAACATGCATTGTGATGGTTGATTGGCTCGGGGAGTTCAGTATGAATTAAAGAGTCTGATTTGACCGACGGCTTTCGTGTCAAGTAGTAAGTTAATTCGTTGCGCAGCGAAATAATGTCTCGTTGTTCTTTGTGGGTTATGGGAATTTCGCGTAAAACCCCTTCTCTATAAAGAAAAAAATTATGGTCGCCAAAAGCTACATAGACTAGAACTTAGATTTACCTTAAATAAAGCAGCAAGCCGGATGGCACATCATAACCGAATTTCTTCATCATCATAATGTAAAGAATAACTTGACCACGATGCTCTAAAGAAACGCTCGCTCTGGAGGTTTTCAGCTCGAGAGGCATTGTAGATCCGGTGCTGCTTCTAATACTAACATCCACCTTACCTTTAATTCCCAACTGTGGACACCAAATATTTTCCTCGATATCTTCAATTTTACTTATCTTACCCTTCCAGTCGTCTCTCTAAAAAAATTACTAAAACGTAACTACTTCGAGGCTAACTTTGTCAAACTTTAAGCAAACCTTGATGCTTCGAACTGCATCTGCTTCCGCCTTTACATATTGATTTATAAATGTAACTATTCGAGGCATAAACTCTCTTAACTCCTTCTCTATATCGCGTAAATCCAAACAACTTTCATAGCACATCCAGATCTAAAAACAAACATTAAGATTACACCTAGTCCAGGCAATTTTAATGCACTCACCGTTTCTCGTTCGGCCATCATATTTTTCACAATAACTTCTATCTCCATTAAATGGTGAGCCTTCCTTTTCAGGACCTCTTGCAATAACTTATGCACTAAAACACCAACAATCATGACCTTATTGGATGGTTCGAAACCTTTATAACGCTCGCTCAAAACGCTACGCCGCTTGCAGAACAAGGAACCTGCACAGAACTTGTGAGAATTGTTGCTTAATTAAATGTACAACCTCACCAACAACTGCTGTTGACGAGACAAGAAAGTCGGGCTCAAACACCACCAAACCGACATCGTTGCTAACATACCACATTGATTTGTTTTCATCGTATGCTCCAGCGACGTGCAAAGTGTCATCGACCGCCAACTTTAAGTTTATCCAAAAACCTTCCAACGAACAAACCCCTGTCGCCCCGCCATTTGTAGATTGTAGAGTTAAAATCACTTGATGCAGATTCTTTTCAATTTTTAATATTTTGCAGTGACAGGATTGAGATAAATCCAAAGTGATCGCATTATCCTATAAATGCAAACTTTCATTGTTACAATTCCGGATTTCTCCAATTTCTTAACTTACCATAACATCTAGGTCGTCATCCCAACTGTCGTTAAGTAAACTTTCAATTTGTTTTGCTTCTTCCATCTCATTGCCAACATTAAAATTCAATTTCGTTTTCACTTTGGATCCCTCTTTCACCTCAACCTCCCTCTTTTGAGGGGTCTTAGTCGGCGTTCGTTCATTCTCCAATTGTACCTCCACCGATCTAGTACCGGTAGTGGGCTGCGCTTTCATCTGTTTCGGGGGTGTAATTTTAACAAAGTTCTCGATGACAGCGACATTGTACTGATGTAACTTTCCTGGAGATTTCTGAAAAATTTTAGGTTTAGGGGGAGAATTCTCGAACACCGGTCGCCTGGGTTTGCGTTTTGAAATTAACTCTTGATTTGGTAGTTTGATCAAACCGTTAAATTTCTCTTGTTCTTTTATGCTAATCGAACAGGGTATAATGTCTGGACTGTAAGTGGAATCGAGAAGTTTTCGTTTCTTCGGTTCTGGAGTGACTGCACCATTGTCCACTACGTTCGTAATGTCCACAACCACGCACTGGTCCCGATTCTTTGAAGAATTTCCTTTGGTTTGTGGATTAAAAAATGAAGAAATTTTAAGGTTACCTTTTGGGGCCTAAATAAAAACACTTTAAACTATATTTTAAAACGTCAAACGATTTACCTTCATAGTTTTGACACTGACTTTCTTCATAATAAATTATTACAATTAAAATTAAATTAAAAGCGGAAAGTAAGGTTAACGTGCAAAATATAAGCGCTAAAAATTAGTAAACAAAACTGACGTTTAAAATATGCGCAGTGCCAAGGTTATCGAGACCAGTGCCCACAAAAATGTTCTTGGTGCCGCTTAATTTTCCAAAGTAATTTTGAATACAGAAGTGAAAAATTATTTATTTTACAAAAAATAAGTAGATAATAAACTACAAACAGTACAGACAGAAACATATTATAATAATAATTTTTTTTTTTATTAAAGAGAATTCAACATAAAAAAATACAGTTATGTACAGGCATATAATAAATGTATAAATGTTATAATAAATTATAACATAGTTTTGGTGAGATAGAAAATACGACAATAAATGAATTAAATAAAATATACATATGTAAAATATATTTCTCTGCAATCCTCTCGAGATTGTTGATAGCTTTTAAGCAATGCATCCGAGATCCACCACAAATATTTTGCGTAAAACCCCCAATGCTACGATTATCTTATGCATGTATTTCCATTTCCGTGTATAGTTAATTTATAATGGTAGAAATACCATGTCCTTTGTAATCTGAAAGAAGCGTAATTAATCAATGAGTTAATTCTGTAACAAAAATTCAATGTTTTACCGGCAGCAATGGGGGCATAGTTTTTCGTATCCTGGGGTTTGTAATTAAGTTATTTTGAAGAACTGCAAACAAGATTTTTGTGTTAATTTTGTAAATTTTGAGTAAACACTTGAAATTACCTTGAATTTGCGGTTTCGGCTGTTTCATGTTCGGCTTGTTCGAAGGTGGGGTATTAGCCTGTAAAATAGCTTAAGTAAGTAATTGTTATAGGCTTTGGTAAAAAATCATGCCAGGAGGGAGAAGTAGGAATGGTACATGCGCATTATTAAGAAAAAAAATTTATTTCCGAGTTATCTCCACACAGACCCCTTTTTTCAATTTACTAATTTACCTGTTGAATTTGCGATGCTTTCTGTCGAGTGACTGTTTCCCTATTATTACAATATGTACCCATGGTACTAAGCACTAATAAATCTGGTTTGGCAGGATTTGTTGGCTCTGAATTGGTTTCTTTTTTACCTTGTGAACCTGTAGCAAAATATATTTTATTAAAAAAAGTATTACAAATTTTAGAATAATTGCAGCTTAAATATTGTTACCTTTTTCTAAAATAACATTACGTAAAGCATCTGTAATTATGCGTGACTTGTGATATACAGGTGGAAAAGATTTCCTAGCCTTATTCACACCGATTGGTGATTGTAAATCTGCACTAATAGGTCTCGGAAGCACAGGTGCACACTGATTAATCGTACCACAATAAGGTTCTCGTAAAATTGGTGCGGTATAAATCTGCAACAAACGTAATTCACAAAACTGCTCAAATTTGTTCTAAGAAGTTACCTACCTGAAATCCCCGACTTCTTCGTACATTTTTCTGTCCATCGGACGCTGCTTCCTTTCGAGCATTGGTAGAAATACTTCCGGATGCCATTTTGGAACTGTCATCCTCAGATGATGGCTCTCTCGGAGGTGATGCCGTCGACTTCTAGGTGTAACATTTTTTATAAGAACAATAAAATATCAACTTACACAACTTTGCAACTTACACGTTTCCGCGACTTCGCAAGAGTTTTTATCATCGGCATAGCTTCCCTAGTATTCCTCTTTGGACTTTGATAAAATTTAATCCAAAATGTCTTCGCGACAACAAAACAATAATTATTCGTACAACAAAGATGAAACGCAATAAAGCACACAATGTTAAACGCCTGTCACTTCGTTTGTCAGGTTGCCATGGATACCACTTGCAACCTGTTCAATTTATTGTTTACCAGTGGCGTGCAGGCGCAGGGTTTTCGTGGGTGTGTGAAATAAAACGGCAAGGAAACAATTTAACGATATTTTACTTTATTTTTACGTTCAGAACAATGACATTAAGCGGCGTGCACAACATGACATATAAACAGCTTCTGTTAAAAAAATACGACGATAAAATAGTTTTAATATCATTTAAGAGGCTTCAATTTCTTTATATACATTAAAACATTTATTTTCTTTTTAGTAAATAAGAGATAAATTTTCTCACATATTCAACATTTTTGTCATAGATGAAATGAATGACCGACAAAAAGCAAAATGAATCAACATTAACCAAGCTTTAGCCTCGGACATTTTAGATAAAAAGACTTGAAGTGGTTGTTTGCAAATATCTCAGTAGTTATCGGTTCTACGACTGAAATGGTTATTATTAAAATTAAAGATGAGAAAATTTGCTACAAGAAATGTAAATACAATTTTTTTGTGCTATCAATATTTTTTACGTTACTCGGCGTACAAGTTTATAAAACAGTTGATAATGGAATATCTGCTCTAACGGGAGAAGGGTAGATTTTACAAAAATTTAAAAGAAATATTTTTTGTAGAGAATTTTTAGATCCTTAGATTTTATAAGGACTATTTTAGTCGTAGGACCAATCGGTACTGAAATATTTACGAAAAACTCTTTATGTACAATGACCGGTGGCTCGGGTTTAGGTTAACTCTGATCGGTTGTTATCAAGGTCACGTCCTTTCAGTTTGACAGGTCTGACAGCAAAAGTTAAAAACTTTATTAATCTATGATTGAGAGTTATCGGAAAACTCCGATAGCTTCAATAAAGCCAGGTTCTGAAAAATTTCAGATGGTGAAGTATTATTGCTGAATTTATTGAAAAGTTAAGTTTTTGATATGCAAAAATACTTGAGAACATGGCTTTATCGTCCACCATTAGAAAAGTTACAAAAATCCACCACCTAATGCGACAATAAGAAGCAAAGGGAGGGATTCGTTTATGAAAGTAATAGGACATTGGAGTTTTTTAATATCGATTAAAGGCATAGTGACAGTGCATTAGTATTTGCGATAACAATAATTATTATCACAAAAATACTCAAAAAATTTACATCACAATTCCAAACCGTTTTCCCATAAGTACGCATTATCTTATGTTTTGCACTTGGCTTCAGTTTAGAACAAAATTTTTGCACAAGAAACAGAAATGGAGAAATACATGCAATTTACATTCTCAACTTCACAGGATGCGGTATGTGAAACTAGGGACACTTTTTGATTAATTGAAAAATAATCACTACCTATCCGGATTGATTAAAATTGCGGTAACCATATTAGATGGTCCACAAATATGTTGGTGTTAGTCTTATCCTAAATCGTGATTTTTAATCAATAAATTTAAAAATCGACCCATCGAGTATAAACTTACGAAGAGTTTCTGCTGGACATCATACATAAACTATACACCGACACCTTGAAGACAAAACTCTGCGATAACCGAAAGAAATACTAAAAAGTTGTATATATAAATTTTGTAGAGAATTAAATTTTCTACAAAAAACTTTCGGGAAGTTTAATTTTATCTTCAATCGTTCAGCCGTGGGAAGCATTCAAAGTCATTGTTTTTGAAAATACTTTTTAACGACTTTGCCCGGTCAATGTTTTAATTTTCTTAAAAATCGATGTTTTGATATTTTGTCGAAATTATTCTCATCTTTCCTAAATTTATACTCAATGATAGATGTTAAATTTCTACAAAATTCAGACGTGTCCTGACTTACTCTTAAAACGTTCGAAAATTAAAACTTGATGGTGTTAGTTGATATAATTACGAATTTAACTGGCAGTGTTTGAACATCATTTTCCACACAAATTATATAGTTAAGTCAAAAAGTTTTCGATAAGAGTTTAAAAGAACGACGAAACGAAAGCACGTGATTATTATACGAAGACTTATCGAAAAGCAAAAATTTCTCCTTTTGACTTAAGCCAAAATTTACAAATCTCTTCGATCCGTAACCTATCCACATAACAATTAATAAATATACCCATTACACAAAGTAAGCTTACTCTTTATGCACCATAACATTACCACACGTCTAATCTAGATTTTTAGCACAGCTAAAGTAATATCTCACTTAAAACTATCTTTTTGTTCTAACATAAACTATTAGTAGAGTAACAAATTGGACTAGAGAAAATTAGAAAAAAAATCCAACTAAAACTAGAATCTTTAAGAGAAACGAGGAAATTTTGATTATTTTTTTGATTTTCTTCTTTCATTAGTCTTCTATGTAAAAAAAATTGATTATGGGTAGTAAGATGGTTCCAAATGTTATCGACGTGGATGGCAGACTCTGAGGATAGGCAAAATTACAAAACGACGTGTTGCAGGAGCAATAATTTACGTTCACTTCGTGGGTTCCCAGTCTCTTAATACAAGTCATATTACGCTGATCGGGTATGTACCCGCATCCCCGTATTACTCTCGTTTTCCCTTGCACTAAAACAAAATACACCGATAAGTTATTATTCGTAAATACCCAGTCGCGCCCCCACGTTGACCGCCAGTGTTACGAATTTTGGTTCAAATTAATTTTAAAATAAACTCTCGAACCGCCGCGCGTCGGTTGTTTGTTGTTTGCCCGATTTCGGAAAAATTGTATTGAGTAGGGCGGAGGAGGATAGGAAAATCTAAAAAATTTAAAGCAATGTTAAGTAAATATTTTTTAATTAATATTAAAGCTTGGCGATTTAGGTGTTTCAGTCCCCCCCCCTTTGCAAGTGAGAGTGTTTTTCTTCATATTTTCATTTTCATTTATGGTGAACTGTTTCCAAATTATTTATAATAATTATATTAATAAGTATAAGGAGAATTGTTGGAGAAATCAGAAGTAGGAATTTTAAAAATCTAGGAAATCTTGGAAAATAGGATATCTCAAGAAATACAGGAAATCTTGCGACATTTTAAGAAATTCCAGACAATCATAAGAAATAAGAAAATCGAGAGAATGTAGGAAATCCTAGGATATCTTAGAATACAGGAACCCTAGCTAATCTTAGAAAATCCTAAAAAAATTTAGGAAATCTTAAAAAACAAGAAATTCGAGAGAATCAAGGAAATCCTAGGATATAGGGAATCTTAGGTAATCTTTGAAAATCCTAAAAAATCTTAGGATAATTCAGTAAATCTTATAAAATAAAAAATTGGAGGAAATGTAGAAAATTCTAGGTAATCTTAGGATATAGGGAATCTTAGGTTTTAGAAAATCCAAAAAAATCTTAGGAAATTAAAAAATTGGTTGAAATGTAGAAAATCATAGGTAATCTTAGGAAAACTTCGAAAAACCAGAAATTGGAGAGAATGTATACCTATATTCCTATAGGATTTCCTTTTTCTATTCCATTTTCTATAGGAAATCCTAGGACTTTTAGGAAATCTAAGAAATTATAGAATTGGAGGAAATGTAGAAAATCCTAGGTAATCTTCGAAAAACAAGAAATTCAAAAGAATAAAGGAAAACCAAGGATAACTTAGGATATAGGGAATCCTAGCTAATCTTAGAAAATCCAAAAAAATCTTAGGAAATCAAAAATTGGTTAAAATGTAGAAAATCATAGTTAATCTTAGGAAAACTTCGAAAAACCAGAAATTCGAGGAAATGTATACCTACATTCCTATAGAATTTCCTTTTTCCATCCCATTTTCTATAAGAAATCTTAAGACATTTTAGGAAATCTTAGGAAATAAGAAGTTGGAGGAAATGTAGAAAATCCTAGGTAATCGTAGGATATAGAGAATCCTAGATAATCTTAGTAAATTCAAAAAAATCGTATGATATTTCTGGAAATCTTAGGAAATAAAAAATCAGAGGAAATGTGGGAAATTCTAGTTAGCCTGAGTAAATCATAAGAAATAAGAAATACAAGAAAATATAGAAAATTCTAGGTAATCTTAGGAAATCTTAGTAAACAAGAAATCTGGAAAATGTATGAAATCCTAGGAAATCCCAAGAAGATTCAGAAATTTTTAAGAAATCTCAGGAAATAATAAATTCGAGGAAATGAAGAAAATCCTAGGTTACCTTAGGATATTGTAGGAAAACTTAGGTAAATAATTTTATAAAATCTTAGGAAGTCTCTAAAGAAATCCGAGAAAATTGAAAATTTCAAGAAATGTAGATGATCCTAGAACATTTTAATAAATCATAGGAAATATGCTCACTGGACCAAATAGGCTATAGTCCTGGGAAGGCACTTCTGATTGCACTCAAATCCAGTTAGTAGCCCACGAGCGCCAAATATCTTTGAACCTGAGAGGGGGGGTAAATGGGCAAGAAGAGTAAGTGGCACTCACCGATTTAAAGAGCTCTAGCCACTAGATTGTTGTTAGCTAACAATACATAACAATTTAGCCGGATATGATTTACCGAGCGAACGGTCATCACCATCGATGGCTGGAAATCGGTTTGTGAAGTTTAAAATTAAATTAGGCAATTAATTTAATTAGCCAGCCATACGTGAAATCGACATATTTCAACGCTTCCGTAACGAGCTTAGAGCGTTGAATGCGGAAATGACGTGCACGTGCATCCCCCGCAGAGAGTATTGATTGGTCTCCCTGGACATTTAAAAGATTCATGCTTGGGTACCCAACTAATTCGGTTTAAATTAATATTAATACCTTTTTGTACTGTTTTTCGACACAATATCGCTTTTAGTGAGCTGTTTAAATGAGACGGAGGTGCCCTTAAATTACAGTCCACGTGCCCAAGAGTGTACGGATCGAACGGATCTCCACATCTCGAATCGTATAAGGAATTGCATTGATAACAAATTAGTTTTTCTGTTTTTTTCTGTTCCTGTTTTTGCCATTTTGTTCCAGCTGCACCTGCAAGAAACGAAAGCTTTTGAATAAATTAGTAGGCAAAGTTGGGGTGCATTGACAGGATATTTACAAAGGGTGCATTAGGCGAATCGATTTTGGAGGACAAAGTCAAGCTCTCGGAAATATTTGTGGATTTAGAAAATTTATTCAGAGATTCGTCCTTTTCGGTCAACTTTCTCAAGAAGACACAATAATTGAAAAAAAATCGTTACTCCACAGACCGGCTACATATAAATAATTTTCGTCGTTGCGTGTGCTTTTCGTTATTCTAAATAGGGTTTTTGTGTTAGTACTTCAAGGTCCTTAATTATTGATTAAGCTGCAAACCGACAATTGGACAAACTCTATAATGAATTTCAATGAATGGTGCGGTTCAATAGAGCAATCACTCAATTATTGTCTACGATTTTCTATTACCAAGGAAATGGCTTTTGATCGATCGCATTTTCTATTTTTAATTAATAAAAAAAATTTGTCTACGCCCGCCGTCCAATTAAAAATCTGTTAATTAAATTTAAAAACCAATAATTGCGCACGACAGCGCTCGACTTCTTATTGTATTTTATTATAATGTAGCCATCGTTCAGGACAAATTGGATTCTGAAATTCACAATATTAACCAGATGGAATTCTATATTAGACAGCAGAATTAAACGATAGCCTCTAGTAGTTAGCGCGATCAACTGCTAACACCAAGTTGCAATCCCCCAGTTTAACAGTAAACTAGTTTTTCTAGAATAGAATAATTCCGGACAAGAAAAACATGGAAAATAGAAAAATATAAAAATAAAGTATAAATAACTTTGAAGAAATGTTTAAGAAAGCGCCAATCACCGCTTAGTGCCCTTAAAATTAACTTAATGCGATTTTAATTTCAATGTCAATCGTGTTCCATGTGCCGAATCAATTAAGTTAATATAAAAGGGCAAATAAGTTCCATTTACGATATAATCTAGGTCATGAACTGCAAAGACATATTTTTAAAATATTCAGCAACGAAACTAGCACGAAGGAAAGCACTTGACCGAACTAGTTCTCATCGACGAAAAAAAGTATATGGCAAAAGTTGAGCAGTTAAAACCAAAGTGAAGAAGTAAAATGGTCAATGTTGAGAGAGTGAGAAACTTAACAAGGGAACACAATTATTTCAATTAATTAAATTTGGATCCATTTCGCTAAAAGTGGTTTAGAGTCCGCTTAGCCTTTCTACTTTTACATGGAATATAGCAATAATCTTAAAGTGTAATATGTAAAATACAATTATAAAAAAAGTTCTATTGCAGATTTAGTTTCAGGTACCAAAAATTGCACCTTAGAACAAACTATATCAGCCTTGATGTGATCGGGGGGTCTGGGGGTTTTAGCAGCCCAATTCATATGAATAGCCGTTCGAATCCGAATCGAAAAATGAGATTTTTCAGAATATTTCGCTGGAGAAATTTATTCTTTCCAGAGTGGATGAATCCTGACTAATAGAAGTGTTTTAATTTGCAAAGATTTTAAGCTCTTGGGTGTTCGGTGAACCCAGAGTTGATTTCGTCCGGCTTAATGAATCTTAAAATGCTGCAACATTTGAAAGTTTAATTTCGAGGTTTTAAAATAAATCGTGACATTTCTTAACCTTTCAATTTACATAACGGGACCCCATTTTTATTTGATGCACGATATCTATTCGAAACGGGGTCAGAATTTTATGAAAAAAGTTCATGGACGAAAATTTGATAATAAAAAAAATATAGAAAATCACTAAAACAAGAAATTCGAATCGATAGCAATCAAATCATTTGGATGAAAACGGAAAAGGTTTGGCAAAAATATTCAATTTGCATGACCCACAGAATATATTGATCAAACTTCCATCAGTCTTTCGGTGTTTGATTTAAAAAATAAAATAAAAATATATAAATAATATATTTTGTCTAAATGAAAATGGAAACAAATATGGGTAAGTATGTAAATTGGAAGCAGATTTCAAAACGGAATGAATACTTACAGCTGATGGTTAAAAATCCTACAATTCCTAAAAATGAGAATAACACACTCACATTACGTATCATTGTTATAAATAATAGTTTTTTTTTGACAATTCATGCACTGAACCGTATCCTACTGCATTTGCCGAATTCAAATTTGCGATATCGACGCTTCTATGTTCACTAGACGTTTAACGACGCTCTATTCAATAATTACGTCATAAATGTACAAACTTGCGCCCCAACGTTTTACCAAATGACGTCACAAACGCCATATTTTTATTTTTCCAAACGAAAATCGATGAAAACCATGTCGAAATTATTTTTAACCAACTAATTATTTAATAATGCCGACCTATAATTGAATCGAAAAACAGGAAATTTCGGTTCTTGAGTAAACAAAGGGAAAATTTAAACGCCGCACCGCACCCCCTCACTCCAATATTTCTACTTCCCTCATTTTTATTGTTCCAATATAATGGACATCAGTGGGAATTTTTAAATTAAAAATTTTAATATAATTTTTATGCGTTATTTCTATATGGGGTATGCGAATTTAGGGTTGGTGAACCGATATCTCAAAAAGTATTATAGCTATCAATTTATTTCTTTTTAGAAAAAGTAGCATTAACATTCTAGGAGTGTTTTTTGGTCATAACACAAGTTGCTATCTCTTCCGGTTTTGCCGCAAAAAATTAAAACTCTTTCAAAAATGTATATTTTATTAAACCACGCCTATTGCTTTGCATTTTAAGATTTAATTTTTTAAATTATTTTTCCAAGATATCTTATCTAAATTTAAATGCATCCCCAAGTTTTTAAATTTTTGGTCCCATTTATTTTTAATTTAGCCCCTAAAATGGACTCCATTTTAAGATTTAATTTTTTAAATTATTTTTCCAAGATATGATATCTTAATTTAAGTGTATCCCCGAGTTTATAAATTTTTAGTCCAATTTATTTTTAATTTATTCCCTAAAACGGACCCCATTTTCGGATTTAATTTTTTAAATTATTTTTCCAAGATATTTTATATAAATTTAATTACATCCCCAAGTTTTTAAATTTTTCATACAATCTATTTTTAATTTACCCCCTAAAACGGATCTCATTTTAAAATTTAATTTTTTCAATTATTTTTCCAAGATATATTAACTAAATTTAAATGTATCCCCAAGTTTTTAAAATTTTAGTACAATTTATTTTTAATTTACCCCCTAAACTGCACCCCATTTTAAGATTTAATTTTCTAAATTATTTTTCCAAGATATGATATCTTAATTTAAGTGTATCCCCGAGTTTATAAATTTTTAGTTCAATTTATTTTTAATTTATCCCCTAAAACGGACCTCATTTTCGGATTTAATTTTTTAAATTATTTTTCCAAGATATGTTATTTAAATTTAAGTACATCCCCAAACTTTTAAATTTTTAGTCCAATTTATTTATGATTAAATTAATTTTTGATTACGAAAAATTACCTCTGACAGACTAAGCTTCACCCGACGGAAGGAGGTTTCAAAAATATCTATAATTATTTACATTCTTTTATTGAAACAAAAAATAATAAACTAATACATTACTAAGCATAAGCGCTGCCTTGATGATTTTGAACTTCGTTTCTCATATTGTCATACCAACTTTTGATATTTGAATTGTTTAATAAATCTTTAAACGCATCACAGCCTTCTATACTACTCAACACTCCATACACAGCCAAATCTCCTAGATTGGGTTTCGTTCCACCTATAAACGGAGTACCTTTGACCTTAACGGCCTTTGCAAAATAATTACACTCATCATATAGAGACTGCCGAACATCATCTTTTAATTTATACCTAAACAAAAAAAATAATAAGTAATTGGAAGCCAAACCTACAAGCAGTTATGTACATACTTCTTTTTGAGACGCTTTCCGATGCCCCACATTGCAGTTGCTCCAACGTAGATAATCAGGTAGCGTTCCCAAGCTGGAAAATGCTTCTCCCATTCACCAACTTCTGAAAACCAGTTAAACGATTGCAGAGCCTCGCTTGTAGTACGATAGACGTTAGGAGACAACATGTGTACCAAGACATCATCAGCCCACTTCCTCCATTTTCGCTCCTCACTATAAGTAATTTAAGAATTAAATGGTAAGACAAAATATTCAAACTTACGTTATTTCCTCTACACTTAGTTTACTATCCGATTGATCCAACATAAGAAAGTATCTGTTCATAACTTCACTTCTAACGGCTCCACCTTCATCCATGAATTTTATACGTGGATAACATTTAACAAGCTCTGGAATTTCCTTACTGCCGGTCTTATTTTGTAAATAAGACGACAGAACCGAGACAATCATCGTACTGTCATTGAGGGGCTGATAACTGTCACCTACTTTAGCTAATAAAATAGGCACCTTTTTATATTCGGACCACTTTATCGACTGCTTCAAGACCGGATCAACCTCGATGATGTCATAAGAAATACCATGATAGTCCAGAAACGACCGCACTTTGCAACAAAAAGGACAAGTTTGGTACTGATACAGCGTCAACTTGAGACCGCTGTCATCTCCAGCAATTTGAATCTAAAATACTGAGTTACGTAACCTATATTATTTCGAAATAAAATACTTACTTGTTTACTCGGCTCGTGTTCAGGAACATTATCCATCGTAGAAATGACAGTTTCTTCGTTAATAATGTGACCCCTGGGTTGGTTAAGTTTATGAATCGAGTATCCAGTACCAACGATGGTTCCGAAACCTATCCCCAACAGACTTAGCCTTAAAGTGGAGGCTTTGGCAGGAACATTCTCACTCAGGGAGCGTCGTCCAATTTTAATGATCCCATCGTTGGTCACTTGCAATATTTTCGAGAAGTTTCGAAAATTTTTCAAAAGGAACGACATTTTCTGTATCACTGCGGTCACGTGACAGCACTGTTATTGCATATTAGGCCCACAAATAATACGAAAATATTTTGGAAAGTTCTGTTAAAGGTATAACCGGCTCGAGGAAGAGTAATGTAAACATCCAGGTGGCGCAGTTCGTAAATAATACTGTCGTTGATGGAAAAGTTAAGTGAGGTTATAACCTAAAATTTTTGAAAAACTCAAAATAAGATGAATAGTTTATTTAAATTTACGAATGGTCGGATTTTAAGTACAAAGTTACTTATTAATTATCGTGTAGTTAGTTGTAAACAGTTTAATTCTGATGCAAACTGTGACATTGGTAAGTTTACTATTTTTGGTTTATTGTTCTACCGCTAGATGTCACCACCGGTTTCGATTTTTCTAATTTTGTAATAAATTAATAAATTAATTAATAATTTTGTTCGAAATTAGGTCAGTGGTTTCAGTACAATGTACCTTTGTCAATAAGTCTAAATATTTCCAGCCAAGTGAAAGTTATTAGGTACTAGAATTCCATTTAAGAGATTTTTGAAAGATTTTCCTGAATTTCCTTCTGGATTGCCCAAGACTTCTTTCGAAAAAGTAAAAGAAAAGCTTAACTGAGATTTTCTAAGATTTCTTAGGAAGTAGGGCTATGAATTTTATTTATATTTAATTTCTAAAAAAGCTGTTTTAAAAGTTTTTTTAAATTTTTAAAAATTTTTTTCACTTATAGTTCGAAAACGGTGAAAGATATAAAAAATATTTACTGACAAAATATGTTCGTTTTTTAATGCTGAACATTTTTAATCTCTTTGAAAATTTTGATATCTTTCGCCAGTTTCGAGAAAAATTGGATTGAATTTTTCGTAATTATGACTGAGAATAGCAAAAATCTGAATGTGACTCGGCCCAGTGTTTCACCTATAATTCGAAAACGGCGAAAGATATCAAAAATGTTTACCAACAAAATATGTTTGTCTTTTAGTGGTGAACATTTTTAATCTCTTTGAAAATTTTGATATCTTTCGTCAGTTTCGAGAAAAACTGGATTGAATCATATTTAATCTTTCGTAATTATGACTGGGTATAGCAAAAATCCGAATATGACTCGGCTTAGTTTTTCACTTATAGCTGGAAAACGCTGAGAGATATCAAAAATATTTACTGACAAACTATGTTTGCCTTTTAATGTTGAATATTTTTAATTTCTTTGAAAATTTTGATATCTTTCGCCAGTTTCGAGAAAAATTGGATTGAATTTTTCGTAATTATGACTGAGAATAGCAAAAATCTGAATGTGACTCAGCCCAGTTTTTCACCTATAATTCGAAAACGGCGAAAGATATCAAAAATGTTTACCAACAAAATATGTTTGTCTTTTAGTGGTGAACATTTTTAATCTCTTTGAAAGTTTTGATATCTTTCGTCAGTTTTGAGAAAAACTGGATTGAATCAGATTTAATCTTTCGTAATTATAACTGGGTATAGCAAAAATCCGAATATGACTCGGCTTAGTTTTTCACTTATAGCTGGAAAACGCTGATAGATATCAAAAATATTTACTGACAAACTATGTTCGTCTTTTAATGTTGAATATTTTTAATTTCTTTGAAAATTTTGATATCTTTTGCCGATTTCGAGAAAAATTGGATTGAAACATATTCAATGTTTCGTGATTATGATAGTGAAAGTCCGAATATGACTCCATCCAGTCATTTTCTTAGAAATCCTAAGATTTCTTAGGATCTGTTTATTTTTTCCGAATTTTTCATTTTCTAGGATTTTCTCGGATTTCCTATTTCCTAAGATTTCTCCGATTCATTAAGATTTCGTTGAATTTCCCAAGATTTCTTTGGATTTACTAAGACTTTTTGAATTTCTTACCTACTTAAGATTTTCTAAAATTTCTTGAGATTTCCTAAGCATTTCTTCAGGATTTTCTATATTTCCTCGGATATCTTATTTCTTAAGATTTCGTTGGATTTCCTAAAATTTCGTTGAATTTTTTCAAATTTCCTTACACTGCACTTGTACACTAGATTTTCTCAGTGATTCTCTCTTCAGTTGATTATGAGCTCGAGAATTACGCAATTCAATTTTTACTCAAAAAGTCCAGTAGCGTACCGTTACAGGAACTAAATAGGGCAACGTCTCTTTTCATAATATAATGAATTTCTTAATCGGTCATTATGCATAAATGAATCTTTAACTCCGAACTCGGTTCGAATCGCAAATATTTCTTAATTTTTTGTTTTTTTATGAGAGAGGTAGGACTCTCTTTTTGCAGTTTCTGGTGTCTGGAAAGAGCATCGATGTATTTTGGAATGACGGGGTAATTGTTCAGTTTGCCCGACGATTAAATGTTTTATTTTTACAGATTTTCCGAGAGCATATCAGCCGCATCTAATTGAAAGTGATGGAAACATTAAAGGTTACTTCGAGCCGCCTGTAACATCTGAAAAACCTTTTAGTTTGGTTTTTCCTCCGCCTAATATAACTGGAACGTTACATTTGGGACACGCTTTAACCGCAACCGTACAGGACGCCCTCGTGAAATGGTAAAAGTCTAGCTTAGCTTTATCAGTTATTTCTTGATTAATAATAAATCATATGCGGTTAGGAATCGAATGAAAGGTATCGAGACAATGTGGGTTCCTGGGATGGATCATGCGGGCATTGCCACCCAGGTTGTGGTGGAAAAGCGGTTATGGAAAGAGAGGAAACTGACGCGTCACGACATCGGAAGAGAGCTTTTCGAAAAGGAAGTTTGGAAATGGAAGGACGAAAAAACGCCGATTATAGGTGAGTTAATCTCTGATGCTGCTGCTTCTAGATAGATCACAGTTCTCAAATTAATTAATTTATGTAGTATTTTTGCAGGATTTGTAATGATACTACTAATTATAATTTACATCTTGTTAACTTGCTAATCCATATTTGCATATGGAGTCGAGCGAATTAACCTAACTACATGTTATCGTTTACGAGGGGTTAAGGTTTTACGTGTGCGTTATCTACTTCCATGGGAAACGTGCACGCGATTATAATTTACAACTAAGTTTTGTTCATTTATTTTTTTTTGTTTCTCGTCGTATGTACAGGACTCATCTAGGAGCACCTTGCCCTTTGAAAGTTTGATATTTAATACCAAAGCGTTTGAAATTCTTGGTATATCACGTTTCTGTTATATCATACATTGAACCGAAAGTATGTCGAAAATTTGTAATTACAAATTTGTACTTTGTGTAGACGGCATCTTACGCTTGAACATTTTCCCGTCAACCCACACGAATTATTTCATTTGGAAAAAGCAAATGGACTATTTTTTCTCAAAAATATTAAGTATTTTTTAAAACTAATAAATAAATATATATTTAAATTAAAATTTTGCCAAGAAAAAAAGTTTAACGGAAGTGTAAAAAATAGTATATACAAAAAAATATTGTCATCTGTATATCTCGGGTTCCATGCGAAAAAATAAAAAAAATTAATAAGCATTTTGTCTTGGAAATTTTATTCTCTACATTTTTGTTCCTATACATTTTTCTATTTTGTCGCACCGTTTCCGAGATATACTAGATGACAATATTTTTTGCATTTTATAGTCTTGTTTAAGTCGCTGTCGGTCAAAAACGGTGCGATAAAATAAAAAAATGCATATGAACAAAATTGAAGGCAATGAAATTTGCAACAAAAAATCTCTAAAAGGTTTTGCTGTAAAATCGATTTTTATATGAAAAAAGCGGCTTCAAAATGAACAATGCAACCTCCATAGCTGCATGCAATGGGGTTGCATAACTGACTGTTAGTCTAAAGTCTAAAACAGAGAACGCACACGTAGATATCCTGCAGTTTTCTCCATCTAGATTTAATTGGAAACTGATTTAACCGATAGTTAAAATGTTTTGCATGTAGCTTCGTCTGAGTAGTTAGTTTTAGGGGAGCGGGAGATTTTAAAATTAAAACTAAATTTTTTGTTATGCTGTGCATATCTAATGCAGATGTTCATATGTATATGTAAATTTTAAAGCTAGCAATTATTGCATTTGATGCAGTAAACTATTGTGTAAAAGTTTCTCTATTACTGTCGAGTTGATGTCTGTTTTACTGTTCAAATTGTTGAAGAGCCCCTTCTGTGAGCACTCGGCTTTTGGCTCGCGTTCAATTTACATTTATACTTCATATGCTACCGACATACGCAGCTCGATACAAAGTTAACAATCTTGAATTGTTTCACAAGCATCAACTTGGCAATAGCAATAATATTTAAAAAAATCGAATTGCCTAGTAAACGGTTTAAGAAGTAAGAAAACTTTTTGTGAAATTTTATCAGGTCAACAACTTCGACGTCTCGGAGTATCCCTTAACTGGCCTATGGAAGTGTTCACGATGGATCCATCTCAATCTCGAGCCGTCACGGAGGCGTTTATTAAGTTATACGATTGTGGCTTGATATATCGCTCAGATTATCTCGTGAATTGGTCCTGTGCTCTGCAGTCGGCCATTTCAGACATAGAAGTCGAGCACTTAGAAGTTTCCGGACCGACTCGTCTTCCGGTTCCTGGCTACGAAGAGCCGGTTGAATTTGGTTTACTCACCAAATTTGCATACAAACTCCTGGATTCCGGTAAAGTTACATTTTTTGTTTGATTCCAAAGCCGATTTGCTCTTACAATTCCCCCGCTGCAAGATCGAGAAAATTTTAAAATATAAAATGGAAAGTCTAAACAGAAATAGCTCGAATCCACTTCTTTGTCGTTTAGATTTATTATCGTCGCAAGTAACATTACTTTAACCCTTGTCAGAGTAGAAATAAATTGTTTCATGTTTATAAATGAAACTGCATTACTTTATTGTCTTATTTTGCTAAATATCGACCGACTTTTTTTATTACACAACCATTGAGAATGTGTAACGCGCCCTTTTATTGTTTTTTCAAAACGAGTTTCTCCAGAGATTATTTATCATTTTATTTTAATATCAAAAATGCTACCAGGAAAGACGCGTCCATCGCTTGCAGGCCCAGGAAAGGTTCCGTTTGAAACGCGAAATTAAAAATTAAATTATAATTAATCATTGCAATATATACAATTTGAAGTTATCAATATTGACAGTCATAATCACGAAAGATTGAATAGATTCAAACCAGTTTTTCTCGAAACTGGCGAAAGATATCAAAATTTTCGAAGAGATTAAAAATGTTCAGCATTAAAAGACGAACATAATTTGTCAATAAATATTTTTGATATCTTTCGCCGTTTTCGAGTTATAAGCGAAAAACTGGACCGAGTCATATAATACGGACTTTCACTATTATAATCACAAAAAATTGAATATGATTCATTCCAGTTTTTCTCGAAACCCACGAAAGATATCAAAAATTTCAAAGATATAACAAATGTTTAGTAGGAAAAGACGAACAGATTTTATTAGTAAACATTTTTGATATCTTTCGCTGTTTTCGAGTTACAAGTAAAAAACTGGGACGAATCATATTAGGATTTTTACTATCACAATCATGAACGATTGAATATGATTCAACCTAGTTTTTCTCGAAATTGGCATAAGATATCAAAATTTTTGAAGAAATTAAAAATGTTAAGCATTAAAAGATGAACATAATTTGTCAATAAACATTTTTGATATCTTTCGCCGTTTTCTAGTTATAAGTGAAAAATTGGACCGAGTCATATTCGGCCTTTACTATCATAATCACGAAATATTGAATATGATTTAATCCAGTTTTTCTCGAAACTGGTGAAAAATATCAAAAATTTCAAAGAGATAAAAAATGTTCAGCATTAAAAGGTGAACATATTTTATCGATAAATATTTTTGATAGCTTTTGTCGTTTTCGAGTTATAAGTGAAAAACTGGGCCGAGTCATATTCGGCTTTTACTATCATAATCACAATAAATTGAATATGATTTAATTCAGTTTTTCTCGAAACTAGCGAAAAATATCAAAAATTTTAAACAGATAAAAAATGTTCAGCATTAAAAAACGAACATATTTTATTAATAAATTTTTTTTCAATCTTTTGCCGTTTTCGAGTTACAAGTGAAAAACTGGGCCGAGTCATATTCGGCTTTTACTATCATAATCACGAAATATTTAATATGATTTAATCTAGTTTTTCTCGAAACTAGCGAAAGATATCAAAATTTTCCAAGAGATAAAAAATGTTCAGGATTAAAAGATGAACAGATTTTATTCTTAGACATTTTTGATATCTTCCGCCGTTTTTGAGATATTAGTGAAAAACTGACCAAATCCCATTCGAGCTTTTACTTACCCTGTTGTTATTTTGTAAACATTATGGAAACGGCTTCTCCAAACTCTAGAAACCTTACATCTTTTTCAAGTAAAATTTAACAAGGAATTCAAAAATGTAAAAATATACAGGATGTTGTATTTAAAATAAAGTGGAAACAAATAATTTATGTAAATATACCAAAAAATTTGGATATATTTTTTTATGAGCTGGCTCAACGCAAGCTGGCAAGTTAATTAGGCTACCCGAACCATGTTAACTAAGGAGAGAAATCCTTTACAATAAGCTAAAATTTGCAAGATATCCTTATATTAAAAGTTTGATGAGAGAAGGAGTTTAATATCGATTTGGTAAAAATAGAGCTTCAGAAAGTTTTCTTGTACGGTTCTTAGTATCGAAGAGAAGTGAAAGCGTAATCCCGAAAGATTAAAGACTTATTGGATGTTTGCTTGGCACACAATTGACTATAGAAACGTACATGCAAAATGTTCAAATTTATCGAAATTTAAAAAATATTTTATAAGCCGAAGAACCAATCTTTAAGATTAAGTTTGAAGGATCAATTTAGTGACGAGTCGATCTTTCTTGTATGCGGGGCGAATTTAATTAAAAAGCCAAAATCTTAAGCGAAATCTTTTTTTTTGTTGAAAGACGAAGAGATTGTGGTTGCAACCACCCGATTGGAGACGATGCTGGGTGACGTCGCGGTTGCAGTTAATCCAAAGGACGAACGTTATTCTGCGTTCATTGGGCGTCACGTTTGGCATCCATTTAGAAAGGAATCGATTCCGATCATCTGTGACGACTTCGTGGACCCTACATTCGGAACCGGTAAGTTAGATTCGAAAAATCGCTTTAGCTAAAGCAAATCCACGGTAATTAATGTATCGTGCAGGAAAATTGTACCTCAAGGAGTCATCTCTTGATCGATCACGAGAAAGCTTCTATTTTTGATTTCGCCTTAACTTTTACACTCCCGAGGACACGCCAGCGTCGGCATGATAAATTATTCGAAACCCAATTTTTTATATCAGTCCACCCTGTAAAATAATTCGTCTGAACGCATAAATTAACTTTTCGGCGGATTATCCCGCCTTTTTTAAGGATTTCTCTTTAAACCATTATTTCCCTCATCATTAAGATTAAATTTTCGAGTGTTAGTTAAATATGACAAAGAATAATTAACTTCCTTGATTTAAACGATAAAATTGTGTAGTACAAAAAAGTTCAATTTAAATTTAATTTTGTTCCGCGTCCAGGTTCAAAATCGAATTTTTAAAATGGTTTTCTATTATTGTGTTGTATTTGTGGGAAAGTCGATTTTAAATTAAAGACTAAAGCTCGGGAACAAAGGAGTACCTGTCGTCGACAAATAGAAGAAAGAAAAGAAGTGGAATTCACTGGTGATGAATAATAAATATGGGGCAGCATTGTCCCAGTTGAACGAAAACGTTCCATTTACTTCAATCGCTTTTATATCTTCAAAAGATTACACTTTTTTTTAATTCCTTCCTCGTATATTGGTCATAAATTATGGTTATAAACTTGAGAAACATTTTTTTAGGTGCTGTTAAGGTAACGCCGGCTCACGATTACATCGACTTCGAAGTTGGAAAACGTCACTCACTCGGTCTTGTACAAATAATCGATGAAAAAGGAAATCTAAATTGTGCTGCGGGAAATTTTGCCGGACTCGGAAGATTTCAAGCTAGAAATATTATATCGAACGAGCTAGACAGATTAAACTTATTGAGGGGACGACAGGGTCATCAAATGATTGTGCCAATTTGCAGTCGTTCCAAGGACGTTATCGAATTTCTAGTTAAGCCCCAATGGTTCGTCAAGTGTCAAGATATGGCTCAGAGAGCATTACAAGATGTCAAAGACGGAAAATTGACTATAGAACCTTTGCACTTTGAGAAAACTTGGTTTAATTGGCTTGAAAATATACGGTAATACCTTTTTGATTGCATTTAAATTGCTTTTTTATTCGCTTTTCACTATAGTCAGCACTTTAGCTAAGTTACAGGGTGGTCCGATAGCAATGCACATTAAAGAAAATTTTACCGCCCCACGTTGGGTGGCGACGCTCGCGAATGGATTAACGAGATTCCCAACGAAATAGTTTAGTGGTAAATAAAAAATTATTGAATTATTTAATTCGGCTGCGGTGCGTTTTTATCTGGACTACACTGCATTATATACATTTCATAATAATAAATTTTCCGATTGGCATTTTTCGCACGTTTTCGAAACGTTAAAGGTTTAATTGCCTGTCTATAGAGATTGGTGCGTGTCGAGGCAGCTTTGGTGGGGTCATCGAATTCCAGCCTATTTGTGTAGCGTTAGGGACGATAGCGATCGTAAATGTTGGATTGCTGCGGAAAATCAGGAAGTGGCTCGCAGTAAAGCTGCAAAACAGCTTTCTACAACCTGGAATAATGTAATAGTCAAACAGGATGAAGATGTCCTAGATACGTGGTTTTCATCAGCCCTTTTTCCGTTCTCCGTTTTCGGTTGGCCGCAACAGGTTAGTAATAAATTTCAGCAATTGGATTTTTACATTTAAATGGACGCAATTCTCGTTTCGCTTTGTATTGCATTATTTACACATCCCAAAGTCAATATTAAATTTAGATTATCTTTGAATTTATTTTCATAATAGCAATTTTCCTTCTTTGTCGTCAGACCAAAGAATTGCGAGATTATTATCCTCTCACGATGATGGAGACCGGTCACGATATCTTATTCTTTTGGGTCGCCAGAATGGTTATGCTAGGAACCACATTAACCGATAAGTTACCGTTTTCAAAAATTATGTTGCACGGTGTGTTGTGCGACGCGCACGGAAGGAAAATGTCCAAAAGCGTCGGCAATGTAATCACACCTGAAAGTGTAATTTTGGGAAGCAGCCTGGAGGTTAGTACAAAAATTAACGAACATTTAGACGTCTATCCTTTATCTCTCCTTTCAGGATTTACAGTCCGCATCGAAAGCCAGTCATGAATCTGGGTTACTATCATCCACAGAATTATCGCGAGCAGTTGCTGGACAAAGGAAAATGTTTCCTTCCGGAATCCCGGCATGCGGTGCAGATGCATTGAGATTTACGTTATGCTCACACAATTTAAAAAGTAAGTAAGTGCATCCGCCTTCTTCTCATTAGGAAGTGACGACTGATGTCACAATATTGTTCTAAACAAGTCTACTTACAGTAATTGAAGTTAAACTTAACTTTATTTTAAAAAAGTCTAGATTAAATTCAAAGTTTCTGCATTTCAGTTTACATTTGTAAGGATTATTTAATAAAATCATGAATAATCTCGAGTATCTCACGAATAAGGAAGTTTAAACCATATTTCTTGAATATAACTCTTTCTGCAATCGAATAGACCATAATTTTACATTTTCCAAAAGATACAACGAACTGCGAAGTGAAACGTGTACTTACCGATAAAGTCGCAGACTCCGTACGAATTATCTTGCTTGAATTTAATTTAATGCTGATATCAGCAACCTGTTATTCCGTTTATGTTTTGGTTTGTTTTTAGATCGCATTTACTCGGGAACTAACGATCGGATTGAAAAAATTCAAACAAAGTGAATTTTTCGGATCAGATACGGTTTTCCATTTAAAATTTGCGGAATTAACCCTCATTGCGCTCTCGGGGGGCTGGCCGCAATTTTTTTCTTTCTTGGATTTTATTAATTATCTGCTAGAAAATGACGAAGTTGACTCTGGACACAAAGTTGACGGCGACAAAATTGACGATTTTAGCATCTAGAATTAAAAACGCAAAGAATTCAATTTTCGCTGTAAAATCACACGGTTAAACAGAATTTGTATTCAAAATGCAAAGCAGTATCGCACTACAGTATCGCACGACTACCCAGATGGGTTTTAAATAAAATTATGATTTATCTACATC
The DNA here is from genome assembly GCA_958510845.1 of Cantharis nigra. Lineage (NCBI taxonomy): Eukaryota > Metazoa > Arthropoda > Insecta > Coleoptera > Cantharidae > Cantharis > Cantharis nigra. Next base: position 1,299,281 of record OY294029.1, read on the forward strand.
GTAAAATTGTGTCAAAAACCATCGTCACGTAGGCGACTCTAAATTAATTTAGACGAACTTAACGGCGGTCGGCAAAACTGACAAATTTTGAATAAACTTGACTTGAAAAACTAAGATATAGATTTCCGCTATAAAATCGAGAAAGAAACGGCTACGCAGGTGGTTTTTCGCGATGAAAAGTGATGAATTTGATTAGATTTGAATTACAAAAATTTTGAATTAAAAACGACAGAAACAAGAATTATGCTTAACGAATTTCTCAACCGGCCATTATACATAATAGCCTTCTTAACCGGCCATTGTGCATAAGAAAAGAAATGTTTTAACAAGCTATTATGATTAATTCAAACTACATTACATGAAGTTATCCTAAAATAACTACCTAGTACTGAAAAAATATTTCGAATTTTTATTCAGTTTTTTATATAATTCAATGCATAACTCGGATGCCGTTGATTTTAGACAATAAAAGGTTATAATTTAGTTTGCAGATAATTTCACGCCCTTTAAAAAAGTACTTCAGCATTTACACTGAGAAATCAATAGTTTCGATGCTGTGGCCGTTCGAAGATAAGCAAATCGAAATAAAAGGCAATTAAATATTTACCTTTGTGGCAAAAGCCAATAAATCAGACCACGCCCCTTAAAACTAAAGCAAAACAGTTTGCGGTGTTCTTTTGTCTAGCTGTGTTCGGCTGGACTGCCCCCACACATAAATCGTGTGTGTGCGCCCTTTGTTTTAAAACTTAAAGTGTATTTAATTTTTTCAGTCTTTCAGGATTTTCCGAATTTATTTAAAATAAGATGGCTATATAAATTTTTCTTTTTCCGGAACAGATCATTTTATAAACTTTGACATTGAAGAATGCAATACAAATAAACTTTTTTGTAATAAAATATGGCAAGCTACGAAATTCGCTAAGAAACACGTCGATAACGTAGCAGAAATTGAAAAAATAATGAAAAACACACATGAAGTTAAATTTTCGAAGATGGATAGGTGGATATTAAGCAGGCTATCAAACATGGTGCAGAATGTAAATGAAGGTCTGGAGAAATGCGAAATTCATGTAGCCACGTTTGCGCTTAAGAATTTCCTTTATTACGACTTTTGTGATGTATATTTGGTAAGTCCTGTAAGATTTTCTTTTTCTTCTTGTATTTACCTACAAATCATTTTCTGCATTTTTAAATTATTATTATTACACCGTCGCGACGGCGGCGACGACGGTTTGAAGTATCGCGTTTCTTAATTTGTTGGGTTTAAATTACGCCGAGAGCTGTTGGTTTTCCTTTTTAATAAGGAAAAGGAAACATCGACAAAAAGTTCAATCAATGTAATTGCACTTCGACGCTCGGAATTTTTATCCCGGATTAAAAATAGCTATCGAACCGTCGCGTCCATGTCTTGCGAGTTACCTTGTATAATTTTTAATTTTAGTAATTTTGTTTTCAATTTAGGAAAGTACCAAGAGAGGATTACGATGCGTCGAAAGTGAAAGTGCCGCCGGGCATCGCTCAACTCTTTTACTTTCGTTAGACGTCGGTTTGCGCGCTCTTGCACCTTTTATGCCTTACTTGGCTCAATATCTACATCAGCGGTTACCCTTTCATCTCAATTTTATACGGAAACTTGATTTTCCACAGGTCAGTAATTTCCTATGCGTAGGTAGACCTACAATTTTATCAAGATTACGAGATGACTACCAATGTTTGTTTTTATTTTAGAATTTAAATTGGAAAAATCCTGAATTGGATTCGCAAGTGCGCGAGCTATTGGATGTCGTCGTTGCCGTACGAAGACTTAAGAAAATTTTTAATATCACTGCCAAACACAAACCCAGAGGTAAATATGCTTCCCTTTTGTAAATCCACATTAATTTTTTTATTTAGTTGCCGTCGTAACTACGCTATCGCTAGATGACGAATTCGTCGCCGCGATTGCGGATTTATCGGGATGTTACGAGGTTTTCGTTTCCTCGGAAGCACCCGTCAGCAGGGAGGAAACTGTTTGCGACACCATCGGATCGCACACGACCGTTTATTTGACCGTACCACTCGACGCCAAGCAGTCCTTAAACTTAGATCCGCAGAAAATAGAAAAGAAAAGGACGAAAATCAACAAAAATTTGGAAAAAATGCGAAAAACGATGGCAAAGGCCGGCTATCAGGCGAACGTTTCGTCCACCGAACGACAAACTCACGCCAAGAAGGTTTGCGATTTTTTCGCCCAGAGAAAAGCGAACTGATTGTTTTGTTTTCAGATTTTAACGTTAGAGGAAGAATTGGCCAGACTTAGCTTAGTGGAAAACTCTTTTAAAATGTAACATAATTTTCCGAAATATTAAATTTTTTAATTTATTCAATGAGGTTTTGTTGCTTCTGCTCGTAAAAATTCGTTGGGAGATGATCATTTTCTCCTTAATACTAATATATTGCAGTGCTGTTTTTTTATAAATCGAGTTTGGGGTTAAAATTCTTAGGTGGAAAAACCCGGATTTAAATGATATTTCTGCGGTAATGGTCAAGTTTGGGGTCATAAGTCAATCGAGGATTCTTCTCAGCCGCAGGGTAACTTTTTCTTTAAACAATTTAATTCTTTAATTATTTTTTAAGGGCATAAAATGCATACTTGACCATCGACGATGACAATTAAATAAAATTTGGTTTTTGTCGTTTTGGTTTTAAAAATAGATGAAGCTGATTGATTGATCAAAACGTGCAGCTATCTGCATTCGCATTATTCTGTTTTAATTGGAGAAAATTAGACTTACTGTTTTAATTAGATTGAAAGTGATTACATCACGAAAGACATAAATAATTTTATTTTCTTCGACATCTTCTAGCGATAAAAAATTATTACAACTGTAAATTTATATTACTTACATAAGGAAGTTGCGATAAAATTTGAATATTTTAATAATATAATTTTAAACGAAATGTGATGTGAGAGTTAGTGCGAATATTGAGTTTTGGTTGTATAAAATAGACACCACGATATCCGACTAAATTGTCTTTTAGCCTCTATATTTTCAAAAAAAGCGATATTGAGTTGAGTCGCCAGGGGTGCTAAACTACAAATCGATTTGTTGCGGAAATTGAAAGGTTTAAATTTTATTACAAGCTTTTTATCACACTGAAAGTGCTCCCGAGAAAGCTTGTAACACTCCAGGACGATCCTAAGATTTAACCCAAAATGAATACAAAGAAAAATATATTTTCCCTATATCGCCACTTTTAGTGTTTGGATTTAAATTGGATAGTAAGGTCTTCGATTGCCGATGTATTATTTGTCACTTATACTCCAGATCGTTTTATGTCGAAACTTGTTTGTTGCATTTATTTTTTAAACAGTCATAGCTCCGAAACTATTGATTTTTCAGTATAAACTCTTGGGACCTTTTTTAAAGAGCGCGTAGTCCTCTACAAACAAGCTTCTAACCATTTATTGTCTAAAATCAACGGTTTTCGAGATATGTATTACGTTAAGTAAAACAATGTGGAAGTCTTCGCTGCGCTGCGACTTAATAACAGTTTAAATTCAACGCTTGAAGTGCTTTCTGAACCAGAATAAAATTATCCGGAATATTATTTGATTTTGATGTTAAAAACATCAGCAAGTGACTGGATTCAGCTTTTCATCATCAAGCAGGCCGAGAGGAACTGCTGTCGTCAATTAAAACAAACTTCTTTGACAGCTTTCGCGTCTTTCAAACTATCTCTTTGACGTTAATGTCATCAAAACTGAAAATGTTTAAAGAGTATTTTCAGCAAGTGTCGGGAAAGTGCGAACGAACTTTGGGAAATTATTATTTTGTTATCTTTGGCTCGAGCGGAAATGTCCTGTTCGACTTCAAATTTAACAACGACCAGTTATTGGAAGAAACCGACGAAGATGTCCACAATAAAAAATTGTTTGCCTTCTGTGCGTTGGACTTGGTGGACATATTGAAATGGAAATCTCAAAATTCGTATTTAAGTTGCATCGACAAGCAAAATCAATGGCACGTTTCCGCTTTTATTACGGCAGGATTGACGCGTTTTGTGATTTTACATGACATTAAAAATGAGGATCCCATTCGATACTTTTTTTATGACATGTATTACATGTACATCCGATATTCGATGAATCCGTTATATCAAGAAAATACTCCCATTAAATCCAAAGCTTTTAACGACAAAACCGAAGTCTACGTTAAGAAACATCTAACTGGGATTTACTGACGATTCATTAAACTGTTGTAGTAATAATTTACATAGAACTTCTATAATAAATGTTTTAATAATTATAAAAAATAAAAAGTCGCCAGCTAGGAGATTCAAATCTGAAATTCTGCATATGGGTCAATCCCATATATTTTTGGGATTTTGCTCAAACTTATTATAAAAAACATTTCCTGAAAATTTCAGCCCATAATATGCAGCCATTTTGAAGTTATGATTTTTTGAATTTTTTAACATTTAAAAAAAAAATTTTTTATTAATTTTTTTGAAGTAGAAAATTTTTTTAGAAAAATTGGAAAAAGAAAGTTTTTTATAGGAAAAACTCTCAGCTTTTCAATGAAAATATACATTTTTTGTCATTCGTAACGGAAGAGCCTTTAAAATTAAATTAAAGTGGAAAAAACGATTTTTCTCACTGTGCCGCGCGTGTTAATTCAAATTTGATATTTTTTTCTGAAAGCTGAGAGCTTTTCCCACAAAATATGTAATTTTCACGATGCGCATATTTTTTGTTTAAATACAATTAATTATTGTTTAAATGCTTGTCATTGATTTGACGATTAAATTATAGAAAGTTTACATTTTATTTAATTGTAGATATTTAAATAAAAATATGCACATCGTGAAAATTACATATTTTGTGGGAAAAACTCTCAGCTTTCAGAAAAAAATATCAAATTTGAAGTAAAACGCGCCGCACAGTGAGAAAAATCGTTTTTCCCACTTTGATTGAATTTTAAACGGTCTTCTGTTGCGTATGACAAAAAATGAATATTTTCATTGAAAATCTGAGAATATTTCCTGGAAAAAACTGTCTTTTTTCAATTTTTCTAAAAAGATTTTCTGCGTTAAAAAAATTAACAAAAAAATTTCAAAAAAAAATTCAAAAATTCAAAAAATGATAACTTCAAAATGGCTGCATATTAAAGGCTGACATTTCCAGGAAATGTTTTTGATAATATGGAGAATATATTCACAAAGTTTGAACAAAATCGGCGGGGGTTTCCCCGTAAAAGTGATGTTTAGATCTATGTGGTGGAGACTCTTAGTAATTTTGCATATTTAATTTTAAAGTAATTTCTGATTTATTAATTTTTTATTTGTTCTATTTACTGTAGAACAATAGCTTGCATAACAGGTCAATTGATATTGTGTCATCACTAATTGTACTATAATTTTGAGAACAAAATAAATTGGTCTCATTACCGTGCATCAGTAGTCGTCAACGCAGGGGCACCGAAAATGCAAATAAAAAGTTTTGGATTTTAATTTTCTTCCTCGTCGTCAAATAAACGTCGAGTCATGGTAATTAAAATTTTAATACAAAATTTACTTTTTGAAATTTTAGATTATCGCGCAAGAAACTTTATTTATTTTCTTAAGTTTACTTCTGTTTGCTTATCTAAGCTTTGGATAATTTAGATTATCCGAAAGCATAAAATTCTCACGCCACTAAAATTTTGTTTATAACAATCAAGTTCGCAAAAAATTGAATTTTTTCAAAAATTATTAATAGGTTTTTGTTTATCTTAGAAAGGAATCAATCGAAGTGCCATATTCAATATCTCTTCAGCAAGGTCTGATGCAGTTATACAATGAACATTGACATCATCGATTGGTTAACGCAAATTTTTTAAAATTTACATACACGATTATGTCTGGTATATTAAAAATCGATAAACAAACGTGTTCTTGAAACCAATTGACGAATTGATCGTGAATTCGTGACATGTAGGTGGATGATATTGGCAATGTCGATTGTTTCTTTTCGCTATTAGCTCCGCGTTAATTAAATTACCAGCAAACATCTGTCATTTAACATTTTCTTATTTCTGTCATGTGTTGTGTTTTTCATATTTTGTTCAATGCCGCCGGTTATTTTTAACTATGCATAAAATAATAAAGACAGAATTTTAATAGTAACAATTTGTTAATCAAATTTCTTGTGGTTTCCATAAATTAACATAGAATAAACAAAATTTTCCAAATGGTCCAATCACCATAATTAGAAAATTTTCTAACTTGGACGTATTCCAAGTTTACACTGAGAGCAAATTGTCCTGTTGTCTGCTGTTCAAGTCTTCGTAAAAAAAACTAAGAAAGAATTTCTAATATAATATTGAGTAAACGATGCCGATAGAACGACAGCATTTTAAATTGCAAGCATTCAAACGACGAAATTCTAAAATTTTTTTGAATTTCAAACAGTTTAATAATAAATATATTATAAAACATTCGATAGTTAGCTAGCTAGCGTGGTCACAGCGCCGAGAGCCGTACCCCAAAAGCATTAGTAACTATATTTTCAAGATTTAAATAGAAAAACAACTTAAAAAGAAATTAAAAGTAATATTACCGGTAAACTATTAAAATTATTCAAAAAAATTCTGAATAAAAATTATGTAAAATTTAATGCTCTATAAGTATAGTGTTGCATTTTAGTGGCAGGGTGCGCCGGTTTCGCATAAACTTGAAAAATATGTAAATTAATTAAAAAAAATTTTTTTCTTCAATTTTCCTAATTAAAATTATGAAAAATTTCATGCTCGACGATTTTACTTTAATATAATTTATTCGTCGGATGGACTGTTTTTACACAAAAACACTGCTAAATTAAGAATTATACTTTTTCTACCTTTAAAATAATATAATAACCTTCTTCAAGGCTGAAGCAAATTCACGAAAAATTAGTCAGAAAATTATTTTTAATTTTTTTTTCATCATCGGACGTCAATATTTAAACCTTTTTGTGTAATCACACCGGAAATTTATTACCAAAAATAATTAATATGTGGAAATGTTATACGTAACCGCTCAAAAATTGAAGATATTTAATTTTCAAACTGAAATGACCGGTTAAAAGGTATAAGTTTGAATTAATTGAACAATGGGACAAATGAACAAAAAGTAAAAGTACTTATCATAATTACAATATCTAATTATTGTTGATATAACGAGAAGATCAAGGTTGAAAAATTTCAATATTTTGACCTCGAAAATCAGGTAACAAGCTCTTAATTAAATGTCAATGACGTTTGAAAATTTGTCTTGATATTTTTCGAGTGCACCTCGTAATCGGAAATTATTCGTCACCTTAGATTACCAATTCCGCCAGAATTACCATAAAAGATTAAGTTTATAGTAAAAATTAATTATTTATTTTTTTTCTACTTCCGATTGATGTTTCTACGCGGTTGATTTCGCACGCACGAGATCGGATACCGATTGCTCATCCAATCAAAGAGTTATTTTAACAATAAAGAATGTCGTTTCTCAAGATCGCTTAGTATTTCTACTTTTTTCTTCGCCTAAGAAGGCGGGCCCGCTTCATCACTCAGTGATATGAATTGGTAAATATTTAGTTTCGGTCCTGATGTGTAGATAGTATGTGCTACGATGGTGCCGCTATTAGGATTTATAATTTTAGTTATATCTGGTGTGGTAAACTCCCAAGTAAGTCATGATGTGAATTCACAAACCCCTACCAGGGGGAGGACGAGACAAAGAAGCGTGGTGGTACGTTTTTCAAATTTTTTTTTTCCCATTACAATATTTCAATGTAGGATTCAAACACAACTCCGTTTCCTCCAATCACGAGGCATGCTAACGGGGAAATCGAGTATCGTCTCACTCGTTTGGAAATTTTGCTGGTGGAAAAGTTGGAAAATTTACGTTTGGAAGTGCGGGACACTGCCAGACGTTTGCAAACTTTGGAATATCAGTCCTCGGATGTTCATTCCACCGTGCATAAAATCAAAGAAGAAATGGGACGAAGTTCTCCAAGCTGCTCAACTTCGGGCTCGCCGGTGGCTCAGAGTAACGAAAATTTGGAATTCACAGTCGAAAATTTGGGCAAAGGCATACAGATATTGATGGCTGGCACTCGAATTCTGACTTCCGACGTCCGCAGTCTAAAAGAAAACGTTTCGTCTCTTATTAATACTACAAGGTATATTTCACGTTTACTACACGTAAATTTTACGTTGATCTGTTAAAACCGATTACTTTTTCGTATAATTCAAAGATAATTTCTATGCAAATTTCATGTTAATTATTATACTTAAACTATTGATTTACCTAATGCGGGAAACGAACATTGGTTATAAATTAACACTGATTATGTAATTAACAAAAAATATTGTAAAATTATTATGACATAGGTGCGTTGTGATATCGAAACAAACATAATGTGATGAGCTAGACTAACATAATACCAACGGGACTATCGTAAAGTGATTCTAACATTCACTTTCATAATATAAACTTTGTTATTTTATATAATATGTAAATGATGAGTGGCATCTATATCGCATACTTCCAGAATTCGATAAAGGAAGCGAAAAACTGAAAAAAATGGAAATACAACACAATTTGTGTTTTCGTCATTTTTTTTTCAGAAAAATAAAAAAATCTCTTTGTAGCGCAATTTAAAAAACACTTTTGTTTATTAAAATGTGAAAAACATTCTGGTTAACTTACAAAACTGACAGATTAACGGAGTAAAACGAAAAATAAAATACAGCCTTTTGTAAAAGAACTCGGACACTCCTATGTTAGCAATGTAAATTGTACATTTTGAAGCCGATTTTTATCATACAAAACTGAATTTTACAGCCAAACTTTTTGAACATTTTTTGTTGCAAATTTCATTCACTTCATATTTATTTATATACATTTTTCTATTTTGACGCACCGTTTTAGGGTGACAGCGACTTGAAAAATACTGTAAATAAAAAAAAATGCAAAACGTATTGTCATCTGTATCTCAGAAACGGTGCAACAAAACACAAAAATGAAGAAATACAAAATTAAAGGAAATGAAATTTTCAACAAAAAATGTTTAAAATGTTTTGCTGTAAAATCGATTTCTATAAGACAAAAAATGGCTTCAAAATTTACTATTTACATTTCTATTTTAGGAGTGTCCGAGTTCATTAAGAGTAACTGTAAATACATATTATGTACATTCCACTTGGGAATTCCCAATTATTATTTTTTTCTACATTCTTATGGGAAACCACAAGTTTTTCTTACATTTAAATAAATAAACGTTTGAAGTAGGTATAGCACTAATTAGGAATTATTTTTAGAAAAAAATAATAAAATAAAATAAAGCAAAAATTACTTAATACAGCACTAAGGCATGTAACGCACAATATCAGGGTTATATTGGATTCATATCGAAGATTAGTGAAAGTTTTAATCTTTTAATCCATGCAGCAAGCGAGGATCCAGACAAAGTTCCGGGATGGGGTAAATAAGATTGTGGGGAGGGGGAAGATAAATATATTTTGATAAAAATAAGAATTTAGGTTTATTTTTTAAATTTTAACAAAATATAGTGGATTTTGTTGTTTTTATGGGCCATGGTTAGTTACCCCCCCCCCATCCAGGTTATTTAAATTATTTTAAAACATTTTTTTTATGTCATGGGTTTTTAAGCTTCTTCCTAAGTCTTTCTCCGAGGTGTTAGAGATGTACAAAACACCCTTACCATTGGCAAATAGCAACTTCCCAGTTTAGTCCCTAAATAAAAAGTAAACGGTGCACTGGAGGGTATTTCATACCCCCCAGACCCCCCGGAGTAGGCTCAAAGACCTACTCGCCTACTCCCCACTTCAATTTCTCTTAATTTTTTATGTTACATGTTATCTAGTAATTTTGTAATTAATCTTATTGATATTATTATTTTTAACGAAGGTGGGGGGGGGGATGAACGAGTAAAAGGTAAACGATGCAGTTCAAAGTATCTAAATTACATAATACAAAATTTTACGTTACTTATTACAATAATTTAAATCATCTTTTCTGTCCTTCTAATTCCATTTTTGTTATACATTAATTTATCTCACCTTGATGTTACTGTATTCGTGCGTAATTAAAAATTTTTCAAATTTAATTATAACTTCTTTCTCAGCCTTTTGCAATAATAATTATAACATCGTCCTAATTAAAGAACTAATTCTTAATTCTTTAGCCAAAGTTCTTTCTTTGATGCAAAAATTTAATTTTTTAGGCTGGTGGCGTATTCAACATCAAATTTGGTATCCAGGCAAGTTTTCGACCATGGTTTATTGGAACTAAAACAAAGTCAAGCGGCTTCCTCAAGTCGAGGATCTTACAATTCCTGCCCGGTGAATTTCACCTTGCCCAGCCAGTACCCAAAGAATTGCAAGGAAGTTCAACAATCTGGAAAGAGAGTTTCCGGAATCCATACTATACAGCCGGAAGGCGCAGCAAAACCTTTCATGGCGGTTTGCGATTTTGAAACCAGGGGAGGAGATTGGACGGTAATACAGAATAGGTTCGATGGGTCGCAAGATTTTTATCGAAATTGGAACGATTACAAGTACGGATTCGGTAATCTAGAAGGTGAATTTTGGCTGGGTTTAGAGAACATTCATCTCTTAACCGGCTACGAAGTGAACGAATTGCTGATCGAGTTAGGAGATTTTGAAACACGAAACAGGAGTGCATTTTATTCCTCATTCAGCGTTGGACCGGAGATCCAAAGGTATCCTTTAAAGGTTTTAGGGGGATATTCGGGAGATGCTGGCAATTCTTTGCAGTACCACGCCGGAAATAGGTTTACCACCAAAGATATGGATGAAGATAATTGGCTGCAAGGAAACTGCGCCCAAGCTCACGGTAAGATCCCACTTAATTCTTACGACCAGTACTTTTGGTTTTAATTTAAAATGTTAGTTGGCGGCTGGTGGTATAAGAGCTGCGATAGGAGCAATCTGAATGGAAAGTATTTTGATGCCTTCGTTCCTCCTGGGAATATTTATCAAGGAGTGTATTGGAGTGATTTCAAAGGTCCCAAATACAGTTTGCAACGCACTAGGATGCTAGTCCGACCTCGACCGGAAATTAATGCCCTAATGCTGGATGACATTTTCACGCACAGCAACAAAGAAACTCAAACGGTAAGAATTTTTATTTGAGTTTTTAAATTTTTACAAATTTGATTTTCAGATTGGATATTAAGCAAAATTGTTCGAGGATTATGTGTTCACTTACCAGCAAGCAATAGCTTAAGTTTTAATTGTTAGTGTGCTTACTAATTTAATGTAAATTGTGTTTTCAAAAAAGTTATTTATTTTTAATTTTTTTTTAATTGAAACTAACTTAGGTATATTAATTTTTTTAGTAAATAAAAATTTTTTACTACGCAGTACATTCTTCGAACCTCCGAATTTTTCGCACAATATGATTCATTTGCTAACTTGGAAATGATTTAATAAAAAAAAGTTTTAATATAAATATGGAATGGAATGAAAATATGAAAGAAGTTCTACGTAATTCCCACCTACATAAATTAGCGTATTCGTCTTTAGAATCGCAGTTTCTCGCGTTTTTTATATTTATTTTACATAAATTACATAAAATAAAAATCATAGTTTACCATTTTTTCAGTTACAGTTACAAGAACACCTAAACCATCGCATTAATAAAATATTTATTCAAACAAAAGTTGTGTAGAATTTACTGTTCTACGATTTCAATTCTATACAAAATGTTCGTAAAATGCACAGTTTTTGCGTTAATTTGGAAAAATCGAAACATGCAGAAAGCAAACTGATGAGCGCAAAAGTAAAAAATTAAAAATCTGTGTGCATTTCTGTGTATAAATATGAAAATTGCATCTAAAACAATCTGTAATTTATCAATAAGGTTTGCAGTGAAACCTGCAATTTTATAAAAATAAATTTTGAACAAAAGTCGAATAAAGTTTTATGCTCAACTTTTATTTTTATTGAGTTCCATCATAAAATGCACGGTTTTCGAATTAACAAAAAAAATGTTAAAATAAATATTATGCGGAAAGTCAAGATTTCGCCTGTATTTTATAATATTGATATCTAAAGCAGGAATTTCTTTTAAAATAAGTTGTACCAGCAGTGGTGTATTATTTTATGCTCTACAATTTTATTTCTATATATTTGGATCGGAGGATGCATCTTTATTTATACAATTGGAAAAATACTGCCTGAAAATGTCGAAAATTAAATTTTCCCGGTGGGAATGGTATGTCGCAATTAAAGCATGCATCAAATAAAAGTTATATTGCTTTAATTCTATACTATGTAATTTCATTGTAGGATACACTTTTTTAAATTAAAAAAAAAAGAACTAGAGGATGGAAGAATGCTTTAATTTTTTCTATACAAAGTGTTATTTTTAAATCATGTTTAAAAAATATTGAGTAAAATACATTGAATGTGAGCGTCAGGTAAAATTAATAAAACATAAAAGTCAGGTAGTTAGAATTGAAACACTTTATATACGCAGATGACACTGCTATGGCTGCTCAAAGCCATAGAATTAAAATTACATCAATTGGAGTAAATTTTGTATCAAATTTAGTAAAATTTACTTCAAAATTGGTGTGAGGCTGATTTGAACTCCAATTGAAGTAAAAATTACTTCAAGACACCAAAAATTTCTTTCCGTGTAGAACAAACCTTAAGGAGAGATCAGCAACTATAAATATTCTTTTGTTTTTATTTTTTTATCCTTTTCACCATCTCCACACCTGTAGTTCCCGAATTCAACAGGAAACCAAGGAATTGACTGAGGTTTTTACGACCTACTGGAAATTCGACTCGACACAGCCTCCCCTCGAGAACCCCCTTAGCATCCCCTCCAGATAACCAATGGTTTTCGGAGGGAGAGATCTTTCATCCACCCTAATCTCTAAGTATTTGGTCTTCTATACTTAGAATACAATACTTCCCACAGAAAGGAAGCTTTTCAGTAGAATCTAGACCAGGGGTTGGCAAAATGTTTTCATTATGGACCAGAAAACGTAAGAAACTTCATGGGGAATCAGAATTCTAACAAATATTATATATTTTTTTATCTGACAATTTTAATTATTAATTTTCAAGTTATAAATTTACGTAATTAAAGCTCTTCGCGGGCCGTACTTTTCTCATCCCTGATCTAGACGATTTTACCCTCATCCGCCTCTGTCGCCAACTCCAATTCTTTCTTACTGATTCCTATTACTTATGATCAGCAATAACTATGTAGATATGATGATTTTTGTGGCTTTTGATGAATCATGTGAGGCAGAGACGTATATAAGAGGGGGGTTTTGGAGTTCAAACCCACCCCCATGGGTTAAGCAATTTTAAATAATTACTACATTGCCAATCTTCTTTTTAATTCCATAAACCTCCCCCATGACCAATGGCTAACTACGACCCTGATGTGAGGGTAGGTAAGTTACCCCACCTCCTTATATTCGCCATTGTCTTCTTGACATTCTTCTTCAAGGAATAAATATCTCGAAAATTTTAAGTACACTTATTTGGAATTCCCTTGGAAACTTCGGGAATTCCTTGGAACTAGTTTGGAAATCAAAGCAGGATCCAGGCAAAGTTCATAGAGAGGGTAAAGGAGGAGTAGTGAGGATACGAATTTAGGTATATTTTTGAAATTACAAATTTTTTTTGTAGATTTTGTTGGTTTTTGAAGCAGGAGGGGTTAGATGCCTTGAAAATTCGAGACAATTTAGAAAATTCCATTATTTTAGGAAATCGAGGAAAACTTAAGAAAGCCAAGGAATTCTTAGAAAATTGAAAAAACTGAAAAATACAAATTTTTTAGTTCTCGATCGATCTTAAGCGACTTATCTTAAGATTTCATAAGATTTTCCATCACTTTTATGTTTCACGATTTCCCCTTGGTTTTCCGGCAACAACTACCGAGAAATCATTCAAAACTCTGGTGTACTAGTGAAGAGAAATCTGAAGATATTTGAGGAAATTTCGAAAAATCTCGAGGGGTTTTAGAATCTTAGGAAATTTCAAAAAATTCATGGATAGTTTAAGAATTTTAGGGCAATTTTAAGAATTTCAAGATAATCTCGGGAAATTCTAGGACATTTTAGTAAATCCGATGAAATGTAAAAAGTCCTAGGATATTTTAAGAAATTTCGAATATGTTTTTATTTTTAAATTTTTTACAAAATTTTTATTTTAAGTTTTCCATTAGTTTTGTTAAATTAAAGGCGGAAATCTGGGGTACAAGTCTACAGAAAACCGGTAAAAAGTTAAGAAAACCCAGGAAATCCAAGAAATAGAAATATCAAGATAATTTTTGAAACTTCAAGGAAATGTAGAAAATCCTAGGATATCTTCTAGAAAATCTAAAGAAATCTCCAAAGAATCTAGAAAGCTTCAGGATCTTAGGACATCTTGTGAAATGGAAAAGCCCAGAAAATGTAGAAAATTCTAGATATTTTAAGAAATCTAGAAAACTTAAGAAAATTTCAGAAAATTGAAGAAATAAAAAAAGATCATCTATAGAATTCTTAAGATTTTCTAATTTTCTTGTTTTTTCTATTTATTGAGACTTCCTTCAGTCCGTCCTTCAAATTTTCTTTCAGTTGTACACATACTTTAAAAATTTTCAGAATTTAGATATATTTTTTAAGTTATAACAAAATTTAGTTATTTTATTGATATTGATGGGAGGGGGTTACCTTCCTCTTGTTGGAAGTCATTGGAATTCTTTGGAAGTGTTTGGAGTTCCATGGAAATCATTGCAATTCCGAAGCCTGTGTACAAAGTTATTTTTAGATATTTTCCCCTTGTTCTTCGTGCTATGGTTTAGATAACTAACGTAGACCCACAAAGACTCCACGAAAGTCCAGTTCTAACGATGTGACGGAACCTCTTCATGATTCTCTCGAGGACTCTGCCCTTAGTGAGGGAGCGAAAGCATAATATTCAGAGATTGACCTCCATACTATCTTGTACTGTCCATCTGTACATCCAGCTCACAAACTGCTAGTTTCGTCTTCTCTGGGCCTTCCTCCATTGGCTACAGACGATGATGTTAGTTAACTATTTAAGTATACCTACTTTTGGCAGGTATCAGCAAATTAATGAAAATACTTCAATAGGAAGTAATTTGAGCAGGAAGGTTTAGAAAATAACACAAATAATAAGCAGGAATCTTGAATATGATTTAATTAGAGAACTTGTAGCATTTTGTGTGGCTTGCGGTTAAATTTGCACCGCGAAAGTTATAATCCAAACATTTAGCAAAACTTAAACTATCCAGAAATTTGATCCCGTAATATTAAAGTTTGGCCGTTTTCATTTTTAAGTGATCTGTCGTAAAGAAGCGAGCGAACAGAAAATTCGAAAGTAGGAGATTTAAAGTTAGGCAAATACCGCTTGAGCGAGTCGTGTGACAGAATATGCTAGGTTGAAGAAACAAAGCCGCTAGTTGAATTATTAATTTGAAAATTTAATTTGAAAGTTTGTTAATATTTGATACAAGTCATTTAATAGCTTTAGTGTGTACGGAGATAAGTACACTCTCCACGTCTTGTTCCAATTCCGATACGCTTCATTATGAGGCAAACGCTGGTAATTTATTAGAGCTTCTGTACAAGCAGGAGATAAACGATCCTATCAATTTAGCGAGTCAACATAAAGGACACTGAGCCGCTAATTCATTAAGGGTGCACATTTTTAAAACAACGTCGTAATTAATAATCAATTTCGGTCCCTCATCGACTCCGACGAATTTTAACTCGGCCTCCGCCTTTGTTCTCGGAAGATTTAAAATTGGATTGCACTTTGAAAAAAAAGTTAACAAGTGGCTACTTGAGCTTCCTTGAAAATCTCGAACTTGGCAATTCTCGTTTGTGGCATATTTATAGTTTGAAGCTGTACGTGCTGCAAATAAAGTAATCAGCCTTGTATCAAGTTGATCAAGAAAGCTTTTAGGAAAACCAAGAAAAAGAAAACTCGAGCGGGGTTTTATTCGACTTTTTATTGGTCTTTCTAAAGCCAAAACATTTAATGATACTTAAATGCAACGGTCTTAGAGATCGATGCAATAACAACTTTAATTGCACGTTCGAGACGTTCGTCCGTTGAATTTGAAAGCATTAACGAAGTTCCCTTAACGTTTATGTCGATGTGCGTGCCGCTTTACGATTAGCCAAATCGAACACACCAAAGTTAATCAATCACAATACACAAGCTTGCGTTAAAAATCTCCACTGTCAAGATCGAAAAATTACTACTCAATCATTCGAATCCAATTTTTCTCTAATACTCCTACATGTATTTGTTTTTCTCGCGCAATAATACACATCATAAATTATTTAGAGCAATTATAGAAGTTGCAAAGAATCCAAAAATCCAGGTATAATTTGATCAACTAAATATAGATGTAACTAAGGTATTATAGTGGAGCAACACTGACTCCAAATACGAATACAGAAAAGCAGAAACAACTAATGAAAGTTAATAGCAGCTCCAGCTAAGTTACATAAAATTCAACTTCTAATACGTTTATTGCTTTCTAAATTTATTTCATTTCATTTGATGAAAATTCGGGAAACTCTCAGTGTACAAGAACCACAATACGGATTATCACATCACAATGCAGTGTCGATGTGATGTCCTAACGCTAAACCTATATTAACAGGTTTGCAAGTTTGACTAAAATAAATATTTCCTGGGTTCTTGGTATAATACATTAATTTAATAGCTCGAAAAGTACATTGGCACCGAATAAGATATTAGTGTTTTTTTGAAAATGTAAAAAAGAATAATTAAATATTTTTTACCGCCGGCGACGGGCGGCACTAAAGCAGTAAAATAAAATAAACACAATTTACATTATTCAAAGGATTATTTAATTATTTCCTCCCAGATATATCCCCAGACCTCACGGTCGGATACCAAGACTTATAGCTTACTTTCTTACTTTAATAACATCAATCTTTGGAATTCTTTGAAAATTTCTGGAAGTTTTTGGAAAAACCTGAAATTCATTGGAAATATTAGAAATTGATTGAATGTTATTAGACATTTCTGGAGTTTTTCGAAAGTTCCTGGGATCAAGGGGTAAATATCTTGAAAATTTTGTGTTCAATCATTTGGAATTCCTTTGGAATTCTTTGGAAATCATAGAAATTCTTTAGATTGAAACTAGTTTGAAAATCAAAGGAGGATCCAGGCAAAGTTCATGTAGGGGTAAATTATGTTGGTTTTTGTCATCAGGAGGGGGGTTAGATACACCGTTATCCTCCTTTTTGCCAGCCGCTCTTGCCAGGCAAACTTAGAAAATGGGAAATTCGAGGAAATTTAGAATATTCATTATTCAGAATATTTTAGGAAGGCCAAGGAAATCTCGGAAAATTTAAAAAGCTAAAAAATAAAGCTGATCTAGAGTATTCTTAAAAGTTTCTAAGATTTTCCTTTACTTTTGTATATAGCAACAAACTAGAGAGAAATCGTTGGAAAACTCCGGTGTACTAGTGCAGAAAATTCTGAAGATATTCAGAGAAATTCCACAAAATCTCATAGAGTTTTAGAATCTTACAAAATTTCAAGAAATCCCTGGAAATTTTACGAAATTTAAGAAAATCTTGGGGAAGAGGAAAATTTAAGGAAACGTAGAAAATTCTAGGATATCTCAAGAAATCTAGAAAAAAGAAATATTCAAGAAAATCCAAATCCAGGGAAATTTCAGAAACTTCTTGAAAATTTCAGGATATTAAGAAATTCTAAGAAATTTAAAAAAATCTCCAGTATTTTAAAGATTTCCATGTGTTTCTATTTCTTAAGACTTCCTGGGATTTCCTTAAATTTCCCTTCACTTGTACATAAAAGAGCAGATGCAAGAAATATTCATGGAGAAGTGAGGTTGGCTGAACAATTTAGGTATATTTTTCAAATTTTAACAAAATTCAGTAATTTTATTACTTTTCACGGGGTCACGGGGGGCAGTTACCCCGTTACCTCCCCCTTGTTGGAAATCATTGAAATTCTTTGAGGATCTTTGGAAATCCTTGTATAAAATTATTTTAAAATATTCACCCCTTACCTGGAATCTTCAGAAATCTCTGGAATTTTTGAAATTATTAGAAAATTCCTAGAATTTCGTAAAATTCTTTGGAAGTCTCTGCAGTCCTGTGAACAAAATTTTTTCGAGATATTTCCCCTTGATCGAAAACTTAAAAATTTATGAAAGCCTAGCATTACTAGCATTTAAATCTTTTAAAAATACACAAAGTTAATTTTGTAATTGCTCATGCCCACCTGGTATACGGAAACTTACCAATTTGCTATTTGTTTGTATTTGGAATTCCGTCCAAACTGCTGTTAGAAGTAAAAAAATTAAATTAAATATAGAATATATGTTTAGTTTTAATATCTTAATGGAATTTTAAGGATGCTTATGTTAACATTGAAAAATTAAATACTAAATTTACGACCGCGAAATTAGGGACGGCGAAGGCGAAACGGTCGCCAACGGCGATGGCGAAGTGGCGACGACGAAGTGGCGAGGAGGAAGCAACGTTATCTCTCCAAAGCCAGCTTATACATTTTATTATATTTAATCTATATTTTGTATATAATAATCATTAGATAAATAATCATAAATCATAAGATATATCATAAGATTTACAAATAATCATAAGATTTGTTGAAATTATACCAATAGTTCATCAAGCCTAACGAAAGCCAGCCGAATTAATTCAGTTGTAGCTTAAAATATTTTTTTGGATTTTCGAAAATACGAATTAATTTTCATGTAGTATTTTTTTTAAAAAAACCAAAGAGAAAGTAATAGGATTTAAAGATATCAATAAATTATTAAATATGTTTAATTTGTCCTCATCTGAAATGTTCGTCCGTCCCCTATGAGATTTCATGAAAAAAAGTGTTAAAAATGCAATCTGGACTTAAAAGTGGCAAAAAATTAACAAATTGATTTGAATGTTCGTCCTGTAAACAGGATTTAACTGCACTAAAAGTTAAAATCGTTTTGTTTTTAATTAAATCGGTTGATACGTGTAGCGTTTGTGGCCATCAAAATCATTGATTTATCTCTCATCTTAAGGGGGACTTTCCGATTTTCATTGTTCCTGTACCTGCGTAACTGCAGGCGTTTATTTTGATGTTATAATTTGGAGGTGCTTAACACAAAATATCACTTTACGTAAAATATGATGATACGATTAAATTTGGAAACTTAATAAGACGTTAATTAAACATTTTGCCGTTCTACGTAATCCTCTTGTTAGACTTTTTTTTAATTTAAGACTTTAGATTACATTTTTTATGATTAAAAATCTCTACTTTATACTTATTTACGTTAATTATCGTTTGATTGCGATTCTTTCTCAAAATTCATACAAAAATTCTGTGACAAAGGGCAGGTGTAAAAAAGTAGCGCCGATGTCTTTGTTAGAAGGAGCTATCAATTTGATTATGCCATTACTGTGTACTTGAGTTTCCTTTTGTGAAGGAAGTACAGAAGATAAATTTCCTTAATCTTTTGTAAACCCTGCAACACATTAATGTTTTTTATCTTTGTCTACTTTTGGAAAATTCCTTACAAATGCAAGACGTGTCGCATGGTCATTTTGCAATGAAAGCAATCTTACGATTAAAACTTCCTTGCATTATCGCAAACTGGAAGTTTTGCTAAAACTGCGATACTTACTTTCAAAACCAATTTTAAAGGAAAATATTGTTAAGAGGAAATTTTAGTTTATTTTATTCCGAATATTACTGCCTTCAGTTTTATGATAAATTTTCCTCGTGGCTGAGTTTGAAACTTTTCGTTAATATCCTGCTCGAGGATCAACTTCTCGTCGTTCGATGCAATTTATAAATTCCCAAACTAAATAAAAATAAATACTTTGTTTAATTTTTGAAAATAAGCTCTTCAAGTGTTTTTAATAATTTATTATGCATTAGAAATTTTCCAAGTTAACAAATATCGATCCGCACTGTTAAAATTTTGCCACGAGCTACGGGAAACTTTGCTTTGTTGATTCGGTTTTAAAATAAACTGCTAATATTATCCTTCGTTATCCTTTAATATTTTTTTGCATCAACCAGGATGAATTGCATATTTATTTTATGTCAATTTGCAAATATCTCGTTTCGGGTTAATCTTATGGTAAAATTACCTATTATGAAAAATAAAGTAAATTTAATTTACTACAAAAAAGTATTTTACAATTTTTTTGTGCGCGCAACGATAGTTACACAAAAGCCGTTCGAAGTTTGAAGCTATGCTAAAGAACGAAGGTTTAAATTCGAATTTTCTGGTGTATACGCCAAATAGTGGCAGTAAATCCCACGATGTCATATTTCAGAACGACCAATGCACTGTCGTGTTAAAATACCATCCATCTTGTGCGAATACAGTGTTAGACAAGTTCTTTATTCACGGAACGATCTTTTATTTATCTTCCACTAAAACATACACCTATACTAGAAATTTATTCTACCCTTGTAGTCCGGTTAAAATAGATTAGATAAACAAAAAGATACGCATTTAAATCTCAAAAATCATAAATGGATGACACAAATCTAACGGAAAATTCTGTTGGTTTAGGATATATTCGTCTATAAAGCCGAAAAGCTTACAACCGCAAATTTTAATAAAATAAAGCAAGAAAGAGTCTGTAGTTTGTGTTTTTGCAAGAGAGAGAGAGAGAGGAACAATGGTAAAATATTGTGACTTTTGTTTTGTACCACTCTGTACGCTCGAATTTTCCTGATATTTTAGGAAATTTTGCAAATAAATTTATTATTAGCTTTCGAAAATTATTAAATTAAAAATTAGCAGCCTTAAGTGTTACAACTATAACGAAGGTAGAAGTAAATTAATTAATTTATTTACATATTGCGTAAGGTAAAGGTAAATTTATGCTGTGTTTGGTACGTGTAAATCTAATTACCTTGGTTGGTGTTTTTACCAAAACTAAACACACAGGATATATCTCTATATTCCAGATAAGAAGATTACTAACATTATTATAATGTTCTGATCCTTCTTATCGTCACGCCACAATTTTAACACAAGATAATACTTAGTGAACGTAATGAAATTTTAATCAATTTATAAGCTTTGACTATGTAGTATCTTAAGACAAGAAATTGGGTTTAATTGATTTAATTACGAAAAAATAATAATTGGTCAGAACCCACTTTGCTTACCTACTATTCCTACCTATTAACATAATTTGTAAGCTGTATCGGCTGCTGTAAACCTTAAAAAAATCTAAAAGTTTTGAAAATTGGCGGAATCGATTACGTTTAAAACATGTGACAAATACAATTATAAGATTTAATTTATTAAATATTAATTGGAAGTTTACAGGAAATGATTTTTAGAAAATGATAATAAAATAACAAAAAAACAAATTTCGCTTAAACGAAAATCTGGCAATATATTAAATTAATTCGAATAATTTACATAAAAAATACTTTTAAGCAATAAAACAACGACTTGACTCACAAATTTGAATTTTACTCGTTAAACGTGAAACTCTCGACAAGACATCAAGAGATCGATTTTATAGGAAATGAAATTTTCCACAAAATTATGTCGAATGTTTTTCTTCTACAACAAATAATTCTCGAGATATTCAAAATTTAAATAATTTTCAATATCATCCAATTATGACTTTTTTCTTTGTAGCTTTTAATAATTTTATTAAAATACTTGGCAATTTTCTAATTGCAGGTCTGACAACGAAGGTGCGAGATACGCGCTTTCAGCGTCGGAAGACGAACAGAAGGAAAATGGAGTAATTACGGCCTCATTAGGAAACCATGCATTATCATTGTCTTACCATTGTTTGAACTTAAAATTTCTGCTACTGTTGTTTTGCTTTTAACAGGCTCTCTAATTAAAATAGCAAATGTCAGCAGTGCTCTATATAGCTATATGGGGAAAAACCGAAATTAATTGCTTTGGAAGTGACTTAACCGACAAGATTTGAGCAATATTAATATGTAAAGCAGCCTACACACGCTCTACACTTTCGTTGTAGCACGTGCGTGTATAGGGGGCCTTTAACAAAAATTTAATTTTAATTTAGCAGAAAATGGAACGATGGGACTTGAAATTGCTAAACAAGTGGGTTGATGCCGGTATTGCCGTAGCTATTAAAACACTTAACCCGAATATTAAAATTTATGTAAATAAGCGCTTAGTTGATAATTTATATCGGAAAATTTGTTTTGAAATCGTTTTAGGATATCTTTAATAGGGCATGAAACGCTATCGGTTTTCCCTGCTTCTCTAGCAAATTACAAGAAGTAAATTTTCACAGATCCGGGGGCTTCAAAATGTAATTTTTAAAAATCGAAATAATTTTGACCCTTTGTTGTTGCTGAGCGCCAAGTGAAATTAATAACACAAAGCAGGATAAAGAATGCAATAATTAATCAAACATTTCTGTTGTTTTCTGAAAATTTAATTGTGGTTTGTGGAAAAATTATTGTCGCCAGAGTATTTTTATTTTAAAAGTTAGATCGATGGGAGAAAAAATGAACACTAAAATTGTTAAAATTCACCACACATCTGCTACGTCAAAGTTTATTTATTCGGTGTCAATCACACGAAACCAACAAAGTAAAGAAACTCGCAAACAAACAAAATAATTAATGATGTTTTTGACTAAAACATGCACAACATAATGGCGAGAAACTTGAGCAAACAATAATTTCTATAAAAAATATTTTTCATGTTTAAAAATAATTTTCTTTTCAGCCTAAAATGTTTTTATTTGAAAATTACTAATTTTATTTTTTTGAAAAATTTATTGAGTAGGACGAAATTGTGTAGAACGAGGACGACTGCCGATAGACCGATGGACGCATTATTAAAGGAACAGTTACTGTAAGCGATCGTCGTAGTAGTGTATTGGAACTTTGTAGATTAATTGGTTCTCTAGGGATTCCTATTAAAGATTTTATCTAGGAGGAAACTTGGAACACAGAAGACTTATTTAGTCTACACTACTTAATTTATCACAAATTCTTATCGTTATTCAATCGCATTAATAATTAAAACTTTTCTTAACAGGTGCCAGCTGGTAAGCTCCCTTTTAATTAAGCTACTTTACTCAAAGACGTAAGCAAGTTATGTGGCGCCCGAGAGCACCACAATGCATATGCACTCTCTTTCCAGTTTTCTACAACTTTTTCTTTTAGATAATTCCTACATTCCTCTCAATATCTACTTTCTGGCAGCTTCCCATGGGCGGTAAGTACCGGTTCTTGAGCTAACGGATCATTAGGCAACTGGAGGTAGAGATTCTTCACATAAAAATTGAAGTTGGGAAAGTAGGAACCAAAATTAACTCAATTTGTAAGTTGTGCACAGGACTCAGAATTCTAATGATTTCTATGGAATTCCAATAATTTCCTCCAACAAGGGGAAATGACCCATCAAAACCAATAAAATTACTTGCTAAATTTTGTTAAAATTTCAAAATATACCTAAATTCTTATCAAAAATATGTAGTTATTTACCCACTCCGGGCCAGCCTAACTTAACTCCACTAGTTTTTCCTGAATCTGTTCTTGATTTGGGAAATTTCCATGGTTTTATTAAGATTTTCCGAGATTTCTTAACATATCTTAGCATTTTCTACATTTTACATCCAAAATTTTTTTAATATCCCGAAATTTTCTAGAATTTTCTAAAATTTTTTTGGATTTTTAAAGATCTAGAATTTTCTGATATTTCGTTGAATTTTTCTTGTTACCGGATTTCTTAAGATATCTTAGAATTTTCTACGTTTCTTTAAATTTTCCTTTACCTCAAGATTTTCTAAATTTCGTAAAATTTCTCTGGATTACTTAAAATTTTCTAAGATTTAAATATTCCTTGAGATTTTCGGGAATTTGTCCGAATATCTTCAGATTTCTTTTTATTAGTAGTACACCGGAGTTTTCTAATGATTTCTGGGAAACCGAGGAAATTTTAAGAATACTCCAGATGAGTTCTATTTTTAGCTTTTTAAATTTTCAGAGATTTTCTTGGCCTTCCTAAAATATTCTGAATATTCTAAATTTTCTCGAATTTTCTATTTTCTAAGTTGCCTGATAATGGCAGCTGCAAAGAGTGAGGATAACCCCTTCTTATGACAAAAATCAGCAAAATCTACTAAATTTTTTTTTAATTTCAAAAATATACCTAAATTCTTATCAAAATATATTTATTTACCCCCTACATGAGATCCGCCCTTGATTTTCAAACTAATTTCAATCTAAAGAATTTCTGATTTCCTAGGAAATTCTAAATTTTCGAGATTCTCTTGCTTAATTTTGTCGGAATTTTGCCACTATTAGGATTAACCGAGAGGAAAACCGCAATCCAAATTTTTTACACCAGATTTTCTTTTATGAGGTTTCTTTGGATCCTCCTAGATTGTCCCGGATTTCCTAGGATTTCCTTGGATTGCCCCAAGATCTTCTTTCAAAAGAATTTTCCGAGAAAAATATTTAAAAATACCAAAAAACAAAGGTTGTCTGTAATATTCATAAGATTTCTTGATTTTCTAAATTTTCTTAAGACTTCCTAAGATTAGCTTGTATTTTTAAAATTTTCTTTTTCATTTCTAAAGTTTTCTTAAGATTTTCTAAAATTTTCTAACTGCTTCAGATTGACATGAACTGCAACTCCGCTTACACAGTTTGAACCGTAGGCGTATAATGCATCAAGAGATTAGGAGGCGCTGAGGGGTATTGCATACCCCCCAGACCCCCCGGTTTTAGACACTAACAATTTTTGTTCATGATCTGTGATCAACTTTATTCACTTGAAACTGAGAAGAAAGTCGCTGGGAAAATCTAGTGTACAGTGAAGAAAAACCTGAGAAAATCCAAGAAAATAGGAAATTCTAATTGCGGCTTTGCCCGAGTTGTCCAGATGGACCCAGTTGTATTTGAGATGGCGTTGCTTTCTCAGTTGCTCAGTTGCTGACTGCCGCAATCGAGGCATTTTAGAGATCTGCAATTATTGACTTAGTGGCCTTCTGTGCCACTTACTTCTGTCCTTTTCTTGGTACTGATTTTTGATGTGGCCTCCGCCTAAGCATCTACAACTGAATAGAAACCTTTTAATAACATAGCAGCCCACAAGGCCCATCTTCAGCTTGGAGCCATTGACTCTTTTCAATATTTTCTTAAGCTTTGATGGTTTTCTAAGTTTCCCGAGATAACGGTCTAAGGTCACAATATCTTGTACTGTCCATTGCTTTCGAGTATTTTCTCCAGCCCCTCTTTGGAAGAGTTTTTAGCAACTCCTCTGTTTGGAGCTTCATCCATCACCTTCGCGGCGCGGCGGTACGTTTTCCTTTATGGAAGCAGTTTTCTATCCCATGTTGGGAGGGAGATGTTGGGGAGTTCTTCCTTTGTCTTTTTCTCGTCCTCGGTGTCCACTCTGCAATTTTTTGTTTATTATTATTGAAGTATGTCTAAATATTCGTGGAGTGGAGTATAGCTTTCTAGCATTCCTTTGTTACATTTTCAAACAAATGAACTTGAAACATTTTATAATTTTTATGTTTCAGGAAACCGTTGTCTGTGAAATCCGAAACATTGAATACACAAAGGAACAGAAAGATGAAATCCTCGCGTTGTACTAAGGTAATTTGATATTTTCTTGTTACGCAAAACAAATTTGAAGATTTATGTTTTATTCTATTACGAGTATCTAAAGTGGGTACTTTTAGCTGACACAATAAGAAGCTGTTTATTCTAAAAAACAAATTTTTCTTTACTTTTTAAAATTGTTTTTTTTTGCACATTTTTCGTCGCGTCTCAAGGAATTGTATCTTCTAGGGTCCTTCGAGTACGAATCGATTATTTACAATAGGATACTTGCGACCGTTTTTATTTGTATGCAAATACTCTTGTATTTTTACACAGTAAATTATACACGTTTTACTCCAATACAACAGAATTTGCATTCTTTCAAACTAAAAATAATGTTTTTAAATTTCGGCCATGTGACTTAAACTGCGATTGTTTTACTAACTCCTGACGTCAGACGACGATTTCGCGCTGCTTTGTTAAATTTGAATTTATTAGATTAGAATTAGTAATTTATGATTTCTCTCGATTTACCATTTTGTAGATAATTAATTTATGAAGAAATCAATTTTTAAATTGAAAGTACTAATAGGTATCGGATTATTCGAAAAAACGTTCATTTGACATAATTAAGTTATTCAGCTAATGCTTGGTAATGAGATAAAGAATGTTATTCATAGCGGCATAGTGGAAGGGTTGCGGCGAGGAGCATGCGTTACGTATAACAAGCGCCGCGACGCCAGTCAGTTCGACGATTCCTCAAAAGTGAGGTGGTGCATTAATCCCGACGTACTTGAACAATTTTCGATCTATTGCTGTGACGAAATTTTTTTTTAAATTGATGACAGCTTAAGACTTTACATTTAATTAATGCACCCCCCGTCGCGCAATTTAATTATCGTGTAAGTTTTCGAAAACGTCAATTTTAAGGTAATTTGTTTGTTTTTCTTCCTGTAAAACTAAAAAATTAATTTTGGGAAATTTTGATTAAGTATCGCAATAACTTTGATGGCAAACTTGCGTGTGCACCGGGGCTGTTGATTATATTTAAAGGTCGTCGGGGAGTAATTTTAATTTGTTTTTAAGAAAATCCATTTGGAAGTCCATTATTTTTCGTTATCCTCGAAAAATTGAATCTTTTGCATTCGTCATTCGATTGGGCTGAAATTTAAAAATTTAACAAAACCAATAGCACTCCGAGCGCCCTACTACATAATAGTAACCCACTTACTTTTAAAACCACGTAAAACTACCCTTTTCGTGTTGTATTAGTTTTTATGTTGCCATAAACTAGAACAACAATTATTTTTTGTTACTCTTTAAACATTAACAGAAGATATTGCGACCATTTTTTTTCCTTAATCCAAAAAGTAATTTTTTCTTTAAATTGGTAATAAATTGCTTCGAAGATTATGTCTTTAGCCAGGCATCGCGACGTAATCTGATTATTCTAAAGTACAAAGTTATTTCGAAAAATTCTGTTAAATTTGATTTTGATGAAATATTAATAGGCATTCGAAAATCGTTTATTTGCGGAAGCAATTGTGGCCTGATACCTTAGGTGACATGGAGCTGAAAATAAATTCAAGAAAATATTGGAAAAGTAATCGAGTATGTAAACTGTAATCTTAATACATTTTCCCGCTTGTGTCATAATGTCACCAGAATATTGAACTGTAAAAAATTTCGTTTGTGTAAAAATTGCACCATTAAAAACTTTTTTAAAAAGTTATGCAGTTATAAGAAAATTACCAACCAATTCCATCTAGAAGAGGGGCACGATAATTGAAGAACAG
Organism: Cantharis nigra; assembly: GCA_958510845.1. Classification (NCBI taxonomy): domain Eukaryota; kingdom Metazoa; phylum Arthropoda; class Insecta; order Coleoptera; family Cantharidae; genus Cantharis; species Cantharis nigra. Next base: position 1,326,693 of record OY294029.1, read on the forward strand.
TTTTAATTTTACGACTTTTTTTACCTCGGAAAATTACTATAGTACTAAAAACGAAAAGTTTGTTTTTGGATTCTTCTACAGTCCAGCTAACCCCCAGCCAGTCGCCTAGTGATATCAGATTTATCCGGCTTCTTTCAGGGGTGCATTCGCACTAAAGTAAATATTCGTAAATATCTCGGTTTGGGTTTAGTTTCAAGCAAAATTTTATATAACTAAAAATAAAGTACATTAAATTCTCTATAAAAAAGGTTTGATTCATTTGTTTTGTAAATTAAGTGGTTACAGAGGTACAGCTGTTAGTGTGTATTTGTATTATATATTCGTCATTTTACTTACATATTAATATTTTGTTTTATTTATTTACAATACTTTTCAATCGATTTACATAAAAAAGAATTAGACGTTTTTTGTAGATAATTTAATTATCTTTATTTTCGGTAACTTCATAATTTTCCCTAAAGTAAACCCAAATCGAGATATGTACAAAAAACTAAAGTATTAATTTATTAGTATAGGTTTTTCCACATTTTCTGAATTAATTTAATTCGTAATTCGAAAATGAACTACTTTGTAAAAGGGGGGGGGGAGAAAAATGCTGTAAACAGTACAATAAAGCAAAAAGGCATAAAAATTATTTTATGTTGAAAGGTAAATAATATCAGTAATGGGCACCAGATGAAATTATTAAATTTAATAAGAGAGAAGACAATTTCAATATTGAATTTTTTTATTTTAGTTCACCCCCTATTTACCATAGCTGTTCGTGACATTTTCACATAAATATGTGCTTGTTACTTATGTAATCTCGCATGTAGAAAAATAATTTATTTTATTTCATATTAAAATTAGCACCAAAATCCTGGTAATGATTTCTGCGTTAAATTCAGAACAAAAATTTTTTTTAAATACCTAAGTAAATCTGTGAGAGATAAACGATAATTTGAATTAAGGTCTTTACACCACTGTGACCTCTGGCTTACCTCTGTTTTTAGTTTTCAAGATTAAGAAGTATAAAATTAAAGTAACGGATTGCCACACTGGATTAATAAAGTTTATCGACTTGGCAAGAACAACGTTCGTGTGTAGAGGACTTAAAAGTTCACTTTACTTGAAACTCCATCACGAACAATTAGAGGGCACAAAACGTCGATAAATATTTTGAACAATACTTCGTACAGAAAAGCATTTTCTACTTTGTGCCACAAGATCAATAATCAATCATATCTCTTGTTTGTTTACACGCCGATACAATTGCAAAACTTGAAAATTTTCTTTATTACAAAAGAAGAAATAAAAATATTTTTTTTAAACCGACTGCGACTGTTAATCGTAAACAAGATTATGTTTGGATATTTTTCGTATTTCTTATTAGAAAACCGTTTAGGTGTAATTCATAAAAGCTCGTCCATTAAGCTTTACAAATCAAAGTCTTTATTTAAGCTTTCCCACACATTTAAGCCGTTGCAATTTTCTTCCAAGATTAATTAAACATGTATTTAGCTATAAACCATCAAATAGAGTTTATAATTAATGCTTAATTGATTTACTATCTTTTGTTTTTAGTATAGGAAATTAGAAAACGGTTAAGATCCGAAAATGTAATTGATTCTTCTTCTTCTTTTCTTCTCATCCTGGTTTGTAATTTAAAATTAAAATTGTAATTACTTAAAAAAAATTAAGTGTCAAAAACAGATGGGTAACCGCATTATCGGTGGACAATTAACTCGGAGACGGTAACCGGTCTAGTAGTTAGAGCGGTCAACTGCTGACGATGTTACTCGTTCGGTAATCTGGTCCTTTCCGCACTCTTTCTGTAAACTACTATTATACAACTTTATGCAATATAGTTTATTTTAGTGTTGAAGGTAAAAACTTGATATTATGTAATCGCATATTTAATTTCCTTTTGTTGAAAACCACCGCACCGACCGCAATAATAATTTTTACATCGGAAAACCTAAAAATATCTGCCTCTCGAAATAAATTGAATTTATTTCTTTGTTTACTGGACAAAGATACTTCCATTACACTACAAGAAACAGATTATCTGTTCAGTCCTAATGCAAAATATACATTCTCGTGCGGTTCACCCGGCTCTTTTTTTAGAGTAAAATTTGATTTTCCTGCATTTTCGCGAATTTATATTTAAAACAACAAGGGTTACTTACATTTTAATCTCAATTAAGCTTTTCCATTTTGACACTAAAGTGAGCCGCAGCACATTTAATTAAAAAAAAAATTCATAAAGCTTTAGAAAAATACAAATTAAAAGCGGTGTGGTCGATATATTAAAAAATGTAGACAAATTTTCATATCGGATTATCGGGTTTTAAGTGAAAAGTGTGGCGATGGGAAAATTCTCGAAAACAATAAAATTAAATGAAAAAGTGCATTCTATTTACATAACAATTTAAAATTTATTAGGGCGGAAGGGAAATAATGAAAAAGTGCTATAAATTCAGGAAGATTAATTTAAACCTTGAATTTAAAATTAAATTTTTCAAGTTGTCAAAACGTAAAGGTTTTTGTAAAAGTCAGAGTTTTAATTTACTTAATCGCCGGTAAATCATGGTTTTACGTTTCGCTCGATTCGGATGATGGAAACTCTCCGAATTAACCTTGTCTTGTTCGAAATATATTAGAAGCCTAAAGAACCAAGTGGAAGTTATATTTTAATCGTATTACCTGAAACAAGAAGTTGTTAGGCACAAAGTGTTTGTAAATTTATTAGTTAGTCCATACCGAAACCGGTGGAACGGACCCAATTAATATATATTCAGAGGGATTTTTTTAAATCACAAAGGTAGTAGCTTCAGATGCTAAGTTTTACTTTTGCTCAACTACGTGATAAAACTCTTTTTAACATTTTGTATTTAAAAAGTTTTTGCAAAACGCAACCGCTACACCCTACATTGAATTTTAATGGCTGCTGCTAATTTACTTCAATGGAAACTTCTATTTGCATATTAACGAAGTTTAGTTTTGTAAAGGACTGTCACGTGATATAACTGCAACCCATATTATAATAGTTCAATTTTGCAAATTTGTTATTATCTACGTAATGACATTCGTTGCGGTATAACGTAAAGGCAATCATCACGAGCAATTTATTGATTTATCACCAGTCTGGCCAGCCCGCGATTCGCGGTCGCAAATTCACTATTATGGTATCCCAAACCTCCAATTTAAATATTTATTCTTAGGCAAAGTAAAAGTCACGTGGATCGGATAACTCTTTCTATTTAGTATACACAGTCCGAGAGCATAACGAGAAGCTAAGCGCTCAGGGAAGGGGGGCTTGGCTGCCCGACAATTTGATGCTTATTTAAATAAATTGTGAAAATCTATTTCATTATAATCTGTTTTAGTGAAATTTTGCCTTCACTCGACTGGTAATGGCCTAACTTTTTACATTTTAATTAACGAGCGTACAGAACCATCATACTTAAAATATATTTACAAAATACTTCTGGAATCAATCAAAACTGACAGAAAAGGGAAAACGTGTTGCTAATTATTCAATCCGAAGGAAAATGACGACTTGCGTTTGTAGGTTGGTTCGATATTTTTTTAGTCAAAAATTGAGTTAATTTATAATCATATTTGGTGAAAGTTGTTATCTCGTTGTTAATCTTGGCAAGGATTCCGTTGTCTGGGAATATACAATTTTTCGCATATATTTTTTATTTATGTCTGACCCAGGAAAGGCGTTCCGAAACTATGGGGCGAAATCGATATACATTGCTTTGAAAGAATATCTGGAAGTTTTATTCCCCTAATATACTTAGGAACAAGTTAATCTTTAAACTTTCCATTATTGAAATTACCAATCCTGAACACAAAAAATTAAATTAAGTAATAAAGTCTTCTTTCTTCAGTCGGACCGTTATTTCACCTCCAACTTCCCTAATCCCGTTAAAGAATACATTTTAAGGTTTGATAAAAATTAATTGTGTTTGCTAATACTTCTTATAATGTAACTTTTTAGAAATAAATTAATTATGTGAAATGGCTTTTACGTGAGCCGCAGTTATAAATGGAAAAGGTGATAAGTAATTACTTAAATTTCTGAAATTTTAATGTCGCAATTTTCAAAAGGTTTTCATTACAAACATTAATAAAAATAAAAAATGTCTACAGGCTGGTCACAAGTGATTAATTAAATAAGTTACATAATTATGATAATTTGACCGGGAAAAGTTTTTATAAAAATGATCCAGAAGTGCTGTTGATTATCTACTTGTAGATATGCAACCCTATTGACAGTCGTGTATGGAAGTTGCATAATTTGTTAACGTCAAGAGTTTTTCATTTTTATTATTCCATTTGTTTAATTAACCGGTAAATATTTAATAAAAAACTATTAATTAGTTTTATTGAAGCTGGTGCAATTTTAACATTGAATTCTGAAGCACTCTTTCGACCGAGTCTGCTGTGATGCAATATTTATTTATACTGGAAACATATTTTTGCGGAATGGAAATCTCAAAGTACTTATTTATTTTGCACGTTTTAGCGGAGAGATAAATAAATATTTTAAGATACATTAGAGAGCAAAATAGAATTTTTATGTTAAAAGTCTAAAAAGTTGTAATGCCCAAGCTAAACAAGACAAACTTACTATCGTGAGAACTTGGAACTTCCACATAATAAATTTATGCTAAACCAATGTAATCCTGGTAACTCCACACGCACAGCTTTAAATTAAAAGTGCTTTAATTAACTTCTAAATCAACTAACGTCGTACATTTTTTTTAAATTGTTCCATGTTCAATATTTGAACAACAAGGAAGCTCTGTGATAAATTATGTATCGCATTTTATGCACATATTTGCTGAAGATACCACAACAAGCATCAAAATAACATTTATGCTGTTACGAGTAAGTTTGTAAAATAAAAAACTACGTATTGAACCAACTATACAAATATTTAAATTTCTGAATATTTTAAGATGCAAAATTTCTTTCTTCAAACTTCTATATTATATCTACGAAACAAATAAAAATGCAAATTGTTATAACAAAATTTACATTAAACATTACATTATCAAGTGAAGATAATTATTGTTAATTTTTAAGGTAAGGGTGCGATTTGCCACCTCAACAATCGTGTATTCGAGGTGTTCATATTTAATAACCATACCAGTTACCATTGGTTAATTTTTCTTTTAGTTTAAAATTAAAGCTTTCATGTAGCAAATCAAGTGAATCAATATCTCTATTGACTTTTGAGACCTTCATTAGAATCTCTTGTGAAGTGTGGACTCTCTCTTGGTCTATCGCTTCGATGCCATTGATTCAAATGAAGTAATAAGTAACAGCAGTATTTATTCTGAAACCCCATGACCTAACTAAATAACATCAAAGTACAAATATGTACTTTTGGTTTACAAGTCAAGTTAAGATTTTAATAAATTCGCAGGCTTTGTTTAACATTTTTTTTTTTTTAATTAATGGAGTGGAAGATTTTCTAAGGAGGCATAATTTTTAAACGTTGCAAGATTTAGTACTGCACATTTATTTTTACTTAAAAGCCTTCATAGATCTTACCAAACACTTTGTATTTTTACGTTTCTTCGAGAAATATTTATTAGTCGGCCACTTAACTAAAATTTTAACACCGCTTTTTAGAATGCAAGCTTTGAATCCGAATCGCTTCAGACAATAAAAGTTACTAACTTATGCAATAAACAAACTATTCCAGAGAATACAATTTAAACTTGAGTTTGTTGTGTTCGTTCAATCGAACACTCATAATACACAATATAAATAACCTATTGATTTATGTAGCGACCTCATTTTCAACTCATATTCAATAACGTTTAAATTGCAATACAATAAAGATTCATCTTTCAAAAAAAAAAGACAAAATGAGTTTTTTATTTTCGCAAGATAGCACTTCAGCTTTATTGCCACTGCATTGTCGCGATTGTAGTAAGAAACTTTTGATATATCAAAGCTCCTCCAAGTCTAATCAGTGTCAGGTGACAATATTTACAATAAACAAAGACTTGGAGGAAATTTTAGCGGCGATATTATATTCAACCTGGAAATTGGATAGTCTTTCTTTGTATATAAAGCTGCAGGCAAGCGAGAGAGGGAGAGAGAGAGCTCTGCCGCTAGGAAATAATGAGCTTAAACTAGTGACAAAGTAAAACAAATATTCAGAAAAAGTAAGTAGCTCCAAGCAAAACCTCTTTGGAATTGTTGTGTAGTATATAAACTAAGCAACTTGTATTTTTGAAGGGCTCCTAAAAAATGTATAGTCGAGCTTGTTAACACGCAATATTTCACTTGATAATAAATAATAATGCTTCGGTTTCGTAATATATTACGTTATTACAGCTTTTTTGTGCTTAGAGCTTTCAAATCTACTTCTATGAAGGTCATTATTGCAACCCAACACCACTGTGACAATGATTTACTAAGCGGCAATTTATTTTTCGCCTTTCCTACCCAGCATACTCAAATACGCAAACGTTTCGACCCCTGACTTGAACATCTCATATCTCAAAAAGTTGCCAATATAATTTAGTGCTCTAAAAACAGATCGATGGAGATTTTAATAATCTATCACATACTAAAATTTCAAAACTCTCCGCTTTGTAGTTTGTTTTCTACACGCACTTGACAATTTTGACAATTGTCAATTGAAATCTTGACAATATGCTTATTAATTTAATTAATATTAAAATTCGCAAATTATAAGAAGCGGAAGCCCTCTTTATTTTCTTATTTCGTTTATACATAGAGATCATTTTTCTAAAAGCTTTCATTGAAGACGATTATGAGATTAGCTGAAACTGATATGATATTAATTTCTTTATTACAAAAAGTACTTTGTTAGATTTGCAATTAATTTTATATTGTGCGACAAAGAATATTAGAAAATCGATGGACTTACGGACTCGTAGGAACGTACCGGTACCAAAATATAAGCGGTCATCCAACCAAGTGCGACTTTATTATTATCCTAACCCTCTAAACAAAATCAGTTTACTGGTATTTTATTTAAAATCGGATATTCCTTAAATCTCGGCAGCTGATTCACTCACTCAGATTTAAGTCTAAGCTCCGTCTGAGGTTTGTTTAGCTTCCGTCATAATGCATTACGTGGGGTTCTCCAATAGAGAACAAATAAGCTTAGTTTCTTACAAGTTTGTTGGAAATTAAGTATTTATTACTTGTTCTTGGTACCAAACATTTTAATTCTTAGCCGCAAAATACAAGTTGGTAACTAAATGAAACAGGGTCTGGGAGTACTAAAATCGATACCCTTAAATAAACGATAAGTTTTACGTTTGAATTCACAAAGGGAGAGCTATTCTTGAAATTTTGCGCCAACTTTGTAAAAAAAACTTTTAAACTTTTGAAGTAGGTATGTATATGTGAAGCTTATACGAAATATAAAATAGTTTTTCATAATGAATACATTTTTACCATCAGCGCTAAAATATTAATTTCCGGTTAAATAATCACAAGTTTTTGTTTTCTGTTTACACATGAGAAAATATCAGCAAAAATGAATATGTACAAAAATTTAAAACAACGCAAAGTTTTAACAAGGGAAATACTCACTGCAGTAATGTTTTTTTAGCAAAAATGCACAAAGCAAAGTTTTGTAATCCAATGAGATTCAAACCTACAGAGAAGCAAGCGAATTTTAGAAATTAATATTACAAGAATAATTTTTAAATTGTCCCCTTCCCGATTTTCAGACCACACTACGCCACTGAATCGGTCCCTGCCTCGGCCTTACAAAATTGTCCTCGACCTGTAAACTTCACTTATCGCCCTTGGGAGTGTATTTCTGTTTTTCTACTAAAATATTAAATTCACTTTAGTTTTCATGTTCGCTTCCTTAGGTTTGCATGTTCCAATTTTGATTCTTAATAACAAAAATTAATTAATATATTTCCTCTTACTTATTCTTTTCGTTTAATTTTTTTGCGTTTAAACTTTTTGTCATTTATTATCCGAAAATAAAGAGAGCATTCGGTTATTGTATAAAAACAATTTTGCTTAATGTGTTTCAGAAACGTTTTCCATTTCGTGAATAGGAAAAACGAACAAAAAGTGTCGTAATAAGTTTTATTCAAATTGCCAATATCAACTTCCACATGATACTCGTGAAAAGTGTAAAGCATCAAGCAATTTATAAGATTGGGTTCGTTTAATTTATCTTGTGATTTAGTAGGTGAAATTTAACAAAAAATTGCATTTGAGTATTTTTTAAAAACCCGAAAGAGTTCTCTACAAGTCTTCAATGCTGCTGATGTAATCTACTATACTTTTCGTTGTGAAAAAAAAATGAAAACCAAATTAAAGAAATTTTCCAACAGAGGTAGTTTCCTTTTATATACAGAATCTAAATCTGCTAAATCAATACAAGGTTTCATTTAAAATTCAAAAAAATTTTATACAAAAATTAAATATTGAATTCGACGCCGCAATGAGTCGACGGCGAAGTGGCGACTGCGAAATAATGAAGATAAAATGTTCCATCCCCAACTATCAATAGCTTCGGCTGAAGCCGAAGAACTTGCATACGTAGGTTCTTAAGAAAGAAGAACAGGGCTGTGCGATATTCAAAAATCGATATCGAATATCGTAAATCCAAATCCTATCGATAACTGAGATTAATTGATATTTGCCGATGATTATCGGAGTATCAAAGTATCGATAATTATCGAATTATCGATAATAATTGATATAGCGATATTCGGATAATTGTCGAAATAATAAACCCCAACTCTGCTTTGTCGAATAAAGAAACCGGTTGAACCCAAAATTGACCAATGAGAAGTCCAGAAAACATAAGAAAATAATCTAAGTTAGAAATATCGAAACTATTGAAATATCGATAACTATCGAAATATCGATAACTATCGGAATATCGAAAACTATCGAAATATCGATATATAGATTAATCGATAACTATCGATATTTATCGATTAATCAATAAAAAGTTCCAGCCCAAGTCAGGAAACAATGCCAGATGAAGTTGCTAGAATATTTTCCATAAGACAAAGTTCAGAAAAATTGAAAAATCATCGGTAACTAACTAAGCTACACCGAAAAAATGGTTTATATTTTTGAAAAAATTCTTAAATTCAATGAATGTTTTCATGACATAGGAGGATTTAGCACCTGCCCCCCCCCCCCAGACGCTTAAAAATAGACAAGGAGACAATCCCAAATGTGAGAACACTTCTTGCCCGTCTAATCCTTGTGCCCCTCCCAGAAAACAATTCTGGATCCGCCTATGCTCATGAATATTATAAAATTTCATCAATTAGATGAATTGTTAATCAACCGTTTTTTTTCAGTGTATTAATTTAACCACCGCTTGCAAAGTGATTGTTTTTAATGCAAGGAATCTGTTCAAATTAACCTGAACTGCTCCAAAGCCAGTGGCGGCTGGAATGCCAGTTGTTGCATCCCACTGGCGGCTTTCTATCTGTTTTGGATAGTGAAAGCTGCCAATGTCCCACTCGACGGGCGAGGCACAATTTCGAGAAAGTTGTAAAAGCATAAAAGCGGTCGTTTATTACAGTATTCCTAAAATTTTCTAACTTCCCAAGACTTCTTTGGGGTCGTCCTTTAATCACGTGAGGTTTTTTATGCAATTTTTTTTCCCCCCCCTCCCCTTTGGTGATACGTCGTGAGGTTTTCGGCTACCCCTACCCCCCCTATCCAACATCACGTGTATTTTTTTTTGAAATTTTTTTTCAAGTACAGACGGCAAGACAGAAGGCCGCGGGCAGCGGGGCGACAAGTGGAGTCACAAGGTCCAGTGCCAGAAGCCAGCTGAGAGCCAAATATTGTTGTTATGTTGCTTTTAGGCATAAATTTGCTCGCTCGGGATTTCACGTGGTCGTAAGAAAATATACACGTGATTGTCACAACATCCCCTCCCCCCCCATTGTGATCAATCATGATGTTATTCTAAACTCCTCCCCCCCTGTTAGAACCTCACGTGATTAAAGGACAACCCCTTTAATCATCTTAAGATTTTCTTGAATTTCCAAAGATTTCCTTTTAATTTTCTTCATTTACTCGAATTACCTAGAATTTTCTATATTTATACATTAGATTTTTTAGCAATTCCCTACTCTGTTTCAAGTGAAGGGAAATCTGAAAAATCTGGAAAATCTGCATATATGTACTAGGCTGAAGTTAAGTGTTGTGGAAAGAGTATCTATCTTTTGATAGTTCTAACAATCGAAAATTTACATTTTCATTTTTATAAAAACTTTATTAGTTTAATTAGTAGTTCAGAATTTCAGAAGAAGCTAAGCCTCCCTGGCCTCCTCTGACGAGCCGCCACAGGTTCCTATCGCCACCTATCTTCTTCAAAGCATGAAAGGTCATAAGGAAGTTCAAAGTTGAAAGTTAATTTGATTAAATTACTTTAGTTTAATTTCTACTTAATTTAATTTAATTTTTACTTAATTTAATTTAATTTTTTCTTAATTTTATTTAATTTTTACTTAATTTAATTGATGATTTAACAGATTGTAAAATTTACAAGAAAATTGAAAAAAACTTATTTGTTTATTTTTATTATTTTCTTAAAATTTCGGTTAAATTCTTGGAAAGAATTCTTTAAATTGTACCAGACAAAAATTTTTTATCCTTCTTGGAACCCATAAAAATGTTCACCTACTTTAGTTCTCGGAAAAATTCTTTTAAAAGACATAAATTTTAATTGTCTGACATATTGGAATGCGCAAAAATGCTCACCTACTTTAGTTCTAGGAATAAATTCTTTAAAAGACATAAATTTTAATTGTTTGACATATTGGAATGCCTAAAAATGCTCACCTACTTTAGTTCTCGGAAAAATAAATTTTTTAATACTATTTTTACTATTTTTAATTTTTTTAATTTTTAATAATAATAAATTTAATAATAAAATTAATATTATTTTTAATTGCTAAAAATTTAATTATTTCATCAATTAAAATTACGAAATAATTATTTTCGTCCAATTTAAATTTAACTTTTTTAATTTTTTTTTTCGGGAATTATCCCGAAAAAAAATTTTGTTTTTATTTTTATCGATAAATTAACAAAAAAAATTTTAATTATCAGCTGGGTATAAGTTCTGAATTTGAGAGAAAAAAAGCGTAAGCAAGGTTGCATAATTGCAAAGGTCGGTGCGGCCTTCAGGCCGCACAACACGACAGCACAGCTATTGAATACTTTTATATTAATGTTAAAGTTCCATTTAACTTAGAAATATATCGAAAAAAGAATACTGTTGGTTAAATAAAACTAGAGACTAAGTTGGGAGAACTTTTTCAAGTTGATACCAGTGGCCACCCTAAAGCTATTCGGTGTCATATCTCTCATAAATAATATGCTTCTATGCTGTCCCCTAAATGTAAAAAGTGTCGTTGTAAACTTGTTCCTTACATCATTTTTTTATTTAAATTGGCCAAACAACAAAAAAAGGAGAAGATAAAGCAACTTAATTTTAAAATATTAAACAATGTAATGCGCATAAATGTTTCCCTTTGCTGTAGTTTTAGGAAAAATATGTAAATTTAATGAGTAACGCATAGTGTTGGGCACTCAAGAATTCGCGTTCTATTTTAAAATTTAAATGGAGTTTAAATGACTGCATTCATTACAGATAACGATGCACAACGTGTTTGAATGTTGTGCGCGATTTTTCATAAAAAACCAGACACTGTTTATACTTTCCGCGACTTCTTTTAAATTTATGCCTCTAATGCAATAATAAATTGTTTAACTTACTCGAGTATTGAATTTTTTCTTATAGTTGGATTGTATTTTAACTTTTTTTTATATGTGCCAACTTAATAAAAGTTTTCAAGCCGAATTTTTCAATTTCACTTTAACAGAAGTTGACAACTTTACTTTAGCGTTTTGGTTACATAAAAGTGGAACTTTTTTTATTTGTATTAAATATTAATTTTCTACTTCTTTTATGTATTTTGTTCATCGCGAGTGCTATTTATTGTATGCCGAACGCGGCTAATTAATGCTTCAACATTAATTATAAATTCCGCCAAGTATTTATTTAATGTCGAGCTCTCGGTACTGCGTCCTATATATTTATAGTTAGCTAATGCTCGAAATAAACTTTTGTTTATTTAATAAGGGAAAATATTAAATAGAATTAAATACATAAAGTCAACAAAGGCGTTTCCTTTATACAATTTTCTGTGATTCTTTCCATGGTATCATTATAAAGTTTATGAAAGACTTAATCAAGACTATAAAGGAAACAAATTTCGTCATCTGAAATAAAGTCATCACAGATTCATTTGCTTCAATAAAGCAATCCGTTCATTAAATAGAAAACTTATGATGCGTATTATAATTTTCGCTGTCGGTAGAGCTGTTTTTGCAATCAAATTATTTTTGTAAGCTCCTAATTGACAAAAGTATAATTCTGTTTTTCGCGACTTAAAATAACTCCCCGAATAATTAAATTTGCATCTTTGATTAGGAAAAAATTGAAACGGACAAGAATTCCCTATACCTTTTACCGTGTCCATTATAAAGCTTTTACTTTCCATTTTGCTCTGGAGACCAAATAAATTTGCCTCGCTCAACTTTTGATGTTTAAATTTAAATATCAAATCCGACGTGTTTTAACGCGTTTTATATTTTTTATGGTCACCATTTGGATTACGCACAAAATTTTATTATCGCAACTTCTTCAACTTTCAGTATAATTTTTACAATTTCGTGGTTCTATCATTTTTTTAAGTTTTCGATTTCAATTTTGTTTACGACCGCCGTAAAGATTAAAATTTAATTACAAATATAATTACAAATATAATTATTAATATTCCTTCAATATAAACTTGGTATCGAACCGCATGCAAGGGTTATAGCCAAAAACTGTGGAATGAATTTTCCCATATCTATGAGGAGCCTATCGATCTCTACATTATAGTTCCTGGATGATTTTGACAAGACAAACACGATGACGGTGATGGCATTCGTCTTGTTAGAAATATCGACAAAAACTTGACATATTGATTCTGTTTTTGCTTTTTATTACAAACCGATCCATTTTATTCAAAACTTATTCTAACAATAACATTGTTAAGTGGTTTTTTGTGTTTGGTATTGCAGTCCCCGTATAATTTTATTATTCCGATTTTCATTAAATATTAGCTTCTCATTTGTTTGTTTTCTTCGACAGCAACATTAGGCATTCAATCTGTCTTATTTTACATATTTTAATATACATTTCTGCCGTCTTACAATAATAATACTCCATACCACATTTGAAGGTTCTCCTCGCCAAACTGAAACGCTAGCCGCCACTGCATAAGCAATTGTAAACTAAACTCAAGATTCAAAGGTTCATTTTTTCATATTTAAAACACCTATTTACTCAAAGTGGACGGGAAAGTCCGTGCATTCCTACAATTCGAACAGTTAACACCGCAGTGTTAAGGGGGGGGAACATTGCTAGAGAGCCTCAGCAAGCCAGTGAAGAGAGATCTAAAGAAATTTGAGGATATGCAGAAAATTCTAGAAAATCTTAAGAAATCAATTTCTTCTATCAATAGAATGAAAAGCTTCTATTGAATAATGGCAAACCTACTTTTGCTATGTTTTTTCAGAATTTAGATTGCCAAAGTTGTGCGGCCTGAAGGCCGCACTGATGTACTACCGGACGAAATTAATTGATGCTGTTTCTACTAGGATCCTGTTAAACCTCAATTTCTTCCGCCACCGAATGATGAAATGGCGATACGATAAAATTATTAAACAACAAAGCGACATCTTGAAGCTTTAACTAAAGCTAGATTGCCAAGGTTATGCGGCATAAAGGCCGCAATCAAAAAATAAACCGCAGACTAAAATCTTGTACACCAATTTGTGAACTTCTTTAACATTTGACTTGCAATTTCTTCCTTAATGCACTTGGAATTTCTAGATCTTGTTTATCGAAGTTCTCTTGCGGTTTACTCCTCGGCCGCACTGTTTCTTCATAGTGCTAGATTAACTATAATGTTGTTTCGTATATTATTCTGTTGCTAGATGTTAAGTAAATTGAACGATGGAATCTCGGAATATCAAAATGACGGTGAAATTAAGAAATTGCATCCAAGGTTGTGCGGATTGCAGGCCGCACTGTTCCGTCACTGTACTAAATTTAATAATATTATTTTGGCTATTATCCTGTTTAGTCGTCAATGAACGACGATGAAGTCGTCAATTGGGTTGATCATATAATATTATTTATATACAACTAGATCGAGAAAGTTGTGCGGCTTGAAGGCCGCACTATTCCATGATGGTATTAAATTAATTGTAGCTGTTCCTGCCAGTGATATTAATAAAGTTATAAAGCAACCAAGTGATATCTTTGGCTTGCAATATATTGTCGTATAGAGCTAGATTGCCAAGAGGCCGCACTAAAGGGTAAACCTCAGACTGTAATTCCGTTGCAGTTTAACCCTGCATATAAATTAATGCTCTTCTGGATATTATTTTGGTGTTTGATGTTAATGGAGCGGGGAATCGTTGGGGAAATCTAATGTACATCAAGTGAAGGCAAATTTGAGAAAATTCAAGGAAATATTATAAAATATTGAGAAATCCAAAGAAATAGAAACAGGAAAACCATTGAAATCTGTTTTTTTGTTCTCAACATTTTCGAAAGGAAATCTTGAGGCTTGATTATTTGTTCATGGTCAATTATTTCTAACTAGCTGGAAAGCTCGTCCGCGGACGGTGGATCTCTCTTTTAGCGGTATAATATTAAACATTAATTTTGTTTCCCGTTACTGGGAGATTCCCCGTTTTTCTATATTTTCAAAGTAACGTAAAAAGTTGTTGCTAAACTTGATGTGCCGACGGGCAATTAAAAATTTTTTTTTAATAATTTAAAAATAAATAAGTTTCTGAAATTCTGAATTTCTTTAGTCGAACGTTTTAATTTCACCCAAATTTCCCGGATTTTCCTGACAAAATTTGTAAAATTATTAATTTCTTAGCTTCTCCAAGTATTCAAAAAGAGTGGAAATCCTGCAATATGTACTGGAGGGTGTTTCACACCCCCCAGATCTCCCGGTTTACAATTTTGTAGCGTTCTTCTGCTAGCGTTCCAGTTTCACCAGGATGGCCGAATGATGAAATTATGTAACTACAGAGTCCTGGGCTTGAAATAAAATAATATTACTTATAACTAGATTACTGAAGTTGTGCAGCAATTAATTAATATGTTTCTGATTATGAAATGATTCTGTTGGATGTCAATTTGTTTCACCTCTGTCCGGCTACTTGTCAGATTACAGTTCGACATAATATATGTATTTTACTTTTTTAGATTATAACGTACTTTTGATTGGTTTAACGACCCAATGACCGAACACTTCGATTATTATAATGTTATTATTAATTAAATACAGTGGAACTCGTTTGATGTGCAACTCGATTGGTGTGGAACTCCATTGATGTGCAACTCAATTGGAATTGGATTGGATTGGTTGCCATTGCCAAAATAATATTCCTCTGTAGTCACAAGTTTGTTTGGACTGGTATAGGGTGACAAACTTTCCCTAATTATTCGCCGATCTACAGTTAATCTTAAATTATTAACTGGCGCTGGGCGTAACTGGAATGTGAACCAGTCCGCCCCGTTCTTTTAAATTTAAACAAATTATCAACAATTTGAAAGGTGAAACTAGAAAAAGTCATAAAGTTTGTTTAGTCGACAGTTCGAAATGGAAGTTCGTCAGTTAAATTGTGGTTGTCAGTCAAACTCCAGCAACTCGAGTATTTGAAATTTAGTATATTATGTACATACACCGCATTCTTATTTTCTCCAAATATCATTGGCGGCGTTTATTTCAAAATTTGATATTAAATAAGTTTTGATAAAAAACTTGTAAACTTTATCGATGATATAGGAAGCAAACAAAGCGAAACCATGAGGTATCTGGTTAACTAAAAAGTAATATTTTAGCGAAATCCAATGTTAAATTTTAATATTATTGAATTATTTACCTACATATCTAGTTAAAATTGCAAAATTTTCATTTCTGCCATGAATTTTAAATTATTTAATATTTTACTTACTATATGCATAGGGATCACTGTAGATGATATCCGACTGTAGAAATTGAAGATCTTCGCGTCCAATTAACTTTTGTAAAATTTACAATTTAAATTGTAAAAACGGGACTTGAAAAATTGCAAAAACAATTCCCAACAATTAAAGATCTAAAGCAGCAATTACGAAGACAATTTGGCCCTTCGTTCTGAATCTGATAAAGCTTTTACATTAATAAAATGCGACGAACTGAATTCAATTTTTTAGATGGCTTCTTTTTCTTAATTGTTCCAAATAATTAAGAAGTTTTCTTTTTGAAAAATCACATACTATCGTTATTGCTTTACAAGGCTAGTAAAAAAGTTACGTCTCTTTGGAGTCTGCTATAAAAACAAACTAAAAAATGCAACGAACTGCAAGGAAAACCATAAAACCATTACGATGTCGTTTGTGTGTGTACGGCAGTATTTTTACTCTATCAGACTAAATCAACATAAAAAGTATGCTCGAAAAAGTTAAAATGTACATTTGAAAAAGGAATTCTCTATCATGGCTTGTTTAGGGTAAAGTAAAGTTTCAGTTATTTTAATTTCGCTGTAGGATTCCAGAAATAAATCTTACAAAGTTGAATTTTCATTTCTTTTATATTATTAACATGCAATTATGGAGGTTGTTTTTTATTTAGTTTACTCAGTTATATTTTATTTTATTGTGAATTAATGTTATTTTTGTTATTATTTTTACTAACTTCTGTAATTATATTAGAATTAAATTGAGCAACTTTTATAATTGAGAGTGAGAAACTCGCACATCAAACTGCAAAGCCGCCAACCCACATTTTCCATTAGCCTGTTTTTCTTGACTAACCTTATATTATAGTTATAAGTTAAAAAAATAATAAATGTCAATTTAACATCGAACAAGACGACAGAACAGACGCGGAACAGCATTTATTAATTTGTTAGTACATTGGAGAAATAAATCGACATCTAAGATGAACGACCGAAAGGACGTCTGGCTTTCCAGTTATAAAAATGTCGTTCTGTCACTCTGTATGCAATTACAGAGATCAGAGAAGAGCGATTCAATTTATTATATGTGCTTCAGAGAGTAGGAACTTGATTCTGCTCGTCCTTCTTCGGCAAGCAATGACAAACCATTAACGTAGGTATCCGCTTTTAGGATCTCTCTCGTAATAAAGTATATTACACTTTTCTTGGATCAAAGCCCACGTTAAAGAGGACGTCCCTTATGTATATTAAAACGCATCGATCGCACTTTACAACAATAAAGGAAAGGGTCAAGTGAAAGATACAACTAAGGACGAACGTACGAGGGGCCTTCAATATTGCAAAATTATATCTTTCACTCCCTAATTATAACGATAAATAGTGTGTGGCGTCCTTTTGTTTTGGAAATTATTTTCAGTATTCACTCTGGACCTTGGTGCTTAGCTTAGCTCAGAGGGAGCAATCCAATATCCAACAAAACTGACTTTTTTGTTTTGTTTTGTTTTGAGTTTATGAGCTTTCCTGTACAGTCGATCTGAGCATGTAATTTAACTTTTAATTATTCTTTGTAGTTTTGCAGATGTATGCGGGTAGAAAATAAATTAATCAATCAATGCCACTGCGTATAAGTTAAATTAGTTTAAACAAATTAGCAAATTCTACTCGAGTTATTTTGAAACAACTCGAAGCTTATACAAAACCCAACAGCATATCAGATAAAAGCGGATTCATATTTAAAATTATTAACTTGATAAATTCGAGTCAGCTTGCGATGTTATTTTACTGCAGAATTATAGTTTAATATAACAATAACAGTATCCCTTACAAACCGAAAACCACTGTCCGTTACGGTTTCTAGCATAAACTCCAGCTATTGTCTTGTCTCATCGATTCAAGTTGAAAATTCCTAAATCAAAAAATAACTTTACATTTTAACACAAAACAAACACTTAGACCGTTGAAATAATACTATCTTAAGGGCGTGTTCCCAGCGACGAAGAATTGACTCGATATATGTGTCTCTTTTTATTTACTGCAAAGTGCTGGCACCTAGCTTACGATAGAAAAATATTACATTATTGCTATTATGATAACTTAGGTAAGTTAAGTTAGCGATGCGCTTATCTTCAGAATTTCCACAAATGATCTATCTTAGTAGCGTAGGTAGTAGTACTTAATATACTTTTGTTATCACAATATCATGTTACACGAGTTGAATGCATTTTTATATTATATCTAACGAATTTTTCAATTTAATAAATTTATTATAAATGTCATTTGTCAGTGGCGGATCTCATGTATAATTTCAGTAAAATGAGAAATTTATTACCTTAATATTTTTAGGAAAATGTTACGTAATTTCATTATATTACCACAAATAACGTAAATCATTTTCAATTATAAGATATTTTGAGCTATGGTATTTTAATTTTTGTGAAATTCAAGAGTTACAAAAAAATGGGAATTCTACAATATATACGTGGCTCACAAAAATAACCGTACATCCCTATATTAGCAATGTAAATTGTGTCTTTTGAATACATGTTTTCTCATATAAAAATCGCTTCTACAGCAAAACTTCTTAAATATTTTTTGTTCAAAATTTCATTCTCTTCATTTTTGTTTATGTACATTTTTTATTTTGTCGCGCCATTTTAGAGTTACAGAGACTAAAAAAAACTCTGTAAAATACAAAAACAATTTTGTCAAGTCGTGTTTTACGTTACATTCCCTACATTTTTGTTCATATACATTTTGCTATTCGTAGCACCCTTTTTGAGATACAGATGAAATATTTTTTGTATTTTACAGTCTTTTTTAAGTCACTGTAATTTTATTTCAAATATCCCTTAGCTAGGCTTTAATTACGCACAGGTACCTTATTAAAAGTAGCTATCACTTTACCTCAGACAGAAAAAACTAAATTACTAAATCTTATCAGAGCATCAGGAATAATGGTAAAAAACATTCAGAAAATCGAAAAGAGTACCTAAGCAAAAACCAAATATACAAATAAAAAAATATATCACAAATAACTAAAATTTTATGTACAAAAAAATTGCCTATTTATAGACAATTTAGGAATTTCATAAAAAAAATATTTTTATTGTTGATAAATAAAAATAAAATTTTTTATTTTTTATTATTATTTTAGAAAATATTTTATAGAACAAAAGTTGTAGGTAATTTGATACCTACTGATAATTTTAATTATAATAAACTTTTAGCTATTTCATTGCATTTTGAAGTTATGATGGATTATGTTTTATCACTTCAAGTAAACCTCCGTTCCCCCATTCGATTTCATTCATTTTCAATAGGCTTCGTTCCACAGCAGATCTAACCTTAAATTTAAAATTTGGAGTGATTTCGTTACTTCGTTTGGTTGCTAACGTGTTTACAGACCTACATACGCACACACATACAGGACCTATTTTTACCAGAGTTGGGCACTAAGCTCTATCAAATTTTCGGGCCCCTTATATTCGAATGTAACAAATATCATTGAACGCCCAATTCTTGGGTTGTTTTATCAGTATTTAATTTTCATTTTACAATTTTATGTTCTCTCTTTTTGGGCCCCTCTGGCCATTGGGCCCTAGGCACGAGCCTAATGCGCCTAATGGTAAAATAGGCCCTGCACACATACACACATACCTCAAGGGAACCTCAAAACATACAAATTTGCTTAAAAATGGGGGATCAATTTTTTTTTTCAATTGCAACGAATGCATAAAATATATAAAAAAAATTTATTGTAAGTATTTCAAGAGTATGTATTCTTAAAACCTGTCAAACCTCATTTCAATATCTATATTAATAATCTCATCAGAAATTCACAAAAATTGGTTCTTTTTTGAGCTTCCAAAGTAGAATCCTGTCTAAATTTAATCACAAAGCGAAACTTAAACCGTACATAATGGAACCACTATTGCCGATCTCAATGAATTGGAGTTGGAAGTTTGATTGGGATTATCCAACAATCAAATCAATTTTCGGTGATACGAAAAAAAGCCGTAAAATCTAGAAAATCTGAATTTAATTAATTTTTGGTGGAACGAAGTTTGCCGGATCGGCTAGTTATTAATAAATAAAATCTAATGTGACAACACATAACTTTCCCATTTATTACTAAATTAATAATAATAATAATTAGAAATAAAAAAAAATAATAAAAAAATAATTAAAGTTTAATAAATAAAAAAATAGCGTATGGATTTTAACCAAAATTTAATCAGCTCTCTAGATTGCTGTTACAAACCAGTATATGAAATTTGAATAAAATCGGTTCACACGTTTTGAAAAAATCATGGACGAAAGAATCGCACACACACACACGCACATACGCAAAATTTGTCTCAAACGAATTGTACGGACTCAAAGACTATGGAAAAAATGCTAGTTCAAAAATTTTTTTTTACTCGATTACAATACTTTCCTTTACTACGTATATGGGAAAGTAATAATTTCTACTTTTTTCTTATATTTATATTCAGTGGCGGCCCGTCAGGGGAGCCTTTGAGACTGCGTATCCCCAGAAAAGTCAACTACTAACGAGAAAAAAATGTTTTACTAAAAATCATAATTTCTAACACACTATTCGTATTGAAAAAATTATCTGGTGTTTTAATTTCTTAATTTCATACATAATATTATATTATAGTATTTAAATAATTCTTATCTAAAGAAAAGATACAGAAATTAACACCTGCGGATGAAATTTAATTGTGATGTGATAAGATAACGACGGCTACCAGTGCAAGAAACGCTTTTACTATAGACTCAACTCGATATGCACCTTTATATTTCATTATAAATTATAATATACAAAACTCAATTGACTTCTTGGGAATCTTTAAAATGAGATTTTATAACCATAATACCAACTTGTATAATATTTTTAAAACACGCGCTGTTCTTTTTCTTTTTTTAATTATCTCAGTAGTAATTTATTCAGGTACGCATAATATGTAATAATTCACAATTGCATGTTTCTTGCAACCCAATATGCTGTCCGTACTTACAGTTTTTCATTGTAAGTAGATGCATATAATTTTCATCTGGCGTTTGAATTACAAGGCAACCTAGATTAGTTCCTCTCTGTCAAGCTCCTCCCTATAAATCACGTGCAAACTGCATGAATTTGTTATTGTCAGGTGCATGTGTTATAAATGAAGTATTTAGTATTTACATTATATTAATTTGTATTTAATAAAAAATATTAAAATTTATTTAAAAACCAGCGCCCTCTCTTGAAAAATGGCTGGACTAATTTACAAGATTTTCCTATTCGCACTTATGCAACCTATGTGACGCATATGAGTTTTAATGAAATTTTAATAATAATTTTGCAAATTTTGTACTTCTCCATTTCCGCCTTAATTACAAAAAATTTTTAAAAAATGAAGTAAAGTAAATTGAAGTAAATTGTCGTTTGATCATGTTGACGCTAAATGTTATATAAATTAACCTAGTTAAAAAGGTATAATTTGAAATATCAATTATGTTTTAAAATACTACTTTTTGTGTGCCCTAAAAATAATATTTTTAAATTACATTCTTTAATTAAAATTGCTTTAACCTAAAGCTGCTACCTTATACTTTATATTTCTGCTTCATTTACTATGAAATTCGACTTTGTTTTTCTGTTTTCATGGAAATGGTAGAGCTAGTTTTCTGCCATTCATTTAACATAGCGTTTTCACGCCCTTAATTACATTTTCCAAATAGAAAATATTTAAATAACTTTGGCAAAGTAGTTTTCGACAAAATATGACAACAAAGTTCCATTTTAAAATTTATGTGAACTCCCTGTTTAAGGGTCCTATTCATTAAAAACTTTTATTCTTTGGGGATGGTAGCGCTCTTATTTACCAACCAATTTTAAATGTTCCATTAGAGTTAAAAGCGCATCCTGGCCCTCGATAAAAGTTATTCTATTACCTCTCACTTCTTACTTAAAATTGAAATTGAATTTACAAAATAGTATATTATGTACCTAGGGTGGAAATGCCTAACAATATTGGTGAGCACCCAGATGTAACCTCTGTGCTTTTGACCATCGTTATTGGCGAATCAGTCATCGAGAGTTTCTCGAAAAGGCATACCAGTATCCAGACCTTGGGGTTTGGTAGCCGGAAGTTTTAACAAATCTGGTTTTGCTTTGCTCTTCTTTCCCCTTTTCGTCATTTTATTCTCAATATTTTTGTTCACCTAGGTTGGGATGCAAACCTCTTGGCTTTCTCCATTTTGCACTGCCCGTGAATAGATCCGGTAAGCCGGTAACTGCTTTTAATCTAGAGAAAACTTCAACAAGCTTTTTTTCTCCTTTTGAGCTAAGTCTCTTTTCTTCTCGGAAAGCTGCCCGCGGTTATCTTCTTTTGGCTTTTCTTCTACTTCGATCGTCCATGTGCAATTTATTATGTAAATTTCATTGCCAGCTTCGCGATGTGTCGTTTGTGAGGCAGCGCTGGCACTGGTCACCAAGGGAAACTCATTTTCTTTCCGGGAATTTTCTAAAGATTTCCTATTTCTTAAGATTTTCTCGAATTCTCTAGGATTTCTAAATTTCTTAAGAAAGAATTTTCTAAGATTTCATTAGATGAATTCCTAAGATTTTCTATAATTCCTTCGATTTCTTAGGGTTTGCTAAGATTTCCTAAGATGCTATGCACCTTAGACCTGCTGTGGTCAATCAAATTTTTCACGTGCTGACCGGAAGGTTTGGAGAGGTTATCTTCTATACTCTCCAGTATTGAAAACTTGGCGCGAGAAAATTCAGCATAGAGTGCACTGGAGGGTATTCCATACCCCCCAGATCCCCCCGGCTTAACACCTACGTTTTATGTATTAGCCGTTCTGGCCTTTCTGACCTTTCAGTGCAGTATTTGCAACAGAGTTGCACATTCCACTCAGCATTGGAAACTTGAAATCGTTTGATATGATGCGCGAAGAAAAAGTAAAAAGTGCAATAGTATTCCTAAGATTTTTTTGAATTTTCCAAAAATTTTCTGATATTTCTGAAGATTTCCAGAAATTTCCTTAGGTTACCTTGGATTTACACAAGATTTTCTACGATTTCGTAAGATTTCTTAAGATTACTTTAGATTTCTTCAAATTTCTCTGGATTTTCTCAGATTTTTCTACACTTGTACACCAGATTTCCCCATCGATTCCCCCTAGATTTTATTATTATTATTATTATTAGCTGGTAAATGTAGCGAAAAAGTCAATACATTTTTTTTGCTACGCCACTGTTAACAATCGTTAACAGCCATTTGGTTAATGCGAAAATTATCCCCCCCTCCCCGCACACGAGGACCAAACAAAGTAGAAGAGCTATGCCGGTTCTAAACCATAACTCAAAGTTAAAAGTAGTTTTCCAAGTAAATATTAAATAACCAATCTTATTAATTTTAATCATTCTAGAAAAATCAGAAAAAAAATCAGAATTTTCTGTTTTATATGATTGTTAATTGGTAAGACGTCCTGCAGTCGACTTTACCCTGTAATCTAATCTGGTAGCCAATTATAAAATCGAACCTCAGCCTAAAGTTGTTTCTAGATCCTTGGACATTTGTATATTTCGCCGATACCAACTATGATGTTTTAATTGGGAGGTCTGGGGGTTATAGAATACTCCTCAAAATTGAAAATTGAATAACTTATCCGAATTTACATGTGCCAATCAAAGGAAAAAAAATTGACTGCAGGTGAATTTTTAAATTTTACAAAACAAATAGTGCCGATCTCTGCCTAAGGGTACACGACTCCTGAGTTTCTTTGATCAAAAATAAAATTATTGTAATTTCATGAAACTTGATATTGTAAAAATCTAATTTAGATGATAAAAAGTTGTTCGACTAATTTGAATTTAACTAATTGTAAATACCTCGCATTAAATTAACTCTCAATTAGGATTTAATTGTTTCAGATGTGGAGTGCGATGCTTGTAATGGGGGTGCTTTTCACATCATCTGCAAATGCTTGGGTGAACCGCAATCGCAGGGAAGATTCAAGATTGTGGGATATCATGCGTGCAGATGCTTTGGTTAGTACGCACATTTTTTAAACATATTATTTTCATACTAACGAAACCTTAGCAACAAAGATTCCAGATTCCTTTCAGCCTAGCAGGTAATTACTACACTACGTTAATTAGCTTAATTATGCCTTCGGGGGGTAGCATCGCAGAACTAACATTTAATTAACCTGCTACCTAATAGAAGAATGCTATTTTCTTAACGTGTAAAATTTGTTAATTTTACTATGCGAATACATCACGGAAAATTACACCGAGTAAATTTTCCAACAAAGAAGGAAAATTATACATCGACGTTAATTTAATTTTCTAAGACCCTATCAAGGGCTGCCGTCGTGAAAACTATCAATTCAAAACATGATCGGGAACTTTAAACGTCGATTCTGTTGGTGAAAACCCCGAACTCGAAGCAGTTTCCTCAACATGGTAATAGAAACTTTTAATTGTTTATTTCGGTAAGGGCGGATACAAACCTACGTCATTCGGCAAATGCAATAGGAATTTATTTAAATTAAGTGAAATTCGATAATAAGTGATAAGGGTGTTATATTAATTAAGAATAGAAGATAATCCGGTAAAATTATAAACTCGGTTTGGAAAATGAGGTGGAGCTTAACTTGATACGTATTATTATCTGAAGCTAATACGGAAATTTATTTCTGTCGATTGGCTATTTAATTAATGCGGTTTGGCCTAGATAATATCCTAAAATTAATTAATGAATTATACACAACTTTAATTAATTAACACGATGATCCGCCCGGATAAACAATTTCCATATATTTGCCGGAACTTGGAAAAGTTCTCTTTCGTTTTGAAGTAAAAATTTTTCACCTTTTCTTACGATTCCTCATTTGAATGTAAAACACTAAGAGAAAGAAGGTAATTACTGAAATGCTGGAAGTAGGTGGTGCTACCTCAATTAAGTCACCCTAACTAAGAAAGAGACCTATTAGGTGCACCCTCATCTACGATTAACAAGAGACAATTTTCTAGAAAACGCCATTGTTTCGTAGATTGTTCACACAAAAGGTGTTTCACAATTTAAACTAATTAGATTTAAATATTGGGTTTATGTGTTCAACTGAAACGTCGTTTTGCATAGCAATTTCGACGGGTAAACGTCGATAAATTTACATGATGAGGTACCTACAAGAAATTTTAACTAATTAAACCAGAAATTATTCACACAAAAATATTGCAATAGGTCTATAGCAGAGCTACAACACAAAATTGATATCATACTCCTCCAGTCAGTTGCCTAGCACGTAGGCAACTACACTAGCAGTACTCCATTTTGCCTCTTGAACTATTTAGATGTTCTTGCAGCTAAACTTTTAGGTTTAAAAGAGGAATATAAATAAAAATTAAATTCCATCCGGACGTTTGCGTGATATGTGAGTCTGGAAGTTATAATTCCAACGCACGCACATTCGCGTACCTTATCAATGTTAAATTTATGTTATTTTAACGAAACAGCAAGAGCGTAAAACGTAACGCGATAAAAGACTTAATTTTTACGCTACAGCTTTTATTAGGTACTTGGGGCCCCGCTTATATTTAAACGCCAAATTTGCAAGAAAAAGTCATACAAAATAATTATCGTAGGAAAATTCTACATTTTTTCCTGCCAAGTTTTTTTTTCGATGTTGACACAGATATAAAAACAACAAATTTACAAAAACATCAAGGAAGGTTTTCTTTATCATAACATTGCTTGGAGTCAAAGAGTATAATTTATAAAATTTTATTTCGAAAAAGTATAATATCAAAATTTCAAATAATATTTCCTTAAATAAATTGGTTTAAAATTTTTATGCCGATCAATATTCGATCACTTTATAAAGGAACTTGCTGATTACTTTTTCTTATTAAAGAAATACCTCGTGAAAAACTTTCTGGAGATTTTTTTTTAATAATGAAGCCCTATTTAAAATATTAGAACCTCCGCGACGCCGGATTGGTTAGCTAGGTTTCTCGATAACGAAAATTAAAAGCATCGGTTGGTTTTAACATCATCGAAAAGCAATCTGCATTTTAAATCGAAAAAGATAATAACCTCGTTTTCAACAATCCTTTCGTTATTTACAAAATGTAAATATTTCCAACAAAAATTTTTCCAGTGAATAATGAAGCGAAGGTTTTTACGGGGCCCCATTTTTATGTTAACATGAAAAATTTTATATTAAATTATTCAGTGGAGGATGAAAAGTCGGAAGAAAACCTTGTGATCTTTTAAATTAATGCAATTTTGAACAATAGAATGCATTTCGCCGACACTCTTTGAAACGCGCACAGTTTTCTTTTATTGTAATTTACCGAAATTTGATAATGTAGAATTTAATTAGAGAAGCGCAGAATTTTCCAAAATAAAGACGCAATTATGTGATTCACTGATCCAAGAGCACATTTAATTGCTGTATAATTAGCAGAATACTATTACCTTTATTTTTTGTTCTAGGTAAATTGTACATATCCGTGCACTTGTTACGAAAATAGTAAAAATTGTCAAGAGTGTCTGGAGTGTCCCAGAGAATTAGGAGAGCCGTGCGGTCCACATCAGCCTTGTAATGGTAGAAAAAGCCTTATATGTAAATACCGACATGGAGATGTTGACGGCGTTTGTGAAGGTAAGTTACATTTGTAATATTGCAATCACTTCTTTAAATTTCCCGCTTTATTGAATTCTTAGTCAGAATCTAGCTTGGTAAATAGTTTTAATCTAAATGATATCAAATGTCTTCGTAGTGACAAAAAACATCCAATCCTGCTATTGTACCCTTAACCACGTCAAAGCATATATCCCCCTTTCCTCCCAAGGTTTCAATAATGTTGAACGCTTATTTTCACAGACTTCTCTCTTAATCTCTTATTTCTAGGCAAATAAATTAAAAACAATAGGTGCAATAGGTACAACAGTTTCCCCTGCATTGGAAATGATTATGGTGTGTGAAGAAAAGATACAGAGTGCACTGGAGGGTATTCCATACCCCCCAGACCCCCCGGTTAACACCTACTGTTCATGTCTTTATTGCTCTGCTCGGCCCTTAAAAACACTTTAGACATTTATTTCTGAAATTTTCACAATTTTTTGCTTACAATCAATCGGGAAGCATTTAAACTTCAACTCATGGGCTATAATAGTGCCTGAAGAAAATCTAAAGAGTACACTGGAGGGTATTCCATACCCTCCACTTTTATTTCAAACTTCCTGAGTGAAAACAATCAGAATAAAATTATTGAAATTTTATGCTATCGTTGGTTTATCAGTCAACACATTAAACTCAACAAATAATTAGTTTATACTAATCTACACCGTAAAAGTAGCATAACGCAGGGTAAAAAATTGTTTTAACCGAGCGAAACAAGGCTGAAAATTTTATTTATGACTAGAAGCTCAAGTGATAACAGGTTATGAGCCCAGATTATTTGTGTATTTTTCAATGAGCTAAATTGATTTTCTACGTCGTCATTGGGAGAACATGGCTATCTAACGTGGAGTTAACGCTGCCTCTCAGAGAGAGTAAAGCCGTCTATTTATTGATTTTTTGATTCTATTTAAAAAATTTGGAAATCAATTCGTTAACATCTGCTCAAAGCCAGACAATCATCTCTATCGCCCACAATCAAGAGAAGCAAATATACAATATGTAGGTGTAAATTCTGGAGATCTCGGAGTATGATGTGGCTGAGAGAAATTTGGAAATCAATTTTAACTGATGCCGAAGGCTGGACGATCACCTCAAACTCTTCTTTTCCTTCACCTGCCTATCCATTACCGGATGTTAGCGATCATCTTGGCTTAAGCCAAGATGACGTACTAGAGAATTTAATTAATGGGGTGTTTCCCGTTGCCTTCCCCATAGCCCACAGATATATTTTGGGTTTTAGATCACAGCCGTGTATTCGACACGACCAGGATTTGAACCGCGGTGTCCCGCTACCCAGTCGGACAGTGTAAGCTTTATGCCATACTGCTGGTATGGAAATTATTATTATTATTATTTTAAGTATCTACTGCCGAAGATAGAATAGCCACCTCAAACAGCTATAATAAGAGCAGAGTGGTAAAATCATGAAACGCAGGTGTCAAACCGGGGGGTCTGGGGGGTATGAAATACCCACCAGTGCATTTTTTGTTATCTTTTAAGCGGCATAATGGAAGAAATGTAAAGTTCCCAATACTGTATAATACGGATTACCGCTCTAAGCGCTCCGGTCAGCAAATCAATTTTGCTGCAAGATCAAAGCGGCAAAGACACTAAATAAACTTATTAAACCGGGGTGTCTGGGGGTATAGACGCCATGATTGGAAATTGCTACGTTTGTAATACTAGGGAGTATATATAACCTAGATAAAATCATAAATGAGATAGATAAAAGATAAGCAAAAAATCAAAAATTAGTTTTCTAAGTTCTATCAAAAGTCGGAGAACTTCCGCGATTGATCACAGTATAGGGTCAGGATAGCCAAGACGCAAATATAAGTGAAAATGCGATCTTTGAACATTTTAGAAAATTTTAACCAATCTGGGAAATCTTAGAAAATCTGAAGAACTTGTAGGTAATAAGAAATCGAAGAAATTACAGAAAATTCAAAGAAATCTTAAGAATTCAAAATAATCTAATGAAATCTTAGAAAATTCTATGAAAGTTTAGGTAATCTTGGGATAGTTCAAGAATATTTAGGAAATTTCAATAAATCTTAGAAAAATTAACAAATTAGGAAATCCAAAAGTCTTAAAAAATTCGAGAAAATCTCAGGAAATCTAAGAAAATCTTAGGAAAGCTGGAAAATCTCTAGAAATGAACTTTTTTCTGTTTTTTTCAACTTTTTCGAAAGGATATACAGAAATTCAAAAAAATGAAGGTAGGATAAGTAGGTAAGTTTGTAGTGGCCCTTAGGAAATGGTAAGCGTAGTTTTGTTAATTTGTATGTTGCAATTAATTAAAATAACAAGAGTATTAAATAATTGTTTATTTGTCTTTAAAAGGTACGGTCTGTGTTTCGTTGAATTTTGCATCAAATTTATGGCTTATAAAGCTCATTGTAATTTAATTAATAAAATAGCTTTTGACGATAAACGGCGCTGTTATTGTCCCAATAAATATAAAACGCAAACAATGTCCTATTTATGTATTAAACTAAAACATTTGTATTGTGAACATAAATCTCTCGAAGCCATTTGAATCGCCGCATAACAATTACTAAACATTAAGCCGCAGCGTTAGGTAATCTGGAAACAAAAGTAATCTAACTGACGAGTTACTTGGTATTTTGTGGAAAATGCAAAGAAGTAAAGCGAAAGCTTAAGAGATTTTCCCAAACAGACATGCTATATTCTGGTTAAGTACCAAAGTGTTGTTATTCAAATTTTATTTTGAACTAAAATGTGCGCCAAATAAAAATAAAAGCTCACCAGGATTAAGTAAATTTTTAATTTTCCAAAATCCCGTTAGCTAGGTTGTTTTTTTTTCAAATTTAATATGTAGTTTCATTGTTGCAGAGTCTAATGGATTGCCTTGTCTGGTTTACAACAAAACTTACGAACACGGAGAAACGTTTACTCTCGATTGTCGCACACAATGCACTTGTCAGGTAAAATCGTCAAATTTTTGATAAACCAGTTTCATTTCGTGAAAGCTTTTTTATTATTGCGATTTCAAATTAAGTTTTTTTTTCGAGTTATTTTAGAAATAATTTTTAATATAGTAAATTAAATTTAAGAAAAATATATTAAATATATTATTTCGTAAAAGAGATTCGAAAATTTAATTAAGGAAATAAGAAAATATTGAAACGTAAAGAAAAATACTGCTCGAATCAGAACTTTTTAAATTTGAAAGAAATAAAAAATATTCAAGCATTAAAATCGGAAAGTAACTCTCTTAGATTGCAAGATCAGATCAAACAAAATTACTAAATTTACCAGCAGCTCGATATTTTAAAGGCATCTCCTAAACATCATCCTGTGATGAAACTGAAAAAAAAACCTCAAAGTCGTCTTGGCTATTTTTGTTATTGCTACATCACTCCCCCACCACTAATTTAAAAAAAAGCTTAAAACTGCCACTTATTACTGACACTATCACTTACTGCTGATACTGACTGATGTTAACAGTGTGGGCAGTGGACTGTCTAGTACAATGGAACAATGTCATTTGATGGGCGCCAGGTGAAGGTAATAAAGCGCGAGCATAAAAAGAAAACCAAAACAAAATAGTCATAATGCAAATGAGGAATTAAAATTGCAAATATTTAACTACATTTTGCAGTGGCATAGATTCTAATATGGTTATTTATAAGATTATGTGGTTTCGAGTTGTAAGTTACAGCTTCCAATGAGCGTGTGACAGGTTAAGAATAGCAATTAAATTTGTGCTGTTCATAAATTCATGACAGCACATCGTGGAACGCGTTGTATAACAGCTTAGGCAGTAATAAACGTGGAGAAGCTATTTCGTGCAGGTAGCTAAAGAAACAAATTTGTCAAGCTAATAGCTACCTTGCAAAATTAGAAATATTTAATTTAACGTTTGCGCGTTTTGAGTAAAAACGGCCAAATTCAATAGGTGGCAAGTCAAAAATACACCACAAAACAATTTATTTGCAAAGATAAAAAATGTACACCTTTCTGACAGGTCTAAGCTTGATGTATGTTAGGTTGTTTGGAAAAAAATTTCTATTATTTCTGTAACAGCAGGAATGTTTATAATGTGGCCCTTGGTCGAGCGTAATTTTAATTTTGAATATTTTTCCTTTTTCTGCACGAAAGTGGAAAGATAAGACATAAAAATGATTTATGTGGTTTTAGAATGGTACTTATGGCTGCTCATCGCTCTGTCCTCAAGAGCGAATATCGCCGAAGGGCACCTGTAAGCATCCACGATTAATTGAACTTCCCGAACAATGCTGCAGGGAATGGATGTGCGACAGCCAGACAGGTATTTTTGGGATTATTTAAAAATAACAAATTTACGCTTTGAAATCAAAATAAATAAAATTATTTCTTTGTTTAGCAGAAGAACCGCCAGTATGTCAGCCGACGTTCTCTAAATGGTCAGCATGTAGCAGCGATTGCGGAGCGGGATTATCAAACCGAAGATCCAATTTAAACGCTAAATGCGAGCCATCAACCGAAACGAGATTATGTCAAACAAGACGTTGCGATGATTTTGCTCCCCAAGTTCTACATACAAATGAGCATCACGTCAGGGTAATAACATTGAACGATAATATTATCCATTAGACATTATCTCAACTTGATTGATCTATAATTTCTTTCATTTATAGAGAATTAACCCGGTCTTAACGGGGTAAATTTAAATAGAAAATTGATTTTCGGCTACTGTTGTTTTTAAATAGCCCGCTTAAAAATAAACAAATGCCGATGGGCAGTTGTTTATAAAAGCGCGCTATATTTAAATAAATATGTACAATATTACACGAAAAAAATTCTAAATGACTTTTTGTTGTGTTGTAGAGAGGTCACGAGTGCAAAGCTACCCATCGCATAACCAATCCCGTGACGTTACGATTCGGGCCGTGCAGAAGTCGAAAACGCTATAGGCCAAAATTTTGTGGTTTATGTGCAATTCCTGGAATTAAATGTGAACCGCTGTTAAGTACGACCGTTAGAGTAGAATTTTTCTGTCAGGGACCAAAACTACCGCCAACAGAAAACAGTTTAGAGTTATTGCCCGAATACATAGAACCGGGACAGGACTTGTGGACCGACGAAAAACCAATGAGAAAAAATATTAACACTCAAATTCTAAATATTTACGTACAATGGGTGCTCAAGTGTAGATGTCAGGAAGAATCCACGAATCCGACTTCCAGTACTGGAGAAGTGATTTTACATCGTGTTCATCGAACTGCTGCTCCATAAATATCGTTAAGAACGGACACGGTATCTCAACATATCTATTTTATAGTTGTTACATTAACTCCAGAGGGTTTATTCTGCTAGGTTTTGGTCATCCCACCATAATTATGTTAGAACAAACAGTTTTCTACTTACAACTCT
This sequence comes from Cantharis nigra, assembly GCA_958510845.1. Taxonomy (NCBI): domain Eukaryota; kingdom Metazoa; phylum Arthropoda; class Insecta; order Coleoptera; family Cantharidae; genus Cantharis; species Cantharis nigra. The sequence goes on from OY294029.1 coordinate 1,358,829, forward strand.
ATGTATATTCTCAATTGATGTGATAAATTTCGAGTCACTCTGTGTAAATTTTCCAAAAGAAAATTTTATCAATTTGTAGATGAATTGCGAAAATTGTTTTTATATTTCATTACGAAATTGTTTACAAAGTGTAACTTCAACACCGAAGACGTGTCGTCGGATCTGTAACGCCGATTAACCATAGCAATGGGTGACGATCGGTGTTTTTTATAATTGGGACTGGAAAATAACAGTCTGTGAGCATTTGTAAGCAATTTTCGAATACATATTAGGTATTTAAAAGTTTGTTGTAATTTTTGCGCATTGTAAATATTAAAATTTAGAAGAATGTGTACTATTTTTAATATCGATGAGGGACTAAATTCGTAAAATGTATAAAAATAATAAAATATGTTAGGGAGTTTTTAAGAAAAGCATAAATAACGTATATGTGCCTTTGAGTATAATATAAATAAAATTTGACACCTAACGATAAATGTTGTATTATAATCGAACCAATTTAGAAAATTACAAACAATATTTGCTATGCATAGAATCTTTTGTAACATACTGTATACGTTTCTTTTTAAATTAATTAATTAATGTGTAAAAAGGCACTTCGATTTATGTAGTTAACAGTGGTAACAAATTTCACAATAAGTTTGCTCCGATTCTTTTAACAGAGTGCTGATTGGCACAAATTAGGATGCTTTATATTATAAGTAAACCAATTATAATGGACGAATTAAACAATACATTCCTTTTTTGAATTGAAAATCTCATTATTTTCCTGTTTCAAACAATTTTCAAATAATTATTATTATGTAAGAATGAAGGAATCGACAAGATACAAATATTCACTTTCTCTTGCTCGCAACTAACAATTAACAATAATCTTTACGATAAGTAACGACTTACTAATGGGTGCTGGTACTCCGTATCATGAAGAGTTGCCCTTCAAAATTAATATATAAAAGACAATTCACAATACCGGAACAATAGTTTTTCCCATAACTGCAACAATGAAGGTAGTGGTTTTTTCCATTCTGGTGCTTCTAGCCGTCTCCTCTGTATTATCTGCAAGTGCAGGAGGTAAGATTTTTTTTAAACCCTCAAATGTATTGCGGCATTCGTTGGCCGCTCGTGCCACAATCGAATTTGTAAATGCATTAAAACAATTTTCTTCGCAGATGACGGAGGGAATTGCAAAGGCCTCTTAAATATTCCAATATTGCTAACTTCCTGCCGAAAGGAATGTGGGATTGCCTCAATTTTGCCATTGATTCACTGCAACGAAGGATTAAAATGTTGTCTCACTCAGAAGCAACCTCCGGCCAATCAAACCACAACGGTTTAAATTTTCTGTAATATTTCGAAAAATTGTATGCTTTAGAGCTAATTAAATTATTTTAAATAATTTTTTCTTAACTTTTAAAACCAATTAAATTTTTCTAGATACTATCTACATTTACATAATATCCACATATTATTTACTTTCTTAAAAAACATTAAAATTGTACTAATGGCTTACAGTAAATACCGTAGATCAATAACAACCGGGTATATAAAAACGAAATTGATGGAATAAGCGCTAAGTTGTAGAAAAATGTTATCGAACAACATCAGTGAAAACTGCTTAAACTGTGCAATCGGTATAGCACTCAAGTTGGGTGCAATATTCGGTTTACCTTTTTTTTCAATAAAGTGCGTACACGACATTCCAAATCTGAAGTCGACAATAATTTACTCCAAATATTTTTTGGTTTCCGGCCTAATCACTCTAATGGTCTTCGTGTATTCCGTAGCAATGGCGCTTAGTCGTTTGAAAAACATGACATTTTCGCTCGACCATATTTTCGACCTCTTCGTTACCATCCCCCATTTCGTTTTGTATCTGTGTTCCGCAATCACCATTTTATACGGCATTGTAAGAGTGAAAATCATCGAAAAAGCTTACACTTCTTTTCAGCTCACCATGGAAAACTGGAGAGTAGTTACATCCAAAGTTCTGCTAACAACAGAAGACATTGCCTATCTCAGATTCCGTACGTTCTTGTACACAGCGGGAATTGCCTCCTTATTCGTTATATCTGCAATAGGATTATTTTGCTTCGACACGAAATCCAAGATGAGCGGAACTCAAAAATTTGGCCGCCTGATAACTCTTTATGTAATTGGAGTTGTAATGTTCATTCTGACGGTAATAGACGACTACTTCAAGCTCGTTAGCAGGAATTTCCATAATTATTTAAAAGCCGATTTGGAATCGAAATTCAATTTCGCCATAGACGAGGTTCTGGTACGAGATCACACTCTGTATAACGAAAAATTAATTTTGACCCGAAAAAATTTGGTGTCGACGTATACTCAACTGCACGGCCGCTTGATACACAGTTTCCAATATATGAACCAGTTTCTAAATCCACTGGTTTTAATTTGGGTTTTGGGTTTCACGATTTCGATGACAGTTAACGGTTATTTGATTTTGACTGCCTTTTTGGACAACTACAAGAATGTCTTTAAGCCAACATTGATTACCATCGAATTTGAAATGGGCTGCTCTTTTGCGCTAATACTTTTTACTACAATGCGAAATTCAGAATTACGCGCAGTGGTGAGTATAAAAAAAAATAGTTTGTTTGGCAATGATGTCATATAAATCAATTTTTTTTAGAGTGATGGTATTGTGACGTATTTGTACAAGTACTCGATTAGTAAAATGAACACCACTGCGGCAAATCAGGTTAGAATTATTTGCTTAGTTTTGTATTCACACTGATGGTTTGATTTCAGTTGGAATTTTTAATAGCCACATTGATTGCTCAAAAAGCTACATTAAATTGTTTGGATATAATGACCATAGGGTTACCTTTAATAGCTTCTGTACGTAGTTAATGGATCAACGAATAAATTTTTATTGTAATTTATTTAATTTATTTGTAGGTTTCGGGAACAGTAATAACATATGTCATTATTGCATTGCAATTTCAAGTGATATTTACTCGTAAATTATACCGGACTCATAATAACACAACGTTTGAAGCTATCATTAAGCCACTGTTAACTTAAAAACACAACTTTGCCAGATTCTGCACAGTTTTTTGGATTTTATGCATGGAAAAATAAATTTTTGAACCAAAGCACTAATCGCAAAGTAATTAGCTTAGCAATTATTTTGAATATAAATAATAAATAAGCTTTAGAATTCAAAAATATTTACTTAAGCTTTCTGCATAGCAATAATAATTAAATATTCAAATGATCCGCTTCTGTACTTTGCTTCAAAGATATTAATACAATATTATTAATTAATTGCATATTTCCATTTCATCCTGTTATTACCTGTAATAATGTAATCATACCTTAATATATTCTAGTAGAGTGCTAACCTTGCTAGATTAATACTCCATAAGATCAAACTTGAGTTTTAGATCACTAGTGTAGTCACTTATAGTCAGTCATGGTTATAGTCAGTTAAAAACGCAACACAATCATCAACGCTGGTGGAAAACATTAACGCTGGTTTCCTAATATTTTCTAAATTTTTGCTTGCGGTTCTTAAGATCATTTTTGGAATCCTAAGATTTTCTACATTTCCTCTTTTCAAATTGATCGATTTTACAAACCGGGGGATCTGGGGGGTATGGAATACCCTCCAGTGCACTACTAATTATGTTCATAAGCAGCTGAAAACCGGGAGAGGGAGTACTTCCCCACACTCGTGGCTTCGTAAAACCATCGTGAGTATAGTGCTATTTAGTTAGGAAATAGAAAGTTAAGGAAAACTCGATAAAACCTTAGAAAATCAGCGGAAATCGGAAAACATTTTAGGAAATCGTAAATAAGTTCTTTTTTGTTGCTTTTCCGAAAGAAAGTAATAAGCAATCTAGGAAGAAATACAGACAAAATTCAAAAATTAGAGGAAATCTTAGAAATCCCAGGTAATCTTATGAATTCAAAAAAAATCTTAGATGAATATTTTTCTTACTTATACTTACTTTACTATGTCGAAAAGCATATTAAGGTAATCCAAAAGGAAATTCGGAAAATAATTCAGAAATCAGAAGAAATCCTGGAATTTTATCAGATTACTTATTATGTATGATTTTCTAATATTTTCTAGGATTTTCATGCGGTTCTTATAAGATCATTTCTACTATTCCTCAGATTTCCTAAGTGTTCTAGATTGAAATGAATCTTCTAAGGTTTTCTAGCATTTTCTACATTTCCTCAAGTTTCTTTATATTTCTAAGATTTCCTGGAATTTTCAGGTATTTCCTAATAATTCAAAGTTAAATGAATATAATCAAGAACACAACAATGATAGACATGTTTCGACCTTATTAGGTCTCATCAGTATCATATAGTTGCATTCTTGAAAATATTGATTTGATTTTTTACTTTATATAGCATTTTTCGCGCAATGCTATATGTTGGTATCGGCCCCCGATTATAAAATCAAAATATAAACACAGGGTGTTCTACGGAGCACTTTCCGCAGGGGTCGAACTGACATGTCATAAGGACAAAAACATGTCTATCATTGTTGTGTTCTTGATTATATTGATTTAACTTTGAATTATTACAATTCTCAGTAGCTAGAATAAGCTACGGCCATAATAACCTTAAGGTTATGAGTGAGGTTCAATCCTCAACACCCCCCTGTACTGTCCTTATGACATGTCAGTTCGACCCCTGCGGAAAGTGCTCCGTAGAACACCCTGTGTTTGTATTTCCTAATATTTTCTAAGATTTGCCTGCGGTTCTTAAGGTTATTTTGGAATTCTCAGATTATTGTGTTTCCCAAGATTTCTTTAGATTTAAATGGATTTTCTATGATTTCCTGCAGTTCCTAGCATTTCTTAAAGTTTTAATACCAGATTTTTACAATTTACATTTTCTCGAAATTTGTAGGATTTCTTAAATTCTGCTTGAATTCACAATATGACTTTCTGAGATTTTTTTAAATTTTCTAAGCTTTTATAGGATTTTCTTAGATTTCCTACATTTCTTCAGTTTTCCTTAAATTTCTAAGATTTTCTGGAATTTCCTAAGGTTTCTACCGATTTTCTACGACTGATGCCGGCCGTTAAAGAGATTAACTGGATAAAGAAATACTTTACAATTTATTCAACCAATGATTCAATCACAAACAAATTGAGGATATTGAGACAATAATTATAAATCAATATAACTTAACATTATAATGCAAACCTACTTGTTATTCTTGATATACTGAACACACACCAATATGTAAGCCAACACATTTCCAAAAAACTGAAAAAAAGCTGTTAGCTTTTAGTCATACAAAATAAATTGAAAAACCTACCGGGGCTAATATTTCAAACCTGGCTGTGAGAATGTCGGACAATTTTATTTGAAATTTTTTGTATTTCAAAGTTTTGATAATCATTTCCACCTAAAAATATTGATTATTATAATAATTATCATCTCACAGTTCGGTGCGAGCGATTCGGCGCTTGATTTTTCAATACAGCAATTTGCAAATGCAAACTTTGCGCTTTCATACTTTACCTCCATTGCTTCTTCTCTGCTTAATCTACTGATAGGAAATTTATACAAGAACGACAAAAATTTCCTATCCTGCAATTAAAAGATTAAATTATATACCTAATTAGTTGAAAATCTGCTTACCACTGTTTGGAGTTGATCGTATGATGATGCAAGCAATATGGTCGCATAGCCCGCTGCAAGTAAACGAACTGAAACCAGAGTGTTTTCCTCCAAATCATATTTAAATAAATTGTCTGAAGAGTAAATAACCGCTAACAAAATGTTGATCAAATGAATAACTGCTAATAATATATAAATTATCAGTGCCGGACTGAGAAATGCGCTCATATCAAAAAGCACTCGGGAAATTCCCGCATGCACCTTGCGGTAGTTTTTCAAAAGCTTCGTAGTTAATGTGACTTCGGTAATCCTAAACAATAATTTTGCCATCACTACTTTTTGACAATTATATGCAATTCTTGTATAAATTTTTAATAAAAAAATTAAATTTGTCAGAAGTAGAACCTCCACACATGTTATTGTTAATTCAAAATTAACAAAAAAATTTGATATGTCTGCCATACGAACCAATTTCATAATAACTATTGTTGAGAAGATTATCAGGAAGATAAGATCAGCGGTAGCATGATGCTTATCTATCAGATAATCTTTTTTTGAAATCAGAGGAGCAAAATTTCCCAGCTCCCATTGACTCAAGAAGGCGTTGGTGATTAAAACGACGTTTTTAAATATTTTGCGTTTGAAAAAGCAGAACACTAGAAAAATTAAAGGCTTTACGATATTTATACAATGCATCATAAGAAACGTAAACTCGGTGAAGTCGCTGTAACGGTGACAATAAATCAAATTGAACCAATGTAGAAGCTCGCATGATGCCAGTATTACCAATACCATACGTAGAAATTGATGCAATTTTGGTGAGGTAAATTTAAATCTCATGGCGTTTTCGTGGTCGCACTGTAACGTAAAAGAAGAAATTCCACACAACGACGTAAACCAAATCGTGTTTTTTAAAGCACAGCTAACGCAATTTTCCATATTGACCTTTTCAGCGAGCGAGCAGTTTTCATATTAGTATAAAATAATTTTTTTTTATTTTATTGATTTTTATATTACAAGAGGGTCGATTAAACTGTTTTTATTTTTTAACATATTTTTTTAATAATGAAACAAAGATTATTATTATTATTATATTAATATTTAAAGAAAAATAAAAGGACATATTTCTAGGCTTATATGGGCTTACTATCGGTAATGATAATATGGAATGATCAGCACGCAATATTTTTTATTTTATTGTCAATCACAATAAATTATTAAACAGCGCCAACGTAATATTCTTTTCCAGCATTTTAAATTTTCTAAACCACATGAGTGGTGTGTGATCATCAAGCAATATTATTAGTAATTACTGATTTATTATTATCGACTTTAGTAAAAATTTAATGGCTGTTCATTGCAATTCTGCTATATTTTATGCCCAATGTAATGGTATGTCACTCCTCCCATATACGACTTCGTTGATATTTGGTTAAAACCTGCGGATTTAAGCATTTTCTGTACTTCGACCTAAAAAATAACAAACTAGCTCTTTTATTAAATCAAACTTAAGTTTTGCTTAGGTCTATTTGTGAAAGCTAGTTTTTTCGTTTTTCAACATTTTTTTACCTAATTTCACCGATATCTCAAAAGCGGTTGCCTTTAGCCAATAAAAAGTAATAATCTAATTTGTAGACAATTCAACATTCTTTAAAAAACTATTAAACTATCTACACTGAAAAATCAATGGTTTCCGTGATACGACCATTTAAAGGTATAAATTTAATAAAATTGCTACCTCCACCTTATTTATATGTAGATATCAATTTACAGTATATCTTATATATAAAAATGAATGTTTGTTTGTTCGTATGTTATGCACTGCCGTACCGTTGATCCGATTGCGATGAAACTTGGCCAACTTATTGCTAACACTTGCGGGAAGGTTATAGGCATAGTATAGTATGCATTAGCATTCATTTTCGCGTAAAAATCCGACCTTCGAGGTGACGACCAATGACGTCATCGGATTATTTTATACAGGGTCGTTAATCGTTTCATCTCCTTAGATATAAAAATGAATGTCCGTATGTTTGTTCGTATGTTCACAGTTGATTTGAGTTGTTCGAGTTCGGAGTTTGACAGCGGTGGAGTAAACACGTGGTGTAACATCGCAAGTGCGATATTAATAAAGGGTAAGTACATTATTGTACGCCGGACAGGGCAAACTACCCGCGATCAGGGGTGGTCTACCCTGGCCAAACAGATTCGAATTCAAATTCGAAACCGTGAAAACGAAATCGAGTTTGGATCCGAATCCACGTGTTCTACAAAACTCAATTCCCGCCAATGAAGTCAGCCAAGCCAACCTGGTAACGAAAGAAAATACCCAAAAGGATCCGACCAACCAGGGGACAAAACCAACCTGGTAACGGAAGAAAATACCCAAGAGGATCCGACCAACCAGGGGACAAAACCAACCTGGTAACGGAAGAAAATACCCAAGAGGATCCGACCAACCAGGGGACAAAACAAAAAGAAACCGGTCAGAAAAAAATTAGCCCCCCCCCCATGAGGAGGCCGAGACCCCCCTGGAGGAAGAAAATCCTAAAGAAGGGATAATCCCTGTACCTCAAGTGCAGACTATTACCAACAGACTATTCCTAAATAGTTTATTATATAAACAAAAAGGAATCAGTCAACAAGACAAACACAAGTTCAAGTGTAACGACAGCGAGTAGCAATCGTAAATCGAGAAAACAGCAAAGAAAACAATCAAGGCCAGGCAAGAATCATTTTACTACCTTTTTTTAGAAATCAGAAAATGTCGTCACCACAATTTCAAATGGTTATACAAGAGACTTTAGCGAAGGCTATGTCATTTGCTAAATATGAAGATTGGCAAGTTAAATTAGAATACACCAATGTTCTTACACAATCTTTGACAGAGATATTGCAAAATGCATTTCATTTCCGTTAAACTTTTGCGTCATTGTGCCATCCATCGAACAGCTTATTCACAAAGTTTTTCCGCAAATTGTCACCAATTATAAAAATCATAAATGGCTTTGCGAACGTGCTATTTTAGCACCAAAAAACAAGGACGTCAATGCAATCAACCATGCAATTCAAGAAAAAATTACAGGCGATTCTGTTACCTACAAATCAATTGACAGCGTCATGAACGCGGACGAAATTGTAAACTATCCAATCGAATTTTTAAATTCGTTGGATCTTCCTGGTGTGCCACCGCACAAATTGTCACTTAAAATCGGAGTGCCAATTATTCTTTTGCGGAACATTAATCCACCCCGATTGTGTAATGGAACAAGACTCGCTGTAAAAAAACTGATGCCGAATGTCATCGAAGCTACTATTCTTAACGGAAAGTCAAATGGAGAAGATGTGCTCATTCCACGCATTCCCATTATTCCCACAGACATGCCTTTTGATTTCAAGCGACTGCAATTCCCCATTCGACTTGCATTCTCGATGACCGTCAACAAGGCACAGGGTCAATCACTGCAAGTATGCGGATTGAACCTAGAAAATCCATGTTTTTCACATGGACAGTTGTATGTTGGATGCTCACGAGTCGGACAGCCACGAAATTTATTTGTTTTTGCTTAAGACGGGAAAACACAAAATATTGTATACCCTAAAGCACTTGAATAATAAAGTTGTAAAAAAAATTAAATAAATTTGGGCAGGACAACGTCTGCCGGGTCAGCTAGTACTATAATATTATTCTAAGTTTTTACCTGAGAAGGACTGTTTCTTATGCAATCGGCAATGTAATATGCCACATTCGGTCGTTTCCACAAAATATAGGCAATTTTCGAATAAATGTGATCGAGGAAGAGGTTGTACAACTTCTGAATCTTTGTAGGATTTTTGGAATAGCAAAAATCCATTACACCTACTCTTCCGCCTGGTTTGAGTACTCGAAAAAGTTCCTTAAACGTCTGAATCAACCAATATAACTGTTTTAAAAATTCTTACAGTATTGAACCTACCGCATGAATATCGACACCTTTTCGAAAACTGAATGTTAATAAGGCTAAATCGAATGTTTCGTTTTTGAAAGACAAATTGTGTACATCGGTTTCCACAAATTCAACTAATTCCTTATAGCCGTGCTGTTGCCCAATTTTATTTTGGCCTATCTTCATCATGCCTAAGCTGAAGTCGCAAAGAGTTATTGTGAAATTAAGCTTGGATTTTGTCTCGGTGGCTTCATTTAATATCGCCATCGTTGTTAAACCTACAATGTTGAATTTGTTTTTCAAATTTCATTTTAGTAATTGGAATTTAACTTTTACCTGTACCGCCAGCAGCATCTAAAATTTTCAAGTTATCCAAAGATGCCAAACAGTTGACGAAAGATCTTCTCCATTTTGTATGTTGTCCAAATGTGTTTATATTGATCATATTTTCATATATGGCTGATATATTGTCAAACGCTTCTGGTTCTAAATAATTTAAGATTCAAGTAAAGGTAAAAAGAGAAAGAAATATTTCCTTCTTCAGGAAAAATTCGCACCTGTTCTGCTTGTGATTGGTCCTGAAGTACTATAATAAGGAAGTTTTCCTTTGTAAGGTTTTGCATTAAATGCTCGAAATATAGTTATCTGATACTTAACACTTTTGAATAAAATCTTCATTATTTTGAAAACTTTTTTTCTATATTGTCAAGTGAATTAAACGTTCGAAATATAACTGAGATTAAAATATTTAATATAACCTTAATCTTATTATTAATTTCGATTTCGTAAAATTTTTAGGGCAATTCAAACAACTTATCTGATTATGATAACAAAGTATTACTACTTTATTAACAGTGCCGGATTACCCATAAGGCAGAAAAGGCGGCTGCCTAGGGGCCCCGTGAAAACGAAAAAAAAAGTTTTTTTAATTATAAATTTCATTTCTTTGTTTTTATTCCTTTATACCGATTCAGCGTCTAGAATATTGATATGGTTACCTCTATAATCTGAGAGGTATTCCATACCCCCCAGACCCCCCGGTATCAAACGCTGGAGCATTTATTTCCTTATATTTATAAGTGCTAACTACTATGTAGTATGTAAGCGATTCATTTGGGTTAATAAGATCATTTCTAGTTTTTTTCTTTCTTTTTTTGAGAAGAAAATGTTTGCAAGTTAAGTAAAATTTAAAAAAAAAATGTTCCCTCTCATCTAAGTAAAACACCTTACTTTTTTTTAGAATTTATATTTAATTATAATTTAATCTGAGGTTTTCTCATTAACCCATAGTCTGAGTGATATCAACCAATATTTAGTTAAACTTGAATTTTTTTATAAAAAAAAGAGCAAAGAACTCATTGGAGATTATCAAAAAATTAATTAGTTTTATCAGTAAAATATAATATTTTAAATTTAAATCGAAGGATTTCGGGCTGACTGGATCATCAAAAGAAACTTTTGACTTTATTGAAATCATCAATGACCTTTGATCTGAGATATCGTTTTATGTATGTCAAACCACTAAACATCCCGATTTGTGTGAGAATTGTCCCACCGAGGACTTATTCCATTGTAATCATGATGATGAAGCAATAACAGACTTCGAAACGTCGACACAGCAAGTCTTTTCTTTGTTTTGATGATCCAGTCAGCCCGAAATCCTTCCATTTAAATTTAGTAATTGTTAGATGAGAATTGTTTTTCTTATCGAAATGAAAAACTGAAAATTAGGTATTATAAGATTGAAATAAAAAAAATATAAATTAAATTTATTGCAGTCAAGCTGGCCGATCATTTTTATATTCATTTATTATTCATTTTTATTTATTTTATGGCCGATAAAATGGTAGGACACTCCTCCCATGTAAGTTCTAGTTGTTATTTGCCGAAAACCAGCAGCTTTCAGAATTTCCACAACTTCATCCTACAAAATCATAACTAGCTATTTTACTTTGGTGCATATAATCATTGAACCCTTACCTTGGAAGGACTTCTTCTAATATTATCGGCGATATAATAGGCCACTTCTGGTTTCTTCCATAAAAGGTTTGCAATTTTGGAATAAATATGATCGAGGAATAGATTGTACAACCGCTGCACCGTTGTCGGGTTTTTGGAATAACAAAAATCTAAAATTCCGACTCTTCCGTTTGGTTTGACTACTCGAAAAAGCTCTTTAAACGCCTACGTTTTCAAAGTAAAATTTTTATCTTATATTCCATGCTATATTTACCTGTTCAATATTAACTCCAGTTCGAAAACTGAACGTAAACGTGGCCAAATCGAATGTGTCATTTTTAAAAGGCAAACTATGAATATCGGTTTCGACAAAATTAACCAATTCTCTATTACCTTGAAGCTGTTTTATCTTCTTTTGAGCTATCTGTATCATCGGTAAGCTTTTGTCACAAAGGCATATCGAAAGATTCGGCTCGGATTTGGATTTTGCAGTTTGTTTTAATATTTCTCGAGTTGTTAGACCTGGCCAAGAAAGAAACATTTTAGTTTTTCGAATTGGTTTTGATTTTATTGGTGCAGTTTACCTGTACCACCAGCAGCATCCAAAATTTTCATATTTTCGAATGGAGCTAAATGTTGGACGAGAGAGGTTCTCCATTTCGAATGTCGTCCAAACGTGTTTATCGTGATCATTTTTTCATAAATATTGAAAATATCTTCATAAAATGTTTCATCTAAAAATTAAAAATAAAAATAATATTTAAATTAAATTTAGATTTTAAAATATAACTGGTAGTCTAGTTTGATTTTTTCATCTTAAAATGTTGCATAATGCAAACTCAAGAAATGCACGCAGAGAAATAATTTTTTATGCTCCGCAGTAATAATAAAAGGAGAAAGATGTAATAATGCAGTACTCACCTCTTTTGACCGGATCTGCAGTAGGAGAATATAAAAGTTTTTTTTCATTTGATTTTGCACTTAATACTCGTAATAAAATAAATTCACGTTTGGCTCCTTTTAGTAAGTATTTAGTTTGCACGAAAATTGCCCTCATTATTTTTTCAATTTAAGAAGTTTCTTAATATGCTTATTGGATTAATCACCGAATTGTCGTTCTAAATGTATATAAGTCCACTCCACAATAAATAAAACTTAAAAAACATTATATTATAAAAATCATAGATAAAGGTGGGTTACATATCTTTACATACCTATTTTTCTATTCTTCTTGACATTTTATCTGATTTTTTATAAAATAAGTTCCTAGGTATAATTAAAATATATATTTCACAAAATAGTAGAATTTTCAAGAAATGAGTTTATTTAAACGCAAATGCCTCTAGTTATCTCAATGCTTATCTAATATGCACTTATTAAATGCGATGTTAATGAGAAAAATAGCAGTATTAAACCAAAGAAGTTACTAATAATAAATTAATAATAATAAATATTTATATTTTGTGAAAATATGAAAAAGTCAGTGGCAAATCAGCGGGGGACGATCGCCCCCCTCCTAGAGCTCAAAAAACATCAATTTTTACACCAAAATTTTTTAATTAATTAAAAAAACAAAAAATACTTTTTATTTTTCATATTTCATAAATTTTTATTATTTCGCCCTCTTCGTGGAAATTGTCTGGATCCGCTCTTGGAAAAGCATTGTAAAACAAGTTGAGATTTTGATAAATTTAGACAATTTTGAGTCTCGAAGTTACCAAAAAATTTATAAAATAAATGCATGGTGTTTACATCAATTTTTCATATACAAAAAAGTGTTTATGTCAAATAGTAAAAAAATATGCAAGGGGGCTCTTTGAGGTATTAAATCCGAAATATTATTTAGCTCTGAGCACACGAGCATATACTTAATTAATTATAAGTAGGTACTTATGCAGTTATCACAAAAATAAATACTTGAAAGTTGCAAATTAGAGAAATTTTAAACTTTCTTTATCAATTTTTCGATGGCTCAATGACTGATAATTCAATTATAAGGGTTAGCAATCTTTACATATAGATCAAGATCGCAATTGTTCTTTGTAGATTCAATAAGGAGATAAGAAATTCATCAAATTATAAATAAACAACAAAAAGGTTAAACACTAATAGAGGGACTATGCTGAATCTAAATCACTTTTAAGCAAACCCCCTTTAAGGCCTTTGATTAATTATTTAAAAAAAATTAAATTAAATTATTTTGATTGAATCTGAGTGAAAGGCTTTTGATTTTTACAGATAAAAAATTTATTATTTTAAAAATTCAATTGAGTACGGATTTTATAAATTTTAGAACTTAAAAGTGTGTTTAATCTTATCATATTTTTATTTATGGATATTAAATAGATAAAAAAATTTATTTTAATTAAATATGGCTGAGGTGCCGAGTGATGTGGTTTTCTACAGATCATTATCATCCCGCCAGCTCAATGCCTACTAAGCCAAGAGGGCGATTTCTTCATGGAAGTTTGAAGAAATTTTAAAACACAGAAGTTTTCATAATCCCCTTCCACAAAAATTAAAATTCAACAATGAAAACAAATCTATAATGCTGGAAAAAGCTACAATTTACTGCGAACTTCCAAGACGGATTCATGAAACTTTTTATTGTTACTAGCATGTAATTTTATTTTAATCTGCATTCAACACATAGTCAAAGCTTTGGTCAAAATATTAGTCAAAATATTGATTATAAAATAAATAAAATGTATAATTATTATAATATTAATTAAAATTATTAGCTCTTGAAAATAATATAAATTAGAATTATCAATATTGAGCTACAAGACACAAATAAAACACATTTTTTAAACGAGCTTTCGGAAAATGACTTTTTCTTTTTTCGAAAGCTCGTTTAAAAAATGTGTTTTGTTTGTGTCTTGTAGCTCAATATTGATAATTCTAATTTATATAATTATAATATTTTTTTAAGTATTATGAATGAATGCAGTCCTTCGGCTAGTTTATGTAATAAAAATTCAAAGCTCTTCTAGGTTTACAAGTTCACTTCCCTGAAGCAATAGTTTTTCAAATTTAGGACCTCTGAATGAATTAATTCCTTATCATTAATAGGTCAGCATTTTTTCTGACTTTGCACAATATTATTATTGCTAATCTTTCCATGAGAATAACAAAAGATTACTGTACAATTTTGGGTCAGAGTGAATTCGCCTGATTACGGCCACTTAATACAACGGGGCCGTTTGCGGACTTTCATTGTAATTCAAACAGTAACAACGACATAATATTTATAATATATTATTTAAAAAAAAAAATTGACAATAAATATAAACTGTTTTGAGAAAAAACAATTATTAATGTAACAAATACATGTATATAACAAAAACAATGGACTAGTTGGAATTGGTTTAAAATTAATAACAAACTTTAATAACCGCCTTCGTAATGACCCTCGGAACCGCCGCCGTAGCTGCCTCCATAACTTCCCGCGCCACCTTCTACGCTATTACCGCCATATCCTCCGGCAGATCCGCCTTCGTGCTCACCACCATAACTACTTCCGATACTTCCAGCACTGTAATCACTTGAAGCACCCAAAGATCCGCCGTGACCACCTTCAAATCCACCTTCGTATCCACCTACATTGCCACCACTGAATCCACCGCCATGTCCTTCGCTGACATCGTATCCGCCGCCGTGACCACCACTTGACGCCTCTTGAAGAAGAGAGGCACCGTGACCACCTCCGATACCTCCGTCGCTACCGTGAGCTCCGCCGAATCCTCCTCCGAAACCGCCACCGAAACCACCAATTCCTCCTGAAAATCCGCCGCCGATTCCGTGACCTTCGCCTCCGCCACCACCTCCATGAGATGGTACTATGTGACCTTCGTCGATACCGCCGCTATAACCAATGACTTTGTACGAATCTTGACCTTGATCACCACCACCGCCTCCACCTTCGTGCTTCACATGTTTGACGATGGTATGAGTGTGATGAATGTGCTTAACCTTGTAGGGCACGTGAATAATAAACTTTTTGTGACCGCTGAAACGATTTTAAACATAACAAAATATTTTGAAAATCCAGATGATGACCACTTACCCATGACCGCCACCGTCGGCGTTACAAAAGTCGAACAACACTAACAATCCGATGGAAGCCAACTGAAAGAAGATAAATTATTTTTTTTATTTTTTGGGTAATTTTAAAAAATTTACCGCTAGACGTACGACCATTTTAAAAAAATAAAATTGCACTTGTTCCTTGAACACTTAACAAAATCTGAATTGATTGTGATGGTTCGATAGCTGTGATGGTATTTATATGCTACCGTTTCGTTTGCAAATGAAAGGAAAAATATGGCTAAACTTGAAAGTAAATGAAAAACGCAATAGAGCATTTACCCTGATTTATTTTCTTTGTCTTACGGTCAGTTGCAACTGCTCGGCAATACAAAGAAGGGCGTCATATTAATTAACACAATCAAAATCACTTTCATCTAGCAGAGTGATATTATACCTTCACTTATTTTAGCAGATTCTTATACGCATAATATGCATAACAGCTTACTTTCGTTTTTACGACAAAAATAAACAAAGTAGCTACCGAATTATAATTTTTGGTTTTATTGTTGTTTGCAGGGCCGTAACGAAAGAGGGCCGAAGCGTAACAAAAATCATATGTAACCCTCTGTAATCACAAAAATACAATTTAAAGCCGGATCTGTATGATTTATGCTTATATCCGCTATGTTAGTTAATTTGATCATGCAATGTATTAATCATATTTAACTTTCTTCATAATATACTTTTATGAACAAAATTTCTTTATATTTACTTTAGTTCTAATTGAAGATTCACTTGAACCTGAACGATATGGATCTAGAAATGGTTGCGGTAAGTAAAAATTGAATTTTTATGAAAAATTTTTAAAAAATTATAATTTTTTATATTTGCAGTTAATTTTCTCGACATTTATTGTGATCTCCAGTTGTGGAATATCCATCGATGCCGGGTACGTGAAATCTATTAATAATTTTGATTAAATTAATTAAGACGCACCCAGTGCTGAAGGAGTAACAGAAACAGATATATTAGTCCGGTTTCTAATTAAAGTACAATCCGTCAATTAAAAAAAATTGAATTATTTTCAAGTGCCTTGTCGAAGAAAGTTGTAGAATTTAAATGGCAAAGTTTGTAATTACATATAAAAAAATGTTTATTAGAGCTTGCAGGCTCATAATAATTTGCATTATTACGCTAATGTTCCTATTAAAACATTTAATTAAAAATTAAAATTATAATTTTTAAAGTAAAATTCGCGGATTTAATAAGGCGTGAAGCTTTTCTACAACATTGTAAGTGTTTTTGAATTTTTTAAAAACTGTATTACAATTAATTCTTAATTAATGTATTAATTACAAAGAATTAAAAATTATTATTAGATAGAAGTAATTAGAAAACAATATTCTTCGTGGCTCGGAAAGAAAGATGCGCTTAATTTTTATTATTTTTGTATGAGAAACAATATAACACTTACATTAATTAATTTGATTGCGAAGAAATGCAATTTCGACTGGAAAATTCGGTAATTACTCTTTCTCTATCAGCCACGAATTAGGTTCGTCAGAATAAATTTATAAAATCAAAAATAAAAGCATTTACCTGCTTAGTTAAAAAAAATCTCTAGAACAAGACTGCGATCCGAAACGGATCTAAATTTAAATAATTGAGATTTTCCTTTTTATTTATATTTAAAAGTAAACTATCGTACACGGTTTTGCCCGGTTCGAACGATAAATACCTTTGAGTGCCTTAATAAAGGATTAATGACTGAATTTTTGAAAATTGAAACATCAAAATTGGCTGGTTACTCCTGTGGAAATACCACAATATTCTTACGAAATATAATCAGATCTGCATGTAATTGTGCATCTTTCTCAAATTTATAATCAGGGGTTTTACTGCACGTGCTATTATTGTACATAATGTAATTTTATAATTTGTGTAAGTATACATAATCATAAAAAAGTTAATTTGATGTTAGAAAAATATGCAAAAAGAGGTATGTCATTCATGTAAAGTGAACTATAATTACAGCGTGAAAAGCACTTCCTTGCAGCTTCCTGATATAATCAACTATGAAATAACTTTTATACGCTCAGACATAATGTAATAAGCAAGAGAAATTCAAAATAAGAACAATCAATAGTTGTTTACTCTCACTAGTTGTTATAGATGACTGACTGTGATATTGAACTTCGAGTTATTGTAATACTACACCCAAGAATTGAAATTGAAAGTAATAATTCCGTATTTTTTTCTTGAAAACTGGGTTAATAAACCTATTACTCTGTTTATTTCTTTTATATGCACCGGTAATAATATAAAGAAACATAAATAATTGTAGTGAAGTAAAAGTTTAAATTTATACATTTTTTAGAAATTTAATTTCCCAAATACTCAAATATTACAAATTTTTTTTATGAATTAATTAAATCCCTTCCCAATGTAATACTGAACATTTTCTTCGGTCATCTTCATTTCATCAGCCTCGGAAGATAAACTCTTCGTGTTGGAGACTTTTGATGGGTTTTGGAGAGCATTGATCTTCTTGGTTCGATGGGAATATTTCCGTAACTTTCTCAATGCAGAGATTGCACCGCTGGGTCTTCATTAAAATTAAATGCATTGAAAAATTGCGAATAATTAAATTATGGCAAAATTTTGCAAAAAAATTACTGTTAAATGAAAGCTGAAGTTCAATAAAATTGCTTGTATCCTTTTACTAATGTTTGTTTATTTTTATAGGAAGTTTCTGGTTCCGCGTTCGACCAATGACCTTCTCCATCCGGAAGACGATTTGAACGAAGTCGTTAAACCAATTACTTATCATGAGTTGCTAAATCCATCGCACAATCATCGCCAAAACACATTTTTCAACAAACACAACTTTGTAACATTCCTGAAGCCGCTCTTCAAAAATCCATTGAGAAATTTTTATAATAATCATATTATCAAGCATTTCACGAGAAAGCCCATGTTTTCGCCGTTCCATATTAATGCTGGCATTGATTTGAGCAAGCATAGTCGTTTGAAGATCAAGCCAATCGTAGAACACATCGACGATGATTTTAAATATGATTTTAGAACAAACACCTATTCGTTTAAATAAATGATTTATTTAAAAAACTGGTAGACTGTTAAAAATAACATGAAGAATGTTAATTGCATTTATTTATAACAGTACCGGTTTAATTATAAATGATCTCACAGCAATGTCAATTTTATACCTCAGTTAATAAGAATAATAAGTAAAATAGTATTAAATAATTAAAAATAATGAATTGGTATAGGTAGTTAATAAAATACAGACATAAAAAATTATCCCAGATTTCAAAAAAAGCAGAGGGGCTATACTTTCTTAACTTTATGATTTCTATCATATTCAATTCATTTTGAAGTTTTACTTAAAAGTGAGCTCGGTCCCGTACAGCCCTTCTACTTAGTTTGAATGCCCACACTTTTCACCAGGTTTCCACTTAAAATAGTAATAATGTTTTGTATTTTTTTAAATTAACAATAAATTGGTGTTGCAATATAATTTATTCAACTCCTAAATCAGGGTACGATTTCGTCATCGGATTTCAAATGTGAGATTAAATCACAAATTAAAGCAAATTTTGCTTCAAGTCATTCGATTCCTTATCTACGGGCAATTGATTTTCGAAAATTAACACAGGTGAAAAACCATTTAAATTCCATTTAATCTTTCGTGAGAAAGATTGGTTTTAATCGAGAATAAAAATACCATTGTTGACTTGGTCAGCACCTATGGAGACTTCCTAACCGGTAAGTCTACAAAGGTAAGAGCTAAACATTAAACGACAAAATGGAATTGGAAACAATAGGAATTTTTCTGATTTAAAATACTTTATAATTGTAACTTTGCAGTTACATTTCCGATGCATTGAATTTCAAAATGATATCCTGAGAAGATTCAAATCTGACCACGAAAAATAAAAACTTCTCATTTGCAAAGTAATCTACTTTTTTCTATCTTCATTCCTGGCATAATCTGACATCGCAGGACAAGATGAATACTGAATCCCACTTGAAAAATTGTAGATATAAAAAAAGAGATAATATTCACCTATACTAGAAAATTCTGAACAAATTTGTAGGGAAAAACAAACATTTTGATGAAAATTGTTCAAGCTGTAGTTTATTAAAATATATTTACAATTAAAAAAAAAACAAATAATGCATAATCATGACAAATAATAAATCAAAATTAATAACAAACCTTTCTCTTATGTTTCAACTTTCATAAAACTTACTGCATGTACTGTCCTTGAACTTCGTTTACTTGCTGCTGCAATTGCGCATACTTAAACTGCAACAGTTTCTCACGTTCCACCTGTCTACTGACATCATCAGTCAACGACTGAATACGTTTTGGCAGGGCCACCTTTTCCTGTGTTTGCAGAAACTGAAAAGAGCTTAGTTCTAAGTTGGCTTGATCGTACTGCTCGTAGGTCTCTTGTATCTGCTTAATCAAAGCTTGCGCTCGAGTTTGATAACCACCTGTAACAATTTTCAACTTCTTCTCCATTTTAGCAGCTTTTCTGGCTTCACGAGACATGTGGTTGCGGTTCTGTTCCAGTCTCTTCTCAGCCGATTCCAACTTATCCTTTTTGCTGGCCAAAACAGTTCTAGTGTATCGATTTTGATTGGGCAGAAACAGCACCTGACTTAAGCATTCCTCCCACACTTGACTATAAGCGTCCATCGACAGTTCGCCATGATTCATTCCCCGTTTCACTACTTCCATTTCTTTGTTTAATATACCGCCCGCATGTGCAAGTTCTTCCTCAGTGAAACTATCGTAAGGATACTGCTTCAGATAAGCCAATTGCTGGGCGTGGTTTAACGAGTGTTTCTTGCTTTGCAAAGTCGTCAACGGATCTATTACATTGTCATAGTGCAACATAGTCACCATTTCTCTCTTTATTAATTCTTCCGCTTGTTGCAAGTCGGTCAGGGAGTAACATTCTTGAGACGAGTGCAACACAGACATGTTGACTTCGTGAGGCCGGGGCAAACCCATTTGAATAACTTTAGATCTCAATGCCAACTCCTTGGCTGCTTTAATTCTTTCCATTTCGATAGCCCTTGCGTCCACATCGGCTTGATCTTCGATTAAAGGTGTAACTTCTGAGAGAGTTACTTCGTCTTGTTGTTCTGGTACCACAATTTCAAAATCGTTCTTGGGTGCCGGCAAAGTGGTCATGCTATTTCGTAGTTGTTGTTTGATGATTTTCTGGTAATTGGTTTGGCCTCCCGGTGTGTCCAGGAAACTTGTAACTTCATCTGTGTTTATATTGAATTTGTCTCTAACTGGAGTTGGAGTGTAACTGTTTCCAATTGGAACCACGGCCCCACTTTTTGGCGTAGCAAACCCACTGCCTGGAGTTGCACCGCCATCGCTTCTCGCCGACCTGAAAGGCGTCGCCAAAACTGTATTTGGTGTGGAAACCGCATGAGTAAGAGGAAGTGCACCACTGAAGTCAACATTATGAAGCGTCGTATTTGCTCCTCCCATTAAAGGCGTATCGACATGGGTTAATGCCAAGACGTTCTGCGCTTCTTGTAGAATTCGGTCTGTTTGCGAAGCAGGAGTCCGTGGAGTAGCAGCAATTTGAGGAGTTATTGAATAATCAGATAGAAGAGTATTGGTGGCTTCTTCTCCACTCTCCGAGACCACTTCTCGTGCAACTTCGCTTGCCCTACCCAACTTGACTACCTGTTGTAACTCTCGATCGGAAATTTGCGGTTCGGGTAGAACCAATTTCGAGCGTTTACGCGCAGGTTCATCGTTCTGCAACATAGCCAATGGAATGTCGTTTTCTTTTCGTTGTTTCAATTTTTGTTTATCTTTCTTCCGTTCCCGTTCCTCCTTCTCGCTTCTTAATTCACCTTCCAATTGTTGTTGCCTCATTTTACTAAAATCCGGAGCCATTGGATCGATAACTTCGGTTGAGGTGTCGTAAAAGCCCGGAGCAGGTCGCTTTTCAAACGGAATTTCGGCGTTGTAATCTACTCCTCTTTTTCTTTTGCGTCTAGGATTCACCTCGATACCGGCAGCTCGTAATTCTCGTCGTTTTTGTAAAGCGGCCAATCGTCGCGCTTCTTCCAATTGCTTTTCTCTGGCTTTACGTTTTGCTTTCTTACCCTGGGTGTTGGCCAATCGCGCTCTAGCTTCGGACAACATTTCCAATTCGTCTTCGTCCATATCTTTCGGATCAGGCCTGGCAGGTTTCGTTTCGGGGTTGGGATCAATTTCCCCTGGCTTTAACTTTCTCGGATCGTCGCTCGCATCCTCTCCTTCCTCTTTCTTTTGTGCTTGATCGAGCAAATATTCGTAGCGTTCCAAGCACTGACCTGCCGTTCTTCCGATTATGGGCGCTATTGTTCGCCATTGAGTCGGCATTAACTTGGCCAAATGCAGAAGTTTCTCGTCTTCTTCTCTGGACCATTCCGTCTTCTTTATACTCGGATCTAACCATTCGAACCAACGTGCCTTGCATTGTTTAGCTGACTTCCGATGCAATAACGATGCTATACGTGACCATTGGTTTTTGCCGTATTTCATTACGGCTGCTTTGAGGATTTCATCCTAAAATAAAAAAATAAATGTAACAACCGACAGATAACAATTTTGAACTTCGGATGGCCAGATGATCTGGTACAGAAGTCAAATTACTCACCTCCGTGTTCCTCCAAACACCCCCCTTGATCATCACTCGCGGCATCTTGTTGGATTCTTTATTTGTTCAGTAATATATTCAAATAAAACTATCCAAAATGTTAAAATTTTTGAGGTTAACTTTGGAAATTATTAATTAAAGTAACCGAAAATTACGTAGCCCATTACACTGGCTTTAAAAATACACACAAATTCGGTTTATTAAAGTTCACCTTGTATTTTTCTCTAGTTTAATTATAATCAAACGTTAAAAAACGTTGAAAAGCCGAATTATATAGTTAACGACTTGACAGCTTTCCTTACCAACAGCGGCATCTGCACTGCAACATTTGAACACTATAAAATCCCAGCGGCGGCACCCAGTTGCTTCACTAAAAAGGGCAAATCAAAAAGCGGAATTTAACAATTTTGGATAAAATTCATCAGTACAAAAATATTTACATGGATTATAGTCATTAACATGTGAAATTATAATAAAAGCTTAAATTTTATAAAAAAAATATATATTTTTTTTACAAAAAATTATTTATATGAAATTGTAGAGGCCTTGCTTCCAAAATCAAAATTCGTTTTATTTTTTTGGTTAAAATTCAAATTGTCCCGGTGATCTAATATGAGGAACTGATAAGAATATTCTTGTCGAATTGTTATCGGCACATGTAGTCATCCTTGAAATAAAACAACCGCAATAAAAACTTATGTGTGCCAGTGTTTTCAGTGTCTTGAGTGCTTTCTGCAATGCTTATTCCGGCCTACATAACTTTTGTTGTTGTCACGAGTTTTCTTTCGATTCAGGCTCTGCCGCCTTGTCCGCTCGTTTTGAGTATTGACATTTCAAATGGAACTCGTTTACCTAATTCGAGTATAGTTTTCGACGACTTAGTTTTTCCAGTAGAATCTCAGTTTCCTTTTGAAAACTTGACTAGGGGGTGCGTGTGCGACATCAAACCGTGCATCAGGAAATGCTGTCCCGATGGAGAATCTTTCTTCGAGGAAGGCTGTACAACAAACCCAAATGCACCTTCATTGAAATTTCATCGGCATACCGAACCTATAGTCAATAATTCGGCACCAGACCTTTACACAATTTATAATTCAGAGTGTATGAATTCGGAACCCGTTTTGCTGTTTCCCGACGAGACTGAATTTTTTATACAGGAAAATGGCACAATGTACATGTTGGGAATAAATTCTTCAATTGTTTCTCAAGACGAATTTTGTTACGAATATTTCGATTTTGAAGACATACCTGGAAACTTCTCTGTCGTAATTTGTCCAATACAGTCATCAACTTCCGAAGAGTCCGATTATCTTTATGCAGGTAAGCTAAGGTGCGGATAGAAAAGTTAATATTGGACGAAAAGCTGAGAAAAAAATTGTTTTTTTGAATATTTCCCAAGGGAAAAATAATAAAAATTTTTTTTTTTAAAACTGGATTTTTTTTCAGGAATGATAATTTCGATGCCATTCCTCTTGGCAACCTTCATCGTGTACGCCTTTTTACCAGAGCGAAATATTCATGGAAAATGCTTAATGTCTTACGTAATCACGCTTTTCGGCGCTTACGTCATTCTGGTTTCGATCCAACTGAACTACACAACAATAGATTACGAAGTATGCAGATTTGTTGGTAAGTTCTTTGCCAACCGATTACTTTAAGGGCAGATTAAAATAAATTTTATAAATCTGGATTTCAAATTAAAAAAGTTTTGAAAAATTTGAAATTTGTATTTACAGTGGACAACAAAAGTTTTTGCACTTCTTTTTTGGAATTTTGGAATTTCAAAATTGTCCCTCTTTTGAAAACCATTTTGGTCACATAATAATCGTTTTTGCAGAAATACTTATAAGACATTTTTTGTTGCAAATTTTATTATCTTCATTTTTGTTTATATACATTTTTCTCCGTCGTCGCACCGTTTTTGAGTTATAGTGACTTAAACGTGACCACTGTTCAAATTTGCAAAATATACGTAAAATCCACTTTTGGTTTTCTCAGAGTATTTAAAATTCCAGGTCTAACATGTCTGTACTTCTTCATGGTTTCATTTTTCTGGATGAACGTCATATCGATCGATATCTGGTGGACTTTTAGGTGAGTCGATTTTTTTGTTCTTGGACTTACTTTCTTAGACATGGAGTGAGAATAAGCATGATGCATAATAATTTTACGCCAACCACAAAAGCCGGAAACTGTTATCGTCCGGTATTTTAAAATATTTTAAAATATATTCATTTGTTATTTCTTAGATAAATATGTTCAATTCAATAATTGCAATTATTGTTATTGCTGCGTGAAAACGACAAAAATGTAGGTTCGTTTGCGCATCTTCCTTTAATTTTTGAAAAAAATCAAAAAACATTTCAGCATTTTTTCTGTTGAACAGTGCTTAAGATTGATTACTTAAATTGATAAATTTCAGAGAATTTAATTTTGATTCTTAAAATCCTGGCGCCCAACATGGGGCAGAACTTTTTTTTATTTACAATTTTTTTAAATACTTTTGCATTTATAGTATGATGAGAGGAAGAGTGGGAAGCAAACAGAAATCAGAAAATCAAAAGTTTTTGATATACTGCGCTTATGCATGGGGTGCACCGCTGCTTTTGGTTATTCTGGTTGCTTCGTTGACGCTTTCCAAAAGTATTCCATTTAATGCGTGGTATAATCCAGGAATGGGCGAGGGGCAATGCTGGTTCAAAGGCAAGTTTTTACTTACTCAAACCTACAGAACATTTTAAAGAGATTCGTTTCAGAGGGAATTTCCACCTTTATCTTTTTTTATTTGCCAATGAGCATCATCATAATCGAAAACGCAGTATTTTTTGCCATCACGTCCTGTAAAATCAAGCAAATTCAACGAGACACTTCGATGTTGAAGAAGGACGAATGCAAGAAGCATAGTTACGAAAATAATAAGCAAATGTTCAACTTGTACCTGAAGCTATTTCTAGCGATGGGAGTCAATTGGACCATGGAAATCATATCTTGGGCTATTAATTGGCAAGTTGAAAGCACACCGAGAGCCATTTGGTACCTGACAGATTTTTTCAACGCAATTTATGGTGTCTTTATATTTTTCATATTTGTCTTCAAGAGGAAGAATTGGAAAATGTTGAAACAAAGGTGTGAGTAGCATAATCTTCGATGAGTTGCAGATATCATCTGCTTTTCTTTCAGATATAACAACTTCAGGGGAAGAAAAGACTTAGTAGGAGGAATTCATATGCGTAACCTGTACCATACCAGGGGATCATCGTTTAACCAAACCGTCACCTCGGACTGTACATCGTTCGCAGACGATGTGAGCACCACACCAGCTAGTCCAGTAACTTAAGCATCTTAGAAATTTTAAATTAGTTTGAAATACTTCTTAAATTATGATTTTAGATCAAAAAATATATTATTACAATGATATTTTCTAATTTTCATATAATTTTTTTCAATAAAAATATAAAAAATTGGATTTCTTTAATTATATTCAAATTGGCACCTAAAAACAGGTTCAAACTGCTGTTTTTTGAGTTTGGGCGGCTTCAGGAATGTTTTTATAAATTGCATGAGTGGGAATAGAAAAATATTCTAGTCCAGAAATTTTAAAATTTTATAATAAAATTATAATAGTTTAAGGTGTAAATTACAAATTTAACAATAAAATTTAAGGATAACTAAAAATTTTTTAACTTCTAAAATTAAAATCATCCCTGAAACAGCATAAACTCGAAAACTACGTGTCAAAATTTTTTAATTATAGAAATTAAATTTTAATCTTCTGTTTCTTCAAATCCCGGATATAAAAAAAATCTTGCCCGGAAGATGAAAAAAAGACCGAGAAAAGCCCGGATGCATGGCAACTCTAGCGGTCACTCCTGTCGAATATTTATCGGTACGCACGCACATCCGCAATATTATGTAAAACAACCGCAATAAAAAAGTCATGAGTTCCATACTAGGCTAATTAGTATAGTTTTCGGTGTCTTGAGCGATGTTGAGTCTGCTCTGCGTAATTTATCTGATAGGCGCAAAGTTTCTTTCGGTTCAAGCTTTGCAACCCTGTCCTCTCGTCTTGAGCGTTGACATTTCGAATGGAACTCTTTTATCAAATTCAAGTATAATTTTCGAAGACTTAGTTTTTCCGGAAGAATCTCAGTTTCTTTTCAAAAATACGACTAGGGGATGCGTGTGCGACATCAAACCGTGCATCAGGAAATGCTGTCCCGAAGGAGAATCGTTCTTCGAGGAAGCTTGCCAGACAAACCCAAATGCACCTTCATTGAAATTTCACCGGCTTACGAAACCTATCGCCAATTCAACACCAGACCTCTACACAATTTATAACCTAGAGTGTACGGACTCGGAGTCCTTTTGGCTACTTCCCAACGAAACTGAATTTTTTATACAGGAAAATGGTAAAATGTATATGTTGGCAAATGAGCCTACCATGGTTCCGCAAGACCAGTTTTGTTACGAATATTTAGATTTGGAAGGCAGACCAGGCTTCGTTTTCGTCATATATTGTTCAATACCAACTGTCGAACTTTTTAAATCTTCCGAACCTTCTGATTTTCTTAATGTAGCAGGTAATGGTACTTAATGGTAATCGCGTATTACGTGGATTAATCGTAAGCTTGCTTCTCAGGAATGATAATTTCGATGCCATTTCTCTTGGTCACCTTCATTGTGTACGCCCTCTTACCAGAGCGAAATATCCATGGAAAATGTTTGATGTCTTACGTAATCACGCTTTTTGGCGCTTACGTCCTGCTGGTGTCGGTTCAACTGAATTATAAAGAGATTGACCACGAAGTATGTAGATACGTTGGTAAGTGCTTACGAAAACTATACCGCATCAACCGATTACCTTCGTTGCCATTTTGACGTTAAATACATTTTCGATGGCGAAGTGGCGACGGCGAAATGGCAAACAATTCTTGAATTATCTCAAAGTCAGAGTTATTTTAATTTTAGGTCTGACATGTCTGTACTTCTTTATGGTTTCGTTCTTCTGGATGAACGTCATGTCGATCCATATCTGGTGGACCTTTAGGTGAGTCAAAATTTTGTACTTACGAACGGTCGTTTGAACAATTTTGATTTTTGGGTTTTGTTTATTTTAATAGAAATTGAAAGAAAATAAGCTATCATTGGCATTTTATTTTCAACCACAAAAAACGGAAACTGTGGGGATTAAATTATTATTTTAAGAAAGAACCACTTCCCTCAGCAGAAACGCTCATAGTTATAATTTATTATCAGGTTTTTATTTTCTAAATTTTAAATTAATAAAATACAGATTCTTAGACAGACCTGGCGCCCAACGTGGGGCAGGCAGCACAGGACAAAATAAGATTTGGTTAATATACCATTACACTTTCAGTGGGATGCGAGGAAGATTAAGGACCAAAAGGAAATCAGAGCAACGAGAGTTTGTAATATATTGCGCTTATTCGTGGGGTGCACCGCTGCTTTTGGTAATCCTGGTTGCTTCGTTGACGCTTTCCAAAAATATTCCCTTCACAGCTTGGTACAATCCAGGAATGGGCGAAGGGCAATGCTGGTTCAAAAGTAAGATTTTAATCTTTCAAACATCCAGAACATTTCCAAAAATGTTTTTGCAGAGGGATATCCCACTTTCGTTTTCTTTTATTTTCCAATGAGCATCATCATAATCGCAAACATGGTATTTTTCGCAATTACCGCCTACAAAATTAAGAGTATTAAACGGGACACTTCAATGTTGAAGAAGGACGAGAGCAAAAAGCACAGCTACGAAAATGATAAGAAAATGCAAGAAAATTTACCTAAATAAAATAATGCAAGTAAATTTTGAACTTTTACAGATTCAACTTGTACCTGAAGCTGCTTCTAGCGATGGGGGTCAATTGGGCGATGGAAATCATTTCTTGGGTTATTAATTGGAAAATTGAAAGTACACCGAAAGCTGTTTGGTACCTGTCAGATTTCTTCAACGCAATTTACGGTGTCTTTATATTTTTCATATTTGTCTTCAAAAGAAACATTTGGAAAATATTGAAACAGAGGTCCGATTTGCATAATTTTCCATTGGTTGCAGATTTAATCAATTTTCCTTTCAGATATGACAATTTCGTGAACAAACCAATGATAGCAGAAGAAATGACTCAAGTTGGTCGTACCAAGGGAACCTCGTTTAACCAAAGCGTAAACTCAGACTGTACATCGTACGCAGATGGTACAAGATCACACTAGCTTGTCCAGTAGCTTAGATTTTATTTTAATTATGTCCAGCCGGAAAATTTAAAACTGATAAGTGAGTGTACTTAATTCAATTAAAGTCGTTCCAAAGTTTCCCCAAAACTGGAGTTGCTTTTAGTCGGACTCAGTATTTCTTTCATAGATTTGCATGCTTCAGTTTGCCTATGCCAACGGGAAAAAGATTTAAGAGATAAAAGAGCAATAGCTGCACTGGGGGGTATTTCATACCCCCCAACCCCCCCGGTTTGACAATATCTTGCCATAAGTTCATTTAACTCTTGGTTTAAAAAAACTGAATTCTAAAGGGCTTGAAGCTAAACTGACCATAATTCTCCAAAATCTAAATAAGAAGATTATCTCCAGAGACTCAGATCAACAGTTTTTGCATGATAATAAGGCTGGATTAGGCTTGTAAAGGGCTATGGAGCTTCTGGACCTATAGGCAAGGAGTCGGACAACTCTAAAAGATACTTCTTTAGCTCTAAAGAGCCAGAAGAGATATTATCTCTTGAACTGCAGTTGGATATAAGCTTAACACTAGATAGATATGTTTCCGTCTTCAGTGTTCAGAATTAGTCACAGAAAAAGATATTCGGGGCAAAACGATTCAAATACTTACAAACAACATAGCTACTTATGGCTCTTGTCATCATAAGATTATTTCGGGCTTGGTGCTGCCATACAACCGGATACTTATTAGGGATGATCATCTGAATCTGCAGTTGTTCCTGAGATTCTCGGGTTTGAGAGAAAAAGAGGAAACTTAAAACTCTAAAATACTTTAGTTTGTTTTAAGTTTGCTTGGGCTGCTATCAAAATCAATGATAGAATAATGGGCCCGATATGTGGCCCAAAAAATCCAAAAAGCTCAAAACAACAGGTTTATTAATTCAACATTAAAACCAATTAATTACTTCACTGCTCTTTAAGATGGAATAAAAATTCGATGAACATTCAATTGTTCACAAGTAAAAGTTGCTCACAAGTTCAATTCATCAAATCGATGCATTTCCCGCATTTCCCACTCTGCCGAATAGTAAATTTCGCCTATAATAAACTCTCCGTTAAGTAGGTTGCCTGTACGCCAGGCGTTTTTACTCAATAAATTAATATATTAAAAATTGCGAAAATATAATTTAAATTTTTTTTTACAAAAAAAGCGAAAAATGAAATACTGAAAACTACTATAAAATTTTAATAGCAATATTATGGAAAAATACAAGGAAATTTATGAATATTTTGACTGAAATATTAAAATTATAATTAAATAATATATTATAATTCTGTAATAAATATTAAAAAAAACAGTTTTAATTCTGGCGGGGGGGGGGGACTAAAAAATATTAAATCCATGAAAATTACCGAATTAAAACCGCACTTAAAAATTGATCAGGAATGAAATATAAATATAATAAAATAAAAATAAAAATAATATTTAATAATTTAAAAATTATTTAAAGAAAATAAAGGTGAGTTAGAGAAACGGCTGAAGAAAATACAAAATCGGCAATATGATCTGTGCTTCCCAAACAAATTTAAGCAAAATCAAAAGGTGAATATTTATATCAGAAACTGGGGCGAGTGAAGCAGTTGTTAATTTGAATAAGAACAGAGCATGGAAATACGCCGGTCATTCCTGTTGAATTGTTATCGGCACGCGTGTACATCCGCAATACAAAACAACCGCAATAAAAAAGTTACATTTCCCATTAGGCAGGTTAGTAGTTTTCGGTGTCTTGAGCGCTTTCCGCGATGTTCAGTCCGCTCTGCATAACTTTTCTAATTGGCGCGAGTTTTCTTTCGGCTCAAGCTTCGCCAAATTGCCCGCTCCTCTTGAGTGTGGACATTTCAAATGGAATTCGTTTACCTAATTCGAGTATAGTTTTCGAAGACTTAGTTTTTCCGGAAGAATCTCAGTTTTCTTTCGAAAACACGACTAGGGGGTGCGTGTGCGACATCAAACCGTGCATCAGGAAATGTTGTCCCAAAGGAGAAGCTTTTACTGACGCTGGCTGTACGACAAATCCGAGTGCCCCATTAGTGAAATTTCACCAATATACGGAACCTGTGGCCAATCCAACACCAGACCTTTACACAATTTATAATAGTTCGGGCTGTATAGAAGCGGATAAAGTTTTATTATATCCCAGCCAGGATAAATTTTATATTCAGGAAGATGGCCATGTGTACATGCTGGGAGAAAAGGCTTCATGGATTCCTTCAGTCAAATTTTGTTACGAATATTTTGATTTTGAAGAAATACCCGGCAACATTTCTGTTGTACTCTGTATGGAACGACCGTCAGTTCCTAAAGAAGCTGACCTTCTTCTTTCTATAGGTAAGATTTCACTTTTGAATAAAATAAGATCGACGTATATGGGCCGCATTATTATACAAAAAATGCGCGAGTTTGGAAATTAATAAGCTTCGACATTGTTATTCTTTACATTTAATGATGGCTAATTTTATACGAAGTTGTTTAGATTATCAACAAAGTATTTAAAGAAACAACTAACAAACGTAACTTATTTTTATCTTTCACAAAAATATTCAAAATTTTGTAAGTTTCTAAATTTATTGCTACATTTCTTAAGCAAATAATAGTTTTCTTAAATGCTAACAATGTAAATTATTATCAAAATCATCAAACGATGATGTAGATTAAAGAAATTTTTTCGTATGTTTAATAATGAAAATAAAATTTTGCAGAACATTCTGCTACGAATTTTTATATATTGGTTAACGCAACTATGTATCATTGTATTTTGCTCCCCGAAAAAAATAAAATAAAAAAAGAGATATCTTATCGAAAATTTGTCAAACTGCACTCGAGGATTTATTTTGATTTTGTATTAAAGTACAAGATAATTAATAGTCATTGTAAAAAAAGGGGGGGGGACAATCATATTACTTGATGGAACATCAAACAATTTAGAAGCTGCAAATAAACATTTGTTATGTTTGGCATGAAGTCAACAAGCATCTACTGGTTTTGTTTAATTTTATGAATTGTAATTCTCAAAATTTTTGAAAATTATTTTCTAAATCAAAGATTTTTAAATTTCCATTTTGATTTTTACCAAAATAATTTAATTAAACTTTGAAAGAATTACATTTTGGAGTAGAGAAACTCCTGATCCAAGGTAGGGTGGTCAGATATTTTGAAAAAGTCCACTGTTGCCTCAAGTACAGTGCAGTGCAATTTGCTAATATTTTCTATTTTTTTCCATTTTTTTCTATTTTTTTCTATTTTTTTCTAATAAAATTTATTACAAATACTTCATAACCCTGATTTTATTTTCAGTATTTTCCAATAAATAAATGACGAGGAGACATGTAAATATTTACAGATTTTAATTATGATTAATATTCATAGTAACATTCAGGGTCGATTACACTAACGTCATTTTTAGATTCACAAATATTAATAAATTCTGAAACTATTAATTAAACTAATAAAATTTAAAACAATGTAAAAACTAAATTTTTGATTGTGAGAACTATTAAACGATAGATACTCCTTCCCCAACACTTATCCAAATCCAAGAAGTAATGCGAGGCTACTGCAAAAGCGGAATCCTCGGCCTATCACCTACTTGGAAAGAATGCAGTGATCACATGGACCGCAAGGATTTACTGTATTACTGATAATTTCGAGATGAAGTGATTGATATGCACTGGGGGGTATGGAATACCCCCCAGACCCCCCGGTTTCGAAAATTGACAATTCTTGTTCATGATCTGTGACCAACGTTATTAAGCAGTAGGAACCTTTCATTTAAATGACAAAATAAACTTTTGTACACCAAATTTTCATTATCTTTTGGGAATTTTTCTCAGGTATTTGACTTGAAACTTAAACAAAAATTGCTACGAAGAAATACCTAAAGAATTTCGCAAAAATCCAACGAAATAGAACATTCGAAATCCTAGAAAATCCGAGTAAATGTAAAAATTCAAGGAATTCTTTGAAAATTCAAGAAAATCTAAGAAAGTCTTGGGAAATTAGAAATCTTAAGAATTTAACTCTCTGGAAAGAAAATCTTGATGCCATCCAGAAGGAAATGCAAAGCAATCTTTTAAAAATATCGTAAAGGAAAATATAGTGTACAAGAATAAATTTGCCTTGTGAGCCATTGGTAGCTTACAGCGTCAAAATCATATGTGAAAAGTTGCAAATTTTTTCAAAAAATTTTGGAGTTGGAATCTCCCTTTCACCAATGGAAGAGATGGCAGATCAAAATTTAGTTTAAAAACAGATTCATGCTAATTTGGTCTGAGATTTTGACTTCGATCGCCTTCGGGGATGTTTTTAACGAATGCGTAGGTTTGAATTTTAAACTCCGTAATTTTCGAGTTCTGCTTTCAGGTTTCAAGAAAAGCCAATCGAATAATTGCATTGATCCATACAATTTCATGTTTTTTATTTATAATTTAAGCTCTCAACTACCATAATTTTATAATAAAATTTTTAAATTTGATTCTTGTAAATTTTAAAACTGCATTAAATTTAAATGTTTTTCCTTCTTCGACTGTTTTACCGGTTTTTTGCATTGACAGAATTAAGAATGCCTTTTTTTTCGAACATTTACTGGATATTGAACTTGGATTATAATAACTAGTTTACAATGAAACTCAGACATATCTTCTACATTTGGAAATACAGACAAACCACTTTGCAGTTTGTTTGAATATTTCTATTTTCTATGGAGAAATCTCGCAATTTCGTCATAACACAGGATAAGTCAGTGTTGTTCTAAATTTTCTTTAGATTATCCTATCATTAATTATTAATTACAAATTAATCAATTTAATCTTAAAATCTAAGTAATATTTGATTACATTTAACCTAATTAAAGTTTGCTTTAAGTAGATCAAAAGTACGTTTCGCCACGAAAAGTCTAACTATATTATATGAATCGATAATTTAATTTGATTTAGTTTCAGTGGCTGTTCCGCCATTGCGTTGTCATCTTGTCAGATTTTAATTTGACAACATTTACAACTTCAATTTAGATGAATCCAACTGTGTTGATGTTTTATCTCTGGCTCAGTTAATCACAATAAAGAATAACCCAATAAACAAGTTCGATCGTTAAATTCAATTAATGGCTTTTTCACCTTCTGCCCCAAACGACGACAATATATTATTTTACGTGGTCTTAGCAAGCAAAACAGGTAAAAATATAACAAAGGAAGAAACGGAAAAGATTTAATAAAATTTTCTGTAGGTAAACTTGTTAATTTTTTGCAGGGAATCGCCACGAGAAATAGATCGTAGGGGAAGGTGGAGAATCTTTAAAGAGGTTTTCGTTATAAAATCGCTGGCTAATTGAAATAATCCTTTGTTAAGTTAAAATTTAAGTGAAATGCGTAATATTTCGATTAATTATGTTTGTCAACCTTTATCTTTTCCTTTGTCTGTTATGCCTCTGTTCTGCAATCGATAAAGGCAATAAGCATAGATTATAAGATAATAAAAGAAAATAGCGATAAGATTAATAATTTTTGAAAATGCACTCCATTATTTTGGCAATTGGCAAGTAATTGTTTTGGCGCGCTAATCATTTTCAATATTTGAAATGCCGGAATGCTTATTATTTTAGTATTTCAATTGCAAAAACTCGTAATATTGTAACAATGTAAATAAAGTTTTTGTTAAAACATTTGTCGAGTAAACAATAAGTGAAGTAAACTGGGTGGGAGTAATTCTTCCATCGCTTGTACGTTCATCAGATTCTGTGCGATTGTGATGCAGGTGGTTTACTGGAAAATGGAAAAAGCCACCACCTTGATGATTTTGTGCATCAATGCTTTTTCTACGATATCGTGTCAGAGTTTTCAGTGCTATCGAAAATCTAATTCCGATTTTGTGAACGTGAATGCGGGACAGTGCGATTCCAAAATTTGCATTCGGAAGTGTTGCCCGTTGGGTCAATCCTTGTCGGAGGGACATTGCGTCCCCGCAAATGCAACCTTTGATTTTAGTTATGTTCCATATTTTAAAGAGGATTTGCCCTTTTGCGTTATCGACGGATACGGGTGCGATTCCGACAGAACACGTTTTGTCATGGACCCTGAAGAAGACTACGATAAGGGAAAATATGTGATTCAATCCGATGGTACAATTTTTTTGCCCACTGGTTCTTTGGTTCACTCGCAAGAAAATTATTGTGTGGATTATGTCGACATTGTGAATTCCGTTACGGCCCTCGTTTGCAGCACTCGAAAAGAAGAAGACATAGATAAACAAAATTTTTGGATTGGTAAACTTTGCTTGCATTTTTCATTGCTTTTGCACGATTGATTTTGGAGCCACCCTTGTATTATGTCGGTAAATTGATTTTTATTCTGCTAAAGCAATTATCTAATTGAATTTAATTGTTTATCCCTAAAACGATATTACAACGCAATCGACGCAATAAAAGTTAATTTGAACACTTACGCGTTTTATGGAGAAACAGCCGGAACTCAATTTTGAAAACAATTTTTCTTTCAAATTTTACTTCTTATTTTTGAAATTTGTAATGTTGATGTTTTATTTATTTCAAAAAAAATATATGCGAAAAGGGGGTAGTTAATATTTTTTGAAGAATATTTCAGTTCGGAGCTATAAAAAAATATTACATTTTTAACTGCTTATCTTCACCCCCCCCCCCACCCGGCCTTCAAGCATTAAATTTTCTAGTCAATATTATTTTTTTCTGCAATCTTAGTCTTCAATAATTTTTAATAATTATTTACGGTGGTATTCTCTTTTCGTTTCTATTTTGTTCTTTGTTTTTAAGTAAAATTTGGCTGTAATTTTCGAAATCCAATTTAAAGTAATTCAATTAATCGCTTAATGTTATATCAAAAAATAAAAAAAAATCTGCATCTATAAATTTCAATTGATGCTCAAGGAATAACAGGTGATGGGTCCATGCACCCAGGTAAAGCAGATGAAGTCCATAGCCAAATGTTAAAACTAAAAATAAATTTATTTTGCTTATTTTGAAATTTTCTAAGCCTTCGGGTGACAGGGTTATCTCCGTTATCTCAATGTTAATTTATTGTAAATAATTTTTTTGCTCCAATATTACACCACTAACAACCGTGACATCTGCATACCTCAAGGGCAGATAAAAAAGTTCCTAATTTCAATCAGAAACTTAATCTCATATTTAACTTATAATTCAAAATTTAAATAGTTTAAACCAGCAGTCACCAATCTACTGGTCCGTGGACGACTAGTTGCTTTCGAAAAAAAATTGTTTGCCCGCAGAGAAATTTTGAATTACCTATATGAAAGAAATTTAAATAATCTTATAATCTCAAAAAACAAAACAAAATATAATAGTAAAGTCAGTCGTAAGAATTAAGTCGTACGGCTTAAAGTAATACTGCATAAGTATTAAAAAATAATTTATTGTTTTCACAAAAAGTGATATCTTAACTTTGAAAATTTGATGTTAATGTTTATTTTGCATCGGGGGAGTAGAGGGTAAATGCTTACAATTGCTTATAATCATTAAATTAATTTAAAAAATTTGAATTTAAAATTATTTTCTCTTGAAAATCCTGTATCTTTGAAACAAAATGTTCTATAAAATTCCAGCACTTTTTTTCAGATAGGACTGTTCAGAACAGAGTGAATTACAATAAAAAAACAGTTTTTGAAAATTAACTATTGTGAAATAAATTATAATAGTAATTTATAAAATAACTGCAATAAAAAATATAAAATGAAAAAACCAGAAATTTTTTTAATTTATTATTTTTTTATTTGGATTTTTGGGAGATGGTTTTATTTTCAAAAAAATTGACTAGACTCTAGTTGTAGTCCTATACATTTCCTATCCGAAAAAGGAAATCAGATATTTTTGAAAAACATTCTGTTGAGAGTGTACAGGATTTAAAAAGCTGATGAAACTTGGAATTACTTAAGTTTTTGTATTTTTTGAAAACTCTGTATCTTTTAAATGAAATTTTTTACAGAACACTGATAACAATTTCCATAATATAGGACTTTTAATGATCTACAACTTTTGTTTAATAAACTTTTTTTTTAAATAATCCAGTTTACTATAAAATCGCAAATAAAAATGAAGAATGTAGGTATGAAAACAAACTACTAAATTCAAAAATTTTATGAATTAATTTTGTGGAATAAATATTTAATAAATTAACAATAGCGGGAAATTTTAGACTTTTAATACAATTCACATTGTTGTGAAGAAAATTGATTGATGAAGAAAATAACCAGAATTTTAATTATTATTTTTTGGCATTGTCTTTTGATTTTTCTGGGAAATGGTTTGGTTTTCCAAAAAAATTTTCTAGACCATAGTTGTTCCTCTATAAATTCTCTATCCGAAAAGGGGGTCAGATACTTTAAAAACATTTGGCTTGCAATGTACAGGGTTTTCAAAAAAAAGCACTGTTAAAACATCGAATTTATCAACAGTTTTTTACTATATTAATATATAACTCAAAACTGGTTCATTTTAGACAATAAAGTGACAGAATATAATTTGTAGATAAATTCAAGTTCTTTAAAAAAGTACTGAATTGTTTACACAAAAAAGTTAATAGTTTTGGAGGTATGACCATTTAAAAACATCGCCACTTGTTTACAGCACTGATCATTCAATTCCGCGAATTATGATTAAATTGAATTATTTCATTGAATAATTAAGTATTGATTTTTCTTGTTATGGAATTGAGTAAAAACACCAAGAGACCACGAATTTAAAAAAATTCTAGTTCCAGGCGAATTTCGTTAATGCATTCATGACCCCTTTTTTTTTCTTCTAAATTTCATAAACATCCATTGTATTTTCTGAAATAATTTTGTTTATTTTTTGCTTTTCATCATTGATTTTTTTATCTTATTACATGCGTTAGGCCACAACCACACCTAACGTTTTGAACTTAATTATTATGACCTATTTTTTATGTTATTATACGGTTACATACCGCATTCCGTGTAATCCAAGTTTACTTTTTAAACAAAAACTGGTATTACAAACTTTTTCACTTAATAAATAACAAAGTTGACCCTGAACTATTAAAATTCAAATTGACGCCGCGCCGCGACGGTTAAAACCACTTTTTGTGACTTTTAAGCATAAACGAACGATGTGTGATCTCCTGGCCTTAATTAAATTTAAAATGAATTTATCTAAACGAACGAGGTACTTAATAATTTATTTAATCGTTGGCATTCGTACTCATCCGATGGACTGCATTAGTAACAATACGCAATTACTCAATGACATATTTTGTACTATTTACCAAAATCGTCTATTTACAGTTTGATTAAGATTTTTTATCAAGTGGTTATCGTGTTCGTAGTCAGTTTTCTTATGCTGAGATCATGGAACGCTTCGTGTGCGTTTTCGGGGTGTTGCTTTTTATGAACGGCAGCTCTTTCGTCACAGGACATCCGTCCGAGGAGTATCCCCTTAGATCAGTGTTGTTTAACGTCAGTTTGGCCGAAAGTTACGACTGCGAAAATGAAGCAGTTTGGTGTTTGCGAAAATGTTGTTTGGAAAACTATACCATGAAGGGAAAAACCTGCGTTTGGGACGATTCCGTCCACAACGTCCTGAATCAGCACCTGGACGTTGCGAAAGGTGCGGACATCAATTTTACCTACCTTACGGGAATGTTATCGTGCAGAACTTACAGGTTGGATCCCGAAAGATATGCGCACGATATTTTTAAAATTGGACCTGATGGAAGGTTGGAGAAACCGACAGTAAGCAATATAATGGATTTGAAATCGTATTGTGTCGAACAATTCGACGATATCGGAGTGTCTGCGTTGAGTTGTTTTGTTGACGAATCTTCTTCGTCGGACAAGGATTCCACGCAAGTGTTGACTATAGGTGAGCTTTAATTGAAAAAAAAACCAGTCCCACCCTGCCTCTTTCAAAAATCTATTAGGAGTTCCCTATCTGCTATTATCTTTATAGTCCCCCGTTAATGTTTTCAAAAATATACTACAAATGTGTTTATTTAGTTACAAATTAAACAAATTATGAACCGCCTGATTCAAGAATGTTGGCTCCAAACCGATAGCTTATCGTAAAAATTATTGCATATATCTACTCGTTAATAGCCCTAATACGATCAAATTGACACTAAAAGAACGACAAACATTATTTATTATGCTAATTAGACAAATTTAAAATATGAAATTTTTTTTCATATTTCAAAAATTAAAATAAATCTGCTTTAAAAATGACAGGGGTATTTCGAAATAAATTCGGGGGATTCCCACATGGCTTCGAACAATATAACAAATAATACACAAACATGAAAAACCGAATTTTATTTATTTAGAGAATTTTTAAATTATTTAAATTATTATTATAATATATTTTGATATTGGATTCCTTTTAAATATATGTAAAACAAACAATTATTATAAAAGTTTATTTTAACAATCAAACATAATTTTTATAAAAATAAATAAAATAATAAAAAGTTAATACCTATAATATCAAAATGAATAAATCTGTTAATACTGAAAAATTTTTATAAACTTCTGTTTGGTTTTTGAATTTTGAAATGAGCCATCTCATCAGGGCCTATTTTACCACTAGGCGTATTAGGCACGTGCCTAGGGCCCAATGACTAGAGGGGCCCGAAAAGAGAGAGCATAAAATCGTAAAATAAAAATTAAATACTGATCAAATAACCCAAAAATTGGTCCTTCGATGCTATTAGTTACACTCGAATATAAGGAATCTAAAAATTTTTTAAAGCCTAGGGCCCAACTCAATTAAAAATAGACCCTGGGAATAGATTAAAATTCTATTTTTGATTGTGGGATGCCCTGAGCGCAAACCATACTATTCGTTAGGATCAGGACCAGCGCTAGGCACTAGGGAAACTAGGCAACTGCCTAGGGTGCAAACCAGATCAAGATGCAAAAATTAAAAGAAAACTTATAGTAACTTTTGCCGCTAAACGGCCAGATTCTTTTTCTTGAATTTTTATAAGGCCTGGAGCTTGTAGAAAACTCCTAGCATTACTTTTTTTTCCATACCCCCCAGACCCCCCGGATTGCCACAAAACAGTTTTATAGTAGCAGCAGGTATGGAATACCCCCCAGTGCACAGTTTACTGTTTAGAATCTAAAGTGCTGCATATTTTTTACTATTTTCGGGCCCCTTATATTCAAGTGTAACTAATAACATCGAAGGCCCAATTTTTGGGTTTGGGTTAATATGTGTTACTAAAAATAATACCTTAATTCGGATGCCCGAATAAAAAACAAAAGATGACCAACCATGAATATCAGATTTTTTTCTGAAATTTCCTGAGGCCTGGAAATCGTTCGTAGAATACCCATAGCATTAATTTTGCTGCGCGAACAAAGAGCAAAAGGTATACCGGGGAACCCCCGGATTGCCACAAAACAGTTTTATAGTAGCAGCTGAACTAAGTCTCAACAAAGCTTTACAACCAAATTTAGAAGTTTTAACAATTAATTACATAGTTTGCTATAGAATTTTCTAAAATCTTTTTTAAAAATTCTATAAGCTTCAGTTTAGCTGCTATTACAAAACTGGTTTAGACACAAAGTGTAAGTGGCAATCCGGGGGGTCTGGGACACCCCCCAGCATACCTTTTGCTCTATGTTCGCGCAGCAAAATTAATGCTAAGGGTATTTTACGATCTTCAGGCGGACAACCACTCTGCGACCGGATAACCACCTCAATTGCTGATTGTAAGTTTCCAGTAATCACATCATGCATAAAGTGTGTTGGTTGAGCTTTCATTCGAAAAGTATCCGAATTATTTGAAGACTTATTTATAATTTTTTAATCATATAAAATTTATGGGGGGGGCAGCATTTTTCAGTTTTTAGCTGCTCCCAATTCTTTTGTTTCTACTTTTCATCCGATCTTTTGAAAACTCTCCCACAAGTTAGTACTATATAATTTTGCCAACTTTTTGGTGGATTAGACAACTTTTGTCAACTGCTGAAGATTGTTCGGGGGTGCTGGTGGTTTTCGTTAATTATTCAAATTTTAACCGATAATGCAGTTTATACCGGAATTTTTCCTCTGAGCTCATTACTGTTGTCCGAATTCGGTCCCATTTGGGTACCGGTCTACTAGATTTTTTCAGGTGACGTTTCTAGCCATTCTACCCCTAAAAAAAGGTTATAAGAATACCACCTACGATTCTAATACCAAAAAACCATTTTATTAGTTAACCGGTTTACTATCCTTTTTCGTAACGTTTTCGGTAACGTTTCTAGCCAGTCTTCCCCTAAAAAAAGGTTATAAGAATACCACCTACGATTCTAATACCAAAAAACCATTTTATTAGTTAACCGGTTTACTATCCTTTCTAGATAAATAATAATGTTTGACGCTGATAATCTACGTAAATTTTAGATTTTACCTTATTTGTTGACAAAAATAACTGATTTAATTAAAAAATATAAAATCAATTCAGTTCTAAAAAAATCAGAGGTTCAAAAATTTAATTTTGTCCTTAAAATAACTGAATCAGCCTGGCAATTATTTAATTACTTTAACGCTTCGAGCAAAGAAAGTAAAACCGCAAATAAATTCTTTGTCGTTAAGCAAGAATTAATTTTTTTAGAGTTTAGGTTAATTTAAACAAACACGCGACTTGATTCAAAGCAATAACGTCATAAGTGTTGAATAATAATTAGCAAAACGCAAAATTAGAATAATACATTTTAGCTGCGAAAATCTCAACTGGATATTTTTTTCAGGAATGATCGTCTCGATGCCTTTCCTCCTGGTAACCTTCATCGTTTATGCCCTTTTGCCAGAGAGAAACATCCATGGAAAATGCTTAATGTCTTACGTAATTACTCTTTTCGGTGCGTACGTCCTTCTGGTTTCGATCCAATTAAACTACAAGACGATAGATCTCGTAGTATGCAAATATGTTGGTAGGTTCTTACGAAAACTATACCGCACCAAGATGAATTAATTTTAATTTTTAGGTCTAACATGTTTGTTCTTCTTCATGGTTTCGTTTTTCTGGATGAACGTCATGTCGATCGATATTTGGTGGACTTTTAGGTGAGCTGAATTTTTGTACTTGTATCCGTTTTTAGAGTTTTGTTTATTTTCTTAGGCATCGAAAAATGTAAACACACTT
The DNA here is from genome assembly GCA_958510845.1 of Cantharis nigra. Taxonomy (NCBI): domain Eukaryota; kingdom Metazoa; phylum Arthropoda; class Insecta; order Coleoptera; family Cantharidae; genus Cantharis; species Cantharis nigra. The sequence continues at coordinate 1,400,434 of OY294029.1, forward strand.
AAGAATACAATAGCGAATAAGCCATGCGTGATTCATTTCCCACCACAATAACCGGGAAGTGTGACGATTAAATGATTTATTTTAAGAAGCAGGAAAGTGTCAAAATTTTGTATTAATAAGTAACTCTGACGACTTTAGGCTTGACAATTACGTGCACAATTTAACCAAAGCTGCTGTGCCATAATCAAAATTTGCATCCACTATATTTAAAAAATTTTTTAAATTGAATTTATCTATGTATACCAGGATTTTCGAGTTGTTGAATCAGTAATTTTTAAATTAATTAAGTTGATTTGCTGTTGATAGGCAATCCGTCAATGTTTTAATTTTATCTATTGATTTTTTTCTTCAAAAATTTTTATTCTAATCAGATTTTCCGAAATGTTGAATCAGGAATTTTTACTTCAGTTTAGTTGAATTGTTTTCTTCTTGATCAACTGAAAAAAAAAGTGATTTATTATAAAACCTTTTTCTTTCAGTAGCTTTTCCTAAAATGTGGATTCAGATTTTCACTCAAGTTTTAAAATTGTTGAATCGCAATTATTTTGACTCAATTGTTGATTTGCTCTTTAAATATCCAACTTCAAATACTTTTTTTAATGTTGAATAACAGCCCTAATCGGTGCCTCAAATTTGATTTTCCAATTTTGACCCAAGAGAATCGAAATATCTACTGGTTTGTTGACATTGTAGCTTATCAATTTTTATTGTTGATTTACTACTACTTGTACGACTTAATTCTTACGGTTAGCATCCGTACTTTATTTAGAATTTTTTTTATTTGAGATTCGAAAACGATGATTCATTCCACAACATGTTAAATCAATAACAGAATAGGTTGTACCAGGAAATCTGCGTTTTTTTGTTGTTTTGCGTAATTTATTTCTGATAATCGGGTAATAAAAATTTTCAACCCTTGGGGAAATCCGATAATTTTCTCATTTTCAAACCAGGATGTGCAATCGAAAATTCATCGACGGTTGATTCATAGCAGAATAAATATAATAAATTCAAGTGTGATTGATTAGATTATTTACAAATTGATAAATTCGAGCACGACGCTTAGAGCGATAAAGACAGCATGTTAAAGGTCAATTAATTGGCCATAGTTTGTTAACTTGTGAAGTGGGATCAATTAAAATGCATCGTGATAGCCTCATCTGGAAAACGTATTCATTTCATTATTTTAATCATGCTAATGATGCCATTAATTATCCTAAAATTATTAATTTTTTATGCGGAAATGAGAAAACGTTTTTCCTTTATTTACATTTTTTATAGTTTTCATACTTAATGAGTTTTATTAATTAAGTAAGTCTACAGCAGCTAACACATTGAATTTTTCCAAAATTGATTTACGTAACTACGACGAAACATTTCAGTATGGAGAGTTAACAGATGTTGCTTATGATCTCATTGTTGGATTTCGATTTACAAAACGCGGAGGGATTATGACATTTTATATCTAAAATATACTTTTTTGTTTTCCCACAATCTTTATAGCATAGAAAACAATGCATAAACCAACTTCCAGATGAAATATAAACTTTAAATATTGTGACGCACATGAATAATTTAACGAGATTCCAATTAAGCTCGAAAAACCACATACAGGCTAGTTTGACAATAATTTTAGATTTAGGCCCGTAAGGAACCATGCATTCCCTTGACAATCTATACAGTTCAAGAGCAGCCGCTAACAGTGATAATTTATGTAGATAACTTAAATAACTTAAGGGGATTAGGAGGATACCAATCCTTAATTAATAAATTTAATTCCATACTGACAATTTAAAAAAATTGTTTGATATTTATACTTACTTACTCTAATAGGGAAGGGCAGCTCACCTTGATACACGTAAACTCCCCGTCATATTTTAAATTATGAAGAAGTTTTTTAAATTTATGACTTTTTACACTTCCATCAGGTTGGCTGACGCCTAGAAAAAAAAACAATAATATGATGATAAAAGTCGAATTTAAATGAAACATTTTACAACAACATTTTATATTAACATTAAAAAGCGTTGGCACCCAACGTGGGGCCTTCTCGAAACTGTCGTTAGTTGTTAATGTACTTGATCTATAAAATAATTGTAGGTTAACAGAGGAATATTTTTACATTTTTCAGTGGGATGCGAGGAATATCGGGAAGCAAACGGGCATCGGAACAACGAAAGTTTTTAATATATTGCGTTTATGCATGGGGTTCACCGCTGCTTTTGGTTATTCTGGTTGCAGCGTTGTCGTTTTCCAGAAGTATTCCAATCGAAGCGTGGTACAATCCGGGAATGGGCGAAGGGCAATGCTGGTTCAAAGGTAAGTTTTGGGTTTCTCATCCAGAACTTTGGTAAAACAATCTTGTTTTCTAGAGGGAATTTCCACTTTTGTCTTCTTTTATTTCCCAATGGCCATCATCATAATTGCAAACGTAGTATTCTTCGCAATCACCGCCTATAAAATTAAGCAGGTTCAACGGGACACTTCCATGTTGAGGAAGGATGAAAGCAAGAAGCACAGTTTGGAAAATGATAAGCAAAGGTAAGGAAAACCTTTTTACCAAATAATTTGTGATTTTAAAATTTTTTGCAGGTTTAATTTGTACGTGAAGCTGCTCCTGGCTATGGGAGTCAATTGGATAATGGAAATCATTTCTTGGGCTGTCGATTGGCAAGTGGGAAGTACTCCGAAAGCCATTTGGTATGTTACCGATTTTTGCAACGCACTCTATGGGGTTTTCATATTCTTCATATTTGTGTTCAAAAGGAACATATGGAAAATGCTGAAGCGAAGGTTTGTTTTGGAGAAATTCAGATTAGTTGCGGTTATAATTGATTTTCCTTTCAGATATTACACATTCATGGGAAAACCACATTTGGCAAGAGGCATGACTCAAACGGGTTATTCATCCCGAACCAGAGGTTCATCGCTTAACCAAACCGTAACCTCAGAGTGTAAATCATACGTAGATGATACGAGCATCACACTTACTAGTCAAGTAGCTTAAGAATTGAGCTATTAATATTTTTATTTTAATTATGTCCAGTCGGAGTATTTAAAGGTGAAATCTCTAATCGCATCGTACAAATAAATTCTAAGATCATAGTTTTTAAATGTTAAGATTAATTTGTGATAAGCGAGTGTACTTAAGTCAAAGATTGCCATAATAAGAAGTAACTGTTAAGTTAAGTTAACCATAATATTTTGTAAATATACTAAACGTTTCTTAAGATGAACACACTGTATATGTTTATGTGTAAGTGCTAAGTTTAGATTGTATTCAAATAATTAGCGGCCATAAACCTATATTAGCAGCATTACAAATATGATATGACAATGTTATTTATTCTCAAATATTTTTGTGTAAAGAAATACACTCCAAGTGTTCCCAGTGAAAACATAAAATTAAATGCTATATAAATAGCCAAGACTTCTTTGTTTTCATTTGTGATTGATTATAAAAATTCTGAACTGAATATCTTAATCCTTAGATCGGATCCATGCCACGCATTTAACCAGATTTAATTCAAACATAAAACATAAATGACGTTAATACACAGAGAGAACTATGATTGTGTTACTAATCCACACAATTGTGCAGAAAAAGTACTACGCAATTGTGTAATTTTTCTGCACAATTGTGTCGATTAGCACACAATTAAAAGCATCTAAAAGAGCCGACTGCACTAGAAAATTTTGAATTTAGAAAGACGGGGGTTCCTTGAGCCCACGCAATAAATAAAAGGATTTCCGAGGACCCGGCCGACAGAATTCGAAAATTACGGGTCTGGAATGGCTGAAATAGGGTAAAAATTTAGCTATAATTAAAGAAACCCAATTCTTTCAGTTCGGGCGGCTTCTTGAATGATTTTAATAATTACATGGGCTTACAAAGCCCCGTATTTTTAGCTTTGTAATTTTTGAATTCTGCCATCTCTCGGGTATGTTTTTAACAAATTCAAAGGCTCAAAAGAAACCTCGTTTTTCTAGATCCATACGTTTTAAGCTTGGGATGCTTTTAGCAATTGCGTGGACTTGGAGATCTTGCTTCTTTCCAGATCCGTAATTTTAAAGTTTGGAAAGCTTCAACCAAAGTTTATGCAGGGGGGAAATTTAATGCATTAATTGATTTTTTTAAAGATTTTTTTGTAATTTAATTGAGGGGGTTGATTATTACCCCTTTATACCTGATGTAATTTAAAATAAAGTTATCGATCGTAAATATACTTGAATTAAACTACAAACAAGACGACTACACATTTTGAAGTCACCACAAAGCACATCAGATGATAATGTAGTGGAAAACTACAGGTAGATTTGACCGAAGAGCGGATCACCGTTAAAATCTGGCGTACAAGTAAAGGAAACTTTTAGGAAATCCTAGAAAAACTAATGAAATCTTAGGTAATTTTATAAAAAGATCTAAGGAAATCTGTGAGGCAATTCGCGAAAATCTTAGGTAATTTAAGAAAATCTTAGAAAATCGTAAGGAAATCTATGACGCAATCCGAGGAAATCATAAGAAATCTCAGGAAATAATTGGAAATCTAAATAAACCTTAGGTAATTTAGGAAAATTTCAGGAAATATAAGAAATTCTTAGGAAATCTCAGGAAACATTTGGAAAATCTTAGGTAACTTAAAAAAAATCTTAAGAAATTTAAGAAAATCTTAGAAAATCGTAAGGAAGTCTATGACGCAATCCGAGGAAATCATAGGAAATCTCAGGAAATAATTGGAAATCTAAATAAACCTTAGGATATTTAAGAAAATTTCAGGAAATATAAGAAATTCTTAGGAAATCTCAGGAAACATTTGGAAAATCTTAGGTAACTTAAAAAAAAGCTTAGGAAATTTAAGAAATTCTAAGGGAATCTTACGAAATCGTTAAGAAATCTATGAGGCAATCCGAGAAAATCTTAAGAAAGTCCAGGAAATATTTGAAAATCGAAAGAAATCTTAAGAAATCTTTAGTAATTTAAAAAATCTAAGGACATCGTAAGAAAATCTATGAGGAAATCCGAAGAAATTTAAAGAAATCTTAAGTGATTTAAAAAATCTTAAGATATCTAAGCAAATTTTAGGTAATTTAAGCAAATTTAAGAAAATCTTAAGAAATTGTAAGGAAATCTAAGAGACAACCCGAGGAAATTTTAGAAAATGTCAGGAATTATTAGGAAATCTCAAGAAATCTTAGGTAATTTAAAAAAATCTTAAGAAATCTAAGGAAATCTGAAGTAATTTAAGCAAATCTAAGAAAATCTTAGAAAATCGTAAGGAAATCTATAAGGCAATCTAAGGAAAACTTAGGAAATATTGGGAAATCTATAGAAATCTTAGATAATTTAAGAAAATTTAAGGAAATCCCATGAAGAAAATCTTAGAAAATCCAATGATCTCTTAGACAATCTCAGAAAATCTAAAGGAAATTTAGGAGGAAATCCGAGGAAATCTTAAGAAGGTTAAACAATATACGAATAAATGCATTAACATTTTGTAACTATAGCTATAATTTTGGCCTAGAAATTGACATGTTATAGACTCTGGCAAAGTAGAAATAATTAAAACAAATAATTTGCTACCTTTGCACTAATGCGACGATGGTTCTCCATTATTCTTTAAGCTAGCGGTAAGACGTAAAGTCTACACAGGCCGACTGGGAAGTGGTTTGAATCCTGATTGCGTTGAATACACTGCTGTGATCTAAAGCCCAAGATAGATCTGTATGCTATAGGAATTCACTGAACCAAAAACGGTCTTTGCAAATGTAATGAAAAAATTCGTAGTATTAATGAACTTCTTCGTTGATTTTCAACAAATTATAATTTTATTAAAGCTAACTTTTACTAATTTTATGATATTCTAATATCATTAAATCTATGAAATAAGTTAATTATCATCATCATTCCTGTTGGTATGGCAACGGACCCTTCCCTTAAGTAAATTCCTTAGTAAGTCATCTTGGCTTCAGCCAAGCATAGTCCATAGTGTATGGTATTTGAGAAACAAGTTGATGATTCTTCGGGTTTTATGAGAAGAGCTGCCAAGTTGTCTTTTAATATTTGCCTCCACTGTAGGGGAGGAAGTATGGAAATATTAGGAAGAAGAAAATTTTATTCCTGGAGATTACAAGATTGCAAAAGATTTTCTTATCTTTCAGACCATTTGCGTTTCAAAAGGTCACTTAAAGATAGCTCAATTGTTTTTTTTTGTTTCTGTAACCCTGATGCCTGTGAAGTCGGTCATATTATGAAGAATATGAAGGATTAAAGCCTGTTAATTATAATTTATAATTAATAAACGGGATTTGATGGGTTAATGGATCGCCGAAGATAACAGTTTATTATGGAAGATCAGAAAGAGAGGAGAGGTCGAAAACAATAGAGTGGGGTTGTTTGGGTTTAAATCAAATTTCAAAAATTTGTAAACTGAATCATCTTCTTCTGTGATTCATCTAACATCAGTTTTCACGTCTTTTAGGTGACTCAAAATGCTGTAGTTAATTTTGGATTCGGTTTTCGGCATAATTTAACCAGAATATATGTTTCTCCAAGTTCTCGCAGTATAACTCGGGAAAACCCAAGTGTTTAAGACAACTATCACGATTATGATTGATTTAAACACAAAAATTGTACTTATTTCTTTTTCAATAAAACCTGTCGAGCTTTCCATTCAGGTTTTGAATAAATTTTTTGAATGCATTTTTATTATGGAAAATTATTTGTACCTAATTAAAATATTAATTTATTAATGTTGGAATATACTGCGTGTATGATACACACTCGGTCAATTTTTTTCAATGGTAGATGTCCTTCGATTTAAATTTTGTTCCCGGAAGAAACTTTCCCGATTGATTTAAGTGGAAGCTGAGTAATTAAAAATTTAAAAGTCTTCGTTTAATGACTTGTGCAATGAATACGCTATCATTAGCTAATTGAAGCAGGGGTGGACTGAGACTAGGGGAGACTGAACGTTCAAACACCGCTCCTACCCTCAACGGTTATGAAAACTGCATAATATGACATGATGTGCGAAAGTAATATCGAAATGGAAATTAATTTGAATATTATTTCCTTGTGCTTCATACGAATGTTTAATTAAGTGAAATTATCCAGTAATACTGGTTATTACAAAAAGTGGGAGAACGTTTGGAGCGAATATTTGTTTATTAACATTCGAACGCTGTGAGGTGTTCGTTGGTCCGGCGCTTTTTCAATGCCAAGCGATGGTAATCGCGTTAATTATCTGCAGTTTAAATTTTAAGTAAACATCAGCATGACTGTGTTGTACGTTTTAACAGGAATCGTGTTGGTTGTGAATTTATTCCCGAGCTATGGTCAAAATTTGCCGTGCAATTTGGATTTCGGAGTGGACCTTAGCGATGGGGAGGATTTTCATAATGGGAGTATTTTTAAGGACGGAATCGTGTATAGTGCAGAAAATGTCGTGATCGACCAAGACGGTGTTAAGGTCGGGTGTATTTGTAATTTGAAAAATTGTGTGCGAAAATGCTGTCCGATCGGGGAGTACATGATCAACAAAACTTGCGAACCCACCAAGTGGGAATTTGTTATACCGGATAGTATAGGACCTCCGGTGGATTCCTTCCACGTTGTTTCTGGAGAAAACTGCCCAAACAACGGAACGAGGAATTTGCTACACGACGGGTTATTAGGACGTCTAGGGGAATTCGTCCTGACGAAGAATGGAAGATTGTATCTGCCTCAGGATGGGGAGTATTACAATCAAATGAATTATTGTCTGGATTACATCAACGAAGAGGTCGTAAAGGCTGTAATCTGCACCGTCCAAAAGTTTGCAGTCTCTCCGACGAACGTTGTAGGTAAGCAAAGGCGCACTAATTATATAAAAATAATGATGAATTGAATTACAAATCAAGGTCGACCAGATTATTGTTTATTTTGTTCATAAATTTAGAAACCAGGTACAATGCGCCAAAAATCATTACAACCAGATGTGATCGTAAAAATCCGTGGGAAATTCGAATTTTTACTATATGTACATACAAATTTTGAAATTTAATATGATAAATATTTCGCTGCTATCTCGTGGAATATTTAAAAACGTCCTTCGCATATTATATTTTATTAATCATGCAATACAATTTTTTACAGTATTATTATTTTAATGACATTGTTATATAATTCTCTTGCTTTCCGTTTCTTCCATTTATATTATTACCATTCGGAAACAAAATTCAGCTTGTTGGAAAGTTACTTATTTATTTTTACAAACTGATAAGTCTTGTCAGTTCACTTGATCTCCGTGACCCCTTCGCCATAATAATTGAGAAATTTAAAAATTCAAATTAAACATTCCAATTAATTATAATTTCAAGAGGATTCGAAATTTCCATAAAATGCAACAATCACTTGCGAAATATTTGACCTTTCACATTTCTAATTGTTTTGAAAAAACGAAATTCCCAAAACTGTTACATTTAAAACGGAAATTTTCAGTAAACTGCATTTATTAAAAAAAATTTGATCAAAAGTTGCAATAAATATATCAGTATCAATAAAACCACAATGACATAATCATAAATTCCTTAAAGTAACTGCATAATCCAATAATTATTATCCTGACAAGATAAAATGTTAAAATGCTGCTTCAGATAAATACATTATACATATATGTATCACAATTTTCTAAATGAAAACACATCAGAATCAATGAGAAATTTCGAAACAAATCAAAAATGATCTATTTTTAGCAGACAAATTTCTGTGGCAAAGGATTGAAAACTGATTCCTATTGTAATTTTGGTGATAGAATCCGAATTTGAGGTTTGCGAACAAAATTTCCTTGTGCCAAAGCCGCCATATTAAAAAAAAGTTGCCAAAACTCGTTTTTTTGCAAAAAAACTCAAAATTTTAGGCAATCTATTGATTTTTCGAAAAAATGCAATGTATGATCAAAAAAAGTAGATAAAATTTCCTACAAAATGACTTTTTAGTTGATTTCCTAGGACAAAAATTAAAGCCGCAGGCGCCATTCGCGTTTCTGCTGGCGTTTTTGCTGGTTTTTCCAAAAATTCAAATTTTATGATTTTTCGAGTAAAATAAAGATTTTCATGCTGACGGCAACGGGTAAAAATATAGCCTCTGGTCAGCATGGAGTTTGAATTTTTTCAAATTTTCAAAAAAACTTTGAATTTTTCGAAAAACCAGCCAAAACGCGAATGGCGCCTGCGGCTTTAAGTTTCGTCCTAGGAAATGAACCAAAAAGACATTTGTAGGAAATTTTATCTACTCTTTTTGATCATACTTTTGATTTTTCCGAAAAATCAATAGTTTGCCCAAAATTTTGAGTTTTTTTGCAAAAAAACGTGATTTGCCAACGTTTTTTCAATATGGCCGCTTTGGCACAAGGAAATTTTGTTCGAAAACCTCAAATTCAGATTCTACGACCAAAATTACATAGGAATCAGTTTTCAATCCTTTGCCACAGAAATTGGTCTTTCTTTTTTCTCTTTTTTCGACGTGGTTACTGGACTAAATAGGATCGAAATACATAAGAATCTGCCAATAAAGTAATTTATTTTAAAAAGATTTTAAATGTTGGAATTAAAATTATAATAAAAAATGGTAAACATTTTAAAAATATTTAATTTAAAAAATATTCAAGGAATAACATATTATTATTGATACCAGAGCATATGCACGATTATACCTAAAAATTTAGAAAATCCATTTTTCGAAATTTTATAAAGTAAAATTTAAAATTTTTAACTGAATATTTTACCAAGATATTTCTTCTGGAATTTTTGGGACAAATAAAAATTTATTTTATATATTTGGGAATGGAAAATTTGTGATCTGATAACAGTAACAGTAACATAATTCTACTTCTACAGTTTTAAATGCATCCGAATTTTTAAAAATCCCGGTTTAGTTTTACCCTATAAATGTTGGAGATTGAAAGTAGAAATTTCGATTTCAAAATTTAAAATATTCAATTGTAGATCTCAAGAAAATCTAATACAATTTAAGTAGCATTCTATGTGCAACTTGGAACTTTTAATATTTAACTATTAAAATTAAAAAAAAAGTAAAAACGTAAATTTTTGATTGTGAGAACTATCAAAAGATAGATACTCCTTCTACAACACTTATCCAAGAAGTAATGCGAGGCTACCGCAAGAGCAGAGTAATCCTCAGCTTAGCACCTAAATACAAATGAACCGCAAGGAATTACTTTACTACTAATGATTTCGAAATAACTCCGATTACACAGATTAAATATATGCATCAAGGGTTAAAACGACACTGGGGGGTATTCCATATACCCCCCAGACCCCCCGGTTTCATACATTATCAATTTTAATCCATGATCTGTGATCAATATTATTAAGTAGTGGGAATTTCACTAAAATCAAACAAAATAGAAAATTCGAGGAAATGAAATCTTTGGAAATTTCAGAAAATCGGTTTCGAATACAAAAAATTTTTATCCATGATCTGTTATCAAGATAATTAACTATAGTAGGAACCCATCGCTTGAATGACAACGCAAATGTTCGTACATCGCATTTTCATTCTCTTGTGAAAATTTCTCAGGTTTCCCTTCACTTCAACCAAGAAAAAAATTGCTGCGAAGGAAAACACAAGGAATTTCGCTAAAATCCAACGAAATAGAAAATTCGAAGAATTGTAGAAAATCCTAGATAATTCGAATAAATGCAGAAAATTAAAGGAAATCTATGAAAATCCGAGAAAATTTTAGGAAATACGTATAAGGAAGTTAAGAAATCTTAAGAATTCAACTATTTTTTTGCTTTTTATAAATATTATTATATTTATTATTATTATTTTTTTTATATGATCAAACTCCTCAAATGAAAATTCCACTAGTATTCAGTGACTTAGACATTAGAAATTGCCAAAAAAGCGATTTATTTTCCAGTCCGAGGAGGAAACTATAAACCAAAGTTTTATACGACAGATTTCCTTTTACGACGTTTTTATGGATTTTCCTAGAATGCACAGGATTTCCTAAGATTGCCTAAGATTTCGTTGGATTTCCTAAGATTTATTTGAGTTCCTTCAGATTTCCATTCACTTATACACCAAATTTCCCTAGCGGTTTCCCCCTCATTCCAGTCTTTAAATGTTGGGGCTGGAGAGCAAGGGCGGCCATATCGTTAATTTATAGAGGGATAATTTCTAGTGAAATAAATTAATTTTAAAGTTTTTATTTGGGTCCTCAGTTTTATATCCTTAACCGGGGAGCTAAACCGGGGGGTCTGGAATACCCTCCAGTGCATTTAGTTTTTATTTATGAATTAGGTACTTATGAATGAAGATTACTCCGGCTAGGAATGTTTTAGTTTAATTCCGAAATTGAGGTTTTCATTTAAAAAAACTAATTAACAACTTCTGAAGGCCGAGTGAAACTCCATTAAACCAAAAACAATTAATTGTTTTCAATCGTCAGCTAATTTTGTTACTTAAAGCTCAGTTATCGAGAGCTCTCGTTGATTCTTAAAACAATTGAGTAAGCTTTGATAACAATCAGATATTCTCTTTCAGCTCAATAGAACAATTACTGATGTTGATATGGGCGCCAGTTAACACAAATAAAACTATAATAAGAAATCGTAAGATGCAATTGTTCTACAGAAATAAAAGAATAGGAGTAATACCAGAATTCGTACCCGGGTTTGCCTGGTTTGACTATCTGGCTATGTCATCGGCTAAAAAATTCTTGAAGCTAAATTTACAATAAAAAATAAATATTCTAATAATAAGGCTATTCATTATAAAAGCATCAACAAAACTACCACGCGTTGAATTTTGGCATCAAGAAATATACAAAAAATTACGAACTGCAATTTTACGTCACAGCTGATAAGAAAAGCGTCAATGAATTTATTAATATTCTGCAATCACAACCACTATTAAAAAATTATTTCCTCCATGATTCCCATTTCTAAAATTATACGTTCTTAATCTATCGAAGCAGCCTTGATCTAAAAATGAATTTTTTTCAGGGATGATAATCTCGATGCCTTTTTTGTTGGCAACATTCATAGTATATGCCCTCTTGCCCGAACGAAATTTGTATGGAAAATCTCTGATGTTCTATGTAGTTTCACTATTTGCAGCTTATCTGCTAATCGTCTATATTCAACTCTATCCCAACTACTTCTACGACACCAAATGCATCATAGTAGGTGAAGATTTGCTTCGGTACCACTAACAGAACAATTTGTTCATAATTTTAACTTTCAGGAATATTTTGTTACTTCTTCTTCATGGTCTCCTTCCTGTTCATGAACGTCATGTCGATAGATATATGGTGGACGTTTGGGTAAGTTAAATTTAATGTTTCTGAACCCTGCCCAACCTAATAACCAAACTTTACAGGAGCTTCCGAGGAGCTTCCAACAATAGAAAGCATGGGGAGCAGAAGAGATTTTTGCTCTATTGCATGTACGCTTTAGGAGTTCCCCTCCTGTTCGTCATCATCATCACTTCCTTTACTCTAACTTTAGATGCCGAATCAACAGTTTGGTACAATCCTGGAATGGCCAGTGGGCAGTGTTGGCTTTCGAGTAAGTTTCCTCCACATCAGCGGCTTTCCATGTGTGGTAGTCAACACTATAATCTTTTCTCTATTTTCAGCGGGATTTCCAACGCTCTTGTACTTCTACGCTCCGATAGCGATCATCATTGCGACCAACATCGCTCTGTTCGGTATCACTGCTTTAAAAATTAACAAAATACAAAAGGATGCCGCCGTTTTGAAAAACGAAAACAACAAAAGGAATCACGAAAGAGATAAGCGCAAGTATGATCGTTGAAATAGAAATATAAACGAAAGTTTTGAATATTTTTATCAATTTTGCAGGTTTAATTTGTATCTGAAGCTGTCGATGGCCATGGGGATAAACTGGTCGTTGGAACTGATTTCCTGGACAGTCAATTGGCAAATTGGTTACATGCCCCAAACGGTTTGGTATTTGACCGATTTCTGTAATGCAATTTACGGAGTTTTTATATTCTTCATCTTCGTTTTCAAGAAGAACATTTGGGCCCAGCTGAAAACTAGGTAATTGGCTTGAAGAAACTGCATGCTTGAAGTACCTGACCTTCTTTTCTTTTAGATATAACAGCATAATGGGACATTCTGACAAGAACGGAGTTGTAACCGTGGTTGATTTTGCGCCAAAGAAGAATAAAGTAACCCCTCTCAACCATGACTCCACCAGCAACAGTACAAACGAAACCACAATTGCCAATGGTGAAGTTTAAATATTTTAGGTGCCATATCTGTTTATTATTTGTTATTATTTAAAATAAAATTTAAGTTATTTAATTGTCTGTCATAATTACCTTGTAAATTGCTCTCTGAAGAACCTCATATAAGTTACCCCAAATTATAAGAGTCATCGCCAGTGATTTATAGAAAATCACTGATTTGGCATAATACAAATTTTATTCACTCTGTATAATAATTGACGTTTGTTGGTGCATTTGCTTTCGACGGTTGGTACCGCTAAATACTTGGTTATGTTGTTAAAAACCGACGCACTTAACCTTTCCAACGTAAACTGTACGATTTATAATAAACATAATATTATTGGTATTTTGCGCATTTTATTAAAAGAAAGTGAAGTTTTATGGAAGTAAATTATAGAGGTTAGGATATTACGAGGTCGGACATATTTGTAGAACAAGCATGTCGATACCACCGTACTTGCTGGGGCCGAACCCCTGGGCGACGATGATCGCCCAACAGCAACTTGCGGCGGCTCATGCCCACCAAGTTGCCGCCGCCCAACATCAAGCACAGATGTTACAGCAACAAATACCACCTCCGCATCCCGATATGGATGTGATGACCGACGACAAGTTGGAAGAGAAAGCATTGAAATGGCGACAACATCAGTCGCGACGTTTCGCCAACAAAAGGAAACTGGGTGTTGTGGACGCTCAAAAAGAAGACATGCCACCGGAGCACTTGAGGAAGATTATTCGAGATCACGGCGACATGAGCAGTAGGAAGTATCGTCACGACAAACGCGTTTATTTAGGGTAAGTTTTGGTCCTGCCTCTGCGAAGACACCAAACTAATGATGGTACATTTTTAGGGCTCTTAAATATATGCCGCATGCTCTTATGAAGTTACTAGAAAACATGCCAATGCCATGGGAGCAAGTTCGTGACGTGCAGGTTCTCTTTCACATTACGGGTGCCATTACGTTTGTAAACGAAATACCCAGGGTTATTGAACCTGTTTATATTGCACAATGGGGGTAAATAATTTGATTGTTGTGAATTGTAATTTTCTAATTGAATGTTTGTAGAACAATGTGGATTATGATGCGACGTGAGAAAAGGGATCGTAGACATTTTAAAAGAATGCGTTTTCCACCCTTTGATGATGAAGAACCTCCACTAGATTTCTCTGACAATGTCTTAGATGTGGAGCCACTTGAAGCCATACAAATTGATTTGGACACGGAAGAAGATGCTCCAATTGTGCAGTGGTTTTATGATCACAAACCTCTAGTGGGCACAAAGTAAGAGTTTTGTTATCTTTCTTTTTTCTCATTGAACTTAACAAATGCTTTTTTAGGCACGTGAATGGACCAACATATCGCACATGGAACTTAGAGTTGCCCATGATAGCTACCTTATACCGTTTAGCCAATCAGCTCTTAACCGATCTTGTGGATACCAATTTCTTCTACTTATTCGACACCAAAAGCTTTTTTACAGCTAAAGCATTGAACATGGCTATTCCTGGTGGACCAAAATTTGAGCCATTGATCAAAGACAGCATGGGAGCGTAAGTTTGCATTTGCTTCATAATTCTATTATTTTTAACTCCTCCCGTCCAACAAAACGACTCTGGTTTTTGAAATCTGATGAACAGCGCAGGGATCCCGAAGTTGGCCAAAATGTAGGCTTACAATCTTGACGAAGTTTTGTGTAGACAAAATTTAGCTGAGATGGACAATGCACCAACTGAAACTACTTTGTTAATAAAATTATGTTTTCTAAGTTTAAAACCCAAAAGTTTATGTTGAATTTTTTGTTTTTAGGGATGAAGATTGGAACGAATTTAACGACATAAATAAAATCATCATCAGGCAACCTGTTAGGACCGAGTACCGGATCGCTTTTCCCTATCTGTACAACAATTTGCCACATTTCGTTCAACTGTCTTGGTAAGTTTACGATTTCGTTTGTAACTTTTTTATTCACATGAGTTTTCCTCGTTCTTAAAAATGATTAGAACGAGACACTAGCTATGTGATAGAGCACACGTGATTGATATCTGGTTTGTGTGGAAGATTACACAAAAGAGCTGATGATCACAGACATTCGAATTTGAATTCCGATATTCTTTGCCAAATCTGCCAACTTTTTTAGATTAATTAATTAAAAAAATTCTCTCTGATTTATTTTTATTTTTGTTGTAATAGTTAACTTTAGTCAAACTATCACAAATGAATTTTTTTCAGGTATCACACTCCAAACATTGTTTACATCAAAGCCGAAGATCCCGATTTACCTGCATTTTATTTCGACCCTCTTGTAAATCCAATTTCACACAGACACGCGGTAAAAAGTTTGGAACCTCTACCTGACGATGACGAAGAGTATGCTCTCCCAGAATCGGTACAACCGATTTTACAAGAAACCCCCTTATATACGGACAACACTGCAAACGGTATTGCTTTATTGTGGGCTCCTAGACCATACAATTTACGTTCGGGTCGCTGCAGACGAGCAGTGGACATACCTTTGGTAAAAACCTGGTACCAAGAGCATTGTCCTCCGGCCCAACCCGTAAAAGTTCGCGTGAGCTACCAGAAGTTACTAAAATATCTCGTTTTGAACGCGCTAAAACAACGACCGCCGAAACCACATAAAAAGCGCTACCTGTTCCGCTCGTTCAAAGCAACCAAGTTTTTCCAAACCACCACAATTGACTGGGTAGAAGCCGGATTACAAGTCTGTCGGCAAGGTTACAACATGTTAAATTTGCTGATCCACAGAAAAAATTTGAATTATCTCCATTTGGATTATAATTTCAATTTAAAACCGGTCAAAACTTTAACGACCAAAGAACGTAAGAAGTCCCGCTTCGGTAACGCTTTCCATTTGTGTCGAGAAATTTTACGCTTGACCAAGCTGATTATCGATTCGCACGTCCAATATCGTTTGAATAACGTGGATGCTTTCCAACTATCCGACGGCCTGCAGTATATTTTTTCGCACGTCGGGCAACTTACGGGAATGTACCGCTACAAATATAAGCTGATGCGACAAATCCGTATGTGTAAAGACATCAAGCATTTGGTTTATTACCGATTTAACACAGGACCTGTGGGCAAAGGTCCCGGGTGCGGATTTTGGGCACCAAGTTGGCGAGTTTGGCTTTTCTTCATGCGTGGTATTACTCCCCTACTAGAACGTTGGTTGGGTAACTTATTGTCGCGTCAATTCGAAGGTCGACACTCTAAAGGAGTTGCGAAAACGGTCACCAAACAGAGGGTTGAGTCGCACTTTGATTTGGAAATGAGAGCTTCGGTCATGCACGACATTATCGATATGATGCCCGAAGGTATCAAATCCAACAAGGCAAGAACAATTTTGCAGCATCTCTCCGAAGCCTGGCGCTGTTGGAAAGCAAATATTCCATGGAAGGTAAATATAATTATTTCACTCTGTTACACTTTTATTTATAGTGATGAATCGCGCAGGGGTCCGGAAGTTGGTTACCATGTAGACCAACGATCTTTGTGATGTTTTGTGTAGACAAAATTTATCAAAGATCGGATAACGCGCTAACTGATCCGAACTAAACCTAAAATGCAAATTTTCAGTTGTTTGCGATTTTCTAAACAAGATTATTTCAGGTTCCAGGTATGCCCATCCCAGTGGAGAGCATGATTCTGCGTTACGTGAAAAAGAAAGCAGATTGGTGGACGAGTACGAGTCATTACAACAGAGAGCGTATTCGTCGAGGCGCGACTGTAGATAAAACAGTTTGCAAAAAGAATTTAGGTCGGTTAACTCGTTTGTACTTGAAATCCGAACAGGAGAGACAACACAATTACCTGAAAGACGGTCCCTACATTTCACCCGAAGAAGCCGTGGCAATTTACACTACAACAGTTCACTGGCTTGAATCCCGACGTTTTGCTCCAATTCCCTTCCCACCTTTGTCTTATAAGCACGACACCAAACTGTTGATTCTCGCTTTGGAGCGACTGAAAGAAGCTTACAGTGTAAAATCGCGGCTTAACCAGAGTCAGCGTGAAGAGTTGGGTCTCATAGAACAGGCATATGATAACCCTCACGAAGCGCTTTCGAGAATTAAGAGACATTTACTCACTCAACGACACTTCAAAGAAGTTGGCATCGAATTTATGGACTTGTACAGTCATCTGATTCCAGTTTACGAAGTTGAACCGTTGGAAAAGATCACAGACGCTTACTTGGATCAATATTTGTGGTACGAAGCTGACAAGCGACATCTCTTCCCACCGTGGATCAAACCGTCCGACGCGGAACCCCCACCGCTTTTAGTATACAAGTGGTGTCAGGGCATTAACAATTTACAAGACGTATGGGACGTTGCCGAGGGCGAATGTAACGTTTTACTGGAATCGAAATTTGAAAAGTTATATGAGAAAATCGATTTGACGTTGCTGAATCGTCTGCTACGTCTGATAGTGGATCACAATATCGCCGATTACATGACGGCCAAAAATAACGTCGTCATAAATTACAAAGACATGAACCACACGAACACCTACGGTGTAACCAGAGGCTTACAATTCGCTTCGTTTATAACTCAATACTATGGTTTGGTTTTAGACTTGCTGGTTTTGGGTCTCCAGCGCGCCAGCGAAATGGCTGGACCGTTACAACTTCCCAATGACTTTTTGACATTCCCCGATGTTGCCACCGAGACGGCTCATCCTATTCGTTTGTACGTTCGCTACGTCGACAGAATTCACATTTTCTTCAGGTTTTCAGCCGACGAGACAAAGGAATTGATTCAAAGATATTTGACGGAACATCCGGATCCGAATAACGAAAATATCGTGGGATATAATAATAAGAAGTGTTGGCCGCGTGATGCAAGAATGAGATTGATGAAGCACGATGTGAATCTGGGAAGGGCAGTGTTTTGGGATATTAAAAATCGTTTGCCACGCTCGGTAACTACTGTGCAGTGGGACAACAGTTTTGTTAGCGTTTACTCTAAAGATAATCCGAATTTGTTGTTCAACATGAGTGGATTTGAATGCCGTATTTTGCCGAAGTGTCGTACGCAAAACGACGAGTTGACGCATCGGGACGGTATTTGGAACTTGCAGCACGAAGGAACCAAGCAAAGAACTGCTCAATGCTTTTTGAGAGTTGATGAAGAATCCATGGGAAGGTTCCACAATCGTGTGCGACAAATTCTTATGGCTTCCGGTTCGACAACATTTACAAAGATCGTCAACAAGTGGAATACTGCTCTTATAGGTCTGATGACTTACTTCCGTGAGGCGGTGACCAACACGCAGGAACTACTAGACTTGCTTGTGAAATGCGAAAGCAAAATTCAAACTCGTGTTAAGATTGGACTCAATTCAAAAATGCCTAGCAGATTTCCACCGGTGGTGTTTTACACGCCCAAGGAATTGGGAGGCCTGGGAATGTTGTCCATGGGACACGTCCTGATCCCACAGTCCGATTTACGGTGGTCGAAGCAAACGGACGTTGGAATTACTCACTTTAGGTCGGGTATGAGCCACGACGAAGATCAACTGATTCCAAATTTATATCGATACATCCAACCTTGGGACGCCGAATTCTTAGACTCTCAACGAGTTTGGGCCGAATACGCACTGAAAAGGCAAGAAGCCAATGCCCAAAATCGACGGTTAACATTGGAAGATTTGGAAGATTCTTGGGATCGAGGAATTCCCCGCATCAATACGCTTTTCCAGAAGGACAGGCACACGCTCGCGTACGACAAAGGATGGCGCGTACGAACAGAATTCAAGCAATACCAAGTTTTGAAACAAAATCCGTTCTGGTGGACCCATCAACGCCACGACGGCAAACTGTGGAATTTAAATAACTACCGTACCGATATGATCCAAGCGTTAGGAGGCGTGGAAGGAATTTTGGAACACACTCTCTTTAAGGGAACTTACTTCCCCACTTGGGAAGGTTTGTTCTGGGAAAAAGCTTCAGGTTTTGAAGAATCCATGAAGTACAAGAAGTTGACCAATGCTCAACGTTCTGGTTTGAATCAAATTCCGAACCGTCGTTTCACGCTTTGGTGGTCGCCCACAATCAACAGAGCCAACGTTTACGTTGGTTTCCAAGTGCAACTCGATTTGACCGGCATTTTCATGCACGGTAAAATTCCCACTTTAAAGATTTCTCTCATTCAAATCTTCAGGGCCCATTTGTGGCAAAAGGTGCACGAATCTATCGTCATGGATCTTTGTCAAGTGTTTGATCAGGAATTGGACGCTTTAGAAATTGAAACTGTTCAGAAGGAAACTATCCATCCGCGTAAATCTTACAAGATGAATTCGTCTTGCGCCGATATATTGTTGTTTTCCGCCTACAAATGGAACGTCTCGAGACCTTCGCTCTTGGCGGATACAAAAGATACCATGGATAACACAACCACTCAAAAATATTGGATAGACGTCCAGTTGCGTTGGGGCGATTACGATTCGCACGATATCGAACGATATGCCAGAGCTAAGTTCTTGGATTACACCACGGATAATATGTCCATCTATCCGTCCCCGACGGGACTTTTGATTGCCGTTGACTTGGCCTACAATTTGCACAGTGCTTACGGTCACTGGTTCCCCGGTTGCAAACCTTTGATTCAACAGGCCATGGCGAAAATAATGAAAGCCAATCCCGCTCTCTATGTTTTGAGGGAACGTATTCGCAAGGCTCTCCAACTGTATTCCAGTGAACCAACTGAACCATATCTTTCGAGTCAAAATTATGGCGAACTATTTTCTAATCAAATTATCTGGTTTGTCGACGATACCAACGTATACAGAGTGACCATTCACAAGACATTTGAAGGAAATTTGACTACGAAACCCATCAACGGCGCCATTTTTATTTTCAATCCACGCACGGGACAACTATTTCTAAAGATCATCCACACGTCTGTTTGGGCGGGCCAGAAACGTTTGGGACAATTGGCAAAGTGGAAGACCGCCGAAGAAGTCGCCGCTTTGATTCGATCCCTCCCGGTAGAAGAACAACCCAAACAGATTATTGTCACTCGTAAAGGAATGTTGGATCCTTTGGAGGTGCATCTTCTTGATTTCCCCAACATTGTCATCAAAGGTTCCGAGTTACAGTTGCCATTCCAGGCCTGTCTAAAGGTGGAGAAGTTTGGAGATTTGATTTTGAAAGCCACAGAACCCCAGATGGTTTTGTTCAATTTGTTTGACGATTGGTTAAAAACAATTTCGTCATATACTGTAAGTGCAATGGGTTTCTATCGTAGAAGG
Organism: Cantharis nigra; assembly: GCA_958510845.1. NCBI lineage: Eukaryota > Metazoa > Arthropoda > Insecta > Coleoptera > Cantharidae > Cantharis > Cantharis nigra. Next base: position 1,420,972 of record OY294029.1, read on the forward strand.
TAGATTACTAATGGGTTTTTTTAGGCATTTTCACGGTTGATTTTAATCCTCCGTGCTCTACACGTCAATACGGAACGAACCAAGGTCATTTTGAAGCCCGACAAGACGACAATCACTGAACCTCACCACATCTGGCCGACACTTTCTGATGACGAATGGATCAAAGTCGAAGTTCAATTGAAAGACTTAATTTTGGCTGATTATGGAAAGAAGAACAAGTAAGATTGAACGAAATGTCAGGTCTAATTTTGTAAAATCTTTATTTTTTTAGTGTTAACGTCGCATCTTTGACGCAGTCCGAAATCCGTGACATCATTTTGGGTATGGAAATCAGTGCACCGTCGGCTCAAAGACAACAAATTGCCGAAATTGAAAAACAAACAAAAGAACAATCACAAATTTCTGCAACCACGACGCGAACAGTTAACAAGCACGGTGATGAAATTATCACGAGTACGACGAGTAATTATGAAACGCAAACGTTTAGTTCCAAAACGGAGTGGCGAGTACGGGCTATTTCTGCAACGAACTTGCACTTGCGAACCAATCACATTTACGTCAGTTCTGACGACATCAAAGAAACCGGATACACATACATCTTACCCAAGAATGTGCTCAAAAAATTCGTCACCATTTCAGATTTGCGCGCTCAAATTTGCGCGTACTTGTACGGTGTGAGTCCACCAGACAATCCACAAGTTAAAGAAATCCGATGTTTGGTTTTGGTTCCACAATGGGGCACCCATCAAACTGTCCATATTGCAAACTCTCCTCCCAACCATCCCTTCCTAAAGGATATGGAGCCTTTAGGCTGGATTCATACCCAACCTAACGAATTGCCCCAATTATCGCCTCAAGATATTTCACAACACGCCCGGATTATGTCCGACAATCCTACTTGGGATGGCGAAAAAACCATCATCATTACCTGCTCCTTCACTCCTGGTTCGTGTTCTCTTACAGCCTACAAGTTAACGCCTTCTGGTTTCGAATGGGGTCGACAAAATACCGATAAAGGTAACAATCCCAAAGGTTATTTGCCCAGTCACTACGAAAAGGTACAGATGTTGTTGGCCGACCGATTTTTAGGATTCTTTATGGTGCCCGCACAAGGTAGCTGGAATTATAACTTCATGGGCGTCAGGCACGAACCTAGCATGAAATACGAATTGCACGTGGCTAATCCTAAAGAGTTCTATCACGAAGTGCACAGACCCGCTCATTTCCTCAACTTTTCTTCCTTAGAAGATGGCGATGGGGTAGGCGCAGATAGGGAAGATTCTTGTGCTTAATTTAATTTTTTTATGTGAGTAGTTGTAGGTTATTATTATGTGAATAAAAAGTTATTTTTACTATTTGATATTGAAACAACACAGCCTACTTTCCTATTTCACCAAGTATTCTTCATTTTTTAAATTACTGACTCGCATGGATGGATTAACAAGAAATATTTTAATAAAAGAGTCCAACTGATCTCGCGCACTTACATAAAATTACAGATCTAGAACAAAATTTGTATATTTTTTTAATAAAAATTACAGAAATTTACACCACGAACTCTTTTAACCTCTCCAGAGGGAAAACTGGTTAAGATAGAGCCAAATTGCAAATAGACAATTTTGTAGACCGTAAAGTTTTCTACTATAAAGTTGTAGGTGGCATAATTTTATCTTGAATATTTAAACCGCTAGGGGCAGTCAAAAATAAAACATTCTTGGATTCACTGCAGAAGCGTAATTAAAATTTTAATATAACAACATTAAATTAAACAGCTGAAAAAATTCATGGCTTATACTAAAGCCTTAAAGTAATTTCTCCGATTTTTAAAATATTTTTTTTCAAAAATTTGAATATTACAGAGGTACAAAGAAAAATCTTTTTAAAATTTTATTTTTAGTATAACTTTTAAACTAATTATCGGAAAATATTCAAACTTCGTATGCTTATTTATTATTGTTTGCTCTAAAAAATCGATTTCTTTACTTTTCATTGTAGAGTCGACCGTTTTGACGTATAAAATATAATAAAGCATCAGTTGATGTGCCAGAAGACACAACCTACGTGGAGCGATGTTCTCAATATTTCACCTGTAATTCTCAGGAAGTAAAAATTAATAATTAAACCTTGGTGATTTCCGATCTTACATTTTATTCCCCCCCTTCTTTTTAAATAGGAAGTGAAAAATTTAAATCTTTAACTGCTTATTAATTTTTACTTCACGTAGGTATTGGAAAATTAATTAAACATTTGAGTATTGTTTATCCGTACGTGGGGGACACTGCTCCTTGAAGTGAGTTGTATGCCATGCATGTGCGATAAACATGATAATATTATTGATAAGATGATAATAATTACTACGGTGATTTAATAGTAGTACTACCTCTCTACCAACAATATTTTTTCAAATTTGGGAAAATTGAATTTACTACAGAAATTTGTAGATCAGTCACCCTTAAACTGTTTCAAAGGGTCAGAGAACCTGGAATTTATTAACATAATCGGTCATCAGAAGTGTCATTCTTATGCAAAATCACCTACACGATAGGGGCGGGCGGTTTCGATACGACAATAAATTTTTTATATTACTCGGAAACTGGTTTGATGGGCAGATTATTGCATTCCGACAAAGGTACTCGCGATAGTGAAATAATTATTCAAATTTTTGAAAGAAATATACGGGGTAGCCTTAAAAAGCAAAACCTCCAATAAACCAAAAACCAAAACAGCTTGTCGGTTTGGATAATATCTTTTCGATCGCACCCCGTATGGGAGGATCGAGCAAAAGCGAGATTAAAGATAATTTTTTTAATAAAAATTCAACAATGACATTGTTGGACATGGGCTTCGAAGATTAATTAATAAGAAATGCTGAGAAAGAAATTTTGCTACACAACAGTGCGCAACGACCGAGAAAACCGTTTTTGAATAAATTTAAAAAGAAATTACAAAAACTGTTATTGTTACAAAAAAACCACCTTTTAATGGAAAATTTTAAATGTAATGCAACGGTTAATTCGAAATTTATTTCACGTCCAGATTGAATGTCACCAGGAGTTTTCTTCAGCAGAGGTCCTCCGCAATGAAGAAGAAGCGAGATGACACGATTTGCGGTTTTGAATTCTTGTATATCGAGTTCTGGGGCATTGAGCTTCAATAAACCTCTCAACATGTTATTGGCCGAAGATAAACACAAAAAAAATCAGCAACCACCGCACGCATATAAAACTTGGCGATGCCGCTATTTTTCTACATTCAAATTAGCGCTCCCTCTAAGGAACCAAAATAGAATTTTGTCATCATCAGGTGAGCTACTTTAATTAATTAATTATGTAAATTGAATAATCGAATTGCGGAAATTAGAAATTCTCCGTTGATTGGTATTCAACGTGCGATTTATTTTTAAAATGTGTTGTTGTCGGCAATATTGAAGTTAAGAGGGTTAATTTGATTTTTAGCTGGAAGAGTGAAAATGAAAGAAATTTTAGTGGTCCTCTGCACGATTTTAATAGCAGCACAATGTGGTAAGTGATTCTTAATTTTTAAATATGCTACTGTCCACCGTTTTTGAGATATTTCAGAAATAAATTTTGCTTTTAAACAGCACAGAATAGTTTTTACGATAATCTTAAAGTTGAGGCCAAAACGAGTTCATTGATATGTAACAAGACACCATTCAGATGCCTAGATCCCGAGATATCTCCAATTTGGTTTGACGAAATTAAACATCAAATTCAAATATTTATTTGTTTCTTATTTACTTGATTTTTCGGAACATACGAAATAAGTTTGAGATTACCTATATTTCTTCAAATTATTTTTAAAATTTTATTTGTATAACATCGAATACTACTGACGCTCACGAATGTATTAACGAGATTCTAAAAATATATAAGTGGATGGTTTTCTACCACGTAAATTGTTTTTATATGTTTAGAAGCAACTCCTGCCCGTGTGGTCTGCTATTTCAGTAACTGGGCAATCTACAGGCCCGGAATAGGCCGCTACGGAATCGAAGACGTCCCCGTGAGTATGTGCACCCACTTGGTTTACTCTTTCATCGGAGTGGACGATAAATCCTGGAGCGTTCTCGTCATCGATCCAGAGGTAAGTTAAATTTAAAGTTTTGTAAGTAGCGAAATCTCTAACGAGAAACTTTCAGTTGGACATCAATAAAAGCGGATTTAAAAATTTCACTGCACTAAAATCGAAATATCCAGATGTAAAGTATCAGATTGCGGTTGGCGGATGGGCGGAAGGTGGTGAAAAGTACTCCGAAATGGTCGCCGTCAAATCTAGACGAGATTCCTTTATCAGAAGCGTAGTTGGTAAGACTTTGGATCGGCGTTTGTCGCAGTCTATCTAATTTCCTTTTAGATTTCATGAATCAGTACAATTTTGACGGATTCGATTTGGATTGGGAGTATCCAGGTGCGGCCGATCGCGGAGGAAAGTTCTCAGATAAAGACAAATTCTTATATTTTGTCGAGGAACTGAGGAGATCGTTCGACGCGGTTGGAAAAAGTTGGGAAATAACCATGGCGGTCCCAATTGCTAACTTCCGTCTTCAGGAAGGCTACCACGTACCAGAACTTTGCGAGTAAGTAATAAAAACCCGAGCGAAGACGATAGAGTCTTACCAATTATTTTAGGCTGCTGGATGCAATCCACGTGATGTCGTATGATTTAAGAGGAAATTGGGCTGGTTTCGCTGACAGCCACAGCGCACTCTTTAGCCGACCGCACGACCAATGGGCTTATGAGAAACTGAACGTCGTAAGTGGTTTTTCTCACTAACCGGACAATTCCTTTACCGATTATTTTCTAGAATGATGGTCTGAAACTCTGGGTCAATTATGGTTGCTCTCCAAAGAAGTTGGTTGTGGGAATCCCATTTTACGGCAGAACTTTCACTCTCAGTAACAGCAACAACAATTACAACTTAGGAACATTCATCAACAAGGAAGCTGGCGGTGGAGATCCTGGACCATACACCAACGCCACTGGATTTTTAGCCTACTACGAAGTAAATCCCTCTTAGGTAATTTTTTCTTAATTTTTCAATTTGACTTTTTCTTAGATCTGTACCGAAATTATGAACAAAGAGTCAGGCTGGACGAAGAAATGGGATGAGCACGGAAAAGTCCCATACGCTTACAAGGGAAACCAATGGGTTGGATATGAAGACCCCGAAAGTGTACAAATTAAAATGGATTACATAAAATCGCAAGGGTATGGTGGGGCCATGACCTGGGCAATTGATATGGACGATTTCCACGGTTTATGTGGACCAAAAAATGCTTTGATAACAATTTTGGATTCAAATATGAAGAGTTATTCCGTTCCAGAATCGAACATTCCAACAACCAAGCGGGTAAGTGTGGAACCAAGTGGAAAAACCGTTGTACACCGTAAGTTATTTTGTAGCCTGAATGGGCAAAACCTCCTAGTACGCCATCCGAAAGTGGAGAAATGAAACCTAGTACACCTTCTGAACAATGGACGCCAAGCTCGACTACCACAGAGAGAGTTACCACGAGGATCACCACAAGTAAGCCAGTAGAGGTTACTCAAGGTCCTACGATTGTTATGGAAACAAGTCCGCAAGAAGACGATGATAATTCAATCGGTGATTCCATTGACTGCAAGGACAAAGACTTCATGGCACACAAGGAGTGCCACAAGGTAAGTTTCTGCAAAACTCGATTATTTTCTTTAAGCCAGTTTCGTTTTTAGTACTATCGTTGCGTGCATGGCAAACCAATCGAATTTACTTGTCGGGAAGGAACTGCTTTCCACACGCAGAGTTTCGTCTGCGATTGGCCGGCAAATGCCGACAGGGCTGAATGTAAGTCCGTGTGATATTTTAGGTTAAGATGATAATGTATTTATATATTCAAAAATGAGGCAAATAAATTTTTGTATTAAGATTGTAGAAATTTAACAGGTTATGAGCCCAGAGTTTAGATTTAATTTTTAATTTATTTTCAATTTTGTTTGATCAAATCAGCATATTGCGGTCGCTATGGGGGGGGGGGGCAAAATGTTTCTTCTTAAATGTAAATTTTGTAACAATCGCATGGAAGGGAACCCGTGTTTCCAATATTTCAAGTTTGAATTGTCATTATTTCGTTCGTAAGACACTTAAAGTTTTTATCAAACCTATTAGAATTTATTAATATAATAGATCAATAATTAATCATCAAAATCCAGATTTTACTGGTTTGATCTGGTATCTAACTAAAATCACTTGAAAAATTAAAAAAAAGTTTACGTAGTATACATAAGTTACTTAATAGATAAATAGATTTGGTGGTGGCTGATCACAGGAGACAAGAGAGCCTTAGCCTCTTCTGAAATTCTGGACAGTTAAACTATTAGAATTTCCAAAAAAGTAAAAAGTGAGTTTTTGATCGGGAATCTACCAAAAGGTAGATACTTCTTCCACAATACATATCCAAAAGTTATGTAAGCGGTATCAGAGGCATTGACAGAACTTGCCTCTGCATTAATAGAACGTTTGAAAGAAAATTATAAACTTAATTTTTTAAATAAATAAAGACCTCTACGTAAAAATAAATGTAATAATTACAAAATAAATTAAACTACAATATTTATATTATATACATAATCAAATTTCTAACTATTTCCATGTCCTTTCTGTAAGCGGTGCAAGGTGTAATAGATTCCTCTCTGCTTTAGTAATTCGGAATGGGTTCCCATTTCTGATACGATTCCTTGGTTGACCACACAAATAACATCGGCGTCTTGAATTGTGGTTAAACGATGGGCTATCGTTATGCAAGTTCTTCCTTCTCTTGCGACGTCTAAAGCGTCTTGTACTACCTAAAACATCGAGGTTAACAAAAAAAGCTAAAGAGGCTTAAGCATCAAACCTTTTCGCTCTCGCTGTCCAAAGCTGAAGTCGCTTCGTCCAACATCAAGACTTTTGGATTTCTAACCAAAGCCCTGGCTATGGCGATTCTTTGTTTCTGACCTCCAGACAGTTGAGTTCCGCGTTCACCCAGCCTGGTGTTGTAACCCTGGAAAACTCAGTTTAACCTAAATTTACTTGGAAAAACCAGAACATACCAAAGGAAGCGATGTGATGAAATTGTGAATGTTGGCTTTCTTGGCAGCTTCCATAATTTCTGCTTCTTCTACTTGGCAATCGTTGCGGCCATACGCAATATTTTCCCCAATGGTTTTATCAAATAAGTTGGGTTCTTGGGAGACAACCCCAATCTGAGATCGCAAAGTGTCTAATTTGATTCCTTTAATATTTTCGCCTTCGACGGCGACTTCTCCTTCCAGGGGATCATAATATCGTTCCAGCAGTTGAAGAACCGTAGATTTTCCACAACCGCTGGGTCCTACCAAAGCCACCGTCTGCCCTTCAAAGATGGAAAGATTGAATCCTTTCAAAACGCGAATAGTCGGTCTAGTGGGATAGGAAAAGTAGCAGTTCGTGTAAGTGATGTTGCTTTTGGACTGGAGATAAAAACATTATAGCAGTGCTTCCAGAAGAGTGACGATAGACTTACCCATTCCTTGGACATAGAATTGGCATGATCTTTGATCAAAGGGGTTCGATTTAACAGTTGGAATATCTTTTCGGCTGCGTCTAGACCTTTACGCAAATTAGGTGCAAATGCCAAAGCGCTCGCGATCGAAACGGTTCCCATTATCAACGCCTGGGAAACTCTGAAAATAAATTATGTACCAAAGATTTTAGAAAACCTAACGGAACTTACTTGTAGACTTTCTCGAAACTCATTTCTCCATTTTTGATCAAATAACCTCCGTAGTACATGCAGTTGGCGAAGGCAAAGAACATGATACTGCGAGCAATACCAATCACAATGGCTCTCACGTGAGTATTTCTTTTGGATATCCTATAAATTGGTTCCAATTCATTCACGTAGTTTTGGTAAAAAGTGTTTTCGCAGCCCAACGAAGCGACCGTTCTTATATTTCCAACCGCTTCCACCGCAATCTAAAAATAAATTATAATTTAGAAATTTTTAATTCGAAATTTTTCACGCAAAAAACCTTTGTCGATTTTTCCAACGACTTTTGCTGACCGTCATTTTCGACATGCACGAGACGATGTTCAAAAAATATGGCGGCCAAAATAATTGGAGTGTACGCAAGTGCGACCAAGGCAAGTTTCCATTCGTAGTACATAGACAAAGTAATCGAAATCACGAGCGTGGATAAGGCTTGCAGAATTGTTCCGATCCTTTGGCCTGTTGCCTAAAATAAAGAGCAGTTACTTTCGGTCCAAACTCTCGATTAGATCTTTACCCCTTGAACGCTGGCAGCTTCGTTGGATAGTTTTGCGCACAAGGCACCGACTGCGTTTTCTTTTCTGTCAAACCAACCAATTTCTTGACTCAGCATGGAAACAAACATCAAATTTCGTAAACGCATCGTGAGTTTTTCTCCGGCAATACCAAACATGTAGATCTAGAAGAAAAGTTTTTGACGCTGTCTTTGATGAAATGAAGATCTCACCTGCAAGAAAGTAGCAGTTCCTGTGATGAGTCCAGCTATTACAAAGATAAAAGAGAACATGTTTGTTTTACTGATTATATCTTCATCTGATTCGTTACTTCCGAGAACCTGGAAGAAGCACTTCGGTTAAGCAAAAGCCCGAATTTTGGAATACAAAGGAAACTTACACCAATAATTTCTCCGAAGAAAACTGCAAATGCTGGCATCGCACCTCCCATGATTACCGACGAGATGCATCCAATCACAATGTTCCACCATTCGGGACTATTCACTTTCATGATGGCCCATAACGACGTTGACGAAGTATCTTGCGATTCGATTAAGTAATCGCTCTAAAATTGTTAATTTTAGTTCTAAATTCTTCCTTTTGCTTTATCTTACCTCCTCGATGACGTCCTCGACTAGTGACATCTTCTTATCTTCAATCATTTTGACATCGTCGTTTTGATCTTCGTCTAATGAATAAAAGAAGATTTTTAACTCGAATTTTACACGCGACTCGACAGCACTTACCATTTTCTTCCGATTCGTCCGGCGAAGCTTGGGTTTTAACCAAATTGTAATATGTTCCTTGTTTAGCCATCAACGTTTTGTGCGTTCCTTCTTCTACCACCTTTCCTGCAGTGAACACCACGATTTTATCGGCATTACGAACTGTGGATAAACGATGGGCAACGATAATTGTGGTGCATCCTTTACTGGCCTAAAAATTTGTAAAATAGTGAAACTTCTTCGGCCGAAAAAAAACTAACTCTTACGTTATCAAGTGCGGCTTGTACTTTGGCTTCGCTGTTAGTGTCGAGTGCTGATGTAGCTTCGTCCAATAAAAGTATGGCAGGTTCGCGGACAAGTGCCCGAGCAATCGCGATTCTCTGTTTCTGACCTCCGGATAACTGTGCGCCTCTTTCTCCGACCAAAGTGTCGTAACCTTGCGGCAGAGAAGATATAAAAATATGGGCGTTCGCTCGTTGGGCTGCTTTTTCGATGTCTTCTTGCGTTGCACTCAAATATCCGTACCTAATATTTTCGGCAATGGTAGTTCCAAACAGAACCGGTTCTTGACCAACAACTCCAATATTGGTTCTTAACCAAGTCAAATCCAATTCGTTATATTTTTCGTCGTCCAAATAAATTTGTCCCGATATTGGATCGTAAAATCTTTGCAAAAGTTGAATAATCGTAGATTTTCCACATCCAGAACTGCCGACCAAGGCAATTGTTTCGCCTGCTTTAATGGTTAAGTCGACTCCTTGTAAGACTTTAACGTCTGGTCTGGAAGGATAGTCAAAGACGATGTCTTTCAAAACGATGTTGCCTTTCACTTGTTTCAATTTTTTTCCGTTATTTTTGGAGGTGTTGATCACGGGAACGTTGTCGATCACCGAAAAAATTTTAGCTGCTGCTCCTTTGGCTATCCCGAACACTTCGATGTAGGAAGAAGACATTCCAAAATTCATGCTCCCCTGCATCACGCTGAAGAAGACCTAAAAATTACTGGCTTTAGATGTTAAACTTATTGATGTTCAATCAGATTACAGTGATCATGGTTCCAGCGTCATAAATTGGGTTTTCGTCGTAACGTTCATCGATGACCAGCTGAACACCATACCAAAACGCAAGAGCGTAGCTGGCGTAAATGAAAAACCAGAGCAAACCGAACCCAATTCCAGCCAAAAGTCCTCGCTTGATGTTGTTATTCCTTGCGAAAAGCAACTTCTTCTGGTAACGATCAATTTCCTTATGCTGACCCCCGAAAGCCACCACCGTCCGAATTGCACTAAAGACTTCTTCCGCAATCGCGCCAGCTGCTCCATAAGCATCCATCTCTTTTTTTGCTACTTTGCTGGTTATCTGCAAACCGACTGTTTTAAGGAAATTCAAAAAGTTTAGAATATTGGCGTACAAATGCAATTACTCCCATTGCAATCATGGAGATGGGCAAGGACGTGAGGCAGATAAGAGCCAACTTCCATCCCTTGACCAATGCCAAAATTATGCATGAAAGGAAAGCAACTTGGAAGTGAAGAAACATGGCCACCTTCTCTCCCATGCCATCCTGCAGTTTAATCATATCTCTGAAAGTTAAATAATAATAGTAGTAGTAAAACAAAGTCGGAGCTGCACCACTTGAAAATTAATACTTACTCGGACATTCGACTGGCGTAATCGCCGGTTTGGTTGACGTCGTACCAAGAAACGTCTTGATTCAGGGCACTGGAGAAGTACAACTTCCGGATTTGGAAAATCTAAAATTCCAAAAATAAATGTTGATGTTTTTCGGACTTCAGGAATACATACCTGTCTGATGGAACTGTAATTGAAAAGTACGGTACTGAGATAACTTAAAACCAGCATAGCTCCTCCAATTGCGCTGTTATACACCGCAAATTCGGTAATGGCGTCCATAAACTGAGATTTGTTTTCTTCTACATTTTGGGCATACGTTATAATGTCTTGCGTTAGAGTTCCAAAAATTAAAATACTGAGGGGTTGGCAAACTCCCGTTCCTATGGCACATAGACATCCAAGAAAAAGTAATAATTTGTCTTGTCCACTTGAATATCTGTACTGGATAACGAAGAAATATAATTAGCAATTATGTAATATTTATTTAGAAGAATATAAAAATTGTACTTACGATTGAAAAAAATGGAACGGCCTTGACTTCATTTTTCTCTTTGGCTGGACTTTCTTCCACCGGTTTCCTGCAAAATAATGTGATGATATAATTTTGAATTTTATCAATTTTTTTGGTTTTACGTAATAATACATAAAGTTAGATTAGATGGAGGCGATAATATTCGCGATAACTTGAAAAGTCCATTAACGAAGCGTAATAGGTATATTTTTTGAAAATTAAAATTTTAAAAAAGCAAAATTTACCCTTTGCCGCTGTACATATTTTGACTGGCGAGGGAAACTTGACTTGTTATCGAAACCTTTCTGTCCATTTAAATCCTAAAAACAAAAACAAAGTTCCAGGTTTGAAACTTGGCGGCGCAGAATTTCGTTGTTTTTAAAACTTACAGTTTCTTCATAAATCAACCAAACTGAAGCAACAGGTTAACATGGGAAAAGCGAGCAACAAGTTGGAAAGACGCTGATTATCTTTGTGAAAGCTAGATTGTCTATAGCCGATTAATAAGCGCCAAATTTTAGTTTTCTAAGTGGCCGCACTCGAAATTCCAAAACGATAACTCAACACAAACCGAAAACCAATTGATAAATTAAAAAAATCGCAGCGCAATTTTTCGTCTCACTTTTCTTACGCGAACTAACTTCTTACTATCATTGATTGATTAGGAAAGAAGTTCTCATTCCCTATTTATTACAAAAAAATAGATAAAAGTGATAACGATTTGTTTTACAAGCATGCGTACACCATCGATAATTGGATCAATTTTTTTCATTAGCAAAAATGACGCACACTTACGTGTTTAATCAGACAGCTTTTTGCAAGCAAATTTCAAAATTTTGAAAAGATAGAGAAGAAAAGCAAAAGAAGATATGGATGAGAAACTAAGAAAATGTTTTTGGATTCAACATTTGAGGAAGAGTAGCAAACTTTATCTTTCTTAGCTTAATACAAGATCTTTTCATTATTTTTGGGAGTTAATCGAAAGAAGTAATCTGAAGAAGAGAAGTTTTCTTCTTCTTTCCGAAGCAGGTACCGCTAGCCTACGACCGTGTTCGGTTATATTGTTTACCGTAGATTTTTAATAAACCTATTGTAACCTAAAAGTAAAGAATAATTAATTCTGATTGGTTAAATGAGAGAGAAACAGTTGGCAAATGGTAGATATCAGAAACAGTGGAATATCGTTAATCCATTCGATGCGGTTTTATACTCTTATCGATTGACTGACTCCATAATAGACATATTTTCAAAATTTAGAATAGGAAACTTTCTGCAGAGTCCGAAAAGGCCAATGGAAAGAGAAGTGGACATTTTATAGATTTTATACTGAGTATTGATTATTTTTTTGTCATTGTTTATTTTTGGGTTTACCCTTTAAAGCAACCCCATTTCCCGATTGTTATTTTGTAAAAATACAATATAATATTATTGTTTTATTTGTGAGTCATAATGTCCTTCAGTGCAATTCCCAATAAAACTTTTACTTTTTTTTTCGAATTTTTGGATTTGACTGCTAACAAAAATATACAAAAAATAAAGTTTGTCATTTACAATTGCACGAGATAGATAATTAAACAATGCAGTAAAATATCAGAAAGCTGATTTCACCGATATAATCCAGTATTTCGAGTTTAGATTGATTGGATACTAGAGTTCTGAATATTGAGAGTTTCGCGAGTAACTTAATCAATTTTCTACGTAGGCAACAGGTTAAACAAGCTATTTCTGGAAACTATACAAAAATTAAGGTCATTTATGTGAACTTAATGTGTAAGATCATTTACTTCCGACATGATTCCAAATATAAATTTCCGCCAAGGTTAGTAGGCCGCCCAAAAATAAATTTGGTCATTGGAATTGCAATTTCCCCAAAACGAAGACATTTGAGTTTAAAAAAGTAATCTTTTGCAAACCTTGCCATCCCTTTGCACAACACATTCAACAGCAACGTTGTCGAAAATTTTGTTACAACTGAAAATACCTGCGTGGTCAATAATTTTGTGGATAAAATTAACTTCGTTTTGTCAAATGTAGGGTGGGTTAGTAGGATCAAAGATTAAAATATGTAAATGTTTTTTAAGCAGGTACTGTAAATCTGTGAGAAGAATTAAGGGAATCACTTGGTTCTTCTAAACAGAGCTGCTCAAAAAATACTCAAGTCCAAAATGAAGAGGAAGAGATCTAGGATGTCTGGGTATTGATTCCTTCTCTGAAGGAAGAGTTGGAATTATATAAGCCTATAAGGAGGGAATCGGCTCAGCCCTATTTCATTAATTCGCTACGACTTAATTATTACGGCAGGCTTCCAAAAGCCTTAATCGAGTTTCTTATGTTTTTAGGCTAAGTCCACACCAATCCACAGTGCAGGTATGCTTATCTAAAAAACAACATTTTGAAATTGAGATATTAAAATATAAGGAGATAAGATTGTAGTGAAGATCACGTCACCTTATGGCGGTAGCGCATTGAATCTCAAGATTTAATTTTATCAAATGCTTTCTGTAGATATAAATTAAAGGATTTTATCAAATAAATATTTTGGTTTCAAAATCTAATCCATCAATAGTATCTGGCGCTAGTTTACTTTTCTTCCAAAAATAACCCACAATTTCTAATTATTCAAATGTGCAAATGACGAAGAGCAGAACATTCATTTTAAGTTACATTCCTAAAATGTTTACTAAGGTGTGTTTGAGTAATTCGTGAAATCGATAAGATTTACTATATTATCGAAAGAGCCTCTTATCGCTCAGTATCGAATGGCGACGGTTGGCGAACGAAAATTCAGACACAGATTAATTGAAAGTTAAAGATGTTATTGAAAACATTAATTGTGTTAAGTGTGTTGTTCCAGTCAACATTTACTAATTCTACACAACCCAATTCGTACAGCCTCAATTCCTTTGTTTACACTGGCACCAAGGACGATAATTGCGGTGACAAAATGTGCATAAGGAAATGCTGCCAGCCAAATTACCACATCAGTGACGCATCTTGTGTATTTTCCAACACTAATCAGTTTTCCGTCACCGTCTACGAAGAAAATCATACACTCATCAATGATATCTCAACCTTTAGCATCGTTTCCGGCATCATGGATTGCGCTAATTCGAATCAATACCGACTGGATCCAAAAACCCACAAAGAGGATGCCTTTTTGGTCCAAAAGGATGGACGACTTTACCATCCTCTAACCAAAACGTACATCGACAGCGGCCAGTACTGCTTGGACAATTTCGACGACATAAATTTTTCCGCCATAGTTTGTGCTAGCCAAGAGTACCAAATCGGAAGAGGGCTGAATTTTATAGGTACTCCACCAGCTTCGGTTTATCCTTTAAACCAATTCTTTTAATTCCAGGAATGTTGATTTCGATGCCTTTTCTCTTTGCCACGTTCCTAGTCTATTTGATTATTCCAGAAAAAAATCTGCACGGAAATTCCTTGATGAGTTACGTGATCGCTTTATTTTTTGCATACTTAAATTTAGTGATCGTGCAGCTCAAATCGAAAAGCCTGGGCATGAGAATCTCCACCTGCGCAACTTTGGGTAAGTCTAAATTTCAATTTTTTACTGAACCATTGGGGTTGGTAAATTTGGGGAAGTTTGAGAAAATTGCTGATTTCTAGGTAGACTGAAAATGTATGTCAAAATTCAAAGCACCAAACGTCTGCAACAGCAAAACTAATTAATTTTTTAAATTGTACTGCTGGTTGCATAAGTTTAGGTGTTTGCAGACTGCAGTCTTAGCTTTAATTTATATTTTCAGGAAGTTTCTGCTTGTATTTCTTCATGGCTTCATTTTTTTGGATGAACATAATTTCATTGGACATTTGGTGGACCTTCAGGTTTGGCCAAAAATAAAAATTAAACATTTTTACTATTTTTACCTACACGTCTGCTTCACAGTGGTTCGCGTGGTTTTGCCCAACGAGTGAAAGAGGAGGAGAGGAAGCGTTTTCTTCAGTATAGTGCGTACGCTTGGGGTGTCCCATTTCTATTGGTCATCTTGGTGATATCCATAAGTTTTGGTGCTTCTCCAACGAGATGGTTCAACCCTGGGTTGGGAAAAGACCAATGTTGGTTTAAAGGTAATGTATGTTGTTTTCACACAATTTTGTATTTTTCTTCTTTTTAACTTCATTTTTAGATAAACCTACGGAATTGTTCTACTTTTATGGGCCAATAGGGATCCTCATAATCGTCAACATTGTCCTATTCGTACGAACTTATCTGCAGATCAGAAGCGTTCACCAGGCTACGGACGATTTTCGAAAGCGCAACACGGGTAAAAATAATTTCGAAAATCACCGGCAAAGGTGAAAAGTCAAAAACTTCCAAACCATTCATTTGGCTGATGGCTAATTTGCAGGTTTAACATATATCTGAAGTTAATGATGGCGATGGGTATAAATTGGTCGATGGAGTTCATATCCTGGCTAATTTCCTGGCTAGTTCAGAACGCTCCGGCGTTCTTATGGTACCTAACGGATTTTTGTAATGCTCTCTACGGCGTTTTTATTTTTTTTATGTTTGTCTTCAAGAGAAGCATTTTTAAATCTCTCCAAGCGCGGTAAGTAAACATTTTCGTGGCCGGCATCTACGACAGTAAGTTTTATTTCTTTCAGTTATTACATGCTCACCGGAAAATTACTTTTGGCGCAAACGCTGATGAGAAAAAGCGAAACTCCTACTACCAGAGAAACGTCGCTCTAAATTTATATTTTTGAATTTTTCTTTGATATTATCAATTTAATCTAATACAAAAAATATATTAGCTTTGTTATTGAATTTTTGTATTGTCTTCGTTGTCGTGGTCTCCCAGGGTAAATAAATAAATCGATTAGGTACTTCAATACTTACCGTAATTTACGTAAACGTTTCTTGTGGTTCGGTGTGATCTCAGGGTGAGTTTTAAAATTAAATGCTTAGGTCAAAAACCTTATGGTACTTATAGTAGGTTACGTAACAGGGTTACGATCGATTGATAGTGTTTACGCATAACATGAATGTAAATTCGGTAAAATATTGACTTCTTGTACATATTTCTCATTAGGGAAAAATAAAAGTAGTCAGGCATTATATGACTTCCTGTCTGACATACATACATACATAGCTATTGAATATTCATGTAAAATATCGAAATAAAAAAGAAATATGCATTAAAATCATATCAGTAGGTACATAAAGTGTGCGCGGAGACTTATGGATTTCAATAGTCTCTGCTTCAAAACAATTAAAATTTGGTTAGTCAGATTAGTCAAAGCTACTGGAGAATCACACTCTTAAAGCTTAAGCCAATTGGATTACTGTAAAACTGCTTAGTTGAAGGAAGAGTTTGGTGAGCAGATAAGATGGAATAAAATACTTTATAGGTTTGCGTATATCGGATTTTGAAGTCAATTGCAATTTCCTTCTCTTTATGTCCAGCTTTACCCAGGTAAGTTAAAATAATCTAGGATTAAAATCACCCCTCGTTATTCGAATTCCGTGGCAGATTTTATTTTATCGATTGTCTAGCTCAGCAGCTCTCAGATGAGAGTATAAAAGCAGAGAACGCACAACATAGGTTTCGGTTTTATCAAAAGAGAAAATGCTATAATCGAAAAACATTTTCATAACAAGGAGACAATCCCAAATCTAAGAACACTTTTGCCCGTCTCAATCATTGTGCCCCTCCTAGAAAAAAATTCTGGATCCGCCGGTGCTCGATGGTTTATCTTTTACTTTCGACGGAAGAATCGAACCGGGTAAATCGGCTTAATAATCGACACACATTGTTTTAATTAAATCAGGATTAAATCTTCCAGTATAATCGAATCCGACGTCAAATCACAAGGCAAAGATTTCATTTTATCAGAGTTTTCCGAATTTTCTCTTGAATTTTATGATTTGCTTTCGAAATAGTTGAAATAGCAGAAAAAGCTCATCTATCGTATTTGTAAGATTTCCTAATTTTCTTGAACTTTCTAAGATTTTCTGAGATTTCCAGTGTTGCAATTTTTTAATTAATTAATGTAAATATAAATTGAATTTTCACATGATGGTAGCACACAACCTAGTTCCTAAGATTTTCTTGTATTTTCTATATTATCTCGAATTTCTTGTATCCTAAGATTTCCTAAAATTTCCTTATATTTCCTAAGATTTGCAAAAATTTTCTAAGATTATCGTTGATTTTTTTTCATTTCTCATCAATTTTGCTCTTGGATTCTCATTGGTTGCGCCCCTGGCGTCGTGAGATTTAAAATGAGCTTACTCTATTAATTATTGCAGTTACTGCAGAAGCAGTAGAGAAGTTATGCAGATTCCAGGCTACTTTTGTGCACAATTTCACAAATCAAGGTTTCACTCTACGACGTCATTCGCTTCGTCGCGTCGGTGGTTAGGTTGCTTCCCACGCTTGAGAAGGCTACGTTATCCTGTTTAGCAAATCGCAATTGTTACCGTCGAGGGGGGTCTGGGAGGTATAAAATATCTTCCAGTACAAGCAGATATAATCGAGATTCCTGTGATTAAATGATTTTGGATTTTCATCTGTCTGTCCGTAGACAGAAATATTTGTTTAATAAAAAATAAGTGCATTTACAAATAAATGAATATTTAATTCTGACAATTGAACAACAGTCAAGTTTTTACGATATTTAGATAAAAATAGTATATTGTTTTCTTGGGAGCCAATGTTGAACTTTTTTAAAAACTAATTACTGCAATAATTAAACATTTAAGTAAAAGTATTTTTAATATTTTATCTGACCATGTAAGGAATGCTGTTTAAAATTGAAGGCTGATCTACTATCACTATCAATTAAAAGCCTGGAGTTTCACCATCAGTTCGAACACGTTAGCAGATAAAAGAAATCTAATTAACACAAATATATCTACATTTTTTTAAATGTTAGAATGTGGGAATTTTATTTCTTTTATTTGTTTAGAGCGCAAGTTCGTCTCTGTCTGATGATAATCGTGAAGGCAGGAGGATTTCGATAGAAGAGATCAAAATGAGATAAACTTTTTTACAAACCTCCGTATTTAGCGCATTAAAGAAAGATGCCACCTTTAAACCTCTTTATTTCTTTCTAGTACCTACGTCACGATTACTTTTAAAAACCGCACGCACTCGACTAAATTTAGTTACATGTAAGATAATTTTCCATTATGTTTTCAAGAGGGAAACGTTATCTACAAACCTGGAAATGAAAAAGTGTTGACATCAGATAATTTAACAAAGCTGTGATCACTCATTGCAGCAATTCAAATTCAATCAACTGTTCGAGTGGATATGTGATTTTAAAATTTCCAAAAATATGGCAGGCAAAGTGGGACTTTCGTCCGACATTACGAGTCTTTCAAATTTTGGCGGCAATTTGAAATGCACCACCTTAAGGTAAGTCAAACAAAATTTTTGATTTTCAAAATTTATGGCGAAATAAATTAATTTTTTTGGGCAACATTCCAATATTTTATAGTTTAGACCTTGAGACGTTTAAAATTCTTGTAATTATACTTCATGATAATTGACAACTTGGTCTTTTAATTGGAATTTTTCGGGGAGGAACCATTAAAACCTCGTTATTACTACTTAACCGTGGTCCCCGCGTGAAATTATTCAAATTTTATATATTGCGATATTGCGTAATTCCGTTTAAAACGCACGCATGCGTACTTTTAATTCATGTTTAAACTTCATTCCAGTCGATTGTGAGGTTAGGTGGTTTTATTTCTATGAAAAAAATATAAACAAACACACGTGTGAAGTTGGATACGTTGCATTTGTTTTTTATTTTGTAAAAATGAGGGAATTTTTGAAAAACGTAAATTTTGTAAGGTAAATGATTTTAAGTATTGATGAAAAAGTGGTCGGTCTTGACCTTTTCTTTCGTTCTTGCGGTACACAAAAACGTAAAATTAAACTCGTTCGTTGCTCTTCGGATGGTTAATTATAATTATTTCCTGAAGAAAAAAAAATTTATTTTTAATTTTATAATATTTACTGAATGCAAGATTTTGATACAGTATAATTGTTTAGTTTCAGAAAACCAAAAAAGAATTTTGTTTTATTAATTCACTTCCTTTTCCATGTTTATTTTTAATAAATATTTAAATCGATAGGATTGTTTACATATAAAATAAATTTTTTACATTTTTAAATAATTATGTAATTGATGTTGTAGCGACGAAGCCGAAGAAGACTTGAAGAAGAGTATGGTAATCGAATACCCCACAATCCCTTTTTACAAACTGGTAGGTATAACTTTAGAACCATCCTCTATGTATCGATGTACCGGGTGATGAAACATTTATTTTTTAGTATAAATACTCAACGGGAATAGACAAATTCAATGTTATCGTGGGTGCCATATTCAGCACTATTTCCGCATTCTGCAACAGCGTCCTTTCCATCACCTTCGGGGAAATCACCGGCACAATTATTGATTACGTGGCGACAAGATCAAAAGAAAATTTAACCGATCCGGAAAAAAATGAAAACGAGGAAAATTTATGGAACGGCATCTTGTGGTTTACATATTCCACGCTAGTATTAGGAATTGCCACCTTTATTTTAACTTATTTATCGACTGTGATGTTTAATTATAGTGCCTTGAGGCAAGTAAGTAGACTTAATTTCGAAATTCGACATATTTCTGATTGTGAAATTTTCAGACGTACAAAATACGAGAACTCTTCCTAAGAAAAGTATTACATCAAGACATTCCCTGGTACGATGTTAACCAAACCGGAGACTTCGCGAGCAGAGTGGCAGAGTAAGTACATCTGGGCCCATAACCTGTTGCGAGTGGGCTTTTCTGATTTTTCCCCTCACTCCTTGATCAAACCGCTCTCTAATGAATTTAAACTTCTAGCGATTTAAAGAAAATCGAAGAAGGCATTGGCGAAAAAGTATCCACCTTTATTTTCTACGCAATGACCGTAGTAATCAGTGTAATCCAAGGATTAATTCTGGGTTGGGAATTGGCTTTGGTCTGCATGATCTCGTTTCCAATATCCATGGGAGTGATGTTGGTGCTCTCTTGGGTGAGTTTACAACCCCATTGCGATTCATTTGATCAACTTCTCGACAACTTTGCAGGTTTCATCCAGACTTTCAAAACAGGAGATGGATGCGTATGGTGAAGCCGGTTCGATAGCGGAAGAGACTTTTACTGCAATTCGAACTGTGGTTGCTTTCGAAGGACAAGAAATTCAAACCAAACGATACAACGAATTGCTATTGGATGCGAGGAATAACAACATCAAACGATCTCTTTTCAATGCCATCAGTAACGGAATTATGTGGTTTTTCAATTACGCCAGTTATTCGATTGCATTTTGGTACGGAATAAAACTAATTGAAGCGGGCAAGGGCGAAGAAAACCCAGCTTACGACGCTGGGAACGTTATTGCAGTTTTCTTCAGTATTTTAATAGGAACGTGGTATTTTGGCATGTCTGCGCCTTTTGTGGAAATATTTGCGGTTGCCAAAGGAGCCGCAACCAAAATTTTTGGAATTATAAAGAGCGAACCGGTGATTAACGCTTCCAAAGGCCGAGGAGTCACACTGAATAACCTGGAAGGGAATATTGAATTTAAAGATGTTTTCTTCCATTATCCATCCAGGACGGACGTCAAGGTATGGAACGTACACAAATAAGAGGGCATAATTTTAAAATTAATTTTAGATCTTGCAAGGATTGAACCTAAAGATTAATTCTGGAGAGACGGTTGCTCTGGTGGGCAGCTCAGGTTGTGGAAAGTCGACGTGCATTCAACTGCTACAGCGTTATTACGATCCGACTTTCGGAAGCGTTTCCATCGACAACTGTGACATAACATCCATGGATCTCACTTGGTTGAGAAGTAAAATTGGAGTGGTTGGGCAAGAACCGGTTTTATTCGAAGCAACGATCGCCGAAAACATCAAATTTGGTTGTGACCATGCAACGCAAGACGATGTGGAGAGAGCCGCTCGCAAAGCGAACGCTCACACGTTCATAAGTGCTCTACCTTTGAAATATGAAACCATGATAGGGGAACGTGGGGCACAGTTATCCGGTGGGCAAAAACAAAGAATTGCGATTGCAAGAGCTTTGGTCAGAGAGCCGACAATTTTACTTTTAGATGAAGCAACTTCCGCCTTAGACACCAACAGCGAAGCGATCGTCCAGGAAGCTTTAGATGCGGTAAGGCTGCATCAAATCGTTCATTTCAATCGTAATTTATTTTTTGGATTTGTTTAGGCTAGTACCGAATGTACGACGGTTATAGTAGCCCACAGGTTGTCAACGGTTAGAAATGCAGACAGGATAATCGTGATTTCAGAAGGAAAAGTTTTAGAGGAAGGTTCGCACCATGATCTTCTAGCCAAACAAGGTGCTTACTACCGTTTGGTTACGGTTAAAGAAGAACCACCTAAGATGGCAATTCTCGACGACGATTCCAGTCCAGAGGAGGCAACACGTGAGTTATCCTAGAACCTGAAATGTTCATCTTTAACTTCTTCTTTTAGCCACGAAAGTTAAATTCCAACAGCAAGTGAGTGTTGAAACGATGAACGGAGGTATTACCGGTCACGAGCCTGCAAAAATAGAAGAGGTAAGCGTTTATCCTGTTTTGCCTTTGCACTTATAATTCTCAATTATTCCGAAACTTTAGAAAGCACCTGTCAAGGAAATGAAAAAGTCGACACTAAAGTCACTCTCGTCGATGATGAAGATAAATCGCCCGGAATGGTGGATTCTCATAATCGGATGTATCTCTGCTGTGGTGACTGGCGCTGGCTTACCAATAAGCGCGATTCTGTTTGGCGAAGTTGTTAAAGTGAGTTTAACCCTTCCCTCCCCCATCGAACAAGACTAATTCCTTTGGTTTGTTTCAGGTATTGGCATACGACGAACCCGAAGCGGAAGTTAACAAACTCGCTCTCTATTTCCTTTTCCTTGGTGTGGCTTCCGGTATCGCTTACTTTTTCCAGGTAAGATTTTTGCCATTCAAAACTTCTGATTTACTTAATCGAATGGTTAGTTTTACATGTTTGGAATTGCTGGGGAAAAATTATCCATGAGACTCAGGAATATGATGTTTACTACTATGCTGAAACAAGAAACTGCTTGGTTTGACGAAAGCGAGAATGGTGTTGGGTCTCTCTGTGCAAGACTGTCCGGCGAAGCAGCCAGCGTGCAAGGGGTAATTTTCTTTTTAGAAAAAAACTGAGAATTTAAATAATTATATTTTGGTTTAGGCAACTGGTCCAAGAATTGGAACCCTGACGAACGCTTTTACCACAATTGTAGTTGCTATTGGAGTTGCCTTGACTTTCGAATGGAGGGTTGCTCTAGTCGGTCTTTGTTTTGCACCGTTGATGGTCGTTGCTGTTTTTATGGAGGAAAAAATAATGTCGGAAGAAAATGAAGGAACCCATAAAGCGTTGATGCGATCCACAAAGGTGAGTTTGAGAATAAATAATTTTATTCAGCTCCATCGAGCCATTTGTGCAGCTGGTTCTTTAAATAGTTAATCTTCTGCCAAATTAGTGGTTAGGGATGACATCTCCGGTGATTTTGCAGTATTCCTTATTGATAGAGAAATTTGACTTTGTACTGCATTGCATAATATGGAGATCGGAGATGTCGTTGACACCTGCAATCGAAATGATAAAATATTATTTGCTATTTTAATTTTATTAATTCAAAAAATAAATTTGTGTAAAAAATTGCAAAATTCACCAAAAATTCAATATTATCTTTAAGGCTTGCAATTTCACATGGTCGCCCAGATTGGATTTTTATCATTTCATCATTTTATATTTACCTAGGTACTTGAAAATAATAGTATTGTCTCTACTTAAGTATGTTTGCCAATTACTAGGTTATTTTTAGTTAGGTTTTTATGATTAACTACAATAATTATGGAAAAGTTAATCTATAAGATCTGTAAATAAAATTCCAATGAATTGCGCAGGCAATTTTCAGAAATTAATCTATGGTAGCAGGAAGGCTGTAAGTCAAACTATAAAACAGAAAAAAGCAAAATAAAAGGGGGGCCGATAATGGCGCTGGGTTTTAGGAATTTTTATCAGCTTGTTTTCTTTATTTTTATTAATTTTTAATAATAAATATTTTTCTCCTCTTTCTTCTTTCTTCGAACCGAGTTTCTTTGTGTTAGCAGTTGATCGCGCTAGCTACTAAGCCAATGACCTGTTTGTAAATACTTAATATTAAAAATCCTGAAATTTCTTAATTTTAAGACTGATGAGTTTCAGTACCGAGTTCACTCTGTATTTTATTTAATTTTTAATTTATCATTCAGCTCACGTGATTTTTTGGCTTGGCTTTCGGGGAACAGCAACACTTTATGTATTAAAGATTTGATTTTGCATTATATTTAAATACATTTACATATTTCCAAGCTTTGGGCCTCTAACAGGAGCCCATAACTTATTTATTTCTTCTTCTTCCTCCTAATTAATTACCAAGCACTTGTTAGCAGGCTTGGACTTTAGATCACAGCAGTGATCATAGCAACAAGCGGTGTTCTCAAAGCGGTCGCCCATCCAAATACAAATCGCAACCGCACAGCATACATTTATATCTAATAATCTTAGTTTAATTATTCCGTTCTTGTCATCGCACTAATTAATATGCACTTCATATAACCTAAATTAATTTTAGATCGCCGTCGAAGCAATTGGTAATATACGCACAGTGGCTTCTTTGAATTGCGAGAACAAATTTCACG
The DNA here is from genome assembly GCA_958510845.1 of Cantharis nigra. NCBI lineage: Eukaryota > Metazoa > Arthropoda > Insecta > Coleoptera > Cantharidae > Cantharis > Cantharis nigra. Next base: position 1,444,860 of record OY294029.1, read on the forward strand.
AAATGTACATGACGGAATTGATTCCATTTCAAAATAAAGCAAAAAGCAATACGCACTTCAGAGGTATTGTTTTTGGAATTTCGAGAAGTTTAGTATTTTTCGCTTACATTGCTACTCTGTACTATGGAACCCATTTGATAAGAAACGAATTGGCCGAATACAACGCCGTTATACTGTACGTAAAGAATCAGACTTCCACTCTGAAGCTTTACTAATTGGATCATTTTCATTTCAGAGTCTCGGAAGCGTTGATCACCAGCACGTGGGCTTTGGCAAACGCATTGGCTTTCAGTCCTAATTTCCAGAAGGGCGTAACCTCTGCCAATCGAATCAATCAGTTATTTCACCGAGTACCCAAAATCCAAAGCGGTCCCGGCGACGTCAACGAGGAATGGGTAAATCCCCTTTCGTTTTCAGGTTATTCAATTTAATTTCATATTCCATTTTGTTTCAGGCAAAAGGAAATATCAAGTACCGGAAAGTTCATTTCTCCTACCCAACCAGACCGTCGGTTAAAGTTCTGCAGGGGTTAAATTTGACAGTTACGCAGGGTAAGATGATAGCTTTGGTTGGACCTAGCGGTTGTGGAAAATCGACAATCGTGCAGCTGTTGGAGAGATTTTACGATCCGACAGAAGGTACGGTGAGCGTGGATGGACAAGACACAAGGAGTATGAATTTGTCGTCCCTTCGGTCCCACTTGGGAATAGTTTCCCAGGAACCGAACCTCTTCAGTCGGACGATTGCCGAAAACATCGCCTTCGGAGACAATAAACGAAAAGTGGAAATGGCCGAAATAATCCAGGCCGCAAAAGACGCCAACATTCACAACTTCATTGCGGGATTGCCCATGGTAAATTTCAAATGCTCTCTCTGGTGGGGATACAATGTTTTGTTGCAGGGTTACAATACGAAGTTGGGAGAAAAGGGGACTCAGTTATCCGGAGGACAAAAACAAAGAGTTGCAATTGCGAGAGCTCTTATACGGAATCCTAAGGTTTTGCTGTTGGATGAAGCGACATCTGCGCTTGATGCGGAGAGCGAGAAGGTGAGATTTTTGGCTTCCAGGTTTTTGGGACTCAAAGCATTTTTTTTTCAGGTGGTCCAAGATGCGTTAGATAAAGCCAAAGTGGGGCGGACGTGCATTTCTATCGCCCACAGACTAACCACCATCCAAGATGCGGATGTAATTTGCGTAATTAACCATGGAGTGGTAGCAGAAATGGGAACTCATGCAGAACTGATCAACATGAACGGTATTTACACGAATTTATACAATATCCAAATGGGAAACCATTAATTCCGTACAACTTGAGAACCAAGAATTCTTCGCAATTAGAAAATTGACTCGAAAATGATGATCTAGAAGAAATATCATTATTTTTAAGTGTTAGCTAATTTTAAGTAAAAATTTGTATATTTTTTAAGAAAAATTGATAAACCAAAATATGCCGATTAGTTAATTGAAAAGAACTTCTTTTATTGTGGTTGTCGGGCAGCTAGGCGGATGATGAACGGTAGACCCTGTCCTGAAAAAATCTAAAAATCTGTTGTAATTTTAATATTTTTGAAGCGGTTCCAAATGTATTTTAATTAAAATTTGCGCGCAATTCTATCCGTAATTAAAATTAATTTGTTCTTTATTATTATAAACAATGCGACAGTTACCTAACAATTTAACTCTAAATTTTGGCTGGAAAGATTTGGAAAGGCAACTGATAAACTAATTAACGAAATATTTAACAATTTGAAATTCCACAGGGACAAATTCGAAAGGGGTCGGTTTATTAATGTTGTATTTTTTAGTGAGTTTAATTGAAATTGATTCACTTCAATTTCAGCTGGTATGGGCGATGACGTATGGCATAACACTAATTAAAAGAATTAAAAGTTCTTATAAAAATTTAAACGTAACAATTTATTAGTCGAGAAGAATTAGTCGAGTGCTTTAGGTGTGGATAGTTTTGTTTTTCTTTTTTAATGTTTTACCCCTAAAAAAGTAATATGGAGCAAAGGTTAAGCCAACGGTTAAGTCTGAATCTGAATAACAGATTCAGCAAAAATTTGGATATCCTTCTCGATGCTTACGAGAAGAGCAACTTCACCAACGTGAAGATCAAGAAGTTTAAAGAACTGTAAGTAGAATTAATAATAGTGCCGGTTTGTCTATGAGGCCGCTGAGACGCGCGCCTGCCTTATTATCGTAAAAAAATGTATTTTAATAATTACAGAGAAAATATTGAAAAATTTCTTATTAACCAGGGCGGGGGAGGCAATTGCCACACCCTGATTTCTTCAGATGACGAGTCAAGTGCTTTTTTAATTCTATGATTATTTATTAATTAATGATCTAATTACTGGCTAGATAATTTAGATTTAATAATAAATTAAGGAAACTCTTTGCGTAGGACCTGCAAACGTTTTATGGTTTAAAGGTCAAATAATCTGCTTAAACTTAAAGATGATAAATTGGAGTCACAGACCTGAATATGCTTATTAATTTCGTAATAATTCAAGTAGTAATTTAAATCAGTTGTTACTTATCAACTTCATATAATTAAAGGATAAATTTTTTTTCGAAGCTCCCCCACACCGCCTACACTGTCTACTAGTAGCTCTCCTAAAATTTCCTAAATTTTTTAAGATTTTCTTATGTTTGCGTCGATAAACTAGACTTTTTCATAAATTGCTTTTATGGCAAACGGAGGAATATTTCCCCACCCCCGCATAATTTTGATTAGAACCGTCCCTGCTAAGATTTTTTATTTTCTAAGATTTCCTCGCATTTTCTAAGATTTTTTGGATTTCTTCAGATCCTCTAAGGCTTCCTGGGATTTCCCTGCATTTCTAAAACCAATAATATAAAAAGAATCCGATGCAAAGCATTCCTTTCACCAGTAGTGGCGGTACCGATTACAGTGCCAACGTTCCAAGGCACCGCTAATAACAATCCAACATCAAAAAATTTTTAAAAATATATTTTATGAAATAGCATTTTGAAGTTTAAGTAAAGCATTGTGAAAATATGAACGGGGAAGGGAAATTTTAGTAAATTTCATTTTTACTAAAATAAATCACGAACCTTTGGGTTTCCAAACCGGGAGGTCTGGGAGTATGGAATACCCTTCAAATCTGCTGCCAAGAAGCAAATTTTATTTATTTCATTTAAAATTTATCTGCAATTAATTTTGAAAATGATTGTAATGTTGTAACAAACAGCTACGGTTTAATCATACAAATTTGAGCTGACATACTAAAGTTATCAAAACAAAATTAATTGTGGTTCCTGTTCTAAGTGGTAGATAAGAGTACTATTATAATAATGTTATTATAGTCAGTAGTAGGTATAATATTACACTACTAACTATGGCATTGCTATAATTATCAAATGAAAAAGGTCAACTAATTAGTAACTAAGCAAAAAAAGAAACCGAAAACTACGACTAAGTATTTTCTTTTCAATTTTGCATTCAGCCCACGCAAAGACAAAATGCAACATAATTATGTTCAAGTTTTGCTCTGTAAAAAATGTCAACAATCGAAATTGGATCATCCTTGCAAACAGGCGGTCGGGTATTGAGTTATCCTTTACTATACATAATATAACATTTATCCTTATGGCGCCGCCCCGACTAGTCTCCTAGTCTGCTACCCCATTTCTGCACACGTTTTCTAGTTCTACTCCACCAGCTTCCTTATTCGTTTAAGCATCTTGTCCCGATCGTAATCTTGTGTTTTAAACTACAAGTGCGGTGCGTGAGTGCCGAATCTTTCACACATGATGAAGGAAAGCGTCGCCAGGGCAAATTCTAGGATTTCCTTGGCGTCTTTGGAGAGTATTAATCTTCCAAATCATGTCGGGTAAGTCGAAACGAAACTTTTTGTCAATATTACATCATCATGTTGATTTACGTCGGAAAATTCCTTCAAAAATATCGAGCTTTTCGAGTGCCAAAACTGAGTTATTATTGGATAGCACAGGTGATTCTTTTACGAAGTTAGAACAAATTTAGCGAAAAAATGTTTTTTTTAAATAAATGGGAATCCCCGAAACAGAGTTTCAAATAATTCACCTGCTACGTTTTGTTGCAAATGATATAGTCTGTCTACTGTCCGTCGCATGCGAATTTGAAAAAAGAAATTGAAAAAAATATTGAAATTCAAAGTTGAAGCATTGGCTTTGAACTTTAAAATTTATTTATTTTTCAAATTACTTAACTTTTGCTTCTCAACTCAGTTACTCACAAAAATGTTCGGAAGCCCTTATGCGAACAATGTAAATTGAAACCTAACGAAGACTTTTTTCTCATATAAAAATCGCTTTTCCAGCAATACTTGTTAGACATTTTTTGTTGCAAATTTCATTCTCTTCAATTTTGTTTATATACATTTTTCTATTTCGTCGCACCGTTTCCGAGATGCAGTGACTTAAAACAAACTTCGCTGCGCTGTATAGTTGAAGGATAGCAATGCTCCTGTATTTGCTAGTATTTTATGAAAGTAAATAATTTTTTTTCTAAATATTTTTAATATATCTTGAGAAGTCATATTAAAATTGGTAAAAAAAAATGTTGAGATTACTTCAGTAATAACTCGAAAGCGTACGCCAACAAAATAAAAATAGTAAGTCCAGTTTTATTTTAAATCTATTCTGAATCACGCGAGATATTAATAGGATAAATATTGAATTTCTCTATCTATCAATATCTATCTGTATCTCTCAGATAGATCTCTATCAAATCATCAGATGATGGTTAAAAGGACTTGAAACCAGAACAAAAAGAAACACAAAGTGGTCACATTGGTAAATTGGTTACATTTTGGTAGCATCAATAAAATTATTTGTTCGCCTGAGTAAATTGAATTTGTACTACGAACAAGTTTACATTACCATCCTAGCCATAGACGTAGTAGTCCAGTAACCAGGTAGTTTTACCTGACAAATTTCTGTGGCAAAGGATTAAAAACTGATTCCTATGTTATTTTGGTCATAGAATCCGAATTTGAGGTTTGCGAACAAAATTTCCTTGTGCCAAAGCCGCCATATTGAAAAAACGTTGCCAAATCATGGTTTTCTGCAAAAAACTCAAAATTTTAGGCAACCTATTGATTTTTCGAAAAAATGACTTTTTGGTTGATTTCCTAGGACAAAAATTAAAGCCGCAGGCGCCATTCGCGTTTCTGCTGGTTTTTTGAAAAATTCAAATTTTATGATTTCTCGAGTGCAATAAAGGTTTTCAAATTTTCAAAAATTATTTGAATTTTTCGAAAAACCGGCAAAAACGCGAATGGCGCCTACGGCGTTAATTTTCGTCCTAGAAAATGAACCAAAAAGTCATTTTGTAGGAAATTTTATCTGCTTTTTGATTCATTTGATTCATTTTTTCGAAAAATCAACTAGAAAACTCAGTTTCCTCTTAGAGCTATATTTACTAATTCACAAATAATATGTTTGTTTATTGAGTGACGAATTTTTTCGCGCTATTTTTCCAAAGAACAAACCATTGATAATGGAATCCCCAACAAGGAAGTGATTCAAAGTTCAGGAGACGCCCACGTTTACTGTTTACATGTGTGTTTTATCGATTAGTAAACTAAACTTATCTATTCTTGTAAATTGCAAGAAATAAAAGAAATAAAATACATAGAATATTGTAAAAGTTTTTTGGCTGGTAAGAGCTTTTTGCAAAATAAAAGATAATGATGTCAGTAGGTCGGACTTTCAGCGGTGCAGGGGTGAATTTGGCCTTGGCTTTGATAGCTTCTATTTTTAATCGCAATTATGTTTTATTTGTTTTTGTTTTGGTTTTGGTTTAATCATGGAATTGCAATTTGTTGGCTGAATGCAAATTCTTTCGGTAGCCTTCATACCCGCATGATTTCCAGGCCTGGCTTTTAATTGCAATAAAAATCTTCTAAATTAATTGTTTCGTTAATATACAGGCGCAAGGAAACCTAGTAGCAAATTATTGATTATTTTTATCAATATTTTGGAGTCGGTTTTTTGTGGGATTCCTATGCAGTGTGAAGTTTCTTAATGGCGGACCAATACAATGAGTCGTTAATTGTTTAGGTGTAGTCAAGTGATGTAACTGTTGAACAATGGAATTAAAAAAAGAGTACGAGTATTCAAAATTGGGCTATGGCAGGTAAGAAAGGACGGCCTTCGCCGCTAATTATTAAAATTTTTGATCAGCCGGAATGAAATGAGTATTGGGCGGTCAGGAAGCGGTAATGGGATGTGTTTGATTGGTTTTATGTAGTATTTAGAAAAGTAATAAACTTGTGCCAAAACCGAAGTGGCGTTCGGTTTGATTCTCTGGGTCAAGGTGCCGGTTACACAACAGTAGCAGACGTGATCGCGATGCGTAACGAATTTTATTTTGAAAATTTTTGCAAAATTTTGAGTTTGTTTGTATGACTAAATTATCGATTATTCGCTAATACAAAGTTCAAATTTTACCACAACTTCTTTCTCTAAGTACTAAATGAAAAGAGACAGCATACAAGCATTATAATTTTATGGTGGTGGATTTGCCATAGTTGTGCAATTCTTTCCGTATCATCATGTCGAGATATGGTCGTATAATCATATGAGTGTTGACTGATTATTTATAATATTTAACTTTTTTTTGTGGTTGTGAAATTTTTTTTGGTGCGCACTCACCATGGCGAAAACGGATACCAAAAAGAAGAAATATGATTACTCAAAATTGAATTTCGGGAGGTAAGATCAATTTTCGAAATTTTTCACTCCCAAAGTATCAAAAATTAAGCACTCAAGCACTTTGGAAAGTGCAAGATTCTTATGAAATATTTCTGCGTACAGTAATTACTAATTATCTATAACAATTTCAGTATTTCAAGTTCGATAATAATTATGATTTTTTTCGATATAATTGGGAATCTACATAAAAGTCAATTTAAAGTAATAATTATAATAATTACTTGGTTAATTATTTTTCAACGTCAGGTACGAGAATGCAAATTAAAAAAAAAACTTATTTTTCACAAAATTATTTAATTTAATTTAGGGTGTCGCCCCTATTATACCGGCTCATCATATAATGGATGTTATTAAGAATAAAATTTTCTTTATCGATTTGTGTTGAAAAATAGTATTTTATTATTTTCATGCTTTTGAAAATGAGTCGCCTTGAATTTCATAGTAGTTGACAGTGTAATAGAATAATTAATTTGTTATTAATTTGTTGACAATCTAATCCTAAGCAATTTATTAAAAATACATCAAAAATGCTGTAAAACAAAAGTATTTTTGAAAGTTATAATTTAATTATCTCTATCTTCTATTGTTTTGTACTGGAAATTGAGTCAAAGGTTTCCTACTTCATAAGACATATAAGAATCTCGTTAATCCATTCGTTTATGTACTTAGCCTAAGATGCTGTTATAAAGCTGGCCCTTAAAGACACAGAAAACTGTAGGTGTAAATCCTAAGATTCTGGGTGTGGTATAGACTATAATAAATATGAATATCAATAACGAGCTAAAGGGTACTAATAAATCTTATTATATGGATTTCGCAATCCTATACAATTAAATGTTGTAAAAAAAATTATTAATGATTGAAAGTGCTTACTGTTCATTAATCCGAAAAATATGCAAATTAAGTGAATTAGTTTGCGACAATTAGTGTCGCAAACTAATAAATAATTTATTGTATTTTCAAGAGCTAATAATTATAATTAATGGTATAGTCTATAGAGGGAAGAAATGTTGTCAATTTCGGGGGGATCCCATATTCTCCTCCTGACTCCGGTCGTGATGAGGACTCATGAAAAACAATTACGAATATAAGCGAAAAACTTGGACCGCTTTCGCTACAAGCTATAAAGCAAAAGTCTATGTTGTGGTTTACCTACGGGGGTAGGTAATCAGTCGATTAATCAGTTTTTTAATGTCGAACGGCTCAGAGCAGACGACTATATCACTAATCTATAGGGGGGAGGCTCATATCCGATCATATAAATTTATTTCAAAATTTTTCTCTGTAATCAGTTTTTAGCTTCTTCGAGTAACTCTTCGGTTGTAGTGTGTGACCAAAGAGCAAACTGTGCACTGAGGGGTATTCCATACCCCCCAGACCCCCCGGTTTGAATATTTCAAATTTGTTTTACTTTATAAGTTCAACAGAAGCTTGAAGCTCAACATAAACTAACCATAATAAAGCTATAGCTTCTATTTCTAGAGACTTCTACTCCCAGAACTGCAAAAATAAAATTACTTGAGGGCTTAGCAGCCGAACCAATTTTTTCCAGACTCAGAACTCTAAACATTTTTTGAGTTTAACTTCTTAAATTTTGAATTTAAGTTTTAAAACACAGAACAATGGGAATAAATCGGGGAGTCTGGGGGTCCCCCAGTGCAAGCTTTTTTTATTCACGAATTATTAAGTAACCAACGTTGGAGGGTGTTTTATATCTCCAATATCACTTTTACCGGTGGAAATCATATTATTTACCAATGACATTAGTTTTAACCGCTTAAGTGAGCAGGTTCGATTCCTGTGGAAATTGTGGGCAACCTTGGGGTTACAATACCTAAATATTCTTAAATATCTGAAAAATAAGTAATATCATACAAAAATCCCCCTCCTAAACAAAATCCTGTGTCCGCCCCTGGCAGAAAAGGATGGAAATGCATTTTTAGCTTGCAATGTGGGTTTTTGAACTTTTAACAAATATTTAACTTAACTTTAAACGGCTTTTAAATGGACTTTAGCCAACGCAAAATCTTGTTTAAACAAAATTTAAACAAATAAACCTTTCGAACATTTCGAAATAAAAATGTAAATTTTGTTTGATCAAAGATTATAAATTTTTTAATAGAAAATCTGTAAATCAAAATGTACGCTATTAATCATTAATTGATTACATTTTTGATTTACAGGTGAAATAACAAACATTTTTGGGTTTATATTAGTTCAAAGGTTGTCGGGCAGCTAGATGGTTGATTGGAGTGTTTATGAAATTAGGGGTGGCCCATTTCTAACTTCTAGTTCGAGGGGCCTAGATTCTAGGGCAATTAAAAAATTGAGACTGTAACCTGTAAGTACCTGTAAGTGTAAAAGCATCACCTGCCATTGGTACTTGAGCAGACAATCCCTAAAAACATGTTATTTCGGGTTTTGCTGAAGACTTTCGCAACCCCCCATTGCGCAAATTGCAAATTAGTTTAGTTAACCAAAAGTGATAAATTCTAGGAAATTATGTAAAATTTTGTAAAAAAAACTGTGATCTATTTTTAGTTACCAAGCTAAAATCATTGACAATGAACAAGTATTGGTCTCAGGGTCAAACATTGTAGGCACGTGGAGTTGTAAATTTGTATATAAATATTTTCTGTAATCGTTTATGAGTATTAATGTTCGTCATGTAAAGGAATCTCGTAGCAATAACTAAATTAATAAAAAATTCAAATAAATTACTCACATAAGTGTTAAGGTCGAGGATACTCGATACGGCCCTGACTATGATTTGCCATTGAAAATTTTTTGTTTGATTATTACTTATGAGGGAAACGGGAGCAGGACGCCACCTTGATAAGAAGACATCTCTTTCGATTTATTATTTAATCCGAATATTATAATAAATGGTGGCAGCCATAGTCAAAGTCATCAACGTTTTTCCTTTTCGCCTTCATCAATGTTTTCGACGTAATCGCAATGTATAAAATTATGTTAAGACTGCTACAATTTGTTTTCCAGTAATAAGGAGAGTCCCGAAGTCGAGGAAAAACCGACAACACCCGAAAAAGAAGAAGCGCCCAGCATTTCATTTCTTCAATTAGTAAGTCTGGTAAAACTGTGGTTTGACTAAATTTTGCACACCTTTTCTCTTCCAGTTTAAATATTCCACAGCTTTAGACAAAACTTTAATATTTTTTGCAATGATATTTGCTTTGGTTTCGGCTGCCTCCATGACCCTGGTGTCTTTGACTTTCGGTTCTGCAACAGGTGTGATAGTAACGTATGCTTACACAGCCCAAATGAATGGAACGAACCCGGAAGTTATGGAAGAAGCTGGTAGGGTGTTGGACGATGGAATAGTTTGGTTCGTGGCTACCACGACGGGTTTGGGAGCTATTATTCTCGTCAGCACTTACTTGTCTACCGTCATGATGAATTACAGCGCCCTGAGACAAGTAAACAAATAAATCAGAAAAATTTATCAGCAATTACTATTTTCTTTTTTTTTTTGCAGACTTTCAAAATTAGAGAATTGTTTTTTTCTCAAGTGTTAAATCAGGACATTTCGTGGTACGATCAGAACCACACTGGAGATTTTTCGAGCAGAATGGCCGAGTAAGTCGACACATCTTCGTTGCTTTTTGCTTAACTTCTTTTTCGTCTCATGTCGACTGATACTTCTTTGCTTTTTCATCTTCATGGCATCCATCATCCAGATGATCATCTGGTTCATTTTACAAACTCTACGTGTTTTAGCGACTTAAAAAAGATCGAGGAGGGTTTGGGCGAGAAGGTTGGAATTGTTATATTCTATGAAGGCGTTTTCATAGCCAGTATAATCCAAGGCCTGGTTAAAGGATGGGAGTTGGCTCTGATCTGTATGACTTCGTTTCCAGTTACCACCATCACCATGGGTCTTGTTGCTTGGGTAAGAAAATTATCTTTTCAGACTGAAGATTTACCCTTGTGTAATTTTAGGTTTCCTCAAAATTAGCTAAACAAGAAACGGAAGCTTATGGGGAAGCTGGTTCAGTTGCCGAAGAAACTTTGACTTCAATGAGAACTGTGGTTGCGTTTGGAGGGCAGAAAAAGGAAGAATCAAGATATAACGATTTACTCTTGAAGGCCAGAGATAACAACATAAGGAGGTCGTTTCTCAATGGAATAAGCAACGCTTTGATGTGGTTTTTCGCCTACGCGAGTTATTCGTTGGCGTTTTGGTATGGTGTGAAGCTAATCATAGCCGACAGAGGAAAGCCATTGGACGAAGTCAAATACGACGCAGGAAACATGATCACGGTAAACAGTTGTTACCACAAAAAAATCCAATCAATTCGTAATTTTTTTTGCAGATTTTCTTCAGTGTTCTTACAGGAACTTGGTATTTCGGAATGGCGGCTCCGTACATAGAAACATTTGGAATCGCTCGAGGAGCTGCCGCCAAAATTTTTCAAGTTATCGCTAGTCAGCCGGTTATCAATCAATCGAGAGGGAAAGGAAAGAAGCCCAGAAGAATCGATGGAAAAATTACCTTCAAAGATATTCATTTCACTTATCCGTCCAGGAAGGACGTGAAGATTTTAAACGGATTCAACTTGACTATCAATTCCGGAGAGACTGTAGCGTTAGTTGGAAGCTCTGGATGCGGAAAATCTACTTGCATTCAACTGCTGCAAAGGTTCTACGATCCCGATTCTGGATCGGTAAGTTCGATTCCATTCTTTTTTATATATTTGATCCCGGCTCCTCTTTTTCAGGTGCACCTCGACAATAATAAGATAACTGATTTGGATCTGGACTGGTTGAGAAGTTACATAGGTGTCGTTGGGCAAGAACCGGTTTTGTTTGAAGCTACAATTGCCGAAAATATCAAATACGGATATTTGGACGCCAGCGACGAAGAAGTTGAAGAGGCGGCGAAAAAAGCAAACGCGCATAGTTACATCACTGCTCTTCCTCAAGGTTATTCCACTATGATCGGTGAACGAGGAGCTCAGTTATCAGGTGGTCAAAAACAACGAATCGCCATCGCCAGGGCATTGGTTCGCGAACCGGCGATTTTGTTGTTGGATGAAGCCACTTCGGCGTTGGACACCAAAAGTGAAGCCGTCGTTCAAGCTGCTTTGGATGCTGTAAGAATTCGTTTTTTTTATTAAATTCATTTTCAGGTTTTTTGATTTCTATGTAGGCTAGCCACGGATGTACGACCGTAATTGTTGCTCACAGACTTTCGACTGTAAGACAAGCGGACCGGATTATTGTTATGGCTGAAGGGCAGGTGAAAGAAGAAGGTTCTCACGAGAGTCTCATGAACGCCAAAGGAGCATACTTTCAGTTGGTCACTGCCCAAGTCACCGAACCAGAAGATAACGAAGACGAAGCGATTCAACACATCGGTGAGTTTATCCATTTAACTTAGTTGCGCTTTGGTAAAGATTTATATTTAGATACCATGGACAGGAACGACCTCTTACAACAAAAGAGTATCGATGAAACTGGCGAAAAGAGACCTTCGCTCTTGCCAAGCAGCCTTAGCGATGTAATGATGCCGAACCTGAAATTCATCTAATAGGTTGACTTAATATCTTTTTCAGTTTGTTCAGGACGCTACGACAACCGAAAGCAGATCTTCGTTATGGGCTATCATGAAGTACAATTCGCCCGAGTGGTGGGTCATTGTGATTGGTTGTTTAAGTTCCATCGTCACGGGAGCTGCTATGCCAATTTATTCCATACTGTTCGGTGACATAATCGGAGTAAGTGTTAGGGGATTACTATCTTGGTTTTCTCACCAATTATTTTTCGGTAGATTTTGGCAGATAAAGATGACGAAGTGGTTAGGACCGAAGCCAATAGATTTGCCGTACTTTTTATAGTCATAGGGATCGTCAGTGGAGTTGCCACTTTAATTCAGGTAAGTTTATAATTTCTTCTCTTCCATTTTTGCATCAAACGTTTTAGTGTTACACCTTTGGAGTTGCTGGCGAGAGATTAACCATGAGACTGAGAAGTTTGATGTTCAAAGCTATGTTGAGTCAAGAGATGGGTTGGTTTGACATCAAGGATAACGGCGTAGGCGCATTATGCGCCAGGTTGTCTGGCGAAGCGGCCAGCGTGCAAGGAGCAACCGGCCAAAGAATCGGTACCATGTTAAATGCAGCAACCACAGTCATCATAGCGCTTACCATCGCTTTCTACTACGAATGGAGGCTAGCCTTCGTCGCTCTCTGTTTCTCACCTCTCATCGTTTTTTCCATCTATTTGGAACAGAAAATCATTGCCAAAGAAAGTCAAGGTCACTACACGTCCTTGCAGAACTCCACAAAGGTATCACCCGTATTCCTAGCTATCAAATTTTGCATAATTCCAATCAATCGATTTTAGACTGCAGTGGAAGCTATCAACGGAATTCGAACGGTTGCGTCGCTGGGATGCGAGCGGGTGTTTCACGATTTGTACATGAACGAACTGATTCCTTACCAAAACACTGCCAAGAGGAACACCCACGTCAGGGGTGCTGTTTACGGCGTTTCCAGAAGCTTGATGTGTTTTGCATATGCTGCTGCGCTGTATTACGGATCTCGATTGATTAAAAACGAAGGATTAGCCTACGCAACTGTTTTTATGTAAGTTTCCTTTACTTCGAATAAGTCTTTTTAATTACAAGTTTTAGCGTGTCCGAGACTTTAATCACGAGTTCGTGGTCTTTGGCCAACGCACTTGCGTTCACTCCGAATTTCTCTAAAGGTCTTATCGCGGCTAACCGAATTTTTGAGTTGATTAGCCGTACGCCCAAGATTGTCGACGGATCCCAAAACGTTAACGAAAAATGGGTAAGTCATGGATATTCTCAAAAATTCCATTCTGACTTCTGGTTTTTTTCTTATAGGAAACTGGAGATATTGGTTACAAGAACATATTTTTCTCGTATCCCAATCGGCCGACGGCTCGTGTTTTGAGAGGTCTGAACCTTTCAGTGCTGAATGGCAAAATGGTGGCGTTGGTAGGACCTAGTGGTTGCGGGAAATCGACGATCGTCCAGTTACTAGAACGGTTTTACGATCCCATTTCGGGAGAGATCACCGCCGACGATCGAGGAATTGAAAAGATGAATCTGCTTGCGTTACGATCTCATCTGGGTATTGTTTCCCAAGAACCTAACCTTTTCAGTAAAACCATCGCCGAAAACATCGCTTACGGCGATAATACCAGAACCGTTACCAAAGACGAAGTAATTAGCGCGGCCAAACAAGCAAACATCCACACCTTTATAACGTCGCTTCCATTGGTAAGATAAATGTAGTTAATTTTAATCCAGGTTTAAAAATTTTTAATCTAGGGTTACGAAACGAAATTGGGTGAAAAAGGTACTCAGCTCTCTGGCGGGCAGAAACAACGCGTTGCTATTGCGCGAGCCTTGGTGAGGAACCCCAAAGTTTTGCTTTTGGACGAAGCTACTTCCGCGTTGGACGCCGAGAGCGAGAAGGTGGTTCAAGAGGCATTGGATAACGCGAAAGTTGGTAGGACTTGCATCACAATTGCTCATCGATTGACGACAATTCAAGATGCCGACGTAATATGCGTCATAAATCACGGAAGGGTGTCCGAAATTGGCACCCACGCCGAACTGCTCAACAAAAGGGGCCTCTATCATAGTCTTTACAGTTTACAAAACTACAAATAGATGCCACTGGGATGGCATCTTTTTATGGTTTTCAGTATTTTTTTGATTGTGATCTGTCTTTTGTTCGTTCCATAAAGAATTATTTTTTTACACGTTGAATGCACCCAAGTGTACTTCGTCATTAAGTGTCGGAAAAGTCCTCACTATATTATTATGTTAAATGTGGCACCAATCGGTCGTGCACCACACTTAAACTTCAGAATCTTGTGTCCCATAACTCATCGCACAGTATTAATTTAGTATTTTAGAAACCAAACAGGAGAAAATAAATCTGGTAGTTAATTTTAAGATTTTTCAAACCAATTACTAAATTACTCGAAAGTAAAAAAGGTAAAAAAGTCTAGCCTGCCTACATCGCAATTTGTGTCTGCGTGTTAACAGCCTCTTAGTTCTTTGGCAAACTTACCTCGAGAGTTGGAGCATCTAATTTATTAATTGGTTTCTGGACTTCCAAAGATTTTTTTGGACTTTGTTCTGTCCAAACTCGAATGTAACTATTTCTTCCGAATTTAAACACAGTACTACTACTCAATAGTAACTGCCTTAAAATGACGTTATAGTATATAAATGAAATTTTGAATTTTTGTAAGTAGACTTAGTTTACTGAAATTGTTCTATTTAATGTATTTACTTAATAAGTAATTAAAAATAAAATTTTAATGATTTTTTATTCAAAATGTTTACCACCAAGCCCTGTCCAGTAATTTGCCTAGACTACGCCACTGATAATAAATTTATAATGTAGATTACTTTTATTTTATGATCGTGTAGCAGTCTGGACGACGCCTACGTTCTATGTAGCCCGCACATCAATTTTAACAGCAATCATTCAAACAAAAATTTCGGAAGGTTTGCGCATATAAAGTGTTCTACCTTCACGTGATCGGGAAGCGGCAATAATATTTTAATTTTAAAAATATCATTGACGTGCGCTACAGCGAAATCATGTTTGGATTGCTATAGATTACACAACACTGGGAGTTACGATTTGTGCACTGCAATGAGTCTATGTTTTAGGAAACAACTTTTAGTTTTTCTTTAGTTAATGCAAAGTTAAAATTTTATTAGCCACTTTTTTCATAACTGGAAGTGAAATTAGTTTCATCCAGCCATCATGACAAACGCGGAGGGAGAAAATAAATGTGATGGCTCAAATTTGAATTTAGGGAGGTAGGACAAATTTATTTAATATTTATATTGGGTTAATTACATAATTATGAGTCAAGAAAACAAAATTATGATCGACCATATAGGTAGGTATATTTTTAGAAATTCGAAAGAAAAGCTGCCAAGTTTCGACATTTTACAAAGAAGGAAAATTAAATTTAGAATTTATTCTATTAATTTCAAAAGTTTTCGATTGTTTCTTTCCAAAATTATAGTTTTCAAATTTTTGAAATTTTTTTTGAAAAACTGAAAAATTTCCTTGAAACCTGAGTTTTTATTTTAAATTAGGGGAAGTACCTACTTAAAAATGACAGATTAAGTTAGTCCGCCATTAATCTCCCATCCAGTGCATTCCAATGCGTCTATGTATTGCTATGAACCCTTCATATGCATATTTTATTATTTCACAATGCAGTTTAATTTCCAGTATTAATGAAAGTCACAAAGTCGAAGAAAAGTCAACGGAACCGCCTAGCATTTCATTTATTCAATTGGTGAGGCCTCGAAAGCTGTTGCTTAGCAAACTTCACAATTTCTTTTCAGTTCAGTTATTCGACAGCACTAGACAAAGCTTTAATATTTTTTGGATTGGTTTTTGCTTTGGTTTCGTCCGTCGCCATGACCCTCCTCTCGTTGACTTTTGGTTCGGCAACCGGTGTGATAGTAACTTACGCCTATACCGCCCAAACGAATGGAACAAACCCAGAAGTAATGGAAGAAGCCGGTCGAGTGATGGCCGACGGAATACTATGGTTCATGATCACTACCACGGCTGAGGGGACGGTTATTCTTATCACCACTTACTTATCCACCGTCATGCTCAATTACAGTGCTTTGAGACAAGTAAACCTTCAAACCAGAATCTTTTTCCATTAATTTTTATTTTTTGCTTTCTAGACTTTCAGAATTAGAGAACTATTTTTTTCTAAATTGTTAAATCAAGACATTGCGTGGTACGACCAAAACCGAACTGGGGATTTTTCTAGTAGAATCTCTGAGTAAGTGGTGGTTCCAAAATTATTTGGTTTATTTTGTAAAGTCTCTCCATTTTAGCGATTTAAAGAAGATCGAAGAAGGATTGGGCGAGAAGGTTGGAATCGTTGTGTTCTACGAAGGAATTTTCATAGCGAGTGTGATCCAAGGCCTGATTAAAGGGTGGGAGATGGCCCTGGTTTGCTTAATTTCGTTACCAGTCACTACCATCGCGATGGGTTCTGTTGCTTGGGTTTCCTCCCAACTAGCGAAAGAAGAAATGGAAGCCTACGGAGAAGCTGGGTCAGTTGCGGAGGAAACTTTAAGTTCAATTCGAACCGTAGTGGCGTTTGGTGGGCAAGAGAAGGAAGAAGCGAGGTATAACGATTTGCTTTTGACCGCTAAGAATAACAATATCAAAAGGTCGTTATTCAACGGAATAAGTAACGCTTTGATGTGGTTTTTTGCCTACGCGAGTTATGGGCTGGCATTTTGGTACGGAGTGAAGTTAATAATAGCCGATCGAGGAAAGCCAACAAGCGAAGTCAAGTACGACGCCGAAACCATGATCACGGTAAACTTTTCTGCCCAGTGACGAATCAAAACAAATTTCAATTTTGCAGATTTTTATGAGCATCCTGATAGGAAGTTTGTATTTCGGTTCGGCCGCTCCGTATTTGGAGACGTTTGGAATAGCTCAAGGGGCTGCAGCCAAAATATTCCATGTTATCGCTAGTCAGTCCGTCATCAATCAATCGAAAGGAAACGGGAAAACATCAAAGAGAATGGAAGGGAAAATTACGTTTAGCGACGTCCACTTCACTTATCCTTCCAGAAGGGATGTGAAGGTAATCAATGATAGTGTAAAATGGACATAAGGCTGTTAATGATTTCTTTTGAAGGTTTTGAATGGATTAAACTTAACTGTAAACTCTGGAGAGACTGTAGCGCTGGTGGGAAGCTCTGGATGCGGCAAATCGACTTGCATCCAGCTGCTTCTAAGGTTCTACGATCCCGATTCTGGATCGGTAAGTTCCATCTCATTTCGAACAATTTTTATTTGATCTTTTCTCTAGGTTTACATCGATAATGATAACATGGCTGATTTGGATCTGAACTGGTTCAGAAGTTGCGTAGGTGTCGTTGGGCAAGAGCCGGTACTGTTTGAAGCTACAATTGCCGAAAATATCAAATACGGGTGTTTGGAGGCGAACCATGAAAGAATTGAAGAAGCTGCAAAGAAAGCAAACGCTCATAGCTTTATCAGCGCCCTACCTCAAGGTTACTCAACCATGATCGGTGAACGAGGAGCTCAGTTATCGGGTGGTCAGAAGCAACGAATCGCCATCGCTAGGGCATTGGTTCGCGAACCGGCGATTTTGTTGTTGGACGAAGCTACCTCCGCGTTGGACACCAAAAGTGAAGCCGTCGTTCAAGCTGCTTTGGATGCCGTAATAGCTGCTTGGTTTCTATGAAATTTCATTTAATATCTTCTGATTTTCAGGCAAGCCATGGATGCACAACCGTGATTGTTGCCCACAGACTTTCTACTGTGAGACAAGCTGATCGGATTATTGTTATATCGGAAGGTCAGGTCAAAGAAGAAGGCTCTCACGAGACTCTCATGCAAGCAAAAGGAGCATACTATCAGTTGGTAACAGCACAAGTCAGCGAACCGTCAGATAATGAAGACATCACAGTCCAGGCCATAGACAGGAAAGATCTTGTAGGACAAAAGAGTATTAATGAAGTAGAAGATAAGAGGCCTTTACTCTTATCAGGTAGCCATAGTGATGTAGGAATTCATCTACTTAAAAATCAGGCAAAGATCTGAAATTTGGTATTTTTCATTTGTTCAGGACAATACAACTGCCGATCAGAGTTCTTCGTTATGGGTCATCATGAAGTACAATTCGCCCGAGTGGTGGCTCATAGCCATCGGCTGTGTGAGTGCCATCGTCACGGGAGCCGCTATGCCAATTTATTCCGTAGTATTTGGTGACATAGTTGGAGTAAGTATTATGTTTGCTACTTTCTGTACCTAACGCAAATCATTTTGTTTAGATTTTGGCGGATGAAGATGATGAAGTAGTTAGAAGCCAAGCCAATATATTTTCCATACTTTTCGTAATAATAGGAATTTTTACCGGAGTTGCCACTTTAATCCAAGTAAGTCTATGGTAGGCTTTCAACTCTTTTTGCATCCGAAATTTTAGTATTACACTTTTGGGATTGCTGGCGAAGAATTAACCATGAGGCTGAGAAGCTTAATGTTCGAAGCTTTGATGAACCAGGAGATGGGTTGGTACGACGTAAAAGATAACGGCGTAGGCGCATTATGCGCACGATTGTCTGGCGAAGCGGCCAGCGTGCAAGGCGCAACCGGCCAGAGAATTGGCGCCACTTTAAATTCGATAACTACAGTCATCCTGGCGCTAGGCGTGGCTTTCTATTATGAATGGAGGTTGGCGTTTGTGTCTCTGTGCTTTGCACCTTTCATCGTTCTCTCGACATATTTTGAAGAGAAAATCATGGCTAAGGAAAGTCAAGGTCATTATGCATCCATACAAAATTCTACGAAGGTATGGCTTACGGCCCAAGTGGTTAGCTTTTAAAAAGTTCAAATTTAGTTTAGATTGCAGTGGAAGCTATTAACGGAATTCGGACTGTGGTCTCGCTGGGATGCGAGAACGTTTTTCACGATTTATACATGAAGGAGTTGATTCCCTATCAAAATAAGGCAAAAAAGAACACTCACGTCCGGGCCGTTGTTTACAGCATTTCAAGAAGTCTACTGTGTTATGCCTATGCGGCTGCATTGTATTACGGAGCTCATTTGGTAAAAAACGAAGGATTGGCTTGTGCCAGTGTTTTTATGTAAGTTTTACTTATGCCAGTAAGTTACTTATCTAATTAAAGCTTTTAGCGTCTCCGAGACTTTAATCACAAGTTCGTGGTCCCTGGCTAACGCACTAGCGTTTACTCCAAATTTCTCTGAAGGTCTAATCGCTGCCCACAGAATTTTTGACTTGATCAACCGAACTCCCAAGATTGTGAACGGATCCCAAAACGTCAATGAAAAATGGGTACGTTTTGGATTTTTTCCAAAATACACTCCTGACTCCTTTTTTGTTCCTGCAGAAAACTGGAAATTTAAAGTACAAGAATATATTTTTCTCGTACGCCAATCGTCCGACTGCTCAAGTCTTAAAGGACTTCAATCTTTCAGTCTTGAAAGGAAAAGTAGTAGCTTTGGTAGGTCCCAGCGGTTGCGGAAAATCAACGATCGTTCAGTTACTGGAACGATTTTACGATCCCACTGCGGGAGAGATCACCGCCGACGATCGGGGAATCGAAAAGATGAACCTGTTTGCGTTACGATCTCATTTGGGAATTGTTTCTCAGGAGCCTAACCTTTTCAGTAAAACCATTGCTGAAAATATTGCATACGGTGATAACACCCGGACGGTTAGTCAGGATGAAATCATTACTGCAGCTAAACAAGCAAACATTCACACCTTCATAGCGTCCCTGCCATTGGTATGTAAGGCGGTTAATTTTAATCCTGGTTTAAAATTTTTTAATCTAGGGTTACGAAACTAAATTGGGCGAAAAGGGAACCCAACTGTCTGGTGGCCAGAAACAGAGAGTCGCTATTGCACGAGCTTTGGTGAGGAATCCAAAAGTTTTGCTATTGGATGAAGCTACCTCCGCGTTGGATGCGGAGAGCGAAAAGGTGGTCCAGGAGGCGCTGGATAATGCAAAAGTTGGTAGGACTTGCATTACCATTGCCCACAGATTGACAACAATTCAAGACGCCGACGTAATTTGTGTTATAAATCACGGAAGTGTCGCCGAAATTGGCATCCATTCCGAATTGCTCAACAAAAGAGGCCTCTACCACAGTCTGTATAGTTTACAGAACTACAAATAGCCGCCACTCCGATTACAGTATTTTTTCATGGGATCAATTTTTTTTATTTTGTAAAATTATATTTTAATACACATGGAATTCATCCAAGAAACTAATAACTTTAAAAATTAAATTTTAATTTTTTATTTGAAATTTTTTACTATTGCTCTCTCAACAGGTGGTGTTAGTAGTACCGCACGTCAGAGCTCTGGCCCGAAGAGTGTCACCGAAGAGGTGAAAATAAATTTCAAATTCATCTAATCTATAGCTGGGTCAGTTGCGGAGGAAACTTTAAGTTCAATTCGAACCGTAGTGGCGTTTGGTGGGCAAGAGAAGGAAGAAGCGAGGTATAACGATTTGCTTTTGACCGCTAAGAATAACAATAATCTATGGATTTTATAGAATATTGTCTAACCGCTGGTCGCTTCAATGGGCGGAGCCGGCCGCAGTTGCCTTATAGGAGTCCAACAGTTAACATAAATCATAAATTTATTTTCGTTAATTTTCGATTCCTGACATTCTAGACTTACACTTTTCGACTTGTGGTAGCTTCAGGGATGTTTTCAACTGAACAAAAGTACTAAACCACTGAAGCTAAAAAATCAATAATTTCGGTGGATTTTTTTACTTAGTTGGATTTGGAAAATGCGAAAAAGTAATATGGAAAATTGATTTGAAAAATTAAAAAAAAATTTTGACGAATGGAATGGAATGTGTGACCTGATTAAAGAGCAAACAAAAGGAAAAAATTAAGTAAATAAAACCGCTCGTTAATTCATTGAAAAAAAGGCTGTAAAATTGAATTTCATTTCGTAGGTTAACACGTGACCTTACAATTATAAAATTGTCACTATTAATAAACCAAATACCACGCCACTTACGGGAACTCTTCAAATATTAACAGGACGAAGATCAGATTCTAACACGGGAATATTTTGAAGTTAACTGTTACTCAAAAAAAAAAGAATTTAATTTTTGTCTATTTTAAGATTTCGCAAATCCATCACCGAATTTTTCTTTGATAAGATTTTTATTTTTTTTTTGGCAGTCTGATGCTGCTTAATTGAAATTGATTCATTTCAACTCTCATCCAATATTCATGACGCAACAACCGAGACTAATTAAATGTATTAGTTCTTAACAGCCTCTTAAATGATCATTTAGTCTTGGAGAATTCGTGTTGACGGGTACTTCAGGTGGCAGAATAATTTTTTGGTTCTAAATGTTAATTTTGTAAATATGGCGCAACGGTTGAGTCTCAATTTGGATAACAGGTTCAGCCTGAATTTGGACCTATTGCTGGAAGCTTACGAAAATAGCAGTTTTAACAGTGGGAAAATCACGAGATTTAAGGAATTGTAAGTATTTTGATGATTTTTTCTTCGGGAGTTTGGACAAAAAAATTTGGATTAGTGTGAAGTTTTAATTATTCCTGTTACGCAATTATCAATCAATCAAAAAACGCGTCATCGCGAACTGTTTCGTAAATATGAATTTAATCTTTCACGTGTTGTTTTTCAATTGATTCAATAAAGAATAAAGGCCGAATTTATTTTGTTATAATTGATGAAGGACGAAGGAAATAAATATCAGTTACATCAACTCCAGTATTGATTCTATTCTGTATTTTAATCCTTACACGGTTTATACCTCAATCCTCGCGCGATTGCATTAACGCACTCGTGCGGTAAAGTAGTACTTTCAGTCCTTGCTACACAAATAACCACTTTAAACTTAATGAAATACGAAAATGATATGAAACTGATTGCCTGCGTATGTAATTTTATAATTATATTAAAAATAATTGAATGTTTTACATATTATGTAAGTACATGTATGTACTTATATCATCGTAATAAAAACAAATGAAAGTACTTAACCATTATTTAATATCTATGTAGTTAAACATGTAGGTACATAATAATATTATGTATAGATTAAAATAATAACAAGGTATACTCCCCAGCCCAGATATAATTAATCCTAGTCGAGTGAAACTCACCCCCCCCCCCACCCGGATTAAAATCTCTCGGGACAATAATCAACCAAAAATTTGAAGATTAATATTATCTTCATCGAATATTATGCTCCTTTGCTTGACGTGTCTTTGGGTTAAACAAACCATTTGATATATTGACCCAGATGAGTAGGTAACCTCGCTAGTGTTAATTAATTTTGATTGACTCTACTTTTTAAGTTAGACAAGCAATTCTAATTGGATAAATTACAAGTGTTTCAACTTCTTCCTCCAAAGATGATTTCCAAAATATAATTCCAGGTGGGTAAAATGGCCAAGTCAGCGATTAGCGTTTTGTTGTCACAAATGGAAAAAGAAAATAATTGCAAATGTGGGTGCAGGTTAATTAGTGGCTGGAAGCGGCGAGTAAGGTGTGGTTCTGGTGCACGCAATTCCAGAGTCTCAAAAATGACAAAATTTATTCTTGACCGATTAGTATTACGAAAGTCTCATCAAGATTTTTAATTAATCAGGTATTGCGAGAATTACGGTTTCCAGAACCCTGCGTGACTTACATTTTGAATTTTTAACTAGAAAGAAAACAATTGCAATTGTTTTCCGAATTAAACGCCCCCCCCCCCTCTGAAAATTCTACCTGAGGGCAAAGGTTCCTTTCGTCTCACCTTAGTTCCGGCTCTGCCTCCAACCTATGTTTATATAGCATTATTATCATTTAATCACTGCATAGTTTTAGTTTAACAATATTGTTTCATTTTTGTGTTCAAATAATTCGCAATGCCTAAAAAGGAAAAAAAGAAGAAATATGATTACTCAAAACTGAGTTTAAAAAGGTGAGATAATTGAGTTTAATTCAAAAATATTTTCAAAACTGTTCCAAACAAGAAACCTGCCATCACCAGATTACAAATTATTGTTATTGCACTAATTTGCAAGTTTCAATAAAACTAAAATTGATATTTTTTTAAAATTTTAAATTTACCATATTTTAAGATTTTTTTTTAAATTTTTGTTACATAAACATATTGTTAAGGTGAGCTAACATTTAAATTTGTGCTCATTAATTATTTTTTAATGTAGGTAATTCAAATTTGAATTAAGTGCTATGTAGTTTCGATCTATCATTGTTAGAAAAAAATATCAAGGTTACGAAAACCATTGTGGCCGATAACAATTTATAAATAAACTGTAAAAGTTTATATTGCCATTAATTTATTATTAAATCTGCGATAACAGCAGTCGTGCAGTAAAATGCACAATTATACCTTTTCGTATTGATACAGGATTTATTTGCAGAATGCAATTTTTTTGAGAAAAAAATCTTTGAAATTCAGAGAGAGAACAGAGCAGCTCGAATTAAAGAAATAAGTAATCAAAATCGCACGCTCTATGATGTGCAAAAAAAGAATTAATTTTCAAGTCAATGTCATCTATTTTGTAGGATTGTCCAATAACAAAAAGGACATTTGAAAACCAAAAATATAGAAAAACAATTCAAAACACTTCTTTTGGGGGAGGGGGAAGTTTTAATTTTACTTTGGTTTTACATACAAATAAATATAATTGTAGGATTTCCTAACTTCTATACGCTGTCAACGTCAGTTATCCTTCAGGATTCCCATTGAAAAAATGTTATTTATTATCTTTTTTTAAACTTCTACTTGGTAAAATTTTTTCTTATTAATTTATGTTATAGAAACAAGGAAAATGCGGAAATAGAAGATAAAAATGAAACTGTCCCCGAGAAGGAAGAACTCCCCAGCATCCCCTATTATAAATTAGTAAGACCACTCGAACCCTGGTTTACCATAACTCCTTTTCGTCTTTTGTTTTTAGTTTAAATATTCTACTCTTTTCGATAAATTTTTAATTTTTTTTGCTGTCTGTTTTTCACTTGTTGCTGGCGTTGCCAGCACGCTGATATCGTTAACATTCGGCAAAGCAACAGGAGCGATCGTGACGTACGTTTATACGTCGGAAATCAACGGGACGTTTCCAGAAGTGATGTTACCTGCTGGAGAAACTTTAATGGACGCAATGCTTTGGTTTGTGGGAATGACTTCCGGTCTGGGAGCTATAATTCTGGTCGCGACGTATATTGCCACGGTTCTGCTGAACTACAGCGCATTGAGACAGGTAAGATGATGAGTTTTGATGATAATATAAATCCAAAGATTCTTTTTTAGACCTTCAGGATAAGAGAATTGTTCTTTTCGAAAGTCTTGAATCAGGATATTTCCTGGTACGACCAAAACCAAACTGGAGATTTTTCGAGCAGAATTGCTGAGTGAGTCCGCCATTCATGTTCTTGTTGTGTAATTATCCTTTGCAATTTTCAGCGATTTGAAAAAAATTGAAGAAGGATTAGGCGAAAAGGTGGGCATCGTGATTTTCTACGAAGGCATCTTTATATCGAGTTTGATTCAAGGTTTAGTGCAAGGGTGGGAACTTGCCTTAATCTGCATGACGTCAATTCCGATCACAATCATCTCAATGGGATTGGTTTCTTTTGTAAGACTTTTGAAAAAAACTTTGGTTCGCAATTCACAGGCTCCTTTTGTAGATATCTTCCAAGCTTGCAAAACAAGAAATAGAAGCATATGGAGAAGCCGGTTCCATTGCAGAAGAAATTTTGACATCGATTAGGACCGTGGTCGCGTTTGGAGGTCAAGCAAAGGAAGAAGAGAGGTATAACGAACTGCTGATATCGGCAAGAAACAACAATATCAAGCGGTCGTTTTTTAATGGAGTCAGCAATTGCGTCATGTGGCTTTTCGCCTATGCCAGTTTCTCTTTAGCCTTTTGGTATGGTGTTAAGTTGGTCATCAAGGAAAGAGGATACCCAGTAGATGAAATCACCTACGATGCTGGCAACATGATTACGGTAAAATGTTGTGTTCACCCAATCACCAAAATGTTTTGTTTCCTTTTCTAGATTTTCTTCAGTGTTTTGACTGGCCAGTGGTACTTTGGAATGGCAGCCCCGTACATCGAAACAATTGGAGTTGCGCAAGGCGCAGCAGCTAAAATCTTCCAAGTTATTTCCAGCCAACCCATTATTAACGAGTCGAGGGGCAAAGGAAAGAAACCAAGAAGAATTGAAGGAAAAATTACGTTTAGGGAAGTTCACTTTAATTATCCATCGCGGAGAGACGTCAAGGTTTTACGTGGATTCAATTTGACCATAAATTCTGGTGAAACAGTTGCGTTGGTAGGAGGTTCTGGTTGTGGAAAATCGACATGTATACAGCTGCTACAAAGATTTTACGACCCCGACTCCGGATCTGTAAGATTTTGCAATTTTATATCGCTTTTATTTCATGGTCCTCTTCATTAGGTGTACATCGACAATAATAGAATGACAGAATTGGATTTGAACTGGATGAGAAGCTACATTGGAGTCGTAGGGCAAGAACCGGTACTATTTGAAACTACCATTACAGAAAACATCCGGTATGGATATTTGGATGCAACTCAAGACGAAATAGAAGCGGCTGCAAAGAAAGCAAATGCTCATACCTTCATCACGGCTCTTCCGCAGGGATATTCGACCATGATCGGGGAACGGGGAGCCCAATTATCTGGTGGTCAAAAACAGAGAATCGCAATCGCCAGAGCGTTGGTCCGGGAACCGGCGATTTTATTATTGGACGAAGCCACTTCAGCTTTAGATACTAAAAGTGAAGCCGTAGTTCAGGCTGCTTTGGATGCTGTAAGAATCTCTTTACTCGTAGCTTCGAGTTTTTAAAATTGCAGTTTTAGGCCAGCCATGGATGCACCACTGTCATAGTTGCTCACAGATTATCGACTGTTAGAAAAGCGGACCGCATCATTGTGATTAATGAAGGTCAAGTACAGGAAGAAGGATCTCACGAAAATCTGATGCAGGCCAAAGGAGCTTACTACAAATTGGTTTTGGCTCAATGCAGCGAAATTGAAGAAAACGACGACGATGTGACTCAAATTATTGGTAAGAATTGATCAAATGTATGAAATCCAATAAAAACCAATATTCTACTTTAGAGCCAGATGAAAGGGAAGATTTCTTAAGACAAAAAAGTATCGATGGGTTTGGAGATAAAAGACCTTCACTTTTGCCGGTGGACGCTCGAGATGTAAGAACGTTTGCAAAAATTAAGAAAGAAATACATTTTTTTTTAAGTTTGTTCAAGAAACTGAGACTACGGAGACCAGCTCTTCGTTGTGGGCTATCATGAAATATAATTTGCCCGAATGGTGGATAATTGCTATTGGTTGCCTGACCTCCATCATCACCGGTGCTAGCATGCCCGTTTATTCTATAATGTTTGGTGACGTAATTGGAGTAAGTGTCAGACAATCTCTTAGTTCTCTTCGCTGAATCGAAACTTCGTTACAGGTACTTGCGGGCGAAGACGACGAACAGGTACGAACGGAAGCCAATAAGTATTCTCTCATCTTCTTAATCATGGGGATCATTGCGGGAATTGCTACGTTAATACAGGTTAGATATGATGACAATCAATATATATATTCCTAACCAACATTTTTAGTTTTACACCTTTGGGGTCGCCGGAGAAAGACTAACCATGAGGCTGAGAAGTCTAATGTTCAAAGCCATACTAACCCAAGAGATGGGTTGGTTTGACGAAAAGGACAACGGAGTCGGAGCTCTGTGTGCGCGGTTATCTGGTGAAGCGGCCAGCGTACAAGGAGCGACTGGTCAAAGGATTGGATCCATGTTAAATTCAGCAACCACTATCATAATTGCGATTACCGTTTCATTCTACTACGAGTGGAGGCTAGCGTTTGTCGCGTTATGCTTTTCGCCTCTCATCGTACTCTCTATTTATTTGGAACAAAGGATAATGGCAAAGGAAAGTCAAGGAAACTATGAATCTCTTCAAAAGTCTACCAAGGTAGGAAAAACAAAATTTGTTAATTTTCTCAACCTGATCGAAATTTAGATTGCAGTCGAAGCCATCAACGGAATTCGAACGGTTGCATCGTTAGGATGCGAACAAGTTTTTCACGATCTGTACATGAACGAGTTGTATCCTTACCAGAGAACGGCAAAACGGAATACTCACTTTAGAGGTCTAGTATATGGCTTCTCTAGAAGTCTGATGTGCTTCTCCTATGCAGCTGCGTTGTATTACGGAGCGATGTTGGTAAAAGACGAAGGTATCGACTATGGCCGTGTGTTTATGTAAGAGTAGTCTTTCTGAAAGTATTTTGCATTAAACATTTTTTTGTAGTGTATCCGAGAGCTTGATTACCGGTTCTTGGTCGTTAGCTAATGCTCTCGCCTTTACGCCTAACTTCTCCAAGGGTTTGATGGCAGCTACCAGAATAATCCAGCTGATAAATCGAACACCCAAAATTGTGGACGGTTCCCAAAATGTTAAAGAAAGATGGGTATGTCGGTTTTCAAAAAAAAAACTTGGAGCGAACATGTTTGTTTTCAGGATACTGGAAATTTGAATTACAAGAACGTGTTTTTCTCGTATCCAAATCGCCCAACCGTTGGTGTTCTGAAAGGTTTGAACCTGTCAGTTTTGAAAGGTAAAATGGTTGCGTTGGTGGGACCCAGTGGTTGTGGAAAGTCAACTATCGTTCAATTATTGGAACGGTTTTACGACCCAACATCGGGATCGATCAGAGCGGACGATAGAGGAATTGAAAAAATGAACTTGCTTGCTTTGCGATCCCATTTGGGAATTGTATCTCAGGAACCTAACCTTTTCAGCAAATCCATTGCCGATAATATTGCTTATGGCGATAATAGCCGAACGGTCAGCAGGGAAGAAATTATCAGCTCTGCTAAGCAGGCCAACATTCACACCTTCATAACGTCTCTTCCGTTGGTAAGACATTGTGGTTTAATTGCTTCCTTCCTACCTTTGTTGTTTTACAAATGTTTTATTGTTAGGGTTACGAAACAAAATTGGGTGAAAAGGGAACTCAACTTTCCGGAGGCCAAAAACAGAGAGTTGCTATTGCAAGGGCTTTGGTGAGAAACCCTAAAGTTCTGCTTTTGGACGAAGCTACCTCCGCGTTGGACGCCGAAAGCGAGAAGGTTGTGCAAGAGGCTTTGGATAACGCTAAACTTGGCCGGACGTGTATTTCAATCGCTCACAGATTGACAACCATTCAGGATGCTGATGTAATTTGCGTTATAAATCACGGAAGGATTTCGGAGATGGGTACTCATCAGGAATTGCTCAACAAGCGGGGTCTCTACTACAACCTTTACAGTTTACAAAACTATAAATAGAGTTTATTGTACATTTAAATTGTAAATAGCAGAAGAGATTTACAATTTTATTATCTAATAGCTGCGTGGGTTGAAGATTTTTTTCGAAAGTCAAGTTTTACATTGATGGAATATTAGTATAATTTATTAACTTTAATAAAATTTGTTATAGCTTTCATAGATATATTTTAGTTAACGCAAATTAACTCTGAAGTTTAATACAAATACATTTTGTACTCTTTTCTAATCGAAATTGTAAATATATTGTTAATACGTCCAGTTATAATAATTATACACTTATATACTATATTAGCGTTTTGTTTCTGTTAAATAATGTTAATAAGTGTGAGGTTAAAGCTACCGGTTAGCTCCGGAATCTCGAATATTTTGACACAAAATTTGAATTTTATTTTATTTAAACCGGAGTCTCATGTAAGTTAATTCACCGGCTGAGCTAGATAAGAAAATAAGTGTAATAAGTAAATAATAAATAAAAAACTACACTTTAGTATTTACATTCCATTATTGGATAATCATCCTATAATTCAAAACATTTAATATTTTTTGCATTTTAAACAAAATAAACTGGGAACGGTAATCAGCTGTTTATGCAATGGAATTTATAAATAAGGTGTAAAATGTAGGTAATTGGGTTTGTTTTTGTTTGCTATATCAGGAAATCACAACATTCAACAAAGTTGCTCATTTATTTTGATTTATCTCCACTGGAAATGCCAATAAATGTATTTAAATCATTATGCTCTAAGTCTGCTACCCAGCAAAGTAAATTTAAAATTCAATCGTCAAAATGAAGACGAAAGATAAACCAAACAACATATCAACTTTGAAAAGGTAATTTATTTTTTACCAAATTCTCTTGGGGCAATTTATTTTTTAGTGATAAAGACACTTTCGGAGTCGATGATGTACCAAGTATTCCGTTTTATAAACTTGTAAGGACTAAAGAAACCTTTGCTTGAAACCAATCCATAACCAAATTTTTATTTAGTTCCAATATTCGACCCCATTGGATAAAATTTTAATAATTCTGGCGGTGACGTCCGGGTTGGTGGCTGGGATTACTATGCCCGTGTTTTATCTAATGTTGGGTAAGTCGGCAGGATATCTGGTGGATTACTGGTACACGGTCGGAATCAATGGCACAAATCCAGAACTGATGGAGGAATCTGGCCAAATTCTTGAAATAAATATGATTTGGTTTGTCGAGTTTTCGTGCTCTTTGGGGATTCTTCTCTTTGTATCTACTTATTTAACAACGGTCTTGCTAAACTATACCGCATTGAGACAGGTAACTACAGCTCTGGAAGAACAAAATTTTTGATCCTTTAATTTCAGACTTTTAAAATCAGGGAGCTGTTTTTCGCAAGCGTACTCAATCAGGACATATCCTGGTACGATCAAAACAAAACTGGAAATTTTTCTAGTAGAATGGTTGAGTAAGTCGTTCTGTTGTCCCCGAGCAACCCCTGAATAGTATCACATTCTTAAATATTTTTGTTTTCAGTGATTTAAAGAAAATTGAAGAAGGTTTGGGGGAGAAATTTGGGATGATTATCTATTACCAATCAATATGTGTGGCAAGTTTGATCCAAGCTTTGGTTCAAGGCTGGGAATTAGCTTTGATTTGCATGGTAACTGTTCCGGTAACAATAATCACAATTGGTATCGTATCCTTGGTGAGGACCTTGGAAAGAAAGGCTAATTATATTTTTATTTTATTTGATTTTTGTAGATTTCTTCAAAATTTGCTACAGAAGAAATTAAAGCGTACGCAGAAGCTGGATCGGTAGCAGAAGAGGTTTTGAGTTCGATAAAAACGGTAGTAGCCTTTGGAGGGCAAGCGAAAGAGGAAGAAAGATACAACAGCTTCCTGGCGTCAGCAAAAAATAATAATATAAAAAGAGCGATTTTCAACGGAGTCAGTGTTGGATTCAATTGGTTTTTCACTTACTGTAGTTTTGGGTTAGCTTTTTGGTACGGCGTCAAGTTGGTTATTAGGGAAAGCAATTACCCAACGGATAAAATAACATACGATGCTAGTACCATGGTTACGGTAAGTAAGTCCCGACTGTAACTTCCAAAACTAGATTAATTTACGTTTGAAGGTTTTCGTAAGCACCCTCTGTGCACAGCTGCATTTGGGAATGATTTCTCCATATATTGAAACGGTTGGAATCGCTCAAGGTGCTGCCGCGAAGATCTTTTCGATTATCTCCAATCAGCCGATTATCAATCAATCGAAAGGTAAAGGCCAGAAAATTGAAAGAGTTGAGGGAAGAATTTCGTTTGAAAACGTTTATTTTCGTTACCCTTCGAGAAAGGAAGTAGAGGTAAGAGTAGTGTGGGGCAACAAACTTCTTA
This sequence comes from Cantharis nigra, assembly GCA_958510845.1. NCBI lineage: Eukaryota > Metazoa > Arthropoda > Insecta > Coleoptera > Cantharidae > Cantharis > Cantharis nigra. The sequence goes on from OY294029.1 coordinate 1,475,897, forward strand.
AGCACAGTTTGGTTCATTAGGTTTTGCGTGGACTTAATTTGACCATCAATTCTGGAGAAACTGTAGCCTTGGTTGGTAGCTCAGGCTGTGGAAAATCAACCTGCATACAGTTGATCCAAAGGTTTTACGATGCTGATTCCGGATCTGTGAGTATCAATGAAATAATCCCTCTCTTTCTAATAAGCAATACAATATTAGGTAACCATTGATGATCAAAAAATAACTGATTTGGATCTGAATTGCTTGAGAAGCTATATTGGCGTGGTTGGTCAAGAACCCGTGTTGTTTGAAACCACAATTGCCGAAAACATCAGATATGGACTTTTAAGTGCAACGCAGGAAGAAATAGAAAGAGCTGCAAGGAAAGCAAACGCTCACACGTTTATCAGCACTCTTCCGCAAGGTTACTCCACGATGATTGGAGAACGAGGAGCTCAGTTATCAGGTGGTCAAAAACAAAGAATTGCAATTGCTAGGGCTTTGATACGAAATCCTGCCATTTTGTTGTTGGATGAAGCGACTTCAGCTTTGGACACCAAGAGTGAATCCATCGTTCAGGCTGCACTGGATACCGTAAGCCTCGTTGCTTCTATTTAGAAACTTGCTTACGGCATTGCATGTTTAGGCTAGTTATGGATGCACAACCGTCATTGTCGCTCACAGACTATCAACTGTGAGAAAAGCAGATCGAATTTTTGTCATATCTAAAGGTGAGGTAAAAGAAGAAGGACGTCATGACGACCTTATGAAAACTGAAGGAGAGTACTATCAATTAGTGCGGACCCAGGTAACGGAGAGCGAAGAATCTGGTGAGTGTTTGCAAACTCAAAATGAATTTGAAGAAATGAAGCAAGAAAATATCGATGAACCAAACGAAAAAAACAAATTCTCTGCCCAAAATGGTGTACACAACGACAAAATTGAAAAGTTAAGCTCGAATTCTTCGTTGTGGGCCATCATGAAGTACAATTCCCCCGAGTGGTGTTTCATTCTCATTGGTTCCTTTTGCTGCATTATTAACGGAGCTAGTATGCCACTGTATTCGATATTCTTCGGTAAGATAATAGGCGTAAGTATACGTAGTAGTCCAAAGCACTTCCAGTTTTAATTTCAGTGTTAAACCTTTTAGATTCTTTCAAACCAAGATGAGGAAGAGATACAGAGAGAGATGAATTTATACTGTATTAGTTTCGTAGTTATTGCAGTTGGTGTAGCAATTGCGACAATAATACAGGTCAGACATAATAGCTGAAAAGTCCTAAATATATTTTCCTGAAGATGAAAGAAAGTTTGTAAATTATAATTTTACGGGCCCCACGTTGGGTGCCAGTGTTACACCTCCAATCGTAAATAGCCAGTTCAATTAAAATTTTACAGACTTTCACCCAATTTTTCAATTTCGTTACTTAATGCAAATTTTCAGTTCTACTCGCTTGGTGTCGCTGGTGAAAATTTAACTCTGAGGTTGAGAAGTCTCATGTTTAAAGCCATGCTGATTCAAGAGATCGGATGGTTTGACGATAAGAAAAATGGAGTAGGTTCGTTATGTACTCGGCTTTCGGGTGAACCAGAAAGCGTACAAGGGGTAAACTTTCAGGCATAAAAGTGAATGTCTGACTGAATGCTTGTTTCAGGCAACCGGACAAAGGATTGGAACGTTGCTAAATTCGGGCACCACAATTATAATGTCAGTTACTTTATCTCTCTACTACGAGTGGAAAATTGCGCTGGTTGGATTAGTTTTCGCCCCTTTACTTGTGATATCTTCATATATGGAGCAAAAAATTTTAGTTAACGAGAGTCACGACTATTACAAAGCCTTAGAAAATTCATCCAAGGTACAAGTTATAATAATGAAAATTTGGATATTGCAAGTCATTTTTCAGAAGAGCAGGTCGGAAGACTGGCTTACCAAAACCGCGCCTGCACTCTTGAAATTAAAATGGCGAAAGTTAAGAGTTGAAATAATATAAATAATCTTGAGCTTTTTTGATTAGATTGCAGTAGAAGCAATCAGCAGTATTCGAACAGTCGCGTCGATGGGATGTGAGCACGTTTTCCACGATTTATACATGGAAAAACTACAGCCCTATGTCAACAAAGCTAAACGGAACACCCATTTTAGAGCGGTTGTTTATGGTATCGCTAGAAGTTTGCCAAACTTCGCATATGCGGTCGTGATATATTATGGAGCCGTACTGGTAAGGACTGAAGGATTAGAAACAGCCAGCGTTATCATGTAAGTGTAGTAACCGAAAAAAGTACAATCTTTTAAGGACGAAAAATTCTAGTGTCTGTGAAAGCTTGCTTTCGGGTGCGTGGTCCTTGGCTAACGCACTTGCCTTTGCTCCAAATTTTTCCAAAGGTTTAATTGGAGCCCAGAGAATTTTTCAGTTAATTCATCGAACTCCCAAAATTTCGGATGGTTTTGAAGATCCCAAGGGATTGGTATGTGGCCGAAATTAATCTAATGAAGTTTTCACATTGCTTTTAGGATGCAGGGAACTTAAATTACCGGAATGTATTTTTTTCGTATCCCAATCGGGCGTCAGCTCAAGTTTTGACCAACTTGAATCTGTCAGTTTCGAAAGGAAAAACGGTTGCGCTGGTTGGACCAAGTGGATGCGGAAAGTCTACCATTGTTCAATTATTGGAACGATTTTACGATCCCACCTCTGGTGAAATTACCGTTGGCAATACGGCTATTCAAAAACTACAGTTGGGTACTCTTAGATTTCAGTTTGGAATTGTTTCTCAAGAACCTAACCTCTTCAGTACAACTATCGCTGAAAATATTGCCTATGGCGATAACAACCGAACGGTTACCATGGAGGAAATTATCAACGCTGCCCAACAAGCAAATATTCATAACTTTATAACATCTCTTCCGTTAGTGAGGTAAAGGCGGTTAGCTTTAATGTTTTCTAGAGGGTTTTGTTGACAGGGTTACCAAACTGAACTGGGAGAAAGGGGATCTCAACTTTCTGGAGGGCAAAAGCAGAGAGTAGCGATTGCAAGAGCATTGGTGAGAAATCCGCAAGTTTTGCTGTTGGATGAAGCCACCTCAGCGTTGGATGCTGAGAGCGAGAAAGTCGTGCAAGAAGCATTGGACAATGCCAAAGTTGGGCGGACGTGCATTATGATTGCTCACAGGCTGTCGACCATACAAACAGCGGATGTGATTTGCGTTGTAAATCATGGAAGAATCACAGAAATGGGCAACCACAGTGAGTTGCTAAGCAGGAAGGGTCTTTACTATAACCTCCATAGTTTGCAAACCCATAAATAGGTTAGGCAAAATTAGTTTAACTTCTATTGGGAAAAAATGTATACAAATGTTGTAATTTGATTAAACAAAATTTATTGAAATATGAGTTTGCTTTGGGTAACCTGAAACCTTCCAGTTTCAATTGAAGCGTTTGTTCCATTTGATGGAAACTGGAATGAAACTGTCGCTAAATTCTGGGGAGGTTCTAGTTTGTAAGAGTTTGTAAAAGTTAAAAACAGATTCTTAACCCGTTTGAATTTTTTTACTTTAAACGTAACAGATTTGGGGTGAATTTGCCCCCATCTGATTTCTCAATTTTCCACGGTCCTATCTACGTCCCACGTTATCTCATCGCCATATTGTCAGCTTCCAGCACCCAAAACTCTAGTCAGTTTACGGGGGGAGTAAAGGGTGAACCCCCCCCCCATAATTTTTTATGTTAATCTGTAGTTATGCGTGTACAAAAATTATAAACAAAATGTAGGTCATCGTTTGTTTAATTTATTTTTCCGTATCAGGAAATAACTCCAAACATTCAACAGGATTACAGATTTACCTTGATTTATCAGAATTTGAAAAGCATCAACAATAATTTGGCTTAGTAATGTGTGGAAGCTATAAATCTGTGGGGCTGTTGACAAATTCTTAAAATTTTAGTTTTTGATTAAATCATCGAAATGACTAAAAAAGATAAAACAAAAAAGAAACGGATAATAGTGTCGATGATTAGGTAAACTTTCGAATTTTTAAATTATATTGTTAATGTTGTTGTTATCGTTTTAGTCATCAAGACGACTCCAGGGACAATGAGGATCAAATCGTCCCATATTATAGACTTGTAAGGCTAGACTAGACGATTTGGAAGCAATTTATGATACAAATTTTTATTTAGTTTCAATATTCCACCACTTTAGATAAAGCTTTAATTTTCTTGGCGGTGATTTTTGCAGTGACGTCTGGAATTTGTATGCCAATATTGTTTTTCTTGTTCGGTAAGGCGGCAGGATTTCTGGTGGATTACGATTACGCGGTCGAAAGTGGTGGGACGAATCCTGAAGTGTTGGAAGAAGCTGGTCAAATTCTTCACCACAATATGATTTGGTTTGCTTGGTTTTCGAGCACTTTAGGGATTATTACCTTTGTGTCGACTTACCTAACAACAGTTTTACTAAATTACACCGCATTGAAACAAGCAAGTGAGGGGAAGCGGACCAAGATAACATTTTTAATTTTTAATTCCAGACTTTCAAAATCAGGAACCTGTTTTTTGCAAGTGTGCTCAACCAGGATATCTCGTGGTTCGACCAAAACAAAACTGGAAATTTTTCTAGCAGAATGGTTGAGTAAGTCGTTCTCCTGTCCCGAGAAGTACTTGAATAGTATCTCATCCCTAAATACTTTTGTTTCCAGTGATTTAAAAAAACTCGAAGAAGGTTTGGGAGAGAAATTTGGCATGATTATCTATTATCAATCAATATGTCTGGCTAGTTTGATCCAAGGTTTGATCCAAGGATGGGAGTTTGCTTTGATATGCATGGTAACAGTTCCGGTTACAATGATTGCAATGGGGATCGTATCGTGGGTAAAAAGCTTGAGGAAGGAAGACATTCAGAAATGAATCGATTTTTCTAGATTTCTTCGAAATTTGCTAAACAAGAAATAGAAGCGTATGCAGACGCGGGTTCGGTTGCGGAGGAAGTTTTGAGTTCGATAAAAACTGTGGTTGCATTTGGAGGGCAAACGAAAGAGGAAGCTAGGTACAACAGCTTCCTTGAGTCTGCAAAAAATAACAATATAAAGAGAACGATCTTCAATGGAGTCAGTAATGGTGTCACTTGGTTTTTTGCTTACTGCAGTTTTGCGTTTGCTTTTTGGTACGGAGTCAAGTTGGTTATAAAGGAAAGAAATTATCCACCAGATGAAAGAACTTACGATCCCAGCAACATGGTTACGGTAAGCATACTTCAGCAATTATTATGAAGAAAATTGAAGTATAAATTTCAAGATTTTCATGAGCGTTTTTTGTGCACAAGTGCACTTGGGATTGGCTTCTCCATTTATTGAAACCATCGGTATCGCTAAAGGCGCTGCTACAAAGATCTTTTCCATCATTTCCAGTCAGCCGCTGATTAATCAGTCGAAAAGAAAAGGCCAGAACATTGAGAGAGTTGACGGAAGAATTTCCTTTAAAGACGTATATTTCAGTTATCCTTCCAGGACAGAAGTCGAGGTAAAAGCACTGTAGAATATCAAACTTATTAACCAGATTGATTTGTTAGGTTTTGAGTGGATTTAATTTGACTATCAATCCTGGAGAAACTGTAGCCTTGGTAGGTAGCTCAGGCTGTGGAAAATCAACATGCGTACAGTTGATCCAAAGGTTCTACGATGCTGATTACGGATCTGTAAGTTGTTTGTCAGTTGTCAGCATCAATTGATTAATAATGATTTTAACCACTTCAGATCTTCATAGACGATCAGAACATTAAGGATTTAGATCTGGATTGCTTGAGAAGCTACATTGGAGTTGTTGGTCAAGAACCCGTCTTGTTTGAAACCACAATTGCTGAAAACATCAGATATGGGCTTTCGGATGCAACACAGGAAGAAATAGAGGCAGCTGCAATAAAAGCCAATGCTCATACATTTATCAGCGCCTTTCCTCAAGGATACTCCACGGTAATTGGAGAACGAGGAGCTCAGTTATCTGGAGGTCAAAAGCAAAGAATCGCAATTGCTAGAGCATTGGTACGAGAACCTGCAATTTTGTTATTGGATGAGGCTACTTCAGCGTTGGACACCAACAGTGAATCCGTCGTCCAGGCCGCTTTAGATCAGGTGCGATTTTCTACTTCTCTTTAAAAACCAATTGATGATATGGAATGTTTAGGCTAGCAGTGGATGCACTACCGTCATTGTCGCTCACAGATTATCAACTGTGAGAAAGGCGGATCGAATATTTGTTATGTCTCACGGCCAGGTGCAAGAAGAAGGCAGCCACGACGATCTTATGAAATCCAAAGGAGAGTACTATCGGCTGGTTTTAAGTCAGGTGACAGAAACCGAACCATCACCAAGTGATGGTGAGCTACATTCTCCAGTAGATATCGTTAAGGAAATTCAACAAGATGAACTGGAAGACAAACATGCATTTTCTGCTGAAAATTGTACAAAAGAAAGTAAAATTAAAAAGTTTCGTGCACCTTCTCCTTTGAGGAGTATCATGAAGTACAATTCCCCCGAATGGCAGTTAATTATTCTTGGTTGTTTCTGCTGCATGATTAATGGGGCAGGCATTCCATTGTATGCAATAATTTTTGGAAACGTAATTGGTGTAAGTATAAATCAAATTGGTTATTTTCTTTAAAACTCTCATGGTTCCTGAGGATTCTAGGTTCTGTCGGGCCAAGATGCGGAAGAGATACAGAGACAGATGAATTTATATTCTGTAAGTTTCATTGCTATTGCAGTTGGAATATCAATTGCGACGATAGTACAGGTTAGAACCAACAACTAACATTGCTCTCAATTCTTAACCCAAACTTTTAGTTTTACTCGCTTGGGGTCGCAGGCGAAAATTTAACTCTCAGGTTGAGGAGTCTCATGTTTAAAGCCATGTTGCTTCAAGAGATCGGATGGTTTGATGATCAGAAAAATGGAGTGGGTTCGTTATGTGCCAGGCTTTCTGGTGAACCCGAAAGCGTCCAAGGGGTAAATTTGGGAACAAAAGAGAGGATTTCTAAAAAAATTGTGCATTTCAGGCAACTGGACAGAGGATTGGGACATTACTCAATACGGGTACCACGGTGATAATGGCGGTTACGGTGGCTTTCTATTATGATTGGAAAGTTACGTTAGTTGCATTGTGTTTTTCACCTCTACTTGTAATAACCTCATACATGGAGAAGAAAATTTTAGTCAACGAAAGTCATGACTATTACCAGGCTCTAGAAAATTCATCCAAGGTAGATGTTACTATCATATATAAAATACGTAAAAACGTTTGATGCAAATTTAATATTAGATTGCAGTGGAAGCTCTTAGCAGTATTCGAACTGTGGTTTCTGTGGGATGCGAATACATTTTTCACGATTTGTACATGAAGGAATTACAGCCCTATATAAGTACGGCTAAACGGAACACACATTTCAGAAGCATCGTTTATGGTATCGCAAGAAGTCTGCAGTTTTTCTCTTATGCGGCAGTGTTATACTATGGAGCCACTTTAGTAATAAGGGAAAGTTTGGAAACATCTAATGTTATTATGTAAGTACATTTGATGGCGTTCGGTTTTTCCATGCCTGATACGTAATATACTATTTAGCGTCTGCGAGAGTTTGCTCGTGGGAGCATGGTCGTTGGCTAATGCACTTGCATTTGCTCCAAACTTTTCCAAAGGGTTATTTGGAGCCGAGAGAATTTTTCAGTTGATTCACCGAACGCCCAAAATTTCGGATGGTTTCGATAATCCCGAAAGATTGGTAAGCTGCTGATTTTTATCAAACAAGGTACTTAATTTCTGTTTAGAACGCAGGAAATTTAAATTATCGAAACGTATGCTTTTCGTATCCCAATCGGCCGACAGTTGAAGTTTTGACCAACTTAAATCTGTCGGTTTTGAAAGGAAAAACGGTTGCGCTGGTTGGATCAAGTGGATGCGGAAAGTCGACGATTGTTCAATTGCTGGAACGATTTTATGATCCCACCTCCGGTGGGATTACTTCTGACGCTACTGATATAACTGAACTAAAGTTGCATAGACTAAGGTTTCAGTTCGGAATGGTTTCCCAAGAACCTAATCTCTTCAGCAAAACCATCGCCGAAAATATTGCCTATGGCGATAATAACCGAACGGTTACCATGGAAGAAATTATCCATGCTGCCAAACAAGCGAATATTCATAACTTTATAACATCTCTTCCATTGGTAAGGTAAAAGCGGTTAGCTTTGATGTTCTCTGAAGGGTTTTGTTGCTAGGGTTATCAGACTGAACTGGGTGAAAAGGGAACTCAACTTTCTGGAGGGCAGAAGCAGAGAGTTGCGATTGCAAGAGCGTTGGTGAGGAATCCAAAAGTTTTGCTATTGGATGAAGCTACCTCAGCGTTGGACGCAGAGAGCGAGAAGGTCGTCCAAGAAGCGTTGGACAATGCTAGAGTTGGAAGGACTTGCATTATTATTGCCCACAGATTGACGACCATTCAAACTGCTGATGTGATATGTGTCGTAAGTCATGGAAGAATCGCAGAAATGGGTACCCACAGCGATTTGCTCAGCAGGAAAGATCTGTACTATGACCTTTGCAAGTTAACAAACTAGAGTAAAAAATTAATTACTTGTATTTTTATAATTATTAATTACATAATAAATTTAATTATTGGGAAAGTTTGTTTTGATTGAGAAATGTAGAGAGAGAGGAAGACGACAAAATTCTAAAGAAAGCAGGTCAGTCCTGCGCCAATTCGGCGCCGCCGACTCGGCACAGGCAACTCGCCACTGGCAACTCGATGGGTACCAAGAGATCTCGGCGACAACACTAACTCTTTGATAGTAATTACTCATTTTACTTCCTTTCATTATTTAAGTTGAGTGACCAGGTGCTGAATTGGTTTGGCGCCGAGCTAGGCAACGCCAAGTTGGTTTGGCGCCGAGTCGGTTTGCAATATTTTCTGCAGCTTTCGCTTAGACTTTGGTAGATTTTCCCACGGGAAGCTCACGACAATCCCTTTAAACGAGGCAGAATATGTTGAAACTTAACCGTCTACTCCAATTACTTCAAAGTAGAGTGTGAATATCCCGAAACCCCTCTGGGGGGGGGGGGGTCAATGTTTTTAGACCATCTAGTTGGTGTGGTTTGCATGCACTGTTTCCAGTTGGACTCAACATCTCGTGATTTGATAAAATTGTTTAGAAAACAAAATTTTTATTTATTTGTGATTCTGACAATAAATTTAGCGTAAAATGTAGGTCACTAAGCATTGATTATAGTCTGCCCAATCAAAAAAAAAAAAAAAATCAAAACATTCAACAACATTCCTCATTTAGCTGGATTTTGCTAATATTTGATTAGTAATATATTTGCTACCGAGAAAGCAACATTGAAATTTTTAGTTGGCCAAAATGACGAAACAAGATAAACCAAAGAAAAAACGGTTATCGAATTGGATTTTCAACAGGTAAACTTTATTTTTCTTAATTGAAATTTAGTGAAATTTTTGTTTCAGACAAGACGAGAAAGCAAATACGCCCAAGGAAGATGATATACCCAGCGTCGCATATTATAAACTTGTAAAGCTAAGAAGAAATCTATTTGAAACCAATAATATAACAGTTTTCTTTATTTAGTTCCAATATTCCACTCCATTGGATAAACTTTTAATATTTTTGGCGATGATTTTTGGCCTGGTGTCTGGGATTTGCCTACCCATGTTTTATTTATTGTTTGGTAGATCGGCCGGATTCCTGGTGGATTATTGCTATGTGATCGGAAGTAATGGAACGAATCCAAAAATGATTGAAGAAGCTGGCGATACTCTTCACGACAATATGATTTGGATTGTAAAGCTCGCGTGCTCTTTGGGAGTTGTTCTTCTTGTGTCGACTTACTTAACAACTTTTTTATTTAATTACACCGCATTGAGACAGGTGACCGAGTTGTTACAAGCCGAAAAAATTATTTTAACTTTTAATTTTAGACATTCAAGATTAGGGAACTATTTTTTGCAAAAGTGCTGAATCAGGACATATCGTGGTACGATCAAAACAAAACTGGAAGTTTTTCAAGCAGAATGGTCGAGTAAGTGGTTTGTTATTTTACTGACTAGTTTGCTTCCTTTTTTACGATAAAATAATTATTTATTTAACCAGTTATAAAGTGCAAAGTGCATCGTTGTTAAGTGGAAAGAGTAATATAAAGTGATACTTTGTTATCGTAAGTAAATAAACAATATTTATACATGTAATTTCAGTGATTTAAAAAAAATAGAAGAAGGCCTTGGAGAAAAATTTGGCATGATTATCTACTACGAAACAATATATGTGGCAAGTTTGATTCAAGGTTTGGTGAACGGATGGGAATTTGCTTTGATCTGCATGATAACAGTTCCCGTTGCTATGGTCCTAATGGGTATCGTATCATGGGTAAGAAATTTGGCGAGGGACTTCCAGAAATAATACATTCAAAATTTCTAGATTTCTTCAAAATTTGCCAAAGACGAAATGGATGCGTACGCAGAAGCAGGTTCGGTAGCAAAAGAAGTTTTGAGTTCGATAAAAACGGTGGTAGCCTTTGGAGGGCAAGCGAAAGAGGAGGCAAGGTATAACAGCTTCTTGGAGTCGGCAAAAAACAACAATATTAAGAGAGCGCTCTTTAACGGAATCAGTATTGGTATCAATTGGTTTTTTACCTACTGTAGTTTTTCGTTATCCTTTTGGTACGGCGTTAACTTGGTCATAAAGGAAAGTAACTACCCACCAGATGAACAGGTTTACGATGTAGCCAACATGATCACGGTAACCAAACAGCAGCAATAACTACGAACATAATAAGAAATCTATGTTTAAAGGTTTTTGCAAGCGTTTTCTGTGCACAGTGGCATTTGGGATTGGCATCTCCATATATCGAAACTTTCGGTATGGCTAAAGGTGCTGCCGCTAAAATTTTTTCCGTTATTTCCAGTCAGCCGATCATCAATCAGTCAAAAGGAAATGGTTTGAAAATTAATGGTATCCAGGGCAGAATTTCGTTCAAAGACGTTGGTTTTCGTTATCCTTCCAGGAAAGAAATTGAGGTAAGAGTGGTTTGGGACAACAAATCTTTTAACCACGGATTGGTTTCTTAGGTTTTGCGTGGATTTAATTTAACCATAAATCCTGGAGAAACTGTTGCTTTGGTAGGTAACTCCGGCTGTGGAAAATCCACCTGCATACAGTTGATGCAAAGGTTCTACGATGTGGATTCCGGATATGTGAGTTGTATTATATTATATTTTATTATTTTTTTTTAATTTGTGGTCTTACTTCGATCGATTTTAATTTTCCGGAAAATTTGACTACCCAGATGAAATTAAACGATTAAATCTGTAGAAACACTTCAACAGCTTTTCCCACCAGGGAGAGAGAGAGAATCAGACAGAGTCTGGCGGTTAGCTGGCTTTGATATTTAAATCACAGGTTTCAAGAGCAAATCTCTTTCCAACTATTTCTTTGCAACAAAAATACAAAAGTTTTTCACAAGATTTCTATTTGCACCACTTTAGATATCCATAGATGACCACAAAATTACTGATTTGGATCTGGATTGTTTGAGAAGTTACATTGGAGTGGTTGGTCAAGAACCGGTCTTGTTTGAAACCACAATTGCCGAAAACATCAGATATGGCTTTCTGGGAGCGACCCAAGAAGAAATCGAGGCTGCTGCTAAAAAAGCAAATATTCATACATTTATCAGCGCTCTTCCTCGAGGCTACTCGACGGTAATTGGAGAACGAGGTGCCCAGTTATCCGGTGGTCAAAAACAAAGAATCGCAATTGCTAGAGCCTTGGTACGAAAACCAGCCATTTTGTTATTGGATGAAGCCACTTCAGCTTTGGACACCAACAGTGAATCCATCGTTCAAGCCGCATTGGATAAGGTATGTTTTTCTAATTCCATTTTAGAAATCAATGTATGATTAGGGATGTTTAGGCTAGCTGTGAATGTACTACCGTCATTGTCGCTCACAGATTGTCCACTGTGAGAAAAGCGGATCGAATATTTGTTATGTCTCAAGGGCAGGTGCAAGAAGAAGGAAGTCATGACGATCTAATGAAATCCAAAGGAGAGTACTATCGGTTAGTACTGGCACAAACAATCGATAGCGAAGAAAATGAAATTAATCAACAACCAAGTAAGAGGTACAACATGGGAAACCAAGAAGTTTTAGAAATACCGGAAAATATCCAAGAACCAGAAAAAATATATAAGTTTCATGTTCAAAATGACGTACACGCGGACACAAGAAAAATATTTACTACAAGTTCTTCCTTGTGGAGCATCATGAAGTTCAACTCGCCCGAATTGTGGTTAATCATCATTGGCTGCTTCTGCTGTATAATTACTGGAGGTGGAATTCCATTATATTCTCTATTTCTTGGAAAAATAATTGGTGTAAGTTTACAAAAATGTTCTATCTACCAAATTACTCCAAGTTCTGGTTCCTGGTTTTTAGATTCTCTCGGGCCAAGATATGGAAGAGATTCGGGGAGAGATAAATATATATTCCATTTGTTTCATAGTTATTGCAGTTGTTATAACAATTGCCACTATTGTACAGGTTAGACCTTCATCCAGCATCAATTTCAGTTTTTAACAAAAAGTTTTAGTTTTATTCTCTTGGGGTCGCAGGAGAAAATTTAACTCTTAGGCTGAGAAGTCTCATGTTTAAAGCCATGATGCAACAAGAGGTGGGATGGTTTGACGATAAGAACAATGGAGTGGGTTCGTTATGTGCCAGGCTCTCTGGAGAACCCGAAAGCGTCCAAGGGGTAACTGGACAGCGGATTGCCACATTGCTAAATGCTGCTTCCACTGTTATAACGGCTGTTACCATATCTTTCTGTTATGAGTGGAAAATATCACTGGTAGCTTTGTGTTTTGCACCTGTAATAGTGATAACTTCATTCATGGAGCAAAAAATTGTCACCAACGAAAGTTATGACTACTACCGGGCTCTGGAAAATTCATCAAAGGTATGCCGTCTTTCACATAAGTTCCTCCTCTACATCCTCTTCTTTTATATTAAAATTAGATTGCAGTGGAAGCGATCGGGAGTATTCAAACCGTGGCGTCTTTGGGATGCGAATATATTTTTCATGATCTGTATATGAAGGAACTGCAGCCTTACGTAAATACAGCTAAACGGAACACCCATTTCAGAGGCGTGGTTTATGGTATTGCGAGAAGTTTGCAGTGCTTTGCATACGCGACTGGGCTATATTATGGATCCACGTTAGTAGTATACCAAGGATTAGACTCTGCCAGTATTTTCATGTAAGCGCAGCTTTCATCTAAAACTGAGAATTATTTTCTAATTTCTTAAAAAATGTCTAGTGTCTGTGAAAGTTTGCTCGCGGGTTCGATGATATTGGCTAATGCACTGGCCTTTGCTCCAAACTTTTCCAAAGGTTTAATTGGAGCAGACAAAATACTCCAGCTGATTCATCGAACGCCCAAAATTTTGAACAATTTTCAGGATCCTGAAAGATTGGTTAGCGACGCCGGGAGTTTAAATTATCGGAATGTATCTTTTTCGTATCCCAATCGTCCGTCTATAGAAGTTTTGACCGACTTGAACCTGTCAGTATTGAGAGGAAAAACGGTTGCGCTGGTTGGATCTAGTGGATGCGGAAAATCTACCATTGTTCAATTACTGGAACGATTTTACGATCCCACCGCCGGTAAAATTGCTGTGGACGATATTGGTATACAAGAATTAAATTTGGCCAATCTGAGATTTAAGTTCGGAATGGTCTCCCAAGAACCGAACCTCTTCAGCAAAACTATCGGTGAAAATATTGCGTATGGCGATAACAGCCGAACGGTTTCCATGGAAGAAATTATCTGTGCTGCCCAGCAGGCAAATATTCACAACTTCATAGCTTCTCTTCCGTTGGTAAGATAAACACGATCAATTTTGATGGTTTGTTTTAGAAAGTTCGTTGCTAGGGTTACCAGACTGAATTGGGTGAAAAAGGAACTCAGCTTTCTGGAGGGCAGAAGCAGAGAGTTGCGATTGCAAGAGCGTTGGTGAGGAATCCGAAAGTTTTGCTGTTGGACGAAGCTACATCAGCGTTGGATGCTGAGAGCGAAGCTATCGTTCAAGAAGCGTTGGACAATGCTAAAGTTGGAAGAACCTGTATTATCATAGCGCACAGACTGACGACCATTCAAACTGCTGACGTGATTTACGTTATGAATCATGGAAGAATTGCAGAAATGGGTACTCACAGCGAATTGTTAAGCCGAAAGGGCCTCTACTATAAGCTTCTTAGTGTGCAATCTTCTAAAGAAATTTAGTTTTAAAATAAATTAGGTTTCAAGCAAGATTACTTTAATTTGATTTGTTAAATAATGTTAAATGATGATAGGCGTATTTTAGGAAAAAATATAAAAATTAATTTACATCCTTCTTTCATTTCCCTTTAATCAAACAATTTCAATTAAATACATTTTGTTAAAGAGTTATCTGATTCCCGCATAGCCCCTCTACTAATATCTATAAAATTAATTACTTCAGAAGAAATTATAAATAAAGAATGTTTTTAAATTAAAAAAACAAGTAAAATACGAACCTATCCCAGAAATCAATCAACTTTATTTGGTCTTTCGACTGCCCCCCTCCTCTTATAAGATTATATTTTTTACTAAAATTGGTGTTAACGTTTGAACTGGAATTCCTGTTGTTTGAGACTCAACCATGGCGGATTTATTTTTAAAAAATGGGGGGCGGGGGCTGTACATACCTTGACTTCCCCCTTAGTAAAATGTTCAGTTGAAACTATTGATTTTTTTAAGCAGCTTACAATTTTGGTTAAAGAACTTTTGAGGAAAAAATCAAAAATACAGAAAATGATCCGAAACAAAACAAAAATCACAAAATTATCAAAATTTTGGTTTTTGTGAATTTTTCTATTAATTTTCTTTTTTCCTTTCATTTTTTATTTTTTTTTGTGAAATGAATTGGTTTTTGAAAAATTTTTCTTTGACAAAAGTTGTAGGCCGTTAAATTTTTATTGATATGCATTGTTTCTAAAATTCAACAAAAATCCAAAAAAAGGAGATTTTTTTAACATTCGAAGGTTAGGGCCTCTCTGACTTAAAATTGTTTCATGGAGTTAACCCTCAACTTGGCGTACCTATTCAATTTTTGTATTTTCATAGAAGGAATATCTGCACTGGCAAAGATAACATTTTAATTGTGTTACGCTTTAGCCCACAACCAATATTCATTACACCAAGGATTTTGATATAGTAGTCGTTTTAGCTCATTAATTGAAATTGATTAAATTTAGTTGTGATATTTGTGACGCCAGCAAGTTCAATTTTATGTGTTGCTAATCATTTTTAAACGATCACTTAGTCTGCAAGGAGTGGTTTCCATTAATTCTTCGCGCGTGTTGGTTTTTGGGGAAAAATAATATGGCGCACAGGTTAAGTTTAAATTTGGAAAATCGATTCAGCCTTAACTTGGATCTTCTGCTCGATGCTTACGACAAGACTAGCTTCAGCAATGGAAAAATTGCCAGATTTAAAGAACTGTAAGTAAAATTCCATAGCCAAACCATATAATTAATAAATATCGGCACCCAACGTGGGGTCTCTAGAATTATATTAATAAATTTCCAATTTCAGCAACAAGCCAAATCCAGAGGTGGACGAATCGTCATCGCCGACCGAAAAAGAAATTCCCAGCGTACCGTACTACAAATTAGTAAGAAAAATCAGACCAAATTTAAACCATCTGCATTTTTTATAAATTTTTTAGTTTAAATACTCCACTACTTTCGATAAAATAATAATATTTTTCTCGGTGGTTTTTTGTTTTGTTTCTGCGGCCGCAAACGCGGTGATGTATTTAACTTTTGGAAAAGCGACCGGATCGATAGTCTCGTACGTCTTCACTTACGAAACCAATGGAACCATACCCGAAGTGGTGGAACAAGCTGCTCTGAGACTGAAAAACGAAATGCTTTGGTTTGTAATGGTGAACTGTATTTTAGGGGCGGTTATTCTTCTTTCCACTTATTTGGCTACTTTGATGCTTAACTACAGCGCACTTAAACAAGTAAGCAGTTGGATATGTCTTTTTGGCGAGAAACCTCCATATACTTTTTTTATTTAGACTTTCAAAATTAGAGAATTATTTTTCCAAAAAGTTTTAAATCAGGACATATCGTGGTATGACCAAAACCAAACCGGAGACTTTTCGAGCCGGATTGCAGAGTAAGTAAATTTGAGTGGTTTGATTCTGAATTAATCGGAATTTGTCTTAATTCAGCGATTTAAAAAAAATCGAGGAAGGAATAGGAGAAAAACTTGGCGTCATTATTTACTACGTCGGCATTTTTATTACTTGCTTAATCATGGCGTTGATTCAAGGCTGGGAGTTGGCGTTAATTTGCATGATTTCCATTCCTATCTCCATGATCACCATGGCTCTGCTGTCTTGGGTATGAAATTATGAAATTTTGGTAGTACAAATTTATGCGAATTAAAATTCAGGTTTCGTCTAAACTTGCCCAACAAGAAATGGAAGCGTACGGAGAAGCCGGTTCGGTGGCCGAAGAAATTTTGACTGCCATTAGGACGGTGGTGGCTTTTGGTGGGCAAGCAAAGGAAGAGCAAAGATACAAACAGCTGCTTGTAAAGGCAAAAAACAACAACGTGCGAAGATCTCTTTTTAACGGAATCAACACTGGAATCATGTGGTTTTTGGGATTTGGAGGATACTCCTTGGCATTTTGGTACGGCGTTAACTTAATCATAAAGGAAAGAGGCTATCCTGCCGACGAAGTTACCTACGACGCTGGAAACATGATGACGGTATGATTTTTTTTCTTCAGATGAACTAAAAACCTCACAATTAACCTTTCTTGCAGGTTTTCCACAGCGTCGTGGTAGGTCAATGGTATTTTGGAATGACAGCACCGTACATGGAAACAATTGGCGTTGCACAAGGTGCGGCCGCCAAAATTTTTTCGGTTATTTCAAGTCAACCGATTATTAATGAATCTAAAGGAAAAGGTAAGAAACCCAGGAGAATCTCGGGGAAAATTACTTTTAGGGATGTCCATTTCAATTACCCGTCAAGAAGGGAAATCAAGGTGAGATTGAACCGACGAAAGTAATTAAAATTGTTTGAAACTATTTTTAGATTTTGAATGGGTTTAATTTGACTATTAATGCTGGAGAAACGGTGGCATTGGTTGGAGGATCCGGTTGTGGAAAATCAACCTGTATCCAACTGATCCAGAGGTTTTACGATCCAGACTCCGGATCAGTGAGTGTTATTACTTTTGGTGATACAGTTATCTCGGTTTGATCATTTTTAGGTCTACATAGACAACAATAAAATTCCAGAGTTGGATTTGGATTGGATGAGGAGTTATATTGGAGTGGTCGGCCAAGAGCCAGTGTTGTTTGAAGCAACTATCGCAGAGAATATACGATACGGGTATTTGGATGCAACGGAAGACGAAATAGAAGCTGCGGCGAAGAAGGCAAACGCTCACACGTTCATCAGAGCTCTTCCGCAAGGTTACTCTACGTTGATTGGGGAGAGAGGTGCTCAGTTATCCGGAGGTCAAAAGCAAAGAATTGCAATAGCAAGGGCACTGGTAAGAGATCCGTCGATTTTGTTATTAGATGAAGCCACCTCGGCGTTGGACACAAAGAGTGAAGCTACAGTACAAGCCGCACTCGATGCAGCCAGTCGTGAACGTACAACCATAATCGTAGCTCACAGATTGTCCACCGTCAGAAAAGCGGATCGAATCATCGTTATTTCGGAAGGACAAGTCAAAGAACAAGGTTCTCACGACAATCTCATGCAAGCGAAAGGAGCTTACTATCAATTGATTACGGCTCAAATCTCCCAGACCCACGAAGAAGACGAAACTATAAACCACGTGAAAGGTAAGTTTGTTAACGGAACAAACTCTCCATTTTTACTAAAACAAAAATTCGTTTAGATGCTGAAGATAGGGAAGAATTCTTAAGGCAGAAAAGTGTCGACGTGATGGGAGGAGATAAAAGACCTTCACTCTTACCGTTTAGCATGAGCGATGTAAAGAAGTGGTTTTGCTCAAAAGAATTGGCGTTATAATTGTCAATTTTAGGTAGCCGAAGTAACAGAATCCTCCGAATCTAGCTCTTCCTTGTGGGCCATCATGAAGTATAACTCCCCCGAATGGTGGATAATTGCGATTGGTTGTCTAACATCCATCATCAATGGTGCTGCTATGCCGGTGTATGCCATAATGTTCGGTGACGTAGTTGGGGTAAGAGTTTACCTTAAAAATTGCTTATTTCGCCGTCGTCACTTCGCCGTCGAAAATTGATAACTAGACTGGCTGAGGTATCATTGCGAAATCTTGCAGGTTCTTGCCGATGCAGATGTCGATGTACTTCGAACGGAGTGTAATAAATATTCAGTTGCCTTTCTAATCATGGGAGTCATTACAGGACTTGCGATGCTAATTCAGGTAAGTAGGAAAGCTGGGGCTGGCTCATCATCAATCATCGTGGTCTAAAATTTTAGTTCTACTCTTATGGCCTTTCGGGTGAAAAATTAACCATGAGGTTAAGAAGTCTCATGTTCAAGGCTATATTAAACCAAGAGATAGGTTGGTTCGACAAAAAGGATAATGGGGTGGGTGCTTTGTGCGCTCGCTTATCTGGCGAAGCAGCCAGCGTGCAAGGGGCAACTGGTCAAAGAATTGGAACCTTGTTGAATTCCGCCACAACCATTATAGCTGCCATAGCGGTTTGTTTCTACTACGAATGGAGACTTTCGTTTGTAGCGTTGTGTTTTTCGCCCGTTATCGTCATCTCGGTGTACTTAGAACAAAAGATTTTGTCGCAGGAAACCCAAAGTTACTATAAATCCCTTCAAAATTCTACTAAGGTATTAGGCGAAGAAGGTCTTTGGCAAATTTTTAATTTTGCGAACAGATTGCAGTTGAAGCAATTAATGGTATTCGAACGGTGGCGTCGTTGGGATGCGAGCACGTCTTTCATGACCTCTACATGAAGGAACTGCATCCTTACGAGAAGCTGGCCAAAAGGAACACTCACTTCAGAGGTGTTGTGTATGGTTTTGCAAGAAGCATGCTGTGCTTTTCCTACGCCGCGGTGTTTTATTACGGAGCCATGTTGGTCAGAGACGAAAACATAGATTATGGACGAATATTCACGTAAGTCTTAATATATTACGGTAAATTGACGATCACGCAAAGAGTTTCAGTGTTGCCGAAGGGCTGGTAACCACGTCGTGGACTTTAGCAAACGCGCTGGCTTACACTCCAAATTTCTCCAAAGGTCTGTTCGCGGCTAACAGAATATTCCAGCTAATCAATCGTACTCCCAAAGTTGTGGATGGCTCCAAAAACGAAAAGGAGCGATGGGTAAGCTGTTTTTTGGGCAAAATCTCGTTTTAACTTTTTCTCTTAGGAAACAGGAGACTTGCGATACAAAAACGTGTTTTTCTCGTATCCAAATCGTCCGGATGTTGGAATTTTGAAAGGTTTGAACTTGTCAATTTTGAAAGGAAAAATGGTTGCACTTGTCGGTCCCAGCGGTTGTGGAAAATCGACTATCGTACAACTACTGGAACGGTTTTATGATCCCACTTCTGGATCCATCAATGCCGACGACCGAGAAATTAACGAAATGAATCTGCACGCTTTGCGATCTCACTTGGGAATAGTTTCTCAAGAACCAAACCTTTTCAGTAAAACAATAGCAGAAAATATTGCGTATGGTGATAACTCTCGAATTGTCAGCAAGCAAGAAGTTATGAGTGCTGCCAAACAAGCAAACATCCACACCTTCATAACATCTCTTCCTATGGTAAGAAGTATAGACACTCAGTTTCGGTTTGCATTAAGAATGATTTGCTAGGGTTACGATACTAAATTGGGCGAAAAGGGAACTCAACTCTCTGGTGGGCAGAAACAGAGAGTTGCTATTGCCAGAGCTTTAGTAAGGAATCCGAAAGTTCTGCTATTGGACGAAGCTACCTCAGCGTTGGACTCTGAGAGCGAGAAGGTAGTTCAAGAAGCTTTGGATAACGCAAAAGTTGGTAGGACCTGCATTACAATTGCTCATAGGCTCAAGACTATTCAAGACGCTGACGTAATTTGCGTCATCAATCATGGTAGGATAACAGAAATGGGATCCCACTCTGAATTGCTCAACAAGAGGGGTTTGTATTACAACCTCTACAGCTTGCAAAACTAGAAAAATCGTCATTAGTAGTTGTTTCTATTATTCTTAATTTAACTTCAGTCCTAAACTGCCATGGAGATGTTGCGTAATAAAAACTATAGAGTAGATATAATGTTATTTACGTTAATTAAATAAATTTGTTTTGAAAACCTTTTCTATAATTACTATTGTAAATATGACTGATGGAGCTTCATGTACATGAACCGATAAGACACCAAGGACGAAATAGTATGTATGTACTAATTCGTATTTTCTGCGTTTTTTCACTTAAGGTAAGATCTACAGGGCTCTTGATAAACTAAGTAAGCAATGAAAGAAGAGAGGGGTCAAAAACTAAAATATTATGCAAGATTTATCTAAAAGTCTCGATCAGGAAGTTTAATTACTCTACGAACGTAGTTTAAGTCAAGGTGTAAGCTGTTGCAGACCAGCGAGTCTGGGAGGGTATGGAAGGGCAAAGGTTTATCCTCCAAAAATATTAGTCAACTAAACAGGTAGATATTGAAAATTTTTTTATTTCTT
This sequence comes from Cantharis nigra, assembly GCA_958510845.1. Classification (NCBI taxonomy): domain Eukaryota; kingdom Metazoa; phylum Arthropoda; class Insecta; order Coleoptera; family Cantharidae; genus Cantharis; species Cantharis nigra. Next base: position 1,496,671 of record OY294029.1, read on the forward strand.
GAAATTCAAAAATTATTATTAATTCAAAATTGGTTGGTAAGACAGAAAACGGAACTGTCGGCATTTAATTTTTCAAGTTGAATTCAAAATTTGCCATTAGCTTTATTATAGAATTAATTTAAACGAAAGATTATTAAATTAGTTCTGAATGTGTATCACAGATGGTTTTTATGAACATCCAGTACTACTGGATAATTTAAATGCAATAAGTCAAACAAGAGTACCTACGAAGATAACTCTTAGAATAATTTGTAATATCGAAATATAAGAGAGCCATCAAGGAGAATTTTGGTTTTATATATGCAGATCGATCAGTTAATAAAATTGTTCACTTTGCTAATTTTTTATTAGAAGAACGACTGACACCGAAATTCGTTTGTGATAAAATTGGTTCATCATCCGTTTAACGAATCAAGTGATTCAATTCTAACGTCAAGATATAACATTTATTAAAATAGGTTTAATTCCATATCAAGTAATCCAATCCTGCCGCTCAACCATTTCGAAAAGGATTTAAAGTTTTATGAGTCATCGGTTCAACATGACCATTATTTAAATTTTACTATATTTTGTTTTCATGCGACTGCCATATTTGTTTGACAAGGTGCAGCATTTTTAAGGAATTACACATAAAAAATCAAATTTTATTTTAATGATTAAAGACCAGATTGGACCACTTGAATGGTCAATTACCAGTATACCTGTGCTATAACAACTTTGTACTTTTTAGATACCAACACATAAATATACAATCTTTTGGGAGAGCCAGAGTATTCTATGAAATGGAGAAACCAACTCATGAATTATGTCAAGTTTATTGTTAATGTAACCGATTATTATTATTACTCGAAGTCATGCCATCACTGCAGTCAATTTTCTACAAAGGGGCACCCGCAAAAGGACCTTTCGAGCAGAGACTTTTTGCAAAAAATTTGGAAGAAACTTCTGAAATATTTATAATTTTAAACACTTTAATTATCAAATAATAATTAAAAACTCGGCATCTGATGTATATATGAGGGCCCCGAAAAGGGTCGTTCTAAATAAATGTTATGTAAATTTCTTCGACATCCAGCTTCACAATTTCTTCCACCACTCGAACAAAACATGTATGTGCTTGCATAAATGAATAAAATACACCTAGTGGTTGTTGGTCGCCTTTATGAATTCATTAATTTCACTAGCAAATCCAATTAGGTAAGTATTCAATTGACAGAATTTCCTGAACCGCATAATCTCTAAAAATAAAGAAAACAATAATTTTGTTTGATAAAAAGTTACGATGGATGTTCTCTTCGCAAAATGAATAATGTCCTATTGGTAAAAGACAACAAGTTAGTTAGATATTCTTCTAAAGTCCTCCTTATTCGACTTCTGCGACAGGTGCTTTTAATGTCAACTATTTTGCAAACAGGATACTACAAAATCGTTCATTGCAATGTAAATATAGACAGATATGAAATTATCTTTAACAAATATCTGAAAACCTGACAAACAAAATAGTATGGTTAACTACGCAACTGCGATGATCGCTCGGGTGACTTTTAAAAAATGTTCAAATCTTAAAAGGAGTAATGATTATCTATACTAATGCGTTCTTTAGAGTCAAGTACTATAATTTCCAACAACGTTTTAATAAGAAACGCCACGAAAATGGAGGATTTTATCGACAAATTAACCCCTAAACCTAAAAATTTCAAGGGGGAAATTGAGTCAAGAAAACATAATTAGCAGAAAAATTTGATCATTTTGAGTTACCTAACATGATTGACAATGGCTTTGGTTCAATTTTAATTGCCCCAATGTTAATTTTAATCTAAAAATTTGATAAATTCATTTTGAGGTTATTGAAACTTCAAAAATAATTTGTAAATTAAATGGGCTAAAAAGCATTGTTAATGATGATAACAGGAAGGGGGATGTGTAAAATAACGTTATTTTAAGATATTTCCAGAAAATAATACATAATTTCGACTTTACTCATCATCGAACGTTTGCGATTTCGGAGGCTCCTGAACGAATTTGTGTAGTCGCTATGGTGTTTGAAACAATAAATTAGGTCTAAATGAGTTAGTTATTGTATATTTTATTGAATTAAATCATTTTCAATGCATTTCTATTGCAAAATGGAAATTATTAAAGCAATTTTCAAGGTGGATATTTTTATTTATTTTTGACGTTGTAGATGAAAGAAATATTTTTTTTTGTAATCTATTGGACATTTTAAGGCAATATCAATACAAAAAGTATTTTAAAATATCATAGTTATTATGAAAATTCAATTTGAAATTCAAAATTTTTCAAATTTCCGTCAACGGAACTAGCGACATCTCCACGTCGTTTCCGGGAAGCTCAACGAAGCGTTTCCGAACGGAACAGCTGTGAATCATTTGTCATTAAAATTGTTCGAAATACAGCGCTCGTGCGGACCCGTCAGTATCAAGTTGTCCGCGTCGGAGTGCAGTTCGTTCCGTTAAAATATCGAGAATAAAATGAGCGATTTCGTTTATTAATCGTTTCGAAATTACTTCTTGTACTCTAATACGATCATCCAAGTTAATATTATCGTGTGCAAGTTATATAATTGTGCATTTGTGCGAGTGAATTAAATGACCTAACTTTTTAACAAAACAAAAAACGATCGCGTTTTGTTTTGTGAATAATAGAATGAACTTGTGGTTCTTTTGTGTGCAATTCCAAATTTCTACATCAACAACAGACGTAAGTAGTTTTATTTTTCATTGGCTTACTTTTAAATTACTTCGAACCTTAGTAAACAATTCCTCGGTGGGAAGAAAATAATCATTTTCCATGTAATCGTCGTCAGGTGGTTAACTAAATTTTGTCGAATGAAATCTACTCGTCCTTTGATCGACAACTACATCAACATTTTTGAGAAAGCAACCATTTCTCTACAACAAACTTCAAAATTTTGGTGTTTCTCATTTGTGTTCTTGAATATTTTCGACCTGTAAAAATTAAATTTTAGTTTTCTAATTTTTTCTATTAGTATTATCGGGTAGAAAATAAACAAAATTGTGCATTCAAAATCTGACTCAATTGATAAAAATCGATGACGCGGCCGAAATAAAGTCTCGGACGTTTCAATTGTTTTTAAAATAAAATTTTGTGGGTATTTATCATTTTTGTAGGTTGGAAGCGCATTTTTGCTAAAAAAAATGTAAACAAATGGTTATATTTGCGATTGTGGTTAAGTAATATCATTTATTACGCTTATGATAGTAATTTAAAATTGAATTTCGCGATGATGCGTGTAAAGATTTTGGGCTGTTAAACACAATGAAATACAGTAGTTGAAGATGTAACTTAACGGTTATCGAGGTAGGATTCTGATACTAAACGTAACTACTGGCAAAATAGTTATTACTTGAAGATAATTCAGAATTTAGCCAATCGCAATTTGATGCTCTTGTAATTTCTTTCATCTCCAATTAAGTTGCCGAGTATCGAATAAATTTTTCAAACTTTCTATAAATGGAAATTACGTTAGGTACGTTTTGTTGTAACGGTTTTATCTAACAATCGACACGGAAATGCTCCGATCGTATTGCTTGAAAAATTCGATCTTTCCGAATAAAACTTTCAAGAACTACGATTTCCCTTACAACGATTATGTTTATTCATTTTGTAACACACGCTTTGAGTAAGCTTTACTCTTAATTAACTTGAACTTACTTTATGAATTTTTTTCTCTTTCAGGAGATCGTCTGCCAAGAAATATTAAAATCGTGTACGCGTTTATAAATTAATAATTTCGCGAGTAGTTTACGAAATTTTATGTGCAAAAGCTTATCGGAAGCTCGAAAATTACTACGGTCAATTTTGCTTGTGATAAAGTGTTAATTTTAAAACGTTTTCAATCGAAATCGATAATAAATATGTGAGTGTATTGTGTGCCTTCACGATTGACTTTATGGAACGGAGGAGAGCTGGATTGGAATCACACAACTTGCAGAAGGACTACAGTGATAAAAGGTAAAGCAACGATTATTTTTCTTACCAGAAAATGCTTTCGAATGTGTTTTGTTTGGCTAACCTAATCGTATTAATTATAAATGCTAATAATGTTTTTCTTGTTGCAGGTAGGTTCCACGGCGTGGAATGGAAAGTTAAGCAGCTAAATAGGTCAGGTTAGTGGCAAGTTTTTCTTCCTGTGATTTAGCTGTGCAGTGCAAAATGTGGTGATGACATATATTGTGTTACAATAGATAATTTTCTGAAATTCATACAAATTTTAGAAAAGATGAAATACTTAAAAATAATCTACTTGTTTAGTTTCTCATTAATTAAATAACTAACAGTGTCGGGTTAGTGAGCGGAAAACTGTGGTCGCGCCGGAAACAAAAACGGGAGTTTTTCTTGAAACTATTAGCGTGTCGCGTCGCAAGCGATTCGGATCTACTAAAATTTCAGGCGGCAAATATTCAGTGCAAATTTCATATTTGATCGATCATTTTGTTCGATTACATATTTTCGACAAAATAATATTCTGTGCAAAAGGGGAATTCCAATGACTATTGCAAAAGTAAATAGAAGAATCCAAAAAATTAATACGAAATCGATAGTGCAAAACGATAAGTGTCACCGTAACACTTACCATTTAATAGACATGGGATTGGTTCTAAATTTGACACTTAAAGTTTCTCCGATATTTTCTATTGGTTTATGTGTGTTTCTGTACATACGCATGCAATAGTCTAAAAAAAATTGTTAATTATAACAACTGACATTAGTTGTTATGGCAGGAAATAACATAGGGATTTTCTGTTGTAACAACTAAATTCAGTTGTTATAATATCAACATTGCTTAGACTATTGCATGCGTATGTACAGAAACACACATGAACCAATAGAAAAATTCGTAGAAACTTCAAGTGACAAATTTAGAACCAATCCAATGTCAATTAAATGATAAGTGTTACGGTGACACTTATCGTTTTGCACTTATCAATTTCGTATTAATTTTTTGGATTTTTCTATTTACTTTTGCAATAGTCGTTGGAATTCCCCTTTTGCACAGAATATTATCCTATTATTTTGTTCTCTTACATATTTTAGAGTGCAATCGGCCCTCCTCTGTGAGTCGAGCCGATTGTTGTCAAGAATATGTAATCGAACAAAATGATCGATAATATTCTATGCACATGGGAAATTATATATGAAAATTGCACCGATTATTATAATATAGTCAAAATTTTCGTTCGATTAAATTTTATATCAGGTTATTTCGAATAAATTTATTATTTATGATTTCAAACTATTACAAAATTCATATACAGTTACTTGCAAAAGAACTCTTACACTTCTACGTTAGCAATTTAATAAATTGTATCTTTTGAAAACCTTTTTTTTGTCATATAAAAATTCTTTATATGGCAAAAACTAGGCCAACATTTTTTATTGCATATTTTCTTCCCTTCATTTTTGTTTAGATGCATTTTTCTACTTTGTCTTCAAGAAAACTCTGTGAAAAATTTAATAAAATTAACATTACTCTTATGGTAGCTTTACTAAATTTTATCCAAAGTCTTTTTAAAGTCATTGTCACTCAGAAAAGATGCGATAAAATAGAAAAATGTATATAAACAAAAACGAAGAGCTTGCAATTTGCAACAAAAAATGTCTTATAAGTTTTGCTATAAAATCAATTTTTATATGACAAAAAAGTCTTCAATTGCTAACCTCGAAGTGTCGAGAGTTCTTTTCCAAGTAACTGTATGTACCTAGAAAATTAGAAACGTTGCCACCGCATGCAAAATTAGATTTTGGTAGGTACAAAATTTCACTGCTGCGATCCCAAATTTAACATCGATCTATGGGCAAAGGGAAACTACCCTATTTCACCAAATTGATACGCTTTATTTTTGGGGATACCTAGATACCACAAAATGGTAGTTCCTGTAGCATTTCTAGCGGTTAACACTCCGAGACTCCAATGAATTTAGCTAAATTATTTTTGTTATCGAGTTAGCATTAACGATCATGTTGTTTGTAATGCAGCTACCATCCAACTTCTTAATTTTCATGTTACATAGTTATCGTGGATAAATCAATCCTGGAATATTGTTTTAATTTTCTTAAAAAGCATAACACCTCAACTGCTACGCTTCATTAAATATATCTGAAAATAAAAGGAAATTGAAATGTGGGATTACAAAAAGCCATCATCGTTTCTACTTAAGAGGGTCATCCCATGTGATTGCCGGTTTATTTAGCTTTTCTTTGGGATTTTTTTTGAGGAACTATAAAAATATAGAAGTTTCATCTTTTTACAATATATTTATTGACATTTCAACAGTAAGTCAGAATATTTTCAGACCAGAATCTTAATCGCAACGTGTGTTGCGCCATTCCACAGGCACCTATGTCGAAAAACCTGGCCTCCATGATTTCGGCTGATCGGGTTATCTTAATTCAAAAAACCAAACGGCATTTTAATCTGTGAAGCTGTGGCTATCGCATGACTAGGATCATTCCAAAATATTGAAAATTGAATAATACACAAATAATTAATTAAATAATTACTTTTCAAAATCATGCCAATTATTTAATTTTCAATATTTTTGAATGATTCTAGTTCATGCCATAAGCCACAGCTTCACAGATTAAAATGCCGTTTCGTTTTTTGATTTAAGATAAGCCGATCAGCCGGAATGATTGAGGTCAGCTTTTTAGACATGGGTGCCTTTGGAGTGGCGCAACACACGTTGTGATGAAGATTTTGGTCTGAAAATATTCTGACTTACCGTTGAAATGTCAATAAATATATAGTAAAAAGTTGAAACTTCTATATTTTTATTGTTCGTCAAAAAAAAATCCCAAAGAAAAGCTAAAAAAACCGGCAATCACATGGGGGTGACTGCCTTAATAAATTTACTACCTTTTTCATTTGCTTTTTACATTAACGTTGAGTACCCCTTGGATTAAAAAAAATTGCAAATACATATCCAAATGACTTCTAATAGCTATTTACGTACGAGCTAGCGAAAGTGATCCATTCCGGAAGAGTAAGCAAAATATCAGAACTCGCTAACGCTCGTTCTGATAGCTTACGAATAATATTATTAATAATAATATTACGTCGAATTTCAGAGCGAATCTTCAGCGGTCTCTCATATGACTACCAAAAATATAAACGCATCCATTATATTTATATTTAGCAGCATAATATTTTTGAAGTTATTTGGAAATGCACCTGCTATTTCTTGAAAGCTGTTTCTTTTAAATTACACGGTTAATTATTAATTTACAAAAATGTGTGTGGGGGGCATGTATCCTACTGTTAAGGTAACCACTCACGATCCTGCGCCGCAGTATGATTCTGCAGGATGAGACAAAATTGAAATTGTTCGGATCGGATCGCCGACAAGCCGGTCATACTGCAGCAGACTGACCGATCCCATCCGACCAAGTTCAATCTTGCAAAATCGTACTGTGGAGCAGAATCGTAAGTGGTTACCTTTAAGTAACTAAATACTTTCAATCATATTTTAGTATTTTTAGAAAATTCAAAAATACATTTGTTTTTTGAGTCCAATATGTGGGAGTGCATTTTTGATTCCTTTTATTAACGAATTAACTTGTTAAATGAAAGGATTTCGGGTAGACTGGATAAATCAAACAAACAAAGATACGTAGTATGTCATGTCGACGTTTTGAAGAGTATAATACCTTCATCCTCAAGACTACAATGGAAAATACAATAAGTCATCGGTGGGACAAATCCCAAGCTTATCCACACTTACCACACAAATCATGATGTTACAATGTTTGACAAATATAACAAGATGTTCGAAGCAATGGTCATTGATGGCAAGGTTCAAGTTAGTCATAAGATTGCTCCGAACATCTTGTTATATTTATCAAACCATGTTACATCATGATTTGTGTGGTAAGTGTGGATAAGCTAGGAAGCTAGGGATATATCCCACCGATGACTTATTGTATTTTGCATTGTAGTCCTGATACTTATGATTATACTGATTATTAGGGTGGGCCAAAAAATACTTTTAATTTTCTTTTCTTTAGCTACCATGAAAATATCGTTCAAGATGACGAAAAAAGAATTCTGGTAAATTTTGAGCACTTAATATTGATATTTAGGGGTGGCTAATCGTGATTTTTGATTTCCCATTTAAATAACACGGGAAATTTTATTTTTTTTATTTGGAATTTTAATGCGCTTGAACGAATTATTGTCTAATAACATTTAAAACTCATACTTGTAGGAAATTAAACGATCTACAAAAAAGGTCTGAAATGATTTTTCGCTAAGTCGGCTCGTTTAAAAGTTATTCGAGGTTTAAGTTGAACCTCAAATGTTAAATAATGATTTCACAATTATTTATACTCGATCACAAAATAATGGCTCAAAAACATAAAACATCATATTTTATGTAAAGTTTATCGAGTGTATCGGTAAAACAATAAAAATTTTACGAAATATCAATAACAGGACATTTATTATTTTTTAGGGAATGATTAAATTAAATTTAAATTATAGTTTATTTAAATTATAAAAAATTAATTTTGATATTTCGTAAAAATTTTATTGTTTTACCGAAGAACACTTGATAAACTTTACATAAAATATGATCTTTTATGTTTTTGGGCCATTATTTTGTGATCGAGTATAAATAATTATGAAAATCTCGTTTAAAATTTGAGGTTCAATTTAAACCTCGAATAACTTTTAAACGAGCCGACTTAGCGAAAAATCATTTCAGACCTTTTTTGTAGATCGTTTAATTTCCTACAAGTATGAGTTTTAAATTTTATTAGACAATAATTCGTTCAAGCGCATTAAAATTCCATATAAAAAAAATAAAATTTCCCGTGTTATTTAAATGGGAAATCAAAAATCACGATTAGCCACCTCTAAATGTTAATATTAAGAGCTCAAACTTTACCAGAATTTTTTTTTCGTCATCTTGAACGATATTTTCATGGTAGCTAAAGAAAAGAAAATTAAAAGTTTTTTTTGGCCCACCCTACTGATTATACTCTGCGAAACGTAGACATGACATAATCTTTGTTTGATTTATCCAGTCAACCCGAAACCTTTTCATTTAATTTAGAAATTTGTAGGATGAGAATTGCTTTTCTTTGAATTAACTTGTTATATTGAAATTTTTAATAGTATTATTTTTGAATTTTCTTAAATTACCTAAATTTCTAAAATTAATTAAAAATTAATATCGAGTTGCACTACCTAAATCATGTATCTATCGATTAATTCCCGTACCCATAGTGGATGCCAACTTAAGGTAACCACTCACAACCCTGCGCCGCAGTATGATTCTGCAGGATGAGTCAAGTTCAACCTTGCAGAATCGTACTGCAGCGCAGGATCGTGAGTGGTTACCTTTAAGTAGAACTCAAGATCGAAGTATGGGCATAAACCTAAAAACAAATGGGGCTAGAAACCTGAAATTCGGGGTCCACCTAGAATGTCAATAAGACAGGCGGGAAAAAATTGAAACACTTAAAAAAGAGGCCTAGTTTTTGTTGTATGAAGGTGCCGGTGGTTTCAGCCTTTTTTATTTTCAGGTTGATTTCGTTTCGTTGTGTTCCTTTCAACTTTTTTTTTAAGTTTCTCCTAAATAAGATTTACACTTTAAAACTCAAAATGTGCGGCCAAAATGGCCGGTTATAGGTAGTCGAAATTTTGTATGCACGTGGGCTAGTCCTGCAAGACTACGAGAAAATTCAAAAAATATTAAAAAAGAGCTCTAAAAACTTCTTTATGGACCAAAGGTTTTAATTAGTTTATGCCAAAAGTTATCATTCTTTTGCTTCTAACTACGTTGTATGTTCGTGGATTTTTTATTTCTTTTAAGGGAGTAAGGGTAAGGAGGTAAGGGAGTTACAAAACATGTGATGCAGCGGTACAAAGGGGGAGGGAGGGGTAAAAAATTAGTAAATTTTGCGTGGCGTGTTTTATGGATGGAAGTAATTTTGAATACAATTTATTTTTATTCATAACGAACTAATAAGTCTGTTGTAAGTTTGATAATAAAATTCATCAAAATAGTGTACAGATTTAGGTTGTGCATTTATAACGAAATCGGTGGAATGAAAATTAATAGATGAGGAGCGGGATTAAAAGGAAAGGAGTACATGTCCGGTTTTCCTTTGGTAGAATACGTTTAAGAGCCCACAACATTTAGTTTCTAAACTACATGCTTATATGGACTCAATATCTTTCGATATCAATAATTGATTTGGAATTTAAAAATGCAGACATATTTTAATTTTTCACCAATCCATAGAGCTACCTCGAATTATTACCATCTTCACTTTTCGCATTGACGGATTTTCAATTATTTATTTCGATTGTTATTTCTAACAATCTGGCCCATCGTTAGAGATAGAAATAAAATCCCAGACGTCGTTGACTTTTGTATCGCAAGAGGAATAAATTCAAGAAATTCGTTAGGTCAGTTTCCAATTATAATTTCTTTTATCTCGCAGACAAAAACCCTTTATTATAAAAATATAAACTGGAAACTTTTAAGAACCTGGTAGTAGAGAAAATTCATACTCAACTATGTATCGTTAGAAAGAGTATAACCGAATCGATCATTTAAATACAAAATAAGTCACGGAAGTAAATTTTTACATGCATCAATAAAAATTGTTACATAGAAAAAAACATCAACATTTTTAAAGTATTAATTGTTAAGTAATTAACAAATTAAAGGTCTAAAAGGACAAACTTGCAAACAAAAAGGTCGTAAAAATGTTTATGTGGTGTAACATAGTTTTTATTGATTCCTGTAAAATTTACTTCCAAGACTTATCAGGTCTTAGACTCACCGAAGCTTGTCATTATGGAACGTAATAAAAAATTGAAGGAGTCTTGTACACACCTATCCCTCCAATATACACGTCAAATGGAAAATTAACACTAAATAATCGAGAAAAAGTAGTAGACACTTTTACAGATCACTTGGCGAATAGTTTTCAGCCATTTCCTGCTGAAATACCGACATAGGGAGAAAACGAAAGACTTGGGGATGAATCTTGATAGAAGGCTTACGTGGAAACATCTTAAGAAACACACAGATGGTTCCGCACAGCTAGGATATAAATTTAGAAAAGAAAAGTCTACCAACTCCGGGGGACAGCAAGCAATTCAAATGTTGACATATTTATTAGAGCGATTCCAATTCAAAACATTAAGAATCATCACAAACTTGGTGTGTATAAAACGACCTTATTGGAGGTGACTTGAAGATGATCAATGTTAAACATGAAATTGCAAATTAGAGGAAAAGATGGCACAAAAGATTAAGTGTTTGCCCCAACATTTTAGCCGTGAGTTTACTCGACGGTGGGAATTAAAATGATACAAGTCACTCGATTTCATAAAAGGGTTCCAATATAAAATTACATTACAATTTCACGGAATGCTAAAGTTTTAGTCTAGAATGAAGAAAAATAATTATTTAGAACATGTTCTTGTAAACGAGGTAAATATTTACAAAAATTTCGAAATTGATAGGGTATATTGATAGAGAATACGAATTTTAACTGTAATCGTTTATGGACTTTCGTTTTATTACGTATCGACGATCGAAAATGTATATCGATGGAGGTTAGTAAATAACGGTGTAAATTTGGGTCAAGACGAGAAGTAATTTCGTTAAATTTAAATTTTGTTTGTTAAAAATTACGTTTTAACTCTTTGTATCGTCCTGTATATTAATATCCGGCGTTAAATTTAAAAAAAACAAAGCTTATCTTTTCAATTTCCTGGAAATTAGGTCTTTGCAGATGTCTACCTGCACATTAATGTTATTTAATTTAAAGTTTGGTATTTAAACAAAATAATATTGAATTTATTCCATTAAAATAGATTTGTTTATTGTTATTATTATTAATAATAATTAATTATTTACGATTGCTAATTATTATTACTATAAATTCGTGGTTTTCAATTAGAAGAATTTTAAATTTGCCGCGCCGCATCGCGTCAGTTAAAATTAAAGTTCGGCAATTGTTTAAATTCAGCCATCTTAGTGTGAGTAACGCGCGGGTTTATCTATTTCGTTTTCATTATTATATTACTTAACAAAGTGTTAAATTATTCTTGTATAAGTGAAAATTTGTAGTATCTTAATGCGGTGCGCGGAAGGCAAATTAATATGTTTTGGATTCGTTTTAAAACATATTTTAATTGCTAATTAACTTGTTACAGTTTCTTAAAAAGTCGCGTCGAAATTGTAACATTTTTATGTTGTGTGGAGTGAGAAACTAATCGGATGTGTGAATTTATCAAAATTACTCGCGAGTATAAATCGTAAATCAATTAAAAAGAAAACTCTAAAATTCAACAGGTTGATGGTGAAATTGCTTAAAATTTGCGCACGTCGGGAAAGAAGTCGAAATAATTTCCAATGTTGAAATTATTGAATTACAAGGTAGAATTTTACGATTTCTAATATTTTTAACTAAAGAAACAAACTTAAATTTAATTGGTGTATTTTTCGAATGTCATCGGATTGTAAAATTCCATGCAAACCCATATTTGAAAATAAAGGATGATTCAGATATATCCGGCATGCACAGACCGGCAACTGCATGTACCGGACCGACAAAATATTAAGCAAGCATTTTAAATGGTTTAATTCACACTTAGTCGACCGACACAGCACGGAACGGACCGACAACGATAGACATACTTTTGAGGAATGTTTTGCAGGTGCCGGTACGTGTCTGTATGTATTGTATGTGTAATATGTCGTGTACCCATATTCTCTTTCTTTTTTTTTTTTGTTCTTCATCATCTACAACAGCTACTATGGCCAAATCTTCAGAAAATAAATGTTTAAACATTTTCGCATCGGAATCTTTACGATACCTACACAGCTTCTATATATATATGTATGTACGTTTCAGAAACTGTCTGTGCTAATGTGAACACTCGGCAATTTGTCGGTCCGGTATGTGCTGTTGCAGGTCTGTGCATGCCGTGTATATCTGAATCGTCCTTAAAAGTAAAATACAATCTCGCATACAAAAATTTGGTCTGCGGGTTTTCCCTCGTTAAATTTGCTAGTATATTCGCAAAAAACTTCTTGTACTATTTATTAACAGCTATATTTTTAATTAACGATTAATTTCAATAGAAATGATTCTTTGGTTAGGGATAAATAGAGATGGATATATGAAGCCTAAATAGAATTTTTATTTATGATTCAATTTCGAACTGTGCATCCGATTTAATAAAAAATTTAATTTTTCTGATACTTAAAAACTATGGTCTCGAATACTTCATATTATAGAATAAAATTAAACTTACATTTTTGCGTTTTTGAAATTTCAAATTCAAAAATAGTATCGATAATTTCTAATTGGTAGAATGGCCTTCATTACTGGTCCGTTGTAATTATTTGTGAAATCTGAATCGTGTCCATTTTAAGATTCTGAAAATTATATTACAGGAATTAACTATTTAATTGTAGTATATTTAAATGTTAGGTCATTAATGGCCGATTTATTCACCTCGAGTATCCATCAGATAAATTAGCAAATTAAGTTGTCCGATTGGTTATTCGTTCAAATAGATTCAAATCTTACAGATCATTCGAGGTAAAGAAATCGAGCATAAGTATGAAATATTAGGAAAGTACCCCTTGAGGTTATTAATTAATAATACACAATTACACTTTACCTCAAGATTTTATTAATATCCAACAGACTAGTTTCGGCTGTAAGCCTTCATCAGCATATTCGTCATAAATCTTACAAGAAACAATTAAACATTTAAATAAGAATTATTAAAATCTGTAAAAATAATTTAACCGTCAACAATATTTTCCTACATATGCATTTTGTTTATTGTTGACGGTTAAATTATTTTACAGGTTTTAATAATTGTTATTTAAATGTTTAATTGCTTCTTGTAAGATTTATGACGAATATGCTGATGAAGGCTTACAGCCGAAACTAGTCCATTGGTAAAGTGTAATTGTTGTATTATTAAGTATGAAATGTCCGTTTTCTCTAACAAGGGCTACTTCTCAGGTGTGAAATTTTGTTTTGCTTTATACTTATACTACATAAAGATTACACCTCCGACATTACGTGAATGAAATAGTAGCGCGCCATATTCAGCCAATTTTGAAAAAATCGATTTTGAAAATTTTAGAACTAGGGATAACATTTAACTAACCGTGTGAGATCATCTCAGCAAGTAAATGTTTGTAGCCTAGTTCTATAAAAGCCGGACTAGCAATGAACCATACAAACCAGTATGGGTTCGAATCTGAACCCAACTACATTTTTTTTTATTAATTAGGAGGTTTCTTTTATTCATTTGTATTATTTACGTGTAAAAGCAATTAAATGTATGCCAATTATCAGTAATTTAATATTGTAATAAATTAAATAAATAATATAATATATTATATCTATTTTAATTTATTTTAAAATTATTATTTTCAATCGAGACCATAAATTTTCAGTCGTTACAAATAATTATTATATTACTGATACTTGACATAGATTTGATTGATTTTACACGTAAATAATACAACTAAATAAAAAAAATTACTCGTAAATAATAAAAAAAAATTAGTTGAGTTCTGATTCGAACCCATACTTACTTTGTATGGTTTATTGCTAGTCCAGCTGTTACTGAACTAGGCTATGAAACTGTCCTTGCTTAAATGATCTAACACGGCTACTTAAACGTAATATCAAAAATTTTCAAAATCGATTTATTCAAAATTGACTGAATATGGCGCGCTACTATTTCATTCACGTAATGCCGTAGGTGTAATCTTTATGTAGTATAAGTATAAAGCAAAACAAAATTTCACACCTGAGAAGTAGCCCTTGTAAGTACAAAGTTCAAAAGTTGATGTCTCTTACATAACAACATAGTAATGGGGATTTTTGAACCAATTAAGGTTAATCAAACAACTAATTTCTTTTGATTAATATTTAGAAAATAGTACCAGGTATTTATTATTTTTCAGAATCATCTACACGTTAGCAATACTACAAAGTACATAATGATCAATATTTACCAATAAAATTGTTTCAATATAAAATAACCCGAGACAAAACACACAATCTTCAAACCACTCATGCTGAATTTGAAGATTGTGTGCGATATAATAATTTATTGTCAATACACACGTTTGCCTTTAAATTGTGTTATCTCCTTGCACACGCTATCTGCGTTGTACTCGTGGCTTTAATTTTAATATTCGATCACATTGTTGAGCAATTTTGAGAGAAGTCATTTTATATTGAGACAATTTTATTGATAAATATAGATAATCATGAATTTTGTTGTATTGCTAATGTGGTAGATAATCTTGCGAAGAAGAAATATTATATAACTTCGAAACATTGATCGAAAAAAAAATAGTCATTTGATTAACACCTCTTTTGGTTCAAATTTCCCCATCGATTGTTACACAGAGCGTCTCTAAAAATGATCAACAATTCTTTGTGATAAACTCTTGGAACAATATTAGGTCGATTTAACTCAATTTGGAACATGTACATCTCACACGTAATGCTTTAATCCCACAAGGTTATAAAATTGATTAATGCCAGTTTTACAATAGTCAGATAACCTTTGTCTAACGTTAAGGGGGGGCGGTAAGGTTAATTTTTGATACAATCGCTGCATATTTTCAATAATTTTTTTTGATGACACAGTTCATATATACTTATTTTTAAAATTACTACTTAATAAAGTAACATTTGAAGAATATTCTGTAAAATTTTCATTAATTTTTATGTAGAAATGAGCCATTATTGACAGCAAATCTCTGCGGCCGTCTCAAAAATTATTTTTTATTATTCTTCAAATAATTCAAATGTTACTTTATTATGTAGTAATTATAGAAAAAAATATATAATAAATGTATCGTCTAAAAAAATTCTTAAAAATATGCAGTGATTTATTCAAATTACCCTTACCCCCTTAATAACGATTGTTGGTAACCTTGGTTATTTAGGTGTTATATTATAATTTGATTCATTATAGTAAGGGGATTCATGTCACATCTACAACAAGTACGACAAAAGTACAACGTGAAATGAATATCCTTAATACTGTTGCTTGTTTGAGATAAAATAATAAATTGAAACATTTTATCAAAAATCGAACATTTCATAATAAATATGTAATGGCCTAATGTGTACAAATTTATGCAAAAGCTTTTGTTAAATTTTATAATTAATAATAATATCGACACCAACTAAGTAACCGACTTTATCTAATTTTACGTGAGAGAAAAACAAACATTGAAATAATATTTCTAAACTAAAAAATGACGAAATTAATAAAGTATAAACTTGCAGATGTGAACTGTAACGTAGCTCACACGGAGCTACTAAAATTTGTTATAGAATTGCATTAAAAAATCGGATTTATTGAGAGGTTGCGATTGAGTGATCACTTACAGTCACTCACAACCAAATTCGTGCACTTCTATGTTAACAATGTAGATTATACCTTTTGAAGACTTTTTTACACATAAATATTTATTAGATATTTTTTGTTGCAAATTTCATCCCCTTAATTTTTGTTTTCATGCATTTTTCCATTTCGTCGCACCATTTCCGTTTTACAGTGACTTAAAAAAGTCTGTAAAATCTAAACAACCGGGGTGATAGGAATATCGGCTAATAAACTCACGCTATTTATATTTTATTAAAAACTATAAAATTAAAACGACAATGTTTCGAAGGGATAATCCGCTTCTTCTTCAAGTTCCAAACCAGATACCTTTTTGGATACGTCTAATTTTATTATGTAGAAAACTAGCCGAATACCAACCTTATTAAAACATACAGGGGGGCTTGAAAAAACAAAAGGTCGTAAACGGCCAATCAATGAACCAATCTTATGGAATCTGGAACAACAGTGGTGAGCTGATGTCCTGGAGTTCCAATTGTGAATTGGTTAAAATTCTCTGTAAAATTCAAAAACTACTTCCGTCTTTATCTCAAACACGGTACAACGAAATAGAAAAATGAATAAACATTGTTTTATTGTAAATTTCTTTTCCTAAAGGTAATCACTCACGATCCTGCACCGCAGTGCGATTTTGCAGGATGAGACAAAATTGAATTTGGTCGAATCGGATCGCAGACAAGCCGGTCATACTGCAGCAGAATGACCGATCCCATCCGACCAAGTTCAATTTTGCAGATTACACATTATACACATTTCTCCATTTTGTAGCACCGTTTCTAAGATACAGATGAAAGTAGTTTTTGAATTTTACACAGTCTATTTTAAGTCATTGTAAAACGGAAATGGTGCGACAAAGTGAAAAAATGCACATAAACAAAAATTAAGGGGATGAAATTTGCAACAAAAAGTGTCCAATAAGTTTTGCCGTATAAGCAATTTTTGTGTCAAAAAAGTCTTCAAAAGGTATAATTTACATTGTTAACATAGGAGTGCACGAATTTGGCTGTGACTGTACAACTAGAGCCATCATTGAAGTTCAGCAATGCTTAAGCTAACGATCAGTAATTTGGGTTAGAAAATAGTATCTTTTTAGTAGCTCCATGTGCGAAAGGTCTAGCAGTAATGATAAAAATTGAAGACCAGCAACCAAAACTATCACAAATGTTAATTATTTTCTTGTTTGATGATATGTAACTAAAAGTGAATTCTGAGCACAATTCCTCAAATCATGTATTACTTTAAATTTTAACATCTTCTTTGTCATTCTTTCTCGGTCCACTCCTAGACATAAGCCTCTTCTAATCTTCTCCAAACCTCTCTTTCCTTGGGCCTCCGTACCACTCCCACTTGATCACTCCCAACACGCCACTTTCTTGACACCGTCGTGCCATCTCTTTTTCGTCGTTCTTGGCTTCCCATCTAATATTTTTACTGTCCACCTGTTGTAGTCCTGCCACGCCACGTGCCTGACCCAACTCCATTTTAGACGTGCCGTGCCACACGCTTTCCAAATTCCAATAAACTTAAGACGAAAAGTGTTCGATTTGTGTATACTACCGGTGATGACGTACGGGCTAAAAACAATGAAACCAACCAACAATTTTAACATAACTTCATAAATACAATTATTTCAGAATCACCTCGTAAATAAACATCAATTATTGATTGATCTCCTATTTTGCCCATGTTTCTACATAATTAAATTTCTTCACAATACATAATCATATTCTTATTGTACACAACCTGTAACTAATTTTGGTACATCGGTCTTGATTGAAATATCTATAAAAAAAAACAATTTTTAATATTAAATTTAATCTCGAGTGTATGTTCATCAACATGTCGTCGGTTAAGAGTGTTAAACTGCTAACTGTACTTTCTGCACTAATATGTTTTTTAATGCCATTCAATAATAGAAATTTTGTTTATATATTTTTTATTGTCTCCTGTAAAATTTCACTTTTAGGAGTTAGCAGTTTAACACTCTTAATCGACGATGTGATCTTTCCTAATTTTTAATACAATAACTACACTGTCGTCCTTGTTATTTTTATAATGTTTTAATTTAATAGTCCATTCATTATTAAACTTATAACCAGGAAATGATTTTTTTTGCTTAAATCCTTTTCATCTGACGTAAATCTGGTCTGGTCTGGTAAATAACTGAAACTACACTCAATTATCTGTATATCTATCAGGTGTACAAGTATGAAATGCGGATTTTTTTTCTAAAAAAACACGTTAACTGTGGAAGAATGGTAAGCAGTGGTTTATTCAAAGTATGCTCCATCGCTAGTTACACATTTTTTCTATCTTTCGGACAATTTGTGGATACCACGCCAGTAAAATTCTTCCTCTTTTACCCCGAATCATTCATAGAGCCATTTTTGCACATCTTCGTACGAACCAAAGCACTGCTCAGCAAGTGCGTGACCCTTCGATGCAAACAAGTGGTAATCGAAAGAAGTCAAGTTTGGTGAGTAAGCCGCATAGGACAGTACCCCTCGGTTGAGTGCTTCCAACGTGTCGTGAACTGGTTTTGCCGTATATGATGGAGCATTGTCATGGAGAAAAATGACCTTGTGGTGCCTTTTTTGATATTGTGGTAGTTTTTTGAGCAGGAAACGGTTCAAATTCATCACTTATTGTTGCTAGCGTTTGGTATTATCAACCATTTCACCGGGCTTTCACAGCTCATTCATCGTCTTCGTCTAACAATGCTTGCAATTCTGCATCTTTATAATTTTTTGGTCATTGCCACTTTTGAAATGCAGAAACCATCGTTCACGGGTGTCTTGCCATGGAGCATGTTCCCCATAAGCTTTTTGAAGCAATCGATATGATTCAGGAGCAGTTTTCTTCAAATTAAAAACAAAAAATTAATGTTGTCCGCGAATGATCTTTATTTGGCACAAATCTCGACATATTAAATATAGCAAAACAACACTCTGCAAGCACTTTTTCAATTTATCATTTATGCGCTTTTGATCCTTGTTGATGGCACAACCAAATGACATATATGCCAAATATATGTTTACCAAATCCGCATTTCATACTTGTAGACCTGATATGCATAGAACAACTTTGCATTTAAATTAAGGCCCTAGCTTTAAGCTTTCTAACTTAATATATTTTGAAGTTTTCTAGCTTTTTTTTAAATTTTTGAAAATAGGTCAGGATGTTTTCAAAAGCTGCAATTTAGAAACTAAATTAACTAGAACATTTTTTTTATACTTTTACGCAGAACTTCATCTACTTTAATTTTGGGTAAATGATGCAAGTACATGAAACGGCCAATTTAAAATTTTGTGATTTTTCGTGACAAATTTCACCTTGTTCCAGTATGAATCTGCTGTAGAAAACTTATGGCCTTTTCCTGATACTCAAGTAAAGGACTTAAGCAAAGAAAATTTAATTTCCGAGTTAACTCCACGCAGACCCCTTTTTCACTACGTAATGATTGGACTATAATAGCTTATGACCTGTTCCCACAATCAATATTTTGATAAACACCGATTTTGACCATGGGGCAGGTCGTTTTGATAAAAATTTTGCTATGATATAACATAATAGTTTATCAAAATTTTAATTAAAAAAAAAGTTGGAAATTTTAATCATGGATATAGGCCATTAAACAGAATCCAGTTCAAATCGTGAACGCTGGGTGGACCCCATGTTTCAGAATTCGTTTTTGCTGAAATATGTTGTTGTTTATACATTTTTTTGTTTTATATAAAATAAGTCCTGAAATAAATAATGTTCTCAAAAATATGGCGTATAGCATAAAAAAAAATTATCGTACTTATGATTTTGTATAAACAACAACATATTTCAGCAAAAACAAATTCTAGAACACGAGACCCCGTCCATCCCCACCCAGCCTGCAAGTTTTGAAATAGATGGAGTTCTTACAGATATGTTTATCTGTTTGCTAATTAAGTTTAACGTGGTATCATACTGCTTATGTATCGATTGAATATTCCCTTTATTCTTAAGATATACGATACGATTTTTCGAATCCCTTTGCACGGCTCTTTTCGTCTGGCATCCTCATGTACCGTGCATGCTGGATGTATTATGTACAATATTAATTTGATATGCAAAAAAAAAGATATGCAATTCTTAAAATTTCTCTAAAACTTATGGACAAAATACTGTCTATCCGTTCACAAAGATTGTTTATTTTCCAACACGTTCATTCAGGAATTTTCAAAACAGCTGCTAGTTATCAAAGACATAAAAAATAAATAATAATCTGGAACAAATTATAAAAAAAGAGTTATAAATTTCCCCAAGAAAGCTTGGTGAAATCTTAAGGCGGAGATTCACTTGTAACTGAACGTTGTAATGTAACAAAGCTCGTTTCTTTGGCACTGCAAATGCTCATTTCGAATGCTTGGCTCAACCTGTGCTCCAGTTTATGAACACATCGCGATGAGTACTGACATGTAATGTAACAATCAAAGGGATTCGCTAAAAAACCGACAGTTGAGTGGTGCACGGATGCTTTGCTCGCTGTTCGTGTTCGCTTCGCGCTCGTTTATCGGTACTGACTATCAAATGCTCGTGTTACATTATAGATTTTCTAAACAGTAACAGGTTGTAATAATATTACGGGAAACTTACATACAATCTACTAGTTGAATTTTGGTCATTAGAAATAATATTATGCAACATCCTAATCGTTTCATTTTGCCAGAAATTGTGTGCACTTTCGACATACCTATCGATTATTTCTAGCAATCAAATAAAACTGTATACAAAAATTCAGCTAGTTGATTATTTTTTCTATATTTAATAATTTAACATGCCGGACTACTCGAAATAAAATTAATTCCATAGTTCAATAATATTACCTAATTCTTGCACGAATTTTCTTTTTCACGAATAACCTAAATTGGTTCACAATATGTACGAATTCCTTCAAAATTAATATTGCATGGCACTTTGCTAAAATATAATTAAATTATTAATGTTAGCAATTTCAAGTATTTGAGGTAGAATTATTATTTCCGTAACTTTTTTTTATAATAATTAATATCTTAACTTGGACAAAAAAATTACGAAATCGAACTAGATTTGGAATACAAAATAATGACAAAATATCACTAGATTACACACTGTGGTCTATGGCAGGGGTGGCCAACTTCATTGTATATTATATACAGTGGCTAACGAAATGATTCGCTCCACCCTCCTATATTAACATTGTAAATTCCACATTTTGAAACCGTTTTTTGACATACAAAAATCGTTTTTACAGCAAAACCTTTTAGACATTTTTTGTTAACAATTTCTTTCTCTTCAATTTTGTACCTATACATTTTTCTATTTTGTCGCGGCGCTTTTCAATGGCAGCGACTTAAACGAGACTCTTTAAGAGACAAAAAATATCGTCATCTATATCTCGGAAGCGGTTTGACGAAATAAAAAAATTAATAAAGATTTTTATTGAAAACGTGATTCTCTACAGTTTTGTTCATAAGCGTTTTTCCATTTTTTCGCACCGTTTCCGAAATATAGATGACGATATTGTTTGTGTTTTACAGAGTTTCGTTTAATCTCGTTTTTTGCACCACTGCAAAAAGCCAAAAAAATTGTTTGGTTGTAATCGGTCAGTAAAAAATTAAATTTATAGCCGCGTTTCTAATTTTCGTGTTTTCAATAGTTTCATATGGTAAATAAAAGTGTTAATAAATTTTTATTCTCAAATTATTCGATTTTTCTTTCATTTTCTTTTTATTTCAATAAAATAATAAATATATTTTATTCTTTCAACGTTTATTCCAGGCCGATCAGCTTAAATATAAGCTCATTATTATGTCGATGAGATATACTCGTAATATTTAGGTACATCAATATGTTAATAAATTTTATGAACTAACTTTTGTGATAATGACAATTTTTTTAATACTTTTTTTTAGGTATCTACTACATTATTATTATTATTATTATTATTTTTATTATTGATATTTTTATTTTGTATGTAACATATTTTGTAAATTTGATTTAATATGAATTTTTACAATTTTTCATAACTTTCATGTGCATATTTAATTAGATATATTTTTACTTTCCAGTTTGTAGCCCTTAGAAAATGTTTATTTTTGTATAATAATTAATTTAAAATTATATTTGACTTGCACAATAATTTAAAAAAGTTGTTCCAGTTTCAACTATATCTGCAGCCAGAGACGGGCTTTCAGGGGTTCCATTATAGTTAAAACATGTGCTTTTCTGGTAAAGAGACTTCTGAAAAGAAATGGCCATTGGGAACATACAAATCCAGGATACCACACGGGAACATCTCCAGGACGGAGGACTTAGGTAAGAAATACTTCATTTTAGTCTAATAATCTTTATTTTAAATTGCGATATTCCATTACAGATAAAAAATGTTCCCTACTGGTAACAAGGCTACAGAAAAGAGTATGCCATCGGCTACATACAAATCCAGGATACAACACGGGAACATCTCCACGACGGTGAAACTTAGGTAAGAAAAACTTCATTTTAGTGTAATAATCTTTATTTTAAATTGTGATATTCCATTACAGTTAAAAAATGCTCCCTACTGGTAACAAAGCGACAGAGAAGAATTTGCCATCGGCTACATACAAATCCAGGATACTACACGGGATCATCTCCAGGAAGGTGAAACTTAGGTAAGAAAAACTTCATTTTAGTCTAATAATCTTTATTTTAAGTTGCGATATTCCATTACAGATAAAAAATGTTCCCCACTGGTAAAAAGACTACTGAAAAGAAATGGGCATCGGGAAATACAAATCCAGGATAACACACGGGAACATCTCAAGGACGGAGAACTTAGGTAAGAAAGATTTCATTTTATTATAATAATCTTTATCTTAAATTTCGATTTTCCCTTACAGATAAAAGTGTTCACAACTGGTAAAATGGCTACAGGAAAGAATACGCCATCGGCTACATAGAAACCCAAGATACCACACGGGGGAACATCTCCTGGACGGTGAAACTTAGGTAAGAAAAACTTCATTTTAGTCTAATAATCTTTATTTTAAATTGCGATATTCCATTACAGATAAAAAATGCTCCCTACTGGTAAAAAGGCGACGGAAATGAATATGCCATCGGCTACATACAAATCCAGGATACAACACGCGAACATCTCCACGACGGTGAAACTTGGGTAAGAAAAACTTCATTTTAGTCTAATAATCTTTATTTTAAATTGTGATTTTCCATTACAGATAAAAAATGCTCCCTGCTGGTAAAAGGTCGACAGAAAAGAATATGCCATCTGTTACATAGAAATCCAGAATACCACACGGGAACATCTCCAGGACGGAGAACTTAGGTAAGAAAAACTTATTTTAGTCTAATAATCTTTATTTTAAATTGTGATATTCCATTATAGATAAAAAATGCTCCCTACTGGTAAAAAGGCCACAGAGAAGAATATGCCATCGGTTACATACAAATCCAGGATACAACACGGGAACATCTCCACGACGGTGAAACTTAGGTAAGAAAAACTTCATTTTAGTCTAATAATCTTTATTTTAACTTGTGATATTCCATTACAGATAAAAAATGCTCCCTACTGGTAAAAAGGCCACAGAGAAGAATATGCCATCGGTTACATAGAAATCCAGGATACCACACGGGAACATCTCCAGGACGGAGAACTTAGGTAAGAAAAACTTCATTTTAGTCTAATAATCTTTATTTTAAATTGTGATTTTCCATTACAGTTCAAAAATGCTCCCTACTGGTAAAAAGACCACAGAAAAGAATATGCCATCGGTTGCATACAAATCCAGGATACAACACGGGAACATCTCCACGACGGTGAAACTTAGGTAAGAAATACTTCATTTTAGTCTAATAATCTTTATTATAATTGCGATATTCCATTACAGATAAAAAATGTTCCCTACTGGTAAAAAGGCTACAGAAAAGAGAATGCCATCGGCTACATACAAATCCAGGATACAACACGGGAACATCTCCACGACGGTGAAACTTAGGTAAGAAATACTTCATTTTAGTCTAATAATCTTTATTATAATTGCGATATTCCATTACAGATAAAAAATGTTCCCTACTGGTAAAAAGGCTACAGAAAAGAGTATGCCATCGGCTACATACAAATCCAGGATACAACACGGGATCATCTCAAGGAAGGTGAAACTTAGGTAAGAAAAACTTCATTTTGGTCTAATAATCTTTATTTTAAATTGTGATATTCCATTACAGATAAAAAATGCTCCCTACTGGTAAAAAGGCCACAGAGAAGAATATGCCATCGGTTACATACAAATCCAGGATACTACACGGGATCATCTCAAGGAAGGTGAAACTTAGGTAAGAAAAACTTCATTTTGGTCTAATAATCTTTATTTTAAATTGTGATATTCCATTACAGATAAAAAATGCTCCCTACTGGTAAAAAGGCGACGGAAATGAATATGCCATCGGCTACATACAAATCCAGGATACAACACGGGAACATCTCCACGACGGTGAAACTTAGGTAAGAAAAACTTCATTTTAGTCTAATAATCTTTATTTTAAATTGTGATTTTCCATTACAGATAAAAAATGCTCCCTGCTGGTAAAAGGTCGACAGAAAAGAATATGCCATCTGTTACATAGAAATCCAGAATACCACACGGGAACATCTCCAGGACGGAGAACTTAGGTAAGAAAAACTTATTTTAGTCTAATAATCTTTATTTTAAATTGTGATATTCCATTATAGATAAAAAATGCTCCCTACTGGTAAAAAGGCCACAGAGATGAATATGCCATCGGTTACATACAAATCCAGGATACAACACGGGAACATCTCCACGACGGTGAAACTTAGGTAAGAAAAACTTCATTTTAGTCTAATAATCTTTATTTTAACTTGTGATATTCCATTACAGATAAAAAATGCACCCTACTGGTAAAAAGGCCACAGAGAAGAATATGCCATCGGTTACATAGAAATCCAGGATACCACACGGGAACATCTCCAGGACGGAGAACTTAGGTAAGAAAAACTTCATTTTAGTCTAATAATCTTTATTTTAAATTGTGATTTTCCATTACAGTTCAAAAATGCTCCCTACTGGTAAACAGACCACAGAAAAGAATATGCCATCGGCTACATACAAATCCAGGATACAACACGGGAACATCTCCACGACGGTGAAACTTAGGTAAGAAATACTTCATTTTAGTCTAATAATCTTTATTATAATTGCTATATTCCATTACAGTTAAAAAATGTTCCCTACTGGTAAAAAGGCTACAGAAAAGAGTATGCCATCGGCTACATACAAATCCAGGATACAACACGGGAACATCTCCACGACGGTGAAACTTAGGTAAGAAAAACTTCATTTTAGTGTAATAATCTTTATTTTAAATTGTGATATTCCATTACAGTTAAAAAATGCTCCCTACTGGTAACAAAGCGACAGAGAAGAATTTGCCATCGGTTACATACAAATCCAGGATACTACACGGGATCATCTCAAGGAAGGTGAAACTTAGGTAAGAAAAACTTCATTTTAGTCTAATAATCTTTATTTTAAGTTGCGATATCCCATTACAGATAAAAAATGTTCCCCACTGGTAAAAAGACTACTGAAAAGAAATGGGCATCGGGAAATACAAATCCAGGATAACACACGGGAACATCTCAAGGACGGAGAACTTAGGTAAGAAAGATTTCATTTTATTATAATAATCTTTATCTTAAATTTCGATTTTCCATTACAGATAAAAGTGTTCACAACTGGTAAAATGGCTACAGGAAAGAATACACCATCGGCTACATAGAAACCCAAGATACCACACGGGGGAACATCTCCTGGACGGTGAAACTTAGGTAAGAAAAACTTCATTTTAGTCTAATAATCTTTATTTTAAATTGCGATATTCCATTACAGATAAAAAATGCTCCCTACTGGTAAAAAGGCGACGGAAATGAATATGCCATCGGCTACATACAAATCCAGGATACAACACGCGAACATCTCCACAACGGTGAAACTTGGGTAAGAAAAACTTCATTTTAGTCTAATAATCTTTATTTTAAATTGTGATTTTCCATTACAGATAAAAAATGCTCCCTGCTGGTAAAAGGTCGACAGAAAAGAATATGCCATCTGTTACATAGAAATCCAGAATACCACACGGGAACATCTCCAGGACGGAGAACTTAGGTAAGAAAAACTTATTTTAGTCTAATAATCTTTATTTTAAATTGTGATATTCCATTATAGATAAAAAATGCTCCCTACTGGTAAAAAGGCCACAGAGAAGAATATGCCATCGGTTACATACAAATCCAGGATACAACACGGGAACATCTCCACGACGGTGAAACTTAGGTAAGAAAAACTTCATTTTAGTCTAATAATCTTTATTTTAACTTGTGATATTCCATTACAGATAAAAAATGCTCCCTACTGGTAAAAAGGCCACAGAGAAGAATATGCCATCGGTTACATAGAAATCCAGGATACCACACGGGAACATCTCCAGGACGGAGAACTTAGGTAAGAAAAACTTCATTTTAGTCTAATAATCTTTATTTTAAATTGTGATTTTCCATTACAGTTCAAAAATGCTCCCTACTGGTAAAAAGACCACAGAAAAGAATATGCCATCGGTTGCATACAAATCCAGGATACAACACGGGAACATCTCCACGACGGTGAAACTTAGGTAAGAAATACTTCATTTTAGTCTAATAATCTTTATTATAATTGCGATATTCCATTACAGATAAAAAATGTTCCCTACTGGTAAAAAGGCTACAGAAAAGAGAATGCCATCGGCTACATACAAATCCAGGATACAACACGGGAACATCTCCACGACGGTGAAACTTAGGTAAGAAATACTTCATTTTAGTCTAATAATCTTTATTATAATTGCGATATTCCATTACAGATAAAAAATGTTCCCTACTGGTAAAAAGGCTACAGAAAAGAGTATGCCATCGGCTACATACAAATCCAGGATACAACACGGGATCATCTCAAGGAAGGTGAAACTTAGGTAAGAAAAACTTCATTTTGGTCTAATAATCTTTATTTTAAATTGTGATATTCCATTACAGATAAAAAATGCTCCCTACTGGTAAAAAGGCCACAGAGAAGAATATGCCATCGGTTACATACAAATCCAGGATACTACACGGGATCATCTCAAGGAAGGTGAAACTTAGGTAAGAAAAACTTCATTTTAGTCTAATAATCTTTATTTTAAATTGTGATATTCCATTACAGATAAAAAATGCTCCCTACTGGTAAAAAGGCCACAGAGAAGAATATGCCATCGGTTACATACAAATCCAGGATACAACACGGGAACATCTCCACGACGGTGAAACTTAGGTAAGAAAAACTTCATTTTAGTCTAATAATCTTTATTTTAAATTGTGATTTTCCATTACAGATAAAAAATGCTCCCTGCTGGTAAAAGGTCGACAGAAAAGAATATGCCATCTGTTACATAGAAATCCAGAATACCACACGGGAACATCTCCAGGACGGAGAACTTAGGTAAGAAAAACTTATTTTAGTCTAATAATCTTTATTTTAAATTGTGATATTCCATTATAGATAAAAAATGCTCCCTACTGGTAAAAAGGCCACAGAGATGAATATGCCATCGGTTACATACAAATCCAGGAAACAACACGGGAACATCTCCACGACGGTGAAACTTAGGTAAGAAAAACTTCATTTTAGTCTAATAATCTTTATTTTAACTTGTGATATTCCATTACAGATAAAAAATGCACCCTACTGGTAAAAAGGCCACAGAGAAGAATATGCCATCGGTTACATAGAAATCCAGGATACCACACGGGAACATCTCCAGGACGGAGAACTTAGGTAAGAAAAACTTCATTTTAGTCTAATAATCTTTATTTTAAATTGTGATTTTCCATTACAGTTCAAAAATGCTCCCTACTGGTAAAAAGACCACAGAAAAGAATATGCCATCGGTTGCATACAAATCCAGGATACAACACGGGAACATCTCCACGACGGTGAAACTTAGGTAAGAAATACTTCATTTTAGTCTAATAATCTTTATTATAATTGCGATATTCCATTACAGATAAAAAATGTTCCCTACTGGTAAAAAGGCTACAGAAAAGAGAATGCCATCGGCTACATACAAATCCAGGATACAACACGGGAACATCTCCACGACGGTGAAACTTAGGTAAGAAATACTTCATTTTAGTCTAATAATCTTTATTATAATTGCGATATTCCATTACAGATAAAAAATGTTCCCTACTGGTAAAAAGGCTACAGAAAAGAGTATGCCATCGGCTACATACAAATCCAGGATACAACACGGGATCATCTCAAGGAAGGTGAAACTTAGGTAAGAAAAACTTCATTTTGGTCTAATAATCTTTATTTTAATTGTGATATTCCATTACAGATAAAAAATGCTCCCGACTGGTAAAAAGGCCACAGAGAAGAATATGCCATCGGTTACATACAAATCCAGGATACTACACGGGATCATCTCAAGGAAGGTGAAACTTAGGTAAGAAAAACTTCATTTTGGTCTAATAATCTTTATTTTAAATTGTGATATTCCATTACAGATAAAAAATGCTCCCTACTGGTAAAAAGGCCACAGAGAAGAATATGCCATCGGTTACATACAAATCCAGGATACAACACGGGAACATCTCCACGACGGTGAAACTTAGGTAAGAAAAACTTCATTTTAGTCTAATAATCTTTATTTTAAATTGTGATTTTCCATTACAGATAAAAAATGCTCCCTGCTGGTAAAAGGTCGACAGAAAAGAATATGCTATCTGTTACATAGAAATCCAGAATACCACACGGGAACATCTCCAGGACGGAGAACTTAGGTAAGAAAAACTTATTTTAGTCTAATAATCTTTATTTTAAATTGTGATATTCCATTATAGATAAAAAATGCTCCCTACTGGTAAAAAGGCCACAGAGATGAATATGCCATCGGTTACATACAAATCCAGGATACAACACGGGAACATCTCCAGGACGGAGAACTTAGGTAAGAAAAACTTATTTTAGTCTAATAATCTTTATTTTAACTTGTGATATTCCATTATAGATAAAAAATGCTCCCTACTGGTAAAAAGGCCACAGAGAAGAATATGCCATCGGTTACATACAAATCCAGGATACAACACGGGAACATCTCCACGACGGTGAAACTTAGGTAAGAAAAACTTCATTTTAGTCTAATAATCTTTATTTTAACTTGTGATATTCCATTACAGATAAAAAATGCTCCCTACTGGTAAAAAGGCCACAGAGAAGAATATGCCATCGGTTACATAGAAATCCAGGATACCACACGGGAACATCTCCAGGACGGAGAACTTAGGTAAGAAAAACTTATTTTAGTCTAATAATCTTTATTTTAAATTGTGATATTCCATTATAGATAAAAAATGCTCCCTACTGGTAAAAAGGCCACAGAGATGAATATGCCATCTGTTACATAGAAATCCAGAATACCACACGGGAACATCTCCAGGACGGAGAACTTAGGTAAGAAAAACTTATTTTAGTCTAATAATCTTTATTTTAAATTGTGATATTCCATTATAGATAAAAAATGCTCCCTACTGGTAAAAAGGCCACAGAGAAGAATATGCCATCGGTTACATACAAATCCAGGATACAACACGGGAACATCTCCACGACGGTGAAACTTAGGTAAGAAAAACTTCATTTTAGTCTAATAATCTTTATTTTAACTTGTGATATTCCATTACAGATAAAAAATGCTCCCTACTGGTAAAAAGGCCACAGAGAAGAATATGCCATCGGTTACATAGAAATCCAGGATACCACACGGGAACATCTCCAGGACGGAGAACTTAGGTAAGAAAAACTTCATTTTAGTCTAATAATCTTTATTTTAAATTGTGATTTTCCATTACAGTTCAAAAATGCTCCCTACTGGTAAAAAGACCACAGAAAAGAATATGCCATCGGTTGCATACAAATCCAGGATACAACACGGGAACATCTCCACGACGGTGAAACTTAGGTAAGAAATACTTCATTTTAGTCTAATAATCTTTATTATAATTGCGATATTCCATTACAGATAAAAAATGTTCCCTACTGGTAAAAAGGCTACAGAAAAGAGAATGCCATCGGCTACATACAAATCCAGGATACAACACGGGAACATCTCCACGACGGTGAAACTTAGGTAAGAAATACTTCATTTTAGTCTAATAATCTTTATTATAATTGCGATATTCCATTACAGATAAAAAATGTTCCCTACTGGTAAAAAGGCTACAGAAAAGAGTATGCCATCGGCTACATACAAATCCAGGATACAACACGGGATCATCTCAAGGAAGGTGAAACTTAGGTAAGAAAAACTTCATTTTGGTCTAATAATCTTTATTTTAAATTGTGATATTCCATTACAGATAAAAAATGCTCCCTACTGGTAAAAAGGCCACAGAGAAGAATATGCCATCGGTTACATACAAATCCAGGATACTACACGGGATCATCTCAAGGAAGGTGAAACTTAGGTAAGAAAAACTTCATTTTGGTCTAATAATCTTTATTTTAAATTGTGATATTCCATTACAGATAAAAAATGCTCCCTACTGGTAAAAAGGCCACAGAGAAGAATATGCCATCGGTTACATACAAATCCAGGATACAACACGGGAACATCTCCACGACGGTGAAACTTAGGTAAGAAAAACTTCATTTTAGTCTAATAATCTTTATTTTAAATTGTGATTTTCCATTACAGATAAAAAATGCTCCCTGCTGGTAAAAGGTCGACAGAAAAGAATATGCCATCTGTTACATAGAAATCCAGAATACCACACGGGAACATCTCCAGGACGGAGAACTTAGGTAAGAAAAACTTATTTTAGTCTAATAATCTTTATTTTAAATTGTGATATTCCATTATAGATAAAAAATGCTCCCTACTGGTAAAAAGGCCACAGAGATGAATATGCCATCGGTTACATACAAATCCAGGATACAACACGGGAACATCTCCACGACGGTGAAACTTAGGTAAGAAAAACTTCATTTTAGTCTAATAATCTTTATTTTAACTTGTGATATTCCATTACAGATAAAAAATGCACCCTACTGGTAAAAAGGCCACAGAGAAGAATATGCCATCGGTTACATAGAAATCCAGGATACCACACGGGAACATCTCCAGGACGGAGAACTTAGGTAAGAAAAACTTCATTTTAGTCTAATAATCTTTATTTTAAATTGTGATTTTCCATTACAGTTCAAAAATGCTCCCTACTGGTAAAAAGACCACAGAAAAGAATATGCCATCGGTTGCATACAAATCCAGGATACAACACGGGAACATCTCCACGACGGTGAAACTTAGGTAAGAAATACTTCATTTTAGTCTAATAATCTTTATTATAATTGCGATATTCCATTACAGATAAAAAATGTTCCCTACTGGTAAAAAGGCTACAGAAAAGAGAATGCCATCGGCTACATACAAATCCAGGATACAACACGGGAACATCTCCACGACGGTGAAACTTAGGTAAGAAATACTTCATTTTAGTCTAATAATCTTTATTATAATTGCGATATTCCATTACAGATAAAAAATGTTCCCTACTGGTAAAAAGGCTACAGAAAAGAGTATGCCATCGGCTACATACAAATCCAGGATACAACACGGGATCATCTCAAGGAAGGTGAAACTTAGGTAAGAAAAACTTCATTTTGGTCTAATAATCTTTATTTTAAATTGTGATATTCCATTACAGATAAAAAATGCTCCCTACTGGTAAAAAGGCCACAGAGAAGAATATGCCATCGGTTACATACAAATCCAGGATACCACACGGGAACATCTCCAGGACGGAGAACTTAGGTAAGAAAAACTTCATTTTAGTCTAATAATCTTTATTTTAAATTGTGATTTTCCATTACAGTTCAAAAATGCTCCCTACTGGTAAAAAGACCACAGAAAAGAATATGCCATCGGTTGCATACAAATCCAGGATACAACACGGGAACATCTCCACGACGGTGAAACTTAGGTAAGAAATACTTCATTTTAGTCTAATAATCTTTATTATAATTGCGATATTCCATTACAGATAAAAAATGTTCCCTACTGGTAAAAAGGCTACAGAAAAGAGTATGCCATCGGCTACATACAAATCCAGGATACAACACGGGATCATCTCAAGGAAGGTGAAACTTAGGTAAGAAAAACTTCATTTTGGTCTAATAATCTTTATTTTAAATTGTGATATTCCATTACAGATCAAAAATGCTCCCTACTGGTAAAAAGGCCACAGAGAAGAATATGCCATCGGTTACATACAAATCCAGGATACTACACGGGATCATCTCAAGGAAGGTGAAACTTAGGTAAGAAAAACTTCATTTTGGTCTAATAATCTTTATTTTAAATTGTGATATTCCATTACAGATAAAAAATGCTCCCTACTGGTAAAAAGGCCACAGAGAAGAATATGCCATCGGTTACATACAAATCCAGGATACAACACGGGAACATCTCCACGACGGTGAAACTTAGGTAAGAAAAACTTCATTTTAGTCTAATAATCTTTATTTTAAATTGTGATTTTCCATTACAGATAAAAAATGCTCCCTGCTGGTAAAAGGTCGACAGAAAAGAATATGCCATCTGTTACATAGAAATCCAGAATACCACACGGGAACATCTCCAGGACGGAGAACTTAGGTAAGAAAAACTTATTTTAGTCTAATAATCTTTATTTTAAATTGTGATATTCCATTATAGATAAAAAATGCTCCCTACTGGTAAAAAGGCCACAGAGAAGAATATGCCATCGGTTACATACAAATCCAGGATACAACACGGGAACATCTCCACGACGGTGAAACTTAGGTAAGAAAAACTTCATTTTAGTCTAATAATCTTTATTTTAACTTGTGATATTCCATTACAGATAAAAAATGCTCCCTACTGGTAAAAAGGCCACAGAGAAGAATATGCCATCGGTTCCATAGAAATCCAGGATACCACACGGGAACATCTCCAGGACGGAGAACTTAGGTAAGAAAAACTTCATTTTAGTCTAATAATCTTTATTTTAAATTGTGATTTTCCATTACAGTTCAAAAATGCTCCCTACTGGTAAAAAGACCACAGAAAAGAATATGCCATCGGTTGCATACAAATCCAGGATACAACACGGGAACATCTCCACGACGGTGAAACTTAGGTAAGAAATACTTCATTTTAGTCTAATAATCTTTATTATAATTGCGATATTCCATTACAGATAAAAAATGTTCCCTACTGGTAAAAAGGCTACAGAAAAGAGTATGCCATCGGCTACATACAAATCCAGGATACAACACGGGAACATCTCCACGACGGTGAAACTTAGGTAAGAAATACTTCATTTTAGTCTAATAATCTTTATTATAATTGCGATATTCCATTACAGATAAAAAATGTTCCCTACTGGTAAAAAGGCTACAGAAAAGAGTATGCCATCGGCTACATACAAATCCAGGATACAACACGGGAACATCTCCACGACGGTGAAACTTAGGTAAGAAAAACTTCATTTTAGTGTAATAATCTTTATTTTAAATTGTGATATTCCATTACAGTTCAAAAATGCTCCCTACTGGTAACAAAGCGACAGAGAAGAATTTGCCATCGGTTACATACAAATCCAGGATACTACACGGGATCATCTCAAGGAAGGTGAAACTTAGGTAAGAAAAACTTCATTTTGGTCTAATAATCTTTATTTTAAATTGTGATATTCCATTATAGATAAAAAATGCTCCCTACTGGTAAAAAGGCCACAGAGATGAATATGCCATCGGTTACATACAAATCCAGGATACAACACGGGAACATCTCCACGACGGTGAAACTTAGGTAAGAAAAACTTCATTTTAGTCTAATAATCTTTATTTTAACTTGTGATTTTCCATTACAGATAAAAAATGCTCCCTGCTGGTAAAAGGTCGACAGAAAAGAATATGCCATCTGTTACATAGAAATCCAGAATACCACACGGGAACATCTCCAGGACGGAGAACTTAGGTAAGAAAAACTTCATTTTAGTCTAATAATCTTTATTTTAAATTGTGATTTTCCATTACAGTTAAAAAGTGCTCCTTACTGGTAAAATGGCTATCGAAAAAAATATACCATCAGCTACATAGAAATCCAGGATACCACACGGGAAAATCTCCATGACGGAGAATCTTAGGTAAGAAAAACTTCATTTTAGTCTAATAATCTTTATTTTAAGTTGCGATATCCCATTACAGATAAAAAAAGTACCCTACTGGAAAAAAGGCTACAGAAAAGAGTATGCCAACGGCAACATACAAATCCAGGATTGAAACCGGGAAGATCTCCAGGACGGAAAACTTAGGTAAGAAAAACTTCATTTTAATGTAATAATCTTTATTTTAAATTGTGATATTCCATTACAGATAAAAAATGCTCCCTACTGGTAAAAAGACCACAGAAATGAATATTCCATCGGTTACATAGAAATCCAGGATAACACACGGGAACATCTCCAGGACGGTGAAACTTAGGTAAAAAAAACTTCATTTTAGTGTAATAATCTTTATGTTAAATTGTGATATTCCATTACAGATAAAAAATGCTCCCTAATGGTAAAAAAGCTAACCAAAAGAATATGCCATCAGCTACATAGAAATCCAGGATACCACACGGGAACATCTCCAGGACGGTGAAACTTAGGTAAGAAAAACTTCATTTTAGTCTAATAATCTTTATTTTAACTTGCGATATTCCATTACAGATAAAAAATGTACCCTACTGGAAAAAAGGCTACAGAAAAGAGTATGCCAACGGCAACATACAAATCCAAGATTGAAACCGGGAAGATCTCCAGGACGGAAAACTTAGGTAAGAAAAACTTCATTTTAGGCTAATAATCTTTATTTTAACTTGCGATATTCCATTACAGATAAAAAATGCTCCCTACTGGTAAACAAGCTATACAAAAGAATATGCCATCAGCTACATAGAAATCCAGGATACCACACGGGAACATCTCCAGGACGGAGAACTTAGGTAAGAAAAACTTCATTGTAGTGTAATAATCTTTATTTTAAATTGTGATATTCCATTACAGATAAAAAATGCTCCCTACTGGTAAAAAGGCCACAGAGAAGAATATGCCATCGGTTACATAGAAATCCAGGATACCACACGGGATCATCTCCAGGACGGAGAAACTTAAGTAAGAAAAACTTCATTTTAGTCTAATAATCTTTATTTTAAATTGTGATATTCCATTACAGATAAAAAATGCTCCCTACTGGTAAAAAGGCCACAGAGAAGAATATGCCATCGGTTACATAGAAATCCAGGATAACACACGGGAACATCTCCAGGACGGTGAAACTTAGGTAAAAAAAACTTCATTTTAGTGTAATAATCTTTATGTTAAATTGTGATATTCCATTACAGATAAAAAATGCTCCCTAATGGTAAAAAAGCTAACCAAAAGAATATGCCATCAGCTACATAGAAATCCAGGATACCACACGGGAACATCTCCAGGACGGAGAACTTAGGTAAGAAAAACTTCTTTTTAGTCTAATAATCTTTATTTTTATTTGTGAAATTCCATTACAGTTAAAAAATGTTCCCTGCTGGTAAAAAGGCAACAGAAAAGAATATGCCATCGACTACATAGAAATCCAGGATACCACACGGGAACATCTCCAGGACGGAGAACTTGGGTAAGAAAAACTTCATTTTAGTCTAATAATCTTTATTTTAAATTGTGATTTTCCATTACAGTTAAAAAATGCTCCCTGCTGGTAAAAGGTCGTCAGAAAAGAATATGCCATCTGTTACATAGAAATCCTGGATACCACACGGGAACATCTCCAGGACGGAGAAGCTTAAGTAAGAAAAACTTCATTTTAGTCTAATAATCTTTATTTTAAATTGTGATATTCCATTACAGATAAAAAATGCTCCCTACTGGTAAAAAGACCACAGAAATGAATATTCCATCGGTTACATAGAAATCCAGGATAACACACGGGAACATCTCCAGGACGGTGAAACTTAGGTAAAAAAAACTTTATTTTAGTGTAATAATCTTTATTTTAAATTGTGATATTCCATTACAGATAAAAAATGCTCCCTAATGGTAAAAAAGCTAACCAAAAGAATATGCCATCAGCTACATAGAAATCCAGGATACCACACGGGAACGTCCCCAGGATGGAGAAACTTTGGTAAGAAACACTTCATTTTATTATAATAATCTTTATGTTAATTTTCGATTTTCCATTTCAGATAAAAAATGATCCCTACTGCTGAATGAACTACGGAAAAGCAATTGTCAACGGCAATATACAAATCCAGAATACCCCACGGGAACGTCTTCAGGACGGAGAAACTTAGGTAAGAGAAACTTCATTTCAGTAGTATCTTTATTTTATATTTCATTATTCTTATTGCGTTATTTCATTGATACACATACATGTGTAAATGAGGTAGTTCGTATACATTTAATCGCTTCTTTTAGCTCATTTGTACATTTTACGTATTTTACTGAATATAATTTAAATTTTAAATTTTTACATGAGATATGTCATCAACTCTGTGATCTTTTACAATAATACAACATTCAACTTGGTAAAACACATTAATTTAATTACATATAAACATTATTATTCAGACTAAAAGAGACGAAGCTGGGTTCGTCAATTTGCAGATCCAGAAAACCACACGGGAGATATAAAGGGATTGTTCACCAGGACGGAGGTTCTTCGGTAGGAAGCAAGTCATTTTAGTACTTATAATAGTTTAGATTTTTAAATGTCTGTATTTCATTCCAGAATTAACTCTGCATGTAAGGGAAAGGATTAACGCAAAGAGCGATAGACACATGTACTGCTTTACATGTGTTTCTGACTCATTAGTCTTCATCAGTATCGCATACTTATTGTAATCAACTGGAATCACACTTACAACCAGGTGTTGTGTCACCTGGACGCCGGAATTAGATAAGAATAAATTCATTTATGTCTAATTTGTAGCATCTGATTTAGTCATTCCATTTCAGGAATTAAATCTGAATACAAAAATTGAAATTGCGCTCGCCGTAGCGTACCGTAGCCCTAGCATGGAGATCCAGGATACCATACGGGATCATCCAAAATGTAGGTTCACCTGGACGCCTGATGGAACTTGGGTAAGAAATAATTCAATTTAGTATAATTTGTGTTTTTTCATTTAGTTATTGCTTTCCAGGAATTAAATCTGAATATAAGAATAGAAATTGTATTCGCAGTTGTGAACATTTTTGATACCACACGG
The DNA here is from genome assembly GCA_958510845.1 of Cantharis nigra. Lineage (NCBI taxonomy): Eukaryota > Metazoa > Arthropoda > Insecta > Coleoptera > Cantharidae > Cantharis > Cantharis nigra. The sequence goes on from OY294029.1 coordinate 1,534,529, forward strand.
GAACACCCAATATATGGAGGTTAACCAGGACGACGGAACTTCGGTGTGTATGAGTAAATATGTGTAAATAATGAGTAAAAATGAGTAAATAAAAATTGGACGAAACCAATTTCTAAATAGATATTTGATTCCAGAAAAATCTGCAGCAGAAGAAGATATTTGCAACCATTAGGAAGACCACAAGCAAAGTTTCGCTTCCCTAGATGCTGATCTCGTTATACTTCCAGCGAATACGTAGAAGAAGTAGGATTTTCAAGATGAAGTAGCTTAGGTAAGAAATAATTTTGTTTTTTATAAATTTTAATAATATTCTCAAAATGTAGTTTAGATACTTTATCCAGTCACTACAGCTGCAGGGAAACGCGAAAATTCGGAATTTTTTGAAGTATTCTAATGGAAAATCGGCGTTTTCCAGATGAATGGACAACAAGTTCACGAAGCGGAAGTTGTATGATGACGACGTTGCATGGAGTTTTACGTAAGGACAAATTTGACTAATAAAAATGTTTAATTGCTCAGTTAGAAATGTTACTCCAGGCACTACAACTGCAGGAACAAGCTGAGCATTTTCCAGATGATGCGAGGAAAGGACCCCGATCCTGGTTGTTTACCACAAGTAAACATAAACGGAAGAAGTAGGATAACTTCTTCGCAGGAAGTTAGGTAAAAACAAATTTAATTTATTCAAATTAAAATTATTCAAGACCGATGACGTTTTTAATATGATTGGCGGTCATTCTCGATGGTGCAAATTTTTATATTTTTAATTGAATTAATTTGTATTGCGTAGGTCCAATAACATAATGACGAGCATCCTGCATTACCTATATATTCGTCTTGATTGTGCAATACATATTTGCGATTTATTTGCAAATAATTTGTCAGTATGCGGATTCTAGTTTAACCGTGAAGTCGATGGTCCGTCCACCAGCTCCTACGATACTTCCCAGGTAAGAACAACGTCTGTTTATTAAAATTTTTATTTATTATTCATAATAATTTGTCTTTCAGACAGAAAAGAAGATGACATCCTCTGGGAAAAAGTGTTTGGTATCTTTACCATCCTGACGATCGCAGTCGATTAGAAGACATCAGATGAAAGGTTTGCCTGTCCTCTCTTTATAGAATCAGAATAGTTTCGTTTCAAAAAATCACCAAGTTTAGTTAGGTAGTGATGAGGTACTAGAGACCGGATTATGAGCAAGGGAACCCGATAACTGGTATTCCGCATATAGTTTACGCACAAATTGCATGCCGCGTACAAGATGTCGGGTTCCCTATTGCATTTAACTCGATCTATAGTTATTAAAGTAGGTGGTCGTCGTGGCCCTCGGGTTGATTCTATAGAAGGTATCCCACCTTCTGTTATTGTTGAACGAGAGTAGGTTAGGTACGATGGCGGATCCCTCTCGCGATTATTATACAGTCGTCAGTCTTTAATTAACTTTAAGCGTTATTAAATTAGAATTTTAAATTTATCTGCACTCATATTTACCTAGGAGGGACATAACTTGGGTTATAATTTAGGGGATAAATTTATTTAATAGATTCCCGATCCGGACCGCCATCGGGGCTTTCCATAAGGTGTGCTTACACGTGTAAGTGCACAGGACTTCTCGCCGGCTGTGGCCCGCACGCAAGCGTAGTGTCAGTGCGGCCACGATAAACCTCTCAAGCAGAAGCCGTGTGCCTCCTGCCTTGCTAAGTAAGGTACTTAGGTTGGACAGACCCTAGTTCCAACAAGGACGTCTAGGTCAAGTTTTCATCCTAGTACTCTTTTGTCTGTGGGAGGTTAAGACCGACGCCCCCTAGAGCAGAAGCCAGGTGCTTCTCTCGGTTGCTAAAGGTACACGTACGACCGACTCTAGTTCCATCGCGGACGTCTAAGTCGAGTCTTACAACCCTTTACGACAGTCGGTTCAACATTGGTGGAGCTCGTTGGGCAAAGTGCGACCGTGAGTACCGAACCTAAAGCGTAATATCAACGGTGGGAGTCCTCCCGAAGTACTTGTTCGATGCTCGGATGAGGGTCGGCAAGTCCGAGCGTGGGTTTCCAACACCGCGGGGCGATGCAACGTGTGGCCGGAGGGCCGACCCACGTTGCACGGTTCTGTTCTAAGCGCGTGTAGCTATATGTAGTAGGTCTTACATTTTGATAACCACGGAAGCCCACGTCCGATTTTGGGATCCACTGGGTATAATCAATTTTAGCATTAGGAGGGCCACGAACCCCCCTCCCCCGGCTCAGATTGGACAGGCAAAACTTCTCCAGAGGGCCGATTGGAACCCCGACGGCAGGCAATATCAGGTATGGCAAATTTACTTGACTTGTTTATGTTCTAGATGGATTAATTTCGACATTTCTTGTTCTAGGCAGGCTTTTCGTGTCGTATGATAGAATTGGACCACTTTCGGGAAGGAGGACGGTAATGGAACTTCGAGGAAGATGGTGAAACTTGAGGTAAATAAAACATTTTTATTAATGATTTGTTTTATTAATTCAAATAATAAGTTTTATAAAATTTGTAATTTATTGCTATACTATAATTTTAAAATTTGTTCTAGGTTTTTCTTGCGGTATTGCTGAACCCATATTCGGATCGAGAAAGATGTCCCATCCAGGAAGCAACAGGTTAAATGAAGTTTCATGATCTGCAATCTCGACGTGTTTCTCGCGGATCCGCGCATCTTCGGGTAAATCTTCTTATTGTGAATTGTCAGATATGTGCATATATGCAAAACATTAATGACGTGGCAATAATTAGCCGAAGATGTTAGGTTTCGCGCGAAACATGTCGATGTCTTGTGGATCATGAATATTTATTTAACAGCCGGAAACTCGAAGGGCGAAATAACAACGCCGTAGGTAAATAAAACAAATTTTATACAAAATGTACTTGGTTTATTAATTTACAATTTGTTTCTAGCTTTCGGCACCAAGGAGTTGGAGAATGGAACAGATGGACTCTGACGGAAAGCGGGGATGTTACTCTGTACGCTCCTTTCCGTCAGAAAGTATACTTCGGCGATGATCGTCGTGGTGCACCTCGGGACTTGCACTCTCGTTCCCTTGGTGTACTGCGGGGATCCATCGTTGAGTATAAGGTATCTCCGACGGAAAGCGGGGATGTTACTCTGTACGCTCCTTTCCGTCGGAAAGTATACTTCGGCGATGATCGTCGAGGTTCACCTCGGGACTTGCACTCGTTCCCTTCTTGGTGTACTTTGGAGATCCATCGTTGAGTATAAGGTATCTCCGACGGAAAGCGGGGATGTTACTCTGTACGCTCCTTTCCGTCGGTAAGTATACTTCGACGATGATCGTCGAGGTGCACCTCGGGACTTGCACTCGTTCCCTTCTTGGTGTACTTTGGAGATCCATCGTTGAGTATAAGGTATTGGTATCGACGAAGTTATACTTCGACGATGATCGTCGTGTACATCTCGGTGTACTTCGGAGATCCATCGTCGAGTATAATAGGTATCGCCGAAGTACTTCGACGGTAATCGTCGAAGTGCATCTCGGGACTTGTTCTCCGGGTGTACTTCGGAGATCCATCGTTGAGTAACTAAGGGGATACCCGAGTGATCCGCCTTGGGATCACTTCGCCGTGATCATCCCACGGGCGGATCCCCATCGTTCGCCGCGGGGTTAACACCTTACGGCGTCCTATCGGGATCCTCCGGTGCGGAAGTCCTCGGACATGTACTCCCAAGGCGCCACTCGCTGTTAGGGTACACGGTACCCTCCTTCGAGGTGGGCGACACCGACGTAGGAGGGAAGGCCGGCACGAAGGGGGCCGTTAGGGGAGGGGGCGAGAGTGGTGGGAGGCCACCGAAGACGGTGGCAGGAAGCGGGGAGGTCGTACTTTTTTTTCTGAAATTTGCAATTTTTGAACTTTGAGGGGGGTAAGGGGCAGAGGGGAGGGGCGGTACGAGGGGGGTAAGGGGTTAAAGGGGAGGGGCGGTACGAGGGGGGTAAGGGGTAAAGGGGAGGGGCGGTACGAGGGGGGTAAGGAGAAGAGGGGGGAAAGGGGCCCCGCCCCTCCCCTTTAACCCCTTACCCCCCTCGTACCGCCCCTCCCCTCTGCCCCTTACCCCCCTCAAAGTTCAAAAATTGCAAATTTCAGAAAAAAAAGTTCGACCTCCCCGCTTCCTGCCACCGTCTTCGGTGGCCTCCCACCACTCTCGCCCCCTCCCCTAACGGCCCCCTTCGTGCCGGCCTTCCCTCCTACGTCGGTGTCGCCCACCTCGAAGGAGGGTACCGTGTACCCTAACAGCGAGTGGCGCCTTGGGAGTACATGTCCGAGGACTTCCGCACCGGAGGATCCCGATAGGACGCCGTAAGGTGTTAACCCCGCGGCGAACGATGGGGATCCGCCCGTGGGATGATCACGGCGAAGTGATCCCAAGGCGGATCACTCGGGTATCCCCTTAGTTACTCAACGATGGATCTCCGAAGTACACCCGGAGAACATGTCCCGAGATGCACTTCGACGATTACCGTCGAAGTACTTCGGCGATACCTATTATACTCGACGATGGATCTCCGAAGTACACCGAGATGTACACGACGATCATCGTCGAAGTATAACTTCGTCGATACCAATACCTTATACTCAACGATGGATCTCCAAAGTACACCAAGAAGGGAACGAGTGCAAGTCCCGAGGTGAACCTCGACGATCATCGCCGAAGTATACTTTCCGACGGAAAGGAGCGTACAGAGTAACATCCCCGCTTTCCGTCGGAGATACCTTGTACTCAACGATGGATCTCCAAAGTACACCAAGAAGGGAACGAGTGCAAGTCCCGAGGTGCACCTCGACGATCATCGTCGAAGTATACTTACCGACGGAAAGGAGCGTACAGAGTAACATCCCCGCTTTCCGTCGGAGATACCTTATACTCAACGATGGATCTCCAAAGTACACCAAGAAGGGAACGAGTGCAAGTCCCGAGGTGAACCTCGACGATCATCGCCGAAGTATACTTTCCGACGGAAAGGAGCGTACAGAGTAACATCCCCGCTTTCCGTCGGAGATACCTTATACTCAACGATGGATCCCCGCAGTACACCAAGGGAACGAGAGTGCAAGTCCCGAGGTGCACCACGACGATCATCGCCGAAGTATACTTTCTGACGGAAAGGAGCGTACAGAGTAACATCCCCGCTTTCCGTCAGAGTCCATCTGTTCCATTCTCCAACTCCTTGGTGCCGAAAGCTAGAAACAAATTGTAAATTAATAAACCAAGTACATTTTGTATAAAATTTGTTTTATTTACCTACGGCGTTGTTATTTCGCCCTTCGAGTTTCCGGCTGTTAAATAAATATTCATGATCCACAAGACATCGACATGTTTCGCGCGAAACCTAACATCTTCGGCTAATTATTGCCACGTCATTAATGTTTTGCATATATGCACATATCTGACAATTCACAATAAGAAGATTTACCCGAAGATGCGCGGATCCGCGAGAAACACGTCGAGATTGCAGATCATGAAACTTCATTTAACCTGTTGCTTCCTGGATGGGACATCTTTCTCGATCCGAATATGGGTTCAGCAATACCGCAAGAAAAACCTAGAACAAATTTTAAAATTATAGTATAGCAATAAATTACAAATTTTATAAAACTTATTATTTGAATTAATAAAACAAATCATTAATAAAAATGTTTTATTTACCTCAAGTTTCACCATCTTCCTCGAAGTTCCATTACCGTCCTCCTTCCCGAAAGTGGTCCAATTCTATCATACGACACGAAAAGCCTGCCTAGAACAAGAAATGTCGAAATTAATCCATCTAGAACATAAACAAGTCAAGTAAATTTGCCATACCTGATATTGCCTGCCGTCGGGGTTCCAATCGGCCCTCTGGAGAAGTTTTGCCTGTCCAATCTGAGCCGGGGGAGGGGGGTTCGTGGCCCTCCTAATGCTAAAATTGATTATACCCAGTGGATCCCAAAATCGGACGTGGGCTTCCGTGGTTATCAAAATGTAAGACCTACTACATATAGCTACACGCGCTTAGAACAGAACCGTGCAACGTGGGTCGGCCCTCCGGCCACACGTTGCATCGCCCCGCGGTGTTGGAAACCCACGCTCGGACTTGCCGACCCTCATCCGAGCATCGAACAAGTACTTCGGGAGGACTCCCACCGTTGATATTACGCTTTAGGTTCGGTACTCACGGTCGCACTTTGCCCAACGAGCTCCACCAATGTTGAACCGACTGTCGTAAAGGGTTGTAAGACTCGACTTAGACGTCCGCGATGGAACTAGAGTCGGTCGTACGTGTACCTTTAGCAACCGAGAGAAGCACCTGGCTTCTGCTCTAGGGGGCGTCGGTCTTAACCTCCCACAGACAAAAGAGTACTAGGATGAAAACTTGACCTAGACGTCCTTGTTGGAACTAGGGTCTGTCCAACCTAAGTACCTTACTTAGCAAGGCAGGAGGCACACGGCTTCTGCTTGAGAGGTTTATCGTGGCCGCACTGACACTACGCTTGCGTGCGGGCCACAGCCGGCGAGAAGTCCTGTGCACTTACACGTGTAAGCACACCTTATGGAAAGCCCCGATGGCGGTCCGGATCGGGAATCTATTAAATAAATTTATCCCCTAAATTATAACCCAAGTTATGTCCCTCCTAGGTAAATATGAGTGCAGATAAATTTAAAATTCTAATTTAATAACGCTTAAAGTTAATTAAAGACTGACGACTGTATAATAATCGCGAGAGGGATCCGCCATCGTACCTAACCTACTCTCGTTCAACAATAACAGAAGGTGGGATACCTTCTATAGAATCAACCCGAGGGCCACGACGACCACCTACTTTAATAACTATAGATCGAGTTAAATGCAATAGGGAACCCGACATCTTGTACGCGGCATGCAATTTGTGCGTAAACTATATGCGGAATACCAGTTATCGGGTTCCCTTGCTCATAATCCGGTCTCTAGTACCTCATCACTACCTAACTAAACTTGGTGATTTTTTGAAACGAAACTATTCTGATTCTATAAAGAGAGGACAGGCAAACCTTTCATCTGATGTCTTCTAATCGACTGCGATCGTCAGGATGGTAAAGATACCAAACACTTTTTCCCAGAGGATGTCATCTTCTTTTCTGTCTGAAAGACAAATTATTATGAATAATAAATAAAAATTTTAATAAACAGACGTTGTTCTTACCTGGGAAGTATCGTAGGAGCTGGTGGACGGACCATCGACTTCACGGTTAAACTAGAATCCACATACTGACAAATTATTTGCAAATAAATCGCAAATATGTATTGCACAATCAAGACGAATATATAGGTAATGCAGGATGCTCGTCATTATGTTATTGGACCTACGCAATACAAATTAATTCAATTAAAAATATAAAAAATTGCACCATCGAGAATGACCGCCAATCATATTAAAAACGTCATCGGTCTTGAATAATTTTAATTTGAATAAATTAAATTTGTTTTTACCTAACTTCCTGCGAAGAAGTTATCCTACTTCTTCCGTTTATGTTTACTTGTGGTAAACAACCAGGATCGGGGTCCTTTCCTCGCATCATCTGGAAAATGCTCAGCTTGTTCCTGCAGTTGTAGTGCCTGGAGTAACATTTCTAACTGAGCAATTAAACATTTTTATTAGTCAAATTTGTCCTTACGTAAAACTCCATGCAACGTCGTCATCATACAACTTCCGCTTCGTGAACTTGTTGTCCATTCATCTGGAAAACGCCGATTTTCCATTAGAATACTTCAAAAAATTCCGAATTTTCGCGTTTCCCTGCAGCTGTAGTGACTGGATAAAGTATCTAAACTACATTTTGAGAATATTATTAAAATTTATAAAAAACAAAATTATTTCTTTACCTAAGCTACTTCATCTTGAAAATCCTACTTCTTCTACGTATTCGCTGGAAGTATAACGAGATCAGCATCTAGGGAAGCGAAACTTTGCTTGTGGTCTTCCTAATGGTTGCAAATATCTTCTTCTGCTGCAGATTTTTCTGGAATCAAATATCTATTTAGAAATTGGTTTCGTCCAATTTTTATTTACTCATTTTTACTCATTATTTACACATATTTACTCATACACACCGAAGTTCCGTCGTCCTGGTTAACCTCCATATATTGGGTGTTCCCGTGTGGTATCAAGAATGTTCACAACTGCGAATACAATTTCTATTCTTATATTCAGATTTAATTCCTGGAAAGCAATAACTAAATGAAAAAACACAAATTATACTAAATTGAATTATTTCTTACCCAAGTTCCATCAGGCGTCCAGGTGAACCTACATTTTGGATGATCCCGTATGGTATCCTGGATCTCCATGCTAGGGCTACGGTACGCTACGGCGAGCGCAATTTCAATTTTTGTATTCAGATTTAATTCCTGAAATGGAATGACTAAATCAGATGCTACAAATTAGACATAAATGAATTTATTCTTATCTAATTCCGGCGTCCAGGTGACACAACACCTGGTTGTAAGTGTGATTCCAGTTGATTACAATAAGTATGCGATACTGATGAAGACTAATGAGTCAGAAACACATGTAAAGCAGTACATGTGTCTATCGCTCTTTGCGTTAATCCTTTCCCTTACATGCAGAGTTAATTCTGGAATGAAATACAGACATTTAAAAATCTAAACTATTATAAGTACTAAAATGACTTGCTTCCTACCGAAGAACCTCCGTCCTGGTGAACAATCCCTTTATATCTCCCGTGTGGTTTTCTGGATCTGCAAATTGACGAACCCAGCTTCGTCTCTTTTAGTCTGAATAATAATGTTTATATGTAATTAAATTAATGTGTTTTACCAAGTTGAATGTTGTATTATTGTAAAAGATCACAGAGTTGATGACATATCTCATGTAAAAATTTAAAATTTAAATTATATTCAGTAAAATACGTAAAATGTACAAATGAGCTAAAAGAAGCGATTAAATGTATACGAACTACCTCATTTACACATGTATGTGTATCAATGAAATAACGCAATAAGAATAATGAAATATAAAATAAAGATACTACTGAAATGAAGTTTCTCTTACCTAAGTTTCTCCGTCCTGAAGACGTTCCCGTGGGGTATTCTGGATTTGTATATTGCCGTTGACAATTGCTTTTCCGTAGTTCATTCAGCAGTAGGGATCATTTTTTATCTGAAATGGAAAATCGAAAATTAACATAAAGATTATTATAATAAAATGAAGTGTTTCTTACCAAAGTTTCTCCATCCTGGGGACGTTCCCGTGTGGTATCCTGGATTTCTATGTAGCTGATGGCATATTCTTTTGGTTAGCTTTTTTACCATTAGGGAGCATTTTTTATCTGTAATGGAATATCACAATTTAAAATAAAGATTATTACACTAAAATAAAGTTTTTTTTACCTAAGTTTCACCGTCCTGGAGATGTTCCCGTGTGTTATCCTGGATTTCTATGTAACCGATGGAATATTCATTTCTGTGGTCTTTTTACCAGTAGGGAGCATTTTTTATCTGTAATGGAATATCACAATTTAAAATAAAGATTATTAGACTAAAATGAAGTTTTTCTTACTTAAGCTTCTCCGTCCTGGAGATGTTCCCGTGTGGTATCCAGGATTTCTATGTAACAGATGGCATATTCTTTTCTGACGACCTTTTACCAGCAGGGAGCATTTTTTAACTGTAATGGAAAATCACAATTTAAAATAAAGATTATTAGACTAAAATGAAGTTTTTCTTACCCAAGTTCTCCGTCCTGGAGATGTTCCCGTGTGGTATCCTGGATTTCTATGTAGTCGATGGCATATTCTTTTCTGTTGCCTTTTTACCAGCAGGGAACATTTTTTAACTGTAATGGAATTTCACAAATAAAAATAAAGATTATTAGACTAAAAAGAAGTTTTTCTTACCTAAGTTCTCCGTCCTGGAGATGTTCCCGTGTGGTATCCTGGATTTCTATGTAGCTGATGGCATATTCTTTTGGTTAGCTTTTTTACCATTAGGGAGCATTTTTTATCTGTAATGGAATATCACAATTTAACATAAAGATTATTACACTAAAATGAAGTTTTTTTTACCTAAGTTTCACCGTCCTGGAGATGTTCCCGTGTGTTATCCTGGATTTCTATGTAACCGATGGAATATTCATTTCTGTGGTCTTTTTACCAGTAGGGAGCATTTTTTATCTGTAATGGAATATCACAATTTAAAATAAAGATTATTAGACTAAAATGAAGTTTTTCTTACTTAAGTTTCTCCGTCCTGGAGATGATCCCGTGTGGTATCCTGGATTTCTATGTAACCGATGGCATATTCTTCTCTGTGGCCTTTTTACCAGTAGGGAGCATTTTTTATCTGTAATGGAATATCACAATTTAAAATAAAGATTATTACACTACAATGAAGTTTTTCTTACCTAAGTTCTCCGTCCTGGAGATGTTCCCGTGTGGTATCCTGGATTTCTATGTAGCTGATGGCATATTCTTTTGTATAGCTTGTTTACCAGTAGGGAGCATTTTTTATCTGTAATGGAATATCGCAAGTTAAAATAAAGATTATTAGCCTAAAATGAAGTTTTTCTTACCTAAGTTTTCCGTCCTGGAGATCTTCCCGGTTTCAATCTTGGATTTGTATGTTGCCGTTGGCATACTCTTTTCTGTAGCCTTTTTTCCAGTAGGGTACATTTTTTATCTGTAATGGAATATCGCAAGTTAAAATAAAGATTATTAGACTAAAATGAAGTTTTTCTTACCTAAGTTTCACCGTCCTGGAGATGTTCCCGTGTGGTATCCTGGATTTCTATGTAGCTGATGGCATATTCTTTTGGTTAGCTTTTTTACCATTAGGGAGCATTTTTTATCTGTAATGGAATATCACAATTTAACATAAAGATTATTACACTAAAATGAAGTTTTTTTTACCTAAGTTTCACCGTCCTGGAGATGTTCCCGTGTGTTATCCTGGATTTCTATGTAACCGATGGAATATTCATTTCTGTGGTCTTTTTACCAGTAGGGAGCATTTTTTATCTGTAATGGAATATCACAATTTAAAATAAAGATTATTACATTAAAATGAAGTTTTTCTTACCTAAGTTTTCCGTCCTGGAGATCTTCCCGGTTTCAATCCTGGATTTGTATGTTGCCGTTGGCATACTCTTTTCTGTAGCCTTTTTTCCAGTAGGGTACTTTTTTTATCTGTAATGGGATATCGCAACTTAAAATAAAGATTATTAGACTAAAATGAAGTTTTTCTTACCTAAGATTCTCCGTCATGGAGATTTTCCCGTGTGGTATCCTGGATTTCTATGTAGCTGATGGTATATTTTTTTCGATAGCCATTTTACCAGTAAGGAGCACTTTTTAACTGTAATGGAAAATCACAATTTAAAATAAAGATTATTAGACTAAAATGAAGTTTTTCTTACCTAAGTTCTCCGTCCTGGAGATGTTCCCGTGTGGTATTCTGGATTTCTATGTAACAGATGGCATATTCTTTTCTGTCGACCTTTTACCAGCAGGGAGCATTTTTTATCTGTAATGGAAAATCACAAGTTAAAATAAAGATTATTAGACTAAAATGAAGTTTTTCTTACCTAAGTTTCACCGTCGTGGAGATGTTTCCGTGTTGTATCCTGGATTTGTATGTAACCGATGGCATATTCATCTCTGTGGCCTTTTTACCAGTAGGGAGCATTTTTTATCTATAATGGAATATCACAATTTAAAATAAAGATTATTAGACCAAAATGAAGTTTTTCTTACCTAAGTTTCACCTTCCTTGAGATGATCCCGTGTAGTATCCTGGATTTGTATGTAACCGATGGCAAATTCTTCTCTGTCGCTTTGTTACCAGTAGGGAGCATTTTTGAACTGTAATGGAATATCACAATTTAAAATAAAGATTATTACACTAAAATGAAGTTTTTCTTACCTAAGTTTCACCGTCGTGGAGATGTTCCCGTGTTGTATCCTGGATTTGTATGTAGCCGATGGCATACTCTTTTCTGTAGCCTTTTTACCAGTAGGGAACATTTTTTATCTGTAATGGAATATCGCAATTATAATAAAGATTATTAGACTAAAATGAAGTATTTCTTACCTAAGTTTCACCGTCGTGGAGATGTTCCCGTGTTGTATCCTGGATTTGTATGTAGCCGATGGCATACTCTTTTCTGTAGCCTTTTTACCAGTAGGGAACATTTTTTATCTGTAATGGAATATCGCAATTATAATAAAGATTATTAGACTAAAATGAAGTATTTCTTACCTAAGTTTCACCGTCGTGGAGATGTTCCCGTGTTGTATCCTGGATTTGTATGCAACCGATGGCATATTCTTTTCTGTGGTCTTTTTACCAGTAGGGAGCATTTTTGAACTGTAATGGAAAATCACAATTTAAAATAAAGATTATTAGACTAAAATGAAGTTTTTCTTACCTAAGTTCTCCGTCCTGGAGATGTTCCCGTGTGGTATCCTGGATTTCTATGGAACCGATGGCATATTCTTCTCTGTGGCCTTTTTACCAGTAGGGAGCATTTTTTATCTGTAATGGAATATCACAAGTTAAAATAAAGATTATTAGACTAAAATGAAGTTTTTCTTACCTAAGTTTCACCGTCGTGGAGATGTTCCCGTGTTGTATCCTGGATTTGTATGTAACCGATGGCATATTCTTCTCTGTGGCCTTTTTACCAGTAGGGAGCATTTTTTATCTATAATGGAATATCACAATTTAAAATAAAGATTATTAGACTAAAATAAGTTTTTCTTACCTAAGTTCTCCGTCCTGGAGATGTTCCCGTGTGGTATTCTGGATTTCTATGTAACAGATGGCATATTCTTTTCTGTCGACCTTTTACCAGCAGGGAGCATTTTTTATCTGTAATGGAAAATCACAATTTAAAATAAAGATTATTAGACTAAAATGAAGTTTTTCTTACCCAAGTTTCACCGTTGTGGAGATGTTCGCGTGTTGTATCCTGGATTTGTATGTAGCCGATGGCATATTCATTTCCGTCGCCTTTTTACCAGTAGGGAGCATTTTTTATCTGTAATGGAATATCGCAATTTAAAATAAAGATTATTAGACTAAAATGAAGTTTTTCTTACCTAAGTTTCACCGTCCAGGAGATGTTCCCCCGTGTGGTATCTTGGGTTTCTATGTAGCCGATGGTGTATTCTTTCCTGTAGCCATTTTACCAGTTGTGAACACTTTTATCTGTAATGGAAAATCGAAATTTAAGATAAAGATTATTATAATAAAATGAAATCTTTCTTACCTAAGTTCTCCGTCCTTGAGATGTTCCCGTGTGTTATCCTGGATTTGTATTTCCCGATGCCCATTTCTTTTCAGTAGTCTTTTTACCAGTGGGGAACATTTTTTATCTGTAATGGGATATCGCAACTTAAAATAAAGATTATTAGACTAAAATGAAGTTTTTCTTACCTAAGTTTCACCTTCCTTGAGATGATCCCGTGTAGTATCCTGGATTTGTATGTAACCGATGGCAAATTCTTCTCTGTCGCTTTGTTACCAGTAGGGAGCATTTTTTAACTGTAATGGAATATCACAATTTAAAATAAAGATTATTACACTAAAATGAAGTTTTTCTTACCTAAGTTTCACCGTCGTGGAGATGTTCCCGTGTTGTATCCTGGATTTGTATGTAGCCGATGGCATACTCTTTTCTGTAGCCTTTTTACCAGTAGGGAACATTTTTTAACTGTAATGGAATATAGCAATTATAATAAAGATTATTAGACTAAAATGAAGTATTTCTTACCTAAGTTTCACCGTCGTGGAGATGTTCCCGTGTTGTATCCTGGATTTGTATGTAGCCGATGGCATATTCTTTTCTGTGGTCTGTTTACCAGTAGGGAGCATTTTTGAACTGTAATGGAAAATCACAATTTAAAATAAAGATTATTAGACTAAAATGAAGTTTTTCTTACCTAAGTTCTCCGTCCTGGAGATGTTCCCGTGTGGTATCCTGGATTTCTATGTAACCGATGGCATATTCTTCTCTGTGGCCTTTTTACCAGTAGGGTGCATTTTTTATCTGTAATGGAATATCACAAGTTAAAATAAAGATTATTAGACTAAAATGAAGTTTTTCTTACCTAAGTTTCACCGTCGTGGAGATGTTCCCGTGTTGTATCCTGGATTTGTATGTAACCGATGGCATATTCATCTCTGTGGCCTTTTTACCAGTAGGGAGCATTTTTTATCTATAATGGAATATCACAATTTAAAATAAAGATTATTAGACTAAAATAAGTTTTTCTTACCTAAGTTCTCCGTCCTGGAGATGTTCCCGTGTGGTATTCTGGATTTCTATGTAACAGATGGCATATTCTTTTCTGTCGACCTTTTACCAGCAGGGAGCATTTTTTATCTGTAATGGAAAATCACAATTTAAAATAAAGATTATTAGACTAAAATGAAGTTTTTCTTACCTAAGTTTCACCGTCGTGGAGATGTTCCCGTGTTGTATCCTGGATTTGTATGTAGCCGATGGCATATTCATTTCCGTCGCCTTTTTACCAGTAGGGAGCATTTTTTATCTGTAATGGAATATCACAATTTAAAATAAAGATTATTAGACCAAAATGAAGTTTTTCTTACCTAAGTTTCACCTTCCTTGAGATGATCCCGTGTAGTATCCTGGATTTGTATGTAACCGATGGCATATTCTTCTCTGTGGCCTTTTTACCAGTAGGGAGCATTTTTTATCTGTAATGGAATATCACAATTTAAAATAAAGATTATTAGACCAAAATGAAGTTTTTCTTACCTAAGTTTCACCTTCCTTGAGATGATCCCGTGTTGTATCCTGGATTTGTATGTAGCCGATGGCATACTCTTTTCTGTAGCCTTTTTACCAGTAGGGAACATTTTTTATCTGTAATGGAATATCGCAATTATAATAAAGATTATTAGACTAAAATGAAGTATTTCTTACCTAAGTTTCACCGTCGTGGAGATGTTCCCGTGTTGTATCCTGGATTTGTATGTAGCCGATGGCATTCTCTTTTCTGTAGCCTTTTTACCAGTAGGGAACATTTTTTATCTGTAATGGAATATCGCAATTATAATAAAGATTATTAGACTAAAATGAAGTATTTCTTACCTAAGTTTCACCGTCGTGGAGATGTTCCCGTGTTGTATCCTGGATTTGTATGCAACCGATGGCATATTCTTTTCTGTGGTCTTTTTACCAGTAGGGAGCATTTTTGAACTGTAATGGAAAATCACAATTTAAAATAAAGATTATTAGACTAAAATGAAGTTTTTCTTACCTAAGTTCTCCGTCCTGGAGATGTTCCCGTGTGGTATCCTGGATTTCTATGTAACCGATGGCATATTCTTCTCTGTGGCCTTTTTACCAGTAGGGAGCATTTTTTATCTGTAATGGAATATCACAAGTTAAAATAAAGATTATTAGACTAAAATGAAGTTTTTCTTACCTAAGTTTCACCGTCGTGGAGATGTTCCCGTGTTGTATCCTGGATTTGTATGTAACCGATGGCATATTCTTCTCTGTGGCCTTTTTACCAGTAGGGAGCATTTTTTATCTATAATGGAATATCACAATTTAAAATAAAGATTATTAGACTAAAATAAGTTTTTCTTACCTAAGTTCTCCGTCCTGGAGATGTTCCCGTGTGGTATTCTGGATTTCTATGTAACAGATGGCATATTCTTTTCTGTCGACCTTTTACCAGCAGGGAGCATTTTTTATCTGTAATGGAAAATCACAATTTAAAATAAAGATTATTAGACTAAAATGAAGTTTTTCTTACCCAAGTTTCACCGTCGTGGAGATGTTCGCGTGTTGTATCCTGGATTTGTATGTAGCCGATGGCATATTCATTTCCGTCGCCTTTTTACCAGTAGGGAGCATTTTTTATCTGTAATGGAATATCGCAATTTAAAATAAAGATTATTAGACTAAAATGAAGTTTTTCTTACCTAAGTTTCACCGTCCAGGAGATGTTCCCCCGTGTGGTATCTTGGGTTTCTATGTAGCCGATGGCGTATTCTTTCCTGTAGCCATTTTACCAGTTGTGAACACTTTTATCTGTAAGGGAAAATCGAAATTTAAGATAAAGATTATTATAATAAAATGAAATCTTTCTTACCTAAGTTCTCCGTCCTTGAGATGTTCCCGTGTGTTATCCTGGATTTGTATTTCCCGATGCCCATTTCTTTTCAGTAGTCTTTTTACCAGTGGGGAACATTTTTTATCTGTAATGGAATATCGCAACTTAAAATAAAGATTATTAGACTAAAATGAAGTTTTTCTTACCTAAGTTTCACCTTCCTGGAGATGATCCCGTGTAGTATCCTGGATTTGTATGTAGCCGATGGCAAATTCTTCTCTGTCGCTTTGTTACCAGTAGGGAGCATTTTTTAACTGTAATGGAATATCACAATTTAAAATAAAGATTATTACACTAAAATGAAGTTTTTCTTACCTAAGTTTCACCGTCGTGGAGATGTTCCCGTGTTGTATCCTGGATTTGTATGTAGCCGATGGCATACTCTTTTCTGTAGCCTTGTTACCAGTAGGGAACATTTTTTATCTGTAATGGAATATCGCAATTTAAAATAAAGATTATTAGACTAAAATGAAGTATTTCTTACCTAAGTCCTCCGTCCTGGAGATGTTCCCGTGTGGTATCCTGGATTTGTATGTTCCCAATGGCCATTTCTTTTCAGAAGTCTCTTTACCAGAAAAGCACATGTTTTAACTATAATGGAACCCCTGAAAGCCCGTCTCTGGCTGCAGATATAGTTGAAACTGGAACAACTTTTTTAAATTATTGTGCAAGTCAAATATAATTTTAAATTAATTATTATACAAAAATAAACATTTTCTAAGGGCTACAAACTGGAAAGTAAAAATATATCTAATTAAATATGCACATGAAAGTTATGAAAAATTGTAAAAATTCATATTAAATCAAATTTACAAAATATGTTACATACAAAATAAAAATATCAATAATAAAAATAATAATAATAATAATAATAATGTAGTAGATACCTAAAAAAAAGTATTAAAAAAATTGTCATTATCACAAAAGTTAGTTCATAAAATTTATTAACATATTGATGTACCTAAATATTACGAGTATATCTCATCGACATAATAATGAGCTTATATTTAAGCTGATCGGCCTGGAATAAACGTTGAAAGAATAAAATATATTTATTATTTTATTGAAATAAAAAGAAAATGAAAGAAAAATCGAATAATTTGAGAATAAAAATTTATTAACACTTTTATTTACCATATGAAACTATTGAAAACACGAAAATTAGAAACGCGGCTATAAATTTAATTTTTTACTGACCGATTACAACCAAACAATTTTTTTGGCTTTTTGCAGTGGTGCAAAAAACGAGATTAAACGAAACTCTGTAAAACACAAACAATATCGTCATCTATATTTCGGAAACGGTGCGAAAAAATGGAAAAACGCTTATGAACAAAACTGTAGAGAATCACGTTTTCAATAAAAATCTTTATTAATTTTTTTATTTCGTCAAACCGCTTCCGAGATATAGATGACGATATTTTTTGTCTCTTAAAGAGTCTCGTTTAAGTCGCTGCCATTGAAAAGCGCCGCGACAAAATAGAAAAATGTATAGGTACAAAATTGAAGAGAAAGAAATTGTTAACAAAAAATGTCTAAAAGGTTTTGCTGTAAAAACGATTTTTGTATGTCAAAAAACGGTTTCAAAATGTGGAATTTACAATGTTAATATAGGAGGGTGGAGCGAATCATTTCGTTAGCCACTGTATATAATATACAATGAAGTTGGCCACCCCTGCCATAGACCACAGTGTGTAATCTAGTGATATTTTGTCATTATTTTGTATTCCAAATCTAGTTCGATTTCGTAATTTTTTTGTCCAAGTTAAGATATTAATTATTATAAAAAAAAGTTACGGAAATAATAATTCTACCTCAAATACTTGAAATTGCTAACATTAATAATTTAATTATATTTTAGCAAAGTGCCATGCAATATTAATTTTGAAGGAATTCGTACATATTGTGAACCAATTTAGGTTATTCGTGAAAAAGAAAATTCGTGCAAGAATTAGGTAATATTATTGAACTATGGAATTAATTTTATTTCGAGTAGTCCGGCATGTTAAATTATTAAATATAGAAAAAATAATCAACTAGCTGAATTTTTGTATACAGTTTTATTTGATTGCTAGAAATAATCGATAGGTATGTCGAAAGTGCACACAATTTCTGGCAAAATGAAACGATTAGGATGTTGCATAATATTATTTCTAATGACCAAAATTCAACTAGTAGATTGTATGTAAGTTTCCCGTAATATTATTACAACCTGTTACTGTTTAGAAAATCTATAATGTAACACGAGCATTTGATAGTCAGTACCGATAAACGAGCGCGAAGCGAACACGAACAGCGAGCAAAGCATCCGTGCACCACTCAACTGTCGGTTTTTTAGCGAATCCCTTTGATTGTTACATTACATGTCAGTACTCATCGCGATGTGTTCATAAACTGGAGCACAGGTTGAGCCAAGCATTCGAAATGAGCATTTGCAGTGCCAAAGAAACGAGCTTTGTTACATTACAACGTTCAGTTACAAGTGAATCTCCGCCTTAAGATTTCACCAAGCTTTCTTGGGGAAATTTATAACTCTTTTTTTATAATTTGTTCCAGATTATTATTTATTTTTTATGTCTTTGATAACTAGCAGCTGTTTTGAAAATTCCTGAATGAACGTGTTGGAAAATAAACAATCTTTGTGAACGGATAGACAGTATTTTGTCCATAAGTTTTAGAGAAATTTTAAGAATTGCATATCTTTTTTTTTGCATATCAAATTAATATTGTACATAATACATCCAGCATGCACGGTACATGAGGATGCCAGACGAAAAGAGCCGTGCAAAGGGATTCGAAAAATCGTATCGTATATCTTAAGAATAAAGGGAATATTCAATCGATACATAAGCAGTATGATACCACGTTAAACTTAATTAGCAAACAGATAAACATATCTGTAAGAACTCCATCTATTTCAAAACTTGCAGGCTGGGTGGGGATGGACGGGGTCTCGTGTTCTAGAATTTGTTTTTGCTGAAATATGTTGTTGTTTATACAAAATCATAAGTACGATAATTTTTTTTTATGCTATACGCCATATTTTTGAGAACATTATTTATTTCAGGACTTATTTTATATAAAACAAAAAAATGTATAAACAACAACATATTTCAGCAAAAACGAATTCTGAAACATGGGGTCCACCCAGCGTTCACGATTTGAACTGGATTCTGTTTAATGGCCTATATCCATGATTAAAATTTCCAACTTTTTTTTTAATTAAAATTTTGATAAACTATTATGTTATATCATAGCAAAATTTTTATCAAAACGACCTGCCCCATGGTCAAAA
Source organism: Cantharis nigra (assembly GCA_958510845.1). Lineage (NCBI taxonomy): Eukaryota > Metazoa > Arthropoda > Insecta > Coleoptera > Cantharidae > Cantharis > Cantharis nigra. The sequence continues at coordinate 1,553,994 of OY294029.1, forward strand.
TCGGTGTTTATCAAAATATTGATTGTGGGAACAGGTCATAAGCTATTATAGTCCAATCATTACGTAGTGAAAAAGGGGTCTGCGTGGAGTTAACTCGGAAATTAAATTTTCTTTGCTTAAGTCCTTTACTTGAGTATCAGGAAAAGGCCATAAGTTTTCTACAGCAGATTCATACTGGAACAAGGTGAAATTTGTCACGAAAAATCACAAAATTTTAAATTGGCCGTTTCATGTACTTGCATCATTTACCCAAAATTAAAGTAGATGAAGTTCTGCGTAAAAGTATAAAAAAAATGTTCTAGTTAATTTAGTTTCTAAATTGCAGCTTTTGAAAACATCCTGACCTATTTTCAAAAATTTAAAAAAAAGCTAGAAAACTTCAAAATATATTAAGTTAGAAAGCTTAAAGCTAGGGCCTTAATTTAAATGCAAAGTTGTTCTATGCATATCAGGTCTACAAGTATGAAATGCGGATTTGGTAAACATATATTTGGCATATATGTCATTTGGTTGTGCCATCAACAAGGATCAAAAGCGCATAAATGATAAATTGAAAAAGTGCTTGCAGAGTGTTGTTTTGCTATATTTAATATGTCGAGATTTGTGCCAAATAAAGATCATTCGCGGACAACATTAATTTTTTGTTTTTAATTTGAAGAAAACTGCTCCTGAATCATATCGATTGCTTCAAAAAGCTTATGGGGAACATGCTCCATGGCAAGACACCCGTGAACGATGGTTTCTGCATTTCAAAAGTGGCAATGACCAAAAAATTATAAAGATGCAGAATTGCAAGCATTGTTAGACGAAGACGATGAATGAGCTGTGAAAGCCCGGTGAAATGGTTGATAATACCAAACGCTAGCAACAATAAGTGATGAATTTGAACCGTTTCCTGCTCAAAAAACTACCACAATATCAAAAAAGGCACCACAAGGTCATTTTTCTCCATGACAATGCTCCATCATATACGGCAAAACCAGTTCACGACACGTTGGAAGCACTCAACCGAGGGGTACTGTCCTATGCGGCTTACTCACCAAACTTGACTTCTTTCGATTACCACTTGTTTGCATCGAAGGGTCACGCACTTGCTGAGCAGTGCTTTGGTTCGTACGAAGATGTGCAAAAATGGCTCTATGAATGATTCGGGGTAAAAGAGGAAGAATTTTACTGGCGTGGTATCCACAAATTGTCCGAAAGATAGAAAAAATGTGTAACTAGCGATGGAGCATACTTTGAATAAACCACTGCTTACCATTCTTCCACAGTTAACGTGTTTTTTTAGAAAAAAAATCCGCATTTCATACTTGTACACCTGATAGATATACAGATAATTGAGTGTAGTTTCAGTTATTTACCAGACCAGACCAGATTTACGTCAGATGAAAAGGATTTAAGCAAAAAAAATCATTTCCTGGTTATAAGTTTAATAATGAATGGACTATTAAATTAAAACATTATAAAAATAACAAGGACGACAGTGTAGTTATTGTATTAAAAATTAGGAAAGATCACATCGTCGATTAAGAGTGTTAAACTGCTAACTCCTAAAAGTGAAATTTTACAGGAGACAATAAAAAATATATAAACAAAATTTCTATTATTGAATGGCATTAAAAAACATATTAGTGCAGAAAGTACAGTTAGCAGTTTAACACTCTTAACCGACGACATGTTGATGAACATACACTCGAGATTAAATTTAATATTAAAAATTGTTTTTTTTTATAGATATTTCAATCAAGACCGATGTACCAAAATTAGTTACAGGTTGTGTACAATAAGAATATGATTATGTATTGTGAAGAAATTTAATTATGTAGAAACATGGGCAAAATAGGAGATCAATCAATAATTGATGTTTATTTACGAGGTGATTCTGAAATAATTGTATTTATGAAGTTATGTTAAAATTGTTGGTTGGTTTCATTGTTTTTAGCCCGTACGTCATCACCGGTAGTATACACAAATCGAACACTTTTCGTCTTAAGTTTATTGGAATTTGGAAAGCGTGTGGCACGGCACGTCTAAAATGGAGTTGGGTCAGGCACGTGGCGTGGCAGGACTACAACAGGTGGACAGTAAAAATATTAGATGGGAAGCCAAGAACGACGAAAAAGAGATGGCACGACGGTGTCAAGAAAGTGGCGTGTTGGGAGTGATCAAGTGGGAGTGGTACGGAGGCCCAAGGAAAGAGAGGTTTGGAGAAGATTAGAAGAGGCTTATGTCTAGGAGTGGACCGAGAAAGAATGACAAAGAAGATGTTAAAATTTAAAGTAATACATGATTTGAGGAATTGTGCTCAGAATTCACTTTTAGTTACATATCATCAAACAAGAAAATAATTAACATTTGTGATAGTTTTGGTTGCTGGTCTTCAATTTTTATCATTACTGCTAGACCTTTCGCACATGGAGCTACTAAAAAGATACTATTTTCTAACCCAAATTACTGATCGTTAGCTTAAGCATTGCTGAACTTCAATGATGGCTCTAGTTGTACAGTCACAGCCAAATTCGTGCACTCCTATGTTAACAATGTAAATTATACCTTTTGAAGACTTTTTTGACACAAAAATTGCTTATACGGCAAAACTTATTGGACACTTTTTGTTGCAAATTTCATCCCCTTAATTTTTGTTTATGTGCATTTTTTCACTTTGTCGCACCATTTCCGTTTTACAATGACTTAAAATAGACTGTGTAAAATTCAAAAACTACTTTCATCTGTATCTTAGAAACGGTGCTACAAAATGGAGAAATGTGTATAATGTGTAATCTGCAAAATTGAACTTGGTCGGATGGGATCGGTCATTCTGCTGCAGTATGACCGGCTTGTCTGCGATCCGATTCGACCAAATTCAATTTTGTCTCATCCTGCAAAATCGCACTGCGGTGCAGGATCGTGAGTGATTACCTTTAGGAAAAGAAATTTACAATAAAACAATGTTTATTCATTTTTCTATTTCGTTGTACCGTGTTTGAGATAAAGACGGAAGTAGTTTTTGAATTTTACAGAGAATTTTAACCAATTCACAATTGGAACTCCAGGACATCAGCTCACCACTGTTGTTCCAGATTCCATAAGATTGGTTCATTGATTGGCCGTTTACGACCTTTTGTTTTTTCAAGCCCCCCTGTATGTTTTAATAAGGTTGGTATTCGGCTAGTTTTCTACATAATAAAATTAGACGTATCCAAAAAGGTATCTGGTTTGGAACTTGAAGAAGAAGCGGATTATCCCTTCGAAACATTGTCGTTTTAATTTTATAGTTTTTAATAAAATATAAATAGCGTGAGTTTATTAGCCGATATTCCTATCACCCCGGTTGTTTAGATTTTACAGACTTTTTTAAGTCACTGTAAAACGGAAATGGTGCGACGAAATGGAAAAATGCATGAAAACAAAAATTAAGGGGATGAAATTTGCAACAAAAAATATCTAATAAATATTTATGTGTAAAAAAGTCTTCAAAAGGTATAATCTACATTGTTAACATAGAAGTGCACGAATTTGGTTGTGAGTGACTGTAAGTGATCACTCAATCGCAACCTCTCAATAAATCCGATTTTTTAATGCAATTCTATAACAAATTTTAGTAGCTCCGTGTGAGCTACGTTACAGTTCACATCTGCAAGTTTATACTTTATTAATTTCGTCATTTTTTAGTTTAGAAATATTATTTCAATGTTTGTTTTTCTCTCACGTAAAATTAGATAAAGTCGGTTACTTAGTTGGTGTCGATATTATTATTAATTATAAAATTTAACAAAAGCTTTTGCATAAATTTGTACACATTAGGCCATTACATATTTATTATGAAATGTTCGATTTTTGATAAAATGTTTCAATTTATTATTTTATCTCAAACAAGCAACAGTATTAAGGATATTCATTTCACGTTGTACTTTTGTCGTACTTGTTGTAGATGTGACATGAATCCCCTTACTATAATGAATCAAATTATAATATAACACCTAAATAACCAAGGTTACCAACAATCGTTATTAAGGGGGTAAGGGTAATTTGAATAAATCACTGCATATTTTTAAGAATTTTTTTAGACGATACATTTATTATATATTTTTTTCTATAATTACTACATAATAAAGTAACATTTGAATTATTTGAAGAATAATAAAAAATAATTTTTGAGACGGCCGCAGAGATTTGCTGTCAATAATGGCTCATTTCTACATAAAAATTAATGAAAATTTTACAGAATATTCTTCAAATGTTACTTTATTAAGTAGTAATTTTAAAAATAAGTATATATGAACTGTGTCATCAAAAAAAATTATTGAAAATATGCAGCGATTGTATCAAAAATTAACCTTACCGCCCCCCCTTAACGTTAGACAAAGGTTATCTGACTATTGTAAAACTGGCATTAATCAATTTTATAACCTTGTGGGATTAAAGCATTACGTGTGAGATGTACATGTTCCAAATTGAGTTAAATCGACCTAATATTGTTCCAAGAGTTTATCACAAAGAATTGTTGATCATTTTTAGAGACGCTCTGTGTAACAATCGATGGGGAAATTTGAACCAAAAGAGGTGTTAATCAAATGACTATTTTTTTTTCGATCAATGTTTCGAAGTTATATAATATTTCTTCTTCGCAAGATTATCTACCACATTAGCAATACAACAAAATTCATGATTATCTATATTTATCAATAAAATTGTCTCAATATAAAATGACTTCTCTCAAAATTGCTCAACAATGTGATCGAATATTAAAATTAAAGCCACGAGTACAACGCAGATAGCGTGTGCAAGGAGATAACACAATTTAAAGGCAAACGTGTGTATTGACAATAAATTATTATATCGCACACAATCTTCAAATTCAGCATGAGTGGTTTGAAGATTGTGTGTTTTGTCTCGGGTTATTTTATATTGAAACAATTTTATTGGTAAATATTGATCATTATGTACTTTGTAGTATTGCTAACGTGTAGATGATTCTGAAAAATAATAAATACCTGGTACTATTTTCTAAATATTAATCAAAAGAAATTAGTTGTTTGATTAACCTTAATTGGTTCAAAAATCCCCATTACTATGTTGTTATGTAAGAGACATCAACTTTTGAACTTTGTACTTACAAGGGCTACTTCTCAGGTGTGAAATTTTGTTTTGCTTTATACTTATACTACATAAAGATTACACCTACGGCATTACGTGAATGAAATAGTAGCGCGCCATATTCAGTCAATTTTGAATAAATCGATTTTGAAAATTTTTGATATTACGTTTAAGTAGCCGTGTTAGATCATTTAAGCAAGGACAGTTTCATAGCCTAGTTCAGTAACAGCTGGACTAGCAATAAACCATACAAAGTAAGTATGGGTTCGAATCAGAACTCAACTAATTTTTTTTTATTATTTACGAGTAATTTTTTTTATTTAGTTGTATTATTTACGTGTAAAATCAATCAAATCTATGTCAAGTATCAGTAATATAATAATTATTTGTAACGACTGAAAATTTATGGTCTCGATTGAAAATAATAATTTTAAAATAAATTAAAATAGATATAATATATTATATTATTTATTTAATTTATTACAATATTAAATTACTGATAATTGGCATACATTTAATTGCTTTTACACGTAAATAATACAAATGAATAAAAGAAACCTCCTAATTAATAAAAAAAAATGTAGTTGGGTTCAGATTCGAACCCATACTGGTTTGTATGGTTCATTGCTAGTCCGGCTTTTACAGAACTAGGCTACAAACATTTACTTGCTGAGATGATCTCACACGGTTAGTTAAATGTTATCCCTAGTTCTAAAATTTTCAAAATCGATTTTTTCAAAATTGGCTGAATATGGCGCGCTACTATTTCATTCACGTAATGTCGGAGGTGTAATCTTTATGTAGTATAAGTATAAAGCAAAACAAAATTTCACACCTGAGAAGTAGCCCTTGTTAGAGAAAACGGACATTTCATACTTAATAATACAACAATTACACTTTACCAATGGACTAGTTTCGGCTGTAAGCCTTCATCAGCATATTCGTCATAAATCTTACAAGAAGCAATTAAACATTTAAATAACAATTATTAAAACCTGTAAAATAATTTAACCGTCAACAATAAACAAAATGCATATGTAGGAAAATATTGTTGACGGTTAAATTATTTTTACAGATTTTAATAATTCTTATTTAAATGTTTAATTGTTTCTTGTAAGATTTATGACGAATATGCTGATGAAGGCTTACAGCCGAAACTAGTCTGTTGGATATTAATAAAATCTTGAGGTAAAGTGTAATTGTGTATTATTAATTAATAACCTCAAGGGGTACTTTCCTAATATTTCATACTTATGCTCGATTTCTTTACCTCGAATGATCTGTAAGATTTGAATCTATTTGAACGAATAACCAATCGGACAACTTAATTTGCTAATTTATCTGATGGATACTCGAGGTGAATAAATCGGCCATTAATGACCTAACATTTAAATATACTACAATTAAATAGTTAATTCCTGTAATATAATTTTCAGAATCTTAAAATGGACACGATTCAGATTTCACAAATAATTACAACGGACCAGTAATGAAGGCCATTCTACCAATTAGAAATTATCGATACTATTTTTGAATTTGAAATTTCAAAAACGCAAAAATGTAAGTTTAATTTTATTCTATAATATGAAGTATTCGAGACCATAGTTTTTAAGTATCAGAAAAATTAAATTTTTTATTAAATCGGATGCACAGTTCGAAATTGAATCATAAATAAAAATTCTATTTAGGCTTCATATATCCATCTCTATTTATCCCTAACCAAAGAATCATTTCTATTGAAATTAATCGTTAATTAAAAATATAGCTGTTAATAAATAGTACAAGAAGTTTTTTGCGAATATACTAGCAAATTTAACGAGGGAAAACCCGCAGACCAAATTTTTGTATGCGAGATTGTATTTTACTTTTAAGGACGATTCAGATATACACGGCATGCACAGACCTGCAACAGCACATACCGGACCGACAAATTGCCGAGTGTTCACATTAGCACAGACAGTTTCTGAAACGTACATACATATATATATAGAAGCTGTGTAGGTATCGTAAAGATTCCGATGCGAAAATGTTTAAACATTTATTTTCTGAAGATTTGGCCATAGTAGCTGTTGTAGATGATGAAGAACAAAAAAAAAAAAGAAAGAGAATATGGGTACACGACATATTACACATACAATACATACAGACACGTACCGGCACCTGCAAAACATTCCTCAAAAGTATGTCTATCGTTGTCGGTCCGTTCCGTGCTGTGTCGGTCGACTAAGTGTGAATTAAACCATTTAAAATGCTTGCTTAATATTTTGTCGGTCCGGTACATGCAGTTGCCGGTCTGTGCATGCCGGATATATCTGAATCATCCTTTATTTTCAAATATGGGTTTGCATGGAATTTTACAATCCGATGACATTCGAAAAATACACCAATTAAATTTAAGTTTGTTTCTTTAGTTAAAAATATTAGAAATCGTAAAATTCTACCTTGTAATTCAATAATTTCAACATTGGAAATTATTTCGACTTCTTTCCCGACGTGCGCAAATTTTAAGCAATTTCACCATCAACCTGTTGAATTTTAGAGTTTTCTTTTTAATTGATTTACGATTTATACTCGCGAGTAATTTTGATAAATTCACACATCCGATTAGTTTCTCACTCCACACAACATAAAAATGTTACAATTTCGACGCGACTTTTTAAGAAACTGTAACAAGTTAATTAGCAATTAAAATATGTTTTAAAACGAATCCAAAACATATTAATTTGCCTTCCGCGCACCGCATTAAGATACTACAAATTTTCACTTATACAAGAATAATTTAACACTTTGTTAAGTAATATAATAATGAAAACGAAATAGATAAACCCGCGCGTTACTCACACTAAGATGGCTGAATTTAAACAATTGCCGAACTTTAATTTTAACTGACGCGATGCGGCGCGGCAAATTTAAAATTCTTCTAATTGAAAACCACGAATTTATAGTAATAATAATTAGCAATCGTAAATAATTAATTATTATTAATAATAATAACAATAAACAAATCTATTTTAATGGAATAAATTCAATATTATTTTGTTTAAATACCAAACTTTAAATTAAATAACATTAATGTGCAGGTAGACATCTGCAAAGACCTAATTTCCAGGAAATTGAAAAGATAAGCTTTGTTTTTTTTAAATTTAACGCCGGATATTAATATACAGGACGATACAAAGAGTTAAAACGTAATTTTTAACAAACAAAATTTAAATTTAACGAAATTACTTCTCGTCTTGACCCAAATTTACACCGTTATTTACTAACCTCCATCGATATACATTTTCGATCGTCGATACGTAATAAAACGAAAGTCCATAAACGATTACAGTTAAAATTCGTATTCTCTATCAATATACCCTATCAATTTCGAAATTTTTGTAAATATTTACCTCGTTTACAAGAACATGTTCTAAATAATTATTTTTCTTCATTCTAGACTAAAACTTTAGCATTCCGTGAAATTGTAATGTAATTTTATATTGGAACCCTTTTATGAAATCGAGTGACTTGTATCATTTTAATTCCCACCGTCGAGTAAACTCACGGCTAAAATGTTGGGGCAAACACTTAATCTTTTGTGCCATCTTTTCCTCTAATTTGCAATTTCATGTTTAACATTGATCATCTTCAAGTCACCTCCAATAAGGTCGTTTTATACACACCAAGTTTGTGATGATTCTTAATGTTTTGAATTGGAATCGCTCTAATAAATATGTCAACATTTGAATTGCTTGCTGTCCCCCGGAGTTGGTAGACTTTTCTTTTCTAAATTTATATCCTAGCTGTGCGGAACCATCTGTGTGTTTCTTAAGATGTTTCCACGTAAGCCTTCTATCAAGATTCATCCCCAAGTCTTTCGTTTTCTCCCTATGTCGGTATTTCAGCAGGAAATGGCTGAAAACTATTCGCCAAGTGATCTGTAAAAGTGTCTACTACTTTTTCTCGATTATTTAGTGTTAATTTTCCATTTGACGTGTATATTGGAGGGATAGGTGTGTACAAGACTCCTTCAATTTTTTATTACGTTCCATAATGACAAGCTTCGGTGAGTCTAAGACCTGATAAGTCTTGGAAGTAAATTTTACAGGAATCAATAAAAACTATGTTACACCACATAAACATTTTTACGACCTTTTTGTTTGCAAGTTTGTCCTTTTAGACCTTTAATTTGTTAATTACTTAACAATTAATACTTTAAAAATGTTGATGTTTTTTTCTATGTAACAATTTTTATTGATGCATGTAAAAATTTACTTCCGTGACTTATTTTGTATTTAAATGATCGATTCGGTTATACTCTTTCTAACGATACATAGTTGAGTATGAATTTTCTCTACTACCAGGTTCTTAAAAGTTTCCAGTTTATATTTTTATAATAAAGGGTTTTTGTCTGCGAGATAAAAGAAATTATAATTGGAAACTGACCTAACGAATTTCTTGAATTTATTCCTCTTGCGATACAAAAGTCAACGACGTCTGGGATTTTATTTCTATCTCTAACGATGGGCCAGATTGTTAGAAATAACAATCGAAATAAATAATTGAAAATCCGTCAATGCGAAAAGTGAAGATGGTAATAATTCGAGGTAGCTCTATGGATTGGTGAAAAATTAAAATATGTCTGCATTTTTAAATTCCAAATCAATTATTGATATCGAAAGATATTGAGTCCATATAAGCATGTAGTTTAGAAACTAAATGTTGTGGGCTCTTAAACGTATTCTACCAAAGGAAAACCGGACATGTACTCCTTTCCTTTTAATCCCGCTCCTCATCTATTAATTTTCATTCCACCGATTTCGTTATAAATGCACAACCTAAATCTGTACACTATTTTGATGAATTTTATTATCAAACTTACAACAGACTTATTAGTTCGTTATGAATAAAAATAAATTGTATTCAAAATTACTTCCATCCATAAAACACGCCACGCAAAATTTACTAATTTTTTACCCCTCCCTCCCCCTTTGTACCGCTGCATCACATGTTTTGTAACTCCCTTACCTCCTTACCCTTACTCCCTTAAAAGAAATAAAAAATCCACGAACATACAACGTAGTTAGAAGCAAAAGAATGATAACTTTTGGCATAAACTAATTAAAACCTTTGGTCCATAAAGAAGTTTTTAGAGCTCTTTTTTAATATTTTTTGAATTTTCTCGTAGTCTTGCAGGACTAGCCCACGTGCATACAAAATTTCGACTACCTATAACCGGCCATTTTGGCCGCACATTTTGAGTTTTAAAGTGTAAATCTTATTTAGGAGAAACTTAAAAAAAAAGTTGAAAGGAACACAACGAAACGAAATCAACCTGAAAATAAAAAAGGCTGAAACCACCGGCACCTTCATACAACAAAAACTAGGCCTCTTTTTTAAGTGTTTCAATTTTTTCCCGCCTGTCTTATTGACATTCTAGGTGGACCCCGAATTTCAGGTTTCTAGCCCCATTTGTTTTTAGGTTTATGCCCATACTTCGATCTTGAGTTCTACTTAAAGGTAACCACTCACGATCCTGCGCTGCAGTACGATTCTGCAAGGTTGAACTTGACTCATCCTGCAGAATCATACTGCGGCGCAGGGTTGTGAGTGGTTACCTTAAGTTGGCATCCACTATGGGTACGGGAATTAATCGATAGATACATGATTTAGGTAGTGCAACTCGATATTAATTTTTAATTAATTTTAGAAATTTAGGTAATTTAAGAAAATTCAAAAATAATACTATTAAAAATTTCAATATAACAAGTTAATTCAAAGAAAAGCAATTCTCATCCTACAAATTTCTAAATTAAATGAAAAGGTTTCGGGTTGACTGGATAAATCAAACAAAGATTATGTCATGTCTACGTTTCGCAGAGTATAATCAGTAGGGTGGGCCAAAAAAAACTTTTAATTTTCTTTTCTTTAGCTACCATGAAAATATCGTTCAAGATGACGAAAAAAAAATTCTGGTAAAGTTTGAGCTCTTAATATTAACATTTAGAGGTGGCTAATCGTGATTTTTGATTTCCCATTTAAATAACACGGGAAATTTTATTTTTTTTATATGGAATTTTAATGCGCTTGAACGAATTATTGTCTAATAAAATTTAAAACTCATACTTGTAGGAAATTAAACGATCTACAAAAAAGGTCTGAAATGATTTTTCGCTAAGTCGGCTCGTTTAAAAGTTATTCGAGGTTTAAATTGAACCTCAAATTTTAAACGAGATTTTCATAATTATTTATACTCGATCACAAAATAATGGCCCAAAAACATAAAAGATCATATTTTATGTAAAGTTTATCAAGTGTTCTTCGGTAAAACAATAAAATTTTTACGAAATATCAAAATTAATTTTTTATAATTTAAATAAACTATAATTTAAATTTAATTTAATCATTCCCTAAAAAATAATAAATGTCCTGTTATTGATATTTCGTAAAATTTTTATTGTTTTACCGATACACTCGATAAACTTTACATAAAATATGATGTTTTATGTTTTTGAGCCATTATTTTGTGATCGAGTATAAATAATTGTGAAATCATTATTTAACATTTGAGGTTCAACTTAAACCTCGAATAACTTTTAAACGAGCCGACTTAGCGAAAAATCATTTCAGACCTTTTTTGTAGATCGTTTAATTTCCTACAAGTATGAGTTTTAAATGTTATTAGACAATAATTCGTTCAAGCGCATTAAAATTCCAAATAAAAAAAATAAAATTTCCCGTGTTATTTAAATGGGAAATCAAAAATCACGATTAGCCACCCCTAAATATCAATATTAAGTGCTCAAAATTTACCAGAATTCTTTTTTCGTCATCTTGAACGATATTTTCATGGTAGCTAAAGAAAAGAAAATTAAAAGTATTTTTTGGCCCACCCTAATAATCAGTATAATCATAAGTATCAGGACTACAATGCAAAATACAATAAGTCATCGGTGGGATATATCCCTAGCTTCCTAGCTTATCCACACTTACCACACAAATCATGATGTAACATGGTTTGATAAATATAACAAGATGTTCGGAGCAATCTTATGACTAACTTGAACCTTGCCATCAATGACCATTGCTTCGAACATCTTGTTATATTTGTCAAACATTGTAACATCATGATTTGTGTGGTAAGTGTGGATAAGCTTGGGATTTGTCCCACCGATGACTTATTGTATTTTCCATTGTAGTCTTGAGGATGAAGGTATTATACTCTTCAAAACGTCGACATGACATACTACGTATCTTTGTTTGTTTGATTTATCCAGTCTACCCGAAATCCTTTCATTTAACAAGTTAATTCGTTAATAAAAGGAATCAAAAATGCACTCCCACATATTGGACTCAAAAAACAAATGTATTTTTGAATTTTCTAAAAATACTAAAATATGATTGAAAGTATTTAGTTACTTAAAGGTAACCACTTACGATTCTGCTCCACAGTACGATTTTGCAAGATTGAACTTGGTCGGATGGGATCGGTCAGTCTGCTGCAGTATGACCGGCTTGTCGGCGATCCGATCCGAACAATTTCAATTTTGTCTCATCCTGCAGAATCATACTGCGGCGCAGGATCGTGAGTGGTTACCTTAACAGTAGGATACATGCCCCCCACACACATTTTTGTAAATTAATAATTAACCGTGTAATTTAAAAGAAACAGCTTTCAAGAAATAGCAGGTGCATTTCCAAATAACTTCAAAAATATTATGCTGCTAAATATAAATATAATGGATGCGTTTATATTTTTGGTAGTCATATGAGAGACCGCTGAAGATTCGCTCTGAAATTCGACGTAATATTATTATTAATAATATTATTCGTAAGCTATCAGAACGAGCGTTAGCGAGTTCTGATATTTTGCTTACTCTTCCGGAATGGATCACTTTCGCTAGCTCGTACGTAAATAGCTATTAGAAGTCATTTGGATATGTATTTGCAATTTTTTTTAATCCAAGGGGTACTCAACGTTAATGTAAAAAGCAAATGAAAAAGGTAGTAAATTTATTAAGGCAGTCACCCCCATGTGATTGCCGGTTTTTTTAGCTTTTCTTTGGGATTTTTTTTTGACGAACAATAAAAATATAGAAGTTTCAACTTTTTACTATATATTTATTGACATTTCAACGGTAAGTCAGAATATTTTCAGACCAAAATCTTCATCACAACGTGTGTTGCGCCACTCCAAAGGCACCCATGTCTAAAAAGCTGACCTCAATCATTCCGGCTGATCGGCTTATCTTAAATCAAAAAACGAAACGGCATTTTAATCTGTGAAGCTGTGGCTTATGGCATGAACTAGAATCATTCAAAAATATTGAAAATTAAATAATTGGCATGATTTTGAAAAGTAATTATTTAATTAATTATTTGTGTATTATTCAATTTTCAATATTTTGGAATGATCCTAGTCATGCGATAGCCACAGCTTCACAGATTAAAATGCCGTTTGGTTTTTTGAATTAAGATAACCCGATCAGCCGAAATCATGGAGGCCAGGTTTTTCGACATAGGTGCCTGTGGAATGGCGCAACACACGTTGCGATTAAGATTCTGGTCTGAAAATATTCTGACTTACTGTTGAAATGTCAATAAATATATTGTAAAAAGATGAAACTTCTATATTTTTATAGTTCCTCAAAAAAAATCCCAAAGAAAAGCTAAATAAACCGGCAATCACATGGGATGACCCTCTTAAGTAGAAACGATGATGGCTTTTTGTAATCCCACATTTCAATTTCCTTTTATTTTCAGATATATTTAATGAAGCGTAGCAGTTGAGGTGTTATGCTTTTTAAGAAAATTAAAACAATATTCCAGGATTGATTTATCCACGATAACTATGTAACATGAAAATTAAGAAGTTGGATGGTAGCTGCATTACAAACAACATGATCGTTAATGCTAACTCGATAACAAAAATAATTTAGCTAAATTCATTGGAGTCTCGGAGTGTTAACCGCTAGAAATGCTACAGGAACTACCATTTTGTGGTATCTAGGTATCCCCAAAAATAAAGCGTATCAATTTGGTGAAATAGGGTAGTTTCCCTTTGCCCATAGATCGATGTTAAATTTGGGATCGCAGCAGTGAAATTTTGTACCTACCAAAATCTAATTTTGCATGCGGTGGCAACGTTTCTAATTTTCTAGGTACATACAGTTACTTGGAAAAGAACTCTCGACACTTCGAGGTTAGCAATTGAAGACTTTTTTGTCATATAAAAATTGATTTTATAGCAAAACTTATAAGACATTTTTTGTTGCAAATTGCAAGCTCTTCGTTTTTGTTTATATACATTTTTCTATTTTATCGCATCTTTTCTGAGTGACAATGACTTTAAAAAGACTTTGGATAAAATTTAGTAAAGCTACCATAAGAGTAATGTTAATTTTATTAAATTTTTCACAGAGTTTTCTTGAAGACAAAGTAGAAAAATGCATCTAAACAAAAATGAAGGGAAGAAAATATGCAATAAAAAATGTTGGCCTAGTTTTTGCCATATAAAGAATTTTTATATGACAAAAAAAAGGTTTTCAAAAGATACAATTTATTAAATTGCTAACGTAGAAGTGTAAGAGTTCTTTTGCAAGTAACTGTATATGAATTTTGTAATAGTTTGAAATCATAAATAATAAATTTATTCGAAATAACCTGATATAAAATTTAATCGAACGAAAATTTTGACTATATTATAATAATCGGTGCAATTTTCATATATAATTTCCCATGTGCATAGAATATTATCGATCATTTTGTTCGATTACATATTCTTGACAACAATCGGCTCGACTCACAGAGGAGGGCCGATTGCACTCTAAAATATGTAAGAGAACAAAATAATAGGATAATATTCTGTGCAAAAGGGGAATTCCAACGACTATTGCAAAAGTAAATAGAAAAATCCAAAAAATTAATACGAAATTGATAAGTGCAAAACGATAAGTGTCACCGTAACACTTATCATTTAATTGACATTGGATTGGTTCTAAATTTGTCACTTGAAGTTTCTACGAATTTTTCTATTGGTTCATGTGTGTTTCTGTACATACGCATGCAATAGTCTAAGCAATGTTGATATTATAACAACTGAATTTAGTTGTTACAACAGAAAATCCCTATGTTATTTCCTGCCATAACAACTAATGTCAGTTGTTATAATTAACAATTTTTTTTAGACTATTGCATGCGTATGTACAGAAACACACATAAACCAATAGAAAATATCGGAGAAACTTTAAGTGTCAAATTTAGAACCAATCCCATGTCTATTAAATGGTAAGTGTTACGGTGACACTTATCGTTTTGCACTATCGATTTCGTATTAATTTTTTGGATTCTTCTATTTACTTTTGCAATAGTCATTGGAATTCCCCTTTTGCACAGAATATTATTTTGTCGAAAATATGTAATCGAACAAAATGATCGATCAAATATGAAATTTGCACTGAATATTTGCCGCCTGAAATTTTAGTAGATCCGAATCGCTTGCGACGCGACACGCTAATAGTTTCAAGAAAAACTCCCGTTTTTGTTTCCGGCGCGACCACAGTTTTCCGCTCACTAACCCGACACTGTTAGTTATTTAATTAATGAGAAACTAAACAAGTAGATTATTTTTAAGTATTTCATCTTTTCTAAAATTTGTATGAATTTCAGAAAATTATCTATTGTAACACAATATATGTCATCACCACATTTTGCACTGCACAGCTAAATCACAGGAAGAAAAACTTGCCACTAACCTGACCTATTTAGCTGCTTAACTTTCCATTCCACGCCGTGGAACCTACCTGCAACAAGAAAAACATTATTAGCATTTATAATTAATACGATTAGGTTAGCCAAACAAAACACATTCGAAAGCATTTTCTGGTAAGAAAAATAATCGTTGCTTTACCTTTTATCACTGTAGTCCTTCTGCAAGTTGTGTGATTCCAATCCAGCTCTCCTCCGTTCCATAAAGTCAATCGTGAAGGCACACAATACACTCACATATTTATTATCGATTTCGATTGAAAACGTTTTAAAATTAACACTTTATCACAAGCAAAATTGACCGTAGTAATTTTCGAGCTTCCGATAAGCTTTTGCACATAAAATTTCGTAAACTACTCGCGAAATTATTAATTTATAAACGCGTACACGATTTTAATATTTCTTGGCAGACGATCTCCTGAAAGAGAAAAAAATTCATAAAGTAAGTTCAAGTTAATTAAGAGTAAAGCTTACTCAAAGCGTGTGTTACAAAATGAATAAACATAATCGTTGTAAGGGAAATCGTAGTTCTTGAAAGTTTTATTCGGAAAGATCGAATTTTTCAAGCAATACGATCGGAGCATTTCCGTGTCGATTGTTAGATAAAACCGTTACAACAAAACGTACCTAACGTAATTTCCATTTATAGAAAGTTTGAAAAATTTATTCGATACTCGGCAACTTAATTGGAGATGAAAGAAATTACAAGAGCATCAAATTGCGATTGGCTAAATTCTGAATTATCTTCAAGTAATAACTATTTTGCCAGTAGTTACGTTTAGTATCAGAATCCTACCTCGATAACCGTTAAGTTACATCTTCAACTACTGTATTTCATTGTGTTTAACAGCCCAAAATCTTTACACGCATCATCGCGAAATTCAATTTTAAATTACTATCATAAGCGTAATAAATGATATTACTTAACCACAATCGCAAATATAACCATTTGTTTACATTTTTTTTAGCAAAAATGCGCTTCCAACCTACAAAAATGATAAATACCCACAAAATTTTATTTTAAAAACAATTGAAACGTCCGAGACTTTATTTCGGCCGCGTCATCGATTTTTATCAATTGAGTCAGATTTTGAATGCACAATTTTGTTTATTTTCTACCCGATAATACTAATAGAAAAAATTAGAAAACTAAAATTTAATTTTTACAGGTCGAAAATATTCAAGAACACAAATGAGAAACACCAAAATTTTGAAGTTTGTTGTAGAGAAATGGTTGCTTTCTCAAAAATGTTGATGTAGTTGTCGATCAAAGGACGAGTAGATTTCATTCGACAAAATTTAGTTAACCACCTGACGACGATTACATGGAAAATGATTATTTTCTTCCCACCGAGGAATTGTTTACTAAGGTTCGAAGTAATTTAAAAGTAAGCCAATGAAAAATAAAACTACTTACGTCTGTTGTTGATGTAGAAATTTGGAATTGCACACAAAAGAACCACAAGTTCATTCTATTATTCACAAAACAAAACGCGATCGTTTTTTGTTTTGTTAAAAAGTTAGGTCATTTAATTCACTCGCACAAATGCACAATTATATAACTTGCACACGATAATATTAACTTGGATGATCGTATTAGAGTACAAGAAGTAATTTCGAAACGATTAATAAACGAAATCGCTCATTTTATTCTCGATATTTTAACGGAACGAACTGCACTCCGACGCGGACAACTTGATACTGACGGGTCCGCACGAGCGCTGTATTTCGAACAATTTTAATGACAAATGACTCACAGCTGTTCCGTTCGGAAACGCTTCGTTGAGCTTCCCGGAAACGACGTGGAGATGTCGCTAGTTCCGTTGACGGAAATTTGAAAAATTTTGAATTTCAAATTGAATTTTCATAATAACTATGATATTTTAAAATACTTTTTGTATTGATATTGCCTTAAAATGTCCAATAGATCACAAAAAAAAATATTTCTTTCATCTACAACGTCAAAAATAAATAAAAATATCCACCTTGAAAATTGCTTTAATAATTTCCATTTTGCAATAGAAATGCATTGAAAATGATTTAATTCAATAAAATATACAATAACTAACTCATTTGGACCTAATTTATTGTTTCAAACACCATAGCGACTACACAAATTCGTTCAGGAGCCTCCGAAATCGCAAACGTTCGATGATGAGTAAAGTCGAAATTATGTATTATTTTCTGGAAATATCTTAAAATAACGTTATTTTACACATCCTCCTTCCTGTTATCATCATTAACAATGCTTTTTAGCCCATTTAATTTTCAAATTATTTTTGAAGTTTCAATAACCTCAAAATGAATTTATCAAATTTTTAGATTAAAATTAACATTGGGGCAATTAAAATTGAACCAAAGCCATTGTCAATCATGTTAGCTAACTCAAAATGATCAAATTTTTCTGCTAATTATGTTTTCTTGACTCAATTTCCCCCTTGAAATTTTTAGGTTTAGGGGTTAATTTGTCGATAAAATCCTCCATTTTCGTGGCGTTTCTTATTAAAACGTTGTTGGAAATTATAGTACTTGACTCTAAAGAACGCATTAGTATAGATAATCATTACTCCTTTTAAGATTTGAACATTTTTTAAAAGTCACCCGAGCGATCATCGCAGTTGCGTAGTTAACCATACTATTTTGTTTGTCAGGTTTTCAGATATCTGTTAAAGATAATTTCATATCTGTCTATATTTACATTTCAATGAACGATTTCGTAGTATCCTGTTTGCAAAATAGTTGACATTAAAAGCACCTGTCGCAGAAGTCGAATAAGGAGGACTTTAGAAGAATATCTAACTAACTTGTTGTCTTTTACCAATAGGACATTATTCATTTTGCGAAGAGAACATCCATCGTAACTTTTTATCAAACAAAATTATTGTTTTCTTTATTTTTAGAGATTATGCGGTTCAGGAAATTCTGTCAATTGAATACTTACCTAATTGGATTTGCTAGTGAAATTAATGAATTCATAAAGGCGACCAACAACCACTAGGTGTAATTTATTCATTTATGCAAGCACATACATGTTTTGTTCGAGTGGAGGAAGAAATTGTGAAGCTGGATGTCGAAGAAATTTACATAACATTTATTTAGAACGGCCCTTTTCGGGGCCTTCATATATACATCAGATATTGGGTTTTTAATTATTATTTGACAATTTAAGTGTTTAAAATTATAAAAATTTGTGTGTAGTTAAGATAAGAGTCCTCTTGATTGTATGAAAATAAATTTCGTATGAGTTTCGTGTTGAATCTTTTGTAAAATTTATAAACATAATATTTTTTTAAATACAGAATTTTCGCTAATTTACCTACTCTATCTTTTTCTTCGATTTGAAAAACTTTCTAGCCAACTTTATAGGTAGAGTAATAATTTTAAACATCAAATATACCACGATTACAGTAACGACGAAAATAAATCCAAAAACATCCAGGAGATAATACTGATAAGTTGGTATGTCCAATGCAGGACTTCGTAAGTGCTTTGCTCCTTTGTGTCGCAAGACATATTCCGTCCACCATATAGCCTTCTGTAACCCGCTCATGGGTTCGTCTTGTGCTAACTTTGTTAGCTTTATCATTTTGTTTCGGTACTTAGGATTTTGTATAACTTCAAAAATAGCGTTTTTGAAATTCTTTTTGGTAAGGTTCGTGCGATCCAAAAGCACCGTTATACCTTTGGACACCAGATTTTTTATGTTTCCTGGTTGGTCGGCGAGAAATGGAATACCCACAAAGGGTACGTGGCTATAAATCGCTTCTTCCAAAGACTGAAGTCCTCCTTGGGTTATAAACAGTTTTATATTTGGATGACCTAAATATAATTCAGTTACAGTCTCTCGTAAAACAAACTACAAATCACCGTTCCTACTTAGAACATCTTGTTGCGAAACCCATTTTAAAATATGGACGTTTTTAGGTTTGTTGGGCAAGACATCCAGTTCAAACTTCCATAAAATTGTGTAAGGCAGTTCAGCAAACGTTTCCAAAATTACATTCCGCATTTTTTCTGTTAAATATTGACTTCTAACATTGGAACCCAAACTGAAGTAAATAAAACCATATTTTGCATTATCCAATATGATTTGCAAATCCTAAAATAAAAAATTTTAAAAGGTGGAAAGGTGGATAAATAAGTTTAGCGATTTACTGTCGGTAGCGGTTTTGGAAATTTACGAAAGTTTCCTCCACCTATCTGAATTACATTAGGTGTTAAGGGTCTCACCATACCAAAAATTGGATCTGTGTTTACGAAAAGCATATCCATCTCTTGCATTAACTGACTTATGGATGGGGAGTTCTCACCAAAGTATTTATTCTTTATTGCTTCCTCCTTGGAGAAGTAATAAAGATTGTTAAATAATTTCAAGCTACTTTCAAAAAATAAACTTGTTAGGCGTTCATAGAAGGTAAGATTGTTATAAACACCCATCAAGAAGTCTGGATAAAGTACTGGATGGGTAGGACTTCCAATGGCTTCAAACGCTTGTATAGTACCGCCAATTGGAAGAATGCCAATGTACGGACAATTAAATCGATGGGAAAATGCCAAAATCGATGGAAAATAAAACTCGACCATCAATAAATCAAAATGCTCTGCTTTATTATTGATAAGGTTTTGAACATGCGGGTTACCCAATTGTAGAAAAGCCAGTTGTTCCATCATAGCCATTAAGCGCCCAATAATTTCAAACGAGAATACATTGTCCGCAGCCACCATGTACGGAAGAAATTCATTCCACAGTTGATATGAAGATCCCAAATCGATTTCGGTTAAATTAGTAAGTGTAGAATCGTTCATTGGATGGGTGGTTAAAACGGTAACTTGATGACCTCTCAACGATAGTTCTCTCCAAATAGGCTGAAATGCCACTTGGTGACTGTACGCCGGAGTAGGTACCACACCCCAACATAGCTTTCGGATTTTTTATCATTTTTATTTCTTTTATCAGCCATCAGCGTTCGTAAATATCATTTCGGCTGAAGACATATCAACAAGCAACGATCTTTTACCAACTTGCTAGAAGAAGAATTGATCCAAAATCTCCTTCCGGACGGTAAAAAACTAGCACCGATCCACAACCACCCCATGGCAGGAGAAACACCCTCACCCAACATTTAATATATTATATTATCTATATTTTTAATAACCCCCCTCTCCGAAAATTTCGGGAATGTACACATTTTCATCCAGGATTCTTGGGATTTAAAATTTGTAGAAAAGAAGAAGACCTGCTGCTAACAGAGTTCATCCCAAACGCCATCCTGTTGGCCAAAACAGTTTGGAAACCACATAATCGCTATCTAAGGAAATACAGGAAGAATTCCAATGGATCTGATCCTCTTCTAGAATTCGGCATTGAAGTAGGCCACAGATCTTAATATAAAATTAAGACCCAGCTGAGCTATTTGTCACACTCGACTATCATATCCACGAGGAGCATTCAAATAAAACATCGGCATGCAAAAAATATCAAAGTAGTATTTTCTTTAGTGCACTATTATCAAAAAATGATAAAGTAATAGCTTTAGCTGGCTTACCTAATTTAGATAACAACATTTTATTGTTCAACACTGAAGCTATTTATCGCAATATTAATATTTTTAATTGTTGTTCCGATAAAATAAATTAATAGAAACTATAAAAATCAAAAAGTTAAGTAACGGAAGCCAGTTAAAATGTTTTTTCATTTTGGTTTAATTTTCTTGTTTATAGCCAATGTCTTGGGGTTGGAAGTTATTTGGAACGATGCGGCAGACTTTGACGAAGCCATAATCCAAGGTGTTAACAACGGATCCATCCAGAGAGTCGAGCTCCGATCTTTTCAAATTATTTTTCCCGGTAAGTCTTAGGTAAGGTAAGTCTCAAAATTTGGAATTTTTATTTTTAAAAAGTTTAAAAATACTGCAAAAATGCAGATCTGCAAGTTACTAAAGGAATTTCAAATTTGTCTACTCGTTCAATAATCTGTCTCTTTTACCCTCGTGGTGTAAAATACTATTTAAACTTTCAGGCACGCTTTGGTGTGGAACTGGTAACATAGCTAGAAACAAAGATGATTTGGGATTTTTAAAAAATACCGATAAGTGTTGCAGAACTCACGACATGTGCGATGACATCATACCGGGTAAAGGAACTCGATACAATTTGACCAATACCGCCTTCCACACCAGGTAAGATTTTAGATTCGTTTACCTTCTGAATTTTAAACGAACTTTAGGCTCAATTGCAAATGCGACCTAGCGTTTTACAATTGTCTGAAGGCAGACAAGTCTATTCCATCCTCAAAAGTTGGTTTTATTTACTTTAACATACTGGATACACAATGTTACTGGCTAGAGTATCCGATAAAAAGTTGCAAAAGAACGGCATACATTCCGTAAGACCCACCCTATATGCATTGTTTTTGTAGATTAAATTTTTGATAATTTACAGGAGCCAACGATGCTTGGAATACGAATATGACACAAACAGAGAGAAATTATATCAATGGTTTGACCTTCCCTTCTATTATAATTTAAAATAAAAGAAAAACCACATGTAGATTTTGAGCTGATGTGAAATAAAGTTTCGAATTTTATAATTAGAAATTTTTAGTGATCTAAAGAATAAATAACCGGGGTGAGGTGTGTGTTGGCGATATTTTTGCTTACTGTATTAAAGTAAGAAATTCCAAAATCCGAAGGAACAAAATCAAATTAGGCGATGGTCTTTACAACATACATAAATGCTTACTGACCTTTTTAAAATTTAAAAAAGGTAGCGTCTTTGAAATTCAGCATTTGGCAGCGGAAATAATGGGTCTAAAAATGCATGCAAATCCCAACGTTCCAGGATGAACAAAAGTATCATGCGTTGCATAAGCAATAGTTTAAAATCTAATTTAAAAAAGTAAATATTGATTAATTACAGGGATCATTTATTATCTCAAAAATTGTCTACTCATGTTAGTAATCTAATCTATGTTTAGCTAATAACATAGTTTGTGCCTGGTAAAAATGCTGGTAACACTAATTTTTGTCGGAATTACTTTAACAATAAATCTTTGCGATGGAGCAAAAATTTTGGCAGTGGTACCTACTCCTGCTTACAGTCATCAAGTCGCATTGCAACCTATATGGAGGGAACTATCATTAAGAGGTCATCAAGTTACCCTTTTAACCACGAATCCGATGAACAACTCAGCACTTAGCAATTTAACCGAAATAGATTTGAGCTCTTCATATAGCGTTTGGAATGACATAGTTCCATTGCTGGTGGCTGCAAACAACGTCCCCTCAATGGAAATACTTGGCCGTATGATGACTGCGATAGAGGAACTGGCTTCGGTACAATTGGGTAACCCGCACGTACAAAACCTTATCAATAATCAAACAGAATATTTTGACTTGATAATAATAGAAGCCGAGTTTTTCAGTCCAGCGTTTTTGGCATTGTCTCATCGATTTAAGTGTCCGTACATTGGTATTCTTTCCTATGGCGGTCATACTCTAGTGTTCGAATCCATTGGAAGTCCTAACCATCCCATACTTTATCCGGACATCATGTTGGGTGCTTATAAAGATCTGACGTTCTCAGAACGTCTAACAAGTTCTTTAGGGCTTGTTTTTCAAGCATTGTTTAACAATCTTTATTACTTCCCAAAAATGGAATTAATTATAAAAAAGTATTTTGGTGAAAACTTCCCACCCATAGAACAGTTATTGCAAAATATGGATATGCTTTTCCTAAATACAGATCCAATTATTGGTGTGGTAAGACCCTTAACACCTAACGTAATTCGGATAGGTGGAGGAAATCATCGTAAGCCTCCACAGCCGTTACCAACCGTAAATCCATTGAACTTTTATAGTCTTCCATTAAAAAATGTATTTTCAGGATTTGCAAACTGTTCTGGACAATGCAAAGAATGGCTTCATATACTTCAGTTTAGGTTCAACCGTTAAAAGTCAATACTTAAAGGAAAATATGCGGAACGTAATTTTGGAAACGTTTGCTGAACTGCCTTACACAGTTTTATGGAAGTTTGAATTGGATGTCTTGCCCAACAAACCCAAAAATGTATATATTTCAAAATGGGTTTCGCAGCAGGATATCTTAAGTAGGAGTGTCTAATTTTGTGTGTGGAGTTAAGACGTTATTTTTTAGAACATCCAAATATAAAACTGTTTATAACCCAAGGAGGAATCCAGTCTTTGGAAGAAGCGATTTATAATCAAGTGCCTTTCGTGGGCATACCATTTTTTGCCGATCAACCAGCAAATATAAAAAATATGGTGTACAAAGGCATAACAGTGTCTGTGGATCGGACAAACCTTACGAAAAAAGATTTTAAAAATGCTATTTTTGAAGTTATACAAAATCCGACGTAAGTGTTTTTTGTGGAAGAAAGTATGGATGATAAGTAAAAATGGAAATTCTTTTAGATACCGGAACAAAATGATAGAGCTGGCAAAGTTAGCACAAGACGAACCAATGAGTGGCCTACAGAAGGCCATGTGGTGGACGGAATATGTTTTGCGAAACAAGGGAGCAAAGCACTTACGAAGTCCTGCACTTGACATTCCAAGTTATCAGTATTATCTCCTGGATGTTCTCGGATTTCTTTCTGTTGTTACCGCAATCGTTGTTTATCTGATATCAAAAATGTTTACTTTAACTATAAGGTTAGCTAAAATGCTATTTCAGTCGAAGAAAAAGATGGAGTAAACAAATTATATTTTAGATAAATAAAAAATTAAAAAACCTGTCGGGAGTTTAAAGTGTGCACTTGATCGTTCCCTTTTAGTTTAATTATCCTTCTAGCGTAGGTTCAGATCAAGATCCTGACTCCTGATTCTTAGGTAGACCAAAGAAGGCCATCTTTATTTCTTATTTCGCAAAGTAACTCCGTCCATTTTCCTGTTCAAACCATTGGGGCTGTCTTGGGGGAGTGGGACACTCTTTTCCATTACTGGCAGTGTGAAGCAGCCCGTCAAAGAATAAAGACAAAGTTTATTTTGTAAATTTATTTATAAATGTGAAAATAAATTTTGAAAACAAAAATTAAATTTGGAATTTTTGTTGGTGGATGCATCGAATAAAGCTGCCTGCTGTTCAAACCTGGGCAAAAAATTCGATGAGTGCCTTCAAATTGTCTTCTGTAATTATCCAAAGGTCAGGGTTTTCCTTTTTAAAAGTCGTATACCAATTTGCGACTAATGGATATGGCTTAAGATCAAATTTTATAGCTTCCAAACACATCGTCGCCGATACTAATTGGAGATCTGCGATGGTGATGTGATCTATTACAAAAACGGGTAAATTAAAAACAAAATTTTTTTTAAATTTTCAAGTTGGGTACCTGCCGCAGCGTATTTCTTTCCAAGACGTTGCAAATACGTGTTAAAGACGTTCAGAGCGTTTTCAGCTTTCTCCAAGCTTAATGGGGTTCTTGGAGAGTTTTTATTGAAGAAGGGACTGAACACATATTCACCAATGTGTTTATAATAAGTAGACAAATTGAAGCAAAGTCTATGGTTAACGATGGCTCTAGTTTGTAATTCCCTTGGATATAGCGAATCATCTTTTCCGTATTTATCGGTCAGATATTGCAAAATCGCGTTACTGAAAAATTAAAATAAGTGTTTGCTAAAAATTAAAAGCATTTGCTAACCTTTCACTTAAATAAAATCCATCATCATCCAATACTGGGATTTCTTTCTGAGGATTTTTCTAAAACAAAACGAAATTTTTGCCTCACTGTATATATTAATAATTTTAATATACTTCATTTCAAGGCTAAAATTTCAAGGTTGAAATTAAGTTTCAAATAAAATATTATGTAATACACTAACTTGATGATAAATCTAATGATGATATTATAAAAAAAGAATTCAGAATTATTATTTTTTAAAAACACAAACCTTTTCATAAGCTTCGGTTTTATGTTCACCCACAGTATAATCGATGTTAACCTGCTTAAAATTTAAATTCATTTTCTTCAAAGCCATTAACACTGCTGCAGAGGGTGGGCCACCCCTGACAACGTACGCAGTTAAAGTCATCTTGCAACCTGTTGTGTTATATGAACTCTTGTTTATTTAACTCACAAAAATGTTATTTGTAATTGGAGGTAATTGCAAGTTGTTATCTTGGACTACGTTACACCTAAACCACGTTTCAGTGGCGTACCAACGAGACTGGAAACCCTTCCTTGGGAGGGGAGCCTCCTCCACCCAATACCTTAGTAGTTATACGAATTTAAAATAAAATAAAGCAGGAAAAAAGTAAATTAAAATATTATGGATTGAATTAAAAACATTCATTGGGTGAATACTTTTCCCCTTGCTATGCTAGCAACTTGGCCAAAAATCACGACCGTCACAAACTCCTTAGTCAACCAAATCGGTCAATAAAATCCCAAGAACTTTCAGAACAACCCAGGAGATAACCTTCTCTAGAGCACCCTGTATATAAAAATTAAAGTACCAAATAATACTGATCAAAATTTATTGAGGACAAACAATATTATTACAACTTTTGCAAAAATATAAAATGATAAGTTCTTAAACAATCTTCAAGCCTTGCAGTTCTCTTTCCAAAGAAACCAAATTCCATATTACCAATTGGCCGTCCAATCCCGAAGTACTAAATTTTACGGCATCCGCTTTGGTGCCCTCATAAAGGCACAAGCAAGTAATGGCATTTTGATGAATGGAATCCAGACTAGTATCGGACATTTCGACGCGCGCTTGCTTATCCAGCGATTGAAACTTTCGCATCGCAGACAAACCGCCCGTTTCTTTCTTTTGCGAAGCGTCCAATTTGGAACTGAACGTCAGTTGACCGTTTTGATCCAACAAGTACAACAGGGGCATGCAGCTGTGGCCCGCAACCACGATCGAACGATTGGTGATCCAAGTGCAATTCAAGAAGGGCAAAAATTCCGTCTTGATTTTTATAACGGTCGTTCCTTTAGCCGCGTCGGCAATGTTAATAGAAGAATCGTGAGC
This sequence comes from Cantharis nigra, assembly GCA_958510845.1. NCBI lineage: Eukaryota > Metazoa > Arthropoda > Insecta > Coleoptera > Cantharidae > Cantharis > Cantharis nigra. Next base: position 1,580,840 of record OY294029.1, read on the forward strand.
GACCCAACAAATTTTATTACCGTCCGGCGAGAAACTCACGTCGTGCACCCATCCGCCACCGCAATTCGAATTTCGAAATTCGGCCATTAGATGGCCAAGCGGCATCTTATTACCCCAAGGAGTCGCTTCCGGAACCTTCTCGACGTCTTTTATGAACGCCGAAAAGACGCGAACGGTGAAATCGCTCAAACCTGCCACCAATAGAACATTGTTAGGGTGCCAATCGATAGAAGTTACGGTCGATCGAATTGGTTTCTTGATGTGCTTGGACACCCACCAGTCGTTTTCCGATTCGAAATAGCAAACCGATATCAGACGCGCTCCCGAACCGACGGCAAACTTATTTTCGTTGGGCGACCATTTCACACAAGTCGCCGCGCGATTGATACGCAACAGCACCAGAGTGGGTTTCCACTTTTTATCGTCGTCCGATTGGGTCCAAACGTACGCGTTACGATCGACGGCACACGTAACAATGCGATTCGTATTGGGCGCCCAATCGATCCCCATTACGCGCAAATCGTGCTGGTTTAGCACGTCTACCAATTTCCATTCCAAATCGGTCAGTTTATATATGTGGACCTCGTTGTTGTTTGGAGAAATGGCGATTTCTGTGAAAATATTATAAATTACAGTTCATAAATACGCGTAGCGTAGCTGTGCGGAAATAAAAATTCGGATAAAGTCGGAATTAATCCAATGCATTGCTCCATCCAACAAATGATGCTGCTCTGATGAGAAACAAAAGCTAATGCTTTTAATGAATAATACCAAGGAGAAAAAATTGACGCAGCTCAGATTCGGGTGCGATTGCCGATTAATGATTTATTTACGGCAAAACGGTTCACTCCGCGATGAAAAGTGAAGAGATCGAGATTTTAGAGAATGGTATGATGAAAATGCTCACGAAAGCTGAATATTGTGAAGCAAGTAGTTTAGAAGTTACATTAAAAATAAGAGAAAGTTGGTGAAAAATGAAATAAAACAAAAAAATACATAAATAATCAGACTTTTTTGTAGGATATTTTACGCTCTACAAAATTGTCTATTTGCAATTTTGCTCTAGATTGCGTAGTTTTCCCGGGAGAGGCGTTGAAACACCACGTGGTGCAAATCTGTCAATATTTCTCGCTTTTGCTTATTCAAAAAATTACATTTTCTTCTGCAGAATTTATATTTCCTTCACAATTTCTAAGACCACTACCGACTGATTTATTAAAAACAGGTATCAATCCAAAATAAACAATTGAAAAAAGGGCCTCGCCCAAGAAACCATCGTACTTGGATCCGGCCCTGTCGGTTCACTGTCAAATACCCCACGTAGTCAATTGTTTATTTTAAATAAAACTCCAAAATGAAAAATTCTTATCCCTTAACTTACGGGTACGGTCCTTATTCCATGCGTGGCAGGTTATAGGGAAGATGGTGTTTCCTAATTTCAAAACTTCCGTCATGATTAATTTGCTGCCAAAAAACAACTTTTACAATAGAATCAAATTTTCTCGTCCAAAACTTACGTTTCCTTTGAATAGGATTCTCAATTATTTAATTGGTAAATTCGTGGACTCTGGTCAGTCGACACGAATTTTGATTGCAAACACAAAACTACACCGGTAGATTAGATGTTGATTTAATAGTCACGCCCACCACGCCTTGAATGACTAATTGTAATATACAGGGAACATCGTAAGTAATAGAGCTCACATTTGGTAGCAAACCGATTCGCTACTTCGAATATCACAACCTTAAGGTAATTATCCTGTAAATCATAAAGAAGCTTTACATAGAGGATTCCTTTCTGAAAAGATAAACTTATTCTGTAAAGAATCCTTCAATGACAGTCTGTCCTTTAAAGATCGAACTATATAGACTAGATTTTACAAAGGAATGCCTTTATTGTTAAAGAATTCGTTAGATTTACAGAATAAGCATTTTTTTACATAAAGGTATCCTTTACCAATCCATTAACATAAAGGCATTCCTTTGTAAAATTCAGTCCATAAAGATCGATCTTTAAAGGACAGTTTGTCATTAAAGGATTCTTTATATAGTGTTATAGAATAAGTTTATCTTTTCAGAAAAGAATCCGTTTTGTACAGCTCCTTTATGAGTTACAGAATAACCACCTAGAATAACGTACAGATATTTTGCAGTCAACTATACATAACATCTCCATAACGACGTGTTTATGTTTCCACGGCAACTGAGTTAATCAATTTTAGACATTTTATGTCAGATTACTGTTGTAAAAGCTTTTAAAAATAAATAAACAAACATGGAATTGCAGTATGTTTACCAAAAAAAGAGGTCGGAATTTGGTCGACAGTGCGTATTTTCGGATAAAGGACCGGAGCTGATCGATAATTATGCATCAAATAAAGATCACAAAGATCTCTTCATAACTAAGTAGCTAAAAACTTAAGGATATCATTCACACAATCACAAAATTCGTACATTTTAGGGATCCCGTGTCGCAAGGAGTTCAGTGTACCCCTGTACAGGCGGAGCACTACTTAAACACCACAAGAGCCGAATACAGCAATACCGGAATAAATCACACCGAAGGTGGTTGGCCCAAAGATGTCAACATCCACGACGAAGAACAAACCAAAAGATATCGCCGTAAGATAGAAAAGGACGAAGGGTATAACCCTTGCGTGATGGCTTTGACCAAAGTAACCTACTCAATTTCTTCTTATATGCAAAAGCTCGGTAACAGCAGCGAATTTTAATTTTTAGAGCATGGAAAGTTGTATTTTACAAAACAACGCCATCAATATTTATCAACAATACTTCTCCGACGTGGAACCGACACCACTGGTGGAACGAAGTTCCGCCAGAACGGTCAACGTTTACCAAGACCAATGCTCCAACAAGCGACCCATCAACCACATTTCTTGGTCACCCGACAACGGAACGAAATTGGCAGTTACGTACTGCGACCTACAATTTCAAGCAGTTGTACCCAAAGAAGCCTGCCAAACTTATATTTGGGAAGTTGGTAAGAGCTACGAACCAAAATTACTTCCTAACGTCATTACAGCATTTTAGAGAATCCGAATCGGCCTCTTCTTACATTTAAACCTTCAACGCCCACCGTATGTCTGGAATACCATCAGAAGGATTCGAATTCGTTGGTCAGCGGCCAATATAACGGTTTGGTTGCCGTATGGGATACACGGCGCGGATCCGAACCAGTTGATCAAAGTTTACTCGAAGTGAGTCACCGAGATCCAGTTTGCAACGTTCTGTGGATCAACTCCAAATCTGGAACGGAATTTTTCAGTACGTCATCGGACGGACAAGTAAAATGGTAAGAAAGCCTTGCGCTTTTTTTCCCAGCAAGTCGTTTTTATCGTTCGAACGTTTTAGGTGGGACACTAGAAAGTTGAATGAGCCGTTAGAAACATTAATACTGAGCGCGCCGGGCCAAATAATAGAAAAAGCAATGGGAGCAACGTGCTTGGAATACGAACCAAGCATACCGACACGTTTTATGGTGGGAACGGAAAATGGTGTGGCCATTTCTTGTAATAGAAAAGGAAAATCGCCAGGGGAAAAAATGGCACTCAGATTTCAGGCTCACTTGGGTCCCGTTTTAGCCTTACAGCGTAACGCGGCGTTTGCCAAAAATTTCTTGAGCATCGGAGACTGGACCGCAAAAATATTTTCGGAAGAATGTAGAGAAAGTCCAATCATGTGGACGAGTTATCACAGACCCATGCTTACGGATGGCGGGTGGAGTCCGACCAGGTGGGCTCGAAAATCTCTTCTATTGATTTTTTAAGAAGAAACTTTTACAGGTATTCTGTATTTTTTACCACACGATCAGATGGCACGTTGGACGTTTGGGATGTACTTCAGCAACAAAAACAGGCGTGTTTGGGCGTTAAAGTGTGCGATGAACGCTTGAAATGTTTGCGTGCCCACGAAATGGGTCGATTGGTGGCGGTGGGAAACCAAAAAGGTACAACCTATTTGGTGCAGTTTAGCGAAAACTTATCCACTTGCAACAAAAATGATAAGATGCTTTTAACTGCGGTAAGTTTTCTCGAAATTTTATCCCTGCTTCTTATTCCGACTCTTCTTTTGGTAGATGTTTGAACGCGAAAGTAAGAGAGAGAAGATTTTGGAGGCGCGTAATAGGGAATTACGATTGAAAATGAAAACCAAAAGCGCGCAAGCGTTGACGACCGAAAGCGGTACGGAAGTCAAAGAGAAAGAACCGTCGGTTCAAATGCTGAGTGATCCGTTGGTTATGCAGGCAGAGGAAGACTTCTTTCACGTTATTCATTACGAACTGTACGGCCCAGATCCGGAACCAGAAGGTATTTTAAATGAATTTATAATTATGTTGTTAGCAGTACCATGTCTAGAAGTCGACTGTCGGCTGCTCCGTCCACTAAAACATGTGCTCGTTATTTACTCTTTGTCTAACTTCTTCTGATTTTTATTTTAGAAGAAGAAATGCCAGAGTATGAAGAACCGGAGCCGGAACCACCACCACCGCCGCCGCCTCCTAAAAAAGGAAAGGAAAAGAAAGAAGATAAGAAGAAAAAGAAGTGAAATTGTTTATATCAATTTTGTAATTTTATTTTTAAATAAAGAAAACTTTCAATCACAATATGCACGCTTAGTGCAACTTGGTTTAAACCCAACGAAACATAAATAAATTAATGCAACGTAATTAAAATTTTTTTTAAAACTTAATAGGTGATATGTCGCATAGCCAATACAAAATTTTCAAATGCTAATCGTTAGATGAATTAAAGGCAGTAAATAGCCAGCGCCTTTCAATATTGGCACCGATGCCCATAAGTTCTTGTTTAAAAACCGTCGGAAAACGAGTCATTAAAACTTCTATATCAGAAGGTTTTAAATTTGATTCTAATTTACTCACGTATGACCAAATATAATCTAAACCCGCACCGAAAGGATGTACATTTAAAAAGGCCGAAATTATACCCACTAACTTGGCGTCGCGCTCGTTCAACGTCGAAACCGTATGTTGCACTATCTCGTTCGCGCTATCGATAATACTGTCCGACAACTCCGGTTCACTATCGTCCAAAGTCACTATGTCTTTGTCGGAAAATCTGTTTTCGTTGAGCGACTGCAGCTTACTCTGCAACTCCTTCACTTTTCCTTCTTCTTCGCTCTGCTTACGTTTGGCATCGATCAGTTGCTGCTGCATGCCGTGCAAGGTGTTTTGCAGCATTTTAAACTGTTTGTCCCTGTCTTCCAATTCTTTCTTCATATCAATTTTGATGACATCAACCTGAAAAGAGTCGTTTAGTGTGCGCGCGATGAGAGGAATTACTTACACCAACCTCATTTTTATAAGCCTCCAGTTGGCACTTGAGGTTGTCATTTTCTTCTCTAAGACTATTATTGCGCTCCTCGCAATGTTGCGATTCCACTCGCGACCTCTTTCTCGAGCTCTCCTCGCCGTCCGAAACTTCCATTTCGTCGTCCGCGCGTTCACCTTGAGATTCGTCATCCAATCGGATGTTCTTCAACTCCTATAAATCGCAAAAGCATTATTTGATATCACGAAACCTCAAAGAGTTTATTTTATCACAAACAAAGAAAAAATAAAATTCCTCGACTGCACATGAAAACTGTTGAAGACACAATAATTATTAAGACAAGTGTGTAATAGATGAGTAAACAAAAAAAAACCAACAAAATAGGGTGAACAAAAAACAAATCCATTTGGTTCTTTATCTGGGTAGAGATTTCGTTTTTTCCAAAAATAGAATTCGAATTTTGTAAAAGTATCTCACCTTGCAAGGTTTCCTCATCCTGCTTCAAGGCTAAAAATGACGCCAAACTTTATCAAAGACGTTTCACATACCTACCTGTCATCCGTAGACCACGAGGGTAAGAAGAACTGACTACCTTGACAGCATCATAAATTTAATGCTTTTAATTTCTTCAATTTTACATCATCCACTGCTCAATGTGGCAACATACTCGTTACACAGGACTCGGAATTCCAACGATTTCCAATAGATTGATTTAATGTAATCCGAAATGCAACTGCATCCTCTACCTTAAATGTCGGGTATTAGAATTAAGAAAAAAGCTTCGGAATTAAAATCCCACAGTTGTATACACCGAGTTAGGGTATTTTGTGCGGTTGATAGCAGCATTTATTAGTTTTCAATGGTAACAATGAAGACGAAAGTGTAAAAACAGACTGTTGCTGTGTGCGCGGAAGCATTTAACTGACATGGCCAAACCTACTCCCTACACAACTTAATCAAAATTCGAATTCTATTGTTTGGATACAAAAAAGTTTTCCTCCAAATTCAAATTTTGTTATCGCACTTACCTGCCGATTCACACACAAACTTTTGTCAACATCATCATCATCATCAAGTAGTGTACTTTTGTGAGTCAAAGATAATATTTACATGACGAGAATCAAAAAGTTGTAATACTTATCGGAAAATTCATAAACCAACCTCGTGAGTTTATTTAAGGAAAACCAAATTATGTAATTAATGCTAAACGTGACCTTTGAAAATAAATTAAGAAAAAAAAATTATCATATTTACCGAAAGCAAAAAATTTGCACTCGTCGTCCACAACTCAGTTTATTAAAACTTGGGTGAGTGAACATTAGAAGATTAAACTTTTCGACTATCTCCAATGTAATCGCCTCACTTCATTAGAAACCTTTTTATTTTTCTAAACATGCTGGTAGTAAAAAGATAGAAAAGGCGGAAGGTGAGAGAAGGATAAAAAAATAGTATTTTAAATGCGGAACTAGGAGGAATGAACAAATCAATGATACCATTTATGAAGATGGATCAAGACAAACTGCAACTAAGGAATTGTATTAGCGGTTGTGGAAAAGCAGGAAACCTAAACAGGTAAGATTTGTGGATAAATAGGTCGGAAATGGAACCAAGCTCACTAGCAATCAAAATGTGGCTAGTGGAGAAGTAATTTAAAAGGTAAAATAATAAAAAATTCCGCATTAAACGGCAATATTCGTTCATACTCATTCATTGTGATATTAAAAAATTGTGAAAAAGAAAATTTCAAACGTGAAAAATCAAAAAATAAAAACTAGAAGTCGCAATCGCAAGTAAGCAATGGAGTTTGTGGAAAACTGGGGCATAAGAATAAAGTGGCATTTGCGGAAAACTAAAGAAAGGAAAGAAAACTTGCGATTTGTGGTATCATTTTGTGGTATCAAAAAGATGGATAAGGAAAGGTGGGGTTTGTGGAAAAAAGTAATAACGTCATTTGGGGAAAATAACTAAATAAAGGGTGACGTTAGTTAGTGGTAGAGGTAACTTTTACGAAAACAATGACCGATAGTTGAACAAAAACAACAATCAGGTCAATACGTTTTGTAAAAAGTCGAAAAATGTACGTACCATAGATTGCTTTTTCCACAACTCGATGTTTTTTCTTTGTGCTTTGGTGAAATGGTCCCAAACCTTCTTGTGGCAGGCAGCCAGGAATACACGCTCGATCTGACTGACTGATAGGCACACGCAAATTATACGATTATAAATGACATAACCATTTAAGAATTTAACATTTAACAAAATAATTTTGCTCTTTTTTTATTCTACAAGTTTCGCATTCGAAATTCACCACCACGTGATCAAAATGCTAGAATTTACATTCTCACGTGGGGTTCTTCGGTTGCGATAAAAAAAACAAAAAAAAGTCGGTTTACCTCAACCGATCCACGTCAAATCCATGTAAAAACATCTAAAACATGCACCACATCTGCTAATTTTGAACTTAACCGAGACGAAAGAACGTTTGCTTCACACAGGGCGAGTGAATAAGATACTAATATTTCGAGCAACCTCTGTTCCTCTAAAGATCTCCCCATTATACATTACCATAAGTTTCACTAGCTTGGTCTAGATTCTAGGACATTCAACCGTCGTCGAAAGTTTAGTATTTAATTTTTTAATTGCAACATGAGCATTCTCAGGATTTCCTTAAGAAGTGAGGAGCAAATATTTAGGATTTTAAAACAAGTGAAAGCCCCTCTGTAAATCAGAATATCTTATAAAGGCTATAGCCGGGTAAGCATGGGGGAAATAGCTTTGCATCAATTTTGCTTCATCAAAACATCAAATCTAAACAAATATTAGTTTCGGAATGTCGATATTTTCCGAGAAAAAAATTGTACAGGTCGTTTCCCCATGCTTAGCCTTTGCCTCCCTCCTAAAAAATATATTCACTCCCGTAAACTGCCTTGAATAGTCGATTGTTTCTTACCATCTAAAAATGTCCATGATTTGACGTTTTTCTTGTTTTTGCCTTACCAACTCGCTTCGCGTCTAGGCCGACAGATTATGGTCCAAATGTTAGTATAATTCGAAAAAAAGAGAAATGGATTTGACGTGGAACCAACAAAATCATCTTAATTTTACGCTCTCTCTGCTCGTTTTAAGTAATTTGGACGAAAATTCGGTACACTCTTTCTCTCCCTATGTTTTCCACATTAATTTTCCGAGTGCATTAACATAAAATTTGAAGTCCATACCTACCCACATTGGTAAAAACACAGCGACATCGAATTGTTTTATTGATTACTATCGATTATATTGATTTTTCTTAGTTTTAAATTTTCATACCTACTAATTTGCATTGAAAGATTGACGCCCTACCAAATAATAAGAAACTTATTCAGGCATCAGATTTTCTCTACAATATTTGTGATATCTGACACCATGCACAATGAAACCGTAAACAAATTTAATTTTTGATTTGACGTCACGCCACGTGTTAAAAAAGCGCCTTATAGAGTACTGACCCAACAAAATTACAGATAACAATAATACTTACATTGCAATAGGATCCCCTGCATGCGGCCCTTCATTATTTCACGCGCTTTTTGCAATTCCTCTTCGTATTGACCCTTTTCATTTAGTAATCGCCTGACGTGTGAGTTGGTTGACTGAATCATCGAGTAGAATGTGTTTGAGTTGCGCTTCGAGCAATCGCCCCTTTCTAACCACGTCAGCAAAATCTACAGGAAAAAATTATAGTTCTTTGGCAGTCAAAAGAAAAACGTACCCACCATGGCAGCTTTGGTGAATGTGTCGTCTAATTTTAATTTTTCTGCAACTGAAGATGCCTCATGGTCGGTGAAGTGAACAACGGGAGGTGGAGAAGGTGGGCGTAACCGTTCTTCTTCCATGCGTTCCCTATGGCGTTGTTCCCTTTGAAGTTGGCGCTGACGGCATTCCCACTCGTATTGATCATCCCGAGCCTTTAAAACAAATAAAATTAATATAAGCATGCAAGTTGAAACTGTTACATACTTGAGCGTAATCCACGTGCAAACGACCAGTATTAGGAGCGTCGGTGTTAGAGCCGATACGGATTCTATAGCCAGACAGAAATATAGCCGAATCCACGGAGACTTCGAACAAAAACCGAATGTGACAAAAGTTCTTCTTGCTTAGCCGCAATGTTGTGATTTCACCACATCTTTCAAACACTTCACGAATGATGTCTTCGTTGATGTTTTCAGGCAAACCACCAACAAATATTGTGCGACACCCCGGAGGTCTCTCTCTGGTGGTAGGAGGTGGAGCGCTCGGATTGGGTGGAAATAAAGTACAGGATTTGCAGTGAATTATTTCCTTGACCGGATTAAGCAACAAATTTGGATCGGAAGTCATAATTTGATGATCGGGAGCGCTGATCATTGAGGGCATCATTCCATAGTTGTTCATTGACATCATATTGCTAGGATCGACAATCATGTTCATACCAACCATCGGATAGCCCATGTTCATCATTCCACCCCACATATTTGGTCCTAAAGCTGCTGCAGCAGAGGCACCTCCATTCTGCATCAACATGTCTTGCGAAGACAAGTTCGAGTCGGAGTCGTCTTTCTGTTTGTCCAGCATGCTGTCTCGTCCTCGTTCACGTCGGTCAACCCGAGTACGTCGATCCCTCTTGTCAGTGGGACTTTGACTGGAGTCGTCCTTGTCTTCGGAAGAACGCGCCGCTGTCGTCTTATTCTTACCCACGTTAAATTCCAATGGGTTGTCGTTCATCCCTATAAAATAATCGTTCGTGTCTGTAGCCCCTACGTTAAGAAAACCCGCACCAGCTATTGGACCACTGGTGATGATTGAATTCGAACCTGCAAATTTGGGAATTAAATTTATAACCTCGAACACCGACTCCAAACTAACCAATCGATTGATTATTAAACTGAAAAGCCATTAATAATTACGATATACGCCCGAAAATTCGCAAATTGGAAAAAGTACAAAAATTCGACATTTGACGTACGAAAAAATCGATGAAGGAATGACGTTTAAAAATTAGCCGCTTTACGTAACCGGACAGTGCCGTACTTCGGTCACAAAAGTTCGATGGCAAAAATTTTATAATTTCAAAAATTCTACCTGCTTGTCTGTCGGTTAATTCTAAAGTTTTCACTTTTTCAAAAAAATATTTAAAATTGTTGTTTAGAAAAAGGTTTGGTACCACTGGGTTAACCTAAAATATCTGAACTGTCACATTTGCACATGTACACGTTTTTCTGGCTGTGTTGTTAAGTAAATTCGAAATAAAATGGAAGTGCACGAGGAAGATAGTTCTAACGAAGAAGAAATGATGGAGGAAGACGAGACCCCCGAAACGGAAGCGAGCAAGGAAGTTTATTTACCGGATAAAGAACTGGGAGAAGGCGAAGAATTGGTGTGCGATCAATCGGCTTACGTTATGCTTCATCAAGCCGAAATGATGTTTCCGTGTTTAAGTTTCGATATAATTAGGGATAGCTTGGGAGACAATAGGGATAGCTATCCACTGACGTCGTACATTGTTGCTGGAACCCAAGCATCGAAACCACAGTTAAATAATCTCCTTGTAGTAAAATTTTCTAATTTAAATAAAACTTGTAAAACGAAAGACGAAGATGATGAGTCGGACGACGACGACGATGATGAAGAAGAAGAGAGAGTTGGAAGTGAACCACAGTTATCTTCTGCGTTTATTAAACATGCCGGTTCAGTTAACAGGATAAGGGTGAGTAAAAGTTTATTGTCAGGAAGAAATTACATTGGTGTTGTTGTAGGCGACTACAGTGAACAATACGGTGCTGGCAGCTTCGTGGAGTGAATTAGGTAAAGTGAAAATTTGGGATTTGAGTCAACAATTGCGAGCCCTCGATGATCCTCACGCACTTGAAGCATACAAGAAGGACAACTTAGCTCTGAATGTCGAAAGTTTGTTTACCTTTTCTGGACATCAAGTTGAAGGATATGGTATGGATTGGAGCTCCATCACACCTGGGGTTCTCGCAACCGGTGATTGTAAAAAGAACATTCATATTTGGAAACCGACAGGAGATGGCAGTTGGAATGTGGATCAAAGGCCATTAGTTGGTCACATAAATTCCGTTGAAGATATACAGTGGTCACCCAACGAAGCATCAGTCTTGGCGTCATGTTCTGTCGATAAAAGTATCAGGGTATGGGATATTAGGGCTCAACCCAGCAAATCATGCATGCTTGCAAACGAAAATGCACACGATAGAGACGTTAATGTTATAAGTTGGAATAAACATGAACCGTTTATAGTGAGCGGTGGTGATGACGGTTTCTTACATGTTTGGGATTTGAGATTGTTTAAGGAAGGTACTCCTGTGGCTACGTTCAAACACCACACCAAATCAGTTACCACGGTTGAGTGGCATCCTACAGACTCGGCCGTGTTTGCTTCCGGAGGTGAAGACGATCAAATTGCACTTTGGGATTTGTCAGTTGAAATTGATTCAGATAATTTAGAAAACGAAGTTGAAGTAAGTTGTCTTTATTTCAAGTCGATATGATTACTGAACTGGTTTTTTTATTTTTAGGGAGTTCCACCCCAGTTACTCTTTATACATCAAGGACAAAAGGACGTCAAAGAATTGCACTGGCATTCTCAAATACCAGGCACGATTATAAGTACGGCCCGGGATTTTAATATCTTCAGAACTATCAGTGTTTAAAGTGGTGACTGTTATTGTAGGTTGTTACGAGTTTTTTATTATAAAGTGAAAGTAGATTGTTTGCTAAGAGTCATTTTTAAATATTACAACTGCCAAGTCTTGAAAATAAAGGTTTATCTACATCTATTCAGTATTTGCATTTTCTGGTACATATAATTCTGTTCATTGAAGGATGTTGGATCATGTCTCCCACTTGTCCTAAAATCTTTGATAATTTAAAATTTATAAAAAAATTATAAAATAAAAATTAGTAAACTAAAAACTTGATTTTTACCTGTTGCAGTTGTCTTCTAGGAGTGCAACTGTGAACATCACAATAATATGTTTTAAGTTGGATAACTATCTAGATTGAACATTTTGACTTTTATGTTTGAGCGGCCTTAGGGATGTTTTTATTCAGAGCAAAGACTTCTTCCAAATTTCCAATTCATTGACTTTGCAAGCCTGATTTTCTGTAATGCAATTGAAATAACTCTTTTTGAGATGGTTTTGCCTCCGTCATTGTTTGGGTCGATAACCATGTCAGTTTTCCTACTTTAATATCGCTGCCATATTTTCCAGTTATTTCAGGATTTCCATAACAATCCAAAATGTCATTCTAAAATAAAATTTAGTTTCTTATGGAGCTGCTAAGAAAATATTACCTGGGCAGTGAAATAGATACCAAGCTCCTCGAGAATGGGTGTAACTTCTGCATGCAGTTTCAAATCATTGACGCCGGCCAGATACATTCCCGAACGAATTGGATGGACAACTGCCGGAAAAGCTCCTTTATACATGGTTGCTATTCTGTATGTGTCTTTTGTAAAAAATTGACATTGCCCTTCACTCATTGTGTCAAATATCTGTGCAAGTGATATTCTAAATTTTGTTTTAAAGTTTTAAAATGCAAAGCTGTTTTGAAAATAAAGCGATTTATTCCAAATAAATGCATTGTTGTAAAATCTCAGTTTTTTTTTCAGAAAAAACGTCAGAACCGAATGAATACTATCTCGAAATCAAAGACTTGACTCTGCCGAGTGCGAAAAATTCGAATTTTGATTTCACTGTTATACTAGTTTTTAGATTTATTTAAATTTATTATATAAATTAGAATTATTAATTTATATTATTTTCAAGAGCTAATAATTTTAATTAATAAATTTATTATAATATGCGATAGTGGTTTTTCTAGTATAAAAATATATAATTAATTAATATATCCAAACCAAGTATTTGCTATTCTTATGTTATTGTCGTGGTGTACATCAGTACAGTACAGGAATGGCTAAACCATCTGCATGTATGTAATGTTCTAAGGCCGAAGATGCTACTTGAAAATTACTGATCTAGAAAGATGAAAGTTTCGAGTCGCTTCACTTAATAAAAACACTCCTGTGATAGCCAAAACTCAAAAATTATGGACCTGTTATTTTTATGTGCAATGAGCAACCGTTTTTGGGAAAATAGCATTTGGTAAAGTGATAAAGCTGATAAAGTGGCGAAACTGAGTTCAGGTAACCCACCACCCTTTCATTACGCCGCCAACCAAGGGGTAAATATCGAAAATAATTTTGTACACAGGACTCGGAATTCCAATGATTTCCATGGAATTCCAAAGATTCTTAAAGAATTCCAATAATTTCCAACAAGGGGCAGGTAACGGAATAACTGCCCCCCCAACATTACTAGATTTTGTTAAAATTTCAAAAATATCTAAATTCCTATCGAGAATATATATATTTACCCTCCCCAGCCTCATTTACCTCACCCATGAATTTCTCTTGGACCTGCTCTTGTTTACTACTGAAGGGAAATTTAAGGAAATCTAAAGAAATAGAAAATTAGAAAATCTCTACTTATAGATGAACTGTTCTTATTTCTTCAATTTTCTTTGGTTTTCTAAGATTTTCTAGATTTCTTATTTGTTAGATTTTTCTGAGATTTCTTTGGATTTTCCCGAGTTCCTAAGATATCCTAGGATTTTCTACATTTCCTTGAATTTTCAAAGATTTTCTTGATATTTCTATTTCTTGGATTTCCTGGCATTTCTTATCATTCTTTCGGTTTTCTGTACCCTAGATTCCCTCTCGATTTTAACTAAATGGACAACCAACTGGAAATCGTTAAATTAAATTTTCCTCAAGATTTTTTTGAATTTCTTGAAATTTCTTAGGAGCTTTTACATTTCTTCAGATTTCCTATTTACTAAAATTTCCTGAGATTATCTTGAAATTCTTAAAGTTTCCATGAATTTTTTGAAATTTTCTAAGATTCTAAACCTTTTTGAGATTTTCTGGAATTTCATCGAATATCTTCAGATTTCTGTTCACTAGTACATCAGAGTTTTTCGATAATTTCTCCGTAGTTTGTTGCTGTGCAGCCGAGAGGAAATCGTGAAATGCAGAAGTGAAGAAAAATCTTATGAAATTTTATTTTTTAGCTTTTTCAGTTTTCTGAGATTTATTTGGCTTTCTCCATTTTCTCGATTTCTTAAAATAATTAAATTTTTTAAATTTAAGATTTTTGGAAGGGTAACGGGGCTATCTAATACCCTCGTCATAACTCATCAAAAACCAACAAAATCTACAAAAATATATCTGAATTCTTATCAAAATATATTCATTTTGATATCAAAACTAGGTCCAATCTAAAGAAATTCTATGATTTCCAAGGAATTCCAGAGATTTCCAAAGAATTCCAAATAAGTGTACACAAAATTTTTGACATATTTACCCCTTGCCGCCAACCGTTAAGACCCTAAACGAGTCTCGAGCGAAAAGATGAGTAAATGTGTGCTTTACTTGGGAAATAGAAGGGCTAGATGGGATTAGATCATCTAATCCAAAATAATATAGAATTTTACTAATTTATTAAGGATTTTATGGAAAATTTTCGAGAAACATCTCAGAGTAGTAATATTATGTAATAAATATTTTTTAAATTGTTTTAAATCGGTAAAGTCTCAATAATGACCTTAATATAGGTAATTAATAATTATTGGCATATTATACTTGTTTGCTTAGTTGATGTTTACATAATTATGCTAATGAATTACAATTTGCGTTGATAAAAACGAGTTTTTAAAAATTTACTACTAATTTTAAGCAAAAAGCATCCAACCAAGTCCAACAAATATTGGATAAATATTGCACCAATATTGCACTGGAGCTTGGTGCAATATTGCGCCAATATTGATGATCAATATTGTCTGCAGATCTTCATCCAAACTCAGTAAATTATTGCTTTATTTACACAATTTTCATTAGCTTGCAAATGTAAATGCCAAGTCGGCTTATTTGAATTGCTATTACATCATAAAAAATAAAAAAAATTAAATATGATTATTATATAATAATCAAACTGATAGTAAAAGAAAAATAACAAGTTAGCTATACAAGCAATTTAATATTTTTCCAATATTGTTTAAATTCCGCATAAAGCAGTTTACTAAACAATTTTAAGCAAACTGATGCATAGCTATTTTTGGTGTACAAGAAGGTATATTCATTTGGTTCTGAATAAATTCAAACATAATTATGAATTTATGTACAATCAATCGTTCGATTTTCAAAACCGCATTCAATTTTAAAATTTTAAAATTCCGATATATTGGATCCTGTGCAAATAACAGGTACCTAAACCAAATTTTTTCTAAATTATTTTGAAAACTTATTTTGATAGATCCTATTCGAAATTTTACGATACCGTTCCACGGCCAATAGCTGCTTTAGAACCAAGCGAATTGGATAAATATCAATCACACTTTCAAGATGTTCTCAAATATTTATCAAACTACGACGAACTTATTGTTCCAGAAGCTCGTGAACATTTAACGCAAATTTTGAATTATAATGTACCTGGACACGAGCAAGCTTCAGGCCCTTTGGTGGTATTGACATACAAGTATTTTGCTTCTTCCGAAAAGCAAACCTTGGAAAATATTCGTTTGGCTTCTATCATGGGATGGGTTAACGATATGGTCTGAGATGTTTTAATACATAAACAAAAAAACTAAGAATTTGTTTCAGGTTGCAAGTAGCTTCCAAATTTTGGATGATATTTTGGATTCGTCCCAAACAAGAGTAAATAAGCCCTGTTGGTATAAAAATGAGAACGTGGGCATAAAAGCAGTTCAACATGCTAGTACGATTGGCGATGGAGCCCTCATCGTACTGAACAATTTTATGTCCACTCATCCCAACTACGTTCCAATCTTTGAATTGACCACAGAAATAAAATATAAAACCTCCATGGGCCAAGTTTTAGATTTAATGAATGAAAGTCAAATCCAAAATTTCACAAAAGAGAAATACAGAATTGCATCAATCTATAGATGCAGCTATTTGTTACTTATTCATCCAGTTTGTATGGGAATGTACCTGGCAGGCGTGAATGATCAGAATCTGCATGCAGAGATTAGAGTGATTTTGGACGACATTGGTGTATTTTTCGCAGCTCAGGTCATTTTTTACCTCATCCCTAAGCCAAGCAACAAATTATTATTTATATTTTTACAGAACGACATTATGGATTGTTATGGTAAGCCCGAAATAACGGGAAAACTTGGCAGCGATATTCAGAGAGGAAAAAGTACGTGGTTATCCGCCCAAGCAATGGAGGATGCAGATTCATTTCAAAAAGAGTTATTTCAAAAGTATTACGGAAAGTTAGACTTCCTAAGCCACGAAATGATTTTGAATTTGTACAAGGAATTGGAAATTTTAGAAAAGTTTTTGATTTTTAAAAAAGAAAGTTACGAAGAACTGCAAGACAAGATTAAAAACATGTCGAAATCGATACCGAAGGAACTGATACGACGCATCGTTGACGTTTTTTACGGAAAAAATTAAAAACTTACCTTAATTTGTGTAATTATTAAATAAAGCTAATCACTGCTGAGCAGTCAATTCCTTTTTACTTAATTTTTGAGTTTCAGCTGTAGGGAGAGGGGTCAAACGTCCCCATCGCTCTCTCCTAGATCCGCAACTAGTTGAAGATGTATGTTTTGTATTATTACTTTAAAGTTTAAAACTGGGAGGTCTGGGGGTATGGAATACCCTCCAGTACCTCAGTCATTTAATATTTAATACAAAGTTTGTATTTATTTTGTTTAGGGAGAGTTGTGAGTATTCTATTGCTTTTCATTTTGCATCTAACAAAAATATTTTTTTGAAAATATCTAAACTTTCCAATTTTACTTAATCAGTATATTGCTATGACCTACCCTTATAATTAGGAATTACAACTTCTAATGTAAACTTCAATTTTCAACCAATTAATTTTAGAGGATTAATAATGTAAACTCCAATTTGCGTAATTTCGTAAATACGCAATTCATTGATCTACACTGGTGACGCACCATAATTTTTAATCATTATTATTTTTACATTAATATAACAAATAAAATTTAAAGTAATAACAATAAACTAAATTATCTTTTGAATTTTTCCATAGAATGCATCGGTAAAGCGTCGTATCAATTCCTTTGGTATCGATTTGGACATGTTATCTATCATATTTTGAATTTGTTCGTAGCTTTCTTGTTCATATTTCAAAAACTTTTCTAAAATATCTAAATCTTTGTACAACTTCAAGATAACATTTCGGCTGTGGAAGTCCCATTTCCCATAATGCTTCAGAAATATCTGCTTTTGCCATGGATCTGCATCCGTCATTGCTTGGGCTGCTAACCATGTGTTCTTTCCTTCCTGAATGTCGCTGCTAGTATGTTTTCCTGTTATTTCCGGCTGTCCATAACAATCCACCATGTCGTTCTAATAATAATGATAAATAAATTTGGCTTAGAGGTAAGGTAAAAAAAGTGATTCTAAGAATTTTGTTCGACTAACAGTTATTCGACATACATTTGTTCGACTCAAGATTTAGGCGATTTAGTCGAATAAAACTCCGGATACGGAAAAATTACCTGGCAAGCAAAATATATACCAATTTCGTCAAGAATGATTCTAAGTTCCGCATGCAGTTTCGGATCATTGACGCCTGCCAAATACATTCCCATACCAACTGGATGCATGAGTGCTAAATAGCTACCTCTGTAGCTTGCTAGGACTCTGTTATGTTCTTTTGTATAAAATTCAGATTGCCTTTCACTCATTAAGTCTAAATTTTGCCCCATAGCAGTTTTAAATTTTGCTTCCGTGGTCAATTCTAACATTGGGATATAATTGGGGTGTGCAGACAGAAAATGGCACAGTATGATGAGGGATCCATCAAAAACTGCTGCCGAATGTTGAATTGCTTTAATACCAACGTTTTCATTTCTATACCAGCAAGGTTTATTAACTCGCGTTTGAGACGAATCAAAAATATCATCAGCAATCTGAAAACCGTTTCCAATCTGGATCAATTTGTTAGTTACATTTGCTTATCTAGTTCAACAATACATACTTACCATATCGTTTACCCATCCCATGATGCAGGCTAAACGAATATCTTCTGTGGTTTGTTTTTCGGGAGGAACAAAAGCCTTGTAGGTGGATAATATCATAGGTCCTGAAGCTTGCTCGTGTCCCGGTATATTATAATTTAAAATTTTCCCAAAATATTCAGCAACTTCTGGTAAGAGAATTTTGTCGAAGGTCGTTAAATGTTCAACGACGTCTTGAAAGTAAGATTGAAATAAATCAAATTCGCCTGGTTTAAGAGCAGTTTTCGGCTTTGGAACAACACTATAATAATCTGAGTAATATCTGTGGAAAAATATTTAAAAACATAATTTATAAGTAAAACTGTGTTTACTTACCTGTTATTTACACTGGATCGAATATATTTCAAGGTTGGATTTTTAAAATTCAATATTGTTTTGAAAATTAACCGATTTGTTGTTAATAAATTCATTATTGTTATAAATCGAAGGTTCTTTATTCAATGCTGTAGGAAATACTAGGATAGAATGATCTCGAGCACCAGAATCGCTAATAGTATTTTGGATATTTTGTTTGGAAAAAAAAAACAGATTAAATAAATAAATAATAAATCTTATATTTGTTATAATAAATATTTCGTAAACACTTTCAAGTAAAATTAGCTTTAAAAGAATAAAGTAGTGTTTTTTTCAAGTGGATTTTGGGGTAGTTGATGAGAATTTCGTATAGTTAAATTTTGAAAATTCTTCCAATTAATTGATTGATTGATTTTTTTATTTCTAAATTTTTTAATGTTATTATTCAATATTAAAATTGAAAGGTATGGCGACGTATAATTTGATACAGTTCCATATGGGCAGGTTTTCTTATCGAAAAAGAATTAAAGACAAAAACAACAGATTACAGTATTCCTAAGGAACTACTCTTAAGATTTCTAGCATTTTCTCGTATTTTCTCATAATTGTTTTTACTTGCACACCAAATTTTCTCAGCTATTTCCCCTTGACGATGGGCTCCGAAATATCCCATTCCGGACTCACAGTTACCCTCGGATCTTCATGACTGCATATAGTCCACATCGACATATCTATTGTAGTACAAATTCGGTATCCATGTTCAAAAGAAATACTATATCAGCCGGGAATGATAGTTTAAATAAACATTTGTAGAATAAAATTTTATTTATATTAGAATAAGAAAATATTTAGATTTTTAATTTTACGAATATTTAGTTTTTTTTAGTTCTGAATTGAAAAGACAGAACTACCTACTCTATCGCCAATTTCATCTAAATTTATGTTGGATAAATCCCAATCCAAATAAAACAAAATTATCTACGCGAAAATAAAACATTTTTATTTCTAAAAATTATAAATTTCAAATAAAAATCGACCATCTTCTCGGCAGAAGGTCTGGTTTTCCCACTAGTTAGCGCAAGGTTAAATAGTTAGAGGAAAAACAAGAAAAATAAATATTAATTCTACAAAATAAAAATTAAATTCTTAATAAAAATATTTGAAATAACATCCTACACTCGGCATTTATTTTGAATAAAAAGTCAGCATTAAATTTTTCCATAGAAAGCATTAACAATTTGTTTCATCAATTTCTTTGGTATGGATTCCGAAGTGCGGTTAATCATATCGTCAATTTCGTTATAACTCTCTTTTTCAAATATCAAAAACTTTTTCAAAAGTTCCAACTTTTCATACAAATTATAGATAATTTTCTGGCTTAATAAGTCTGATTTTCCGTAATGCTTTTTGAATAACTCTTTTTGATTCGAGTCAGCATTCATCAGTGTTTGAACTGCTAACCACGTAATTTTTCCCGACTGTATATCGCTTCCGTATTTTCCCGTTATTTCAGGCTTTCCGTAGCAATCCAAGATGTCGTTCTATAAAAAAAGTAATAACTTCTTACAATTGGGTGGGAAAAATTACCTGAACAGTGAAATAGAAACCAAGCTTTGAAGAAATGGCTGTTATTTCCGAATGCAATTGCTGATTGGACACTCCAGCCAGATACATTCCCATACGAATTGGATAGATAATTGTTGGATAGCTCCCTTTGTACATTACTGCTATTTTGTATCTTTCTTCTGTAAAAAATTTAAATTGCTTTTCAATCATCATGTCCTGAGTTTGAGCAAGTGAAACTTTAAATTTCATGTCTTGCGTGAATTTTAAAATCGGAATATAGTTGGGATGCCCAAATAAAAAATTAGTCAATATGATTAAAGCTCCTTCTCCGATTGTAGCAGAATGCGGAATTGCCTTAAGACCAACATCTTCGTTTGTATACCAACAAGGCTTATTGATGCGTGTTGGGGACGAATCCAAAATATCATCAGTAATTTGAATGCTATTTATATACTAAATGAATTTCGTTAGCTACGTGCGGTGATAAATCACAAGAAAGACTTACCGTATCATAAGCCCATCCCATGGTGCAAGCCAAACGAATATTTTCTGTGGTTTGCTGTTCAGAAGGGGCAAAATATTTATAAGCCATCACCACCAAAGGCCCCGTAGCTTGTTCGTGTCCTGGTACATTATAAACCAGAAATTCTTTAATATAGTTATTAACTTCCTGACAAACAACTTGGTCGAAGCTCGTTAAATATTTAACAACATCTTGAAAGTGAGATTGATATTCATCAAATTCTCCTGGCCCGAAAGCATCCTTAGGCCGGGGAATAGTATTATAACAATTTGAATAATATCTATCGAAAATCAAAATATAGGAGTAATATTGATTTCGAATAAAAGAAATTTGGTTTACTTACCTGTTATTGGCACAAATTCGAATATTTTGTTTTAAAATTGTGAAATTCAATGCTGTTTTGAACATAAAACGATTTATTGCGAATAACTGCATTGTTGTAAAATCTCAGGATTTTATTTTTTTTTCAGAAAAATCGTCAGAACCGAACAAATACAAAAGACAATGTAGACCAATAACTACGCAATACTGAGTAATAAAATGGCAATAAGTAGCATTAACTTTTTTAATTTGTTTTTAAGTAGGTATGTGTTTTCTTAAGGATGTATGGGAGATACAATCGGAGACAAAAGTAGGGTTCACGAATATTGGTCTTATGAATACAGTAAAATAGTTTTTAAATATCATAAATCATATTAAACAAAGGTGTAAAGATGCATGTAGAAAGGTTTTTTCTTTTAAATTGGTTTATTTTCTGAAATTACGTATATTAAATTTAATATAACAAAACTGTTAAAAAAAACTGTTTAGTATAACAGAAAAAAGTATTTTGTTAAATTAATAAAAAATTTTGTCCCTGCAGGTTCACTACAATTTTTTGTTATATTAGCAAATTTATTACATTTTGTAAATACTAATTTTACTAATGAAATGTGTTAATATTACAAAAAATTATTTAACAACTTAATTTTGTTGAATTAACAAAATACTGTTTACTGTGTACCTAGTCATTTGTAAGTTTAAATGAGGTTATCATTTTGTTTATAAATATTAACAATAAGAATGCTATTTATCCTGTTGATTTTCTTTCAGGTATACAATGTTTTTCAAAACAATATTTGCATTAAATGAGACTGCGTCACAAAATAGATTTTTTAAATCATCAAATTGAGATTGATATATTTATCATATTCTCCCATAGTTCAAAAGCATTTTTAGTAATTTGAATGGGATCTATTGAAATACAATTAATTGTAATATTTATTTTACGTAGATAAAATATTGCAAATAAATATGGTACCAATGTTGGAAATAAATATTGCAATAATATTAATTTTTAATATTGCACCAATATTTGTGCTATATGAGAATATTCAATGCAGAATATTAAAGGTTACTATGTTAACAACACTATGATATATTTTAAATTGTAATTAATGTATATTTTTTAATATAAAATCGCAAATTAAATTAATCAAAATTTTAATCCGTTATCAAAACAGATTAAAAAATATATCATAGTGTTCGGAAAATTATCCTCTTTCCGTTAAAAAAAAATCATAGTTGTATCTATAACCAATTTTGAGCTGTAACTGAAGTTTTGAAACAGTTCTAAAAATCGCACCCTTAACTTAATAGAAATTACTTTAGTTTATGTTAAGATTAGAGTTATCAATAGCCATCTCGGTTTATCATACATAGTTTCTTCATCCTTAGAGCCTATAAGCTAGTAACGGTTTAATCTTAATCATTTTCAGTGCTAATTTTTATTTAATTTAGCATACTAAACACAAATTAAACTATTTGTCATACCAATATGGTTTCCTAGTTCCAATGAGATACTTTTGAATTTTGTGCAAAAAATGTACACAATAATATACAACAATAAACTTGTTTTTAAAGTTTTCCGTAAAAAACATCTAGAACGTGTTGAAGCATTTTCTTTGACCTTTCTTCGGATACATTTCCTATTTTTTGTTGTATTTCCTTGTAACTTTCTTTTTCAAATTTCAAAAACTTTTGCATAATTTCCAAGTCATCATACAAATTATAAATAACTTTTTGGCTTTCTACGTCCTGTTTTCCATAGTGCTTTGCAAATAACTCCTTTTGAACTGGATTTGCATCCATCACTGCCTGAGTTGCCAACCAGGTATTTTTTCCCACCTGCATATCGCTGCCATGTTTTCCTATTTTTTCAGGCTTTCCGTAACAATCCAAAATATCATTCTATTAAAAAACAAAATTATTTGCTGTTTGACGTGAAAGCGAAATAAAAAAGTACTTGAGCAGTAAAATATAGACCAATGTCTTCAAGAATGGCTTTGACTTCTAAATGCAGTTTCTGATCACTGACGCCTGCCAGATACATTCCCGAGCGAACTGGATGGGTTATTGCCAAATAGGTACCTCTGTAAATGGTTGCAATTCTGTATTTCTCTTTTGTAAAATATTCAAAATCAATTTCACTCATTAGGTCTAAAATTTGGCCAAGAGAGGTGTTGAATTTTATTTCTTCGGTTAATTCTAAAATTTCCGTGTAATTGGGATGCTCAGATAGGAACTTGCGCATTACTATAAAAGCTCCATCTCCAATAGCCGCAGAATGTTGAATAGCTTTAAGACCAACGTTATCATTTCTATGCCAGCAAGGCTTGCCAGCGCGAGTTTGAGACGAATCAAAAATATCGTCAACAATTTGGAAGCTATTTCCAATCTGAAACAATTTTTTTGTTAGTAGCCATCTCTTTTGCTTCTCCTGCCTGGAGAGAGTTTAACAAAAACATAATTAATATTCTTTTAAAACCTCAAACTCATTACTGATGCAGCACATACCATGTCATTGACCCATCCCATGATAAAGGTTAAACGAATATTTTCAAGAGTTCGCTCTTCTGGAGGTACGAAATACTTGTAGGTCAATAATACCAAAGGACCAGTAGCTTGTTCGTGTCCTGGAACATTATATTCCAGAATTTGTTTGAAATATTCCAAAACGTTTGGAACTATAACTTTATCTGTGGTGGTTAAATGTTCAACTACGTCTTGAAAGTGCAATTCATATTTATCAAACTCTTCCGATCCAATTGCATTTTTAGGAACTGGAACGGTATTGTAATAATTTGAATAGTATCTATCAAAATATAGCAGTACTATTAATTTTCAATAAAAAAAATTTTGTTTACCTACCTGTTATTTGCACAAATTCGAATATTTTGTTTTAAAGTTTTAAAATTCAAAGCTGTTTTGAAAATAAAGCGATTTATACCAAATAAATGCATTGTTGTAAAATCTCAGGTTTTTTTTTCAGAAAAAACGTCAGAACTGAATAAATACTATCTCGAAATCAAAGACTTTACTCTGCCGAGTGCGTAAAATTCGTATTTTGATTTCACTTTTAAACTAGTTTTTAGTTTTATTTAAATTATAATATGCGACAGATATGTAAGGATATTCTGGTTTTTCAAGTATAAAAATATATAACTATGTATTTAATGAATTACAATTTGCGTTGATAAAATCGAGTTTTTAAAAATTATATTTTTTATTTTTTTATTTTTTTGAGTAATAGCCGATATTTACTGCTATACAATTTTAAGCAAAAAAAATCCAACCAAATCCAACAAATATTGTATGAATATTGCACGAATATTGACTGAAGCTTGGTGCAATATTGCCCCAATGACCAGTATTGTCTGCAGATCTTCATCCAAACTCAATAAATTAGTGCTTTATTTACACAATTTTCACTAGCTTGCAAATGTAAATGCCATGTCAGCTTATTTGAATTGCTACTACATAATAAAAAATAAAAAAATTTAAAAATGATTATAATATAATAATCAAAATGATAGTAAAACAAAAATAACAAATTAGATATACAAGCAATTTAATATTTTTGAATATTGTTTAAATTCCGCATAAAGCAGTTTACTAAACATTTTTAAACAAACACAGATGCTTAGCTATTTTTGGTGTACAAGAAAGTATATTCATTTGCTTCTGAAAAAATTCAAAAATAATCGTTCGATTGTGATAGATCCTTTGATAGAATCTATTAAAATAAAAATTTAGCATTAATTTTCAAAATAAGAAAGTTATTTTACCTGTTGTTAAAGATGGGAATATTTTGAATCTTTAGAAGTTTAAAATTCCAGGAGTTTTAGAAATTAAGCGATAAATAGATAAAGGCATTCTGGTTGTAATTTACGTTTCCACATCAATAGAAATAAATTTAAATAAATCGAATCGTTTTGTTTGGTAAACTATATCACTTTTTAAAACAATATTTTAAAATATTAGTTGAATCAGCTTGTACGAGTATTTTTATAATAAATAATATACTATATATAATAGTGATGTCCATACATCCAAAGAATATTTCCAGTTTAAATGCATTTTAGTATGCAGAATAATGAACAATATGTATTTATTAAATAAATAATTAAAATTATTAAAATTAAAATAAAATTAATAATATTAGTAATAAAATTTAAAAAAACTAAAACAAATAAAAATCGTATCGAAGTTATTCTCAAAAACTCTAAAGCGAATTTAAGTAGGTTTTAATTTGGGGGTCAGCGCCATGTATAAATCAATAATATTCAGTATCGCTTCAATGCGTTTTTGGAAATTAAATGATTTATTAAAAATAAATTCATTTTGGTTGCAGTTTAGGAAACACTCAACCTGTCATGAAATTGCAGTATTAAAACTGAAGGCCAATAATAGAACGAACTAGGAGAGACATTTTTAAATTTAATTTCTAATCAAATAATTCCAATAATGAACCAATAAAACTAAATTATTTAACCGGTTTTGACATTATGGCATGTTTATGATTTAAACATTAGAAGTAAGAAACATAAAATGCAAAAGAGCAACAGAAATAAAAATCACGTTTTATTTTTTAATTATTATTAAATTAACATATGCAATAATTTAATCAATTAATTGATTATTTAAATTAATAAATAAATTACGAGAGTATTGAAACAAAACACTTAGTACGGCATAATTAATGGATATACATTGAATCCGTTCTAAAGTGACGTTCTCATTCAATTAACGCTACGTAATTTAGATTTCAATTGATAGAAAAAATTACATTTCTTTATTAGAACCTCGTTATACGCTGTGTTGACGTGAATTAGTTAATAAAATGAATATAAATTTTCTTAAAATCAAATACATTGGGTTCGTCGGGTCGGTATAGAAATTTCTGTTTATAAACCAAATGTTTGCATTCCTTTGGTGTTTTATTTTGTGAATTATCATTTCACTGTGGTTTTGCGATAAAATAATTCAGAACCAAACGCAAAATATCCGCCATGCTGTTGACATTTGAACTTGCATCATGTAACCACTGTGCAGCCGAAGACACGGCCGAGTAAACTCTATTCGGTTGCTGAAAATGGGAGAATTTAGTAGTTTCCAAATTCCAATTGGTGGTTAAAGGAGCAGGTAAACCTATAGCTTTTAATATACAAAAATTTTAATTACCTACTAATTTTCGGTGAGAAGGAATTCGTTTCCGTTGAGGGTTTCGTAACAACCGTTTTTTCATAGTTTATCAAAAGAAGGTAATAGTCGGAAGTATCACGATTATTTATTTTAACATTACATACAAATTTCCTTTATAGTATTTACACTTACATATATTATTATTTTATTACTACTTACATAAATCGTAATTTAAAATTGCCGTAGAAAAAAAAGTAAAAGGACGGAACGTAACCTAAGAATGAGTGCTTAATGATTGTTTAACATTTATTTAGATAAACATCAAACACTTAGATTAAAATTTCAATACGCACGGTAAACGGAGGACTATTCGTTTTTGTCAAAATCGTCAAAATGAGTTCGATCTAACGAATCGTGATGAATGCGTCGACGAAATTCTAACGGTTCGTCAAGCTTTAATTTTTGCTAAAAAGGAAAGATATCAGTAAAAATTTGCCTCCATGGCGTAGCATTGCTAACCACTTACGTCACACATCTTTTCGGGCGACTTTAAGTCGTTGAGCACGTTCGGTGGTGGCAGTGCTAGCATGGGAGGGTGGGGTGGATGAGGAGGAATATCAAGAATTGTCGGTAAGTACGTTGCTCCGCTCATACAGTTCGAACATTTTCTGCGTAGAGCTGGTCTTTGTCGCGAACCTCGACAGCGGGCGGCGAAACACAACTCGTCTGCCATTTCGGCACACAAAGACTGGTGAGGAGTTCCGATTGGACGCTAAAAATTCTTCAACATCATCATCGTCATCAAACAGTGATGTTATATTTACCTTTTCGCTTATGGCTTTCTTTTTGGAATCGTAGCAAAATTCGAATATGGCAACGACGACCGCAAAAGCAAGTCCACACAATAAAACTACGAAAACACCTCCGATATTATCGACACCTAACGAATTCGCTTTCGATTCCTTCCCTCTGTCGTTTCTCGAGCAGGTTTCGCCCGTATTCTTCCACCACTTATCGTACAGCATTTGAATTTCTCCCCGTTCTTGCAGTTCCAAAATCGCTAACGAAATCTTGTCTCTCCAAGGGCTTCCCATTGGAGTGGCGATTCCGTAACCTTTGGAATCCAACAAGCCGCCAATTTGAGTTAGATTGCAATCGCGCTGAACTGTGTAATCTAGCATTGTGGATTCCATTAGAAATGCGTAATTTCCTTCCAACACCTTTTGTATGCCTTCTTCGTAGGTGGGCACAAAGACGGAAGGGCTGCGATTCTCCATGTATCTCCACATCTTTTTATATGTTTCAATCATTGAATCCTAAAAATTTATCCATTAATCAAATTATTTTGACAAATCAATAGAATACTCACGCGAAAGAATGTCATTGTTGAACCGCTTTCCAAAGTTCCGTAAGGAATTTCCGTTTGTCCCGCAAGATCCTCGGCATTTTCGATCGGTGTAATCATGCGTTCCACGGTTAAGAACGCAGCCAAGTTTGCGGTATAAGACGAGATAATTATCAATGTGAAGAACCACCAAATTCCTCCTACGATTCTTGTGGACAATGCCTGTTAAACGATAAATTTATTAGAAACAAAAAGCTCGATATAGTTTGCGAGAGTAATTAATCTACAGGGCAAGTTCAGAGCAAAGTTTTTATATACAATCGAGCGCAGTTAGGCGGAAAAATTACCTACCCGTATAATTACCAACATTATCATACTTGATTTATGAGTTCTTTTCTGCATAACTGCGTCCAATTTTGTTTTTAAATGTATTTTTGTGTACAAAATTCCAAAACTCAAAACTTTTCCTTTTTGGTACCATGTCAAGTCAAATAAGCACCCATAGAGTTGTGAATTTGTGTTTTGCCATTGATTATAATCATAATGTACCAATATTAAAATGTTAAAGGCGGGGTATGTTTCGTTTAGAACAATCCTTTTCCGCCAGATGGCAAACATACAACTATTTTTGATTTGGATGCCATTAGTTTATTATAATCAATGGTTTTGTGTAAGTGTGCAAAAATGCATAAACGAAATGGGTGCTTATTAAACATGCAGGTACCTAATAACAAAAAAGAGTGATGTGATTGTGAGTGCAGATGTTATGAGTGCTTATGTTAGAACATGGTACCTTTGGATTTAAATCCGATCCTTGCTGCATGAGAGTGCCAATTGTAAACCAAAACGAATTAGCAAAAGTGAATTGGTTTGATACGGTTTCGTTTTCGGTTTCGCAGGGATGCGGGTTACGCCATTCGTGCGGTGAAAATCGAGCCACGACGTACATCGTTATTGACACTAAGACGTAGGCCGAAAGTGAATAAACCCAAATATCCGCACCCAAGGGATTCATGAATGAAAATAATCGCGTTTGTGGAGTGGTTGGCACCTTCAATACAAAAACAAACGTCAGCAAGAAGCAAAGAAATTAGAGAAGTCTCAAGTTTTGTCGGAAGGAGTTTTCAATTGTCTACCTGTGGATTTATTCCGGATGGCTGCCTCAAAAGGGTTCCAACAATAAACCAGAAGCTGTTGGAAACTGTAAAGCTATTAGTGAGGTATTTTTTATTTCTCTGAGAGCGCACTATCGGCACTGTCCACTCGTACGGTGTGAACCTTGCTAATGTAAATAAGGTGAAACAAGCCATAAAAATTGCTCCGCCCACGAAAAGCCAAGTATCAAATCCTAGTGGACTCAGAAAGCTGAAAAATGTGGAAGCCTTGCTCGTCGGCACCTAGCAAATCAGTTTAGTTGGACATTTTCTAAACATTTATTCACAAACTGTGATGCTGGGCTGACAATACTTACTTTAAAAAGAATGCTAATGCCGAGATTCATGAAAGGTTTCGTGAAATCTATCACGCTTTCTCTTGCGTAATTTATAGTCATCGATCCCACCGCCAAATCGGCTTTCTGAAAATATAAATTTCTTAAATACTTTTAGTCGATAGAGCGGGTCAAAAGCTGTGATTTGGCTACGAGAGTTTCCTAACCCTACTTTCTAAAGTACAACGAGAAGTTAGCATCAGCTTCAAAAATTAAATATTACAATATTGTACTGCTTTGTAGTATATTTGGCTTTCTGAATATACAAATTTCGTAAAAAGAAGCCTAAATACCTATAAAATAGCAATGTAGCTGCGATTTGGCTACAAAAGTTTTCTAACCCTACTTTCGAGTACAACGAGAAGTTAGCAGCTTTAAAAATAAAACATTTCAATTTTAAACTGTTTCTGGTTCAATATCCCCAGCTCTTAACTCTTAAGCATTTTTAATATCAAATAAATTAGAAAATTTCTTTAAGAACTTAAAAAGTTTGTTAATTACACAAAATCTGAAAATTTTGTTGAAATGAAATTAAAATTTTGAACTCGACTGGGTTGAAAATGTGAATTAGTGGTTTGTGAGTATTTCCAT
The DNA here is from genome assembly GCA_958510845.1 of Cantharis nigra. Taxonomy (NCBI): domain Eukaryota; kingdom Metazoa; phylum Arthropoda; class Insecta; order Coleoptera; family Cantharidae; genus Cantharis; species Cantharis nigra. The sequence continues at coordinate 1,610,545 of OY294029.1, forward strand.
TAACATTTTAAAAATTGTTTCTCTACGCCTGCTATCGAATAGTAGTGGAAATCACACCCGGAATGGCCTAACACAGCTAACGTTAGAACCGTTGCGATGCTCGTTTATATCAGCACGAAAAACACTATTTTTTCACATAATCACTTTTTACTTATAAATTCAAAATTTTACTTAGAAATAATTCTTAAATGTCAAATTCAGACCTTGAAGATGGTGGGTACCGTGAAACTTGGCGTTACGGAATAATTAATTAAAAAAAAGTAATTGAAGAAACTCAAATTCGTTAATAATAAATTACTGTTAGTTTATCATTAAACTTCTAATTCAGTTGCCATTCGGAAGTCTTACGTAAGTTGCAGCCACAAACCAAGAGAAACACTTAAGAAAGTAAGTCAATTTAGCAAACGATAATGACGATAAAGGTTTAAGCTAACTTGGAAAAAAGAAAATCTCTGCTAATTGGTATTGCAAAAAAAAATTTCATCAAATCAACATTTTTTCCTTTCGATCTAGCTTTCCGTTATTTTTTGTGAAACCAAACATTCTCGTTAGAAATTCTGGTCGTTTAGACAAACCGCTAAGATATTTTAAAATTTTTGTGTGAGATCGTGCGTGAAAAGTTTTCCCTTTTGATCAAATTTACAAGTCAGCTCACGGCGAAATAAAATTAAAGTTGGATGGATATTCTTTAATAAATTAGTATTGATTGCTCTTAGAACATAAGTTAGGTTTTAGGGTGTCGATATTGGTCGGTGTTCATTATTAGGGGAAAATGGGTGTAGTAAGGTAAATTAATGGATGTGCTCAAAGCGGTGAGAAGCTTAAAGACTAAGCTTTGCAAGTTTATACAACGACGTTATTGTCTTTAATGAATTACTCGCAATTATGATTTATTTCTACCGCTTAAGCGTTTGCAAATTTAATACGAGACTAGCGAAAGATAAATAAACTCCAAAATCTAACTCCAACCATGTACGCTATTTTGCTCTAATTGCTAAAGGCCAATTATGAAAAGCACAATAGTATTAAGCGTCGGTGGTTTGTTTACATTATGCTTGTCAAAATCTACGAAGAATAATAATTGCATAGTCAATCTCGACTGTTTGTTGCCCATTCATTTATCTCATCGAACGGCTTACTAGTGAGAAATCAGTGGCGTAGCATCATAGGTGCATGCATTACCGTCGTCCATTCCAATGCTGCCTCTCCCACCCGCCTGTCACGCCACTGTTACTTCAAACACAGACAATCGGTGAGTGTGTATGTGCCTTCAGGCCGCTTTCACACGGGGCGGATCCCTGCACTTATCCACATGAAAGACGCCTCAGGTTTTAATTGAATCGGTTCAAACGTATTTATACAATATAAAGCATAACATTTTACAGGACTTATATTTTAAAGTTTGTTTCTGTTTTTGATAAAGCTTAAACCTCTTTTTTTTAATTCTTTTTTTTTACAATGAATTGCGTGTTACGATTGTTTTCGGACATCTTATGTTTTAAACAAACAAAGTGGAAATAAAGGTTTCATTTAGTATAATACCTAAGTTATTTAAGCTGATATTTCTTTAGAACCTTGAGAGATACTCTCGAAACTGTATCTTAAATGCATAAAGTTAGCTGCTCAAAAAAAATTTGCATTTTCCGACACTTTTGGCAGATTTACGCAATAACGGGGCTTCTTACCGTCAAAATGTATAAAAACAATTTTATAGATTATGAAATTATACACAACATTTATTTGAAACAATTTTTACTGGAGTTGATGGTTTAATGGTTATTTAACAAATAAATAAAAGAAGTTGTAATAAATCGTAATTATGCTTTATATTATTTTTAAAAATAATATTAAAATACATATAGCAGTTCTTGTATTATAGAACATTATTTTGGAATAATTCTTGTCTGAAAAATATTATGATAAATCTGCCGTTTTAACTGTTATTGTTATTGAAGACTAACGGAAGAGTGAAATTACCAGTGTTCACAACTTCCTGACTGGTTTCTCAATTTTTGTGGAAACTGCATTATATGAACAAAATAAATAAGAGAATATTATAAACAACACAATTATACTTAAATTTTATTATAAATATAGATATGTATTGTCAAAATATTTAATTTTCATTGTTTTACCCTCATTTCCCATTTTCCGACTAATTTTTAATAACTTTTGTTTGAAATTTTTTTGGATAAAGTGTAACTTCAGCTGAGAAGTTGCATCCTACGATTAAAATGATTAAAAGAAATTTTATAGAGCATAAATTTTACTCAACTTTTGTTTCAAACGCTTTTTTATGAACCCAATGATTTAACTGTTATCGTTAAATAAAAGTTTTATTTGAAAAATACTGAAATTGTTTTTTCAACTTAATTCAAACCATCGCATTTTAAAATCACAATAACTTTTTAAAATATAAATTCAAGGATGCAATTAATTTGCAATTAAAAAAACAGAACGAAAGTGGAAAGCCAGTTGGAAACTTTACATCTCATTATGTTGATGAATACTGAAAACGATAATTTTATTTTAAAAATGCCTAATTAATAAGCTAAATTGTCTTAAAATGAGTTGAATGTTCGAAGCATCTAAAAATAGACAGTTCTCTTTTTAACAATGAAGGCTGAGTAGGTCGTTTGATAAAGTAGATTTATTGGTTAGGGTGGATACTGAAAATCCTTTCTTTCTTATGTCCTCATATACAAAATAATGTAGATAAACTGTGATTGTTTATGTTTTGTTATTTTGAGTTATTTATCCAGAAAAAACATTACTAATAGGTTGCATGGATTTTTCGTTAAGTCGCAGCATAGCATAGTTAGGTTAGATTAAGATTCAAAATTGGAAACTTTGGTATTGGAATTGGAAAGATATAACTTCTAAAGGAGTGCAGCTACGACTTAATTATTTCGGTTGGCTTCCGAATGGCCCCGTGCACTTCCAGTTAATATATAAATAATGAAGTGATTTAAATCATGCCGAAAGCCACGAAAGCTAAAGAACAATAATTGAGGTATTTTGGTATAGCCCTGAAATTTAATAAAAATTTAGAGAGCGACATTTAAAGGAAAATATTGCTTTGATGATGAAACGTCTTGGCATTTTTAAAATCTATTTAATTTAGTCTTGAGTGAAGTACAAAAGATAATAAATGAAATTACTCAGGGATTTATTATTAAATTGTGAATTATTTGGGTAGAACGTCTAATAAAACACGTAATGGGATTATCTTTAGAGATAGGAAACATACGTGCTGACCGTACCTTATCCATAAGTTGTCTTACAATTCCGTTCCATTCTCCTGTTTCCAAGTCGATAACGCCATATTTTCCATCGGGAACCAGCACGATGCGGTATTCAAATCCCACCATCAAGGAAATTTCTTTCAACAGGTCTATGCAAAATCCCTCGTATCTTGCATTGCCCGTTAAGTTTGACTGGGGTCTCAGCATAACGTAAGGCTGTTCCTAGCGGAGCAATAAAAGCTTTCTAAGGTGATGTGCAACCAATACCAATAGTACAAAAAACGAATAGGTGTAATACAAAATTTTACGATTTTATGTAAATTGAAAAATCTCTCCAACATTTTTACAATTCAATGTTCCTACGCAATAACAACTCCCGCATGCACCGCTCTAAAAGCACGTCAGGAATATAACTCTACGTTACTTCTATTGGTCATGAATTCAATTTCAAATAAAAAAAAAGAGATTTACATGCTGCATAAGCTGAAAAACCATGCCATTCCAATTTCCTGTATCAGGATCCAGTGCTCCATACTTTTTATCAGGAGCTAACTCGATTAGATAAACAAATCCAACTTCTCTGGCGACTGAATCTAAGACGTCAATACAAAAGCCATAAAAACGACTATTTCCACTCTTATTAGTATTTTCATGCATCATGACATAAGGAGTTTCCTAAACAAACATTAAACATGCAACTGAAACTATAAAATCATTAACTTTCTCAACTAAAACTTTTCAAAGTAAAACTTCAAATAAACTTACCAGAATGGTCGTCACTACCAGTGTTACGTTCATTGTACCAGGATCAAAGAAGGCGGCATGGTCGGAGATGTTAACCCCTGCCCCAGGGTTCCATTCCCCGACCTTTACCAGTGCATGCTGTTTCAGCTTGAGGAGATCCAGCTTAAACCGAATGCGTCGACCTTCTTTGAATTCCACTGGTCCACTTAAACCTTTATATTCCACCTGTAAATGTAAACCAACTCTTAAATACTATCCTTTTCATTGCTTTTGTGACTTAACATAAATCGCCAAAAGGATCTGCATAGAAATTTATATGATTTATATGAAAAAGCTTTAAATTAAAATTTTTCGCAAGTTTCTGGAAAAGCTTCGGATCATTATCTTGTTCATAAATCAAAATGTATCTTTATGGTAATTTTTAAATTGCATATTTCAGAATGTAATACCTAATTTGTAATTTAATGTAAATGTAATATTTCAATTCTGAAATAAAAAAATTCGAGTTGAAGTTTAACTAATAAATTCTACATAATAAAAGAAAAAATAGTTAATATAAATAATGATATATATGTTTACAGAAAGAAAACGGAAAGCACAACAAAATTAATTTTGTTAATACAGAGTGAATCCGAGGACGTAGAAGACAAATAATTTTAGATGGGCAGCAAGCCACCCGGTTCACCCCTTGGCAAAGTCGCTGTTCCATGTAATATATTCAAATTTAACTATTTTTACCTAGCTGGAATGTTTCCAGTGTATGGCAAAAATGAATGAATTGGACCCTGGTCAAGTTTGATGCCGCAGTACAAGCGGTCGAAAGAAATATTATAACTTACTTATCTCTAACGAAATTTAAAAAATAACAAAAGTACTTTGTTTAAAATTTTATGCTCTATAAATTTTCTTTCATAACTTTTTCGGATAAAATAAATAATAAAGAAGTTATTAAAGAGAAAAAATAAAAAAAAGTTTTCATGTTTTAGGGACGAAATTGTACTAATAAAGCAAAATCGACCTTATTATTTGAATGGAGTACATTACAGAAATTTGATCTGATAACCAAATTCATTACAAATATTTAGTTGTAGCGAACTAAGTTATCTGATTTCAGAATTTGATATAATTTTGGCCTTTAATTTTATCGATACAACATTTTTACATTCGCAGCAATTATTTTAGCAATGCTGGAGCCTAAAGAAATTTTGATAAGTGGCGGATAAGAAGATACATTTTGTGATATATCATTTATGATAGCATTTTGGCAAAGATTCAATTTAACAAGAGCTAAGTTTTCGGGACCAACATAAATTTATAGGTCGGCATAAATTTTAAGCTCTTGTTAAAATATGTCAACAATTTTTTTGAAAAAATCCATCACGTGTTTAGCAGTAAGATTTGCAGTAAACACGAGAGTAGTTCAGACCAAAATGGCTTTTTCGAGTGGGAAGTTAACAACTTCATCTGTTTTTATTGTTTTCGTGTAATCCACCCTCGTAAAACAATGCAAGAAGGGAGAATCCGGACATAAAAATCGATTGCATTTTTGCGTTTTAGTGATTTAATTCAATTACCGGATAATCATCGGTCTCACGTTATGAACCAAACAGAAAACGATTAAAAGGGATTAATTACTTTTCCGATAATTTGCTCATTTTCACCTAGAAAGTGCGGAGATTAAAACTGCGGCTCGACACAGGTAAACAATTTTTCTTCAAAATGCACTACCTATATTGATTTTGGAATAATAAATTAAGATTTAAATTGGCGAATTGTGAAATTACGAGTACCGGTTTCCAAACCAACTCTTGTGATAGCAAAGTAACCATTTGGAAGGGAAATTAATTATACCACTTAGTAAATGGCGCATTAAGTCTATTAGTAACTTCGAATGCAGCCATTTTACATTTTACGAAGAAGGTACACTTAACCAGTATAAATATTACTGTCACATAATAAAAGTCGAAAATGTTAAAATGCAATTAATTTTGATAAATTCAGCATATTTTTCTTTGAAACTTCCAATCAGTTCGTCCTCGGTGCCTCTGAACTGAAGGACAGCAATTTTTTTTTCAACGAGAAGATTGGTGCTCGTCCGGTCCTGGATTTCGGTGCTTACAGAAAGAAAACATTAGAGATAAGAGAAAATGGGATAATAAATAAAAGAAATGGGATAACCAGACGATATGAACATGAGCCTGGGGAACAGTAAAAATCAAGAACCTAATGTGGGTTACTAACATTTCAAGTACTGGGTAAGACCCTTCCGAACTAATGTACTCACGTGTTTCACGACCAAGAAGCTTGTTAGACGTCAGTAAATTGCAGTAAAAGAATGCCCCGGAGACCGTCATTGCTGTTACATGCCTTTCTTTAGTTACAAGAAAAACTTTTTCAATCCATCTAAATCGTAATTTTTTATTTGCAGTAAATAAATTAAATTACAACTTAGGAAAAAGTAAATGTGAGTGTGGCATTTTCATCTCAAGATAATTTAAGATCGCAGAACTGTAGCATTGATTTATCTCTCCAGTGACCTAGGGAAACAAACTGCGATAACGCCGAAAACTTTTGTAAATTTTTTATTTTATATTTATTTAAATTTTCAAGATAATATTTAAAGTCTGGCAATAATTATTTGCCAAATAACTTGTTTATCGTCGGAGGATTTGACTTGACGCCTAACGAGGATGTTAACTAAGCGTCGCTTTAATTGCTGTTAATTAGGTGACACAATTGCAAGCATTAATTTAGACGTGTTAAATTTAAATTGCTGCAATAACAGTGGTGGAAAATGTCAAAACTTTTTCGAGTGTTAAATTCTTAACTGGATAAAATCATGTTACACGGATTAAGCTACACAAAGAATCCTTATAAAAAGGGTCGGTGTTGAGATTGAAACGTGTAGCTCGTCGAGATGAATCGATCGCCCGTCTTGGTGTTGAATCGAGAGCTGTTAATGACATTTAAGGGTTTCTGGAGGTGATCACCCAAAACTTTCACTCATAAAAATCTAACAAATATTTTTTTTCCATTTTTAAATGAGGTCCATTGAACTCGGAAAATAAAATTTTTAGGGCCACTTCATCTAGAACTTGTAAAATTACAATGCATTATTAAATAACGTAATTAGATGTGCACGAGTAAAGCTAATTTAATTTTCTGCAGCTGCTTCCAGTCGCAGCATTACAGTTTCATGAGAATTTTAGAATTATCGCATAATGTCTTCACGAATACCGCTATTAATTTTTTTCAAAAAATTTGCAATTTCAAATTCGAACCTCAGGTGTTAGAATATGCCAAGTAACTTCACTTTTAGTTTATCATGCCAGATTTTTGAAAAATAATTTAATTGGTTTATAAAATACCTAAGCTAACAAATAAAATATCAACAGCTTGAAAATTTTAAATTCACAAAGAAACTGCAATTGTTTACTTAAAATATTTACCATTCGCGCACAATCTTTATTTCCTCTTTTCAGTCACGAGTGTAATGTTTACACGACAAAATCAAATCGATTGTCTGAAGAGGGAATAGGATAAAGTGGAAAAGAAAATTTTAACTTGTTTTTTCGTTCTTCATCGACGTCTTTATTGCGAGAAACTTTTGACATAATAAAAGTTTTGTGTAGTAAAAATGTTTACTCCAACATAATTTTGCTAATTAGTTGTAAATCTGGCGAAATGATTTTGGTGGGAAATTGAGATTGGATAGTTAAAGTAGGTAATGAACGGTTTAACCAGTGGCTCGCCTTTAATTCTGATTAATTGAGGGTTAACGTTTAAATTGGGTGTTCATTTTATCGACATATTCGATACATTACAATTTTCGAAAAGAAAAACCTTTACACCACGAGATCCAGAACAAAATTTCCGAATTTATTATTACATACCCCCAGACCTCCCGAGGAATACTGCCACATATTGATACATTAAATGAAAACTTGCGACCTATTCAAATACTTGAAGTCAGCCCTTAATCAAAATTCTATCTAGTACGGAACTATCTGCGCAAACAAAACACTTCAACCATACCTATTAGATTAACTTAATATTCTTCCGCGGGATGGCGTTCGCTTAATGAAAATCGCAAATTAAACAGATTTAGAGAGTTACTGGTAATTAATCATAATTTAAGTGCAATTAATTTATATTATGTGGAGTGAATTGCAGTGCTTATTGTGGGATGCTGTTATGATGATACTAAATTCTCAAAGTCAAAATGAAAAAAAAGATATCCAGCTAATTTTATCCTTTTTTTAATAATTTGGTATTAACTTGGTTTGTAATTTATTTTTACAAGAATTAATAACATAGTAAGCTGGTTTGCTGTAACCTCAACGTAAAATGATATTTTAAAATCTAGATAATCTTTAATTAAAAATTAATTTAAAGCGGGTTAAAGTAAATGCAATTAGAAATTGGATACTTAAAATAGATATTTAAAAAGTTTATTACGAAAATGTAAGATTGCAACACCAGTGAAGTTGTACTCGAGGCAAGGTCATCATTACTGTTATTTCATATCAAAAAATATTACAAGAAAATAGTAAAATGTATGATAAACTGAAAACTGATAAAGAAAAAAATTTCGTTCTTATCTGTTTCATTTAAAAAATTAAGTCGCATAAAAGGGAAGACTAGGAATTATTGCCTCCTCTATTCATGTAATTTTGCAAAAAAAATATTTTACAAGAAAAACCTCAGGTGCATTTCTGGAAAAAGCTATACTCGTTACTAGCAATTGGCCTTAATTCCACAACATGATTATGAAAGACTAGCAGCTCTAGTAAGTGATTGACGTGGCTGTTCGGTATTTGGCCTCACAAAGTGGAGAATGTTCAGCTTCACTATCTGAGAAGCTTCTAAACAATTCAGCATTTTTCCATGGAAAAAGATTGAATGGGACTTCACGATTACAGGACCCTTTCTCCAGGGCTGCACATCGATGCTGTTAACGTTAGAAACTATTCTCCTTCAAGTCAATTTCGGCTAGTTTCAGTAATTTCCCCTAGGACTTTTACAGTTCAAACACCGGCTCTTCCCAAGCACAACAGTTTAGGCGGATTGAGCTGGAGCTTCCAGATTTTGGAAATGCTGTTAAAAGCTTTAAAAAAAAAGATGAGTTAATTAGGAAGGTCTTCCCAGTACCACCCGGATATCACCACAATAAATATTTTAAAAGCCTATGTCGAAATTATAAGATCGCACTACGAATTTCGCAGTAGTAAAATCAAGGTTATTTTAATTAATTAATATCTAAAATAAAAAAATTGTTTTTATTTAGGTAAATATGAAATCAAAGTGAATCTTCTCCACCAGTTTAATTGTGCGTAGTGTCCTTACAATTTATGGGGGGACACAATTGTTTAAATAAATTTTTAATTGTAAATTTTAATTTTGGGGTTGTAAATGCAGCTGAAGCAATATTTGCAGTTTTAATTATATCTACGATGGTCAAGCGATAATTTCATTAATGAATGACCACATGATGTTTATTGAAACTTCACACCAGATCTCAGATAAATGTTTTGAAATTATGAACGAAGTCGCATATTAAAAACTTCCGATTCAATTGAGAAATGATTTTTTATAATTATTCATAAATTAATAATGCATGTTTAGTTTATTTTTGGTAGTTTACATTGACGCTGATCCGGAACGATCATGAAATTATGAAATCTTAATTTCATAATCTGATGAAATTTTATTCTTGGTTATCTCGAGAATTTGTATAAAAATTAGTAGTTCAGTCATCATTTTTGCATCTTCCGTTATGTCTTTCTCTCCGTGCCAAAATCAAAATTGCGCTGATACAACGGTGCACTGCATTAAATTAAAATGGGAAACGCGTTTTTTTGAAAATAACGTTATAAATCCAACCGAATCCATCGAATTAATTTTGACCCATCTTCTAAAAAATGAGGTAAAAATATTTTGCAATTTATTTCAAAAGTAATCTTTCTATTTGGTTTAGGTATCAGACGTTTTAACTGCCGAGGAAATTATTCAAATCGACCTGATGTGCAAGGAAAGATTAAAGCAGTAATTTCAATATGCTTTTCTAAATTTTTCACTTTACGCTTTGTTTATTTTCAGTGTTCCAGTGCCTTATCTTACCGGAAGTTTAAAGTTCCGTGGCTTGAATTTAAAAATGTCGCCTCCTGTATTTATTCCTCAACCCCAAACCGCAATGATTACCGATATAGTAGTAAAAGAAATTGACTCAAAAAACATTGATCGTGCAATCGAGTTGTGCTGTGGCTCAGGAGCTATTAGTCTCTCTATTTTACAAGAAAGACCTCAGGTAACTCTAAGAGTTATTTGTGTAATTGCAATATCGAGGCACTCGGTCCAAGCCGAGGGAAGTCATAACGTCTTTTAAATTTAAAATTTATAGATGCAAATCTTAGCGTTTGATCACTTGCCGGAATGCTGTCAGCTTACGAGAGAGAACGCAGAAATTAACAATGTATCAGCCAGAATAAAAATTGAAAATGTTAAAATTGGAGGAGAAAATTGCGTACCTGAAAATTATGAAAAACTGGATCTAGTTGTTAGTAATCCACCTTACGTTCCCGCAAACGATTATAAGAAATTGCCTGCTGAATATTTGTTGTAATAATAACATTCCAGTGGTTAATATGCAAAATCATTAATTTTATTAAATTTTTAGATATCAGGATTTAACAGCTCAAGATGGCGGTGATGATGGTTTAAAAATGATGATACCTGTTTTAAATTTTTCTTCGGTGGTACTAAACGACGGCGGAAAATTGATTCTGGAGGTTCATCCAGCTGTTCCGAAACCTTTAAAAAATTACTTGGAAAAACACAAAAATTTGAAATTACAATATGTGCGCACTTTTCCGGGATCGTATGGAGAAGAACGTTTTCTTGAGATAATTAAGACCAAATGAATAATAATTTATATTCACAAAGTATTATAAAATGTAGCATTTATCGTTGTCGGTTTTGTTTGAGAAAAATAAATTGTGAATACTTAGCCGCTTAGAGGAGGCATCGCAGCGGTTAATATTATCGTGGAAGATCTTGTAACTTTGGGAAAACCAAATTTAGGCTCATCGACTTCGTTTTTGCAATTTTGCACAGGTTTCACAATTTTATTAAATTTAGACCTACTTTTACGAGAATTATGATAGTTTATCATACACAATTGCATTATTTAAACTTAAAGTTATAAATTAGCATTAAATAGTACATCAACTTATAAATATTTACCAGAGCAGATTTAACAAATATAAAATTATTACACTGAGAAAAATAATTTGTATTCAATAACAGAAAAAGTGTATAAATTATAAAGTAGCTCCAGTTTTTATAAGATACAACTACCAAGCTGTAATTTCATTTACTATAAGATAAAGCTACATAATATGTAGGTATACATAATACAACTACAAGGTGTTATATTAAATATGACGTAACTAAGGTAAATAATACAACTACATAGGAGTAAATTATACATCATCCAATATTCTTTTAAATACAATTGTAGTTGTATATTTTGTAACTGTTCTGCAGTATTTAATAGAGTAAACTTATAAGTAATATTATCTTCGGTATAGTATTAACAATAACTGCTATGTTTATAGTTAAATCTTCTAGATTTATACAATAACCAACGTATTTGTAAGTTTTGATGAGGTAAATCAACATAAACAATATTAGTTTGTTATTATAAGTATTTATTAAATACAATAATAACAGAATAATTAAAGTGTATTACATACAGATATAAGAACACCTTTCCACTGACCGCTGAATTCATTTTCTACGGAAATCAAGTTTAGGTACTACTATATTTGTACGAAATCGCATTCCTGCGGTAAATGCTTCAAAATCAATTTCATTTTCTGAAAAAGAATAAATATGAATTACCGACAAAAAATAAGTTCAACTATGTACCTCATGTAAATTCCATTTATTTAATAATGGATTCATCAGATGAAAATATTTTCACTTGCACTAACAACTTATCACGTACATAAAAATAGAACGCCATCCGCCAACAGGTGAAAATCGGGAGTCAGCATAATATTATCACAAGGTTACAATTATAAGCAATTATAACTAGAAGCCTTGTTAGATATTTACTACTGTAGTTGTAAATGATAATACATCTGCAATTATTGCAAGTTGTTCTAAATGATTACAACTACGCTTATTTTAAACAATATCGCTTCTTTTGTATATGATAAATATTTAAAATAAATATATAGTAGTAATATTTAATAAAAATAGAGGTACAGAAAATAAAGTTACAGCTATTAAAACTTATAATTACTAATGTTAAGTAATAATAAATTGAAATAACAACTACACATTAGTAAAAAATTTTACTTTACTTTTCTCAGTGTATCTTGATTTATTTTATTTGTATGTTAATCTTGGTGTCTAGCAAAAGTTTCAAACTTTTCCAATGCAGTTAACATGGATGAATCAGCGTTATCTGGTCAATTCACATTCTCATGGATTGACTATTCGGTGTTTTTCGTAATGCTAAGTTTAAGTGTACTAATTGGAATTTATTTTGGTTTTTGTGCCAAACAAAAATCCGCCACCGACTATCTTTTAGGAGGAAGGAAAATGAAAAGCCTTCCAGTTGCATTATCGTTGGTTGCCAGGTGAAATCTCTATTGCCAAGTTCCTACTCTAAAAATTAAATTATTACATTTCAGTCAAGTATCTGGTATAACGGTTCTAGCAATACCAGCAGACGTTTATAAATTTGGTTCCAATTACATTTGGTTAAATGTCAGCGTAGTTTTAACTTGCTTAATTTCTGTGTATGTATTTTTTCCAGTATTTTTCAAACTGCAATATACCTCGATTTTCGAATACTTAAATGTGCGATTCGATAAAAAAGTTCAAATCATTTCTTCGTTTCTTTTTCTTCTGATGGCATTAATTTATAACGCAATTGTAATTTATGTGCCCGCATTGGCATTTTCTCAAGGTAAGTTTGGAAACTTTTGAAAACGGCATGGTAAGTTTAAATTTTTAGCAACTGGATTCAATATTCATCATTTGACTTTGTTTATTACCATAATCTGTATTTTTTATACTGCAATTGGTGGTCTGAAAGCTGTGGTTTGGACGGATACTTTACAATTCTTTGGAATAATCGGTTCCTCGGTTATCATTATGATTATGGGAGTGAAGGAAGCTGGTGGAATCGTGAACATCTACAACAAAAACGTCGAAGGCCATCGTTTAGATCTGCTGAAGTAACTAACAATATTTGGAAGCAGATTTGGTCTGATCTGATCTGAATTGCTGTTTCTCATTAATTCAGTTTGAATTATTATATTTTTGTTGCAGCTTTGAGTTTGATCCAACTATCAGAGACGGATTTTGGGCATATTTAATCGGCGGAACAATGTACTGTATGTGTGTATTTTCCACCAGCCAAGGAACGCTTCAAAAAATGTTATCCGTTCCTACCCTAAGTCACGTGAAACTGTAAACACATTTAAATTTTATTTCATAATGGTTTAACTCGCGATTTTTAGCGCCACTGCCATCTTCTGTGTCTTGTTCATACTACTAATAAGCATCAGCGTCTTTACCGGCAACATACTCTATGCAAAGTATCACAACTGTGATCCACTTTTAAGTCACAAAATAACAAGGAGCGATCAAATTTTTCCGTACTTCGTTATGGAAATTGGCGGAAGATTTCCAGGCCTTCCTGGAATTTTCATCGGCGGAGTTTTCAGTGCAGCTTTAAGGTAACAGTACTTTGGCTATTTGGTTCAGAACCACATTTTCAATCTTTCTAGTTCATTATCCGCAAGCTTAAACAATGTGGCGGGGGTGGTTTATCAAGATTTTATTTTGCCTTTCATGCCAGCAAACACAAGCCAGAGGAAAGCTAGGAATATCCTAAAAGTTCTTGCGCTCCTGGTGGGATTGATTTGTATTTTTTTTGTGTACATCATAGAGCGGATGGGCGGAATATTACAATTAACTGCCACTTTGCAAGGGATAATTGTGGGTCCTTTACTAGGATTATTTACTTTGGGCATTTTATTTCCAATAGCTAACTCCAAAGTAAGTACTCGTCGAAAATTTGCACAAAATATTAATTTGATTTGACTTTAGGGAGCTTTGTTTGGAGTAATTGGGAGTCTGATGATTACATCCTGGATAGTTTTTAACAACCAATGGTATGCAGTAAACGGTTTACTTCCGAACGTCGCAAAACCAATTTCTGGCGACGGTTGCGATTTGACGCTAATCCCGACGTCAAACAATCAAACTTCCAAATATTTACCTTTCGTGGTATATCGGCTCTCCTTTTGGTATAACTCTGTTATTGGAGCATCTCTGGTGGTAATACTAGGTCTTGTGATCAGTTGGATCACAAAAAGAAAAGATCACCCAGTTCATCCCGACCTTTTAAGTCCAGCAATTTATCGCATGCTGTCAGATCGAGATCAGAAAATATTAAAAATTGATCAAACCATTGAACTGACATCAAAATTTGAAATAAAATGATATGGGTTTTGCCTGGGCGTTTGCGCTTTTCCTTTGTTTTCGTTTCATCAGTATCTATAAATTTATTGCAATTTGCGATAAAGCTAGCATTGTTTTTTTATCGAAAACTTCGCAAGAAACGTCGCCGGTAGTTGCCAATTTATTGTTGCACTTCACTTTAGAATCAGTTTACGAGAGCCTCTATCAGTTGCTTTACGTTGCAATTGCATTTCCTTCGACAAATCGAATATTTTCCATACAGAACTTGAGCAATCTTGAAGTTCGGGTTTTTGTAAAATTTCTTCAGCAAAAAATATATTGGATTTGTAGGTCAAACTAAGCAAATTATTATTAGATCTGCAATCTTCGTTTTCCCGACACACTTCGTTAAGATTCCTTTTGCGAAACGTTAATGTTGAAATTGCATTTCCGCTAGCAAATTGAAAACTTCTACTGAAATGCAAGCGAATTAGTATCTGATATTAAAGTTTTACATTAAATATAATTTTCAGCGCAGCAGCAGTAGTAGTAGTTTTCTCTGTATCACATCAGTTCATGGTTTTTGGGTTAGTAGGTACGTTGACTTGTCAACTTCAAAATTTTTTCAGACTTTCATAAATAACGCACGAAAACGTACTGAATTTGTATTCCTAATGTATAGAAGATTTATCAGGTTTAAAACTGAAAGACAAGCCGTATGTTCCTGTAAATTGCGTATTTTCGAAAATTGAACCAGGTGTTCTCAAGAGTACAGCTTTGTAAATTAATACTACCCTAAATTTCTTTAATAAACCACTACGGAATAAAAAAATTAACAAGAACCTATACCACCTGATCACAAACATTAACAAATATAAGATCATTGCCCTTTGTTATGGGTTCGGTCTGTGAAGGATCCGGTGACACGATTAGTTTGTTGGAGTGGTAGGTTTATTATTCATTGATTATTTAGTTCGAAGCAAAGTTTCATGTGCGTAGCTGACGTAGTGCATTCCAGAAATTTCTTATTTAAGTTAAAAATTGATTACATCGAATAAAGTTTTGGAAAATTTAATTAAGCACCGTCGTTAATTAAACTCATTACGTTCTCAGACAAGCATTTTAGCGAGTTTATTTAATTTTTTAATTATTTTGAATAAACATGGTTGAATGCAGACAATTGGAGTACATAAAGCTGTACTGTAATATTTCAAGCGAATGCAATTTCATACCTCACGTTTATACGACCCGACAACTTAAATGTGGTAACTCATTGATAAAATTTACCGCTTCGGTTTGTAATTGCAAATTTCATTATTGTCTAATAATTTAAATGCCTTTTGAGCAAACTTTAAGCTCCAATTAGTCTTAAGTGTGATTACAAGGGAAATTTAAATTAAATTCTTGGCTTTTGACCGACCTAATTTTTTTTATCGAAGATTTTAGGTAAACGAAGAGGCAAAGCAGTGGATCTGAATAAAGGTGGATAACCAGGATTCATTGTATTGAAAATCTTGTTAAACGGCGAAACAAGATATAAGTCACAATTTTACGGTAACTGCTTTAGGGTAGCAGGGACACCAGAAAATTTTAAATGCCCGACACGTAAAGAACATAAATAAAAATAAAATGGGAGAATAAAACTTTCTGTTAAAACAAAACTAAGCATAAAAATACCATTAAGGATTTCATGCCGCTTTTAAAATAAAGTTAAATAATTTTTGTCTGAAATTATTGAAAAACTTACGGAGCTGATGTAGTTAGTGAGACTCAGTCCGTCATTCCATGGCAGTTCCTTTTCGCAGGATACATTGGAAAGCTTCAAGGTGTGCGATTGTTCGAGAGTTTGTAAACCAATTGCGAAAACAAAAACGGAATCGTATATCAATGCAGCTTCCGCCTGTAACAGAAAATTACAAAATTGTTACAAAATTCTGCAATATTAACAGTTTTTTTATTTTCCTGTTTTCCCTGCATTACACGAAAAAAAAATAACAAATTTAAAATCGATCTATAACTTGTGTGCACGGTCGCTTTGCAACATCTCACTCGAGCTTTTTCAACGTTTCCTGTTAAAGAAAAAAGGAAAAGGATAAATTACTTCGCTTTTCGTGGACCATTAGCTCACTTGGTCACGCAATTCCTGTTAAAAAAATCATTGGAACCAACGAAAAGTTATAAAGGTGGTTTACTTTAACACTCCGTTTTGTAACAAACTTCAGTAATTTATGACTCAAAATTATCGCTTATATTTCTATGAAGTTTTTAAGTTCTATAAAAAGGAAACCGAGTGCAAGCTTAATTAAACTTTTGGTTTAGCGCATCGTTCTGGACTTGAGCCAAACCGTTCGATACTGTCAACTTTCGAAATATAGTTTTATGAAGTTGGCAATGAAAGAGATTTCTCCTCAATAGTCTACTCTACATTTTTTCTTCTCTACTAAATTTTAACAAAAAGTGCCATTTAAATTATTTTCAGCAGCTTAGAAATTAATTAATTGCGATTTAATCTGCAGCAGTGGTAGCTTTCATGTTATAAAATTTTTTTATAAAATAAAACGAAAATATTAATTTCAGAAAAGGCGAAGCCTCCCTGGCCTTCTCTGACGAGCCGCCCCTGCTTCCTAAAGCTTAAAGCATAGAGACGGTCATAAAAAATTTTGGTTGAAAGCTAGGTTTACTTTAATTTAGACTTAATTTAATTATTGATGATTTAACAAACTACAATTTTCAAGAAAATTGAAAAAAATTTATTTGTTTATTTTTATTATTTTCTTGAAATCTCCGTTAAGTTCTTCGAAAAAATTCTTAAGGTTGTACCAGACAAAAATTTTATATCCTAAGAACCCATAAAAATGTTCACCTACTTTAGTTCTCGGAAAAATTCTTTATGTGCAGACAAAAATATTGTATTTCTAACTGCGAAGAATTTAATTATTTCATCAATTAAAATTGTTAAATAATTAATTTTGTCCATATTTAAATTTAATTTTTTTTATTTAATTTTTTTTCGGGATAAAAATCAATTCAAAATCAAAATTAAATATAAAATAACAAAATTAATAAACAAATTTTTAATTCTCAGCTCCTAGAGACAAGTTCTGCATTTGATAGAAAACAAGCGTAAGTAAGGTTGTAAGTAGGAATTTTTTTAAAATTTTTAATTAATAGAAATGGAAAACTTTTCTTAATTCCCATTAGTAAAAATTGTACGTAAAACCTCAGGAATTAATATGCCTACCTTGGATAATAAATCACTCGGCTAATTGTCTCGTGACACACTATTCACCTCGCAATTAATAAGCCTCATAATTCCCTAATTATATAATCTACCATTGAAAAGCCGAAAATTTTAAATTGCACATTTTCCATTGTTAATCGATTCAGAGTCTGAAATGGTTTGAAAAGTTGCCAATTCAACTACATTTAAATCTACCTAAATTAATTTAATTAAATTTTATGATTTTCTGTTAAGTGGATTGGTTTTTGGATATTTTGTGGATAAATATTGTCAGCAGTCAGCAAGGTAGGTCCTTCATTGAAAGAATTTTATTCAAACTACGCCCAGCATACCAAAAGCAACAGAATTGAATAATTACATTACATTTCATTTATTTACAAATTATCTTGAACTTTTACCGACTAAGTAATCATTCTCAAGTTTGAAATTTACCTTACTTAATCAAGGGCAGAGCATAACTGACTAAACAGAAAAAATGTAAACTTAACTAACTTAACCAGTTTTGTGTTTTGTGGACAGGAGAGCAAAGATTTACTTACGAAACCATATCAATATTTTAGAAAATCCAAAAAATTCACTGTGCGGTGTATTTTTTGGGTTTTTTAAAATATTGATATGGTTAATATTGAGTTACACTACTTAAACCACGTATCAATAGATTATTTTACTTACTAAAACTTCTCTCTGGATGGAGAAATAAAATAATTATTAAATAAAAAAACAGTTTTTACCCTTAAAATTTGGAAGTTAATTGCAGCTTCTGTTACAAATTACCTCTGTTGGAGCTACACTTTTTATGGAAGAAAGCTTAAATGAAAGATGCTGTATTTTAGTTTGTACTAAGGTTCACATTTCCGTTATCCTATAGCTTCACACCTGTGGAATTACATGAAAAAATTTTCTTACCTAAAAGCATTTTTTATTTTGTTTTGATCTGCTTTTGTGCTGAGAAGCTAAAAATTAGTATTTTTCATATCTGCATGATTTTCGTATAAAACTAAGTTTTTCAGATCTAACATGTTAAAGTTTGTTTCGAAAGTTCGCACGATCGATTATTGAAATTTCTGTCTAAGTATCTAATGGAAAATTGATTCAAAAGTTAAGCCGCAGACTCTCAGTGTCGAGGATAAAAGTTGAATAAAATAAGCGTTGGTTTGATAGCCGTGCGAACATAACTGAGGTTTAAAATGTTCTTTTATTTTTACAGGATTCCCTTGATGTCGCGTATACTTTTGGTTAACACGCAGACTTTCTGGTGCCGAAGATAACAATTGAACGAAAAATCGTTTGCATGATATTGGAATAGTACTCGGAAACTTTTAAGAACAATTGCGATAGCTCTTGTAACAACACTCAATTTCTGGGTTAACTTCGTAGTTAATAAAGCTAAGCTGGTAAAAAACTGATTTGGTTGCTTCTTATTTGTCGTTGTTAATAATACACTTGGGAAGTTCGTAAAAATAATTACGATTGCTTTCTGAGAAACATTGTTTGTGGGTTAACTTCTAGGTTAAGCCTCGGCTTTCCTGTCCCAAAGGTAACGGTTAAATTAAAACAGGCTACTTTGACAGGCATGGGTACGCCGTGACGGTAGTATAATGTATTTTCTATGGAAGTTTCAGTTTCAGTGCAGACTTTTTAAAATTGTAACATTCATATTCTTTAATATTATTGTGTCAGTTGTCCCCTACCAGTGTAACTCTTAATAATATAAGCTACATTTATTTTTAAATGGATTCAGGGATATTCAAAAGAGACTGAAACTTCTAGAAGGCGCGTTTTCGGGTATCGAATAGGGGAACCCCATGAACCCCAGTATCAGTCGACTTGAGTGGTAAGAAAGAGAGCTTTTGCGGATAGGTTATCGTACTCTCCTCTTGCAAGTTTAAAACTGTTTAAATATATATTAAAAGACAATTTTAGTTTGTCTTATCGTTTCCTTGACGATCGTAATTTTGCTTGAGAAATATTTAAGAAAATTATGGTTATTGAAAATTTATTATTAAACCTCTGACATTGAAAAGTAAAAAACTAAAAAGAGTAGATACAAAGTTGTATTTTATTATTAAATTTTTATTTACGAAAGAAAGGTTTAAAGCCATTGTCTGATGAAACTGGAAACTTAGGTCATAAGCATCTTAACTCATTGAAAATAACTAATTATTTAGAATATTATGTAGTAGATCCGAATAAAACAAACAACTAGCGAATGAAATACAATGCAAAGTCTTAAGTCTTAAGTTTCAAGTTTCTATACATTCAAATCAGCTTTCTATTTACTTAAAATATTTTCTGTTAAAACATTGTGTGGACGCCTAGCAAGTGTTCTTTCTAAGCGAAAAGAAAAATAAATTATTATAGGAAATCTGAATCAACAAAGAAGTTCAAACACGATTTTAACTGCATGGGGTAAGTCTATTTCAAGAAAGTATCATTATTTGCTCATTTAGTAGCCTACAATTAATTATTATTAATTAATAGTTGCTCTGTGCGGTTTCTACCGATCCGCATCAAATGATTTGTTTGTAAAATTGCTTACAGTAGGGAAGAGAGGTACTTTCCCATTTGGATTTTTACTTAAAACTCTTCAATTAGAAATGAGCTTACATACAAATGTGATGGTTCCATTACTGCGAAGCAATGTTTGTGGTAACTTTTTCGATTCTAATTGAACTAGCGATATGCGTCAGTAAAATAAATTGGCAAACATCAAAATGTAAATCAAAAATCGATTTGTTTTTTTGAGAAAAAACCGCAGCAAATTTAAATATTATTCGTTGCAGAAAAGATTAATTTGGAATAATTCAAGCTTAGGTATCGAAAATTGTGATTTATGAGAATAGGAAGGTGAAAATAGTACTAACCTTAATAGATGAAGAATTTATTCTGAACGAAGTGGGCGACGGCTGAAATTTCGCCATGTCGCTTAATACTTCTTTTATGTGTAAGTCGCTGGTATCTACGACTCGAAAAGCTGTCATGTTGACAAAGTTGTACTTGAAATCTTCAAGATCGAATGTTTCCAAGTCAAAAGTTGTAAAGATATAATGATACTTGTAGTCATTCATCTGAAGTTGAAGTATCTGAAAAAATGTATTCGAAACTTTATTTTTCCTGTCCAAAATAAAGAGACGGGAAATTTTCGCTCACTCCTTTGAGTAGATGCTGCATGTTGGTGGGTTTCGTGTCGATAACCAAATTATGAATTTCTTTATTTTTGATTTCCTTCAAGACCGCTCTATAGGAATCCGGATCGGCATGCCGTAGGTGTATTTCCAAATCGGCGTTGTGAGGCGAACGAACGAGTTCTCTCAACTTAATTAATCCTAGAATTATTTTTAATTAAGTGTGACAGTGTGAAATTTTCAGCAGCTCGCGTACCATAATCCTCTTCATAAATAATCGCAACTTTGGTCCAATTGAGAAAACTCATGACATCTTGGAACGCGGTATTCAGTAAATGCTGAGCGGGATGGAGGTTGATGGAGAATTCCCGAACATCACTGTCTAAATCCAACCGGGCTTCTAAATGGGGAATATCTAGCGCGTCGCAAATGGAGTGTATGTGGGCGCCAAGAAGAGGGTCGGAAGGACCGAACACGGCCTGAACGCCAAGTTGCACTTGACCGCAAGCTGTAACGAAAAAATGTCATTGTTATTTTTTTACCTAGAATTATTTCTTATGTAAATATGCAAGAATTTACTTTTCGAAAGTTATAGCGGAGATTGTAAATAAAGCATTGAATATGAATGAATTGTGGGGTTCGTCAACTGAATGTGATGGATTGTGCTTTTAATACAGAAGATGAATCTCAGTTAAAAGCAATGGCAAACACAAAGCTCTTGAAACATTATGAATAAATTTATTTTTTATAATATCGCATTACGTTTCTATGTTAACATGTTACAATACCGCTGTATATCTTTATTTTTAAATAATTTGAATTTTCATTACAGATCCTGCATTAAACATGTTTTTCCTAAGCTATTATAACATTAAACCTTATTATGTCTTTTTCCGTACCCTAAGTGTTATTCATACTATTGTGTTAGTCCGTCAAGTTTCCGACAATCAAATACAACGTCAAGATCTCATCAGGGTCGTAGAAAAGCAAAGTGCATTGAAGCGGCTGCACTCAACTCCAAGATTTTGAAGACGAAAAATCCTACTATTTTTTCACTCGATTTACTATCAAATTTTTCAGAACATTTTGCTAGCTGTTAGCTATAATAGAAATAAAAATATCCTTCGGTACCCGAGTAATTGTGTTTAACTGGAAATATCTTAGTTTCTTTGTTATCCTGGCACTTTACACCACGAACTCAAAAGGTAAAGTAGTAATTCAAATGTTTATGTAGGCTACTTATAGTACTTGTAATTATTTCAATTTTTTTTTGTTTGCTGCATTTTACATTTAGTTAGGCAACTTACTACACATAGACGTGCAGATTGCAAGCATTGAAATTTTGTAGTTTAAAAAAAAACTACAGATGTCATTGCAAGTGAATGAGGTTTACAAACTCATTTCTGGAAATTGTTAAAACGAGTTTGCCGGGACGTAGATGAAAGAAGATTTTATTTTATTTTAAATTTAATATTTTCATTCAGATTATAATGCAACCCTATTGAAGATGTTTATAAAGGTATGGTTATAAAGGTATATTCAATAAATCCGATTTTTACAATCCATTGTTACAAATCTAATCGGTGGTATTTTTCTAAATTTAAAATTTGGCAGGTTAATGAAAACAATGGGTTTTGCAAACCAGGAGCTGTGGAAATCACGAAATACAAATAAAAGGAATTAATTGAAATTTCAAAGCAAAAGTAAAGATTAAATATTTATTTATAAAATTATAATACGAAAACTGCATGCATGAAGTGTGGTTAAAAGTTAACTAAAATTTTAATAAAATGTAAAATTGAAATTACAACGCAGCTGTCGGGTTAACTACTAATATAAATGCAGGTTCAATGCAAATGATGATAAATCCAAACAATATAATATGGCTTTTTGGTATAGTTGATTCTTTACAAATAATCTTTTATAGGATTCTAGTATCCCGCAATGCGTTTGATCTTGAAAATCGACACGCGTCACTCCAGTCAGTGACCTTTTATTGACCAGGATTTGCATATCGAGTTTTCTGTCAAGAATTTTCTCCGCAATAGCTTTGCTTTCTCCAATTAACCCATTATTTATCTTTCTTGCTGACAGATAAAATGTGACATCCCCACCCACACAAACCCGCTAAGCCAGATTGCGCTTTATGATGACGACACCGCTATCTTGGCTTCACCTGTCAATTTTTGTTTGCCTTTTAAAATTGCTTTGAGTTTGTTGTGTTTCTATAAACAAAGCAAAATTGTAATCCAGACATTTAATTACATTTTCAGATAACCTTGAGCCAAGCGTTGCATAATTGTTTTAACGGCTTTTATACAAAGTTCATTGAGATTGTGCATTTCCAGCTTTCCATTAGAGTTTTCTAAATTTCTCGTCCTTGTGTTAATTAGCTTGCTGGTTCATGTTTTATTTTAAAATAACACGAATGCACTTTTAATGATTTAAAAACTGCGTTGTCGGGAATTAACATGTTCTAGTCTCGTTAATTACAAGTATTTTACCGAAAGCTTTTCTTTTGCCAGCTCAATATTTGTATTTAGTATAAAATAAAATATGAAATTAAAAGCAAACAGATTTTGGATGATTGATTATCTTGGAAAGAAAAGATCGGCTTTCTCGTGAGATAAATCTGCTGGCATTTCGAGATTTGCAACAGTCAAACTGGTATAAAAATCGATAGTTTTGTTATTTATCCGTTTATGAGTTTGAAAGTTCGAAGTCAGGATATATGCAGGATCGTCTGCGTAGCAAAAATCTCAAACCGAGACGGAATAAACTTTATTGTTGTTAGCTTCATTAAAGTTTTGCTAATCACGTATTACTTAATTTCTTTACGCTTGGCATCCGAAATTGACTTTGGCACATCTTCCAAGTTAAGTAAGTACCTAACACGCCTTCACGAAAATTTAGTTAGTTGGAAAAGAAGTTTCTTAATAGAGGAAAGAGCGTTCAACATCGATCTAATTAGAAGTTCATATTTGAGACGTGCAGGGTTTTAATTAGTTTTACATGCAATTTGCAATTCATTTTTGGCTAATTAAAACTGTTAGCAGAATAATTAGGAAATGTTCAGTATCGTTTTAACGGCCGCAGTTGCGATATTTCGCGTGGAATGAACCGTAGATGTTCGGCGGTCAATTCGTAATAAATTCGTTGATAGTAGAAAGGAAACGTTAGCTCTCGCAACATAAATTTGACGTGGGTTAATCGATGGCACATCGATTTTCTGTGCGATATGAAGAAGGCAGACTAAAATAACAATGCGAATTCTTGAAAATATTGTTTATGCATTCAAGGCAGTGTTAACAGATCAGCAAAATGTTTTCGAGTAAATATAAGATGATATCGGTCAGGGTTCATGTCGTGAGAACTCTATTTGGAAGCTACCCTATAGTTTAAAAGACATTTTTCAATCTGAAAAAAAATAGCTAAACCTGACAACACACCAATTGCAATATACGCCGAAGATACTGCGATAGTTGATTGATCTGCTCAGGTGGCACCGACAATAAAGTACATAAAATGGAACTTGGAGCTTGCATCGAACAATTAAAATTTAATTACAAAATATTGATATTACTTAATTAGGAAGAAAGCGTCTTGTGCTACGAACCCTGCATAATTTCATAATTAGAAAGATGCCCACTCAAGTGTACCGTGAAGCTGGTAACACATGGTTTATGTTAACATAATTTTCCTTTAAATAAATTAATAATAAAGTCTAGCAAAACTAAAAAATATGCAAAAAATCTGTAGGATTTGTCTGTGTAGGCTCAACAAAGTTTTATTTTAAATGAAAAGCCTTTGTTGTTTTATCAAAATAACTCCATTATTTCGTTTTCAAATTAGCACAATAATATTGAAAGGTATAATCGGGCAAAATGAATGTTTAATTTTCTTTTGACTGCTTAAATTACATTCGGATAATGAAGTATTATACTCCAACAATAGTTGAACCAATGCACGCACAGTAGTTTATTGGTATTTTCGGTATTCCTCCCCTAATTGGCATTGCACATCGTAGAATCACAAAGCAACTATGTAGTTAGGTACTACTATAAATGACGGATATGTTCAGGTTGTTATTTCAGTGATCAAGTAATACTAATTGTGTAATCCGATATTATTTCCTTTAGCTAATGTTGATTATGCACAGAGAATCAATAGTGTAATTTTCATCATAGCTCACTTTACAGTGCTTTCTTCGATAGTTTTATTTATGTTGGCTGGCGTCCACATTAGAGAGTTTGGCTATTCGAGAGAATATTATTTTTTGCAATCTCTATTTACAACTTCTATGCCAAATTATAATTTTCAAGTTAAATTGGCATGATAATTTAAGAAAAATTTGAAATCTGGTGAAATTTTATAGCTATAAAAACTGGATGAAAATTGGTTTTATATTAATTTGATACTTCAATAACACAAACGCGTCTACTTGGCATACTTAAAATTACCTTTGAAGTTAAACTTTTTCGATCGCCTTTCTTTAATTATATTTTGTAGTACCGAACATTTTCCCGACAAGTAAAGCTTTCAACGTAATCAATAAACGTAATTTTCTTAATTTATTGTACTCGGGTTAAATTTTCAATGCAGAGAGAACTTCAAAAATTATTTTTGCTAGATAACAAAAAAGTCCTGCTATTTATTGATCTAGCCGTTGATCATATTTAGATATCCACTAAAGGAAATGGGCACTAAATTGGAAACTTTTCTTTCACGTAAACTAATATAGTTTTCCAATAAAAACTTTTCTTACGTTTAGTAGGACCTTTTATTTTTGTTTGCTTATTAGGTAACCAGCTTGGATGCTCAGAACTCGAGTGCTAAAATATGCAAAACTTTGTTTAATCGGCGATTGCTCGATTAAAACAAAATTTAAAAGTGATTGCGGTTGTACGGTCGTTAAGGAAACGATGAGACAAAAAAGCATTTATTGTTTAGAAGTAATTTTTAAGTTGAAAACATCGAGTTGCTGTTAAGCGATAAGCCGTCTGTTAGCTCATTAAGCGATTATGCCAGCCCTATTGCGGTCTCACTAGTCTCTTATTGATTAGATTGTACATTATAACAATATTACTTGGCCCGAACTTAACGACGTATTAATTTACTATCCAGCATCGTAATAATATTCACAAAAGCTGTTTGGTGAAGCTTTTTTTTCCAAAAAATTCGTTAATCAATGTCAAAAGGTCTACACGAGCAAAGCTTTTGTACTTGACGCACTTCTTGATAAATTGCTATCTCTAGGGTCTTAATTTTGTAATGCATGCATATTTTGTTTGACCTAACATGGTTTAAACTTTGAGGTAATAAATCTTTTTTGCGGATTTTAAATTATTTTTTATTTGAACAAGAATTTACAAATTACAGGGGAAACTCATAATCTGACCTGTAAATTCAACTTTTGTACAGCATTTTTATTTTATGCGAATAACTACTAACGAAGGACTTTTTCTTTAAAATATAACCTGGCCATTATTTTATTGGGTGTTTAGTCCCATGGTCTTTTTTCCAGAGTAATTGGAAAAATTTTGCCTCTGGCGCTGCGTAATTTAATAAAAAACTATTATTTGATAGGTATAGATATTTATCCAACCAAATTTATTTTATCACAACTGAATAATTAAATTAATATTTCATTGAACAAACGATATTATTTACAATTTTGAATAATTATATGTTCAAAACGAAATAAAATTCTATAACTATAAATTTTTATAAGCTTATCGATGGAATAAATATTAATATATGCAGTGGGTAATAAAAGGTTATTTACAAAGATAAAAAAAAAGTGGATTTAAAAAGGTTTTTCTGAACAGATAGTTTCGGAGGAATTTTTTCATATAAACTGAACTAAACGGAGAGCCAAGCAATCTTTTATTATTGGTAGCTGCACAAAAAATGTTTATTTGAAAATATAATTATTCCAGAAATATTGAGCATTTTTGTTTAAAAACAAAATTTGGAAGTAAATTGCTGCGTTTTTTAAAGAAAACATTTTAATTTTGAATCCTGAGGCTTCGTTGCCGAAAGTGGTTTTACACTTTATTTTGAAGAGATCAGGAGCAGTAAAGCCGAGCGACCAACAAAAAGAGTAGACTCAGCAAAAAGGTCCAGAAGTACTTAGAAGACTGGGTTGGCAAGCTGGATATAATGAACGGTTCTAAATTCCAGCAAATGCCAATGGTGAGGCTGAAAGGAGGCTGGTGAACTTCAAGGAGGAAAAATACCTCCCTAGCGAAAATAGACATGATAGAGGACAAGATCGTTTATGACACCCAGGAAGAAATCGGCAAGTTGGAAATTCACAAGCCTGACTCAAATGCCTCATCAGGTGAAAACCTTCAGAACATCTTCAGCAGACTGCCAGTGGTCGAGTTAGAGGTTTCGTAGCTGAAACCCAAAGAAGAGAAGAAGAAGAGAACAAGTCACTCAAATTGACTATCACAGATTTCTTTAAAACTTTGGTTAAATATACTCTTTAACACATTGAATTCAAATATAATTTAAAAAAAATTCTAACTTTTATAGTTTTTGAGTTATTTAATTTTAAAAATCGCAAAAACGACACTTTCTTAACTCACGCTCAATCATACAAAATCTTATAACTTCAGTTCTATAAGTGCTACGGAGTTATATGATAACTCATTTTAAAGAAAATTTAAAGGGCTTAAATTTGATACTAATCTTGACGATCTTCTAATAAAAATAAATTATTTTGAGAACTTCAAAAAATGTTTTTGAAAAACTTTTTGAGTTAGTGTTTTTTGAAAATTATAAAAATAATATATATTTATAATGGTACTTTGGAGAATACTTCATAAAAATCTCAGAAAAATTATTAACTAAACTTAAACCATTAAATTATTTGAGTAAGTGTTCAAAATGGCAGGGTTTTGAAAAAAACTAAAATAAAGAATGCTTGAATTATTCAATATTTTTTTATTTACTTTAATTCATAACTCGAAAGACGTTGATTTTAGACAATAAAAGGTATGAATCTTCTTTGTAGATTATTTCACGCTCTTTAAAAAAGTACTAAACCATTTTTACTAAAAAATCAATATTTTCGGAGCTATAGCATGTGAAAGTAAAAATGAAAAAAAATGCTGTAAAAAGGCCCATCTCTCGAGGGTTTGAATTTAGAAAAAAATTTTTATTAAATATTTATTTTTAAAAAGTGTCTTTTACACCACGGAAACTTTGTAAAATCTATCCGGAGACACCCTGTATGTATATTCTTAACCCTCCAGTGAATACGTAGGGCCTAGCAGGCCCGAGTGAACATTTAAATGAATATAAGAAAGAACCGTTTAAATAAATTTCACCATATCAATAGTAGCTGTCTAAAATATGAAAAGACATCGATATGGGTTTAAAAAACTTGAAAAAGTTGAGTGGATTGCCAATAAAAGAGCTTCGGGCCTAGTAGGCCCGACGTATGCACTGGCGTTACTATTTAATATTAAAAATGGTGATCGGTTTCCAATCAAATTATAAGATTTGTAAAAAAATTTTTTCAGCTTGTATAACAATTTCTGAAATCATTATTCGCAAAATAATAACAAAACTGCGATAATTTTCACGTAATTCAACTATATTTATCAAAAGTATATTTACAATTTTAATTGCAATATATGCAACTTCAATGACTTCAGCTAATTGCAAGATTCAGGTGACTTTGAATTCTATAATAATTCGTAATAATTCCTTTGATTTCTTTCAACAATTCTGTTTTTTCTTTAATATTTTATTATTATAAAGTTTGATATATACAAAAATTATCTTATTTTCCTGAAATATCCCAACATTCGTCGATTTAAAGCTACGGGCCTGACAGGCCCTACGTATGCACTGGTGTGATTTTTATTGACGTATGCACTGTAGGGTTAATAGTACTGTAATTAAAGTACTTGAGCTAAAACATTGAGTTGAATTTTTTATCATAACTGCTGATCCCATCGTGGTCCCACTCTGAAATTTTTATACAGTATTCACCAAGTCACCATTATAAACATATATTATTTTTATAATTTTCAAAAAAATCCAACTGAAAAATTTTTTCTAAAACATTTTTTGAGCTTTTCAAAAAAATTCAGTTTTATTAGAAAGTGGTCAATATTGGCATCAAATTAAAGCCATTTAAAGCCTCTTTAAAATGAGCTGCTACACAACTCTGTAGGACTTATGAAACACTTTGTATGATTGAGCGTGAGCCAAAAACGTTTTGTTTTTTCGATTTTTATAATTAAATAGCTCAAAAACGTTAATAGTTAAAATTAAAAAAAAATTATATTTGAATTCAGGATGTTAAAGAGTATAATTAACCAAAGTTTCAAAAAAATCTGTGATGGTCAATTTGAAAACTATTTATTTTTGGTTGATTTCATATGAAATGACCCGATTGGCTTCTTTGGTTTGTAATCAAAAGCTGTGGAATAAAGAAAAATCTGCCAAAAATTAAAGATTTCACTTAAAGAGACTCTCGTCCGCCAAGAAGTTACTGGGAAAGAGTAGACTAAAAGTGAGCCTTACCAGTGGCTGTAGGCCTTGAGACTAGTCAGGTGCTTTAACAGTTGCGATAATTATATAGAAAAGTGCCGAGAGGCTAAGAAGAAAGAAAGATGAATTCCCTTGTTTGGAATAAATTCACAGATAACAACGAACTCTCAAAGGATCCCCGAAAAGACGAATTAAGTTTTCGAAAGCCCAATTGGCTGCACCATGGAGTGCAGAAAATAATTGATGCTCCACTCCACGAAGTTGAGGAGAGATTTTAATAAGTAAAGTCTCACCCTACTACTTTCAAACAAATGGAAAGGTAAGCTTACAAAAGGTTAAAAGGTTAGAAAAGGTTTCTCTTATTAGGGAAGGTGGCTACATTTTACAGAATTTAATTAATTTATTTAAATAAACAATTTTTTTAGGTGATCTGGAAGTGTGACTGCTATAAATAACTTTAGCAGGGCAGAGGAAAGTAATTTCGTTTATAAAATGTGCAAATTGGGAGGATCTTATATGTTTGTTTAAGTAATAAATTTACTAACCTTTTTTACTTGCATGGAA
Source organism: Cantharis nigra (assembly GCA_958510845.1). Lineage (NCBI taxonomy): Eukaryota > Metazoa > Arthropoda > Insecta > Coleoptera > Cantharidae > Cantharis > Cantharis nigra. The sequence goes on from OY294029.1 coordinate 1,640,457, forward strand.
GCTGTCGTCTTTTGGAACATAGCGAATGTCGTATTGGAGAGAGGTATAGGGTAAAATAGTTTTATCCCTATTAATTTTGTATACTGCATACTTAAAAGCAAGTTCAGTACTCCCGTCTCTTTGATCTTCCGTAAATATGGCACCTGTAATTAAAAAACAGAAATAAAACGCTATTAGGGTAACAAATTTAATTAAAAAATGTTACAATACAGAAACATTGAGGGATATTTTTCTCATTGTGAAATATTTTTATTTTTTTTTTACGAAATTTATAAAAGGTTTTGTATAAAACGAAAGAAAAAGAACAACAAAACCTTTGGAAAATTGCACAAAAGTAATTGTGATTAGACAACTACTGCAGACAAAGCACTTTTAGTTCCAAACGCATTCTCTATTCCATTTAAGATTTTACTCGATATTACTATTAGTAAGTTGGAAGTAACACAATCTATTTTATCAGTTACAACCTTTAAGAATGTAATTTGCTAGCCCTACGACACCAGTTTTAAATTCTTCTACCCTAGTTCAACAATTACATTTGCTGTCCATGACCGAAACGATAATCCTCGACGATGTTTTCAGTTCCTGTAAAAATAACAAATAAAGAAATCAAAGTTTGGCGAGCTTATCTCGAAATAAACAAAAAGGGGAATTGATGTGGATACCAATAACTTATTTCCATTGACGTTAACTGTCCTTTTTCGTTTTGTATTTGTATTCTGTTTGTTGGTTGCTTGTACCGATTTTCGCTAGAAAGGGTTTCAATTCCGAAAACTTTATTTGTTCAATTATGCTATCTCTATTAAAGATTTCTTTGTATCAGCAAGCAGAAATTGCTCGACGACACGTTTTGCACGCTTGCAACTTTTTGAAATATCCAAAAAATTAAAAAGTCAAATTGTGAGCTTGGCTAACGCCTGATTGGGCGACAGATTTTAGAACACCGCTGCTGTTGCTGCCCTGTTATGTAATATACCATTAATTAAATACTTCTATATAGATTTTTAGTTTAATATAATTAATTTTGCAATCGAGCATAATCGATTTTCTTGCACTATTTATTGCTTTTCTCCTACGTAAGGAGAGCTAAGATTCGCAATTATTTTGTTAAATTCTCGACTCCAATATTAAACATCTAAGAGAGTAAAAAGTAAAATTAGATGTATTCACGTTATTTCTAGATTTGAATGCTAAATCAACTCGTCATTACAGCTTTATTATCACATTTAAGAGCTCCAGTCAGTTTTAAATTACTTTTTCAAATACTTCTTCAAAATACAATTATTGTAAAATAAATAATTTTTCTTCTTTGCCGACTAAATGCTTAACTGAACCTACGAGTATCTACCTGCCATTTTATAATGATGTAAATAAAGATATTTCAAGAGAAACAGCAGATTTTGTTATTTACAGTAAAATTTTAATCATTTTGTTCTCTATGTAAAGAACAACCAGAACCAGAATTTGTACCAGCAACCCCGTGGATCAAGTTCAATAATTGTAATAGATAGTTATGCAACCTTAGCGACATGTTTTCATGGAGACTGCTTTATTTCTTTATTCACCTTTACATTCATTCCAATCGGAAACATTTTTCCAATAGAAAACATTTAATTTTAGATCCAATCCACCAAGATGTCCGTCTTATTCGATTACTCAAGAGAAAACAAGGAGAAAACCCATCTTCAGCAAGTTGTCCTGCTTAAGAAGCACGAAAACATACTAACAATAAAAATTCGCTGAAAATTTATAAAAATAATTTGATTATTATTTTTCAATTAACTTGTTTATTTTTAATTTGTGTTTTTAAAATCAAAGAATAATAAGTTTAATTAGAGAAATAATAATTAAATTAGTATATCGTAGAAAGCGTGTTTTTACGTTTTAGAAGCAATGCAATAAAAATAAATATTAAATTACTCAATAAATTGGGGTTGCAAAAATTTAAGTGGTCATTTTCCTTGATAAAATTTTTATCATTGGTGATAATCTGATAATGAACTTTTTACAACCTCAAAATAAACATCTTACGAGCGCGGTTTTAAACATTATTCCCCTTTATTTTCATTTTCTCAAAATTACCTATTTCAACTTTTACTTGCGCAAAAAGCAATTGCATTAGAAATTCTGTTTCAAATTATAAAGTCGATTTTTAAACTCAGAATAGGGAAATCCATTGAACAGAGCCTTTTCGACCTTTACACCTGTTATTAGAGCAATTGGCTTCTAGAGATTTAATTAAATACATTTTTATTTGGGAGTTGCATCCGCTATCAGTACTCGGCTAGCTTTTACGAACATCGGGGCAACACACACCACCTTAACTGCTTTGGGTGCAGGTAAGGTTTTATCAATAAAAATGAAATTAAGAAAAAAAGAAAACTGGGTTATCTTTGGATGGATTTCTTGATATGCAATAGAAAAATTAATTCCGACAACAATGGAACAGTATATGCATAAATAATACGTATTCGGAAAATCATCGAGTCGTAAGTTAATCTAAAATAATTTGATTATAACCGTAGTAGATATATAAATCCCATGAGAATCTGAAATATCTCAACGAGTTTGTAGCGAGACGACAAGAACAAGATGCACTTATAAACTACTCCATCGTTACAAGCAAAATGAAAATGGAATTGATTTTTTTATTTGAAATATCATCCAGGCAAAGGATAGCATTTCTGATTCAATAAATTTGAGCAAAAATGCAATTTTTTTTAAATCTCGCGATCAAACGCGATTTATTTGTTTTGACAGAAATATTACTAACCAATCAACAAGCAATACGGAATCAACATAAAAAGTAAATATTTCATATTTATAGTTTTGGCCTATCAACAAACCGTATCATATTCCATATAAAAATGATGAATTTTATAACGACATAAGGTAAAAGTAATAAAGATACCGCCTTGTGCTTTACGTATACAAAAATTTTCCACTTTAATATTTTTCATATTTTTAAATTTAAATATTTGCCAAAAGAAAATTTAAACAATTTTATTTCCAGTATCGCAAAAAATTATAATAAAAATGTAATTTTCACAAAAAAAGCAATTAATTTTATTCGAAATAAATTGGGGCACCAAAATTACAAGGTCGTTGCTAAATTTTAAATTGAAAATGAATTCATGCAAATTGCGACGCAAGCATTTCAATAGTTAAGTTAATTACAACTGCAGCAAATTAATAACTCAAAATTACCATTTTGGAAAGTAAATCAAAAAGCTGGTATTATTGGTTGCTAAAAGTGTACAATTTCTAATTGCGAAGGCAATAGCTAAAAGTTACTTTTCCTTCAACGGTAACCTAAAATTTTAATCTAATTTTCCACGCCCCTACAGCATGGAAAATAAATTTGTACATTTCCCTCAAATTAAATGTAAATTTTAAATGTCGCATTTAGTTACTAAAAATTTAAACGTCTCCCGATCCACTCGATCGATACATTCTCACATTTTTCAAGTACTACACACTAAATATTAGTTATACCAGTGCTAAAGTGCAAGGAGGCGTGGCTAGTGGCGCCCTAGTCGTTTTTATTGCCAATCGGTTTACTCGAAAAGTTGTTTCGTAGTTTTTAATTGGTTCGACAAACTAGTTTACACGTTTTCCGCATTTCATCAATTTATAATTATAATAAATATATAATTCTTCGTTTAACTTAAACTATAAATAAGTTTTCGACATAAACGAAGGCATTTACTTCTTTTAATGGCGTTGGCGCGCTTAAAAAATTCTGTTCAGTTTTCAGTTTTGTATAATCCGCCCGGAGCTGTTAGCTTAAAGTTTGTGTTACAAAGCTCTTCTTATCGCAAATCCTTTTACTTTTAAACTGCCTGTTTAAAGAATAATCACACTATAAATATTAATAAACCTTCTTCGAGGTGCAAACCTGTTCACAGCAATATTTACGACTTCGCAGCTGCAATAGCGCTAAAATTTGGATTTCAAATTATTTTAGAATCCTTTCGTTTTTCGGTGTCCCCGTAAAATTTTGATAAATTAAGTAAATTTAATTTATTGAAAGCAAATGTTCAACTTTGAGTTTCATTTCAATCAAAACTGAAATCGTCGACAGCGATAAATCAAATTATTTATGAGTTCAAAAGAATTGCTGAAAAATGCACATTAATCTTGGCTGCAATTATTCCAACAAATAAATCACTCATTATTAACCTAATCCCTCAAATTACGATAGCTTTATCATGTCAAGCCCCAATTTCAGCAAATTTGAGATCCCTGCTGAATATATGAAATTATAATTTGTTTTTACGCTGCTAATTTATTAGAAATTTTATTCCAACTAGAAAAATAAAAACTAAATTTGGTACTCACCTATTCTAATAACTGGCGGCAAACCTGTTGCAAACGTGAGCAGTCCAGCAAGCCCTACAATGGCCCACCAGCTGCCCAACTGCATGGCTCATCCCCCTTCGCCAGACCACTTTAACCAAATTGTCATTATCATTCTGAAAAAAAAATTATTATTACATTTTTATTGCTCTAGGGAGTCTGTAATACATTAATTCATCATGGTAGATGATTATCAATTTAATCCTGTGGTATGGAAGATAAAAGAGTTTAATTTTATCAATATCAATTAAATAATTAGTTCCTTTATAATCAATTCAGCAGAATAATAATATGTTCAATACATTAAAGCATTTCTTTGTTATTCTATCATTTCAAATTCATTTAATAAATAACATTTTTATTGAGTTTATTTATTTTTATATGATACTAGAAATAATCCGGTCTTTGCACTTTTATATTTGTTTTTTTAATCTTGTTTCTGTTATTTTAGATTTAAAGTCATCTTATTTTCATCCGTCTACTCCTAAAACTTATTGGTCTGGTAGCACTAATGACTTATTTACTAGGGTGCTAATCTGTTTAAAAAAGTTACATATTTTTCATACCAAATTATTTTCTTTTAAATTCTTTTCTTCTTTTGTTTTGGGATATATTTATTTACTAGCCCCACGTTGAGCGCCATAGTTACAAATTATTATTAGGAAATTGTATAAGATTGTATAAATCAGTGTTGTGGAAGCTTCCAAAATTTTAATTTAAATTGTAGACAATATTACTGTTGCACGCTTACCATAATTCAAATGCTTGACGACCACTTAATTGCACGAAAGAAAGAACTTGAAAAACTTTGCCGCTGAAGATCTTTCGGTAATTCACCATAATAAAATTTTAAGCTACTGCAAAAGTTTTAATGGGCTTTCTCGTTTGTAATATTTTACTATTACATCATGTAAACGCAGCTAGTTTTATTTTCATGAATAAATAAAAACTTGGTAATTGGTACTGAAAATATTTTTTTTTGTATATCTTAAGCTGCCCGAAAAAGATCCTCTCGATTAGAGAATCGATTCCCGCTGTTCCGATCAAATGTAATAATTGAAACTTAATTTCTTAATTTATTTTGGTCGAAGCAAAATGAAATATATTGTGCAGAAAATTGCTGGGCTAAATTAAATTTGTAACACAAAACCAAAGTTTCTGTAACAACATTTTTTGTCGCGAGTATTAGATTATATCAAAACTTTTTGTGATTTTGTTAGGTAACTTGTTGAAACTTTATAAATTTCATTAAAGTTTTTTATTTCATGTAATGTGTTGGCAGCACTGAATATATCAATTGCTTTCGTTAGAACTTGATTAAATAAAATTTAAATATTGCACTTAGCCACCCCGATCGAGAGCTAACTCGGTTTGTATCCTAAGGCATTTTATAAGCAAACTCCGGACTTAGCAAAACCGTCTGAACTGAAAAAATTGCACAACGAAATGGCACTCGAATTTAATTTGCCGTTTTGGAGTAAAAAATATTATAAAGAACAGAAAGAAGTTGAAAAAAGAAGGAAAAACATTGAGAAGCAGTATAAAAACAGAAGCCTAATATAAATAAAGCAGAAGTTAGGCATAACCGTGATTAATTTTTAACGTTGAGCAGAGTAAGATTTTGAATTAAATAAATACGATATTGAAGTAAAAGCTTTACATTGAAATAAGATCAAAGAGTTCATAAATTTTAGCTGTGGGTTTTGCAAAATTGCAAACGGTTTTTGAATAATATAAAAGTTAAATTGTGATGCGAGATTTTAATTAAATTACAATATAGATTATTGTCCCAGGTCGGGCGCCAATTTGTTGCGATCGTTTCATTTGTAATAGTAAACGGCAATTAAGTATGGATAGTAATTGTTTCTTAACTTGTTTGCTCAAATTTAGTTGTTATTTTGTTTGTGGTTCATTTAAATAAACTTTTTTTTTATTTTCGTGGGTTGGGGTGTGTTACGGATATATGATATGTTTGCATTTGTTGCGCCATAACTTGGGGCTAATTTGTTGAGGTAATTTTGTTTGAAATCGTAAATGCTAATGGAGTATGGCTAGTAATAAATTACTTCTTCTTAACTTGTTTGTTTAAATTTTGATTATAGGTTGGGATGTGTTACGGATATAATATATTAAAATATAAGATTTTTTTGCAAGTATAAAACATTTTTGTTAGTGAATTTAACTAAAAATAAAGCTATTGTTCTGAATGTAGCAGATTCCATTTGGCGATGAATTAAACAATAAAAATGTGGAAACATTTGTAAGTAACTTAGTTATAGCCTACAAAAATGAAAAGTGACTGAAAATATATCAAGCTAAGCTTTATTTACTGTATGCGGTCGTAAATCATTGATAATTAGACAACGCCACAATTGGTGAAAAATGAAATTAATAAATAATAACGAATTTTAAATTGGTTGCGTAATTGTAGCGACTTAACGTGAAAACCAACCGGCGTGGCTCACAACCGTGGCGAACTTAAATTATTTTAATCTATTAAAAGTTTGGTAGGAAAATTATAGTTGAAAGGACGCTAAAGCATGACGTAAACTTTAGAATGGAGAGCTTAAACAATATTAGATAAACAATGGAATGTCCGTAGGTAGTATACCCTAGTAATGATAATCTGTAAAGTATATAGGAACGTTTTCCAATTTAATATAGATGGGGAAGTTCTGTAAGCTCATAAAATTTAATAAAATCCTTAGAGACGGCCGACTATTTGAATAGTGGCCGATATTATTTAGCGACAATTTCAAAAGCGACGCCGACGCCGACGCCGCACAAAAATATTTTCACGTATGCCATCAACAATTTAAATTTATTAGTTGGGCAAATTGAATTAAAAATTTTACGTCGCGCAATTTTTGCTTATTCATAAATTTTATTTTCGTTATGTGCGGGCACGCTTATGTAACAGATAACGACATTGAAGCATATCCAACCCCAATATAAAGATTCTGAGCAACGCGCGAGGTAAACGAGTAGCATAAAATTCAGAGGCCACCAGGGGTCCGTATCAATATCATAAAAGTCATCTACGTCAAAAAGTTATTTTTATTTATACTTAGACCTAAAAATTTATATTATACTGTCTCACCTCAAGTCATTTTTCATCGCGAAATGTCCTCACAATGGTGTGTAACTTTAACTCGACAAACTTGGTAAGACTTAGTCCTGACACCTCCTGAGTTATGCAATCATAATTTAATACAGTCTAATGCTCAAATTCCCACTTTATATCTCTTTATGTGTCGACTTCTTTAAACGAGCTTGGTTGGTATAAAAGAAAATTTTGTTTACCTATAATGATTTTCTCAAGTATGTTGAGGTTTTTCCCCGGATCTCTAATGGTGGGATAATTTAATTTTTGATAACCTTATTAAGCTCGGCTCTTTCGGCTGTGCTTTGTAAATTTGCTATTTTCTTTATAAACAGATTTCAGGAATTGTTCCAATAACGGCTAAAATACTAAGCAACCGTGCGAAATTAGAACTTTTGTGTTAAACGGTCATATTATGCAAATAACAACTTTTTAGTACCGCTTATTTCGTTTAATGGCATCTAACTTAATTATGTAAGCAAGCAACATTTCTTTTTTTCTTCCAAGAGAAAATTCAGAATAGCTAAATAAGCAATGAACAAAAATTAACAGGCGTGTAATACTTCAAAGAAGTCAATGCCAACGGCACCGGAGGTGGTGTTACAAACTTTTCACATAATATAAAACTGACAGTTAGTTACAAAGTTTCTTTTTATTCTGAAATCCCAAAAAAACTCATTTTAGTTTACACAGGAGTTTTCAGAGATGGAACTTATCTGCTTTTAATAAGAAATTAGTCGAGATTTATTTACTCATTGAAGTTTCGATATTTATTGTAACGTTTTGGCTAAAAAAATTCCATAGTTTTTTATTTTGGATATTACGGAACGACATGTCTAAGCAATAATGCGCCCATGTAGTTGAAAGAGAAATGAAAATACAACTGTTACTAGCAGACTTCCAATCTACATGCTATCCAAATTAATCATATTCAATGCATAACAAAATAAAGTTATTAAAGTTTCTAGACAGTTGCCGACCTATAATAATTAATTGTTTCGGATATTAATATAGTTTCTGCTGTTCTGGTGATGGTATTAAACCGAAACCGGTCACTTTCCTTAATTTATAATTAATACTACACGGAATACTTTAGATTGATTTTGAGAAACAGAAGAAATATTTTCGTATTCCGAATAATTATGCGGTAAAACAGCAAATTTTTATTTAAGTCGAAAATACGCGTATATCGCGGTGTCTTCGACGTACAGGGTTATTTTGCATTTACGAAAGTAGATATGTCTTTACGAAAATATCAATTAGTTTGAGTAAATATATTTTCGGTATTTCCGATGGGAAAAACAAGTATGTGAAGAGTTTTGATATGACCTATCTTCGTATACGATCCAATTTTAAATGGAAAAGATTAAAAGACGATTGGGAGGGCGAAATAGTTTTTCATCAATTTAAGTTAGTCATCAATGCAAGTCGACTGAACTAAAAACGTTTCATTAAATTACTACAATTATGCAGAGAATCATTTTATCAAACTCATATTTTTTCTTAAATTGTCTGCGAGATAGAATCCATACCCATTATCTTAAAAAGAAAACTTTTCTCAATCTAGTGCAGACAATTTAAGGGATAAAAAGTTTTTCTGTATTCTCATTTTTCTTGTTATGCTTTATCGTCAGTTTGTCATTCTTAATATAGAAAGGGTACATAGTTGACTTGCAAAGAAATGGAAAATTTATATGGATATAAATTTTTCGACAAATGCGTACCAAAAATGTTTACAACTTCGCGTATGGTAATGGAAGCACTAAAAACAAAATAATAAATTTGCTATGGAATATTAAATTTTTAAATTTTGATTTACGCGTTTTCCGGCTGGAAAGCTTTTCAGACTAAACAAAGTATTTTTTAAATCTCGCGTGACTTGCACTCGCCACGTATAATGCACGGAAGCCTTTCAACAAGTGCAGCAGTATAATCCCCTTCACGGTAAACCTGCTTTATGTTGGATTCTAATACGATTTACGTTTTAAAAAAGGGAAGGATTGATGTAGTTGCATTTAACTGCTTTATTTTTTTATAAAATAAAATAACCCCGACCCAATTTTTTTCACTTCGAGACTGGTGGTCAAAATACCAAAATCATCCCTTCAATGTGGAAAATCTCTGACGCAAACAAATTATGCTACTTTCAGACACGAATGATATTGGGGTTGCATATTCGAAAGTTTTCAGCAACTTTAAATTTTTAACTTTTGTTCTTTTTAAGGTAAACAATTCTATTGTTGAGGGCTTCCCCGGATTCAGGAAACAAAAGCCTGTATGCATGTTTGGTGATTACTTTTATTCAAGAAGTAGACGGCAATCTTAACCCATTTGTATGAGAAGCTTCTTACACCGGCCGGCCATTAATAATATCGTTGGTGCATATTATATCTTGGAACGTGTCGCGGCAAACGGATGTCGCCCTAGACTGTAATATATTAAAATAATAAGATTGTATGAAATATCTTACATTTGTCGTCGATCTAAAGAAAAAAGCATGGATAGGAACATACTTTTCAAATCACCTAATGATCCAAATGGATTAAGATAAGCGAAAATTATTTTACATCGTTTTTTCATGTCAAACGTTTCAGTTTTTTTTGAAAATATGATAAACCGGCAAATTGACAAAATGATGTATGATGCTGTTTTCGTGTAAATATTAATAAAAAGATAATCTAATTTTTGGGTGAAAAAATAAAAATAATTAACTTTTCAATTTGTAAAATAAAAATAGATTACTTTCAATTTGAGCTAATTTATCTTATGGTTTATTCAGTGTTAGGGTTAATGACGAATATCAGGGGTTATAAATCTAAGCCGAACCGCTCGCCAAAGTAAACCAAAGTTAATGATAAAAATTTAATTGACACTTTTACTGGATTATTATTTTATGTGCTTGGAATAAAATAACATTTGACCGCAGAGATAAGCCAATTGAAGCAGAGAAAGTCTTATTGACAGTTATATCTGTTATAGGATTATAAAGCTGTAGCTTTACTTCTGCTATCACATCCATTAATGGCTGTCAACGATTATCGATTGTAATCTATTTGGTTTGGGAGCAATAAAAGATTTTGAATAGCTAAATCAACGCTACAAAAAGCTCTAACTAAAATATATTAATTTTTTCAAAAAATTCCACCCTTACTATCCTATGTTACTTGCAAGTAGGTTTTAATTATAAAAAAATAATCTTTAAATTCAAACTGGCGAAAAACCATTTTAATAGGCAAATGTAAACGTTCAATCGCAGTTTGTTTATTATGAACATAAATTCTAGTCAAAATTGCTTATTACTTTGCCAATTAAAATTTCAATTAAATGAAAATTTGAAAAATAAATTTTAATATAAATCCCCAATACTGAAATTAATTAATTTAAATTTTCGAAGAAGAATAGAATAAATTAAAAAAATTAAATTTCAAATAATAATTTAAAATTTTATAAAAAAATAAAAAAATATTGATAAGCGCAAGTGAAAGTTGACTTACCTAATAAAAACGAAAAACGAAATAATTTTAAGATTGCGAGTAGCGGTGTGCTACTAGAACGGCCGCGGTAAAACTAACGTGGTTGATCTAAAGTATCCGAATTGTGTGGCGTCGCGACGCTGACGCGCGCAAACTTCGACCACAACGTGTTTAAGGAAGCGCAGCGCAAGCTCTATGCCACGTGCTCAGAATAAACTAAAAAATGTGTTTTAAAGCGAATAAAATGAAACAAACAGCAATAATCAAGTCAAGGTATTTTATTTCCTATGGAATTTGTAATCCGCAGGTAAAAATCAATATTAGTTAATAAAAAATAATTTTATTAAAACGAGGTCATATTTCACATTTTATTACAAAAATTTGAATTCGAGATTATCGTCTGTGAATTGTGCTTTATTTAGTGGAAATTTTTAATGGATTTTTTTTATTGAGATGCACTCCCCTGCGAGAATAATTTTTAAAAAATTGGTATAATAAGAACTTCATATTTTCGCGTTTATATAAATGATATAGTTATGTTTGTATGAATACGGTTTGGTAAATTTTAGCTCTAATCTTCATTCCATCATTTGTATCATCTTTATATTACTGAAAATTTACATTGTCCGTAATATAATCAAAACATAAAGTGTGTGGGGCTTTTCTTTTTTGATTTTAGTTTCGGTATTCACTCCTGAATTCAAACCAAGATAGGTTCTGAGAGGCTCTTGAGTAAGCTTCCATATCTTAAAAACCGCTGGTCTGGCAAAAAAATCACAGAATAGAAAATTATGTAAAATATTATGTTCTACATTTTATGTGTCTACAATTTTTTTGTACGATTTAAGGTTTAGGAGTAAACAAGGGGAAAATAGATTTTACGCTTAGTTTACTTAAATTTCCCACACCAATTTAGTTTAATAAATCTTGCACCTGCTTGGTGTAATTTTACGTCCATTACTTTAATTGCAACATTAGAAAATTTTATATTTTCAAGTTTTGCAAGTGCAATAAGATAATTTCGCGTAGTTTTAAGGTTAACGGACGAACTTGGCGCCTGCCAACTTCCCGAAAACTTAGTTGGAAAGTAAACTTTACTACACTTTAAATGTAAACTTTTATAATAAAGTTTTAAATATTTTGTTTTATAGTTTCTGTTACTTAATTAAAAATTTATGATACAGTCGTTTGAAACTTCGTAGTTGCTGGTGTTTTCCAGTAAAAACACTTGAAACCTTGGAAAATCTTCTAAGACAAAATAGTTTTCCGAGTTACGGAATAGTAATGAAAATTAATAATTTTTCAGTATTAGAGCTTATTGATTTAGTCAGCAAGCCATAAACTAAAACATTAAGTTTTCTACTCGAGAATTACGCCGATAGGGGCAGCGGGGGTTGGCTACCCCACCAAAAGTTTTTTCGATCATCGGAACGATCAAGTTAAATAATGTAATTTATGATAGTGTAACTTCATCCTAAAGAATATAAAAATGCGTCAACTGCGTTTATTAACGAATAGTAGCACTTAAGGAACCCTTAAAATAAGAATAATCTTATAGATTCCAAGAAAAGAATTAGTTGCCGGAAGACTATGACCACAAGCGCCACCAACTACCCTAAAACAGAAAGGGTGACGCGACAAACTATCACAAAATTTAAGATCGGGTGGCGTCAGTTCCATGCAATTCCCTTTTCCCTCTGTTCGAATTTAAGAAAATTTACGTTACGTCATAACTTTTGTCTTGTGCTGACTTCTCTCGCCACCATAAGTTTTGAGATAAAAATATTTCAACTTCCAAATCGATAGGGAAGATTTCGGTCATTTGTCTTGATGTTTTTACTTAATTTGATTTATCGAATAATTAAAGCAATTTTTTTTGGGTCATTAAGGTTACAAATTTAAGTTTTATTGTTTTTATTGTAAAAAACTTTTACTCAAATGAGGTCCTGTGGCCAATAACGCAGAATAATTCGCATATCGTTAGGGGAAACCATCCGGCTTACTTTTTTGTATTTAAATTATATTTTGAAATTTGTTAATGGAAAATTACAAAAATATCATGTTTCTCCAGAAAAACACATTGCAACATTATAAATAAAATTAAAAAATCATAAAAGCAGAGATAAAATGATTTGGTAAAAATAAAAACAAATGCTTTACAAAAGATAATATAAATAAGCGAAAAACTGCAGATTATATCTTATAATTATAATGTAGGCAACCCAATTAGCATATGCGTGTGGGGGGTTGCATAGTTTTGCTGGTATTCGAAGGCGGCTTACGGCTTACGGTCTTACAACTTATTTTCCTATGAAAAAACAGACAAATAATTAAGATTTACATTCGCGTAGTCTCAAACAAACATCTTAGTTTAATATAATTAATATGAATTAATGCAAAACTGGTAAATTTCAAATGTTAAATAAATAAAGCTACCTTAATAAACGCATGTTAATGAGGTTGCATAATAATTAACTGTTTTTCATATTAAAATTTTTATTTTATTATTATTTCTAAATAATAATTCAGCCTCGATAGCTTAATAAATATAGAAACCAATGGAATTTGATTATCGCTCGATACAATTTTTCACCTGCTTACCAAGCAAACGTTCTACCCTTCACCGCTAGATGGCGTAACGTTATTGATCTTTCGAGTAATTCACGTCGTTTAAACTCTCCGACCAACGATTAAAATTAAAAGTACCTTAAAGGCGTTGCAGAATAGTTTTTTCAAATTGTCGAGCCGTGAAGACTTAATTTTTTTTTGATTAAGATTTATAAACCTAAATATAACGGAATGATAGCAATAAAATAGTAATTGTAATATTTTATCCAATTTCCATCGAACGAAATGAAATAAAAGCTTCAATTTAAAAAGCTTTTCAATTTTCAATAAAAAGAAAACTTTTTACTTTTTCGCTTCATGAGCGTATCTTGGAAAATTATTCTCCAAGACAGAAAACAGGTTGTAAAGAAGCAACCTAATGAACCTTTAACAGCTTCTATAATGCTGTGGTGCGGAGCCAGGTTATTCATGGAATGTGAGGTGCTAAGGCGGCATTTCTAGAATATCTCAGTCCTTATCAGAGCAAGCAGTCAGTGGAATAAGGACCCTTTTACAGTATCAATGGAATGTTGTCGTATAGATTATATCTTTAGTCTACTGCTGCGACATCGTCGTCTCTAAGAACTGTATTAAAGAGCTTCTTGATTAAATATGTCAGTAGGTGACCACATCTCTTCTCTCACTTAGCAAATTAATTTTGAAGTTTTCTTATTTTATTTGGCTATAAATTTTTAATTTTTTTCTGGCGACAACCAATTTCGCATTAAGTTACCACGACGCCGACCCTTGAGAGTTTTTTGATAGCAATTCCACAATGCAATTTTGTCTGCTAACGCATAGCCGGGAAAGCTAATGTGACAAGAAATTATAGGGGAGAAATCGATGCGGTTTGCATTAGACGTTGTTGTCCTGATGGGCATAGATTGGAAAGTTTATATCTAAATTAAACAAAAAAAATGTAATTCTTTCAGGTTTCCTAATTTTCGTGATGGATTACCACCACCAGATTTTTCAGAAAATATCATCCGTCACGATTGTGCTAATTAATAGCTCTTCCGAAAAACGTTTTCGTGTTTGGACGGACTAAGCATCGGATTTTTTTATGAAAAGAGGTACTCCAACTATTCGGACCAATACTTGAACATTCTCTTTGAGTGCAGATTTATTGGTCATCAATTAACTGCACTCGTAACGTCAAGATCTTGAAATATCCCGCTCCCCTAGTTCATTGCCAACAAATGGAGTGTTCCCCTTTATAACATACCATCATCACGCAATACCTATAAATGTTGAGATATTACCAATTTATCTTCTCTTAATAAGACAATGTCGTACACTGCGAAGTAATCCTTCAGAGCTTTTAATTGCCGGCATGCAATGAGGGTCTGCATTTAATGAGTTTTTCCGATGATTTTTATATTTCTTTTCAAGTCTGTTAAAATCTTTTTGGTCGAGTTTGCTCAGTAATTAATCAGCATCGCAGTTCCAGAACAAAAATAATTATAGTTGGATATTTTTAATTGCTCCATAAAATTTTCTCTTTCAAATTGTTCTTTTCTTTGCTTCAACGATGTTACCTCTAAACTAATTTCAAATCCATAATATGAATTTTTATTTATTTTTACCTAAATAACTCAAATACTCCAATAACCAAAACAGGTAAGTAAAAGTAATCGCATACGTGTAAAGACCCAGGATTAAATCTAATTGTTCTCCGATTATTTCGATTAACTGGTATTATATTAATAATAAAATTTAATTAAATCTTTTGCTGCTTTAAAAATTAATAATTAATTCAAAAAGTAAACCTTTTGTTTTCTTTGTTATAAGATTTATTCACCATCGGACTATTAATCCCGTTTGGTGCTCGTTTACTGAGTAATCTGATGATTAAATTTTAGTTCAGATTAGAGAAACTTTATAATTTCTCACGTGTTAATTAAAAAATTATTTTCTGGAAACAAACAATAATATTAACCTCGACTAACGTTATAACCTTGGTTATCTAATAATTGAATTTGATTTAAGTATACAATTTTTCATTTTAAGTAATCGGATCTTTCTATTGTTGTTGCAGGTTCTCGAGCTGTTCAAGAAAAATGACGAAAATTTGGTTCTCGTTTTGCATTTCGGTTACAATAATCTTCGTAGTTAACGCAGATAACTTTTGTGAGTGCTCGTGCATTTTATTTTTATTTCTAATGAAGTTTATTAAATTATTCATTGCAGTGTGCAGAGACGGCTCGACTTACATAGAAAATAATTGCAATACATGCATTTGTAATGATAATGTTTTGCAATGTACGGCCAAAGTTTGGTAAGCTCTCATTAATGAAATTTAATTAAACCAATTTTTTTTAACTTACAGTCCAGAATATCATGATCCAAAATGGATGGAATGTCAAATTGGAAAATCCTGGACGGATGAATGTAACGAATGCCATTGTCATAACACAATAGGAACCGTATGTACAAATCTTGAATGTTAATTATATACATTTCGGTGCTATAGAATTAACAAGGTTACAGTATTAATTTCATTAAAAAATATGTAATATATTTTAAATTAAAGCTTAATTAAAATGTAACATTTTTTTGAACCTATTAGTTTATAATCTTTTTCGTATAAATGAGCAAGAATGGTTAATTAACCCTGCAATAGTTGTTTTTTTAGAACCAAACCAGTCTGAAGATATTGACAATAAAAAATAATTGTAGTAGTAGTAGTTGAATAATCATAGTTTGTCTTTGCACTTCGTAACTTCCTTCAGTTAGCGTTTTTGAATTTAAGAGTCTGTTAACTCTATTTTCAGTTGTACCGTTTGATGATATTACCAGTGGCGCTTTCCTTCATCATAAAATCTGAATATACAAGCAATTTTTATATATTTTAAACTCAAATAATTCTTTCTTTTTGCTTTTTAAGATCACCGCCCTTTAGTTTGATTATTTAATATAAAAGAATTCAAGCACCCATTGATTAGATGGATATTATAACTAGAAAGATATAATTTTAACTGTTCAGAATGAACTTAAACCAGTGTAGTTGCCATATAACTCACGTTGAATCTGTGGATATTTACATCTCGTAACAAGTAAACTACTAAACTGTATTTTTTTTCATATCTGTTTACAGATCGTTGAGACACATTCAGTTTTTCAAAGTAGCTTTTGTTGATGAATAACATATTGTATCTTTCGAAAACCATCAAATAATCTGTTTGATAAAATATGTATTTATTGCTATGTTTACCTTTATAAATTGGGGTAGCCACAAAATCTTTAAATTTCAAATTTATATTTAAAAACTCTCAGTAGGAAATGCTAAATAGGGAAATCACATCAAAATACAAACTTATGACTTAATTTTGATATATTGAATATCTAACATTTGTTATTTGTACAAATAGTTCCTATTTGATCAACACACCAACACTGATTACAACCTTCGTTCCAAGTGTCTCCAACTGAACATTTTAATTGCTCTGGTCGATTTGCACTAAAATGTGGTATTTCTTATTATTAATGCAATCCTTATTCTTTATTTACTTACCACAACATGTCGTTACACACAAGCAGTCCATTTGCACAAAAACAATTATTACAATGGTTTTCCATGTATGACACGTCAGCAAGGCACTCTAAAATAAAAACTCGAGTTTAAGTTATTAAAAATTTAAAATTACTTACCGAATACTGCTTCAGCGTTACAAGAAATTATTACAACAGCAACGAAGGTCAAAAATTGCCTAACAAACTTTATTTTTAATAATGTATTTTGATGACCGCCAACACCGACGATAAACCCAGTTATGGGTTATTTCAATGATGAGTCAATGTTATGTAAATATAATGTAAGCAATTATTCGGAAGAGATAATTTACCTATATACGAAAATTTCACATAAAATTAACAGCGCTTCTCAAACTTTTACTGTTTTACGATTTTGTAATCAAAAATGTTACAAGTTAAGCTGTTGAACCTTTAAACAACTTAGCACATTTTTGTTTTTGCACACTTGATGTTGTTTTCAGTTTGATTCTGAATTAGGAAGAATGGTGCTCTGCGGCTTACATATTGATATATTGATATATATTTATAGTGTAGCACTACAGGCCTTGAAGACCAAGGGCTTAATATTTCGGCGTTTAATCCTCAAAGGTGTTGCCAACATCTTGTGAGAAAGACACGGTCAATTTCCACATAGCATTGTAGAAATCATTCCACAATTCATTCATCATTCCAACTGCTAGCCTACGAATGCGCTCCTTAAACCTAACCTTGATCAAACTCTGAGCCTAACTTAACCTAAACCTCAACCAAATCTGAACCTAACCTAGGCTCAGGTTTAGGAATCTTACCTATGTTAGGTTGGGATCAGGAACTTAACCTAGGTTAGGTTCAGGTTAGGTTTAGGAACCTAAGCTAGGCTAGCTTCAGGTTAGGCTCGGAAACCTAGCCTAGGATAGGTTCAGGTTAGATTTAGGTTAAGCTCAGGTTTAGATTAGGTTGAGAACCCTAACCTAGGATAGGTTTAGGTTATTTTCAGATTATTCCTTGCGGTTTGGACTATTTCGCAAATGCAGCGTTTGATTTTACGTAAACGATTTTAATCTAATTAGAATGTTATTTGTGTCAAATTTTGGATAAGTTTTGGATAAATTGAGGCTTAGATAAAATTTGGATAGTTTGGAAAATCGATTTAACTGGATGAGTCTAGACTTGTTTTCCAATTTCTTCGCATCAAATTACGACAGTTTAAGTAATAATAAGGCCATCTAAAGATTTTACAATTTAGAAACCCCTTTGCTACTGTTTGACCCCAAAAAGTCTTAAATCGGACACTATTTTGGCATTTTCTTATGCAATTTGAAGAGATAAATCGATTGGCACAAGCAAATTTTACGTAACTAGGATATTTAAGGATTTATAGATGTCTTTATGTCTTTAAAGGTGAAAATTTCCATTTTGACCAAATTGTAACAAATTCCGAGGCAGGTTCCGGGTTAGTAGAAATCTTACTAAATATTAACATTTAGTTCTTAGCGAAGTTTACCTATGCCCTGTAAATTACCTGGGACCGACACCTGGTAGGTACTTATTTATAGATTATATTCCTGTCCTATCTTCGATTACATATCCCTGGTAGGCACCTGTTACGTGTTTCTGACAGGTACTCCTAAAGTGAGCTTAATTACCTATATAGCTGCCTAGCTAATTTCAGTTTTCAGTTTAAAAATTCTTAGTAGTAAATGTTGAAAATTGCATTAAAATGAAAACTAATGGTTTAACTTGAATAAGTACCGAGATCTGACAAATAAAATCAATTTTATTAGATTATTGTAGATGATATCAAAACAATTCTATTATATTATGATATCGTTATCGTAAACTATTTTTAAAAAATTAGTGAATTCAATTTAATCTTATCTCAGCATAACTCTCAATAACAATCTAGAATAATAGCTAACCATGAAGCTCGCATATGGTACTTGTTTGGTAGTTTTTTCACTAATTTTAATTGCAAAATGTGAAGATTTTCGTAAGTAAAAAATCAGTTTCCATTTTTCCTACTTTTCAATTTATTTAAACTTTTTAGAATGCATCGACGGGGTGTCCTATGTGGAAAACAAATGCAATGATTGTTCATGCTTGAACGGATCTTTGCATTGTACTTTTAAAGCCTGGTAAGAGTAATTTTAATAAATTAATCTGTTGTCTTAATTTGTTAAAATGTATTTTTAGTATTTCCCACAATGACGGGATAGATAATAAGTGCCAGAGTGGAAAAACTTGGAAAGAAAACTGCAACCAGTGTTGGTGCACTGACTCATATGGAATTCTATGTACAAATTATGAGTGTTAATTTGTATTAGCTATATGTATTTAAAAACATAATATGTACAAGTTTGCTCCTAAATAAAATAAAATAAAATAAAATTTGTTTAATCAGCAGTCAAGTGTTACAGTGAAGTTTACCTTTGACTGTACTCGAGAATATTCAATAAAAAAACAGCAGTGTAATGATGTCTTAAGTACTAATTAACATGTAATCATACTTTAGTACCTACATATCCAAAATAAGCTATCTATCTAATTTCTTTAATCAGAAATAAAAATCAGAAAGTCTTCATTTAAATTCCTTTATTTATCATAACAGTGTTAGCATTAAAAATAAATTTTTTAATTTACGCCCCAATAACTCTCTCTAAAGGATTTCTTGGTTTTATTTCTATGAAATATTCGGCACTGGCCAACAAAATATTTGTATGGTAAATAAGGTGCATGGTGAGTTTATACCTTCCCCTTGGTGCATATGGTGGAAAATTCGCATCAGTCATATGTATATTTCTACAGTAATAAAAGCCCTGAAATTAAAAACATATTTAGTACAAAATATCGATAACACTCTTTGTATACCTTTTTTAAATCACATGTTTTGTTTACATTGCAACCATATTGGTCTAAAAAATTTCCGAATTTGGGAGCATATAAAGCTACACATGAATTTTCAGTGTAATTGAATGGAAACAATCGATATTCATTACTTTGGAATTTTCTGCCTTCAATATAAAGCTGAAAAATTAAATAGTGCACTTTTTTGCATTACTTGAGTAATTACCTGAGTACCAACATTTATTTTGCGAATGTCCAAATCTTGTATTACAAAGACACTTGCTCTATACTTCTTCGTATATCTGGTTACAAATATTTTGGTAATATTTATGTTGTGAAAATAGCTTTTGTTAACAAATGTGAGACTATGCCTCTCTAAAGTAACTAAGTAATCGGTTTGATGAAACTGAAACTAATAAAAGAATTGAAGTTGTTTCTGGTTACAGTTTTATTTAATTTAAATTATTAAAACATTGATTTATTTAAAAAATTCATTGATTTTTAATTCAGCATCAAATTAATTTTCTCATATTTTATTAATATATTCAGTAATTACAAGTAAGCCAAGTTAGTACAGACCACAGCGAACAAAATCTTATGCTCTCCACGGATTACTTACCATCGTTGTCTTGGTTTTAGTTTTGGTTTAAATTAAATTAATCCATTTTACTTTTTCATACGAAATATGAAAAAGTATTGTAATCGTGGTGAAAAAAATATTGAAATTTTGACGAATTTATACATTTTGGGGTTCCAGAAGCGGAAAATCATCATTTCCAAAAAACGTCTGTATGTGTACCTATATGCAGGTGTGTATAGGTGTATGTGTGTATGTGGTCAAATTTTTTAAGAAAATTTCGTATTCGTAATATTGAGACTTAGAACCAATAATAATATTTAAAAAGTATTAATCAATAATCGCGAAAATATTCTATTAAAAAATTATTTTTTCATTTAAAAGTATGATAAAGTTAGGGACATGGCCACATCCGATTTTTTATAATTATTCCATAATAATAATATAAAATCGGATGTAGCCATGCAATAACTTTATCATACTTTTAAATAACAATAAATTTAAAAAAATAAAAAAACATTTAAAATAAATATATTGTCGTGTTACCAAATAAAATTTTGAAGATATTTTAATGGTTGATTTTGTAATGAATAATTCCTTTTTGAATTTAAATTATGTAAAGGTAATGTAAAGGTTTCCAACTTTGTTCGCATAGGCGAGCAGACGTAGTTTTGCAAGTCTCTTCAAAAATTGTAAATTTACGTCCATAGTTTGGGATTTTTTTTTGAGATTACTTTTGAGAACAAAAGTTTTGAAGTTACGTGAGTAATTATTTTGGTTTTATTTTATTTTGGAAATTGTTCAATAATTGGACGAAATTTGGACAAGTTTGGGTTTTGGACTTGGAGGATTGGTTTAAATTTGGATCCGTTGATTGGATTATCGATTTAAAGTTTGGATTAATATAAAACGATTGACGGTTTTACGAGAATTTGAAATTGTCAAGTGGGAAAGGAAAAGTTACATTTGGGTGAGTACGTGGCACATACAGTTAGTCTCATAAGTATTGGGGCACTCCTATGTTAACAATGTTAATTTCACTTTTTCAAGACCATTTTTGATGCATAACAATTAATTTTACAGCAAAACTTTTTCGACATTTTTTGTTGAAAATTTCATTGCCTACATTTTTTTATTTTGTCGCCTCCTTTCTGACTGACAGCGCCTTGAACAAGACTGTAAAACACGAAAAATATTTTCATCTATATCTCAGAAATGGTGCAAAAAAATAGAAAAATGTATATGATCAAAAATATAGAGAATGCAGTTTACAAGAAAAAATCACCTATTCGTTTTTTTATTTCGTTGCACTGTTTCCGAGATATAGATGAAAATATTTTTCGTGTTTTACAGAGTCTTGTTTAAGTCGCTGTCAGTCAGAAACGAGGCGACAAAATGGAAAAACGTATAGAAAGAAAATTGTTGGCAATGAAATTTTCTACAAAAAATGTCTAAAAAGTGTTGCTGTAAAATCGATTGTTATGTGTCAAAAATTGTCTTGAAAAAGTGAAATTAACATTGTTAACATAGGAGTGCCCCACTACTTATGAGACTAACTGTATGTATGTCGATAAGCGGTGTTTGCAATCTCCGTTGCATTTATAAATGCCGAAACTTATTTTGCAAAATTTTTAAATTCGATTGAAGTTATTTTATGGAGATCTATTTGGTTATTTGGTTAGCAAGGAAGTCGGGAAAAAAATATTTTTTGGACTACAATATTAAAATATGGGCTCAAGGACAGGGAGTAAAATATAGTAAATATAAAAAATTTCAAAAATTAAAAAAATATTAATTTTACCTCTTTAAGTGGTCCTGCAAAAATATTGTCAATAATTTCTTCAAATAATAAAATTTGAATGATGTAAATAAAATGGTTTCTCGGAACCATTTAAGTTGTGTTTGGTAACTAACTTGGTAACTTAGACTAAAGTTATAATTGCTGCCAGTCATTTATATAACATAAAAAGAACCATTTGTCACAGTTGGAATGGTACAAAACAAGGCTGTTTATCTTTTTATCTAAATATTTATCTTTTCTGAATTTTGGTGCCATTCTTCTTAATACCACAGCATAGTTTTGTTCTATTTGATGTGGTTTATGTTTTGCATGTCGTTAATGCAAGGTTAATAATCAGGACTAATAAAAAAAAAACAACAATTAGGTATCATCATTACATAAACAAAAATAATGATTTTTTTGTTTTTCTTCCTCTTCAGGTATATAAATAGATAGTACCTTTGAAATATACATAATCATAATGCCAAAAATTAGAATTATCAAATTGAGCTACAGTTTGATAATTCTAATTTATATTATTTTCAAGAGCTAATAATTTTTAATTAATAATCATAATACCGTTGGAGGTGCTACTAAATGTCAACAACATGTTAGCTCTATTCCGAACACGTAATGTTCATAAAATAGAACATCAATAGAATGCGAACGTTTGCTCTATAAACAAAAACTTCTATACCAACTATACGTATTAGATTAACTTAATATTTTTCCGCGTGGTGGCGTTCCAAAAAATAAAACTTACCAAATAAGTAAAGAGGTAATTGTAACGAATATAAATGACTAAATTATTTATTTATCAAAAATTTTAATTAATATTTTTTTAAATTAAGTTTTTTTAATTTATTTTAAATATTGTAAATTTTAAAAATTTTCTGGTTTTTCTGCCAATTATTTGTAGTGGCAACAACGAGGTGAGAAAACTAGACATTTTTCGGTATTTAATTTTGTCTGCTGATTTTATTTGAGATTTTGCTTTTGGATATGATAATTTCGGATTATTAATAAGTTAATTGAATTGGTGAAATTTATAATATTTAAAATTGAACTTCAAGGTAGCGTAAATTCGATTTGATAATGAGCTTTTCCTTTGATTTTGCTTTTCCATTTTAAATTGAAAATTTGTTTATAGGGAAATTTTTGTTGGATTTGGATATAAATATAATCAGCCAAGCAATGATTTATATTAAATTATTTTTTTTCTTTTAATTCATTAAATAAATAAATCAATTAAATTTGAACCCAGGGTACTACAGTGGAAGCTTAAATATCATTCCATCTCAAGAATGATAATTTAATAAAACTAATACAAAAAGTAATATAGAAATTATTTTTTA
This sequence comes from Cantharis nigra, assembly GCA_958510845.1. Lineage (NCBI taxonomy): Eukaryota > Metazoa > Arthropoda > Insecta > Coleoptera > Cantharidae > Cantharis > Cantharis nigra. The sequence continues at coordinate 1,664,068 of OY294029.1, forward strand.
TTGAAAAAATATGAAAATGATTTTTGTAAAATATCAAATTTTAACATTCGTTATTTGTACAAACTGTTCCTATTTGTTCATCACACCAACACTGATTGCAACCTTCGTTCCAAGTGGTTCCAGCTTTGCATTTTGTCTGATTTTCTTGACCAATACTAAAATTATAATTTTTCTTTTATTTGCATTATTTATTGGTAACAAACCTACCAAAGCTTTTCGGTGCATGCTAACAGTCCTCCCTTTGCACAAACGCAGTTATTGCAGTGGTTTTCAGTATAGGATACTCCTTCAGTGCATTCTAAACCAAAATATTTAATATAAATTGTAGATATAAATAAAAATTACTTACTGAATGTGTCTGCATAACAAGAAATTATTGCAATTGCAGATAGCGTAACGAAAAATACCACCAACTTCATTTTTATAAATTTGTTATTCTGACTACAAACGAGAACGATAAACCAATTTATGAATTTAGATCCACCAGGAATCAGCGTTAAATAGGTTTTGGTTATGTAAACATTATTGATAAACAATATAAGTAATTATTTGGAAATGATAATTAAATACCTAATAGCTAACAGGTTTTTTTTAGATACTTGGAAAATAAGCTTAATTACAGTGCTTCTCAAACATTTAAATATTTTTAAGTTTCGAGTTCAAATTTCAAGAGTTTTCGCTTCTTGTTTTTGTAAAAATACGCTGATATTTAAAATTCAAATTTGTTTACTGCCCACAATGTTGAAACCTCCACAAAAAGAATAAAAATAACTGTTGAAATAAATAAAAAATGTTTTTTTGGAGTACAAAAAGATAATTCAATTAATTAGTAATTTAAAAATTAAAATAAAGTTAAGTAGCTCTGGGTTATCGAAAGATTGGAAAATTGTTTTTATGTATATTGTGCAATTATTTATTTATCTTTGAAAATTAAAATAAAGCAGATAAAAGAATAGAATTCAATGAACAGATATTTGTATTATTTAATTTTTTATACAAAAAGCAGGTTACCTGCTTACCGGCTGCCTGCACCAATAGACGGCGGCTTAAATTGATTAAACCATAGATGTCGTTGCAGTTAGTATAGAAGATTTCATCGCAAATTTTGGTACTGCTGAAATTGCCAAACAAAGACAACTTTTTAGTTAGGTTTTTACAAGGTTGTTCATCATATTTACCAATTAATTTATCACATAGTAATGTCGATATTGCACTTAATAAATTGAGTGATGAAGTGGCATATGTGTACTCGGGGCAAATATACACAAAAAATAAAATGGAAAATATTCAATGGAAAATTCTAAATACCATAAGTGCATATGCCCTAGAATGCTGCATTAGGTTTACCAGATGATTAATTATTGAAAATCTCATCTGTATCTCATTTCCCGCAATTTTGATATAGCATGACAACATCAGTTTATCAAACTGATACTTCAACTTAAGTTATTACTTCATTAGATATTATAAAAAAATAGAAAATATTACATAAAACGGGAAATTTCCCGTTGATACTAAAAGTAAGCTCAGTTTTCGGTAGTCAGCCGCAAGAATTAAGTCGAACCAAAATTTGGTTGCCCGCACATTGGCGTACAACTTAACATTTTTTTACCACCAGCTCACACCAGTGTGACCGAATTTTTTAAATTTTAATTTGCTACGGGCGCCACTCGAAAAAAAAGTGAATTAACCAATGAAACTTAATTTAACTGATGATGACCTAAGAAATTGTTGGTAAACTAAAATATTTATGTTTATTCATCGAAAGATGATTTGAGTTGACCTCTGAACGTTAGTACTAGTAAAATTTAATTGCGTTTGATTACTGAATTACTTGATCTTTGTTATCTAAAAAAAATAATCAGTTTTATAAAAATGTATAAGTAACATTGTAATCAAGGCATTTTAAATAATGAATGAAATCCTTTCAACATTTGATCCATGCGCAAAGGAAAATTTAGCAATCGAGTCACGACCCTGTGATGTCATAATTGAATACGTTTCTTTGATGTAGTAGATTCAATTGATTAGCATGAATTATTTTGAAGATAAGAGAAAACATAAAAACATTTTGAATTTGTTTATTTTTTTATGCATATAATAATATTTCTTCTGGGCAAGTGTGCACCACATTTAAAATTATAACAGCAATAGTAGTTCAAAGTTCAGCCTCAGTGTATAATAATTTTTTGGTTTTTTTCCATTCAGATAAAGTTTATAAACATAAAAAGAATATCTCTCGAAGATCACTATCGTTTAATAACAATTAGTCTTATTATTTATTTAATGCAGACATGAAGTCTACGTTTTCTGTTTCTCTATTTGTCGTTGTTTTTGTTGTTCTATGTTATGCAGATTGGGGTAAGTACTTTTCCTGTATTTAATTAACCCACACTTTTATTAATCACAATTCAAAATTCAAAACAAAGCACCGAACTGTCTTTCCATACTATGCTCGAACAAAACATCAGCTCGATAAACAATAAACGCGCGAAAATAGGTGATAAACAACAATTAATTTGATCTCAAAGTAACCTCACTCCATTATCTACTTTTTTGGGTTACCAAAGATAAGATTTTTTTTTTTTAATTTTATTAATTAATTTTTTTTAAATTTTTAATTATTTATTTAAGACGCGTAATTGCATTTGCGAACAATTTATCGCAGTTATCTAATTAGATTTGGTTTATGTACTCAAGAGATTTGCAATAAAAGGACAACGCAGTAGATTAACATAACCTCAATTTTTGATCTTGAAATGCTTTTAGAGTGCGAGCCAGGAACTCCGTACAGAGAAAATCGCTGCAGCGACTGCACCTGCGAAAACAATAAAATATTGAAATGCCAAGATAATCCATGGTAAGTGTAAATTTTCGAATCAGCATAAAACAAAAATGGCGTCAACGGTCTTGACGCCATTTTTGTTTTATTAAGTGATTCAAGCGGTCATGTATGTAAGTGCGAAATTTTTAGTTTGGACAGAATCGAATCAATATTATTCAACTGCCAAGTAGGAACAAATTCAACGTATAAGTGTAATTCCTGCATATGCATTAAAGATGTCGGCACCGTTTGCACGAATTATCCATGCGAAGAAAATAATTAACGTATTATTTATATTATGATTATTAGAAATAATTTAAATTGTATTATGTTGTATTAAATATGTATATAAATTACCCTCTAAATTAGGACCAACACAATTTTATTTTGTTTTTATCTGAATTATTGCATCGGATGCTTGGTGTAATATAATATCAGTATCGTAATTAAACCACACTGCCATCCGCTTAGTCGTTGTCACACATTCCAGTTAATTATATCATAAATTGAAACTCTGATTTAAATTATTACAACGTAATAAGTTAGATAAACAACGATCCCCCCCCCCCAACCGATGTCTAAATTCGTGGGTGTGTGTTCGGAAAAAGAAAAATGTGACAAAAATGGCGGATCTATTGATTGATTTAGAAAGACGGAATCTCCGAGGAGCCATTAAAAACATCCTTACTGAAGTTTCCAGAACTCGAAAATTACCGATCTAAGAAAGAGGCTCTTTGATTTTAAGTTAAAATTGACTATAAAGAACAAAATCCTAAATAATATATTAAATAAATTTATAATAATATAATAATAGTTCATCAATAAAATAAAAAAATATATAAATAAATTAAATATCAAAACAAAAATAATAAAATGAAATAAATAAGTTTATTTGTTCAATGTTGTATCAATATTGCAGCAATATTGATTCTATATTGTTTCCTGGCAGAATAAGAAAATGTTTCACAAATATTGGTCAAAGCTTGGTTTAACATTAAATATTAAAATTTGAAAAAGATTGCAAGCAATATTTGCTTTAAATATTGGTTCAATATTGATTTTCTATGTTGCTGCAACATTGGTAATCAATATTGCACCAATATTGGCGGAAGCTTACAATTTATTAAAATTATATTTAATTACTTACCGAAGGAGGCTGAACAAAGGTTTACCATAGCTAATGAAAAAATTAAGAAAATAATAAAAAACCTCATTAGTGCTGCTTATTGAAGTGGAACTGTTATCTAATAATATATTATTTTTTACGTATTACATTATACGCTCACCGAAGTGGATTCTGCTGACAATCGATTTTCTGGAGTTACAGTTAATCAAAATACCTTTTTTGATAAATTTCCTTAAAACAGCTACTTAGAAAGCCATGGGGTCTTTTCTTGTACATTATTAGATTTGTATTAGGTGTTTAGTTTTAGAGTACTTTCTTTCAGGAAACCTGATGCAGTTTTATTTAAAATATTAAAAGGGAAAAGAAAGTTTCTTGTTTTTTTAATTAAATTATTTATTTTATTTATTATTGAATATTATTTATTATGATATATCATCGGAATTAGTACAATGATTTAAATATACTTATATTTATTATTAAATAATCATTAACAAAAAAATAAATTAATTTAAAATATTTTAAATATTAATAATTAAAATATATGTAAATTGCACTCTTGTTTGTTAACAAATTCTCGAGTTCGAAATCCTAAAGTGTGTAAATTTAAAGTTTGAAATTATACTTTAATTATTAAATAATTATTTATAATTATAATAAATTATAAATAAGCTTCAAACAATAAACAAAAAATTAACAACTTTAGAGGTATTAAACGCTCGGAATTGCGATGTAGCTCAGTATTATTATTATTATTATTCAGTAGATAAACTATGCCAATTCTATGGTAAAAAATCTTTGAAATCTTAAACTATCAGCATTTTTTATGTTTTTTATGTTTTATTTTATAATTAGTTATTGCATACGTAATCTGTACATATGGTTCCAACATCTTTGAGACAATAACAAAGGTTACAATCTTTTCGAGTAATTTTTCCCACTTTACATTTTTGAAGGTGTTGGTTGTGGCTAGAAAAGAATGAAAATGTAGTAAGAAAACAATAATTTTGAAATATGAATACCAACCTCTAAAAAATAATTATTACTGAATCAATTGATCAAAGAATATAATTTATTTTAAATTTATAAAATAAAAATTAATTAATTACTTACTGAAGGCTGAACTAAAATTCACCAAGGCTACTGAAAAAATTGCAATAATAATGATTGACTTCATTGTTGCTGCTTATTAGAATGTTTATTATTGAAAAATGCACGTAATATTATGCAACTTAAGTATAGTAACAGCAATAAAAAATTTAATGCAGGCCATTAAACATTTATAGTAATATTTTTTTATTTTTATTTAATAGTGGAAAGGAATATTTAAAAATACTTAATAAATATATAAAATAAAGCAATGCAGGTACATAAAATCAAAAGCAAACATTTTAAACTTTAATAAAATAGAGGTAACAGAGATGACGAAATAAAAGAAAATCTTAGGACCAAAAAATATTAATAATACAGACCTAAGAAAAAGAAAGAACGAAGATATAGAGAAATTGCTAGAAAATGAAAATATATGCGAAGAGAAAAAGACGAAGCAATAAGGCTGGTGACTGAATGGAAGCCAGATAAGGAAAGAAGCAGGGGAATCTCATTAAATGAGATGGAAGTCAAGAACTGGAGAGAAAAGTGTGCGAATGGAAAAACTTGGAGACTGATTGCAAACAGAGCAACATCACACGAAATGTTATAGCAAAGAGTAACAGCAGAGGAGTAATCCACCCCATGAAATGGATTGTGAGAACTTTTAAGAAGTGGTTATATTCCGACAGGAATGGAAGTCTTTGATGGAATATTTTGATCGCTTTGTGTCTCACAAAGTGATTTGTAGGAATGCCACTGGAACGACTCGCGAAGCAGTGATTTTGCCGATTCCAGATGATGTTTACGATTTTTTACAGTAAATTTGTTATAAATATAAAAAACTATAAACTTTTAAGGAGAAATGCTTTATTTATGAAACTGATTTAGATAATTTAAAAAAATCAAGTAAACAAATACATATTTTAATCTGAGCAACTTTTTTTTTGTCTCTGAATTTCTTGAATATCTAGCATTCGTTATTTGTACAAATAGTTCCCAAATCCTGGACACAAGTACAAGTGTTACATCCTTGTTGGGTTGTAGTTCCCACTTGGCACTGACGAAGTTGGTCATGTTTGTCACCAAAACTAGAAGAACATAAATATTTAGTAAAAGAAAGGATATTTTTAAAATATACCTACCAGGCCTTGTAAGTGCATCCTAAATTTCCGGTATCTGAGCACAAGCAGTTGTTGCAATCATTTTCCCTGTAGGGTACTCCAGGGGTGCACTCTAAGAAATAGCATTTATTATAAATAAAACCAATAAAAAATAAAAAAATTAAATTAATCACTTACTGAAGTCGGCTGAGCTAAATTCCACCACGGCTACTGCGAAAATTACTAAAATAATGGTAAACTTCATTGTTGCTGCTTATTGAAACGAAACTTCAATATTCTGTAATTCAGATACTCGGCAAACCTTTTATATAATAACTGATGAGTGTACTTTACTATGTTTGTTCTGACAAAAAAGTAACCTTAAAGTCGTTTACTGACCTTATTCGATTATCTCGCGTTAGTTAGTAACAATTACACCAATTTATCTATAAACACCTTCCAAGATAAATTTATTCAAATAATATTTAAACTGTTAATTAGAATTATGTCAGGCTCACAAAAAGTCAATTTCCCCATTATCAATTAGGTTAATTAGACGCACAATATTGCTGTATCAGTTTTCTTAGAATACTAGATAATTAAATAGTACTTTTCTTTGGGCAGTGCTAAATATAAAATTCATTTTTCGAAAAAATAGTAATTATTATCCCATAACCCCATAACCCAGCTCTCCTGGCCTGAAATAGTCAGCTGCCACAACATCAAAATGACAATAAAACTTTTCTTTGGGTTCCTTCCAAAGTGACCTAAAGAATGAAATTTAAAGCAATTTAAATATAATTTTCTTTTAATTTAAACGTCAATTTAATAATCGACAGCAAAAATAATATTTAAAAATCATATTATTATCCATTAATAGTGGCAGTTTAATTAATATGGTAATCGCAAAATAATTCATTATAAAATCAATAACACATTTATATTTGTTATTACAAGATTATTTATTACAAGGTTATTCCGTATCAATATTTACATGTTTTTGTTGTTTCCTGTAATAATGAGCAGCAATTTAAATATTAATTTATTAAAATATGTATACCATCGGATGGTGCTTGATGCGAATCGATTATTTTATTTCAATTTAAAAAAATTATTATTTTTAGTTTGTTTCAAAATTAATTATTTAATTAGCAATCATAAGTTGAACAGACAGTTCCCATATTTTCGACACAGGTGCAAACATTACATTTATTTAGATTCATTGTCCCTACAGTACATTCAATAAGCTCTCGATGTTCGTTGCCACCGCTAAAATGAAAAAATAAAAATTTCGACTTGAATTTTTGAACAAACATACCAAAATTTCTCAGTACATCCCAATTCTCCTCCAGAGGAGCAGACACAACGGTTGCAATTGTTTTCTTTGTAAGGTACATTAGGGACACACTCTAAAAGAAATTTGTCCAGATTAAAACTATACTAGCTCGTATTCTTACGGAATTTAAATTTAGCCGCTGCACTTAATTCTACTTCGATTAAAACAAGAATTACCAAAACTATTACAAATTTCATGTCTATGGTTTATTGGAATTACACCTTACGAATTGGGACACTTTTCGCATGGGACCGGTATATATTACAAAAAAACCTCACCACATTCGCTTTATGCGATTATTTGTAGATAAGCATATTAAAAAAATTGATATTCAAACTTTACCGTTATTTTACCAATTACATTGCCCTGAAAAGAGGACAATTTGGGTTTTCTTATCCAAACAAATGTAAATTTAAACACAAAAACTACAAAATTAAAATGTAATCTTTTTTCAACTCAAGGATAACATTGTTTGATAGTAATGCGCGCGAATGGATAACTGATAAAAATGTTAAACATCTAATTAACATTTTATAAATTGGTGAATATAATACAGCAATCATCAACCCATAGGGGGACTGCCGGCTTTATGTGCCCTCCAAAGCACATAGATAGAGGGAGACGGAGTCCAAAGCCAAGACGACTGACTAGGCTATAAAATTCATGGAGCGGTTTTTTGTGGTGTGAACTGCAGAGAGGCTCAGTGATGTGAGGTTTACAAAATGAACGTTATACTGCTGTTATTTAAAGTCTAAGATTAATGAATTTGTGGAATATAGATAATCCAACAATAAATCAATCTACAATAATCTTGATCTATTTTCTTGATCCAACTGCCAAAAGAAGAATGGACGAATGATAAAAAATTTGCTAAACATTGACAAATACTAAGGGATTATTTCCGACTGCGTCTTTGGTAAATTAATGTTCAAATACTGCAGTCAGGCAATATCTGAATATTATCATATTCCTAGAGCTGTCGATAAAATCAAACTCCTTCCTTCTTTTCAGTAAATATAAGTTAACAAATACCTATCTCATCGAATAATTGGAGCAGAAGAGCCATTAATTCAAAAGAATTTTTTATTAATTACAGGTGTTAATGCTTACGTGAGGCAGAAACAACAAACCATGGAGGAATCTCTGAAGAAATCTGGTGTACAAAAAGGGAAATTTAGAAAATCTTAGGCAATCCAAGAGAATCTTAGGCAAACCAAAGGAATCTTAGGTAATCCAAAGGAATCTTAGGAAATCCAAGAAAATCTCAGGAAATCTAAAGAAATCTTAAGGAATCTTAGAAAATCCGAGAAAGTCTTAGGATTTTCCAAATAAATCTAAGAAAATCCAATGCAATCTTAGAAAATCCGAAAAATTTTTAAAAAATCCGAGAAAGTTTAAAGAAATCTAAGAAAATCTTAAGAAATTTTAGGAAAAACTTAAGAAATCTTAAGGAAACCAGAGAAATCTTAAGAATAAATAATTTTTTTTACTTTTTCAATATTTTTGAAAGGATATCTTGAGGCAATATAGGAAAAAATCCAGAGAAATGGTTCAAAAATCTTGTGAAAGGAAATCTAGTGTACAAATATTTTCCTTGTGATTCGCTTCTTGCGCAGAAATAATTACGTGCAGCGCTACCAGCTGGGTAGCGATCCCTGCCAATTATACAACACGTTGAACCGATTTACTGTGGCTATATAATCAATAAAATCAATAATTATTATAAACAATAAAAATTTAATTAAGTTTTAATAATATTTTCTATTTTATCAAAATGCTGCAATCCATATCCGTACAAACTTGTCCAATGGTAATGCACCAGCACTTGTTACAACTGTTCATCCAGCTGGTGCCCAAATTGCAATTTTCTATGCCTTTTCCGAAATTTTGGGGACTAAAACAAGCATTTTTAGGGTCACATCAAAAATAATATAAAATCATTTACCACTCATAACCAGTACAAGCCAATTCACCTTCCGATGTACAAAAGCATTTATTGCAATTATTTTCTTTCAGCTTGACATCGGTGGGACAATCTGAAACCGTCAGCAATCACGGAAACGAAACTTTTGTTAAAATAATTACATACCAAATTCCTCTGCTTGCAGTAATTGCGCATCCACATTGCAAATAATATAAATCGCCACAACAAACAACACTGTAAGTTTCATAATTGTATATCTTCAAGCAAATTAAAGTAAAATGATGTTTCAATTTAATCGAATAATAATATTCCTAGATTAGCAAGGTTAAATGTTAGCTGTTGAGTAGCAGAACCTTGAAAATTTAATTTATTACATAGTACAAATTTTGAAAGGACCGGAAAATTTACCGTAAATTTCTGGTTTTTTAAAATAAATAATAAACAGTAGGCAAATATTTTCATTTTATTGATATTTTTGAAATATAGTAATCAACATAAAAAATAAATTAAAATAAAGTAAGCATAATTTGCTCTTTCTGGCAATAAGCTACATTAGCTCCGAATAAAGCAGGTCATTTTTTCTGAAAACCAAAAAAATAATTGCTAAACTTAATTAGAAAATTACTTTTACTTTATTACCGACGACGGGCGGCACTAAAGTAAGTTCCTTTTGCTTTAAAAGCAGCTCTGATATTGTTTTCAGGAAAAATTAATTATTGCAGTCATATTTCGAGCATACTGTTCCAATATCTATGCACCAACAGGTATTGCAGTCTTGGTTCCATTTGCTTCCGGGTGAGCAATTTTCCAACTTGCTCACTTTGTGTTTATCGCTGTAAATTAAAACCGAAATTATTTTAAGATTAAAACTGGTAAACCTATTGTAAAGAAATCTGACGTGAGAAGCTAATTCAGTCACGAATAGCTCGTGTTCAGTGCTCGTGAAATTAAAGCAATAAAAAATATGCTCAAATATTTTCTAAATAATAAAACAAGTTTACGTAATTAACGCGAGTTTAATTTACTTTCGTGTAACACAAGATGAAACTGGAAAACTAATTGGAAAATTACGCTTGTCTGTGACACTTGTTAACACATTAGCAGCAAAGGAAGTAAAGTTGGATGATAGCAACAAAATTTGTGAGGGTTGGAGATGATTTATCATGTGACATTTAATATCCTAGATGGATGTTACATAAAACTACAAGTAGCGTTTTACCGCCAAAATTTTAGGTTGCTGTTTATCAACAACCCAAGTTTTACGCAAAAATATAAACATACAAATGAGGTAATCAGTTACAAAATTTACAATCTGGCCGACATTGATTAATTAAATCCAGATTTGACAAATATGAAATTTAGTTTTACTCGACCAAGCTTAGAAAATTATTATAATTTCAAAATCTACATAAGCAAAAAAATTGGAAAATAAAAAATCTCTTACCATGAATTCATGGTACAAACGAAATCATCTACGTCCAGACAAAAGCATTGGTCACACTCGTTTTTTTCATATCGAACCCCTGGTTGGCATTCTAAAAATTTTCCATAATTATTATTTTTTTTGAAAATACAAAACAATTTAAGTGCTATCAAACTTACGAAAGAAGTCCTGTATGGACGCAGAATTTACATCACATACTCCGAGGTAAACGACCACCAGTAGTGCCCATATTAAGGATTTCATACTTCCAGACGAACTTAACTTTGGGAAGGATGAATGAGAATGAATCCAAAAAACAACAACTTGGCAATGTTTTCTCACTAGAACGGTTGGCTGCTTCAAGCTGAAATTACGGTAAAACCCAGAGTTATTAAATAATAATTTAAAAAAATTAATTTACCAGGAATTTTTAAAATTTGAAAAATATCTATTTAAACCAAACGGGGCACAGGTAACACCGATTTAATGTGGTATAAAATTTTATTTCAAAAAATATTTTTTCCCACAACAAACTCGTTTACTCTAACGGTGAGATAATAAACATATTTGGTACTAAGTAGAATTGCATTTACGTGAATTAACAAACCTGCTTGTCAAGGTTAAAATTTTTAAATCTTTTACCACTGCAATAAATTTAATTTATTTTATTTGTTGGTTTTTTGATGGTTGGAAAGACTAGCTTTTATATTCCACACCCAGAGCGTTGGAACTTGAATACTTTAATTTCTTCTGAAGGATCTCTTATCCAGCCACTCATTAGGTTTGTTCCGATTAGATCGGATCAAATCCGATATCATATGATCTGATCAAATCGGAATAGACAGATTCAAAGTTTTAATTTAGATTTTAAAGAAGCATTATTAATATTGCTTGTACATAGATTCCAGAAGATATAAAACCAAATAAATACATTAGCTTTTGAAATATTTATTCTTAATTTACTTATAATTTTATGATTGGAACTTTGCATGCAGTTTCATCGGTGCAGCTACTTTATTTATTACATCCAGATTAAATTTGATTTGATTTGTACCAAACCAACTCTCTAATATAGCAGTAATTACTCCTCAATCTCCCCAAACGGGATTAACCGAGGAATAGGCCACTCTTGTAATCTCTCGTACCTTTTACTTGTAATCGGCTGTAATCAATCTTAATCTTTAGGTAATTTATTGTAATTTTTAGTAATAAATTCATTTACTTCTGCTTTAGAAGGCTAAAAAATCCGATGGTAATCATATATTACACTGATTACATTGGAGATTACAGATTTCTAGTAATGATGTAATATTACATAAAAACACACAAAAACACCAAAACCACAACCGATTACTATATATGGATTACAAAGACTACAGATAATTTCAAGGATTACTAGTGATTACTAAGATTACTAGTGATTACCATGAAGATGTGATTCCGCAAGTGACGGCAGACCCTACTGGTTTCTATGGTACTGCTAGCGCCGCCGCCACCACCGCCACCGTCGTAAATGTAACGTCGCGTACGGAATTACTTGTAATCTCCAGTAATCACTTATATATTCACTTATAATCACCAGTAATCAATTGTATTTTTGATATTCTTGTGCATTAATCCTGCAATACTATGTAATCAGTGGTAATCTGTAATCTCTAATATACTCAATTTAATCTATGATTACCGTAAACGGTCTTACCTAATATTTACAAGTGGTCTACCGGTCCGGAATTTCTATTTATTTAGGTTATGGTTATATTCAAAATATAGTCGGATAACAAACAGACTGATACACCACAATTCAGATTGGATTAAGTGAAACAAAAGATTATCAAGCACTTAAATTTATATATCTTAATCTTTCAGCGATCAGTTGAAACCAGTTTCGAACAGATCTGATTTTACCTGTCTGGAACATCCAAATATTGAGAAATAGCATGTCAGGAGTCTAGAAAAAATATAATTATTTTAGATTAAAATAAATATTGTAAGTGCATTTCTAATAATATTTGTCTTGCATGCATTTTCCTAACCGGAGCACGGCACCGGTATATCTTAAGGGGGTATGCCACCTTCAAATTTTGAAAACATTGCTTTTGTTTTATTGGGTAATTAAATCATTTATATATTTTTAAGGAATCGCAGATTAAAGGATTAAAAGTAAACATTCGATTTAAAGTCGCTGAAGTCGTACTTAAAAAAAAAAATTAAAAATTATTCCCTATGTCACAAGATAAGGATTACCCTCGTAAACAAGAAAAAAATTTGTTTTTGTGTTTCAATTAATTTTGTAGTTTTTCTGAAAAAAAATCTTTAAAAAAGTTTCGTTTTTCGATCTTTGGGGTGGCCAAACCCCTTAATTCAAGTCAAGTTCCATTTATTATTTCTAGATCGGAATAGATACGAAAAAAATAAATATTGGAAATGCATATTAGTATTTCTTTTTATATATTTTTAGATACAGGCAACTAATGGTAATTTAGTCGTTAGTTAACGTTGGACGAAAGATGTTGGGAAACAGATTTCGAGAAAATTGTGTATCTTGTATGTTGGGTCCTCTTTTTAAATGGGGCTGCTTTTTAGGTATTCCGCTTATTTGGCCGATTTGCAAACACAGCGATATAAATATGAAGTTTCGAACAGTCAATTTTAGATATCTGGTGTATCCAAGTTTACTTTTTGTAGCAGTTTTGCTTTGGGCACACATTTCGTATTGGGTAGATTTTAAAAATAACTTGGAAAATTTGAAGAGCATTGACGAAGTGTTTGTTAGAATCCCAAATGCGGCATTTTTTTTCTTGGCAACTGTGGCCATACTATCTTCCCTTCATCAAGTAAAAACAGTTCTTCACTTAGGGGAATGTATGCAAGACGTGTTAGAAGAATTTCAAGAGTTAAAATTGATTGTTTTGATAACATTAGAAGAAATTCGAATGTTAAGAACCCAAGAAAATTATACCATACTGATAGTGATGGGTTGCCAATTAGTATTGCTCTATATATTGTTGGTTGTCGAAATTTCAGGTTTACATTTCTTACAAAAAGTTGGTTTATTACTTACATTATATGTGGGAACTGTATATATTGCCGTGGTATACTATCTTATCCAAACTATACAGATGATAATCAAAAAGTATCATAGTCATTTACAACGGGAACTGCGTGAAGTTTTTGATACCTCTGTATGCGGAATGATTAAGCGATTAAAAATCGAAAACAATAAATTCGTAAAAAAAAGTATTGCAGATTCTATCGCTTCGTATACCCGATTACATTATAAAATATATTTTGGTTATCGATTGGTGAACAAATTTATGAATCCAACTCTTTTAATAGCATTTATTTGTATTATTGTTATTGGAATTACTGTTATCGTTAAAAATGTTCTTATGATGATGACAGATATACACAATTTCTTTAATTGGAATTTAATATTTTTAAACTTACAGCTGTGTGTTGGAATTGGAGTAACAATTATTGTCTTGTTAATTGTAGTAAACACAAATACCGTGGTAAGTTGCTATCTATGTCGGTCAAGTTAGCGAAGAAAATTATACTGGAATACATACACGGAAAAAAAGGTTTTCTTAAATGAAGAAATTATCTATTTCATTTAAAAATATAATTTCTTTATGCAATAAAATATGCTTGTAATAAAAATATCAGATTTCTTCCAAGAAGCATATTTTTTACTTGAAATATTATATAGATTCAAGAAAATTTCATTTTAACGAAAAACATTATCCTCTAGTTACATAAATATTAATATATTCTTAATCTAAGTAACTTAGTTTCTCAGCTATGTATGCGCAAAAGATATCATTGATAATGAAGGTACATAATTATGTTATCTTGTGATGCTACCTGGAGTAGTTTAGTGTTTACAAAACTTTTTAATTCAAAAAGATATTCAAATAAATTTTTAACTAATACTTGATTTAAGAATATACTTATATAATCTAAGAAAACTTAATTAAGAATATTTTTTTCCTACAGAAAGAAAATAGTTTCCGGCTACTGAAAACATAATTTCTTGATTCAAATGGTACTTATTTGAACCAAGTAATTTTTTCCGTGTATTAGTCATCTTAGAAAATATAGACTTACTTCATGCAACAAAATTTTTTTCTTATAACAAATAATCGCTCCCATTTATCGCTAACATAACCGACGTTAGATTAATACAACCCGAATGTAGATTGTCATTTTTAGAATGAAGATATTCTCCACTTTTTAAACAAATATCCAATTGGTAATTTAACTCAAGAAGAAGCCTTGCAGGTGCAAAGTTTTCAAATATTTATAAAGCTAAAATAATTTTTTTTGCGTCTTCTAGGTAGAAGCCTATATTACTGTATTGAAATTAAAACCGCTAACACTAAACGCATCCGATATACTAATGATAAGATTATCATTATTTGGTGTGGTAAGTCCAAGAAAATTGTGGCGGCGATAAGGTATTTTGCACTTTTCTAGCTTGATGTGTTTTTAGATTCTAGGTACTGTAATCACATATGTGTTTACTGCAATACAATTTATACTAAAGAATTTTTAAGAAATCAATAATTAAAGAAGAAGTGAAAATTTGTCAAGATTTGCACTATCCAACATTTTTGAAATCCACGGTTGTTTGGATATAACTTTAACTACCACTTCTTTGCACATCAGCCACTGCAATGCTCACTGTTATTTGATGTGTAGAATATTATAGTTAGATCAAATAAATGAATTTTAAATTTCAAGTATTTCAACTTAAAGATAATTAAAGTTATAGATATATATATTTGTGTGAAACTCTATCAAAATATTGAAAAAATACCATTTTATTCTATATTATTCTTTCTAACATTAACCCTTAATTGCCACACTTCACCAGAATAATATAGCTGCCACACCGGGGCGTTTCATACCCCACCGTTAAAAAATTGATATGGGAAGCGGCCATTGACTTTTTCGACATACAAAAATTTTTGTGATGATTATTAAAAACTCCTTTAGAAGATATCACAGGTCCATTATTGAAAAAATAATAGTTAGTTGTAAAAAAAATTGTTAAATGTAAAACAACGCCAAAAAAATGATTATTTTTACAAAAAAATCATAACTTTTTAATTTTTTTTATATAAGTAACGTTATTATGTATAAAACGTTGGTGTGACCTCCCCCCAATTAAGAATTTCTAAATTTGCACCAATAAGATATTCAAATAATGACTTTCCTGTATTGTTGCAACTTTGCCAGCCTGATTCAGATTGAACTTTCGGCTTTCGTTGGCGTCTCAATCAAGTGAAGCATTGGGGATTAGTTTCACCATATCGTGAACCGAAAGATTACCAAATCCTTAAATTTGTTTGTCTTAAACTTGGGTTAAATTAGGTTTGTTCCGATTTCATCAGTTGAAATCAGTTCTGACCTGATTAGAATCTATCAATATTGAGAAATAGCATGTCAGTAGCGTAGAATATACAGGGTGTTTCCGTGACCGTAGAGAACTTTCAAGGTGGCGATAAAGGACACTTTTCTAAGACAAAATTTCAAATTAAATTTTTGTCCAAGTCCAAACCCTTGGGGGGTTACCTCCCTTTAAAGTAAGCTTTTGAATTTTTGATTTCAAACGGCCGTATAACCGATATTATTAATATTTTGAACTTAATGAATTAGAACTTTTTTAAAGATTATTCGCTTATCTACAAATTAGCTCATAACTTCTTATTATCTAGAATCAACGAATTTCGAGTTATAAATTAAACTAAGGGAAAAAATGCTAAAAAAATTCAAGATTTATTTTTTTTACTTTCCTTGCGAACCTCAATCTCTTAAACGAAACGTTTTTAAAAAAATTAATAACTTAAATCAAATAGAGAATTTAACTGGCTATAACTTTGGTTAAATAATTTTTTTCAGAAAATCAACCGTTTTCACAGAAATTCTGAAAATAATAAGCAAGGTGTAGGTAAACGTAATATAAAGTATAAAATATTTTTTAATTAATATTTTTAAAATAATAAAATAATATATAATATAAAGTCCAAGGGTTTGGACTTAGACAAAAATTTTATTTAAAAATTTGTCTTCTCCATGGTCACGGGAACACCCTGTATATAATTATTGTAGATTAAAATAGATATAATATAAATAAATATTGAAATTGCATTTCTAATAATATTTGTCTTGCATGCATTTTCCTAATTATTATAGACAAATAAAATTAGCTCTTCTTTCTACAACTAATAACTATTTAGTTGTCAGTGTACGTTGGGCGAAAGATGTTGGGAAACAGATTTCGTGAAAATTGCGTATCTTGTATGTTGGGCCCACTTTTTAAATGGGGCTGCCTTTTAGGTATTCCGCTTATTTGGCCGATTTGCAACCACAGCGATATAAATATGAAGTTCCGGACAGTCAATTTTAAATACCTGGTGTATCCAAGTTTATTTTTTGTAATAGTTTTGCTTTGGGCACACATTTCGTATTGGGTAGAATTTAAGAATGATTTGGAAAATTTGAAGAGTATTGACGAAGTGGTTGTTAGAATCCCAAATGCGGCATTCTTTTTCTTGGCAACTGTGGCTATACTATCTTCACTTCTTCAAGTAAAAACAGTTCTTCACTTAGGGGAATGTATGCAAGACGTGTTAGAAGAATTCCAAGAGTTAAAATTGATTGTTTTGATAACATTAGAAGAAATTCGTATGATAAGAACCCAAGAAAATTATACCATACTCATAGTGATGGGTTGCCAAGTAGTATTGCTCTATATATTGTTGGTTGTCGAAATTTCAGGTTTACATTTATTACAAAAAGTTGGTTTATTACTTACATTATATGTGGGAACCATATATATTACGGTGATATACTATCTTATCAAGATTATACAGATGATAATCAAAAAGTATCATAGTCATTTACAACGGGAACTATGTGAAGTGTTTGATACCTCTGTACCCAACATGACTAAGCGATTAAAAATCGAAAACAATAAATTCATAAAAATAAGTATTGCAGATTCTATCGCTTCGTATACCCGATTACATTATAAACTCGATTTTGGTTTTCGATTGGTGAACAAATTTGTCAATCCAACTCTTTTAATAGCAATTATGTGTATTATTGTTATTGGAATTACTGTTATCGTTAAAAATGTACTTATGATAATGATAGATATACACAATTTCTTTAATGGGAATTTAATATTTTTAAACTTACAGCTGTGTGTTGGAATTACAGTAACAATTATTACTGTTTTAATTGTAGTGCAGTCGAATACCGTGGTAAGTTGTTATCTATGCCGGTCAAGTCACAAAAAACTAGCAGTAAAGCAGTATCGGTCTTCTTAGAAAATAGACTTACCCCATGCAACAAAATTTATCTCTTTCATATAATTTCAAGTAATCATTGAAGATATTTTTTCTAAGTCGAAATAATCTTACATTTTAGAATGAAGATGTTCTCAACTTTTTATATAAATATCCAATTGGAAATTTAACTCAAGAAGAAGCCTTGCAGGTTCAAAATTTTATATTTTTGTAAAGCTAAACTAAGCTTTTTCTGATTTCTAGGTAGAAGCCTATATTAATGTATTGAAATTAAAACCACTAACATTAAACGCGTCGGAAATAGTAATAATGAAATTATCAATATTTGGTGTGGTAAGTCCAAGAAAACACTGGCGGCAATAAAGTCTTTTGGGTGTTCTTCTAAAAAAAAATCAAATTTTAAAACTTCCCAGAATCTATTGCCGTCACTGCAAAAAAAAAAACAATTTCTAGCCTGATGTGTTTTTAGATGGTAGGCACTGTGGTCATATATGTATTTACTGCAATACAATTTATATTAAAGAACTCTTAAAAAATCAATAATTAAAAAGGAAGAAAAAGTTTTCATTCTTTTGCACTTGCCAACATTTGAAATCCACAGTTTTTTGGATATAAGTTTGAATTACCACTTCTTTGCACATCAGCAACTGGAATGCTCACTTTTGATGTGTAGATAATAATATTATGATTAAATCAAATAAATGAATTTGGAGTTTAAAGTTTTTAATTTCAATAAGAAGTAGTAAAACTTATTCCTATGATGATCTAACTTTAAAATCTTTAAGAGTTTGTTCCGATTTCAACTAAACTTGACACACTTACTCAGTAGGAGTTGGGGAAGGTTTTTGTGCAGGATTATCTTCAAATGATTCCCTAATAAAATACTTTCGGACAGGACAAATGCTTGCTTCTGAGAGCAAGAAACCAGTTAAAAAGCGACGTGCGAGGTAGGTATAGCAATCCAACACGCAACTAAAATTATTATTATTTACAGCGTTACATTCTACAATAGAACAGAGCTGTCCTTACGCACTTACAAAATCCATTTGTTGAGGTGGATTAATCCTCATAAATACATCTCATTACATCTCCACGCCTCGCGGTTCTTCACTCAAGGTCTCCTTCCACTTCGTCACTCCATCTCAATCTTGGCCTTCCTCTCACTCTCCCATGCTCTGGCTTCCATGCTGCCAACTCTATTCTATACTTTTGCATTTCCTTAACAACTTCCTTCAGTTTTCCAGGTCTCAAAAGCGTTCTCACATTCCACGTCGCTATTCTAATTGCTTCACCTCTTTTACCATGCTTTTTCATTCTTCCCATACACCTTATTTTATCCGCTTGTTCCATTTCAATTTTTTCTGTTCCATGCCCTATCTGGGTATCTTTCCCAGCTGTCCTTTCTGGAGTATCTGTCTGGGACGGTACAAACACTCCTCCCCTTAACTGCGTTAGTTTTTTGTAGGTTGTTCTTTATTATTCCTCAGTTTCAGGACATTATCGTTTTTGTCCCAAATGTACACTTCGTTCTGTTTGATCATCTTTTGATACCCAACTTTTACTTTCTCTCCTTTTCCCATTTCAATTTTAGCCAAGGACCATATTTGGTTTTGTATCTCCTTTTCCTTGCTGGTCATGTCGTTTTCAATATAAGTGCGAGTACCCTTAAGCTTACTTTTATTTTCCATTATTAGTCGCTTCTGTGCATTGTTTTTCAATTTTGCGACAATTATCTGTTTTTCGGTTATTCTTCCTATTTTAAAAGCATCAATCACCTCAATACGTATCTGCATCTTACTATTCAAATATTCCTCTATCTTTCCTGGGGTTACAGTTCCCTCCATTGTTATATTTTTTATGATTATGTTCTCCTTTCTTTTCTCTTTTTCGTGCTTTTCAAGTTGCTCCTCAAGGTAGGTTATTCTTTCATTCTGTTTACTTGCATTCATTGTCAGATCCCCAATCACCTGTTCCATTTCCTGAACTTTAGCATTCCAATTGATTTCCATCGTACTCAGTTTCTCCTTTATTTCCATGTTTACCTTATTACCGTCAGTTACGATTTTGGTTAAGCCCGCCATCATTTCCTTCAGTTCATCCATGTTTTCCCCTTTTATTTCTCCTTTCTCTGTTTGTGTTGGTGATTTGGGTGTTTTTTTGCTTCGACGGAAAATCTCTTCCTCCTCCTCCGTACTTGTATTTGTTATATCTCTTCCTCTTTTGAGGTATTCTTTAATCGATGGTACACTGTTTGCCCTTCCTCTAGTAATTTTGATATTATTCATTTGCTAATGTTTAATTGAACTTAGGCAACCAAAGTTGCTCGTTGAAAATCCTTATTTTAATTTTATGGTAATTGTTTAGTGATTCGTGGGATTATCTATCCACCGTCAGCGTCAGCACGAGAACCCAGGTCAACCCTTCAAAGGAACTCACACTACTAACAGGATCCCTAAAATAATCGACTTCAGGTATTCTAGCCTCAAATACTCACAATTCGTTTTCAATTACTACTTCCCTCCTGTGTTTGTTGTCACCACAATATTTTGTTTGTATATAACACGAGTTCCTCGTACTCCAACTCGTCTTTAAAATTTCTCTCTCTACTTTCTCCAATTTTCAAAAAACAACCAGCTCAAAATCCGTATACACCATGCCGGACCGTACTCTGCCGCAACTAAAATAGGCTTTAAAAATAATTTTGGTTTGCGTGTCAGGTTGCTAATACTAATTACCAGCAAAATCATCCTGAAGCTCATAGGAGAGCTGTTGTAAAGATCAGTAGAGAGCTCATAGAGAGCTCAAAATTCTTAGCAGTTTGGTATGAAGGGGTTAAGTCAAAAATTTAAATCTTTTTTGAATGATCTTGATACTACCAAGAACTTACTAGTAATACTTCTTTTCATTCACTCAATACATAGAGAGTAGGTATAGGAAAATCATAATTTAAATTGCGTTTTACTCAAAACTTAATCTTTTTTTTATACCAAACTGCTGAGAATTGTTATAAAACAAATATACCTAGAGTTTGAAAAAAAAATACAGAAATATCAATAGACAATAAAAGTGCGTGCAGCAATGAAGTATAATGTAGAAATCAATTATGAAAAGGTATAATGAATTCTGAGTGCCGATACTGTGGAGCTTTAAGATGGAAAAACGAAGCATTTGGAATATGGTGTAATGGTGGGAAAGTGCAATAAATTATCAATTCAATCTCCACGGGAGGTTTATAGTTTAAGAATGTTGCTGCACGAAGTTCGAAGGCCTAAATCGAAGCACTTCAGACAAAGGCAAAGTATTTATTTTAGTGAGACTCCGTGCGAAGCCGGGTATCCAGCTAGAAATTAATATTATTGTGTGAAACTCTGGATTCTTGGGAAAGCTAGGATGTGAATAGAAACTGAAAAGATTACGATTTTATTAATTATAATTATTAGCTCTTGAAAATTCAATTAAATAATAATAATAATTTTTTTTACAACATTTAATTGTATAGGATTGCGAAATCCATATAATAAGATTTATTTGTATCCATTAGCTCACTGTTGATATTCATATTTGATTACGATTTTATTTTATATTGGTCTTTCTAGCATTAATTCGTCCGGGGATCAATCGTCCAGGACCAATCGTCCAGGGACCAAACGTCCGGATACTCTGCTTGGGCTGGAATTAGTGCGAAAGAATCATTGGAAAGTTCTTAGTTATCGGGTCATGATAACAAATTTTCTTATGTCAATTCTGACTTATAAAGGCCTGGACAACTTTTGATTCCAACAGGATGGCGCCACAGCCTCAGCCACGATCACTTTTTGCATCCTCATTTTGATCAGCTATACGAAACTTTTTTGGTTTTTTAAATATAAATTCAAAATAATTTTTTTTAAATCTATGGTTAGCAGAAAGGTTATTTTTTATATGGCTTGGTAGACCATGTCGTCGACCAACAGATGATCAAATCCTTAAATTTAATCATTGGTTAAATTACATTTGCTCAGATTTGAGCAGTTGAAATCAGTTTCGAACAGATATGACCTGACTGGAACTTATTAATATTAAGGAATATATAATTATTTTAGATTAAATAGATATAATATAAAATAAATATTGAAAGTGCATTTCTAATATTTTCCTTGCATGCATTTTCCAAATTATCGACAAATAAAATGATAGGAGCAGGGCACCGGTATTGTATTATATATTAAATCAAGTCAATCTCCATTTATTATTTCTAGATTGAAGTGGATACGGAAAAAAATAAATATTGGAACTGCATATTAGATTTTATTTTTATATTCTTAGATACAACTAATAATAATAATTTAGTCATTAGTGAACGTTGGATGAAAGATGATCAGGAACAGATTTCGTGAAAATTGTGTATCTTGTATGTTGGGTCCTATTTTTAAATGGGGCTGCTTTTTAGGTATTCCACTTATTTGGCCAATTTGCAAACACAGCGATATAAATTTGGAGTTTCGGACAGCCAAGTTTAAATACCTGGTGTTTCCAAGTTTTCTTTCTGTAGCAGTTTTGCATTGGGCGCACATTTCGAATTGGGTAGAATTTAAAAATGACTTGGAAAACTTGAAAAATATTGACGAAGTGATTGTTAGAATTCCAAATGCGGCATTTTATTTCATGGCAACTATAGGAATATTACTTGCACTTTATCATGTAAAAACGGTTATTAACTTAGGTGAATTTATGCAAGAAGTGTTAGAAGAATTCCAAGAGTTAAAATTGATTGTTTTGATAACATCAGAAGAAATCGGAAAGCTAAGAACCCAAGAGAATTATACTATACTGATAGTGACGGGTTGCCAATTGGTATTGCTGTGTATATTCTCAGTTATCGAAATTCCAGGTCTAAATTTTTTACAAAAAGTTGGTTTATTACTTACATTATATGTGGGAATTGTATATGTAGCGTTGATATACTATCTTTTCAAAATTTTGCGTATGATAATCAAAAAGTATCAGAGTCATTTACAACGGGAGCTGTGTGAAGTTTTTGATACCTCTGTACGCAGCATGACTAAACGATTAAAAATTGAAAACAATAAATTCGTAAAAAGAAGTATTGCAGATTCTATCGTTTCGTATACCAGATTACATCATAAAATATATTTTGGTTTTCGATTGGTGAACAAATTTCTCAATCCAATTCTTATAATAACGATTATTTGTGTTACTTTTGTTGGAATTTCTGTTATTCTAAAAAATGTTCTTATGATAATGACAAACATACACAATTTATTTAATTGGAATTCCATATTTTTAAACTTACAGCTGTGTGTTGCAATTACACTAACAATTATTACTTCTTTGGTTGCAGTAGACATAAACACCGTGGTAAGTAGTTCTGTTTGTCGGTGAAGAAATTTGCTATGCACCAACAAAATCAGAAGTAAACCAGTATCAGTCTTCTTAGAAAATAGACTTACCCCATGCAACAACATTTTTTTTAGTAATTTTTTTTTATTCTTATAAATTTTAGAATGAAGATATTTTTCACTTTTTATACAAATATCCAATTGGTAATTTAACTCAAGAAGAGGCCTTACAGGTTCAAAACTTTCAAATACTTCGAAAACAAAAATAAACTTTTTTGTTTTTTAGTTAGAAGCCTATTTTAATGTTTTGAAATTAAAATCACTAACAATAAACGCATCGGAAATACTAATAATGAGATTATCATTATATGGTGTGGTAAGTCCAAAAAAACCAGTGGCTGCGATCAAGTCCTTTGGGCATTCCTCTACAAAAATGATTTATAATTCAAACTATTGAAAAGGGAATTTTTGAAACTCTCCAGGGCTTATTGCCGTCACTGCAAAACAAATCATTTTCTAGTAATTCTCTAGCCTGATGTTTTTTTAGATGGCAGGTACTGTGGTCACATATGTAATTACTGCAATACAATTTATACTAAAGAATTCTTAAGAAATCAATAATTAAAGAAGAAGAGAAAATTTGCAACTTTTTTGCACTGTCCAACATTTGAAATCCACAGTTTTTTGGATATAACTTTGAACTACCACTAATCTGCACATCAGCCACTGTAATGTCCACTTTTGATGTGTAGATAATAATATTATGATTAGATCAAATAAAGGAGTTTTAAATTTAAAGTTTTTAAGTTCAATCATATTAAGCGAGAGCCACACAGGATTTTTTTTAGAACATTCATCTATTTGGTATTAGATGATTACTTTGTAGCGGTTGCGACAGCATTGGTAGATAACGACGCACACCACCGGAATGATACCTTGGCAACACAAGTTACCAAGAGACTTCTTAAGCAGGACATAAAAATAGTTTACAAAGAACACACGTGTTTACGTTGGTTCTTCATTAATATTATTTTATCAAATTGTATCCAATTATTTCATGTAGGTAACAACCTTTCGTAAACCAACAATAAACAAAATTATTATTGTAATAAATTAATTAAAATATTTATTAAGTGAATCATCTAAGAAGTTCTAATCTAAAGAAGTTCTTCATCTAAGAAATGTCGGAACTAATTCGATTTGTTCTCGTACTGTAACTTCTGAAAATGATCTGACCAAATCTTCTTCACTTTTTCTGGCTCGCTTTCTAGTCTGCCTTCGTTATTTCTTATTCCCCTTGTTTTGATTGAGTTTGGTTTTTCTTTTCTTCCTGATGTTTTGGTAAAACCCTTTGATATCATTTCTGCTTTTGCATTCTTCTATTTCTTTCATTATTTCTACTTCCATCCATTTGTTTTTCTTATATTTGTATAGCCTGCTTGCTTCTATACTCTTTTTACTGTATGTGTTATAGTCATCTATGTCAGCGGTTCTCAACCTTTTCACGACGCGACCCCCAAATTTTCTTGTTTATTTTCTGAAACCCCAATAATGTCAGTAATAAAAAATATCAATTATCAATTACCTTGTTTCTTATTACAAGAAAAAGATACGTATCTAAAAAAAACACATACTCAACTTGTACTTTTTTACGCTGTACCATATGCGTCCCTTATCTCGTGACATCAAGCCAAGAAAGGGGCAGTATTACTATGCTAAACAAGTTGTAAAGACTTGCTTGTCTTTGCGGGGGCAATGGCAACAACGCCTACCTCACCCATGGAGGCGCTCTTAGGTCTTCCTCCACACTTGGTGGTAGAAACAGATGCTCTACTGGTAGCAAACAGGCTAACCCTCAACGATCGTTGAGGAGTGATACCCAGAGAGGCCCATCTCATGATCTTCCAAAAACCTTTCACGGTTCTCATACCTGATAGGGGAGCGGAAGGCACCAAGCAGAAACTGGGTGCTCGTTATGATACCATCTGGTACACAGATGGATCCAAAAGGGAAATTAGCACTGGAGCTGCAATCAGTCAACATAGATCGGGAGATGCGTTTAGCATAATGGGCTTCCACGCTACTGTGTTCCAAGCAGAAATAACTGCTGTAATAGTTTGTGCAAAAGAAATGACATGGAAGGCTTATGCAAATAGGCGGATCTGTATCATAACCGACAGTCAGGCAGCAATAAAAGTTCAGGAGCGAGTGGAAATATAATCCAGGATTGTAAATTACTGCCTCAATATGCTAGTATCACTTGCATAACAGAACAGCTTAACACTAAGGTGGCTGCCGGAACACTCAGGAATAGAAGGCTACGAAAATGCAGATGCCCTTGCTAATAAAACTTGCGGATCAGCATATCTGGTCGCAAAAGAGACTATAAAGAAACTACTAAGGAAACAACATCTTGCGTACTGGAGGGATCTTCCGGGACTTAGGCAATCGCTGATGTTCATTAGAAGACCGTCCATTAACAAAAAAAAACTTGAAATCCTCAAGCTGAGTAGACCACAGCTGAGGAAGACAGTAGGACTACTTACAGGACACTTCTGTCTGAATAGGCACCTCAATGTGATTGGGGTTGTAGAAAACCCCACATGCAGAAAGTGCGACGAGAAGGAAGAGACTCCACATCACTTGCGGTGTGTGAGTTCAGTTCTAGCCCCGTTGAGGTTACGACCGACAACTGAGGAAATAACTCAAGCACCCATCAGCTGCATACTCAATTTTTTTGAGGAAACAAGGCTGATGGAGTAAAACTTAAAACGCTGGGTACAATAAGCTTCGAGCTTCAGTGCAAGTGGGCATGGAACCTCAACCCGTGCAGCAATAATAATAATACTTATTAATGACTTCCTTGACCTTGATGTTTTGTGTCCTGATGATGTTTTCAATCCTATATTCAATTGTTTGAGCAAGGGAAATCCTAAAATTTTGGAAAGAAATCGCTCAATTTTCTGCCACCCCCTAAAATAGCTCGGCGACCCCCTTTTTGAAAGTTGAAAATTGCTGATCTATGTCACTCGTCTCTATTCATTTAAGTCTTGCTATTCTTTTTTCGTTCATCTTCTCTTCCATTTAGGTCACTCTCGGTATCCTAATTCTTGTTTTCTGCTTTCGGAAAAATACTTTCCACTGTTCCTAAATTTCAGTCGGTATGTTTCTCGTTTTTCTCTCTAATTAGCATTTCAGCCTTTCCACATATTTCCTTACATCTTCCCGTCCAGGATTAGTTTTTCAGTTGCAATTTGCTTCGTTGTTTGCTGCCTAATCTCATCCGTTGATGTCTTTTGTTTGATCTCCGCGATCACGAGGTAATGATCCGTATCGGCATTGGCTCCTCTGTAGGATCTCACGTTTCTTACAGACAAGGCACGCCTATTGGTAATCAATATATGATTTATTTGGTTGCCTTCCATCTTGCTCCCTCCAGGCCAGGTCCAAGTGATTTTATGCTGTTTAGCACAGTCATCCATAGCGTAACGAGGCAAGACAAACAGGAACAAATTCCGAGCCAAAATTGGAAGAAGAAGAAGAAGACGAAGAAGAACAAGAAGAAGAAATCAGTTTTGAACAAATCTGATCTGACCTGACTATATCAGGTATAGAATATCAGGATAGTATCTGATCAATATTGAGGAATATAATTATATCAGATTAAAATAGATATAATATAAAATAAATAATTGAAAGTGCATTTCTAATATTTGCCTTGCATGCATTTTCCTAATTATCGAGAAATAAAATGATAGGAGCACGGCACCGGTATATGTAACTATATCTAAATTCAAGTCAAGCCCCATTTATTACTTCTAGATCTTAGTAGATACGAACAAATAAATATTGGAAATGCATATTATTATTTTTTTATATTCTTAGCTACAACTAATAATAATTTAATCGTTAGTGAACGTTGGACGAAAGATGTTGGGCAACAGATTTCGTGAAAATTGTGTATCTTGTATGTTGGGTCCTATTTTAAAATGGGGCTGCTTTTTAGGTATTCCACTTATTTGGCCAATTTGCAAACACAGCGATATCAATATGAAGTTTCGGACAGCCAAGTTTAAATACCTGGTGTATCCAAGTTTACTTTTCGTAACAGTTTTGCTTTGGGCACACATTTTGAATTGGGTAGAATTTAAAAATGGCTTGGAAAATTTGAAGAGTATCGACGAAGTGATTGTTAGAATTCCACATGGGGCATATTATTTCATAGCACATATGGCTATATTACTTTCACTTCTTCAAGTTAATACGGCTGTTAAGTTAGGTGCATGTATGCAAGACGTTTTAGAAGAATTCCAAGAGTTAAAATTGATTGTTTTGATAACATTAGAAGAAATTGGAATGCTAAGAACCCAACAGAATTATACCATACTGATAGTGACGAGTTGCCAAATATTATTGCTATATATATGTCTAGGAGTAATCGAAATTTCAAATCTAGATATTTTACAAAAAGTTGGTGCATTACTTACGTTGAGTGTGGGAACTACTTATATTGCGGTGATTAACTATATTTTAAAAATTCTACACATAATAATGAAAAAGTATCATACTCATTTACAACGGGAACTGTGTGAAGTTTTCGATACCTCTGTACGCGGCATGACCAAGCGATTAAAAATCGAAAACAACAAATTCGTAAAAATAAGTATTGCAGATTCTATCGCTTCGTATACCCGATTGCATTATAAAATATATTTTGCTTTTCGATTGGTGAACAAATATATCAATCCAGCTTTTTTAATAGCGTTGATGTTTATTACTGTTATTGGAATTTCTGTTATCGTCAAAAATGTTCTTATGATAATGACAGATATACACAATTTCTTTAATTGGAATTTGATTTTTTTAAACTTCCAGCTGTTTATTGGAAGTACCATAACAATTTTTACTTCTTTAATGGCAGTAAACATAAATACCGCGGTAAGTTGTTATGTTTGTCGGTAAAGTCAGCAAAGATCAGAAGTAAACCAGTAATCCTTATTGCTGCACTATTTTAGATCTTGATTAAACTTTGTGGAAATGTTCCTTGAGGTTCCAAAATCCAAAAGGATTTAATTTTCTCACTTGCCACTTCCGGTCCACACAAAATCAAGCAATTGAAAAGTCTTATTTTTGAGTTTGGCGGTTCTAGCTGTAAAAATTAAAATTTTTTTTTAAATTTTTAGGATACTTAGTTCTTACCTTTAACTTCAAAGTTCCTTTTGTTATTTGCTTCTCTCGCGGATGTACAAACGTAGAAAGAGAAGCAAAACATAAATATAGGGATTTGTTTCAGTAATCAGCAGTAATTGTATTAAATTGAATTCCATAATGAAAATACTAGTGCACTGGTGGGTATTCCATGCCCCTCAGACCCCCCGGTTTGAAAAGTTAAATTTTTATATGCATGTTGTTGTATTATTTTCAAAATAGAGGCAAGGGGAAACTAGTAATTTTTTAAATTTTACTTCTAAAACTTTTTTTGTTTGTTTAACTTTGAAAATTTTAGTTTTAATTATGAACCTTTCTAGCTTCTTGAATATTCAGAAATCGGAAAATATTTAGATTGAGAAACAACAAGTCCGTGCGTATATTGTTTGATTAATTTTATGGAGTAACCGAAAATCGACGTTTTCATAAGCTAAATCTACATTTACAGGTGGAAGTAATACCTGTGGCACTGGCGGTCTGGGAGGTTCAAAAAACAAACTTTTTATTTCTCAAACCGGGGGGTCTGGGAGGCATGGAATGCCCTCCAGTACATCAGTAATTGTGTTAAATTTTTGTCTGTTTGATAAGAGACAAAAGTTTGACACTTATAGGATACTGAGTTCTTATCTTTAATTTCAAAAAACTTCAAGGCTTTTTTGTTATTGTTGTTATTATACATGTATCAATACTGTTTTACAGTTACAAATAACAATTTGTGCAACAAGTTGCTATATTTTATTTATATTTTGCTTCTCTTTGAACGCCTGTACATCCGCGAGAGAAGAAAATACCAAAAAGGACCTTGAAGTTTTTTGATGTTAAAGGTAAGAACTAAGTATACTTAAAATTTCAAATTTTTTTCTTTTATCAAAGTCTGAAATACGCAAATTCTTAAAATTTTGAAATTTCAAACAAATGACTGAAGGATTCGATCTAAACTTTTTATTCTCTTATTACATGTGCACTTTGATATCAGAGAACGATTAGACTTTTATATTCAACAGCTCAGATACTGGAGTCAATTGAAAATCACCAAATATTTTAATACCATATAATTTTTCAGGTATATGAATTATGTAAACGTTTATAGTTTTTTCTAGAAACTACTATCTTTCAGCTTCAAAATGCCAACTAGATATCTCTAATAGAAAATTTTTTTTACAGCTAGAACCGCTAAGCATTAAAATAAGAATTTTAGTGTGAGTACTGCACCCACTAAGGCATTGGAAGCTCTTCTCTGCCTCCCACCACTTGATCTTCATATGCAGGAGATGGAGGTTAAGGCTGGTCTCAGGCGAGGAGCTGTGGGTCATATGCGGATTTTAGAGGACTACTCAATTAGAGTACCTTTGCTGCACAGAATCTCCACTAAATATATATTTAACAGTAAATACAATTTCCTGTTGAATCCAACAGAAACCAAACACTATGACATATGTCTATTCTCGGACGGTTCCAAAAACAATGTTGGCTCAGAAGCCGGCATTTTTTCTGCTGAAATTGAGCTAATCATAAGCATACCGCTGGGCAGGCACACATCGGTTTTCCAAGCGGAACTTATGGGTATGCTGCACTGCGCAAAAACAGTCCAAAATAAATTTATCTGCGACAAAAACATTCAGATATCTACAGATAGTAGAGCGGCACTTGTGGCACTAAGGAGTCACAAGGTCACATCTGGTCTGTTGCTAGAATGCATTCAGACGCTAAATGAGATATTTAATTCAAATGCCATTTCCCTTTTGTGGGTGAAAGGGCATCAAGGTAACGAGGGTAACGTAAAAGCGGACGAGCTGGCAAGAAACGGCTCCAACAGCTTTTCCTGAGGTCCGGAGCCGATGATTGTACCAGCTGTCAAAACTATCGATACCTTCCTAAAACAACACATCCTAAAACTGCACTCTTGCAGATGGGCAAAAGAAACTGAATGCAGACAAGCAAGGGCAGCGACCAAAGCACCTTGTAGTAGGCATTCAAAATATTACTTGAAGCTGTCCAGAGTCAATCTACGAACAATTGCAGGGATTTTAACTGGACACTGCAAGCTGAACAAACATCTCAACACAATGGGACTTGTAGATAACCCCAGATGTCGGGGATGCAATACAGCAGACGAAACCACCGAACATGTGCTCTGTCAATGTCCGCCGCTAGCGTCAATAAGTGGTGCCATGCTAGGGGACTTCTGGTCTAACATGGCTGGAATCAGAGACACTCCGCCTGCCAAGAAACTCGAATTCATCCTGGAGACAGGATGGCTTGAGGAATGACAGGACGGAGGGTCGTTGCATTCGGAGGCAATACAATGGGCCCGATTTAGTGGCCTAAGTGCGTGTGGGGATACCTCCCTACCCTCTTACCTACAATCCAAAATCCAAAATCCAGAAGACTTTTAGTGGCAAATGAGAAAATTAAATCCTTCTGGAGTTTAGTCTCTGGAACCCTAAAGAATATTTTCACAAAGTTTAATCAAAATCTAAAATAGTGCAGTAACAATTTTCATTTCTATTTTTGGTGATTTCATATGGAATGACTCTTACCCCATGCAATAATCGCTTACAAGATAGCTAACCTAACCGACTCGACGACGTTAGATTAATACAACCCGAATGTAGATCTTATCGTTTTTAGAATGAAGATATTCTCCACTTCTTATACAAATATCCAATTGGTAATTTAATTCAAGAGGAGGCCTTGCAGGTTCAAAACTTTTTAAATATTTATACAGCTAAAATTAATTTTTCTTTGCTTTCTAGTTAGAAACCTATATTACTGTACTGAAATTAAAATCGCTGACAATAAACGCATCGGAAATACTAATAGTAAGATTATCATTATATGGTGTGGTAAGTCCAAAGAAACCAGTCGCGGCGATAAGGTCTTTTGGGTGCTGTTCTAAGATAATTATTTATTAATCAAACTCCCACAGAGCTTATTGCCGTCACTGCAAAGAAAAACATTTTCTAGCCTGATATGCTTTTAGATGGCAGGTACTGTGATCACATATGTGTTTACTGCAATTCAATTAATACTAAAGAATTCTTAAGAAATCAATAATAAAAAAAGAAGAGAAAATTTGAAATTTTTTTGCACTTTCCAACATTTGAAATCCACAGTTTTTGGATTTAACTTTGAACTACCACTTCTTTGCACATTGTAATGCCCACTTTTGATGTGTAGACAATAATATTATTAGACCAAATAAATGAATTTTAAATTTCAAGTTTTTAAATTCAATTAAAATAATGTTTCGATGTTTATATTTGGGTAGAATTCTGGAGTTTTGGGGAAGTTCAGATGTGAATTATTGAAATTTAAAAACTTTCATTTTATATTGGCCTTTAATGCCTTAATTATTTAAGGCTCTCATTATTTTCTTAATTAAATATTAAGCACATTGATGCGACATATTATTATTTTTTATTCAAAGTAAATCTAGAATACTATGACTATAGGGTACTGATATTAGTTTTAGATTCGAAGAGATACGAAACAAAATATAAATAACATTCTCGATTTATAAATATAATTATAGGTATTATAATTATAAAGGTTTAGTCAGTAGTGTACATTTCAAGAATCATGTTTCGCGAAAATTGTTTGTCTTGTAGTTTAAGTCCCATTTTAAAATTTGGTGCAATAATCGGCTTTCCACTTATTTGGTCAATTTGTCAGCACAGTGATAGCAAATTACAATTTCGTTCCCTCAAGTATAAACGTATTGCATATTCTAGTTTACTGTTCTTATTAATTTTGTTTGCCGTAATGGTTTTCGACTTGGTGCAATTTCATTGCATCTGGAAAAATACTGGCGGAATTCAAGAAATTTTAATTAGGATTCCAAAAATTATTTTGAATATTATAATGATGCTAAGTCTCATGCTTTCTCATTTTCGGGCAGAATTAATTTTACGTCTATTCCAATTCGTTCAGAATTTTTTGGAAGATTTCCTGGAATTAAAATTAATAGCTTTAATATCGTTCGATGACATTGCCAGATTAAGAACCGAATTGTATTCTTCTATAATATTTGTCACTATTTCCATATTCGCTGGGCTCTCCATGTTCTTAAACAATGCAATTCAAATTTCATATATAAACTGTTTAGAAGCAATCGGTTTAATACTTATTTTATATATTTCATCAATAATGCTTCTCGTGCTTCATTATACCACCAAACTTTGTCAAGTTATAATGATAAATTATCAAAATCGTTTGCAACGAGAATTATGCGATATTTTAAGTTTTTCTGCTTCTAGTGTAAGCAAACGATTAAAAATCGATAACAATAAATTTGTAAAAATAAATATTGCAGATTCTATCTCTTCGTATAATCGGTTACACTATAATATGTTTTTAAGTTTTCGATTGATAAATAAATTTCTCGATCCAATGCCTTTAATGTGGATTGTTGGTTTCATTTGTAGTGCAATTTGCATTGTTGTTCAAGATATTTTAACGATAATGTCAAACATACACAATCTCTTTAGTTGGCCTCTTGTTATTCTAAACTTGATGCTAGTATTTATATCTCTAATACTGATTATTACTTTTTGGATGATATTAAAAGTAGATACATTGGTAAGTAGTTTAAAATCATAAATAAATTTGTAAACAGAAAATTTCCCAATGACTTGAATTAGTTTTTATAATTATAAAATTAGGCGGCAATATCTGATTACAATAAAGAAGCAATTCAAATTATATTAATTTTCAGAACGACGGTATTACGAAATTTTTATTTAAATATCCTATCAGCAATTTATGTCAAGAAGAAGCCTTGCAGGTACTTATCGTTCTAATACTATAAAAAGTAAAACTAACATCTTGGTTTCATTAACAGGTAGAACTTGCTATTGCCACAATGAAATTACAAAAATTATCAATGAACGGATCCCAGATATTACCGTTAAAATTACCAATGTATGGTTCAGTAAGTCTGAAATAAAATTTAGATTATCTCTGATTATCCGTTTCTTTTCCAGATTGCAGCTACAGTAATTACCTATGTATGTACTACTCTGCTGTTTATAAAAATGTACTCTTAAGATGGAAGCTATTTAAAGTGTTTTAGGGTCAAGAAATAGATATTTGCACATTTTAAATGCACTGGTTTAATTTTCATAAGCATGAAGTAATTAAAAGTTCAATATGTTATAAATAAATATATATGTACACGTTTGCAATAAAAAATTTAAGAGAATTTCCTAAACCATCTCTAAAGTGTATTTCCATATTTTTTTTCGCATTTCTTCAAATTGCTGTAGACCCAAGAGCAAACGGTAACAAGCGTTATTAACTGATTGACTATCCTTGGTGAAATGGGAAATGGAATAAGCATCTTGTTTAGTTATATAAGTCAGCTTTCGATAATCAAAGCAAATCCTGTACGAATTGTCAGCTTTCTTAACTAAAGGAATGGAATAAGTCCAATAGAATTTTAACAAATCACTTTTTACAAAGATATTTTAGACAGATAGTAATTAAAATAACAGTGTTTTTTTTTATTGCCAAGAGTAATTAGATGTAACTGATATAATAATGTTAGTTTGTTATTTAAACAACCGAAAGTAAATAATAAAATAATTTTTATTTAATATTAATTTATTTTTTTGTTTTCAGCCAGAAAGGTTTAATTATTCAAACAAGTCACAACAAATATTTTTGGTAAATAGAATGTAATTAGATAGTAGATAATATAATCTCTTGTTTAATACTGCGGTAGTAATATATTACCCAGTGTCCAGTAATCAGAAAAATGCATCGTGAAAATTGTGTGTCCTGTTGTATAGGTCCCACAATAAAACTTTGTTCGATTTTTGGTTTTATGCTTCATCTATGGCCTTATTGTAAACATAACGAATCAAAACTACAATTTCGTACCAAACATTCCAAGTACTTCGTTTGTTCCATCTTAATATTCCTTCTAATTTTAATAACTGCTGTTATTTCTCTTGGATCAGAAATACACGATCATCTGAAAAATCTGAAAAGTTTAAAAAATATTGAGGAAGTTTTGATTCTAATTCAAATTTCCATTTTATATTTTGCTACGGGAACCACATTAGTAACTTTTTATTCTCATGCAAATATCATTTACTGCGTATTTTACATAATTCAAGATTTCATTGAGGAATTCAACGAATTAAAATTGGTTGTTCTTGTTACCACCAGAAATATTGCCCACGCAAAACACGTTCGTATGTTTCTTTAATTGCTTTATTTGTATTTTATGTTATATTATTTGTCATTATGGATACCAAAATTTTTCACAACTTTGATAAAATTGGTTTGTTCACTGCTTTCATCAACTCAACTGCGGTGTTAAATGGATTTTACTACATCGCCAATATTTACATTAATATAACAAAAAAGTATCAAAACAATTTCAAACGGGAACTAAATGAGATTTTAGATTTTTCTGTTTGCAATGTGAATAAGCGGTTAAAGATCATTAACAAGTTTGTAAAAATCAGTATTGCAGATTCCATTGCGACGTATAATCGGTTTCAATATAAACTACACTTCATTTTTCGGTTGATGAACCAATTTCTGAATCCAGTTTTTTATCTTGGGTAATTTCTTGCATTTTTATTGTATCATTTATTATTGTTCAAGATATTTTAACTGCAATTAGAAATATAAACGATTTTCTTAGTTGGCCTATGATTATCTCAAATTGTGTGTTAATGTTTTCTACCTCATGTGTGCTGGTAACTTCTTATATAGTAACGAAGTTGAACTCATTGGTAAGATCTGCAGTTTTCATCAATTTTTAATTGTTTTTGTGTTTTTATTTCCATATTTTGTTTATATTTCGTCGCACCGGTTTTTATTAATTGTTAGCTTAATTGTTTAAGAACAACGACATGGTTTCGTTTCTCCAAAAATCCTATCAATAAATTAGATCAAGAGGAAGCTAATCAGGTTTATAAATATTTATAGTAAAATATTAATTAGAGTTAACTTGTTTTTCCAATTATAAATTGAGGCTTTTATAACCACATTGACTTTACAGAAGTTTTCATTAAACGTTTCTGACATAGTAACCGTAAACTTAGGACTGTATGCTGGGGTAAGTTCAATAAAAAGTTTGATTTGAACTTCCAAAGTTGCCTTTGTAGGTTTTTAGTGCAATAATCACCTATGTTTGTACGAAAATGCAATTTATAATACTATATAACAAAAAATAACTTAAGAATACAGCACCAACAGCAAGAAAAGCTATCGTAGATGTTTTTTTGCACATTTTATGGACGTTGCGGTTTACTGGCTTTATCTTTTTAGATATTAGATAAGTATACAAAGATTTGTAGATCACACGAGTGAGTTTAAATGATCTTGTCAGTTTGTAGTATAGTGGCAATATAATAGTGTGCCTAGTTTAATCATCAACTTCAATTAATAACTAAAGTTTTTACTTTTGGAAATTTCTGTTAAAATATCAGTTTTTCAGTTGTAATTGTCTATTTTCCATATTTCTAAAAATCATATTTAATTTGAATTGTATTGATTTGTCACTTGTTAGATTTTAATTTGACATATATTGCTCTAGATGTATGAGATACCATGTAATGCAATCAAATAAAAATATAATTATATCAATTTATTATTAAATGCGGCATGCGCGTGCAAATAGGTATAAGTCCATTTTTGGGCAAATTGAGTTAAGTGCATAAGTTAAGTGCATGATTCTGCACATGTGTGTAAAACGATATTAGTCTAATCGGATTTTTAACGGTGAAAATTTGTTTGTGAAATTCGGTATAAGTTCAATATTTAAACAAATATATTTTGTGCAAAGGGGTATAAGTTGACTTATACCTTTTGAAATAGGTTTTTTGTGTTTAGTTTTGTTGTGGAAATACAAAATACTTATACCATTTTGCACGTTTAATTCTTTTTACGTATTTAAAACTTTTTGTAATATTATTTATTAATAAATAAACTATTTGAAACCGATTTGTTTCCTTTATTACAAAAAATTAATGAAAATTAAGTGAAATTTTTTATGTAAAATGGTATAAGTGGAAAAATATTTTGTGTCCAAAGATATAAGTCAGCCGTGATTTTATAAATAGTACTTTTTAACTAATTTTAAAATAAAAATTTTATTTTTGAAAAATTGTAATCGGTTCAGCATAAAATTGTCTACCAATATGTGTTGATAGCTTTGCAAGTTGTTGTTTGGCCGATTTACAATAGTTGATTAAATGAGGGTAAAAACCATAAAACTGTGATATCTCAAAATGCCAATTTGGACTTATACCCCTTTGCATAAGGGGTATCAAATCAAATTTTAGGTTGGGTTAGGTTTTTTTGTTTTAATAAATTTTGGATTTGAATTTAAGGCTTAATCAACATATCAAATTTAAGTTTATGAGTAAATGAATTTTCAATGGAAAAGTGTTACAATAATATAATAATTATAAATATTAAAAAAAACTATATTAGTTTTAGATTCTAACAGATACTACCCGAAATATTAAAGCTTCTGTAAATATGACTTCGTAGCTTTTTTATTTCGGTTCAATAATAATTAGATTATTATACTAATTTAGTTATAAGTTTACCTTAAACGAAAAATGTTTCGTGAAAACTGTTTATCTTGCAGTATGGGCCTCAATGTAAAATTTGGTGCACTTATCGGTTTTCCAGTTCTTTGGCCAATTTGTCGCCATACTGATATCAAATTAAAATTTCGAACCATCAAGTATAGATACATACTATATCCCAGTGTAGTATTGCTATTTCTTTTGCTTTCGGCAGTGATTTTTGAGTTGGTTCAATTTCGTAAGATTTGGAAAAATGCAAGGAGTATCGAGGAAATTTTAATTAGAATTTCAAATATTATATTTTACGTAGTGGCGATCTCGACTATCGCAATTTCCCATTTTCAAGTAGAAACAATTCGTAGCTTATACGAAAATTTGCAAAATTTCTTAGTAGATTTTCAAGAATTGAAATTAATTGTTTTAGTAACGTTGGATGATATTGCCAGATTTAGATTCAAAATGTATTTTTCTTTAATATTCGTCACTGTTTCAATATTCGCTGGGCTTTATACGATCTTAAATATTGCAATTCAATCTTCATATAATATGAACTGTTTAGAAGCAATCGGCTTATTGCTTACATTTTATGTTTCATTTATAATTATTCTGTGGGTATATTATGGTTCTCAATTGTGGCAAATTATGACGAAAAAATATCAAATCCATATGCAACAGGAATTGTGTGAAACTTTAAAATTTTCTGTTCGGTGTGCGGGCATACGATTGAAAATTGTTAACAACAAATTAGTTCAAGTAAATATTTCAGATTCTATATCATCGTACACTCGGGCACATTATAGAATTGTTGTAATGTTTCGGTCGGCAAATGAATTTCTCAATCCAACGGTTGTCATCTGGATTATTGGATTTATTTGTATTGCAATTTTCACTGTCGTCCAAGATGTTTTAACGATGCTTATATATACAAAAATTTTCTTTAGTTGGCCTCTTGCTATTTTAAATTTGCAGTTGGGAATCATAATGGTATTAGTAATTATAAGTTGTCGGGTAATAATAAACATGGAAACTATGGTAAGCTGTATTAAGATAAAATACTTAATATGTAGGGGGGCATTCCAGTTATATATAAATATAATAAAAATAATAAAGAAAAAATATAAAACTTTTAATTTTTAGAACGACGATATGATCAAGTTTTTACTTAAATATCCCATCAGTAGTTTATGCAAAGAAGAGGCCTTGCAGGTACAAGTTGCTTCATTATAAATTACAACGCTAACATCATACTTTTTATTCATAGGTAGAAGCTTTTAGTGCGGTTTTGAGACTATTAACAATATCTTTAAATGGATCCCATATTGCACCATTGAAATTACCAATATATGGTTCTGTAAGTCCAAAAAGACATCTTAATCTTCTCTTATTTGCTTATCATTCATTATTCTTTCACAGATTGCAGCTACAGTAATCACGTATGTGTGTGCAGCAATGCAAGTTATAAAATTGTATATTTAAGCAAAAAGTTAGAAAGCAAAGTATGAAATATGCACAGTCAAGCATTGCACATTTTGAATACAGTAATTTTTCATAATCTACACTTTACGATTTTCACGTGCAACTATTAATTGCGCTTTTCGTATGTACTGAGTGTAAAAAATATTTAATTAAATA
The DNA here is from genome assembly GCA_958510845.1 of Cantharis nigra. Lineage (NCBI taxonomy): Eukaryota > Metazoa > Arthropoda > Insecta > Coleoptera > Cantharidae > Cantharis > Cantharis nigra. The sequence goes on from OY294029.1 coordinate 1,702,940, forward strand.
TATGCAATCCAAAAACTACACTTTTTGAAAAATATCAGCAGCATGTTCGGCAAAACGGCGACGGCGAAATGGTCGAAATAGGAAATCAATTTTTTAAGTGCTGCCAAAACTCGAACAACCACCTCAATCGCAAATATTTAGTTCAGGACTACCAAGCAGAAAGTCTGGGGCTTCGATTAAACTTCATTAGTTTTGGAGTGCCAATCAGGCACCATGACACCATGTGGTGGACAAGATTTAAAACATCTATAGAACACCAAAATTACAGAAAAAATTTGAAAAAGACACAAAATAGCCAAACAGTATGTACATTTGAAATTGCATTAATTACAAGAAGCAATTCTCTTTCTCCAATCGATAAGGGGGGGTCATTGGTAGTCTAAAACAAAAAACTCGGGCAGATCGCCATCTTGAATTTAAGGGTTGATTTTTGCTTAACTCGATTATTTTCAATTTTACGGTAAAAATGCTAAGAACCAAACTTGTTGGAAATTTAATTTCCTATACTTTTTGCCATAACTTCATTTGATGTACGATCGATATTTTTGTACCTACAGGCGACGAAGTGGGGATGAAAGTAAATAATTATTTTTAAGATAAATTATTTAATTAAATCTATTTTGTTTTAAATTATTAATTATTATTGAAGATTTCATTAAATGAAGTCACGAGGAAGGGGCGGCTCATCAGAATTTCATAAAATTATTAAAATTGAAAAGAAAACTAAACAAAAATGTGCAAAAAAAACGCATAAGTACATTATGTAAGTAGAAATTTATTATTTTAACCCTAGACCATCTAACCTACCTAGCTCATACCAAAGACTCTTTGATCATACGTAAATCATAATGTGACTGGGGTACCAACGGACCCCGGTTGGGCGGTCTAGGGTTACCTCATCATTATTCTTTAGAAAAAGCTTTATAGTTCTTTAAAAAATTTCCGCTAAATTAGAAGATTAGAACTCCAAAATGGAGGGACGTTGAGGTACGATTCTAGGTAAAGTCTAATGAAAAATAGTCTAAGTAAAATAGTCTGCGGCAAAATTCCTGCATATATTCTGATTAACTTTTTAATAAAAAGTTACGCTTACACCGCTTACATTCAATATAGGCATTTATGATGCAGTTACGATTCTGACACGAAAATACAAGAATCCAGACCTTGATTCTGGATTTTTGAAGTGAATTTTAGAATCTACTTAATCTCTTCATGAGGGTAATTCCTCCCCCCTCTCCGTCCGGCGTGGATCCACACTTGCGGGAAAATATATGTTTAATATGATTTTAGAATTTTAATTAAAATCCGGACCCTTAAGAAACTCCGGGTCCGAGGGAAATTACCCCCTTTCGTCGGGCCTGTATAGTACACTTTAAATATTGTAAATGTAAATCACAAAAGAGATAGTTTATATTATATAGTATACCCAGACAACACTCAATATCTACTGGATATCCAGTTGCAGTCCAGATGATGTATGTATGTCCAGGAATTTCTCTGGATGGCTATTAGATATACATTGCACAACATCTAGTGAATATATTATATAGCCGATATTTAGTAGATATCCACAGGATATCGATACAATACATCCACTGGATAATCAAGTTTGTGACACCTGGATATCCACTAGATATCCACCGTATTTAGCAGTTTAACATAGATATCCTCTGGATATCAGATGATCTATTAACACATCTAGTGGATATCCAGAAGATAGGTTTGTGTTGTCTGGGTACATTCAGTAGGTACATGTATTTATATATTTTTAAAATTTTTGAAAAAAACTCAGCTACCAAGTCTTTTACACCCTCAATTCGCACTAACCCGCATAACTGTGCTTTATTGCAAGATAATACAATTATTTACTTTTCTCCTCACTTCGTCGCCTGTAGGTACAAAAATATCGATCGTACGGAAATTGAGCTTATGACAAAAAGTATAGGAAATTAAATTTCCAACAAGTTTGGTACTGAGTATTTTTACCGTGAAGTTGAAAATAATTGAGTTATTTAATAAACAAAAATTAACCCTAATATTCAAGATGGCGATCTGCTCAAGTTTTTTGTTTTAGACTACTAATGACCCCCCCCCCTATCGATTGAAGAAAGAAAATTGCTTCTTATAATTAATGCAATTTCAGCGATTATTATTTTAATAAAAAATTCAATTGGGGGGGGGGGCAGATGAATTCCCATCCGATTAACAAATTTGGGATTAAATTTAAGACTTAAGGATTTACCAAACACAAAAATTAAAGATATTTTTATTTTATTTTATTTTATAATTAAAGATATCGATGAGAATATTATACTTTATATGCCAAATATATAATATTATATCAAAAAACTTTGATTATAGAGAACTGATTAGTATTAGAATTAGTATTAGATTTGAATAGATATGGAAAAATATAGTAAAAACTTCTGTAAACAGCAGTTCTTTTATACCATTTTTAGTATAATTGTATGAATATCTGTTATTATAACAATTTAGTCATTAGGGTACATTTCACGAACATGTTTCGCGAAAACTGTGTGTCTTGTTGTTTAAGTCCCATTTTAAAATTTAGTGCAATAATCGGCTTTTCACTTGTTTGGTCAATTTGTCAGCATAGCGATAGCAAATTAAAATTTCGTTTTCTCAAGTATAAACACATTGCATATTCCAGTTTAGTGTTATTATTAATTTTTCTATCGATAATGGTTTTCGATTTGGTGCAATTGCATAAGATTTGGAAAAACGCTGAAGAAATTCAGAAAGTTCTAATTAGAATTCCAATTATTATTTTGTATGCTATTGCGGTCTCAACTATTGTGGTTTCGCATCTTCAAGTAAATACAATGCTTCGCGTATACCAATACTTGCAGGATGTTTTGGAAGATTTTCATGAATCAAAATTAATTGTTTTAATATCGTTCGACGACATTGCCAGATTAAGAACCGAATTGTACTTTTTCTTAACTTTTGGCACAATTTTGATATTCGCTGGGCTTTCCACGATCTTAAATTATGCAATTCGAACTTCATATATCGGATGCTTAGAAGCAATCGGAATAGTTCTTGTTTCATATAATCCATTAATAATTTCTCTGCCGCTTTATTATAACACGATACTTTTTAAAATTATAACAAAAAAGTATCAAAATCATTTTCAACGGGAATTGCGCGATATTCTAAACTTTTCTGCTGCTAGTGTCAGCAAGCGGTTAAAAATAGTTAACAATAAATTCGTAAAAATTAATATTGCAAATTCTATTGCCTCGTACACTCGGTTACACTATAACTTCTTTTTAGCCTTTCGTATGATAAATAAATTTATCAATCCAATGCCATTAATCTGGATTATTGGTTTTATTTGCACTGCAATTTGCATTGTTGTTCAAGATTTTTTAATAATAATGTCAAACATACACAATTTCTTCAGTTGGCCTCTGGCAATTTTAAACCTGCTGCTAGTATTTGTATCTTTAATAGCAATTAGTACTTCTTTGGTCATAATAAATATAAATACTTTGGTGAGTACTTTATACATTTTCGGTGTACATCAATTCGTCGCGGTCAATTCATTGCGCGACAATTCGCGATGAATTGTCGCGGCGATGAATTGTCGCGGCGATAAATTGTCGCGGCGATGAATTGACGAAGATTTAAATTTTCAATATTGGCAAATTCTAATCATAACAATTTTTAGAACGATGATATGATGAGATTTTTACTTACGTATCCTATCAGCAATTTATGCCAAGAAGAAGCCTTGCAGGTATTAATGTTTTAGTATAAAAAGCAGAACTAAAATAGTAATTTTATTAACAGGTGGAAGTTGCTATTTCCACATTAAAATTGCAAAATATATCATTGAACGGATCCCATATTGTACCGTTGAAATTACCAATGTACGGTGCTGTAAGTCTGAGAAAAAATTTGATTTTTATTTATTATCTGCATTTTGTTACAGATTGTAGCTACAGTAATCATGTATGTATGTTCAGCACTGCAAATTATAAGAATGTACTCTTAAGAAGGAAGTTACCTAAATTCCAGGATCAAGAAATGGATATTTGTGTGCACTGGTTTTTTTCAACTGCATTTTTGTTATTTTCACAAGTTTGAATTAATTGCACCGATTGTTATTATCAATAATATGTTATAAATAAATATATACAACTAGGTGTATAGACCAATTCTGAAAATTATAAAAAAAATTGAAGAAAATACGTAATATTATCTGGAACTCTCATGATTTTTTTTAGAATTTTCTATCGATTAGAAAAAAAATGAATTGAAAACCAAAAATTTTTTTATCGATTATACCTTGGTCAAGGGGTAGAGGGGTTAAGTAGAAAGCTATGCAGGGGCTACGTGAAGGCAGGTGAAGTAGAGTCCAGCTACATATATTTTTTTAATTTTAAATAAATAATTTGTAAGAGTGGCTAATTCCACAATGTTTATAATTATTGAAACTACTAATGAAACTGCGTTCCAACCGGGAGAGAAAGGGGTCTTGGTAAAAGCTAGGTTAGCTAAGCGAAGAAAAGGAGGGGTTCTAAAGAGGCAAAAATGGAACCACGTGGTTTACGGATGACCGCTAGGAGATTAAACCATAGATGAGTGAGTATTAAGACATTAAGAAGGGAACCCCCTCACGTCCCCGCACACAAATTGTGCCCGTCAGTGCAGCACAAAAATCCACCCAAGGTGATAGCTGACAACTGATAGCACCAACAATAAGCCAGGCCGGAAATCAAACAATTCCTCTTCCCTTGATGGGGCCTCCAGCATTTTCTTCTGCACGCTGGGAAACGATCAACCAGCTTTATTTTACTGTAGAAGCCCTGATAGATGTTAATCTAGCTGTCGATAGTGCGGAAAGCGAGGGACGTAAGTTCCGAATAAAAGTTACAAAAAATCAAAAAAATAATTTTTGCAAGAAGTATGCTGTCAAGCGGAAGTTCCTCTCCAAATTTTTTTTGACAAACCACTAAACACTCTCACGCTTACTAAAGTTCACACCAAAGTCCCGGAAATCGCGTTCTGGCGTTTTCAACACGCAAACTCCAATCCCTCCCCAGTCAGACTCTAGGCAGGGGCGCACTCAGCAATTAAACAAATTGCAAATATTTGTTACAACGTCACCCTCCAGAACAGATGTGAAAAATTGAAAATTTATTTTCAGTACGGACTGATTATTACCTGTAACGTTGGCACTATACTTTATGATTAGCCTCTTCAAATGAAAAATCACGAGTGCCCACCGAATCCCCTAAATAAGCAAAGGTAAGTCAAAGTAATAAGGTATGTGTAAGACCCAAGTTCAAATCTACACTGTTCTCCAATTATTTTAATTTATTATCTCAATTTCATTAATTTTTCTGGTTTTAATTAATTTGAAAAAATACAGTAACAAAATAATATTTTTATAATTAATATATTATTAAATTAAAGATGGGGCATCTGGAAGATTAGGTAAGGTTAGATTAAATTTTTATTATTAACATTTTATATTAAACTAATACATGAAATATATTATACATTAAAATAATAATATAATAATAAATATGAAAATTTGAATTGTGGTTTATTTATGTAAAGGTAAATCAATAAACTTTTTGGATTTTTTAGTAATTATGATATTATGCTATTGTTGTTGCGGGGGCGACGTCTCACAGGTATTGTTAGTACAAACGATTCCGATCATACGACACCAACATTGATTGCAGTCCTTTTTCCAGGTATCTTCAAAATTACATCTTTGTTTCACGTGATGATGATGTTTTTTCGGACTAAAACAAGTAATTCTTATAATAAATTCGAGTTAGCATTTTGATTATCAACTAATATACTGACCACTTAGATAAATCACAATTTAAAATATGTTGACCCCTATCTAGGACACACTCGCAAGGATAGTCTTCATCTAAAGTATATTTTAAATTTGGTTGGCATTCTAAAACCAGAGTGAATTTTAACAGAACAAAACTATTGTCTACCAAAATATATTCATACCAAAATCCAAACTGAAAACTTTGGAACATATAGCACAGCACAGAAGCGCAACAAGAATTAAATTATTAAAATAATTCATGATGTACATGCAACTTTGGTTTAAATCATCGCAATTAAATCTGGTTAAATAAAATTTATTGCGTTTTTAATGACACAAATATGATAATAACCTAAGTTCTATTTTATTATCGATATTTTTTTTATTTTGTATGTTTTCATTCGTATGATGTCCTGCGTAGATAAAATGTATTTTATTAATACTCCTAGAAAGGTCAGCATAGAAATTTTGTAATCAATTTGCTTATTAAATTTATTCTTCAAAAACTGGGATTCAATTCAATATGCTTTTCAAAAGTAAAATCTAATTTATTTCCTTATCTATATGTGTGGTATACAGTGTGGTCGCAATAGTGCTAAGTTATTTGGTGAATAATGATTAGAGCTGGTTTAAAAAATAATTAAAAGCTTAGTAGAACAAAAAAAGTTTTAAAAAAATTGTATTGGGGTAATTTATTACTTTCAACATCCAGGTAAGTTACTGATTAGTTTCTTATTTAAAGCACAAAATGGAAGTGCGAGGTTTAAGCCTAAATTAAAACAAACTTATAATAAAAGCAAACGATGGGCTAGCAAAATTACTTTAAAATTGGTCTCGGAATGTAATTATAATGCTAAGCACATGGAGGTTATTCTTGCTTAAGGCATTTTAAATGTTCAACACATCCCTTAGCGAGCATAAAACAAAATAAATTACAAATTGTGTTCCGCAAGATTAAAGTCTTATTTCTTTTAGTACCAGCAATAAACATAATTCTTTAGAGGCGCTGCTATCGTTTTAATCCGCGGTTGGGCTGTTACATGCTCTTAACTTACACCACTCCTAATTTCTCTATTATTTTATTTTTGCGACTTGTTAACTCCTCTAATGTGTTGCTAATACGTTTCGGTTTTTTTGCGCCCTTAGATGAAACTTTTCTCAACCGACATGATTAACGCTCAGACCGAACGTTTTACTTAGCACAGCTTGAGCATGAACCACTCCGTGTAATCACTTAAGAAATTCATTATCAAAGTAACTATTAACGTCTTTATTTCATTTCATTGCCGCAATTACACTGTGATTCACTTTACAACTTGCAAGAGCCTTAACTTTATTAATTTGCGAAATGAACCTCAAAGTTTCGACACAATAACTCACCGCCGCCGTCGCAGTCACATGGCCCAACAAAATTTATTAAAAAGCCCAATTGAAATTTCAGTAATTACACAACTGCAATTAAGCGAACGAGGGCAAACATTGAGCACCTATGATCTTAATTGCTTTAATATTGGACAATCACACTTCCGTAACTTCTGTAATCGGAAGACATTACAGTTCCAGGTGGATTTATAATATCCTGCTCATCATATTTATCGAATTTCGCTTTCGGCGAGAATAATTTTTCGTCGTCTGGTGAATTTAAAATTTCAATTTTGGATCGACACGCAAACATTCATAATGCTATTTGAATTATATTTGCTAAGCCACTAAGCTGAAGTTGTGGGAATTTTAGGGTTCAATAATCAGTGTGGTCATCGCAGAAAGCGTAATAACAGTTAGAACATGATGTATGGTATTAGATAGTTTAACCACTTGGGTCGCGATCTCTATGTTGTAATCCCTTGCAACCGAGTTAATTAAACTTAAATGATATTGCTTAAACCAATTGGAAAGGAAACCATATTATTACAATACATTTTAGAAGGACATAATCCCGATTTAACAAACTTGTGCTTGAATTTTATATTTTCCTAATCGGACAAGTTTTACTGTTTAAAGCTTAAATCATACAGTAGCGGTCATGAAAATTAGTTTTTCTAATCATGTTTCAAAAAGTCTTACTTTGTGATATTCAAAAGTGTGCGGAAAGGTCACATGCACTGAGGCTACATATTGGAGCCATTGTGCCACCTCCAATTTTGGTAGTAGCAATCTGCTACCTTTACTTCTACTCCCCGAACCATCTCAAATTGAGGGCCAAGAACCTTAATGGTCCGTGTAATGAAAGGCTCAAGATCACAAGGTGAGTTCTCCGAGCTCATTAGCACTCTTGTTGTTGAAATTTTGTCAGCATCTAGGCCAAAAAGACACTTTTTTCAAAAAGTTTGATCCAGCGGAAGAAGGCAGAGAAGATCCTCGCAGAGTCACAGTCCTTTATGAAATGAGGACACAGCGTATGCTTGCTGACTTAGATATAGTGGGTTTAGAAGGTTTAAGAGTTTAGACTTTCCAGTGAGGTAAGAGGTAAGACTTATTGGCATATAATATTTAGATATGATATGATTGAAAATATTTAGAAGAGAGCAGTCAGCTTGATCTGGCTTGGGTATGAAAATTCTTCAGTCACAGCTCAGCCGGACAGCTGTTAGATTACACTCACTGAATTGCTTTAAGAGGTTTGCTGGAATTGTCCAAACAGGTCCAACGTTTGTTTTTAAAGCTGTAAAACTGCTTTTGCTACTTGTGACTGTTGCATTAGAGCTATTGTATCCGTAAAACTAGCCAAGTTAGTGTCGGCTGAGTCTCCGTAGCCGCTCTGCTGTGTTGGAGATTTGCTTGTATAAATTTCCATTCTGCCAAGGCAGCCATCGATTGTTTTGGCGGTGTGGTCTTGTCTTAGAATTGGAGCTACCGCCTGAGATTCCTCCTTAATCCCCAAGAGTTCAAGTTTTGCAGCTACTTGCTCCATCCTTTGTGCTAGTGATAGGCTTTTAACTCTTTTTCTTTTTCCTTTTCCTTTCTCTGAGCGCTGCAGTGGCTTTCACTCTAGCACAAAATACAATAAGTTTTGTCGTGGAGTCGTACCAAATGGTGACTTTGGACAGTCTAGATAGCTCGTCTACTTCGGTAATCTCTAGCCTTGCTCCCTCCAGCAGTAGTGGAGTCCATCCTCAATAATTTGTACCCATTTCAGACAGCTGTCACGTCGTCATAGTAGGTAATCCAAAATATTGGCTCCGAATGACGAAAACTCCAAATGTGAATACTACAGTCGCTCTTTCCTAAGCTGCTGCTGCTGCGTCTCAGTAATGTCCTTCTGAGCATCTGTGAGTTTTCCCAAAAGGTTGGGGAAGTCAATTAATGCTGCTCAAAGGTGCTTGACAGTGCGTCCTTTAAGAAGCACAACTGTCTGGTGTGTTTTCATCAGGAAATCGAGACCAAAGAGGATGATGGTTGCCTGTCCCAGGAAAATATCCGCCCTCCTCACCTTTCAATATTTCATCTTACCTTATGGGTTTCAAAAATCTGATTTGTACATTTGGTGGTATTTTGCCGGAAACCACATAAACCACAAAAAAAATCAAATTTTTGATTAACAATATTTTGCATACTCCTGAACCAAAATAGATCTCAATGGTTCTGATGACTTTTGCAAAACTTCTTTATTAATTTCTGCTCTAATTGCTCATTTTCGTACAAGTTAGTGTAATAATATTCATTTTTTAAAATAAATAATTTAAGAAACTTGTAATGATTTTGTAGATAATATCTTTGGTTACCCTGCTGCACGGGCATTGCAGTTTCCAATATTTGAATCTAGAAATTAACAAAATTTAAATCTACTTTTGTACATTTATTTATTTATTTTTCTATATTAATATATTATTCCTGGTGAAACCTGTAATTAGATGCTTTGTTTAAGATTTTTCTCTCGTAAACTGACGGCAAAAAAGCCAAAAACACACATGCAGATAGTTTTAGCTAGCCAGAGGAGTTTTTATTGTATATAATTACAATGGGGGGTTATTCAAATAAATAAATGTAATTTTTTTAAATTATATTATATAATATTTTTGGATAAAATAAAATTACAAAAAATAGTTTATTTTACAGTAATAAATTAAAAACTAAATATATTTTAAAGAAGATCTTTATGAACATTTGTTTGTAGTACAAATTGTCCCCAGGACCCGAATGCACCAGCATTTATTGCATTCATTAAACCAAGTGGTTCCAATCGCACAATTTCTAAATTTTGGATCCGAATGCGTTGTGCTAAAAATAAAAAATAATTATCTAATTAAAATATTTTGAATTTAATTTAATTACCATCTCCTTAGGTCGCATCCTAGAAACTTGGCATCGGAACACCCGCAGTAATTGCATTCATTTTCGATGTAACGAACACCAGAGACGCACTCTGAAACCAAAAATAATTTCAAAATTTTTAACGCAAAATTCAGATTGAAAAGCTCGACTTACCAAAGTTTTCGGCAACAGCAACATAAGCGGTTGCAAAAGCAAATATGAGAAACAGTAAAAATGTAGTTGGATTCATTATAACTTTAGCTAAACGTTAAGAAGTATTTAATTAATATAACACAAATTAATTTTAATAAGGTATTGTTTTCAAGTTTTCCCCTTACTAGGTCGCATGTTTTATTATCGTCAACGTGATAAACTATAGTCTGAAATTACGTATAAATCAAAAAGGTGAATGTTAATCCGCAAACAATAAATTACTTCATTGGCAGTGGCGACGTCTAAGATGGGCTAAGGTGGGCGGCCAAATATAAGAAAAAATCATTTTCAAATAATATAAATACAATCTGATCTGATTGCTATTCAACAGCATCGGAGTTGAATTACATCTCCTTTACAGCGAGGATCTCGAAAGGTTTACCCATACGAAAGTCTCTGGGGACGCCACTGCTTATTGCCTTACAATTTCTTAAGACAAAACAAAATTAATTAAATTTCGGGAACATGTTTTGTTGGAAAGTATCAGTAATAAGACTTCGGTATTCTAGGGAAATATGGTTAATTAGAACGAGATTGACGCCTAATTCCTAGATATTTGCTGTTTATTAGCAAATTTTCCAAAAATTGATGTATTGTATTTAGTATATTATGTAAAAAAATGTACAATTATCTCATAGTTATTTTGAATGCCATTGATAATCTCTTGAACTTTATAAATTAATAAACAAGATAATATGGATGTTATTTAATTATTAATAATATGTATTAATTAATCTATTTAAAAAATATTTTTTTTATTTTATAGAAAATATAAGTCAAATTAATCACAAACAGAAATAAATAATGGAAAAACTAAGATTTAACAATAATTCTCTCTCTGGCGGTAATCTGTCTTTTTCCAACTTGTGCTGTAAAATACAATTATCAACTTCTTGAAGTAAAATGCTGATTTTATCCTCTATTTCGGAATTGTAAATAGCCTATCAGACATTTTGCTTGTTCAATTAATTATTAATTTTGAAAACTTGATTGAATTTTATAGAATTGATAATATTTCGTTAAGGAATATTGTGTATATTAAGAGCAAACTTGGTTTCCAACAACTAACTTCTAGAATATTAGAAGTTATGATCGCCCAACCGCGAAATTCTTTATTGTTTTGGGAGTATTTGCGTTTGTTGCTGTTGCATACATATAATCTAATAATGTCTTAAACATTTTGCAGGAAAATACAAAATATACTACAAAGGGTAAAATAATAGAAACTGAAAATGTAATTTGCAAGAGTAAACAATAAATACATTTTATTTTAATAAATTAAAATAACGAAAAAGAATAAAAAATAAAAAATTAAAAGTTGAAAATCAGAGTACATTTAAACGAAAATAAATTTTTAAAAATTATTTCAATATGTAACCAAAATTTACAATACAACTTACCTCACAGACAAACAAATCGGTTGGATTTGTCGCATACGTCATCTGGGATTTCTCTGTTTGTCGATACGACATTCAATAAAAATTTGACGACAAATGTCGTCATATCCATATCAACAATTTTATACTTCGATCAATTTGCTGCTTATCTGGACCATTGTTAAGTTTTCAATATGCATCTAAAAAATAACCTTGATTGTTTAGTGCTATTTTAATATATTTTGCCGATAGCTGCATATTCTACTTGTACAATTGTTTTATTCAAAATCAGCATTTTGTTAAATTGGTATTCCGATAAATTTTTTATATAAATTGAAAATTAGCTCGATTTCCTACAAATCACTTGCATTTTATTAAAAATTATTATGATAACCATGAAATTGGTTATTGTTTTGGGATTATTTGCGTTGGTTGCAGTTGCATTCGGCGAAGACTTTAGTACGAATTTAAATTATTTTGTTGTAAATTTTTTAAATAATTAATTCTTTCAGAATGCGTCGACGGGGTTCCATACAAAGAAAACGACTGCAACAGATGTTTTTGCGGCAAAGGAAAATTGGGGTGTACCTTGATGTTATGGTAAGTTTCCATAATTTTTATACCTCAATTTCTTACGATAATTGAATTTTTCAGTTCTTCCCATAAAACACTCACAAAATGCGAAGTAGGATCCACATGGACCAAAGACTGCAATAGTTGTTGGTGTGTTTCCGACATGGGAACTGTTTGTGAAAACAAGAAATGTTAACTACAAATTTTATTAATGAAAATTTAATAAAATATACGCATAATAATAATTTGTGGTTGCTTGATTCTACTTGTCTTCTAAATGCCGGACTTATATTTTGCCCTAGTTAATCAAAAATTAGTGGAGAACAATAAGTCACTAACCTGGGTATTTACACATCAGTTACTTTGACTTACCTTTATTAATTCATTACAGATATAATTATTTAAACTTTTAGAAGCTAAAAATTCTGCTTTTGGGGTCACAGGTTTCATCTTTGCATGGAAAAAGAGAAAATCCTGCAAGCTGGAGGCTACTACAGCTTTGGCTAAACTTTTTAAATCATTCGTGAGATTACCTTAAAACAAAACAAAGAATAATTGGGATAATTGTTGGTTATCTAGCCCGTTTGTTAAGTTTTAAATAGGAATCTTAAAAGTAACCTTGGGTGTTTAGAGCTGATTTAATAATTTTTGCTGAGAGTTCCATTTTTAACTTATTAGATTGCTTCTTTCAAAATAATCTAGCATTAATTGTGTAATATTAATCAACAGTTTAAAAAGTTGATAATATTCCGATAACAAATTTTATATAAATTGAAAATAAACTTGATTTTCTTCAAGTAACTTTCATATTATTAAAAGTTATAATCGCATAACCATGAAATTCATTATTGTTTTGGGATTGTTTGCGTTGGTTGCTGCTGCATACAGCGAAGACTTTAGTATGAATTAAAATGTTTTGCTAATACATTTTTTAATTAACTTAATCTTTTAGAATGCGTCGATGACGTTCCATACAAAGAAAACGAATGCAACAATTGCTTTTGCAGCAAAGGAGAATTGGCCTGTACCTTAATGGCATGGTAAGTTTCTATAATTTTTTTATATTTCAATTTCTACGCCAATTGAATTTTCCAGCATTTCCCATCAAAATGAAAAACTCACAAAATGCGAAGTTGGAACCACTTGGGCTAAAGACTGTAACCAGTGTTGGTGTGTCGCCCAATTAGGAACTGTGTGCCAAAATAATGATTGTTAAATTTTAAGTACGCAAGAATTGGTTACACTTGAATAAATTAAGTGCGTAATAATGTGTGGCCATTTATTTTTACCTGAATTTGAAAAACTCCTATTCAAAAACTGACCCTAATTTTCTTAAATTAACCTATCTGACAACGCCGACGAGAGAAAGGCTGAGTGATCCCCTGTTTCCCAAAACCGTAAAAATGAATTTAACATTTGAGTGCAAACAATTACAAAAAATAATATACAAACAAATAAAAAGAAGAAGAAATATTCAGAAAACAAACATAAGTATTTACAAATAATACGAATTTTCAACAAAATGTTTTAAGCTCAAAATCGAAGCCGTAAGTTTTCAAATTATGTTAAATTGCCTTGCAAGAGCCGGAAGGCTGACAATTATTAACAATTTACTTTGTGCTACAAAGTATACAAATTTTGATCATCAAAGAAAATAAACAAGTTTGTGGTGCTTGTGATATTTTCGACGAAAGTTCAACGAATTTTACAACATATTTTATTGATTTAGATATTCCAAGAAATATAATTGATATTAAATGTGCTATTCTGTTTAGTATACTTAATACATTTTTTTTTTGAAATTGTTGAAGTTGAAATAACATCTAAACACCCATTTTTCCAATCGTCCAATGGGATCTTTAGTATTGGTCAACCACTTGAGGTTGAGTGATCTATTTTTGTCATCTGATAATTCAAACAAATATCGCAGAAGTAATTAATATTCCTATTGAGTTTATAAATTCAATGAATAATAACAATCTCGGGCTAATGCAACTAAACAATGCACAATTAATTATCATTTTATTACTTCAATGAAATTTAGTTTAATTTGTAAGAACTAGAATTCAAATAATTACTGATTACTAATTTAAAAATTTAGCTGGTCAACTATTTATCTGATTGACCTGCCGTTCAAAAAATAAGATAAGAATAACGTAATTATTTTATTTTGTTATTATATAACATATCGCAAAAATAATAGGTTAATATTGCTCTGAACCGTTAGATTTCCAAACAGATATTTGATAAACAAAGAATTCCAAACTTGAAGTTTCTAATTTCAAACTATCAACTTCAGATCTTAAAGTTCTTTACTTGAACATCAAAATTAATTTCAGAACTTGCAGCTTCTACTTCAAACTAAAACTTCAGATATTCAAGTTCTTAGATATTTCATGAGCAAAATTGTAAGAATTAACTGGATTGGCGCACAGTATTTATTATTTAAACCACCTAAAAGAAAACATAAAAAATCGATAACATGAAAGTATAAAAAGCAATTCCCTGTTTTTTAAATCTTATCTTATTTTTTGGGTAGTAGGTCAAGCTGGTTTTTGTAATATATTATCATGACAAGCAGTAAGTAAAAAAAAAGTATAAATACAATTTAATTAAACTTTCTTTTAATACAAGAGTTACATTTCAAAGAGATTATAAAACTTCAAAATGAAATATTTAATCCTGTTGAGTTTAGTAATGCTGTTAGTGAATCTCTCACTTTGTGCACAATATAATAATAATTATGAAGACTTTGGTAAGTACTTTTTTATTTTTATATATTCACTGATTTACAATTTCTGAAATCTTAGGTTCAGGCAGCGAACACCATATTCGTCAGCAGTGCGAAAACTTAGGCTACGTACTACAATATAAATCTGCTATGGCCAACAGCAGTTCCTTAATAGGAAATTTGGTGTTCGTAATAAGCGGCTGGTAAGAACTAATTTTTCAACCGCAGTTTTATCTTATTGATAAATTTGAATTTTTTAGCTTCATAGCTTTATTAACAAAGCTCCGATCGCTATGAGCAGGCCACCCTGTATCTACAATACATAATATTAAACGGAAAAATTGAACAGCAGTGTTTGTATTGCCAAGATTATAGGTTCATAATTTGTAATCACTGTAAGTTTAAATAAACAGCAAAGTTTAAATGAGGGAACTTGGAGTTTTGCATTTCGAGAATAATGTGCCGAGTTAAGGAGTGGTTATGTCGATCTAGCTTTAATTCACGAACGCGAGGGGGCTTACAAGCTATGGTGAATAAATTAATTAATTAATTCGTTGGTAGGCAACAAGCTTCGCAAATAGTCTGGTTGCATTAATGGGTAATTCAATAGCAAACTTACAGGAATCTACTTTTAAAACCTACGTTTAAGCTGAAATATAAGCTCCGCCTTTTAAAAATTATATCAATCGTAAGGGTGGGAATTTTGCACTTTACTTTAATATCTAATTCTTATTGTTTCCATTAAATATATTATAAGATCGTTTAAATTGTTTTATAATAAAATGGAAGAAACCTTATTCGAACTATAAACTATATCTATAAGCATAGGAAATTCGAAAAAACTTCAAAGATTAGTTTATGAGTTATAATAATTATTAATTGGATTTACGTACTGATTATTTTTAATTTAAAATATGTATAAATGCATAATATAAATTCGGTATAATATTATAATTTCGCATCTGTTGTAAAAAAATTTGCAATCGTATAAAACCATGCACAGTGCATATCTGCGATTTAACCTTGCAAGATAACGAATGCAGAAAACTGAAGTATTCCAATTTGCTTTTGCAGTTATCCAACGATAATTTATTATAATATTATGTTGTATTGAAGATTACTATATTATTATGTTCAAAATGATGAATACACATATACAGTGGCCGTAAAAAGTATTCGTACACCCCTATCTTAACCATGTAAAAAGTACATTTTGAAGCCATTCTTTCACACATAAAAGTCGCTTTTACAATAAAACTTTTTAGACATTTTTTGTTAAGAATTTCATTGTCTTCAATTTTGTATCTATACATTTTACTATTTTGTCGCCCCGTTTCCGACTGACAACAGCTTAAACAAGACTCTGTAAAATACAAAAAATATTGTCACCTGTATCTCAAAAACGGTGCAACGAAATAGAAAAATGTATAAGTAATTTTTGTTGCAAATTTTATTCCCTACATTTTTGTTTATATACATTTTTCTATTTTGACACACCGTTTCCGAGATACAGATGATAATATTTTTTGTATTTTACGGAGTCTTGTTTAAGCTGTTGTCAGTCGGAAACGGGGCGACAAAATAGAAAAATGTATAGATACAAAATTGAAGACAATAAAATTCTTAACAAAAAATGTCTAAAAAGTTTTGTTGTAAAAGCGACTTTTATGTGTGAAAGAATGGCTTCAAAATGTACAATTTACATGGTTAAGATAGGGGTGTACGAATACTTTTTACGGCCACTGTATTTGATTTACAACACTATTATTATAATTTATGTTATAATAATCTTATAATACATATAGTATTTGAAAAAGTAAAAATTTAAATTTTAAGCTATGGTCTGTTTAAAGCCAAAAACAATACGATAGCATTGACGAGGTCACATTAGACCAGCGTTGTAAAAAATGCGATTAGGATTAAGCAATACGCAACACTGTACAATGTATACATAATCAAGATATACAGTGTTGACGTGTATTGTTTTTGGTTTAGGAAGACCGTACGACCATACCATAATAGTAATTAAAATAATTATACATTACACAGTGACGGCGCCAGAGGGGGGAACAGGGTGGACACATGCCCAATCCCTATTGACTGGAGTGCCCACCCAAATTTTTTAGAATACCTATACGTTTTATATTTTCGCCTCAACCACGCTCAGATCAAATATTTTAATTTTACTATTTTTAAAAAATTCGGAATTGTTAATTAAAACATGTAAAAAAATCGGATGTGGCCATGCCCATAACTTTATCATACTTATTATTATGGTGCAAAATACAGTAGAACCCCTCTATAACGAGTCCGGTTATAACGAAGAATCGGCTATAACGAGTAAAAATTTAGTCCTTTGACTTTTGTTTACATGTTAAACTGACTGTTTATAGCAAAAATCTTGTTATAGAGAAGTTTTACTGTATAATAAAAAAATAAAATTTGAAAATTAAGAAAAAAGTTTTTTTTACATTTGAAAAAAGAATAATTACAAAAATTGGATATTTACACGATTATTGATTAATACTTTTTTAATATTATTATTATAGAGAAGAATTTAATAAAAATCTAAAATTTGAGAAAAAGAAAAATATAATTTTTTTAATTTGCCAAATATTTTTTTTGCGTTTCCGTGTACCGATTTTAACCAAAATCTAATCAGTTCTAAGTCCCAATATATCAGTAATACTAAATACGAAATTTTGTTAAAAAATTCCTATTACGTTTTGAAGTAGAGGTTGAGGTAAATTTGACCACATACACACACACATACAGATTACAGACATTTTTTGGAAATGATGATTTTCCGCTTCTAGAACCCCAATATGCCTAAATTCATCAAAATCAATCTCAAATTTCTTTTTCTGCACGATAACAATACTTTTTCATATTTTGTATGATAAAGTAAAAAAAAAAATTTTTAACGGCCGCCATTTCGTGAAAAAAAAATTGTTTTACTTTTCCACGGTTCATGCTATAACGGCATCGATAAAGAACATTCACACCAAATTTCAAATAAATCGGTACATTAGAACATCCTTTTTTTTGGACCTCCCACTTTGCCAGCTCATAACTTTGTGAATTTTGAGGGTTTTCTCGGTTAATTTTTATGCAATCTTAAAATATCCATAAATAAATGATAAAAAAATTGATAGTAAAAATATTTTTTGTTTCGTTTGTACAAAGCTTCAAAAACCGCCCGAAATTCATGCCTCTAAACTAGAATACCTACCCCTTTAAGCAGCCGTGGGGTCTAATCTGTCGGATTAAACATTTGTGGCCCCCTAGGTAGTTAAATTTTCGGGGTCCTCTAGAAAATTATTACTTGCGTAATTAGTTTTTAATTTTACTACTCAATAATTAAAATAAACAGTCTCAATAAAATATTTGAAAAAAAAATTTTTTTTTCGACAAAAAAAATCAACTTTAATTGTTTATAACTTTTTTGTTGTTAATCAATCGCTAAAATCGTATGTACTTCACTAGATAATCTAATGAAAAAGCTACAGTTAAAATTTCAAGTCAATCGGATGTAAACTTTTTCAGTTCTACTGCTCACCGATTGATTTTGATAGTGATTTTGCAGCATAAAAGTTGTTCGGTTAAAATTGATTTAAACGAATTTTGAGTTTAGATCAGTACTTGGGCGTTGTAGATTTTGATTTTATGATAGTTTTAGCATGATTTAAGCCAATACAAAAAAATTGGAAAAAAAAATAAAAATTTGGTGGACATTACCCCTTAATTATTTTTATTTAGGACTAGTAAGATAAAAAAAATTACATGATATTTGCCGAGACCCATTTCACCCCCATGTGAGAGTGGGTGAGATTCGGCTTGACCCCCCCCCTAATATTTTTATATTTACTACTATGTACTTTAAAACACAGATTCTTGATAAACTTTAAAATGAAAATTTATAATTAAAATAAATATATTTTTCCGTTTTCACGAGGCTCCTAAAATTAACGAGGCCCCTAGGCAGCCGCCTTTTCTGCCTTAATATCTGTAATAGTGTAATCCGGCACTGGGTCTAATCATGTCTAATGCTGTACGTGTAACCATGTTTAACCATTTTCGAAAGAGAAAGAAGCTGATTGTTCAGAAGTGTATTGAAGGGTTTTACTCTTTTGTTAGTACAATAATTCAATACTGAAGAAAATAAAAATTTGAATATTTTTATAATAATATTATATTATTTATTTTGATTATAGAAAATTACATTCATTTATTACCTACACTTATATTGTATGCTATTTTAATCGAATTAAAATTATGCGAATTTATATTATTTAATAAAATATTTTTGTATTCATCTAAAAAGTAAACATAGGTATTAAAACATTGGTGGTAGATTTGAAACGAAACGCAAATCCCCACTACAAAATATTTTTGTGTTGATAAGATAAGATAAGACGGGAGAACATTTAAAATATTTCTAGCATTGTAACTCAAAATATATATGAGTTACAAATTATCATTTCGATTTATTTGGGCGACTGTATAAAACAGGCAACTGTAAATTTGCTTTAAATTGAACACAACACGTACCCATCTTTGTGATAATGACTGAACTATAATGATTCATTTCATCTCAAATTATTCCCGCCTGATTTTAATTGAACAATTATATGCAATTTCATTTATAATGTGTTATAGATGAAATAAATTTTCAAAAAATGTCTTTATGAATTCTTTTAGACGTGTACATTATTTATATAAGTAAAATGTTATTAATTGATAATTACAAATATGGTATTTAAACACAATGAATTCTAAATTACACAGATTGCAAAAAAAAAATATTTTACGACAGTCCTTAATTTATCGTTAATATAATTTCAAAATTTGAAGAAAATCCATTCAGCCGTTTTTTAATGCAAGGTGCTTTACTATTTTTTTTTGCACCTGGCCAATTTTTTTTTTTTTTTAATTGATAATTCTTTGTTAGTAATTATTTAATCTATTTTAATTTTTGTTAAAAAAATTGCAAATGGGGTATTTAAACACAATTAATTCTAAATTAGACAAATTGCAAAAAAAAATTATTTTACAACAGTCCTTAATTTATCGTTAATATAATTTCAAAATTTGAAGAAAATCTATTCAGCCGTTTTTGAATGCAAGCTGGTTATACAAGAGCGCATCGCAATATCCTAGCCTTAACATGAACTCTTGTACATTGTTGGCACTTTTCATACTTCCGACCTTAGAGCAGTGTCATTTTAGTGCACTTTATATCCTTTTACTGAATATAAATTCTTGTCTCTACATGCACTGACGCTTTCCACCATTCAACTAAGCTTCCTGAACAAAATATATTATACACCAAGTTACTTAATGCTAATTAAAAAATTTAACCGGATACGTAAATATAAAAATCGTAATTGAAAAACTATTGCTTTATATTTATTTAAATTTATTACAATTGGCGGTGAAACTAATTCCGGTGCTAAAAGCTCAAGTCTACCGTCTCTTGCTTATAGCTGGATAACTTCACCACATACAACTACCTTCGGTTAAGACTTTTTAGTCCAAATATAGCTATATTCATTAGTGAAACTAATTTAAACCTAGAATTAACTTAGATACAATATTATTCAGCCAAAATGTAATTAAGTTATAATTTGCTACATGTCGTTTATGCTATATGATTTACACCAACTCATTATAAAGACACTGCAGTATTATTTTCTTAAATTGTTCAACACTTTTGAATTGAAAGATTCGAAAGAAAAATTTTAAAAGAAAATAAATTACTCTAAATCTTTAAAAAGTATTGTTTTATTATTTAGTTACATAGTAAAAAGACAACTGCGATCTGCTACGTCAAGCACACATACCGTCAACAGAACGTTCACTCTTAATTTCAGTTCATTCTTAAACCTGAAATTGCAATGGAACTAATGTAGGTTTTAGTGAGAAAAAAATGAGCCAGTGTATAAAAAATGTTGATTTTGGATTATCGCCTGTCGGGACTTCTTTATTCGCGCAATTTTTTACAACAGGATCTTAGCCGGAAAAGCAAATAATGGAATGCAAACATTATCCTGTATATTTAGAAGCGCGGTTCCTTACTCAACGAAAACATTTATTGCAGATGCCATGAAGAATGACGAGAATCGAGATGAAATGTGGATCAAGAGCTTCATAAAAACTAAAAGTTTTGTGGATCCTTCAGTTCGTCGAATAATACATATAATACATCTTCTATTCAATTGTTTTGCTTCTGACATTCATCAAGTAAAATATTTTGCTAAAAATAAAATGTAAATATATGATTTTCTTGATCAAATAAAGCTTGAACGTTGTATTCGTTTGTCTGTGACATCGGAAACGTTTTTCACAATCCACTGAACAAGCAAACAACGATTACAAATAAAAATGTGGAACCGAACATATCAAAATACAAATATTTGACAAAGACTTTAATTAAACAATAAAAATGCGAAGAGCATATTTAAATTTTTTTTCCGCTTTCCCAGCAGAAGGGTTTCCATTAAGATTACTTAAAACCCTGCAAGCCACATGCATAAAAAATTACAAGTTTTCACATACACATGTTTGGAAAATCTTGAGCGGGGGCGTGTAGCGCATGGGTGTGCGCGGTGAAAACTTGACGACGCCAAACGGGCGCCCGTCAGTGATATCGGGACGTCGGGACGGTGATAACCAGCGGTTAGAAGTTTTGGTGACCGGAAAGTACGTAAATCGTAAAACAACTCTTGCTCTATCTTTTAAACCGGTTACGGTTTTACAAAGAAAATTTCAAAAAATGCAAGGGAGGATTTGGAAAAACACTTTTTTACCACAACGTAAGTGAGATGAGGGTTTATTGATAATCTGGCGTTGTTAGAGGTAATTAGACCTACAATTTAAATTTAATTATCGTAAGTGCTGCACATGTGAAAATGTCAACCTGCAAGTTTCCCTATGATAAACTTGCAGTTTTCCGACTTTCAAAGAAGTCGTAGGTACTTAATGGAAAATTAAATTTTGAAAAGTTCTTTGAAATATAAAACAAGTATGCCGAATAAATATTATTTGAAAAATGTTTCTCTAGGGGATTTGAACTACGGTTTACATTTTGATATTTAAAGCATCTTTAGATAAGAAATCATGAGTTTTCCGTCACAGATTCAACATTTCTGCAAAATAAAAATGTGTTGATAAATCATTTTCACGAGCACTCAGCATGCTCTACCTAATTATCACCACTCTACAACGCTTTTCCAATGACAATTTTTGAACAATATTATTCATCGATTTGATTTTACTCTTAAGCATTTTTTTAAATGAAACTTTAAGTTTCGAGTGTGCTTAATTTCTAAATTAGTTTGTAAGTGATAAAATTGGAGCCTCCGGGTGAGTGCGTACTTGAAGCTATTAGCCGAGATATCGTGATAAGCATTCTTGTTATTCAAGCAATTTCCAGTTCTACTACAGCTGAAAATTACATTATAAACAAAAAAAAATTCAACCCAGTTGATTGGAAAAGTCCCATCGCATAAAATTAATTAAATTTTGAAACATGTATTTTATTTAAAATATCCACAAAAAGTGGATTTTCGGTTGTATGATTTACCTTTTGAAGATGAATACTTCTCCCACGATACACATCCGAAGCTTCTTAGTTACGTTTGTAATGCATTGCATGAGAATTAGAATTTGAAATTTTGTAGTTCACTTCCGTTTGGTTTGACAAACGAAATAGAAACCGAATTATTATTTACAATAGATTAATTTTGTCATTTGCCAAAGATTTGCAATTTCAGATAATTAGTGGTTTTAAATTTAATATTAGTGATTATTACTAACATTCACTGTTTCAGTTAATTCTATATTATTAAGGTAATTAATTTAATAGTATATCAAATTTACAAAGCTTCAACCATTTTTCTTGAATGTCGGCAAGCTTTTATAATTTCCTATTATGTTACGTAAATGTGAGGTAAAATTGTTTTTAGTATGGGAAATTCGGTAATTAAATTGTTAGTGGTTAGCTTTATTTTGAATAAATTAATATTTTTAAAACCTAATTGTAATTTTTTAGATTAAATGAAAAATCTAAGAGTTTGCCTTAGTGCTCATCTTCTTTTTTTAGACTCAAAGCCTGTTTTAGTAGTTATTTAGACCTTGTGATACAGATTACTATTCTAAACAATTTTTCCGGAGGGTTACATACCCTCCGAAGCACAGAGACGATCATAGTGAGAGTTTTATACTCTCTGCGGATTCGAACCGAGTTACCTTAACATATACGCTAGTTACTCAGTCTAAGTGCTTAAAAGCCAAAAGAAAGTCAACGTTTGCCAAACTGATGACTTCTCCTATTCTCCCTAAATGTTTTGACACTTATCTTCAACGTTAAAATTAATTTTAAAATTTTTCTTTACGTCCACGTCCTCAGTATTTAGCTATCATTTTTTGTTCTGAAGGCTTTCGCGTCCGGGAGGTCTGAGAATTATAGAACATCGCCCAGAATTCGCTATCGAGTATTTCCCCGATAGTGCACTGGAGGGTATTCCATACCCCCATACCCCCCAGACCCCCCGGTTTGCCAATAGTCGATCGATATTGGAAATTGTATTAATACATAAAAACGTTTAACTTCAGAAGTTCAGGAGAAGCTTGAAGCTGTACATCAACTAACTAATAATTATTTATTATCAGGCTAGAAACTTAGTGCAAAACTGAAATTACCTCAAAGCTCAAAGCTTGTAACTGTAAGCTGTACTCTAGAATACCTTTTTGTATTTGTAAAATACATACTCAGCAGACAATGTAAGATGGTAATCCATATTTTTTCTCAGACAAGAACGATCACATCACTAATTTATACAGGGGTCACTTCTGAAAAATAAGCTCAACAGGTATTTATGGTTTTCGAGTTGAAGCAATATTTCGGTCTCACCGCAACACTTGACAATACCAACGTGATGTCGAGCTGTCCGCTCCATCGATAAACGACTAGATATTCATAGATACAAAGTGGAATCAACTAAAAAGGTTAAAAACCGGACAATCTAAATCTGTGTTTGGTGAAATTGATGTTATTTTATTAAAATTTTTTTGTCTGAACGAAAAACTCAAATCAATAATTTCTTTGAGATAAAATATCTTGGTTTTCATAGAAAATAACCATTAGCAACATCAGGTGTGAAATCTGACAATAACGAGTAAGAGGCAAACTGTAAATTATATCGTAACGATGCTTCTGCAAGTGAAAGAAAATCATATAGAAAAATCGAATTTATTTTTCGACTTGGTTGAAATTCGCGACAAGTATAAATCGATAAAGGAAAACAACAATGTTGTTGTCTACATCCCGATTAACTTCCTATTAAATTGTTAATTAAAAATTTTTCACCCTTGAGTTGTTTAGCGAATCCTTTAGCGAAAAGTTTTAATTAAAATACAATGCAAAGTGCATCATTTTTAAGAGCTTAATTAAGAATAAGGGTTAATTATAATTTTAAGCTATAAATCGGTAGGTTTACGTATGTACATATTCCTTCAAAAATTTATTTTCTGGTTTGTCTCACGTTCCAGAACAGGAGCGCTTTAACACGTGACGTTTATAGTGTGATGGGGATTATTTACAGGTCCAACCCAACTTTTTCATTTGGCGAAGATTGCAGTAAGGAAAACACAGTAAATGTCAGTGTCTTCAAACTTTCCATTCATGTATCTTGCACCAAGTCAATCTTTACCCAATTTCAATAATATAGGGTTAACGTCCGCAATATAAGCCAAACATAATATTGTTATAGTCTTTCTTGTATAGCTTTCCTTTTTCTGTGTGCTGCCCTTGATGTACTTATCGGCTAGCTGAATTCTGATAGCGGAAGGAAGGGAGTTTGAATAAATAATATTACCTGCAAATCTAATATCAACTTGATTTTTTTTAAATACGCGTGAAAACGCGTAATGTGATGACACACTTATTTTAAAATGTTTGCTAATATTGAATCAACATATCAGACGTTCGCATTGTGAAAATAAAATTAAATATCAATTTATCACATTTTTATCTAGGCCGTCAAGTTTTTCATTTTTTTCCTTAAAAATGATAGAAATTATCCGACAAGAAGAATTATATAAAATGCTACAGTCGACACTGTCATAAATTTTATTTGCGTGACGTGTGTGTCGACGAAAGTTCTTCTTTTCCATTTTGAAGTATGTATATGCACCTGCACAAGGTAAAATTTTGCGTTTTTCAGTTCAAACTAATTAATATGTATGCTCGAAACTGAAACGAAAATACAACACCACATTAGCTTTAATTTAACGCTAACTGTGGATAATGTTGTTTTAACGATGTTGATCCAGAGGTAAATTCTTGATAAATTTTAAAACAACAACTGTATTATGTTTATTTTTCAAAATATGTACATTTAGCAAAGCTAGTGTTACTTAGTAAGTGTCTACACTGTAAATAATGAAATCTAAATGGGAATTTGTGCTCAGATAGAAAGCACTTTCAGTACCAGTAGAACAAAATGAAATACTTCGGTTAGTTTATGCAACAAAAATCCGAAGATCTTCTAGATGAGATGACAACGCGTTCGCAAGTGGATTGGAAGTAAAGCGAGAACATAAAAAGGTAGCAGTTTCCCAGACTCGATTTCTCGTAAAATTGGACAGTAATAAATTAATTTTCATTTCCGATTACATAAAAACGGATGACAAAATTATTTATTTGAATAAAATTTGTATGCATCGTCCTTATGCAATTTTGGCCAGATGTATAATGTAAAGCACACATCCTAAAGGATTATAATATGTATAATTCATGTCCTTGCTATCCTCAGATTTAGGAAGGCTTTGACCGCAAAACACTTTAGCAGTAGTACAGATTTGTCTTAGAATATTCTGAGTAGTTTTTCGAGTTAAGTGTATCGATTTCGCTGACGTGCCTGTATTTAGGCAAACAAAAATATTTAGTTAAATGTAATTTGATTAAATTTGCATAACCTGAACTTTATCAGGGAAGACTGTTTCCTTTAATGGTAATGGATGTGGTTTGAATTAATTTAACTGGCAAATTTTTTCCAACAAAGTGAAAAAGACCAGCAACTCACTTTTATGGTAAACATCATCACTCGATAACCTTTACTTTACACTCAAACGGAAGAAAAACTCGCAAAAAATATTCTTAATAAATATTTGAATGAACTTGAGTATCCTCCGGCGTATTAACTTTAGTTACACAGTTTAATTTTGAAAATAAATATGATAATGCCAGCGTTTATTTTTTGAATTTTACTATTTACATGGAAATATGAATAACCGCATGTATTGTCAAGCATGTAATTTAATTAATTTTTAATTTATCGTGCTTGTGATGTGTAACCTTAATTTTTTAATTTTCCCACTTCGCCCAAATTAAGCCAAAATGAAAACTCTATTTTGACATCGAACTTGCACTTTACGCATTTGCAGAAAGCATAGTTTAATCTAAATCACGGAACAAAGAACATCATTTCAATTATAAATTGAAACAAACCTACAACCAGTTGACTCATGAACAGAATCAAACTCAAATAATTATATAGTATTTGTATATGTAGTATATAAAACAACCTCTCATGTATGCAACTCTATTGGCATGTGTGTATAGTGTTTGCATTATTTATGCGTTCTCTTTTACCTTTTGCAGTGATTGAGCAGTCGAATAATCGGATAATTGGATAAAAATATCGCATAATTATTGTAATTTTACAGCCAAAAAGTAAATATCTTGAAAACTGTTGTGCACTGGCATTGAAAATTCAAGGAATTCTATGGAATTTTAAAAATATTTTAAGAATTTCAGTCACAATTTGGTGATATTCCGGTTATTCATTAGAAATTTTGTTATTTTGGTCAACTTTTATTAATATTAAATTACAAAAATTTTATTAAAATACTTTTCAGTAATTCGAAAATGTAAACTTATTAGTCTTTGAAGTATTTCCGAGAGTGGGTAGATATTTACTTAATTTGTAACACTCTTTTGTTTAAAAGGGTGCTGAGTGAATTAGTGAAATTCGTTAAAATTAACGACCTTTATAATTCCGTATACTAACGTAAAAATTTTCGAAACTTTATTTTGGTAAATAACAGTTTTCAATGTGAAAATTAGAATTGGGCTCCGATATGGCTGACCAGCAGGAGAATATAATAAATATAATCTCTCATGCGATGTCATATTTGTTATATAAATTTCGCACGTCGTAGGCTGGCAGTTAGAGCATTGGATTTAATTTCTTATCAGTCTTTTGTTTTTATGTGGGATTCTGGTACATTCTTGCTGAAAGGACACCCATTCATAATCCAAACGCTCCGCACATTGTTTGACGCATGGAAATTTTATTCCTATAACTTTTGTGAAAGTTAAAAATATTTCAGTTACTTATTCAAAGTACAATAAATTCACTTTCCAAACAAAACTTTTTACGGAAAGTTGCGAAAAACATCTTGATATAAATAATATCTGAAAAACCTGGAAAATTGAAGGAGCATCGTTACGATATGGAAAAGGTAAATGTGGGAAATGCATGTAATCAATGGTGATGGCATCTAAATCTATTAATAACATTTTGAGGTTAAGTGCAGCATTCAACCCTTGTTTTTGTAATACCTGCTGATAAATGATGTTATAATGGATCGTATAATGAAAGTAAGCAAGCAGATGTTGCTAATATACGCAGAAAACATTAAAGCGGCCAGAAAATATGCTAATTGAAATCGGCAGGTCAAAAAATAGTAATACTCAACAAAAACCAGAAACAAAAATTAATAAAAGAAAGCCTAAGGGACCTCATTACGAAACGTCAATGTTGAATAGATTTTTAAAACAATATTAGTAGTTGCTAAATAAACGAACATGGAAATGTGAAATGCTGGACCTTCAAAAGAATAATAAAATTTTCAGTTGCCAGGGACGGACTGACCAATAAGCATTTGAAGCATTTGAGTTCTCCACAACCTGCAAAGCTAATTTACGAAAACGTTTAGAGCTATAGATATGGTGACGACTTCTATTTGCAAAGACGTTTAGAGCTGTTGATACGATGGCAACCTGTATCACGAAGTCGATTACGTTTGTTGATATTGCAGTAACGACTTCCATTCGCTGATGCTGATATTCGCGATAAAATTAGTTCCTACACTTCTTTTTGCAGAAACTGCCTAGCAAAAGCTCTAATATTGAATACTTATTCTGTTTTGGAAAAAACTGAAAAGTTTCTAGACCGGCAAAATGATCCTAGTCCGGTCCTGTTGCTTGGACAATCGCAAATATCGGAATTTTTTAATCAAAAGGCTTCAAAAAAATGTTTGCGTGGAAGTCGTAAATTTTGTGTTGCAATTGCAATTTTTTCCACGTTTAGGGGAGAGATAATGGAATGATATGATCTTTATTATGACGCTACTTGGATTATTGTATTACTGTTTCGCTATTCTGTAATTCTTGTCCACAGAGCTTCTTATCTACTGCGGTCATATTTTTGATATATGAGTTTTGATATTTTATTACCTACAGAGTTACCTAGCAGCTAATAAATTTATTACAATTTTCACAGCAAAATAGTATATCTACCTATCGTGCGAGGCAAAAAATAATTTTATTTTAACCCCAAACTCTGAAGTTTTAATCAAACAACCCCATTAAATTGAATTATTCAGAATGTATGTGACGATGCTTTTACTGTCGATACAAAACGAACCTAGAGGACAATTTATTCCATCTTTGTAAACTTGTTAACCTCAAAAGTAATTTTTTCTCATATGCTAAACAAATTTTGTGGGGTTTTAATTGGGAAATTCAGAGGAGGGCTAAAGCTTTCGCTCGGAAAATTTTCTTTATTTTATTTTATTAACCCTAGAACTGCACACTGGGGTTCCTGAGACTACAGAGGTGTGGCTCCAGGGTTAAAGAAACAAGTAGGGGAAAGTGGGGTCGATTTTAGTTTTATTAAAATATTTAAAACTATCTCTGCATTTTTTAAAATTAAAACCTCATAAATCAGTATTACTCGGTTTCGAAACTATTGAATTGTTTTTAAAGGCAGAAACTAAGCTTTAATATTTGGATCGATAAATTAAAGTTGATCCACTAGATTATAAGTAATCTCCCGGATTAGGACATTGAAGTCCCTTTCAGCCATGTTTTATGACTTCTAAGTCGGATTGTATTGAAAACGGTAATTACTCAATATTGTGGAATATTTTAACTTTAAAATCCTACGGCTGTATCCGTTTATTCCTGCAGCTTGTGATCTCATTTTGGACATACATATCAATCGTCAAGAAGACAATTACATCGCCGTTACATTATATTTGCATGACTACCCAGACACCTACCAAATTCCACTTTTCACAACATGTAAATTTTTACTCGATCAATATGATAATACTCTATGTAAGCTAAAGAACATGTTGAGAATATAAACTAGCTCAAAAAACGAGAAAAGAAAGTTATATCAACGCTGCGGATGAGCAAGTACGTTCAAGGATATTGGGTTTCGTGTCGTCAAATTTTGACGTGTTGTGCAAAAATGTCACACACGAAAAAAAAATTAAATAAAGCCGACCTTGTTTGTTTCAGACTCGCACGATTAGCTATACATTTTTGAGCAATTTAGAACAAACGAATCGAAAAGAGTAGTTCTTTCGTTAGAACCTTAATACTAGCAACCCGCTTGCGCGGTTTGTTAAAACGTAATTTTTGTAATCCCGTCACGATTGAATATTGTCTACGGTATCTTTATAAAAAAATGTGAAAGAAAAAATTAAGTTATAAAAAATATGTGCGCCGTGTGTAGCATTCGATTGGGATTAAAAATTTTAAAAATCGATACTTTTTTTTGACGCTGAAAAGTTTTAACTATAAATTTTGTTTCAGTGCTGCAGGTGACGGGAGCGAAAGGGATGTGGTGATCGCAAACCTGGATTGCGTGACTCGAGTATAGATTTCTCTATTAATGAAGGGAAGCTCAGTCTAATATAATTTACATTATCTAGAGCTTATCCTGACTGACCATTTAAACGAGGACATAAAGATAGACTATAAGCCAACAAATATGAGGACACTGCGCGATAGAATTAATCATCAACGTCAATAGTAATTCATTCATGCAAATATTTACGAAGGACCAATTCAGAGTAAATGTTTGTCTTAATGTAGGATGTGGTTATCTTCGGTGTTGATACTATTAGTTCACTACTTGAATGACAATGTGATGTTCATGCTGGTCTAGTGACAATCAGGAATGCTAATGTTTGGAATCGATAATATCATAATGGTGCAACTTATTGTGATTGTGTTGTGTGTTCTTTATATTATGGAATCGATAGCATTACCACCGGTTATACGAATTGGTAAGTTCTATTAATAGCATTGTATTCGTTCATATCAATTATTTATTTCAATTAACCGTTCACCCTTGTTTGCCTGACAGAAACCAGGTAAATCGGTTTTTTAGGTATTACTCAACAACAATTGCTTTTACAAAAAAATCACATCAATACAAAATTAAAGACAATTAAATTTCAAATAAAATTTATTATAGGTAATTTTCACACAAGAGTACACGTAAACAAGTTATGATCGATTTAATTATTTCAAACATCAAAACTGACAAATAGCTGACAAAGCTGACAAACAGCTAAACTCGAAATAAAGTTTGAAAAGAGCAATCGTAAGTGTATAGCTCGTTGTCGCAGTTAACCAAGAGCCAACAGGTACTTATTGAATGTTGCTTCTATTTAAGTTGACTGTCTAGTACGCCAGATTTCTTACTGCCAGGTAGCTGACAGAGAGCAATAATGCTATGTACATACAATTAATTGCTCTGTTAAACAAATTTCAACAGCATAAAACGATTATCCCTAATGGTTATTACCTATACGCGTTTTAATTTAATAAAATCCCTAGGGACATAATAATATTCGGGGACTGTCTGATGATCTCATTTGAGTATTAATTTCCCGAAGGCACTGTTTAATAAATATAAAACATAATATTTATTATCTTACAAGATCAAATCTAGTATCTTCGTAGTTTGGTCATATCTCTTCTTCAGCGGTGTCCCGAGGGCGCTTACTGGGGGATTCCCTTCGGAAAACGAACATACTAATTTGCAAGTTAAGTTTTTTAAATTTTGTAAACTCTTCTCGTCCGTGTTCAAGACTGTCCTCTGCGATCTTCCCAAAATGAGCCTCGGCTACTAGTACGTTGATCTACTCGCTCTTCTATCAACTTAAACTAAGATGTCTTCTTCCTAGGAATCTTCCAGTACTTTTGCTCTAGTCGCATTTAATCTTGTTCTTTAAGATCCTTTTGAATGGAAGCTGCCCAAGTAGCATTTTGATGCTAAAAAGCAGTTGCCAATTTCAATAGCTGTTTGTGCCAGCGGTGATCAATTTAGCAAAATAGCTGCAAATTAGCTATTTATTAGCTCTTAAAAATAGCTAGCTGGCGGCGAGCTGCAAAGATGCGCTAATACGACGCTAAACTGTTGATAAACAGTTGACGGTTAATTCATTTAGAAATGAAATAACCTCAAACATTATATCCTGATATATAAAATCCCAGCACGCTCCTGCTGCTCCTGATACAACGTGTCATTTTTTGGTCGAAAAACATTCTGATTTTATAAATTCCCTATCTTCTCCAAATATTCTAAAGGAGTGGAAATCCTGCTATATGTACTGGCGGGTGTTCCACACCCCCCAGACCCCCCTGTTTACAATTTTACCACCCGAAAAATATATTAAACTAACTAAGTTTAGGACTAATCGGGAAATTTAAATTTTTCAATAAAAATGGGGAAATTTAACCTTTCTGTGTTACTTTGAAATTTAATTATAAAAATTTAAGCCAAAATTTTAAACCGGGGGTCTGGGGGGTGTGGAACACTCTCCAGTACATTTCACAGGATTTCCACTCTTAGAATACTTGGGGAAGATAGGGAATTTATAGTTTTATAAATTTTAGCCACAGAAACCGGGAAACTTGAATTTTTAAGCAAAAGTGCAGCAACTTTTGCGTTACATTAAAAGTTAACTGACAAAATTATAGTCAAAAATGTAAACCGGGAGGTCTTGGGGTGAACACCCTTTAGTACATATGATAACATTCCCACTTTTCTAGAATACCTACATAACACAGAAGAATTATACAAATGATCGAGATTTTAGTTAGCAAAATCGCGTATTTTTAGCTAGCTATATATCGTGTTTGTAGCTAGCTTTTGAGACTGAAAGAAAACCGAGAGGGCTTGAGAGAAACTGACGATAGTAAAAAGAGTAATAAAGAGCAGCACTCTTACTTAGACTTGAATGACTTGCTATCCCAAGTAGCATTTGGATGCTAAACAGTAGCTAAATAGCAGCTAATTAGCTATATTTGGCAGTACCACCACTGCGGCAGCCAGCAAAATAGCGTTTGAATTGCATCCTTATTGCAGCAATATTGCTAAAATGGCTCACTATTTTTAAGCAAATAGCTAGCAATTTAAAAGCAATTTGCTTGCTGCCAGACAGCTATTAGTGTGATTTTAGCTAGCTAAATAGCGTGTTTTTAGCTAACTAATAGCGCTATTATTTAAGCTATTTGCTTAAAAATAGTGAGCCATTTTAGCGATATTGCTGCAATAAGGATGCAATTTAAACGCTATTCTGCTGCTAATATAGCTAATTAGCTGCTATTTAGCTATTTTTCATCATCCAAATGCTACTTGGGTGATTCAATTCCTTCTTCCTAGTTTCTTCCCCGTTTGGAGTTTAATTAGTTCTCAAGTAGAACTTCTTTCGAGCGGTGTTAGTATGCCCTCGAAAGGATTTTTCGTCGTCTTTTGGAAGGTCTTGGTTAATATAACCAACATCGTGACTTGAGGAGCTACAAAACGACTTTGTGGTTTACAAGCCCATTTTCTCTAACTGCAAATACAGTTTGCACTTTAAACAATAAATCTAAATCGAAGATGAAGATTGGCTTTACTGGGCGCTAAGCAATTTCAGCAATTTCAAACCTATTATCCAGCCTTTATTAAAGTAAATTAAACTTGCAATTAATATTTTTTACAAATAATTAAATTTCCTGTCCTTCGATTCGACCTATTATGTTCAGCAATATATTTAATGAAGTATTTTGATAGGAAGAGCAACCAATTTAAAGAGTAGCATATAACTTTATACCTTCAATCCCCATACCATTAATTAAAACATATTTGGAGCCTTAATTCTCATTATCCTGATGTTTCAACTCAACTAAAATTAAGTTAGCGTATACAAGTGTTTACTATTAACATTGTAAGATGAGAATTTGCATTGCTCTCATAAATTCTATTAAATACGTAATAATTACGTGCTTGTATGCAGTTCACATCTTAAGGCGCTGTCAAGTGCATTACAAGTTTGCACTACTTGAAATAAACTTCGTGAACGAACTAACTTTGAACAGTTTCAAATTTTCTTTCCAAGTATGCTTATGTAATTGTAGATTACCTGTAAAAATACTAAAAACTACTTGAACTATATTTTAACTACTACCAATTTTAAAATTAGCTAGGCACTTAATTATTTCTAATTTATCTTTCAGCTTTACGCGGCTGCATTTAGTAAATAAAATAAATAGAAGAAAGATTAGGGCGCCACAATATTAGATTTATTTGCCTAATTGCTAAATAAGCAATTTTTTGTATTTGAAATTAAAGTAAGCCCGGAGGCTGAAACGGTAATAACACACAACCAGTAGGACGCAGTAAACATAATGGAAAAAACTAAATTTATATTTTTCAATTTCTTCTCCGCAATTTCTAAAATATAATTTCATACAAAAAGCTATAGACATTTTAAATTAACAAAATTAATTCCAAATGTCTAAAGAATTTATTTTCCGATATTCGAATAAATTAATAACCTACCGAGGTTTCTATTAAGATGTTTAGCACAAAATTTAATAAAACATCAATTTTATAGTGGAATTTCATATTTTCCGTCTGTAACCAAAAATATGTTTCCAAGATCTAAATTGTTTAACGAAACAAAAAAAATTCTTTAAGATGTATTTGGGCGTTTAACCGGTTTGGACTTTCCGTCATCGTCAGCACATACTTTTTAAAGAAATTATGTACAAAATTGTAAATTAATTAAACTGTTTAAAAAGAAGTTACTTTTTCTTCTATTTGCATTATTAGGCTTTTCCATACTCGAATACTTCAGAAAGCAATAAGTACAATCTCAACATGACTACTGGGATTTTACTGAAACTTTAACAAATTTAATTGCTGATACCACTGGGGTCTAACTTCTGGAAATTCGCTAATTGCTTTCGGAGATAACTTGTTTTTATATTCTAATTAAAATCTACGCATTTTATAATTGCAATTAAACCCTTTGAATTAATTAGTAATGAAGTTTTAAGAAAGCTTCATTTTAATAAAAGATTTGTAATTGCTAGTCCTAATTGGAGTTTGAGATTCAAAAATGGCTATATTAGGGGTGCGCTCAGAAATTTCCCTGGGCATCACACGCCGCATTCGAAATTGTCCTGACATTCAAGTGCACACTGGAGCGTACGCTCGACACACATTTTCGTTTCAGAACGCACCCCACTGCGTAAGATTTTTCATACAGATTTATGTCAACTAACAGGATATTTTCGGAAAAATTTTAAATTAAGTTTGTAATTTAAAGAAATCCTGACAGAAACGAAACGTGATTTTTGCATTATTCATATGATGGGGCATAATGAAACTTTTTGTATTATTTTCCTGCATGTTAGGTTTATTGAATATACTAAAACATAATCAAAGTAAACAACAAATTTAAATAAAATATTAATATTAAAATATACAACATAGCGGAAGACCAACTGTGGTATTATTAAATAAAATTATAATTTATCTGAGGTCTGAAAAAAAACATTTACTTGTAAAAAATTTTATTTTAAATAGCAAATCCATATTTAGCTAAATAGCTAGCTAATAGCTAATAGCTAAGCATCTTGTCAATGCATCACTCAACTTTATTTGAAAACTTTGTAAATGGAATACCGATCCATTCCGAATCCTCATGTCACGTCTTGACAAATTAGCGTTAAGAAGTAAAACCAATAAAAACTTTTAAAAAATGTTCAGTTAAACCTAAATATTGTAGTTATATTTAAATTTTTCAAAAGGAATCAACAAGTTGGTACTTAGAGAAAAGTCACGAAAGTAAAATTTTCTTTCATCTCAAATCAACTTGGACTTGTCTAACGAACTTCCGAAAAGGTGAGAGATAACCCCATTAAAACTTACAACAAATTTAATTTTGTTCTTTCGAAAACCAAAATAGCCAACGTTTTAGAGATTTATTTACTTCTTCGGTCGTAAATTTTTGATTGATTTTGTATTAAAACGAACACACATTTGCATTCAAGTTTATATTGATTTTACATTTACTTCAGTTTCCAAAGCTTTTCGAAAAGTTTTAACGAAACTTTGACTGGAAGCTTTAAGAAATAACGAAATGGCTAAACAGTTTTAAAATTAAAGTCGTATTTTTGTTTGGGAGTTTAGAAAATTTTTGAAAAACGAAAAACCTGCATTTATTTCTTTAAATTTGAGTGCTTGGAATGCTTGACCTGACAAGTTTAAACGATGAAAATTTGTTTTTAAAATGCCACAAAAAGTTCCACAGTTGACCCTTTCTCAATAACAGAATCGATTGGACCAAAATGAAATTTTTTATGGTTTCTACATGACCACGTTTCTCCTAATGCTTTCCTATTTCATTAAAATAACTAAAACGCTAGCAAATAAAAATATAAAACAACAATAAAAGTTATATGATCAAAGAATTACAAAGTTACTTTAGCAACTTTTAAATTATTTTGTTTCAGCGGGAAAACGGCAAGCTAGCTTGGCTGGTAGGAGTAGAATTAAAATGAAAAAATATCTACGAGCTGAAAATTAAATAAATTGCAAATTTTCAACAAAGTTGCTTCATTATTTCTAAACCACGAAAATGTTGAGTTAAAATTTTTATTTTAAAATATTTAATATTTACCTGTATACTTTATATAGCAGATTAAATTTTGTTGGAAAAATGTAATCTTCTTTTTTTAAATTGTTTTGTAAGGCAACAGCGGACGCCACCACGCGGAAAAATATTAAGTTAATCTAATACGTATAGTTGGTGTAGAAAGTTTTGTTTATAAACCAAACGTTGGCTTTCTTGTGGTGTTTATTATGTCTCTAGGGTGGAAAGTGCTTTATTGGCGCACGCACATAAAGCGACAAAATACTTCAGTTCAGTTAGGTATACACAGCAATACATGCATTATATATTTGTATATATTTGTATTGCAGTGTAGAATATTCCGCGAGCTAGATGAATTTCTAAAAGTATGAAAATCCTATCGAACCAATATACAATATTTGTTAGTTTTACCGCCTACAAAGCTTTTGTCATATTAGAATTTTCTGCCGTAATATCCGTATGAAATACTAGAGATTTCCTTATAATTTGATTTTTATTTTGTTAAATTAAACTTTCGATTAATTATTATTGGAAATTTCGTACATGTGAATTTTTTAATTGCTGGTTTCGCAGTTTGATTTTTGAATTGTTGATATTATTTCGCGATGGTATTGAATTTATTTGGATTAATATTATACTTACTTGGAATTTGAAGAAATCAAGTTCAACTTAAATTAAAATAAATTTGATACGGTGGCAGATGGGTATGATTATCTATTGAATATTAAAATTTATTGAAAATTAAAAATTTGGATATAAACATAAATATATACTGAATCCATTTTGAAACATTCTTGTAGGATATATTAAATATAAATTCTTCTGCTTCTTCTTCTTCAGCCTTTTCTGCCCACTACAGGGCAGTCAGTCTCTTTCTCTGAGAGAATTACATCTATTTATTTTTAAATTACGCTCTAAA
Organism: Cantharis nigra; assembly: GCA_958510845.1. Classification (NCBI taxonomy): domain Eukaryota; kingdom Metazoa; phylum Arthropoda; class Insecta; order Coleoptera; family Cantharidae; genus Cantharis; species Cantharis nigra. The sequence goes on from OY294029.1 coordinate 1,739,845, forward strand.
ATTTTATATTTGAAATGGTAAATAAACTTAAAATAAGTTTTAGAAAAGGTAGATACCAAAATTACTCAATTTTATTAAAATAATGTTACATTTCAAATTATTTTTTTACCTGCCTCCGACAGTTTCACTTTCGAAAAAAACTGTACGCCGCGTGGTTTTATGTATGTTGCTAAGGAAAAGTTTGGCTTTCGTGTTAAAAATCGATAATAAAACAGCTGACTTTCGTGACGTTTGGAGAAAAACTTGTTTTCACAGACAGCTTTTTCTGTTTGTTTACAAATTAAAATATCTGCTGACCTATAATATTTAAAAATTAGAATTTTAATAACTATTAACGCCCAACGTGGGTGTGGCATTTGGCTTTTACAAAAACCAAAGCTTTGATAAATAAAATTGATCTAAATAAATGTTTTTCAAAAAGTAAAATAATTATTATCAGTGCATATCCTACTATTTAATTACATATTATCTACTATTGATATTGTGAAAATTAATTAAAAGCTGTGTTGAGTTTAAATGAATTATATTGTGAAAACAGTGTAATTAATCAACTCAATAATAATAATTATGTTAATGTTTTTAATTGTATATAAATATAACATAATGCACAAATTTCTGTTGCAATTTTTTTTGTTTATTATGGATTGAAATTGAATTCATGCAATAACCATTCGATATCGCAGCAGTAAGCTATTCTCTGCCAGATTCAAACAATAAGAGTAAATTTTCTTTCTTCCACTCAGCAAATTAATCCAATTTTTCTATGCGATCGCCTTTATGAAAAAGTCAGCTGCTGGTAACTTGCAGTATATTCGGTCAAATGACGAGGAAGTGATCCGACTATCTGTGAATTTACTACAAAAGGCTTAATTAAAAAGCAAATTGTAGCATGCGGATGTACTTTTTACCTAAAATTCGCGTGGCGGAATTAAATTTTTTGTCCAACGTGCAAAACATGCAAACTGTATTAATCTTCCTCAAAAAAATGAATCCAGACAAACATGATACCGCAATATTAATACTCATGAAAATGATATATTAAAAGCATTGCTTTTTCCTTCTTCTCTTTTTTAAAACTGTCGACGAGTACAACTAGAAATATGAAATTCCTCAACCCGGGATTTAATGTAAAAACTGTAACGTTCGGAAGAAGCATTCCTTCTTTCACCTGAAAGAAAAGGAAAAGTTTGAAAATTTAAACCGTAACAAACTGAAAATCAGAAAAAAATTAAAATTAGAGAATATACAAAAGCGCGATAAACCTTATCCCTTGCCACCAGCAAAGTAAGTCTGCAACAAAAGTACCTCACAGATTTGCACCATCGTTTCCTAAGGATAATCTTTTGTTGGGTAACAAAGCCGACAAAATACTTTCCGTTACGGAAGAATTTTTCGAGCAAAAATTGTCGTCTTAATTTATATCTTGGATTTTAAAATTTAGCCAATTAGCACTAAGAATAATAAAATTTATAAGACAGTTGCAATTACTAAGTATTTTTAAGTTACCACAATAAAGCTTTATGCCCTCATTAAGCCACCTCTATCGAGTAATTAAGATTAACTAATTAAAACAAATCCGTAAGCTACAGAAACGGAGGCTTTCCGTGATTAGCATTATAAAATTTGATGAGACGGTCTGGTCGGCGTTAGGCAATTTTTAGTGAAAAAATTATTTATAACCGCAGGAAACAAAACATAAAACATTACCAACGCTTAAAGTACAGTAAATAATGCGAGCATACATTGTTCAGAGTTAAAATGCATATCAATTTCATTTATAACTCGAAACTTAAGCAAAAGTTTTTATAAGCGGCTACAACATACAACTAACTCGGAACATTATTTTGTGCGGAGAATTTAAGTGAGCAGAAATTTAATATCGTGTGGTTTTCATAACAGATTTATTTTTTATTTAAAGTTGACTGACGCAATTTTAACAAAAAACTGTGCTTTATATATGCAAAATCCACAAATTGAGCTATATATTTTCTATGTTTAAATAAAGCACCACATTATGAGTACATAAAAGTTACTTTTGAAGTCATTTATTTAACGTACACTTCAGAATTTTGTATTTATCACGAAAAATAAGTTCAAAATTATGTTGAATCGTAAATGAAATTAACATTGCAAACCAAGAACCGAATCTGCATTGAATGTTGCACGCAATATTGCAGCAATATCTGAAATTAATATTACTAAAATTTATAAACTACTCCGTAGTTTGAATGCAGAAAAATTAAAATCTGCTTACTAAAATTAAATTTGTTGGCACAGCAACTGTAGATTCCCTTCTTCTGATAATGGAAAATGAATTGAAATTTGCAGCATTTTTGCAATGGCAGCTATTCAAAACTTTAAAGGTAATTTTAGACAAATAAAAGATTTAATTTCGTTTATTTCAATTCTAATTTATTTTTTTCATGTTTTCCTACATTGTTGACCATCTTTCCTTAAGATCCTACAGCTGAACTTTTATTTTATTCTAAAATAATTACAATTTTACTGTTTCATTTATTTATGTACTTATTTAAACAATTCTAAGTTTACTTTTCATGTATTAACAAAGATTTTCTAATTTTTAATTTCTAACCAATAGGATCTGGGTATATATCCTGATATTATTAAACAGATAGAAAACTCCTAAGGAGAAATATCTGGAAAAATCTGATGTGCAAGTGAAAAGAAATCTTAAAAATGTACAAATCATTTTTTCACAAAAATTTACAATTCTGTAAATTGCCGGTCTAACTTTCAATTTATTTTCAATAAATTATATTTTGAGAAAAGAAATATTGAATATGAGAGATAATTTGCCCATCTGCACTCCTATCAAATTCGATTTAATACTTGCTGTAATTTTTATTATAATTTCCTCTTTTCAAAGTTATCTAATACTGCTGCTTCTGCTCACTAATCATTCCAAAAAAAAACAAATTTTATTGAAAATTATATCAAATAAAAATAATAATATTATTAATATTATCTAATAATAAATAATAATAAATAAAAAAATTATATTAAATAATTTTCAATCCAAATAAATTATTTCACCCAAAAAAAATCACTTTTGATTCGTAAAGACTACAAAACTTAATCGAAATTACGGACCCAGAAAAAAGCATCGATCACGCCGCTAGTCGACGCTAAGTTTATGATTGTAATGATTTAAATGATTTTAATAAAATGTAAAATTTTATAAAAAAAATTAAATTCAAATTATTTAAGTTTCAATGTTAAACAACTGGAAACGCAAATCAAAAAAAGATAAATAGAACGTTTAATACCTTAAAGATATTGCCAGCATCCTGTGAGGGAAAGAAATAGTTGGCTTGGGCATATAACCTGCTATTCTGAGAGGGAAGAGAGGGAATTGCTAGAAAACGCGGGTATGCATGAGAAGAGAAATCTGAGAAAACCCAGGGAAATCTGAAATTTGAAACAAATTTTTCAGAAAATTCAATTTAAAAATCTTTTGAAAATCAGAAATGATTTTTGAAATCATCAAGAGAGCTTCAGTCTTTTCGGAAACGAAAGTCAACAATCAGATTTGTATCTAATCCGCTACGATTTGGATTGTTATTTCTTCCAGGCTATCCGTAGTCATGGCAACCGCTACTTTGGAAATGTCCTATTTCCTATTAAAATCTTAACATATAATAATATAATATTAATATTATATTCACATATCAGGATGCCCACTAAATTTTTCAAATCAAATTCCCTGGCTTTTCCAGGTTTTCCCTAACAAAGAGTGAAACATTTCACTGACTTTTCGATAAACTGGGAGATAAAAATGTAAAAAAATTTTAATTTTTACAAAATAAAATTATAATTAATAATTCTTTTTAAATTTCATAATTAAAAAAATTTAATTTTTTGTTAAAAAAATTCAATTTTAAAATTAAAAAACAAATATATTTAAAATGTTGGCACTAAAAATGAGAAATTCCCTGACTTTTCCCTGGCAAAATTAAGAAAATCTTGAATTCTCTTATTTTTCCAGATTTTCCAGGTTTTCCAGGTGAGTGGGAACTCTGCATATAAATAATACTCAAAAATGGTATAATTAATTATAATTATTAGCTCTTGAAAATACAATTAAATATGAATATCAATGGTATATAAATGGTATATATCTTATTACGAGGAGAAAAGCACAGACCCAATACACCAGATTCCTTTTTATGACATTTTCTTGGATTTCTGTAGATTTCCCCGAATTTCCTAAAATTTCTCCAGGTTCCTAAAATTTTCTTAGATTTTCTCAGATTTCTCTTCACCTGTACCACAAGTTTCAAAGCAAAACTGCTGCTAATAAGTAGGATAAAAATGTAATGGTTGTTTCCTGGGCGCCAGATAAAATTAATAAAACATTTCCATTTGGAAAAGAAACTTATTTTTAGCTGCAAAGCTGCAAAAACTCCAAGTTCTACAGCCCCTTACATTAAACAAATATTTGAAGAAGTTACCGGTTTAACAAAATGGAGGTGAATTTATTTATTTAATTTGAAATTTGTTGTAATTAGTATACTTGGGATGTAGAATATCTAAGGTAGTGGGCTATTGGGTGAACCGAATCTGTCGAAATGAATAACTGTTTAGTAATTGAAATCCGTTGAGTTCTGAAGCGTGTTAATGAATAATAATAATAACAATTATTCATTGTGGCATTATCATTAGTGTAACAGTATCGCAAGTCCTGTAATAATATAACGAGCAGCCCGAAACCTAAATGTACAGTGTAAATGTAAATGGGAGGATAATAAACAGAATGTACTGTCCAGAGATTCGTCCGAGTCACGAACGGTAAGAAGGAAAATCGAATGTTTGCAACTCACCAACCGCAATGAATAATTGATGCGACAAAGTTTCTATTTAAAAAAAAGCCGGGAATGCTTAGCAATAATTAAAAATAAATTGCGGCATTAAAATGAAAGAGGACGATAAAATGTCATCCTTACACAAAAACTAATTAATTACGAGGAGTCCTGTGTCTATCTCTTCATTCATTAAACAAAGCGCCAACAAAATATTTTAGTAAGTAAATATTTTAATACACTCAAACATTCGTAATGTGAAATGGCTAAACGCAAATAAATGTTACGCGAAAATGAAAATTTAAGCTTTCATTTTAATTGCGTCATAAATCTAACTGGGTATCAAAATATTAGATTAGTAAATTTTATTTCAAGTTACTTCAAAATTCTCTTTGCAGCCACACTTGACAAAAATTTAATGATATTTCGAAATAAGTAAATGACTTTCAATTAAATTATTTTATTCTAGTCAACAAATTATTTCCCTCGGTGTGTAGGAGGAACGAGCAGTCCTTTAAATCGGATCAACACTGTTAATTATTTGGATGTTTCAGCGGAATTGAAAATACGGAAGGAAAATTTTTAATAAAATGTCGAAGCTGTTTAGCATGTGCGTAGCGTAAAAGGAAATTTTGGATAACTAAAGGGAAATGATGATGATATTACTGGAAAAACTGGAAAAAATATTGATTATTTAAATTTCCTTCTTGAAGAATTCCCTCGATTTATTTGCAAAATCGTGAGAATTGGGTTAAACTCAAAAATTATTCTCTAGCAGTCAAACCAGAAGTTTTCCAATATTAAAGTGACAAAATTTAGCTCAGTTAGCTACACATGAGGAGGTACCGTAAGCGCTTAGATGTTAGCTGTTTAAGAATTATTATATTTACGTCGTCGCTTGTCTCGTATTATGTTAACTAACAGACTAACAGACTAACACAACAGTGGCTTAGTTATAAAACAATTCATTATGTGTGCTCCGCATTTCTTTAATTATCTAAAGAACACGTTTACCAACAAGAGTTACTCGGCGAGCTCTTAATTAATGAGCAAAAGGGCATTGAAAATTTAAATTAATTTGAAAGTTAGTAACTATTACAAAGCATATTCTTGGGCTTTGTCAGAAGTATGCATGAATAAGCAATACGACTAAGTTTTATTAACAGAAAAACATCTCTCCACTCTCTTCGAAATTTAGACCTTCATTATTACTAAAATAAAAAATATTCGTAAACTTTCTCCTACCTTTAATTTTAAAATGGTAATTTTAAAGCTGCTACATAAGTGAAGGTTTTAATTATTTATTCATTCTTCCTGCGGGCAAATCCAAGTGCAGAAAGTGAAAACCTACTGAGCAGATGCATTATTACATTAACGCCATAAATTATTCCCCTCTGCATATAGGTTCAAAGAGAGCGAAAATAGAATTTATTTTAAATTAATCATAAATTATATAACGAATCTGTATCGTTTTTGATTTATTTTTAGAAATTATTTGCGGTATGCATCCCTAATACAAAATGCAATCGCCCACCTAAGGTAATTTGAAGAATTAATTATGAACTCTTGGCTTTATAAACCTCAGAACATTTTAGAGGAATCTCTGAATGAGCAATGATCAAATATTAAAATTTTGAAAACATTAGATTTAAAATAAAAACAATAAAACGTATAACATTGGTTTTAAATTGATTTTTAAATACTTCAAATACATTTCATCACACAGATAGTCTCCCATTAGTACTAACTGTAATTAAATTTTCATTACTTTACCATTTAAACGTTTAAAATATACAAGTTTAAAAAAGATATTACATTAATGCAAATCGGCTTCGATATTATGTTTTTTTAAAAGCAAAATAAAAATGTAATATCAACGTAATATAATATAAAGTGTTGATGTGTTATTTTCAAAATGAAATTGCTTTTATTAAAATTTATAACACAATTATGTATATTATATTTGTTTATATTCAACCGTTGAAACTTGCATTTCAAAATAATCAACGCAGCAACAGGAGATAATAGAGATGTTAGCAATGCGGTTAGATAGGTAATATGCATATTGCAAAATATACCACTGCGTTATTCTAGTGACTTTAGTACTCTGAAACTTCATAATTGTTTAAATTAAATGTACAAGGATATTACATATTTGATTGGAGTACCATACCCTCGAGGGTAAATTAAATGTTACAAAGCGATACTACTTTGATAAAGTTTACAGGAGAAAACCATGTAATAAATTATACCTCTCTCTAACGTTCATTGGCAGCACTCGCTCTGTATCAACCTAGTTTGGAATTAACCATGGTAATGGTGCAGTAATAAGACAAACCCACTTTTTTTATTCTGGATTCTGTATTTAGGTAGGAGGGCAGGGAAGTGTCTTCACGCGCACTTAGGACACTAAAATCGGGTCCATCTTGTCTCCAGGATTAATTCGAGTATCTTATCAGGCGGAGTGTCGCTAATTCTGCCCATGTCACCTCTTGTAGACGTTAGCCCCAACATCTGGAGTTATCTACAAGTCCCTGCTTATTAAGATGTTTATTCAGTTTGCAGTGTCCAGTCCTCTCCATTTCTAAACAGACTATAAAATTTACCAACTGACATAGAAAGTTGTTGGGATTAAACAAAAACGTAGGAAATATTCGACAAAAGTCAGTTTCTTAGGTTTCAACTAATGGTATTAGCTGTGTATAAACTCACAAGACTGTACAACTTCATGAACCGGCGGCCGATTGAAGTATAGTTGAAAACTTCCTGTGTAAATTGTAAAGCAAAATTACCTTGGTTAAATACATCACAGTGAATTAAACAATTTAGTGCCGTTCTCATTCAATTAACGCTACGTAACTTAGCGCAACATAATTACGAAAAGTTTCGTATATTCCGAAAGCTAAATTTCTATAACAGAAAGAAAAACAGTTAATTAGTCCGATCCATCTCCGTTAAAAAATTTACCATTTGTACCATCTATTATATAGTTTTTCAAATTTAGTGAGGATTACCTTCTTCAGCCTGTATTTATCCACTCCTGGACGTAGGCCTCTCCCGATCAGGAAGGTTTTAGCATTTATAGACCCCACGGTTGCTTAATCCGGATTGGAGAATGCCTATAACCCTGTTTTTTAATAGTTGATGGCGGCAATCATCAACTCAGAGGGACCGCCTGCTTTACGTGCCCTCCGAAGCACGGATACGGTCATGTGAAAGTTTTAGACTCTCCCCGGATTCGAACAGAGTACCTTAAAGTCAGCAGTTGTTCGACTAACCTATTAAGCTAACGACCGACCGTCTTTAGCCCAGCTAACGAGAATTTATAATAATTAGTGTACGCTGGGTTTCATACTTTACAGGCGGCCGTGTGCAAGGGAGGGTTTTGGGGATTTAACTCCCCCCATGACATATTTTTTTACATATTAACGTAAACAGTTTTTATATATTTGAAAAATTGATTAAAACAGAAACCAGAGAACAGAGAGATTTTTAGATATTTTCACACTTTTTTAGTTAATTTAATCCATAACTCGGAATACGCTAGTTTTAGACAATAAAGGGTCAGAATTTAATTTGTAGATAACTTCACGCTCTTTAACAAATCATAAGACAACTTATACCAAAAACTTAATAGTTTCGGTGTTATAGCCGGTTGATGGTAGTATTAAGAAAATAATAATAAAAGAAAATATAAAATAATATCAATTTGAACGGTTAAAATTGAAAAGGCTTGTTATTTGAAAAATTGACAAAATGAAATATATATCAAGTTAAATTGACTAAAATATCTACGTAGGTTGCCTTTGAGAAGTGTAGATAAGTAAATTGGCTTCAAATACAGGGTGTACCTACACATCGCAATTTCAATAAATTAGTTGTCCTTTTATTGACGATTGGTCGGGAGAGCAATCAAAGGAAATGTGAAATTCCGATGCTTGTGTGGTTTAACTGCACTACCTGCAATGGGCTTGTGATGCCATTAACAAATAATAACTTTGAAGATTCAATTTGTTCATCAAAAACGCATTATATAAAATTATTAGTATAATTTTGTTTTATTTATTTATGTTGAAAGTTGAAAGTTGTGTTTCATTAATTTCAATAATTCCATTAAAAATGAGTTATTAGCTATATATTTCATTTTAAAAAGTAAATTTAACGTTGCAAAGTTTGTTATTGTTAATTTAATTTAAAAACATCCGGATACATTTCAACAAACATTGTTATCGATCTCTGTGTGCTGATAGGGATTACTGTTACGGATTTGAATTGCACCTCAGGGAAGGATACCAAGTTTAGTTGTGTATCCCTCTAGAATTAGCCCTATTAACTAAATTAATAATGATGCTATTTAGATCAAATCCAGCATATCAGTTTAAACAAATCAAAGTTTAATTATTGCAAAAAAATTGTAAAAGTTTATTGCATTACACTGAAATTACAGGGTACTCGACTTAACCACCCTATTATTCGACCGTCATATGCTAGCATGTTAAACTGTGTTATTAGTCGAAATAGGGATGTACTGGTAGTTGTAATACTCAGATAGTGAGGGTTGCGGTTATCGACTGTATTTTGTGAAAGTGTTTTGCAAGAATGTGAATGTAGGAACAAAATATTGTTCTCTTTTTTGCCTCCCTTTTGCCGTCGCGTTGGCACCACTGCATCAACTCATAAATTTATCTAAATACGAATTCTAGTAAGAATTTTACTTCGTCCAAGTATTTGGCGTTCAAATAGTAGAAAAGCTACCCCTACCCTATAGTTCACTGAACTTACCAGTACTAGGAAGTTAAATTGCTTTTAAAATTCAAAAACAACTCGAAACTACAATTTATTTTTCGAAATAGCCCTAATAATTTGGGAAAATTAATTTATTTATTATAATCAAAATGTTAAAGGAAAGGGGATTAATTTTTCTTTTATGTGTAATAAAATTCCTTTTAGAAACATAACTCGACATTATAAAGCTGCTATACTGGAAAATACAAACAGAAAATTCGATAATAGTGGCCGTAAATAATTTTTTGAAATTGCTGTTTCTCATATTTTTCCCATATAAAAAATCCAATTTGGTATCCATTTTATTGATAATTTAAATATCAAAGGGCACTCAAATTGTAAATTTATAGTAAGCAGTACATATGCTGAATATATAAATTTTACGGTTAACCTTTCCATTGCAAAACGGTCAAAAGAGAAAAAAATTGTTTGATCTTAAAAACATGTTTTATCCAAAACAGTTTAAACTCTTTCGACAATGAGATTTCATCAAGTTAAAGGAGAAAATTTGCCGGGTACAATTCGAAATCAGTCAACGCTGAAACTCATATTGACAAGCAATTACTCGAGCAAATCCAGAGCCTCTTTGTGTCGAATCCTGTAAAAAGCAACCTCTGACTTAGTTAAATCCCAAGGGAATCCGTACAATTACGCAGCCTTCCTGTTCCACTCGAAAAATAAAACACAAACACCGCTTCGGGCAATGAAGTTGTCGAGCAATCGAAACTTGCATGCCGAATGGCCAACAAAAACTCAAAAAACTGTAATTAATGCGACACACTGACGTGAATAATTTTAAAACAAACTTCGTTTGCCTGATGATGCATCCCAGAACAAAAACCGCACTGTTAACTTTGGCTAATAAATATGAACTTATAATTTTCCCAACTTTTCAAGTTAACTAAAATTCTAAATTAGCGGCGGTTTTGTTTTATTGTTTGTTTCTTCAATCCTAACGAGACGAAATTCAAACTTCCAAACATCGATAACATTGAAAGGAAAATATTTGCAATTTTCCCACTAAAGGAAAATTCGTTTAATTGCATTTTATTTCTGCCAAAACCACCAGGCCAGACGGATACTCAACAGCAGGATACTAAAATCACTACGTCTGGCTTAGTTTGGTTTCTGGTGTCCGACTACGTTGATATATTAGAAAATGTATCCTTTAATCAGCACAGGACTTGTAACTTTGCGGTATTTAAACACATAAATTAAAAAGCCAATTGGCCAATGCCTTTCATTACAAAGCAAAGCTGCTAACTAATCAAAATTGGTTAAAAATATAGCGACTTTAATGGGCCATAACACTGTAGAGAACTAATGGATCTTGAAATAGAAAACTTTTGTTCTTATTTTTATTCCTTTAATTGAATTGTCCTTATAACATCGACTAAACAATTATGACAATTTTAAAACACTGCCCTCACCACATTTACCCAAAAGGATTGTCGTGAAACGTGTGTGGCCCCTTCATTTTTCTCCTGTTGTTTGTTGAATTTATTGCTCTTCAGCAATACCTGCTTAACCGGATAAAATAGTTATGTTTGCAGGATTCATAAAAACTTCTGAATATTAATTTTAAATTGTTAAAAACTCAGCTGTACGAGCAAATGCCATTGTTGCAAACGCAGCATTCCATTCAATATAAAGCCGATTAATTAAATGTTATACCTGATGTTATTTGTTTATTTTATTAATTTGATTAGGTTCACATCAGCATTATTTGTTTTGCAATTTACACACCTGATTTTCTGTGGGTGGGTAAATAAAACTTAAATTTTGATTTTTTCTTCGGCATATTAGGATTCTCAGAGGAAAGTTTTGCTATAGTTTTGATTTTCGCACCCTTTATGTTTTTGGGATCGCTGAATACGACTTTGAAGCTTGCGGGCAAAAATTTGGCCCGGAACTTTGTTTTTTTGGTACTTTTTATCCAAATTTTGGCATTTTTTTAGTTTTAGGCCAATATCTCAGAAAGGAAGCGTTTTTTCGGCAAACCCATTTTATACAAAATTAAAAGAGACAAAATTTACTACATTTTTTGTGTATAAAGTTTTTTTGTAAGACTAACGGTTTCGCCGCTAAAACGCGCCAAAAAAAGCAAAATTTGGCCAGCAATAAAAATATTGCGCTGTTAGCGCAACACTCACTTTATCGGTTGTGTCACCTTTGTAAGACGATAACCATGCGGGAATTTTGTCAATATTTGTAGGCATGCCATTTAAAGGTATTAACCTTGTAATGCTTTTTTTTCCAAATAATAAATGTAAATAAAGTCCGCTAATTTGCTGAATATGCATTAGAGCAGTGATTCTCAAATGGGGTTCCGCGAAATTTTTTGTAACAAGATTTCCTTTTAAAAAAAATGTTCTTGGAGTTTTCTAGATTTTCCCGGATTTCCTAAAATTTTTTTGGATTTTCTTTCGGATTGTCTCATGATTTGCTTCCGGAAAAGCTGAAAATGCAAGATTATCTGAGAAATCTTTGGATTTTCTTAGATATTTTCAGATATCTTTCACTTGTACATAAAATTTCTACAGCGGTTTTCTTCTCAGCTCTTTATGAAACACGACTGGTGTTGGCGGTAATGATTGACTAAAAATTGCTTTGTGATCGACCTGTTAGCAAACTCTGATTTATACGATTGCGTACGTAATGTTAAGGGCAGAGCCGGATTAAGGATATGTTAGGCCCGGGGCTAACTATTTTATGGAGTCTTGTTTAAGTCGCTGTCAGTAAAAATGGTGCAACAAAATAAAAAAATGCATATAAATACAATTAAAGGCAATGAAATTTGCTACAAAAACTCTCGAAAAAGTTTTGCTATAAAAAAATCGGCTTCAAAATGTTCAATTTACACTGCTAACATAGAAAAAATTTTGTTACTTCAATTTTTTTGAGGTCCCTAGAAATTTGGAGGCCGGAGCTGCAGCCCCCCCGTAATCCGACTCTGAGCAAGCGATTTTCGTGAAAACGGTGAATTTCACTATTAGATATGGGAATACGACCCTCTTTTGGCGCGCTCTAGGCGCGGAACGGTTAGTCTTCCAAAAAAAACGTTATATATGAGAAATGTAGGAAATTTTGTCAATTTTAATTTTGTATAAAATGGGCTTGTCGAAATACCGTTTCCTTTCTGAGATATCGGCCAAAAACTGAAGAAAGTGCCAAAATTTAGGCAAAAAGTGCTAAAAAAAGAAAGTTCCGGACCAAATTTTTGCCCGCAAACTTCAAATTCGTATTCAGCGACCCAAACAACATAAAGGATGCAAAAATCAAAACTATAGTGAAACTTTCCTCGGAACTCTCATTTTTATTCTAATATTCCTAGCCTAATAGGCAAATCACTTATTCTAAGGCAACTCGATTCTGCAATAACCCTTTCGTCATTTGGTTTCCACTGAAATTCCCTGCTATTCTATCGGATTCTTAAAATAGGTAATTATTATTTGAGATTTGAAAAACATGCAAATGCCAGCGAGCGGTATAATCCAATATAAATAAATTCAGGTTAGCTGAAATTTGTTATTCCATACACAATAATGTAATAAGTACTTTTAAATTGGTTATCTCGGTTCCATAAAACACCGCAGCGTAATATGTTTTATTTCAGTTTTATGAGTTACTGCAATACTAAATTTTATACGGCCCTTTCTAGGTTATTATTTTGGATTAAGCTACTAATTTTTTTATTTTTGCAGTTAAAGGATACGCGCTGATGTATAACTCGACCAAGCGTGCATTGTTACGAAAAGTATATAAAGTAATTATTTTAGCCGACCAATCTAAATCCACGCCCATCATAATTTTGAGCAGGCACATAACAAATATGCTCAAATAGTTGTTGTATATTTGAATTCTGCACCAGTTATGAAACGTCGCTTTTGGCATTCTAGTTTATGTTATTCGGTGCGAACTGTCAGGTGACACTTTTCTGGAGTAATAATTAGCTCGACTGAATGCTTTATCTTGACGACAGCTCATATAACAAACCCATAAACAAATTTATTTCGTTCTGATCCAAATTTCTAGCTAAGATTGCGATTGACTGCTTTTATATGAACTCTAGAACGCTGACCACTAGAGCTTCCTGGTGTATCTCGTCTGCTTATTTTTTAAATCCACGACATGTAGATGAAAGCCTTTGAAAGCCTCTTTTAGTGTCAGGTTCATCATTCAATAATGCTCGGATTAATGAGAAGTCTTTGATGAAAGTCCGACATAAAAGAAAATACAAGAAAACTTTGGCTATCCTACATTGACCACTTGCGAGTGGTCACTATGAGTGTTCTATCAAATAATTGAAAAAAAAAATTATTGAATCTTGTAAGCTAGCGATTTAATTATATGATTAATGTATAGAATTTTCAAACGGCAGAAGCCTTTGGAGCTTAATTATTAAGGAAAAAGCATTTCCTGTCCCTGACCTACAGGGAACTCGAACAAACTACGAGTACTAGCGCGGGTCTACACTACGGGTCAACGGTGCTTTTGAATGGAAAATGTTTCATTAATCATTAAAGTTTCCAATAAGCTAGGATTATAGACCTCTAAAATAATACAATTAATTTTCGCACTGGTTAGTTTGTCTTAGATAAAGAGCCGACCCAATAAGTAATAAATCTTCTTCCTTTTAGTTTTTATGTTTCGATTGCAAGATAAAATTTTATAAGAACTTCTTATTTATTTATTTGGCCAAAGGGTTTGTTCATTCAATTCCCATGGTGTTGGTAAAACACGATCCAACAAGCTATCGTTAAGTTGTAAGAAGCCACATATTTTATCTGAGTTGCTTAATTATGGATGCCGTATCTATTGGCTTTTACGAAATAACTTCAGCATTTTTCACGCCAATATTAAATTTTTATAAGCCACACAATGCAATTTTTATGTAATTTATGGGTTGTTTCAATTAGAAAAAAGATTTTTCCTGCCATAATCGCATGTTAGTAGGGTTGCATAACTTACAACACTTAGTTATGCAACCCCACCGACATGCGTTTATGAAAATAGCATTGAATTTTAAAATAATAAGAAGTAGATGTTTAAAAATAGCTGCAATACAAATTATAAAGTTTAAAACTTAAGTGTGTCAACTACCCCCAGCTTGTCTTAAGTGGTGGGTTGTTGGAGATCGGTTAAATATTTTTAAACATTTTCTAATCTGTCTTCCGAAAAAGCGATTGTAATAAATTTTGCTTGAGCACGTACAAAATGAAATGAACACTGAACATAATTAAATTAAACGAGGAAACCAGATGCAATTATCCAAGTCGGTGAGCGGTTTTCCTTTGTGTTGAAAATCTTAAGATTAGCTTGTTATGTTTTAACAGACAAAATGCTATCTTTTGTGATTTCGCAGAAAGAAACTTATTTTTTTGTGATATAAATACAACGTTTAATTTGAGAAAATTTAATATTCTCCCACACTTTTATTTTTTGTGATTACTTTCGTGAAACGAATTTATTTAAGATTACGAAAATGCTGGAGAAAGCTTTCTGCGGTTTTGAATGTGTTAACACTGTTTATGTAGCTGTTACTCGTAAAAACAAGATGTGCTTTTTAATATTAATGGCAATTTTTCTTCTGTTACTGTTTTTTTATTTTTTTATTTTTTGTTGTTGTATAATAAATATTATTTTTTTAATGCTGAACAATAATTTAGCCCCAATATAAAGTTATCGGATGCAATTTCACTTTCAATCGCTTACAACTAACAATAATTGTAAGTTAACTTGGTTTATGCGATTTATCTTGATAACCACTACGCTTATTTAGTATCTAATAAAACTGGGCCATAAATTTAACCAGTAGATTAAGTAAATACGGAGACAGTGAATTTACAAGAAGCAGTGATTGAAAGTGGAGATACTTTCGGGATAACTTAAAACTTCTGTTTGTTTTCAAGTCAAAACTTTCGAAAATTACTTAATAATGAAGCTTGTAAAAATTTTGTACTTCTTTCAATTTGATTAATTAACAACATTTCAGCTTTATTAAAACAAATTTACAAAATCATTATTGGTGTAATTGTTATCCTTTAGCAGGATAATTAATCGTGGCGCTCCCTCGATGGTGGATTAAACAATAAATTATAAGAATTTATTCAGCTATTAAGCAAATTTTTTCAAATTTACAATTGTATTGTTGTTTTACTGACTTGCAGAACAAAGCCATTTAATCTAAATTTAATTTGTTTAAATTTAAAATATTGAAAACTTATACTTTGTACCCGAGGAGTAAATACTGACTGGCAGTATTAGTAATAAGTAGCAGTATCCGGCAGTATTAAGCAGTAATTTATTTTGTCATTTAAGTACTTAAATACAAAAAATAAAATACTCATAATACCGGCCTAATACTGCCACTGACTGTTGATATTGCCTAACAGCAGGTACTATTGACTGCGCCCGTAACTAGCAGTACTAACAGTAAAGTCGCAGTACTGGCCCTCCCTCTCCGGTTTGTGCCATTACAAAGTTTTCTTATTTAGCAGCTCAACTTGTCTTCGTTAGTTTCTCTTTTCAAAACTGATAACCACAATAAAAAACTTGATAATTATTTTCTTTAAGTTGTAGATTTTGTAAAAACTTGTTTATTACTTCTGATTAGTTCAGATTGCCATAAAACTCCAAATTTATTGTCGGAAGTTAACTCTTTTTAATCAGAAAGCTATTGTTGAATTGCATGTCAATAAAAAGCTAAAAAGAATTTTCTTTGATTCGGAAGCTCGGAGCCATTTCAAAGGTGCACTTGTTTTGTGTATTGTTCAATTTTCTACTTCGGTGTTCTTAAAACCTTGCCTTGTATCTAACCACCTGTTTTTTAGCGTTTGGTTTGCCTAACAATGTTTACTCTATCAAATGAGCTTTCTGTATTCCGATCACGTTTGGAGCTTGCTGTCGTAGCTTCAATTGCTCTTATCAACTTGTTATCCTATCAATCACAAATAAAAAAATTTTAAAAATATTAAAACAAAAAATAATACAAAAACAATAAAGTGGAAATTTAAAATTCGGGAAAGCCAAATAACAATTTAATTAAGTTAAATATAAATTCCCCAATGTACCGAAATTATAGTGCGTTGTTAGGCAGTAGATCTTAGCGAAAATGGAAACTAGGGACAGATAACTGGAAATCGAGTCATGTTCATCCTTTATCTACTCGAGTTGCTCTCTTAGATTCTTGTCAGCAGATACATGAGTCTTTAGAGAACACATCACATTTAAGAATCTTTATTGATTTTTCCCTGAGGATATAAAAACAAAACTGTAGGAATTACAAAACAGAAATCCTGATGCATCCACACAAGAAGTGCAATAAATTTTAACTTAAAACTTGAATTATTTGCAATTAACTTAAGCGACAGGCTTATTAACTGAGATTTACCTTTGAATTTTAATTGCTAATTTTACAGTCGGAAAGGATAACAAATTATAATTTTAGCAAAAATAAACTCAGTTGCAGTTTTACATTTTTGTTTTGCTCGACCGGGCTTACTAAATTACGCCAAATGAGCAAAGTATATTCAACCGACCAATCAGAAACAACAATAGCGTTATTAGGGGACTCCCAAGCATGCCTAATTAAATTTTGTAACTTTGACTTTCCACTGCACTTTAATGGACAAAACTAGCTAAAAATATTTCAATTAATAGAAATTTATTTTAATGGAACATGAATTTTAATTGAATACATACAAGTGTGGAACTCATGAAATTTAAATTGTAATGAAACATTGTTATATAACTAAGCAATTAAATTGAATTAAAGCCGTTGTGAATATGCAAGTAAGTATACAGTACAAATTTATTGATTTTCATGATGTGTAATTAATGAAAACTGCATGTAAATACAATTAAATACGAATTGTTGTGTTGCAATCCCAAACAGATGCAGATTGGCTATACGGAAAAAAATTTAGAAAATTCAGCACAGAAATTGTATGCATTTAATTCAAATCAGTTTTCAGGATGGAAACTATCGGTAGCCACAATAGTAGCTCGCTCTGCAAAAGCTCTTTGATGTTAAGTTCCGGATAATTTATATTTATGCTCAGTTTTGATGTAAGTTTTTTATTTAAAAATACAAGTAAAGTGGGCACTAAACTGAAGGTTCCCGAGATTTCCGATGATTGAACAAAGAATGGAGATTACTGGTTAAGTTTCCAGTCGTTTAATTAATTCATCAATTAGTTCTGGATTGGATTCTGGATAGGATGTGGAGGGCAAACCGAAGTTCGCATGCACTCAGGCCACAAAGCGGGCCCATTATGCTACCTCCGAGTTTTGTAGCAGCCCACCTACCCCTCTATTCCTCGAGCCATCCCACACTTACGATAAACTCGAGTATTTTGGAGGGCGGTGTGCCGCTAATACTGGCCATGCTAGGCCAGAAGTCCCCCAACATGGATCCTCTTTTTGACGCTAACGCTGGGCAGTTACAGAGCACATGCTCCATTGTTACGTCTGCTTCATTACATCCTCGACAGGTTGGGCTATCAACTAGCCCCATTGTGTGCAGGTGTTTATTTAGCTTACAGTGTCCCGTAAGAAAGCCAGCAATGGTACGCAGGCTGTCCCGGGACAGCTGTAGGTAGTATTTTGCATGTCTCTCAGAGGGAGAACGTATTGTTGCCCGCGCCTGCCGACATCCAATCACATTCGTCCATCTTTCCGCATGCCGTTTATGTGTTTCTTTCTTTATGATGGCATCTAATGATCTAACGGCCGGCGTTATGAAAGGCTCGGGACCACAAGGTGGATCACCCGAGCCCAGCCTCGCCAACTCGTCAGCCCTCTCGTTGCCCTCATTACCTTTGTGCCCTTTTACCCAGCTAAGGGTTAGAGCATTGTGTGTTGATATTACATTCAGTTCCCGGATACATTGCAGCACCAGGCCCGAGATGATCTTATGACGACCAAGTGCCATAAGAGCAGCTCTACTGTCTGTGAATATTTGAATTGTTTTGCCCTGGATATTTCCATAAGCCCATATGCCCATAAGCTCCGTTTGGAAGACGGAGGCATATCTACCTAGCGTTAAACTTATATCCAGCTGAAGTTCAGGAGAGAAAATCCCCGCCCCTGAGCCAGTATTACTTTTGGAGCCATCCGTGTACAGACAAATGTCCGATCCGTCGGCTCCTGTTGCATCTGGCAAGATGTTGAACTTCTTGTCAAACACATATTTGGGAGAAAGCCATGCCAGCCTTGGTTATTTTTGAGGTGATATGTTTGCCCCAATTTAGCTTCATATCCAGAATAATTCCCAGATACTTGACTTCGGATGCTAATTTAAGAGGGGTTCCTTTTAAGCTAGGCATTTTCATGTCTCTTAGCTTTCTTTTTCTGGTGAACAGAACAAGCTCCGTCTTGGTCGGGTTGACCGAGAGAGACTGCTCCGTGCACCATTTCTCTAGGATTCGTAGAGCATCCTGCATCAAATCGCACAGGACATTCTCGAATTTTCCTTTAAGCAGTATGTTTATATCATCAGCGTACCCAATGGTATAATAACCGTTTTCATTAAGGAGTCGCAGAAGGCTGTCTACCACAAAGTCCCACAAAAGTGGGGAGAGTACACCTCCCTGCGGGCAGCCCCTTGTAACAACATCATTTATGCTCACATCTCCCACCCCGATCATAACAGCCCTGGTGCTCAGCATGGAGCTGATCCATCTTACGATGGTACCAGGAACGCCATGACGCCGTAGGGACGTTGTAATGCTTTCAAAGGTGGCTTTATCAAAAGCCGCTTCGATATCTATAAATACTCCTAGAGTACATTCCTGAGACTGTAACGATTTCTCGATACATTCCGCCACTTTATGAAGTGCGGACTCAGTAGATCGCCCTGGAGTATATGCATGCTGATTCGGATGGAGTGGGTTATGCACCAAAACACCATCACGAATTTCTCTGTCGCACAGTCTTTCCAGTGTCTTTAAAAAGAACGAGGTAAGAATTATTGGCCTAAAGGATTTAGCCAGTGAGTAATCAGCTCGGCCTGGCTTGGGTATGAAAATAATTTTGACCTTCCGCCACCCTTTGGATGTGTAGCCATGCGCAACACATGCTTTGAACACCCTCACTAGGGGACAGAGTAAGCAATCCAGACCCCACTGAAGTAGAGCCGGATACACTCCATCCAGCCCCGGCGATTTGTAAGGGCTGAAGGTTTTGATGGCCCATGCCACTTTGATCGGAGTTACGATCTGGTTTGCAATTTCCCAATCCATCTCGGTCGGTGTCCGGGCTGTACGCTCGGTCCACTCGTAGTCCGAGACGGTTTTGCTATCAGGAAAGTGTGTTTGTAGCAGTACTTTGGCTGTCTCCTCGAGGTTCTCTGTATAGGAGCCGTCGTCCCGGAGAATCGCTCCAAGCTGCTGGTTTGGGTCTTTGGATATGATCTTCTTCAGTCTGGCAGCATCCGTAGTGGACGCGATACCGCTGCAGAAGTCTCTCCAAGACTTGCGTTACTTTTGGCAAATCATCTTCTTATACTCCAACTGGAGGGTTTTAAATTCCTCCCAGTCAGACCCATTCTTCGATTTTTTGGCCTTATTGCAAAGTTTCGTTACCGCTTTCCGCAGCCGATCCAGCTCGTTGCACCACCAAGGTGTTGCACGTCTCCCCGAATCAACCACAGTCAGCGGGCACGACGCTTAGAAAGCTTTAATGAGAGATTTCTGCAGTACATTACTGCAAATTTCAATCTCCTCAGTACTGTCTAAATTGACCTTCGTGGTAATTGGCCTTGGCATATTGGTCTCCAAGGTGCTTGACAGGACGTCCAAAAAGACTTCTCTGTCAAGCTTCCTAGGATTCCTAAACTGCCTAGGCTCCACTTTGGTTGCTTTAATTTTAAAGCATATCCATCTGTGATCTGACATGGTCAGCTGTTTAGACACATGCCAGTCAGTTATTCGTGTTGAAATTTCTAGCGTCGCCAGAATGATGTCAATCACTGAATGGCGTTGGAGCGACACATAAAAATCAATTAGTTAATGTTAGATTAATAATATCAAGTGAATTATTCAATCTTCATAATATAACATTTTTCATCGTGCAACTATTGTTGCTGTAATTGCAGTGGCAAGAGAGGGTGTATACTTACAAATTGTATACAAAATTTTGCAGATAAACCATTTTGATGCTTAAGTTGGACGTAACAATGTACAAGGAGTAAATACTTCGTGAAACTTAGTTGTCGTCAGCTAGTTATTTGAAACTACATTGTTACTAACTATGTGGTAAGTGCCCTAGTTAACACGTTGGTGATTCATTTCAATATGTCAACCCTCGAGATTCTCCAGTGCAACAACTTCATCTGCATTTTAAATTATTAAAATAATTTAATTTTATTCAAAGAGCCCCACGTTGGGTGCCCAGTGTTCTATTAGGAAAATTTTAATCTTTTCCAGTTTTTTGTACAAGGAATTCACGTCAATCCGCCAGTATCCAGCTTAATCATAAATAATAATTAATTTTTAAATACTAACTGAGTGCGCACACGTATCGTAAATTTTTTAAAAGGTTTATACAATTAAATAGTAACAGGTTCCTTTTAAACATAAGATTTCGTAATTTATGTTAATGGATTTAAACGTTCGGCTTCTATACAGAGATGCTTACAAAGTAATTCATAATTTACCTTAGACTTTGCATGCTATTCTATTATATAATGATTTGTTGAAAATACAAACGAAGTAAATTGAAATATAAATAATTTAATTCTTCTTTACGGAGTTTTAACGATGCGTCGTCTAGAGATCGATGAAGCTTACAAAATTGTAAATCTTGACGATTGAAACACTACAAGCTTGGTTAATTTGCATTAAAAATACTTTTAACTAAATGAAACTAATTAAAATTTTGTAAAATTAAAACTAATTTTACCCTTCGTTTGCGTAATAAAATTAAAGATTATCTGAGAGAACTTAATCTAAAGCGAAGATTACCAGATAAACTAATTTGCTTTGAAAAGCGTGGAACTCTATAGTATTTACCAATACTCTTTACAAGATATCTGGTTTGTTGCGAAAATATTTAAATATTTTGAATAAATATTGACGTAAGAACTTTCTAAACGGATAGGCTCAATATCAACCAAAATGTAAATTTTCTAATAATTAATTGAAAAACATATTTCGCAACTTTTTTAATTATAACGAAGCCTTAGGGCATCCATAAGATTCAGAGGCACAGCATCTTCTGTATTGTTTGATGTCTCTACACCAAATCAATCCATTTCGGTTTGTAAACAAAACTTTTTCACCGTCGGTTACGTTTGGATTAATTTCAATTTTTAGCTTGCAATATTCGCTTAAATAAATAAAACACAAAATTCAGTATTTTATTTAAAATTTACAGTTTTCATTTAAATTCAATGTTTTTATAACGAAATGTTATGTAGCAGTTTTTACAATAGCGCCGAGAGCGCTTTCCCCTTGCGAATATAAATTATTCAAAATTATGAAAAGAATCAAAGAATTTTAAATTTTATAACTATTTTCACTTTCTCATATAATTTAATACCGCATAATCCTGATTTAGTAGAAAAAAAAAATTATACTTAATATATCTGTTACACAAAATTTAATTTTTCATTTCAAAATTTGAATTATTATTATTATTATATTTTTCTTCAACAAATTAAATTTTCCGAAAAATATATTTACTCTGCCTTTATAAACATTCCTAAACCATAACATAACCAGACAAAAACAAAAGCAAAAACATGTTAATTGACGAAAACCTGCCCTGCGGATTTGTTTTTTGTTTGTTTTTCAAGAGTTATTTTGTCATTTAAGTCCTGTTGTTACATACGCAGGTTCACATGGTTTTATCCAAGGAGAAAGTAACAAGGCAATTTTTTGTACACCAGCTTTCGTTTTACAAAATTTTTGAAAGATTTTCCAGATTTTCTCTCGAATTGCCTCAAGATTTATTTAGAAAATTTTGAAAAAGGAATAAAGGCTGAATTAAAATACTGAAGACGGTTACGGCCTGGCGTTTGTGTGTGTTGGCTACTAAGCCGAAATCACCGGTTGGATCCAGGGTGGAGTAAACACTTTACTCTGACCGTCTTCCTTCGGCAGGTAATGGCAAACCACCAAGGAATCTGCCTAGAGAACCCTTCTATAGAAAAAGACGTTGTGACCATGCTCTTATGTAGAGCGAAGGAGTCTGAAAAAGAGAATTCTGCTAGATATTATCTAATGCTACCACTTACTGCTTGGTACTGCTGATACTGCTACTTATTGCTCAAATTGTCATTTATAACCTATTCTGCTTCTTGCTGCTTAATACTAGTTAAGACTGCCATATCCTTCTACTTGCTACCACTTACTGCTGATACTGATTATGCTGCTGCTACTGCAGTAATTACCTCATTTTTTGGCATTTGCATATTTCATTCGCATACAGCATGTGAAAATTTTTAAAAGTTTTTATTTGGCCTATAAATGCATATTTTGGGTTTAAGTGCAAATTTGGCTCTTTATTGCCTATAAATGCTAATTTGCTTATGTTGGCATATATTTAGCATATTTTTTAGCAAATTAATAAATTATTCATTTTTGAGTTTTTGCAGCGGTTTGAAACGATTTAAGTGTTTTTTTAAACTTTTTGCAGCATTCAATAAACTTGCGCACACGTACCGACACCTTTAAACCGTTACAGGGTTCCCACTAAATTTTCCAAATCAAATTCACCGACTTTTCCAGGTTTTCCCTGAAAAAAATAAAAATTTTCCTTTACATTTCGATAAATCGGAAGATAAAAACGTAAAAAAATCTTAATTTTAAAATAAAAATTATTTTAATTAAAAAATTTAATTTTTTATTTAAAAACAAATTCATTTTTGATTGAAATTTTCCCTGGCTTGACATTAAAAGTAAGAAATTCCTGACTATTCTCTGACAAAATTAGGAAAATTTGAAATTACCAGCCTTTCCAGAATTTTTATGTTTTCCAGACGAGTGGGAATTCTGCATTGTAACGCTCTGTAGTAGTACCTACCTTGATTATTATTATTTACATATTTTAATTATTTTTCAGAAATTAAAAAAATAAAATAATATTTTATTATTATCTACATATTATTCTATTTCTACGGATGTACTTTCGCGCTGTAGCCACAGCGACCCCCGAAATCCCCCGGTTTACTTTTAATTTATTTATAATAATTATAAAAATATAAAGTCAAAATTGTAAACCGGGGGGTCTGGGGGTTGTGGAACACCCTCCAGTACATATCGCAGGATATGTTCACCCCCAGAACCCCCGGTTTACATTTTTAACTAAAATTTTGACAGTTAATTTTCAAAGTAACTCAAAAGTTGCTGCTAAACTCGGAGCAGTAAGGCACTTAAATAAAAAAGGTTTTTTTAAGCGAAAGGTTTAAACTTCCATCACTTTTGCTTTGCTTAAAAGTTTAAAAATTTCCGGTTTTTCCTGGCAAAATTTGTAAAATTATAAATTCGCTATCTTCTCCAAATTCTGCGATGTACTGAAGGGTGTTCCACACCCCCCAGAGCTCTTCAATTTTCAATTTTGACTTTATATTTTTATAATTATGATAAATTAAATTAATTATAAATTATTATAAATAAATTAAAAGTAAACCGGCGGGGGGTACCCTCCGGTACATATCGCAGGATATCCACACATTTAGAATATTGGACAAATATTTTTAATCCTAATCTTAGTTTAATATATTTTTCTGTTAGTAAAAAAATCAACCAATCCGAGTGTTTTTTTCACTTAAAAATGACACGCTGTAGCAGAAGCAGCAGCAGTGTGCTGGGATTTTATAGATTAGGCAAGCAATGCAAAAAAAGTTAATATATTTTTTTAAAGTACACTATTATTATAATTTTTTTTATAATTTAATTTATTTAATATTGCGATGCAATACAAACCATAATAACAATTTTATTTATTTAACATTGTAGTTTTTTAGATTTGTTTGGGCTTAAAGCAACAATAAAGCAGAAACGAATAAAATAAATAATTTTTTTAAATTGCTTTTTCTGGAATTTTCTGTTAGAATTAATAACATACAAATGTAGACATAACAGTAATAAGAATTAATATTAAGGAATATAAGAAAACATTTTCTTGTGATTTTTAAATAAATGGTAGATATTCTATCAAAAATTATAATATGTGTAATGATTTACCCGGACTGCTAAACGACCTACTATAAGGATAATAAAAATTCTATGCACGTACGCACAGCGACAGTAAATTAAATTTATAATTAATTTGTGTTTTAGTTAAAATTTAATAATTTAATTTTCAATCATTTATAGTAGTTGTTAGTTCGTAATTACGCTGATGTAAGATGACCAAATCCCGTATACCTCACTAAGTTAAATGGTTTGAAATTATTTGATGCAGGAAAACACAAACGGATAGTGAACATGGTTAACAGACTGATCTTGTTCCTGCGGAAATGTAAGTTGCAGTCATTTCGGCGATGAGATCAGCCTGTCGAACCCGGCTCCAACTTCACTCCAAGATTACTCCTCGAATAGCACGTCCTGAAAAAATTGTTTTATTCAGAAGTTTTGTTTCAGTTTTGTCCACTTTAAATATGAGTTTGTTAGAGTATAGATTTCGCTTAACCAGAAACATGCGAACCCCAAACTAATTTCATTTAACTTTTCCAATTAAAAACGTTGACTTGAAAATATTTATTTTCTAAATTTCATTCGTAATCTGTTCGATTTTCGAATTGATTCGACGACAATTAGAAAATTTAGTCAATTATTTTTGCTTGACTGCTGCAATTGCAATATTAATTTTAGTTTATTTACGAATTTGAAAATTCGATCAGGTTCAGAATATTAAGATTAGCTTTTTAATACATTTTCTTGGTAATGTTTTCTTTACGTACCAGCACGGCATGAATAATTCATCGGGAAGTTATCCTCAAAGTAAATGAAATGCACTCATCTAATTAACAATTTATTTATACAGACGTCTTTATACTAAAGAGATATTGGATGTAGCAGTAAGCTGATTTCAGAATGTTAAACTTTTCTCGTTTTGTTGGAAAATACGAGTGCTTCTGCGTTAGGCAGGTTTTGATAATAGAATCGTTTGTTTATTATTTTATAAGGTTTCTTTGAAGAGGATTATTAATAAAAGACGACTCATTAATTGGACTTAGATATATAAAATGGAACCAACCTCAAATGAACTGCCTTGAACAATCGGTTTTTGCGGAAAATCCTCTTCAAGTACTGGTGGTATAATGTTTTTACGAATAAAATTTTAATGTGGAAAGTGCACATTCGAGTTTTGGTTTCCTTTTTGCATAACCTCGTCCAATTGCACTAACATAGAAAATTTGCTTCACTTGATTTCGTTTTGTAACTTGAATTACGCATTAATAAGGAACCCTAACTGATTAGCTGTGTAGACTAAGCCGCATGGCATAATGTACGACCTCATACTTAGCGATACACCGCAGGGTGTGAATTATTTCCAAGTGATTTTCTTGCAAAGACGTGATAATAAGTAAATAAAATATCTTCCTTGCGAAATTACAAGACTAATCCTTGTGACAAGGAAGGTGCATCCACTATAAGTAATCTAAAGTATTCTTCAGCTCTAGTGGTTTGCTTCTGTCATTTTATTTTTATTTCCGATATTTAAGATGCTATGGAAACGATTAAGCCTTCAGTTTTTGAAATCCAATATTAGCCAAGTTACTTTGTTCAGTTTATCTGCGCGTCGACATGGACAGTATGTAAGTCTATTGCAATGCAAATTTTATGCAGTTTTAAACCAATTTATTGGCTCCAAGTTTGCCACCACGGCATGTTCACGTCTAAAGCAACTGGTTACACAGTTAATTAAAAACATTTTCTGGAAACTACAGCTTCACATATTAAGACGCAACAATATTGCATTACAGCCTCATGTACATTATCTGTAGCCAAATTAAAAATCAATAGAAAGCGAAGAAAACTTCATAAGTCTTTCCGAGATAATGAGCACATCATCATTAGAACAAAAACGTTCGCCGATTTATCAGCCTGTAAATCGGTGAAATATCCAGATTGATAGAAATGAAACAGTTTTTTATTACTTGGGAGTTAATATTAATTAAAGATATTAAGCTAGATAATGGAAAACATTTTATTTGTGTGAATCCCTTAATCTTCGTATAAGCTAGCTCCTGGCCAATGCGGAAGCTTGGTGTACGATGTAGGGATTAAGATTTCTAAAATCAATTATAAGACTGCTTGGAAAAAAAATGAAAACCAGGCACTAAATTAAGGCCAAATTTCATACTAAAGTGGTTTTAACAATTTTGTAATAATTCTCTCTATAATACACGAGCAGTAGATTATTTGTCGAAGTGGGATCAGAAAGACAAGAAACTTTGGATGTAGAATGAAAACTTTGACCTCAATTAAAACTTATCCCACGTAAATTAATATAGCTTTATTTATTTGCGAAACAAATTTAATTAACTGTAAAATTAAGTAATAAATCTATGAGGCAATGTAAACTGAGTGAAGCCTTTTAAATGTCTCCTATGTAGTTATTTAAGTAAACAACTTAAAGTTAAAGCTACAAGAAGTTATTACTTGTTTACATTTCTATGTGTATATGTGTAACTGAAAATTTAACTAATAAAATATTAAATTAATTTGGAAATATCACGTTGTTGTATTTAATAGGAACACGTTTGTAATTAAATTTGTAAGAAAATTTACGCGACTTTCTTCTTCAAACGGAAATCTAAATTATTAAGTTTCGTGAGATTACTTGTAATAATTAATTAATTCGCTATTTAAATTTCGTCTCTTTGAAGGTAAAAAACTTTGTTAAATTCGTTCAGCGATTTTCATTTTAGATTAAAACGTGAACCTCCCAGTTAACCTAAAATTTAACGGTTTAAGATAGGCAATCCTCTATGCACGTTAATTTCTAGTACTTCTTACATGATCTCTGTTGTAACTTAAATAAGCTTAGCTGGAAATTTTTTTGTTTTTTATAATTATTTAAATGGAAATAAACTTCCAGATCACATAATTTGCTTGTGATCAAAATTAAATCCCATTAGGGCGGTGTTCTCGTTACGTAATACCGTTCAGCCTATAAATTGTTTTGTTGTCTCACAGTTAACTCAATTAAGCTTTAAAAATATTAAACGGAATTTTAAAAATTGGATTTTAGAATTTTCATTAAATCTTTGTACCGGAAATAAGAGAATTATAATAAAAGTAAAACCTGTTGAAAGTTTACTTAAATTAAATTTCTAATTAAATTTTAGTAGCCGTGCGTAATTTATAATTACAGACTTTAATAAAAAAACTGTCTAAAACCAAACAAATCGATAAATTTAATTAAATTGCGATTTTGTTGTGATACTTGAATTTCTAAAACTTTTAATGCCAGGCGAGGTTTACACTTTCAAACAATTACAAATTGTTACTTTTATAAGAAATTCTGTAGTGTACCGCTTGGCGCTCAACGTGGGGCTAATTTATAAATAACATATTTATTTTAAAGTTAAAGTTTTCTGTGCAATTTTCAATTATAAAATGCATACAATACTTCAATAAGCTCATAAGTCGATTAACAGAAAATATGGAAGCTTTATGAGCAGCACTACAAACGTCCACTTAATCCTGATTTATTACCTCTCGATCAATACTTCACTTTTAAAATTATTTCTTAGTTCTTAATTTTGAATCGAAGTTTCTTGATTTTACTTGTTCGGATTGAAAAACTCGAGTTTCTTAAAAGACATAGAAAGCTTCAATTAGAACAGAGGTACCTCCCTTTCCTTGTAACTATTTGTTACAGACAAACTGTAGACGTTTTCAATGTATACCCAATTTTATGGTTCTGTAACTTAAAAACGTAGGTTTTCATCCTTTTTTTATTAATAAATAATAAATTAAAAGTGCTGTAGTTTAAAGTAAACATTTTTACATTTTATTCTAATGAAAATCCAAAAAACAAAAATAATTTGATTTAAAGAGGATGTAACCTCCGCGGGGTTTTGTGTTATAGCCAATTACAACAAAACATATAAAGGATAATTAAAAGTTATTTTCAACAGACTCAATTTTCTGATATTATATTCGAGATTTTGAGATTACAAAAAAAATTATTGTTACGAAAAGCAAATAACATATCGTCTGACAAAAGAAATATAACTTTAATAGACAGGAGATTTTTTTGTTTAGAAAATCTGGCAAAATGTCTACCCTTTCTTCCATTTTTGGTTTGTTACTCAACAATTGATTGATTGTTCTATCAAAAAAAATGTTGACAAATTAAAAACTATTTTCTTTAAACTTTTGACATTTTTACAATTTGCGGGTAGCAAAAGGTCGGCGTTATAAATTATACAATATCTTTTGAAATATATAAATTTTCTTTTGAAACAAAAAACAAAAATGCTTTTTCAATATACGAAAATTATCACAGATGAATTTAATTAACCCATATTTTATTCAAAACTATACTACATAATAAATAAAGTAAGTACGGCTCGATTGATATTTTTATCAAAGAGGAAGTACAAACATAAATTTAATTAAAATTTTTTAAAGATTCAAACAATAAAACCCGCACGTTATTAAAAATGAATTATTAAGTACCCAGCGTTTTATGAATTGATTTTCAGAAGAAAACCCTCTGAAAAGTTTACCTAATTTTATTATATTTACGAGTTGTGAAAATGTTAACCAAACTGCTGGAGTATTTTTGGAAAATCATGAAAATAGCCATAGGATAGGGAATCTTATGCTTTTATGGTTCATTATTAGTTTTTTCAAAAACCTGTAGCATTCTAACAAACAACAAACAATAATAGTCCAAAGTTTAAAATTAGTGCTAACCTGAGAAGTTGTCTCCTGAGGCAATTAAACCTTAAATGGGATTACGGACTGCTCTATGATCTTCATTTCATCTACTTCAACAATAAAACTCTTTAAACAAAGACATTTTACATCAAAAGTGACTGTAGCTTGTAGTTCTAAGGAATAAATTTTTTCCATAGCTTATTAGTTACTCATCTACTGTACACGTAATTCAATTTTTTGTCGGCAAAATCACTGCTTCGCAGATCATTCTTGAATGAATCAGTTTATTACTTCTTCGTAACTCTCATCTTAAGTTACGTTTCAAAGCAAAAATACGAATTTTTGTATAATTAACATTTTAAAAAAAGGCAGAAGTACAAGCACTAGATAAACTTACACCATAAATTCGTTTGATAACCGAACGCTACCATGCGGAAGAATAATAAATTAATCTAATACATTTAGTTGGTACAGAAAGTTTCGTTTATAAACCAAATGTTTGTATTCTTTTGGTGTTCTATTTTCTGCATTATCATTTCACCACGGAATTACGATAAAATAATTCAGAATTAAACTGAAATTACATCAAGTACATGTAAAATAGAGCCGCCATGTTAGCAAATTTTACGTTACTGTTGAAGCTGTAAAGTCCTAAATTATACTCAACTAACTATAGAAACTCAAAAATGACGAATCTTGAAACACAGGTATTTGCTTATACGTACCAATCACGTCATAATTATGACGTCAATAGTCTGTGACTTTTTGCCGTCACATTTTGGTGATCCAAACGTCATTGTATGATAATTTCTGACATAAGTACGTGACAAAAATGACTAGAATATGACGTGATAATAACGTGACCTGGTTTGCGGAAAAATCACGTTTATTCGAAGACATTTTCAAACGTACCAATCACGTCATAATTATGACGTCGATGGTCTGTAATTTTTTGCCGTCACATTTTGGTGATTATGACGTCATTCTATGGTAATTTCTGACGTAAATAGAATATGACGTGACCTGGTTTGATGGGTAATTAAAAACATTTGTTTATAAATTAAATTTGGGAACGGTACGATTCGCCGGGCACGGTTCGCCGCGACACGACTCGCCGGGAACTATTCGCCGCGACACGACTCGCCGGGAACTATTCGCCGTGAGTTTTTGATTTTTATCCGTTCAATAACCCCATCTATTGATAATCTTTGATTGATTTTTAACCCATAAAAATGAATTAAATATTATATTAAACAAATTAAATAGATTAAATAGATAAATTTCTCAAAAGTTAGAAAAAACAATAGTAGTTCTCTTTGTTTTCGTTTATTTTCAATTTTATTTAGATTAAGCCTCCAACATTTCGAAATTGTGGGCCAAACCACGGAGGTATTCTAATATATCCCGATTCTCAAAATCATTGACTAATGTCAAGATTGCCTACCTTTGTAGTACCTTTCGAACCGATTGGCTAAGGAATAAAATACAGAAAACAACGATAAAAATACACCATCTTATTACCTATTGAAGTACTTGAGGATGAATAAATTAGGAAGTGACGATTGGACATTTAAAATTGTTTGGATTTTTCTTCTTCAAAATGGTATAATGCGATTGGTCAATATACCGTTACCAATTAGAAATTGGAAATTTATAACGATAAATTTTAATCCTAACTTACAGAACCATGGAAGGTAAAGAGGTATGAAAGATAGAATTTGAACCATATTAATTGACCTGTGTATCCATGTAAATACAAAAGGTCAACACATCAAATAACTTTCTTATTGTTTAATTCCGAAGATTATTCATATGTGGCGCTGTAAGCTCTCGGCGAATCGTGCCACGGCGAATCGTGCTAGGCGGCGAATCGTGCCGGCGGCGAATCGTGCCGCGGCGAATCGTGCGGGGCGAATCGTGCGCGGCGAATCGTGCGCGGCGAGTTGTACCCAACCCATTACTGACGTTAAAATGAAGTAATTAATCAGGGGATTGAATAAATTTATCTTTTAATTTCAAAAATAATCAAATTTCAAGTTTTGATTTTTACATTCTGTTGACGGTACGTGTGCCCAAATATATAAAATAATAAATTGGAATTTGGTAATTATAACCAAATTTAATGGGTTGGGTACAACTCGCCGCGCACGATTCGCCACGCACGATTCGCCGCGCACGTACCGTCTACAGAATGTAAAAATCAAAACTTGAAATTTGATTATTTTTGAAATTAAAAGATAAATTTATACAATCCCCTGATTAATTACTTCATTTTAACGTCAGTAATCAATGGGAGTCCTACACCCCTGAGTGTGAATCCCATGTCTCCCAAATAATTAGATGCTATTCTGTCCCTGTACAATTCCTTTTATTAGTATTAAAGCAATTGAAACTCTTTTATTGATCCATAATCACTCCATTCGACTTCATTTGGCTAAAACCCGATATTAAAACTTATTATTTTAAGGGGTGGAGGGTTAAAGAATTAAACTATTTATTACAAATCAATACAACCAATGATCTGCTGACATTTATTTTTCTCCTGGACCATTGGCCTCTTTGTTTTAGAAGAATAGTTACGGCATTAAGACCCCAAGGCTGCTAAAACCGAATTGGGGTATGCTTGTTGATGGCGGCAATCCCTCCGAAGCACGGGGACGGTCATGTGAAAGTTTTAGACTCTTCCGGGATTTGAACCGAATACCTTAGAGTCAGCAGTTGTTCGGCTAACCTACTAAGCTAATGACTAATCCTAATATATAAAATCCCAGCATGTTGCTGCTCCTGCTGCAGCGTGTTGATTTTTGGTGGAAAAAAACAATCCGATTGATCGATTTTTAATCTAAACCGGGAAATTTGAATTTTTAAGCAAAAATTAGGGAAATTTAACCTTCGGCTAGAAAAAATGAAAACTTGGAAAACATATTTATTTAATTAACTTACTGCTCACAGAATTTAGTAGCAGATTTCTGAACTATAAAAGTTAATTACAAAAATATAAAGTCAAAATTGTAAACCGGGCGATCTGGGGAGTGTGGAACAACCTCCAGTACATATCGCAGGATTTCCACTCTTTTAGAATACCTGGGGAAGATACAAAATTAATAATTTTACAAATTTCGCAGGGGAAAAAAGGGAAATTTGAATTTTTAAGCAAAAATGAGGGAAATTAAAACGTCCAGCTAAAAAGATTAGAATTTGAACAACTTATTTATTTTTCTATAATAAAAAAAACTTTAATTGCCCGACCGACGCGACGGCACATTAAGTTTTGCTGCAACTATTTGCGTAACTTTGAAAATATAGAAAAACGGGGAATCCCCCGGTAGCGGGAAACAAAATTAAATGTTTAAATATTATACCGCTAAAAAAGAGATCCACCGTCTAGCTGCCCGTCCACCGACGGGCTTTCCAGCTACTATCATAATATAAAAATCTATAAAATTAATATTAAAATTAAAATTACCAATTTTTCCTTGAAAAATATTCTATGTAAGAAATAAATATTGTTGGTTCTATATCACATAAGGTTGAGTATGTACAGAAATGTAAAACAGGTTCTAGTTTGGCAGTAAATATAATACAAAACAACAAGAAATAAAGTAGATTGAGAGTCTTTAACAGACTAAACTTAATGAATTCAACTATTTTTGTATCTGATATATTAATTTATGTAAATAAATTAGAGAAATCAGCCGAAGAGAGTGTAAAAATATATAGTAAAATATGAGAAGGTTCTTCAATTGCATATGAAGTGTACACGGATAAAAACGTGTAACCGCATAAGCGGATATTAGGTTTTCATGGGAGCGCTTACCTAGCAATAAAATGGAACTCAATTCTGTTTAAATATTCACGTTTTATGTAAATTCGTACTTACATCGAAAAGTAACTCCAATTGTGCATAAAATTGCATGTACTTGCAAAATTCGATATTCGTTTCGTTTGTCAAGTGCATCCAAGTGTACGTAACTCAAACCAACTTATCACACCTAATGGATAGTGGGGCTTCTGACAGGAATTTTACAAAAAGATTTGAAAAGACTTTTTAGACTTTTTATTTGCTTACAATGAAACTACGATGTCTGACAATCACTTATTCTATTTCTAATCCATTTGGTGCTATAGTCAAAAAGTGGAAGCCAGTAGATAAAGCAATATCTTAAAATTTATTTAGAAAGCGCACGATAAAGTCGTGGAACAAAAAATTACGGCTTTTAAATTTTATTCTGTTGGTTGAGCATTTTCGAGTTACACTTTCAAAGTTAGGACACTTGCCAAATTGACCTAAAATGTCGAAAATAAAGTAAACGCAGATAAAACTTTTATTAGCAATTCAATTTTTCCGAATTTATTTCTTGATTAATACTGCAGGATGGAATTTTTAAAATGGTTCTTCTCTCGTCCGAATTAATGCGCTCCATAAATTTCGTAATTTTTTTGCCATTACGACGATAATTAAAATTGTTTATTAATAAATATCCGAGATTATTCGGGGCCGCGTTACTAATGAGAGTCGCTTTACAAGTACTTGTAATTTATTTGGTTAGCTTACAGCACGCAAAGAATTAAGATCTAAATTGCGGGTGTATAATTATCTTCATGGTAGAGTGATCTCGCCTTCATTTTAGTGTAGTCGATAAACAGAAAAGCGTTCTTAGTTGGCAGCTCAGTTTTGATAAAGCCTGACAATCTGAGCTTGTCTTGAGGCTAAGAGACACAAAACTAACTTGTAACTTATACTCCCTATGCCGTATAAAATATTGTTTGACTTGCACATAGCATAATTTAAAATTATTATCCAAATACCAAGAGATTATGCTTATGCTCGCATAACATCCAGTACAAAGCAAGAAACTTTATCTTTAGATGATGCAAATTGATGTATTAGAGCAACCACAATCTAGAGATATATTTGGCCAATTAAATTTCGTTGGCTTATCCCAATTGTGATGTAAGACAACATTTAATTAATAACTTTGAAATTTGTACAATTAATTACCCACATGCATTCGACTGACGCTTTCCATTCAGCCGGAAGAAAATAATTTACACATTTTCCACTATGCACCTAGTACGTGTGTGGAATACAAGTGAAGGTATTACGACCATCTTGTTTTTAGCAATAACTTACGGTGTTGAAAATGTCATAGGAAGTAAAAGTAATGATAATTTGATGCACATGGTCGGCCAACCAATGGGCTTCCATTTTACCTCCAATAAACCAAACGTATTAAGATCGTACGTGAGTATGTTAAATTCATTAAACCTAATAGGTTCATATTTGTTAAAATTAAAGGGAATCACCGGTACAAACGAAGCAGATGGAAAATGAAGCCCGGTAATTGTATTGAATAGTGGAAATGTTCGTGATATACTTGTAAGTGTCGTTTAAATCTCTTGTTCGTTTTGTACGTCACTGTTTTAACACGAACCGACAATTTATACGCAGCAGTTTAGTGTCATAAATACCGGTTAATTTATCAAAAGCTTTAATTTTTATTGCCGTCAATTGATTTTTAAATTTATGGAAAATTCAATCTCATCAAATTGGATTACGCGGTTTAAAAATTGTACACACGCTTTTAAAGTTACGTATTTAAATCGACATAAAACAACTAATAGGAAATTCGGAAAAATCGATTTCCTGTATTTAATTCAATCTATTTTAATTTTGTTGATTTGCCTATTTATTTTTTTGCTTTTACTTTTTAAAATTACTACTTTTTAGCGAAGCAATAAAATCGGTCTATTAGACCAAAGCGGTTGTAGCGGTTGCGACAGCATCAGTGCACAACATGCATTTATTAGTCTAAATCTAGACCACTTCTTACTTCGATCGAAATAATTCAATTTCCGAAAAACGAAAAACTGAAAAAGCTCAGAATTATTAAGTTGTAAGTAGATAGCCATTTCATTTTAAAAAAAAACTCTTATCGATTTTGAATTTCCTGTCTCTACTTCATTAAGATTTCACCCAAAACTATATGATTTTGCATTTAGCGACTAAATTAAAATAAAATCTCGTTTGTATGGTAATCCTGTTGTACTTTGCAGAGGGTTTCCTTTGGAATTTTTGAGTTAGCGGTCCTTTATGGAGATACTCTAAAACATAGCTAATTGTTTTGGGGGTAAATTTTAACATTTGTTGGTCAATAATTATTTATATCGCAAGTTTCACAATTTTACAATAAAAAGTTGATATTTGTTTCAGGCAAAGTTCGGAAAAAAAAAAATTACAAAACCACATTGTGCTTAACCATAAATAATTTAGTATATTTAGCAGTCACTTCGCAGCCCCTGTAGCAAATGCATAATTTACAAAAGTTCTGTAGCTTGCATTTCAATCTGTTTGGCTACCAGCCAAATTGCAAACCTTTTAATTTATTTTACTCTTAAATCCCTTTACAATGCCGAAATAAAATTTTATATTATAAAAATTAGCATAATTAAATGAAAATTTAATAAATAAAATAATTAGGGTTTAATAAAATTTTCTCTTTATTTGCATTTCCACATAGGTGGAAGGATAATGCACTGCAAAATAATTTACTTACTTCTTATATTAAATAAATTTGCAGAATAATTTACATAACCCAAATATAACCATAATCCGAAGCCAAATTTTGGATTCAATTTGAATTTTTAGTGGACTTTCTCCTTTTTTTATTACTTAAGTTATTATTATGTAAGTGGTCGAAATTTATAGTTTTCCATTTTTTAAGCCGACAACTCGACTGTATAATTCGGACGTTTACTCAGCATAATAAATAATTCAGTGATAAAAACAATGAATATTCTTTTATATTAAAATGGCGATACCTTCAGGAAAATACCGAAACCGGTCATGTAATAAGTGCTGTTATTTAAGCTGTTATTTAACAATTAGTAATTTATAAAACGAACAGAGTGAAAATTAAATATAAACCTCAGTTGGTGTTGAACTACAAAATAAATTCATCTTAGGCAACCACTTTTTCTAGTCGGAACTATCAGTCTGATTAAGGTAAATTTAATCACAGACGTTTTTGTTTGTTTTCCAGTTGTTAGTAGTCCAGGAATATTTCAATTTTATTATTATTTAAAGACATATTACAATATATGGGCCTGCTAGAAATATTCAAAAATCATAGTAATCGTACGGTCCCACGTTGGACGTCGTAAAGCAAAAACTAATTTAAATTTAATTTACACTTTGAAATGTATTCCATATAATCATTAAACCCCAGATCTCCCAGACCCCCCCGGATTCTGAAGCAGTGAAAAGTTTCCTTTTTTAATAAAATCAACCATGTAACTTACATTCAAACGCTTAGTTTTAGAGACGAGGGGGGCATAACATTTTCCTTAATAATTCATTTTGGGACTAGCCCCCTTTAGTTGTGCCTATGCCAGGGGTCTGACGGTTTGTAATACCTACACCAAGCAGGGACGTATTTATAACCTATAAGTGATGGAACACTGGCGGAACACAGCACCTATTTTTAGCTGGGTTGGGCCGTTGGCCCTATAGGCTCTAGCAAATTTTTGGGCCCTTGATATTTGAGTGCTGAAGGCCCAATTTTTGGGTTATTTTATAAGAATTTGATTTTTATTTTACGATTTGATCTCTTCTCGGGCCCCTCTGGCCGTAGGCACGTGCCTATAATGCCTAATGCGTATTCTGTTGGGCGTAGCGATTTGGGAATAAAATAAATGCATGGTCCCCCGGACCCCCCCCCCCCCCCCCCGGTTTATCCTAATTATTTTGTGTCTCTTAAACTTAAATAGTTGTAGAGGTTCTATAATATGTTTAAAACTTAGGACAACAAAGGATATACATCTATTTATGGGTGCATATGGAAGTAGTTTTATTTTTTTATTAGCAGAAACCATAATAAAACAGGTCCAAGGTTAAACGGATTTATTTATTATTATTACTTCAAATATTAATTGAGCTTTAGTGTAGCCACTGATAAACCGGGGGGTCTGGGGGGTATGAAATATCTCCCAGTGCACGGTTTACTCTTTATTCATGGACTAATAGTATTAGTTCTTTAGTGTTACTTAGTAGCCAATGCTAGGATCCTTGATTGTGAGCGCCGTATTTTGAAATCGCAGTTTTGAAAAGAAGAGAGAAGGAACTGGAAACGAAAAAATTGAGAGGTTGAAAAGATGATGTAATCTAGTTTGTTGTGAGACGGTCATTAGCTTAGTAGGTTAGCCGAACAACTGCTGAATCTAAGGTTCTCGGTTCGTATCTGGGGAGAGTATAAAACTTTCAATTCCCCAATAGTTGATTGCCACCATCAACTATTATAAAACACAGGGTTACAGGCATTCCTTAATCCGGATTAAGCAACAGTGGGGTCTAAATGCCCCATTAGAAGAAACATACGTCTAAGAGTGGATAAATAACAGGTTGATGAAGATGAAGATGAAGAAGATGAAGTTTGTTGAATACGGGATTGCACTGGGGGGTATTCCATACCCCCCAGACCCCCCGGTTTATCCTCATTGTTTTATGTGTCTTAAACTTAAATTCAAAATTTAATAAGTTGTAGAAGTCCCACAATAGGAGACGTCCATTAATTACGTGAAGCGGAGAGGGGGTCGAACAGAATCGCACCGAATTTCTAAAATTGCGAGATAATTGGATTAAAACAAACAATCTCCCGTGAGATTAGAAGATGGGGGATCGAGCCAAATGTCACGACATCTCACTAGGGGGGAGGGAGAAATAGACGTTCCCATCTGTTTAAAGCTTTGGGCATCTCGGTAGCTCGGCGCATATGTAAGTAATTTTATTTTTGCATACTCGGGAGTTGAATATCGTCGATCGATGGTAGAAATCATATTAAAACGGGCCCGAGATTAAACGTATTTATTTATTGTTATAACTTCAATTGTTGATTAATCTTTAGTGTAGCCACTGGCAAACCGGGGGGTCTGGGGGGTATGGAATACCCCCCAGTGCACGGTTTACTTTTTATTTATGGACCAATAGTATTAGATCCTTGATTGTGAGCTCCGTATTTGAAAGTCGTAGTTTTAAGAAGAAGAGGGAAAAATTGAGAAGCAGTACCTATTTTTAACTGGGTTGGGCGTTAGGCTCTAGCAAATTTTCGGGCCCCTGATATTCGAGTGTAACTAATAGCATCGAAGACATAATTTTTGGGTTATTTCATCAGAATTTGCTTTTCATTTTATGATTTTATGTTCTCTCTTCTCGAGCCCCTCCGGCAATTGGGCCCTAGGCATGTGTCCAATGCGTCTAAAGGTCAAAAAGGCTCTGGCGGAACAGCCACTTAACCAAAACAAGTTTTATTTATTACTATTACAAGTGAAGTAGCTTAGTAAACTCTCTAGGAAAAAGAATAATCTCTATAGAATAGTCTCTAGATTAGCATAAATTTTTTGCTTGACTTGATGTCGTGCAATTGTTAAACTCTAAGTTTCGCTTTTTTGTACAAACTGTAATTTTGTTTTAGTGTCACTCGTCGCCAACAGTACAAATAATGTTAATTAAATTTAATTATTTGTAGTAGTAAGGTTTGATATCCAAATATTAACTTGTTTTATTCAGAGTAAAAGCCATGTGCGCTTTTTCTAGCTTCTTTTGTGTATCAGTCTGGATGTCTGTCTGTTGTTTCGTTAGTTGCTTTTAATAAAACAATATACCATTAGAAATAAGAGCAATCTTTTATTTCTTGACAAAAATTTATCAAATTTTAATTTAAAAGCTTTTTTGTTGCAAGGAAACAAGTTTTATATTTAAAATAAAATTTGTTTCTATTGAAAACATGGATCAAGCCGGACATTGACTCCAAAAATATTGGTGCAATATTAGAAAGCAATATTGAACCAATATTGGATGCTGAAGGCAATTTTGAGACAATACTTTGTGCTACATGGGTATATTTCCCACCATGACTTAGCTACCAGTTTCGGCCGTTTCGCCGTCTACCGTTTCGCCGTCGGTAGTTTTGCCTTTTGCATTGGAAAATGCGGTAAAATCCTGTTGAGTAGTTGATAGGTACCCTCCGAAGCACGCAGACAGATATAGAGTCGTTTTTCCGATAATAATAAAATAAAAAATTTCTTAGGGTAAGCAGTTTTATTAAAAGAAAAATAATACTTTTTCATTAACTTCGGCAATCAATTTTCTCCCAACTTAGCTTCTTAAGAAGTTACTTTATCTACAAAAACTTGTTAATCAACAAGTCTAATCTAATACCTATAAAAATTTTCGTAACTGCTCTTGTAAATGAAATTCTTGCTGAAAAGTTATATGAAACTTGTATAATGTAAAGAAAATTGGGAAAATTATTTTATTATCATTTTATTTCTTATAAAAAGAAACTGAAATTTTAGAGAGAATATATAAAATAATGAACAAAGTTGATTTAATAATGTGTCGCGAGAATTATTTTTTAATTAAGTTATATTCGCTATTTTCATCTTTTCATGCGACTGCTTTATTAAATACTTTTTCTTAGTGTAAGCTATATTAAAATTTATTAGTTTCTAGTCAAAATAAAGAATTTTCCTTTATTCCGGAAAAGCGAAATGAGAGATTGTAAAGTCTTGAGTGAACGAACTTTGTGTTTTATACGGTGATAACGCAAAAATATAAATCAAATAAAAAATCCTCAGTCCACATTTTCTTATGCCTATGGAAAAGCAAAATAAACCATTTCGTATAAAATTGCCTGCCGTCGTCGGTACGATCTAAATCGTTTATAGAAAATGCGCCGAATAAAGGAATACATCAACTATCAACATTACCATCACAACTAACATTTTTGCGGGAAAGTCTGGAACATTAATTACAAGGAAAGCTGGACAAATATTACAAACAATAATTAGGCTTTGGAAAATATGTATTTACTGAACCAGTTGATTTAAAAAAGTTCAGTGGCGAAAGAGATGTCTTTGCGGTGCGAAATATTTTCTTACATTGTTCAAATTTACATCTTGCAAAAGATAATATGACAATATCTTGTATTATAAAATATGTTAATTGAAACTGTTGAGTTACAACTTCTTCGTTGTAATTCATAAGTCGTATTTGTCTTAATAATAATGTAAATAAACTTAGTAAGTTGCGAAGGCTCAAAGTTGGCATTATTGTATGCCCAAGTCATTAGAGTAAAGAAATAATGGCATAAATTTAGTTGCAAATTCAAATTAAATCATTTCAATTTTAAATATCTTTTGTGATTCCAAAATTAAACCGCGTACTTAACACGGAATAATGTATTCAAATTATTAAATTTACAATGCTAGTTAGACAAATTGAGAATAATTTAATTTAACAAAAAACATATTATCATTAGCCAGAAGATGTAGCTGCAGGGGTTTTGCTTGCCTCGTACCTGCTGTATTTAAGAGGATTTCACACTGATAGATTTTCTATAAAAATTAATTAAACACGTAATAAATCCGTATTTAAATTTCCCTCTTGAGAACTAATTAATCAAATGGGTACAGGTTTAACACGGTAGCGCTTTAACATTTGCATATTCAACGAATCCCGTTAAATCATGGTTGAAAGACTTTGGATACGGTTAGTTCAAATAAAAAAAAATTACTAGCCTGATTTAATGCTATCAGAATGCAGAATGAAGACCTGCTAGCCCTACTTTATTTTTTGTTCAACACGAAACGGGCTAGGTTTCAAAAAGTAGTCATTTCAAGTAGTAGTCCTAAGTAAGGACTCGCGCGTTAAAGGTAATAACTAATTAACTCTGCTTGTGGAGTATGCAACCACGGTAGCACGCGAGAAAAGCTTACTAAATCGGCTAATGGTTGATTTTTGCGAGCTGGGAGTTCGAAAACTGTCTTTCGTTAGATTTAAACAACAGATTTAGTTTTCTTATAAGTGAAGAAGTCCAGAACGCCTGTAGCTCTGTACTGCGACTTTTATGGAACAGAAAAGATCAATTTAAAGGGAGGGAAAATACATTTTCCGTGTTCTAGATTTTAGAGTATTTTTGTGACTTATCGTCAGACCCATCGGAAGCAATAGCATGTCATCTTGTTTGCTACCAAAGTAATAATAATTTTATAAACTTCATACACTGCAAATAAGTATTTTCACATAAAATTTACGAGCTACTAAACTGTCCACATTTTACAAAATGATTCTTTAAACTTTATGAATGCGTTAAAAGATATAAACTGGTAGTAAAATTTTTGAATTTTAATAAGAAAAGTTATCGAGGTTTTTCCAAAATATATTATTCTTTTAATGAAAAACAAACGTAGTTAAGTAGTAAAATTGAGCAATAGCGCTGGAAATAAAGTAAAAGTTAGATGATCGGCACCCGCCAAGTGACCAGCTGCCTGTTCAGTAAATTGTAAATCAGGATTTCAAAATTCCAAAAGTTAAATTGAATATTATGGCGAGTTTGCGTGGCAGGAAGCAAACTATTAACTTCTTTGGTCAATGGAGCTGACACATATAACCGTTAACGTGAAATAGGTTTCTTCTTTTCTTGGCTTTTCTGCCAATGACATTTGTCTAGGTTAACCTCCGTTTTATTGTAATTCTTTCTATTTACTGCCAATTTTGATATTTTTTTATTTTTAACTTTACTTGTTTTTATTGTAATTGATGAAGGCGCGTCAAGATTAAAACTTACTTTTTAACTTGATTAATCCGAAGTAAAAAATTTAATACCAGCATCCCAAAATCCTTTGACCTAATCCGGGGATCGGTTCGTAATAAAAATCACACAAATAGCACTAAAACGAAAATTAAATTTGGAAAACGTAGAGTTTTATGTTACACAATTATTGATATTTGATATTATTTTTTCTTTATTATTTTTAACTTCCAGTCGTCGAGATTCGAACCCGATACGTTCGGCTCATCAGTCAATTAGATTAGCATCGAATTTATTATAAAAAAAATGTTATATGAAAGATATTAAAGATAAACAAGATAATCCT
This sequence comes from Cantharis nigra, assembly GCA_958510845.1. Classification (NCBI taxonomy): domain Eukaryota; kingdom Metazoa; phylum Arthropoda; class Insecta; order Coleoptera; family Cantharidae; genus Cantharis; species Cantharis nigra. The sequence continues at coordinate 1,782,233 of OY294029.1, forward strand.
GACGTTTTTACGACAAAAATGTAATCGAAGTTTCTTGTGAGGGTTTTACAGCATACAAAAGTTGATTTGCAACACGAACTGTTAACACACACACACACGCACGCATCAAATAAGGGTAGCAAGATCGTTTAGTGCCATTTTATATACTCGATTTTATTGCTCTAGCGCATCCATTCTCCAAGATTTAAATCAGCTTGCCTAAATCGTTTAGATAAGCCAAACTTTATTTGGATAAATTTTAAAGTAGCGGAAAATTTAGGCTGGAAACATCAAAGACTGAAACTTCTAATTTTGTATACAAAATATCAAAACATATCAAAGAAAAAGATTTTTGTCAGAATGATAACTGCGTGATTTCTGCTTCACTGACATTGCTCGACTTTTTTATTTCTTTTTCTAAATGTAATGAGAATTCGGTTTTAACGTCAAAATGTCACCTACATTTTATAGCTTGTAAATGGAGTCCAACCTACAGTCGCATCGTAACATAACTTAGTTAACAGGCCGCCTAAATTTTTAAGAATTTTATAAAGAATACGATTTTGCGGATTGTCCAATGCCGGCCTCCCAGTCAAGGTAGATCGAGTTTGCTAGTCAAAATGATCCGGAGCGTCTGGAGAGCAGCGGAGGGCTGCGCCAAGCACGGAGCCACCGTAAAATGAATTATTTAAATTAATTTAATTAGGCTTCTCCCACTAATTTAAACACAAAAGTGAAATTTGTAGGGTTAATTCCCTGACCGTTTCCTCAAATTTTTAGTTGGGAGGGTGACTGTTGCAATCACAGTAACACGCGTGCTGTGGGGGTTGCCTAAATTCTTTAAGGTCAAAGTAAGGACGAGCGCGTTAAAGGTAATAAACTCTGCGTGTGGAGTATGCAACCACAGTAGCACGCGTGCTTTGGGGTTTGCCTTGTTTGTTTAAGGTCACAGTAAGGTCGCGAGCGTTAAAGGTAACAAACCCTGCGTGTTGAGGTTCCCTGTATAGATGGCAAGCTAATTACGGATTAAACAAATACTAAAAGTGCAGCATAATCCGATTTGCATTCTTCTGTTATATTTTATGAAAGCTCTAGAAGGAAATAAAAAAATTCATTTGAATTGGAAATAACAGCAAAGTTAAAAATAAAATGCACAATGCTGATATGTGAAACCAGACTTCAGATGAAATTTTCTATTTCAATAGTTTCAAGTGGAATATAAGAAAGCCTTTGTAGTGTTTCCCGAAATTTGATCAACAATTGCGCTAGCTAGAGGAACGTAATTCATGTGGTCAGTAATAACCGACTTTGATGTGAAACCTTCCACAATGAAGTTATTACTTTGGGAACAGCCTGAAAATTATAGTACAAAGTTTGAACTCAACAATTGAATGAAAATTGAAATTGGTAATGAAAACTGGGTTTTTGTGCTTTAATTTGAGGCAGTTGCGGTAGGTAATAAACCAGGTTTTATTTTTTTTTTTGAAAAGCTTTAAATTTTAAGATTTGACGTGCCAGCTGATATCGACATCTACTAATGTGATCAGTTCTGCGATTCCAAACTCTCTCGAGACCTATATTTGACTTTTATGTGTGTATGACAGCGCTTAACGTGATATTGAGTAAATTTCTATTGGTTTCTGAAAATGTATTTTTAAGGAACTAATGGTATTGATAAAGCCCAGAACAAAGTTTTGCAAACTTTAGTGTTTTAAGTTCATATAATGTATCGATTTTGTGTAGGTGGTGCAATAAATGAAAACATAGACATGGATTTTGTTTGTTTATTTTCACCAAAACTTAAATTTTCTTGTTGGCAGGTTTTTCTTTAAAAAAACACTTAGAAACAATGTTTTATTATTATTGCAAACAAATATATGCAAAGAATGCAAACTTTTACTTTATAAACAAAACTTTCTATATCAACTATACGTATTAGATTAATTTAATATTTTTCCGCGTTACTCGGTCTTAAGTTGGCGCTTACTTGGCTCTGTTGGCCTCCGATATTCCTAGTTAAGTAAAATTCAAAATTTTCAAAATTTGAGAACTTCTATGATTTGATAGATTAGGGTGAGTTTAGAGAAACTCAGGGGCGGAACAGTTGTACTTTGACCTTTTCAATTTTAATAAAAATTTCTAGAATAGGATGTGGACAACTAGATGCTATTTGAAGTCTGGGGAGGTATAGAATACCCCCAGGTCACCAGCAATTGTACTATATTCTGTGGGGTGTTCCACACCCCCCAGACCCCCCGGTGCGAATTTTTGCGGTACATGATGTGTGAAAATACACTAAAACCTTTAGTTTATTTGTTCTTACAAAGAGAAAAATTCTTATTACCAAAATAAATCATTAAATGTATATTTTTGGGTTTTCAAACCGGGGGGTCTGGGGGGTATGGAATACCCTTCAGTGCACCAGCAATCATATTTGTTAAAAAATAAATTAAAGGTAAAACCCCCCAGTTAATATTTAAATAAAATAAATTTAATATTAAAATTTAAAAAAACTTTTAAATTAATTTGTTTTCCTTGCCTGAAAATTTAATTTCCTTGACTTGGCACTAAAAATGAGAAAATCCCTGACAAAATTAGGGAAATCTTAAATCTTCCATGACTTTTCCAGATTTTCTAAAGAAGCGGGAACCCTGTAATTGTTATATAGAGAATAATCAGGTGGCGTATTTTCGTAGGCGGGGGAGGGGGGCCTGGCTGAAAAATTTCTGAAAACTTCCAAGACATCTCAAGAAACAGATTCTTTGAAAATTTGTAGAAATATAAAGAATCTCAAGAAATCCATAGAAATTTCAAGAAAATCTTAGGAAACTCGAGAAAATTTTGGTAAATAGGACATCTAGAGAAATGCAGTTTTCACTTATTTCCACTTATTAGTAAGCAACGATCGGGAAATTTTAAGATATCCCAGAAAATTTTAGAAAATCCATAAAAATGTCACTAATTTTACAATTAGGAAATGAAGAAAATTAGAAGAAATAGAAAATTCTAGAAAATCTTAGAAAAATATCCGAAAAATCTTGTAAAGCATCACAGAAAATTCTAGGATATTTTAGGAAATCTAAGCAATCTCAGAAAATTGAAAGTAAAAACTCATCTATAGGTATATTTTTAAAATATTTAATAAAATTAAATAGGGGGGGGGAGTTACTCGTCTCTATATCCGCTCTTGTTTGGAAGGAATTCTTTGGAAATCATTGGAATTGCATGGAAATCGTCGGAATTTTGAGTCCTGCATACAAATTTTTTTTTATCTCTTATAAAAGCAGGGCCCCCCCGTTAACAACTTCGCACACGGTACACTCACCTGCTTGTTACGCCACTGGAGAAACTCGTTTACCTGTTCAGACCAATCCGTTTTGCTAACAAGCTAGCTGTTATAATAAATTAAATCTAGGCAATTAATCTTGGCATTGGCACAATGCAGCGCAGTTAGGTTAGATTGCGCTTTTGTGTTGTAATTATATTATCTCTGAAAATTTAACACAATGGGATGCGGCAAATCGCTACGTCGGAAAAATAAACTGCAATTGTGTTCGACGCCACAGGTACTTCCGTTAGTCTTGTAATTAAATTTTAAGTACCGAACAGTTGGTTTGAGCAATTAATACAAAAACTATTAAGTTTGTAGCCTGATTGTCTGTGCTTAGAGTTGCAGATTAAATATAACAGTTTTTATAGCAGGGAACACAAAAATACAGCACTAATGGAAAAACGTCAAGTGTTTTTTACAAGAGCTTTTACATTTTTTCCACTATTTATTTCTCGTGGAAAATAATAATAAAAGCGTCTGCACATAAATACAAATGATTTTTTGTTCTTGTGATACAATTTACGGGCTTAAGCCGGGTTTGTCGACACGATCATCGACCATGCTCGGTGAGCGACTTACCTAAGCGTTCAAGCGGAACGCACCCTAATTCAATTTAAGTTTAAATTAAGCTGTAATTTGGTATCATTCCACATTCCAGTCGGTAATTCGGAGAGAGAAAATAGAGAAAATGAATTTTTTTCTTGCTTATTTAAATTTAAGCGCTCGGTAAGTTGCACTTAGCAGAATAACTTAATTTAAATTTTCTGCAAAAATTACGTTACCCGGATAGTTATCGTCAAAACATTTCGTTAATATACGGCGTTGGACGTTATCGCGATGAAGGGGAAGCGTATATACCTAAACATGGACTATTTTCAAAATGAAAACAGCAAACTTGAGTGGCGATCTGCAGAGAACTACGAGGTCATTAGGGTAGGAAGTTCATGAACGTGTCGCGATATCAACCCCTGCTTTAATAAAGAGAAAATAACAAATTGTTTTGTTGCTGAGTTGGCGTGAAATACTCCATCTAACTTCTCGAAAGTTCATACATTTAAAAAAAAAACTTGTAATAGACTTTTTTTCGAGTTGAAGAAACGATTCTCATGAAATAATGTGCTAAGCGTTCATTTTTTAAATTACTTTTAAGCATCGCCTCTTTACTAATTTGTATTCATATTATACGGCTTTACTACGGTTTTCAAGTTTTAAACTTGTTATAACCTACACTTTCATGTTCTTTTATATTTTAAATAATTAACGCCTTTATTTGAACTGCATATTTTAAAAAGTTTCACGAAATTTCTTGCATGCAAAACAAAAATCTTTAAAGCGCAGGAACAATTACGTACAATTGGCCCAATTGTCCAAAAAGTTAAAATTTATGGAAGTTACTTTTTTTCGCATCACCACAAGAGCAAGATAAACACCAGCCGAAATAAATAAAGAAAACGGGAAGAAACAAATTGCCTAAGCAATTATTTAGTCATCAGGGTTCTAAGACAAATTTAAACCTGTTTGTTTCAAATCGATTGAAATTTTGCTTTTCATCTTATTTTCTTGTCGGATAACTTAAAGCTGCCCTTCCTTTTAACACTGCAAGATTTTCTGGAATAGAGAACATGCAAACCGATTTAAATTATGGTTAAAAATATTTGCTGGAGAAAATTGTTCTCTACAAATTGCCGACGCCCACACGACGGACTCACATTCAAGATTTACAATTTATTTCTGAAATTTTACCTCGCACAACCATTTCAATTTATTTTTGTAAATGAAGCGAATTACATTTAATTTCAATTAAGAGAATAATATAAAAATTTCAGTTGTTATGCAGTTTTTCCTTAATAATTCAAAAACCGTGCAAGATATCAAAAATGACAAAGAGACTAAAAAGATGCAGAGGATAAAAAGGAACATTTTTTATTCTAAAAACTTTTTTCTATCTTGGATAGTTTTCGAGTTATTGCTTCAAAAAGAAATGATTATTATTCATGACTAGCGTAGAGATCGAGAAAATCGCAGTTAAGTGGGAACCAGGTGGAATTAATAAAACATAAAAAAAAATAAATCCGGTTATTCTATTACACATTGAAAGCTAGGTGGAATAGAGTTATGTCTTTTAAATTCTATTAAATCAGATTGAAGTAAAAACTAAAGGAAAGTTTTTCATTTTGAAGATTTTCCCAGATTTTCTCTTAGATTGCCTCAAAAATTTCTTTCGAAAAAGTTAAAGTAATAGAAAGGTTGTCTAAAGTATTTCTAAAATTACCCGATTTTGAGTAATTTCCTTGAGTTTTCTCCGATTTTCCTTCACTTGTACGCCAGATTTCCTCAGCGATTCCGCTCTCGTCTTTGCGTTACTTTAATTAATTAAATATGTTATAAAGTACTTAGTAAATGTCGGTCATTTTCTAGCGGTCTGATTCATCGAAGCCGATCTTTCTCAATAACATTGATTCAATAGCAGGAAATATTATTGATTACAATTATGAAGAATTGATTAAACATTGCTAAAGTACTTGAGGAAGTGAATTTTATATTATATATCAGCTTAATTACACTGGTTGGCATGAAAATCGACCATGTCACCATTCTAGCTGATTTTTATGTAAAATGACCTTCCGAATCTCGAAATTCCGGGGAATACCCCCATCTATTTTTATCACTTTTCAATAATTTGAAGGGGGATGAAAACGATTACATTTCTTCTGAGAGGCTAACAGCTAATATTTGCAGCAAGAAAATTGATTTGTAAGAGGATTTGTCCCTTAAATCATTACATTGGTTGATTTTCCGTTTTTTTCAATTTTTTCACTTATTTTCTACATATTCCAGCTTCTAGCCTCCCTCATGCTCCTCCAAGTGCCTCAAAATAATAAAAATATATGGCCGGTCCCCGGGATCATTTAGGGGGTCCATGAAAAATTAAAATTGATTTGGGGGTCCCTGAACAGGCACTAGTTGATTTGGTTTCAGGTAATTTAACTCCGATAATTTGATCAACGGTAATTTCACCCCCTGGTAATTAAATCTCCCTGGTTAATAATTAGTCCCCGATAATATCACGCCCGGCAATGTTTTTTTAGCGACAATTTTACTATTGAAAAATCATAAACTAACACTAACTTATATAACCGATGCATATCTTCGCGCGGATATCACTTTTACAAGCGATTTGGTGTAAATCCGGGGGGTCTGGGGACCTCCAGTGCATCCCTTGTTAATTATCTCGATGGTAAATATTTCGAAACGTTGATAATTCAATAACCCGTGAAGAAAAAGCAAATTGTGCACTGAAGGGCATTCCATGCCCCCCAGACCCCCCGGTTTACTCCTACGTTTTGTGTTTTTAAAAGTTTCTGTTACCATAGCATACGCTGGGGTACTAAAACATTTTAGCATTTAAAATAAAAAACTGTTTTTTTTCAAGATTTTTTAAAATTATTTCCGAGTTTATTTTCTAAAAGTTCCTAAAATTGGAATGTATTCTGCATGTTTGTACGTGGCCCCTTTGTATTAATTGAGGGTGTAAATCCGGGGGGTTTGAATCTCATTTCGACGAACAATTTCGGTAAAGAAAAATCATAAACTAGCACAAACCTACTGAACCGATGCATATCTTCGCGCGGATATCTCTTTTTTACGGACAATATAACTATCCCCAAATTACAAACATGAAGAGGTTCATTTTTTTAAAATAATGTATTTTAATAAATTATTGTAAATATAAATGTATTTTAAGTAATTCGTTACAAAAATGCAGTGAAATAATATAAATAAATTGGGGACGAAATTATCGGAGTCAAAATTACCGCGAACCGAATTACCTGGGGCATAAAATCACCGGAGATGAAATTACCGGTGACGAAATTACCGAGGACAAAATTGCTGGGGGCCAAATTACCGGCTACGCTCTGGACAACCTCAGGGGGTAATAAAAATATTTTATTTTTTGTTTAATTAATTTGGTTTTTCATTTCATATTCAGGTTAAAAAAGACAAATATGGGTAAATTTTGGTTCAGCTTCGGGTACAAAATGAGTACCTTTTTTTCCACTTGAGGGACCGTGGGCTAAAACAGTTTGGAAATCACTGATCTAGATAGTATAAGTTTCATCTGCTAACTTTCGTTAAAATAATTATTAAAATTTATGCAAATTAATTTCAATTGGATGCATTTATGTCGACCACGAGTGCAATACATCGAAAATGAATAATAACCAATCGTTCAGCAATGATTATAGAAACAATAATGAACCGTCATTGTTTCATAATGATTCGAATGCCATGCTTAAATTTGAAACTACAATATTTTTAGGAAAGTATTAAATATAACCATCTGACGAGCTTAAATAAAAAAGCAGCACGCGCAATTGTTTTTTATTCAATTATATTATTTCAGTAGATCACCTGAAACAGTAAAAGCTGCTTAGGTTTAAAAGTCAAAGGAAGAGCTGGAGGTATAAGCGACGGAAATCCCGTGACACATGAAAGACATTTTAAGAGGATATCCAAGTTTTTCGAGAAAATTAAATTAATTCCACATTTATTTCGTTTGGAAAAAAAATTATGGGCTTAAAATTGATTGTTTAATCGCGCGACGCTCTACATCTTAAGTAAGAACAACAGAGTTTGCGTTCCCAATTAAAATTAAAAAATAAATTGAATGAAAAAATTTAACTTGTTTGAAATTTATTTTTCAAAACCGTACTACTACGCCACATTAATGAAGGTAATGAGTTCAAAATTAATTTAGCAAAATTGCGGTTCTTGTGCAATATTAATTTTGCAGCCTGCTGTATGGCCAATTAAGTTATATTTTACCAACTACGTCGTAAAATATGAGTATAATAATTATTGGATTATACAAAATTCCAGATTCCGTTTTTATCTTTTTTAAATTAAAAGCAATGTTGTTTACAGTCGGCTCCGAGTTCGATTCCGGGCGAAGTTCTGACCGTCTTCCTTATAAGGAAGGAAACGGTAAACCGCGGAAGTGTTATCTAAAGGATGGAAGTTAGGATATCGGTAGACAATATTTTAAGTAAAATTATTGGTAATTTGATTCGATTAGTTTGGATTTTAATTGAAATTTCTTGCGCCAATATCATTTCTTATGTTGTAAGTTATACAACTCAAACAACTGGAGATAGTTTTATCACATTTCAACTAAATTTATATTGAAGCGAAAACTCAATTTGAGAAAATTCTATTTTATTTCTTGTCAATCTGTCTTACATTCAACTAGGAAATCGTATTTGTTTGCTGTAATACTATCAATATAATTTCTAATGGCATATTGAATTACTCATGATAGACGCTGGTATAAACATTTTTATTTCCACTTGCTAAATTTCACGTATTATTAGTTACGGATATATTTCAAATCGATAGATCGTCGTAGTAACCTGGTAGCATCACCAATTTTAAAATTGAATTATTGAGTAGCATTCTTACGCTTTCTTGCACTGCCAGACAGGCAAGTTCCAATCGATAATTTCTTTTGGATCTTTTTGAATTTTTATAACTTTAATTTTATTAAATAAAACAAACCCATTGGTATTTTTGTACAAAGTTTAGTTGTTAAATAAAATTTATTTCTTCAAGAACATTCCATTTGCGTAGGCGAAATGTCTCTGCTTTACGCCTGGAATAATAAGGACGACTTTACCGTATTTGATTTCCATTAAATTTGAATCAGAGTTATCACCCTAAACACTACGTCGTATAAAATTCCAAGATTTTTCTAAAAACAATTGGCAGTCCACCTCTGAAATCATCATTTAAGGGATTCAATACATGTTTGCTAAAACAATAAAGGAATATAAAAGTTTAGTTTAACATAAATCTTTTTAAAAGCTCCTAAGTTGTCGGAAAACAAACAAATAGAACATGGCCCAAGCACAAGGAACAAAACTTTGAAGTCCTAAACCTACAAAATGACCGACACGAAATGCGTGAGATGACTACTGAGGTCTAAATAAGAGTATTCGGGTTAGTAGTAACTAATACGATACAAATGTGTACGTCCGCATTTACAGTTTGGTTTCGGGGTACACCTTTATGCAGAGGAAATTGCTTGGAAGTAACTTAGTAGCTGATTACATGTTTCGCTTTAAATTGTACGACATGAGTGAATATCATGAAAGGCTGCAAACGTAAATGGATTTAATTTAAAGCTTACATTGAAAGCATAGAATTCTGTAATCTTTAATCTCCATCTGCTTAATTCATATTAACCCGATTTGCGTTATTTTAAAATTTTGAAAAAATTAAAGGTTTCTATCTATTATATTATTTCTAATTTTTTTTTCGCGTTAACAATGGAAAGCACTCAGCTTCCTTTTTTAATTTTGTCATATTTTATAGTTTGGAAAATAGGGAAAGCTGTTAAACATAACAGCATAAAAGCTTTTTAAAATTTGTTAATTTTGATTATTGACTTGAAAATCGATAACACAGCTGAAAATACATACTACTCACTCATAGGAGACACTGCCAAAGCGTTCAACGATGAAACTCAAGTGCTGTAGTTCGACTCGGTGAATCCGTATTTGGTCTTGAAATTACCATCAAAATTAGTAGATCAAAAATATGAGATCATTTTTGTACTTCAACTCATCTGCAGACTTTAAAAATTTAAAAGTATAATCATCAGTTTTTCTTTCCAAAGTATTCGTCTGGTCATTCCGACTTTCTCTTTCTATAGTCTCTATGTAATCAGCATAATAAGCTCTTCATTGATTTTTGAGATCTGCTTTTTTTCTTTCAGCTTTAAAATTTAGAGTTAATACTGTACTGCCAACGGAAGACAGTGATATATTTTGGTACCCCCCGTCGCAGGCAGTAAAAGTAAAAATATTAATTAAGCCTGCGACTATATTTTTTAGTTATCACAAACTTAACCTACTGCTTTATTCGTTTTCGTAACACAGTCAGTCTGGGTTCACATTAAACGTAAACGTAAGAAATACATAAAACATAAGAAATACATTTAGGGGATTGTCAGATTATTTGTGATAATTATTATAAAATAACAGGCCGAGGAGCAAATCACAAGAAATTTTTGTACAATAGATCTCTCATTAGGGGCTGTTCACAAATTACGTAACGCAATTTTTGACGTTTTTCAACCCCCCCTTTTGTAACAGATCATAACAAATTGCGAGAACCCCCCTCCTCCCCTGAAGAATAACGTAACAACAAATTTTAATTATTATGATTCTTGACTGAATGGATCTCTTAGGGTTAATTTATCAAATTAATGAAAACTTAATATCTAGAAAAATATCTCATTTTTTGATAAAAAAGAAATTTTTTGGTTACGTAACATTTTGAAAAACACCCCCGCCCCCCACGGTAACAAATTGTCAATCCCCCCCCTAAGGCCGTTACGTAATTTGTGACAGCCACTTAGAATATTTGACCTATAAATAAAAGAATTTCTTCCTAGAATTTTTTGTAAACAGGATTGTCGGTGCAATTTTACGGCTTCCAGGAACTAATAAATCTTCTAAAATATTTGACCTATAAATGAAAGAATTTCTTCGTAGAATTTTCTGTAAATAGTCTCGTCGGAGCATTTTTACGGCTTCCAGGAACTAATAAATCTTTTGAAATATTTGACCTATAAATGAAAGAATTTCTTCCTAGAATTTTCTGTAAACATTCTCGGTCGGTGCATTTTTACGGCTTCCGGGAACTAATAAATCTTTTAAAATATTTGACCTATAAATGAAAGAATTTCTTATTCCTGGAATTTTTTGTAAACAGTCTCGTCGGTGCATTTTTACGGCTTCCGGGAACTAATAAATCTTTAAAAATATTTGACCTATAAATGAAAAAATTTCTTTCTAGAATTTTATATAAACAGACTAGTCGGTGCATTCTTCCAGGAACTAATAAATCTTCTAAAATATTTGACCTATATGTGAAAGAATTTCTTCCTAGAATTTTTTGTAAACAGGCTCGTCGGTGCATTTTTACGGCTTCCGGGAACTAATAAATCTTTTAAAATATTTGACCTATAAATGAAAGAATTCCTTCCCAGAATTTTTTGTAAACAGGCTCGTCGGTGCATTTTTACGGCTTCCGGGAACTAATAAATCTTTTAAAATATTTGACCTATAAATGAAAGAATTTCTTCCTAGAATTTTCTGTAAACAGTCTCGGTCGGTGCATTTTTACGGCTTCCGGGAACTAATAAATCTTTTGAAATATTTGACCTATAAATGAAAGAATTTCTTCCTAGAATTTTATATAAACAGACTAGTCGGTGCATTCTTCCAGGAACTAATAAATCTTCTAAAATACTTGACCTATAAATGAAAGAATTTCTTATTCTTGGAATTTTTTGTAAACAGTCTCGGTCGGTGCATTTTTACGTCTTCCAGGAACTATTAAATCCTTTTTATAAGGTTCTTGAGAGATTTCTTTGGATTTTCTAAGATTTTCTGGAATTACCTGTTGTATTTAGTTGATATTTTTCTTTGATTTGTTTCTTGCGATTTCTTAAGATTTCCTATCATTTTCTGAGATTTCCTAGAATTTCTTCAAATTTCCTAGATTTCCTATGATTTCCTATAGGAAATAACCGCGAAATAACGTGGAAAGCACCACGTGGCTGGTTGAAACGTGGTCGAACACTGCAAAACTAGAAGATGGTACTATTTATTTCGAATTTTGAATTTTTTCTAATTTTGTCTAATATATTGTTTTCTATTTTTCTAAACTTTCTTGCATTTTAATATTTTTTTTGTAATTTTTAATTTTTGAATTTTGTGTTTAATTTTTTCAAGTCATTTTCTGGTTTTTTTATTTTATTTGTATACTTGCAGGTCAGGCGGCCTACCGGCCGCCATGACCTCTTAATATTTGAATGACCTGGAAACTCCTTTTTGCACAGGAGCATTTATTATAATTAATTTCTTATTTATTATTATAAAATCACAAAATTAGTCATATCTTTTTGACTTTTTTTTTTCAAAAAATTGCCTTAGAACTCTTAGCTGAATAACCAGTTAAAATTTCAATTCAATCGTGCTTTCCGTTGGGAAGATTTTGATGGGACGGACATACATACAAACTTTGAGTTTTATATATTAAGATTTTTAGCCTTGAAAATGGGCTAATAAAGAACCCGAAACGTCAAACAACTTAATATTTTTGTTTTTATTGACCTCTGACTCAACCATATTCAACTTACTTATGATTTCATCAGAATTCTCTTTACTTCTACGTCAGATATTTTCAGCGATTTTTCCCTCGTAGTAGGCAGTTGTAGAAGTAATTGATATTTCCCATCATGAATTTAGTTTGACGAACAAGTGACATTCTAGTGATCTACATCATACATTTTACAATGTAAGATACATTTTACAATTGCAATTTTCTATGAATTCGTAGGATAAACTAAAATTACCAAAAATTTCCTAAGATTTTCTATGATTTTCTGCGATTTCCTAAGATTCGCCACGATTTCCTCGGATTGTTTAAGGTTTATTTGAATTTTTTTAAGTTTTCTTCCGTTTTCCTAAGATTATCTGGAATATCTTAAGATTTTCTAAAATTTCTTATGATTTCTTAAGATTTTTATGATTTTCAAAGATTTCTTATGGTTTCCTGGCATTACCTAAGAGTTTCTTGGATTTTCTAAGATAAACTTGAATTACCTAAGATCAGTGGCGGCTAGTGGCTTTCTCATTTGATGAGGCTAATCAGAAAATATTCTATTTATAAGAGTGTTGCCCAGCTCAGTTTTATCTAAATTATAAAAAATAACTCTGATGATGCTATTTACAGATATACGAAGACGCACGATTTACAAAAGAGGCTGAAGCTCAACCACATTATTAAAGAGCTTCGATTGACACACAATAACGAACTGGGTCGTTCTTATAAGCTCTATTATATTGCAATTCTTCGATTAATCGATGCATAGTGACAATCAATCTATGCCTGATACTAGAAATCTCATCAGAGTAATCTTGAAACTATCTATAAAATTTACGATTTTGCACTTCCAAAAATACTTTTTGGATATGTATTATGGAAAAAGTATCTATCTTGTGATCTCACGATTAAAAATCCACTTTTTACTTTTTTGAAAATTGTAAAGGTTTAATCCAGAATTTCAGGGGAGGCTAAGCCTAGCTTGCCTCCTCTGGCGAGTCGCCGCTGCCTAGATTGCTTGAAATTTCTTACGATTTCCCAAGATTTACTTAAATTATATCTAAAATTACCTGGGATTTCCTAAGACCTTAGGATATGTTATATTTACTGAGATTAGCAAAGATTTATCTAACATTTCTTATGATTTTTTGGGATCTCCTAAGATTTTTAAGATGGACCGGAACAAAGTGTAAATATCTGTAAAAATTTGTATACACAAATGCGAAAACAAATTTTCATTTGCAGATAGAAAAATATAATTGCTCTGTTTGAAAGTTAACGATTTGTTTACTCTTCAAGTGTTTTATAGAAAGAATCTTCCACAAGAATATAGGTTTTCAAGAATTTCTGAAAATAGCATTTCGTAAATTCCAGAATTCTCTTCATACTCTTCAGCATTGGGTTTCATAAGATTTCTTAAGATTTTTTATGATTTTCTGGAATTCTGTAAGATTTCCTAAAATTGCTTATGATATCCTAGGATTTCTTAAGATTTACTTTAATTTCTTAAAATTATCAGAAATTTCTTCAAATTTCTCTTCAGTTGTACACCAGATTTCCATGGCGATTCCCTTCTTAAAACAGAGAGGAAAAGACAAACTATATTAATGAATTTAAAAATCGGTGCAAACAAAAATTTTAAATGTGCGAGCAGGCATAAACGGAGTACAACCAATTTAGATTATTTTGGATGTGGAATTTTGAAAGAAATTAAGTACAAACAAGAACATAACAAGAATATGGTTGATATAAAAGTAACAAATTATATTATGTCGAAAGCAAAATGGATACACAGAGAGAAATTTGTATTACTAATCCACACAATTGTGCAAAAAAATTACACAATTGTGTACATGTTCTACACAATAATTGTGAAGTTTAGTAACACATATTTCTAACTGTGTACAGACGAAACAAGAGGAGATATAAACGATTTATATCATTTTGGATCCAGAAATTCTCCTGAATTTTTGGAAAAAATATATTTGAAAAGAAAAACAAAATATTTTATTTAGAAAACAATTGTTTTCGGGAATTTGAGTAAAACTAAACCTAGATATTCTTGAATATCTCGAAACCGGCGAACGATATCGCATATGTTTCAGAATGAGAAATATATTTTGTTTTATGCTGAATATTTAAGATCTGGGTAACATTTTTGTATTTCTAACAGTTTTCGAGTTATTACAGAAAAACTGGATTAAGTCGTACTTCAGTTGAATGTCGGGAGTTACAGATTCAGTTCGAAGAGGACTTTCGTGCAGTAAAAACGTAGCAATTGCATTAAAATAATGAAATAGTTTCCAATATTTGCCGAACCTGCTGATACAATAATAGAAAGCAAATATTATGTAGGTTTCAACTAGAAGTACCTACAACTTGTTTTAGAGATTAAATCAACAACTTGGAAGTTGGTGTAAATCAAAGGATACTTTGGAGGCAACAAAGGACGTGGCTTACCGGAAATAATCAAAAGTACTTTTGAAAATCGCTTTGGCAGGTTCCGAGTGACTTGATATGCACTATTTCAACATATTTTATATTTATTTTGCGAAATGGCTTCCGACTGTCGCTTTAAATTGTATACTTGGTGAAACCATAACCAGCATAGAAAAGCCTGTAAAACGCTTTCGCTGGTTCATTTAAATACGTGCCAACTTTTAAGAACATGGTTTATCTGCGAAACGTTTTGATGTAAAGAATAAACAAGTTTATTTCTTAAAACCTCTACATAAAGCTTGCGTAAACTCGTTTTTGCGATCAAACAAAAATTACTGCGATTTCCATTTCGCATTTAAATATTTAAATGGCAATTATTTTTCTAGTGGTGTTGGTTGCTATTTGACAAAGCTATTTAATATTTTTATAAAGGACATCTCAACAATCGAGCTTAAATTTTGGCAAGGATCTTAAAGTTTTTTAGTAGACGCTAGACGCCAACGACAAGAGCGAAGTATATTTTCTTTTTGAAGTCAAGTATTGATTAACTTTCTTGGTTTAACAAGAACTCAGTTCGGCCAAGCATGCTAATCTGTTAAAACAAGTGAAAAAACAAATAAATCAGAAAAAACAAAACAATCTCTCAATTAAAATGATTGACGAGAAGAACGATTATTCCGGCCACGCCCACCGTAACTTGCGGTAAGCTTATAAAACTATTATAACCTAAAAAAGAGTAAATCAAAACAATTTAATTATCGCCATCGCGGGGGCCGTGGTGATGAAAGCCGTTTGTTAGGTTAGTATTTTTTGCGATAATAATGGCACATAAAATTTAAATAGTCGCTTAAAGTTCATTCTAAACAAAACACAGAAAAATCCCGCAAAACAGGAAGTAATATTGTCTACGCCTGCTATGATCCGCAAAACCGTCGAGGACTGGCTTCAGGAAGGATCAGGGGTGGCCATGAAATATTCATGTTGTATAGTTGACCGAACTTTGCTGTCGAGTTTATTTAACATACGGCTCGACTTCACAATAGCTTTACCAAGTTATGAAGTGTTATATAACTTATACGCTGAATTTTTTACTATAAAATTTTTGCTTTGCTCTTATATTGCACGCGCGACTGTATAGCTCTCTTATATTGTTAATTTTAGTATCTAGTTAAACTTTTAACTAGAATTCGTCGAGCGTTTCAAGTTAATCTGCATAGTAATAATTTTAAAGCCTTCAGGTAGCTCGAGCAAAAATTAATAAGTTTAAGTTGAGCTTCATCAACAACTGCCTATGTGAACGAGAGGTTTTTGAAGTATCTATAAATGGATCCAATGTACGCGGAGTGACATTTGCATAAAAGTTTCTATATGCCGAATTTTGTCGGATTGTGTGGCTTACAAGTTAATTAATTTATTAATTAAGGTGATGGGATAACCTTCACAAATCGCGATATATGTGATTCCATTGAGTTCTAATTGAATTTTCGCTTTGTAGTAGGATTTTAGCAAAACAGTTGAGAAGGATAGCGTGAAATCGATATTTCTAAGTAAGCATGTTAACCCTACTACTATTTTCTGTAGAAATAGAAAGGAATTGTACAGAAATAGATACAATTATTCAAATAACTGAATTTTAATTGGAGTAAAAACTGAATAAACACCTGGAAAGTTTTTCTGTGTTTTCATTAAAAGCCCACACGGCACAAGCTTTTGAAATAACCAAATTTTGCCATATAATTTAATTGCAATAATTAAAATTACTCGACATTAACGAGAAACAGCTTTCGGTTAATTTAAAAATACTAACATATTTAAAATATGCCTCCGGTGCTTCTCGAACACGAAGCCATAGTTTATCAATAAATTGATCTAATTATGAACACTGATGCTGTTCTAGATCGGCTAACTTTAATTTTCTTAATCTACAGGCCGAGAGCTAGGCGCAAACTTGTAACTTAAAATAAATAAAATAGTTTTGAGTTTATGCAATTACGGCGAAGTAATTTATAAAATTCTTTTGGTTAGATAAAAAATACCCGCCACGTACTAAACGAACAATTTTAACAAAATAACCGATTCCGGTACATCCCCTGTGTTATGTACTCAGTACCTTCGTTGATGGTCCTGCGGGTTTTTATTTTGTACTAAACAACTTTGAATTTCCCCGTTTTTGTGTAAAAGAGATCATAAAAGTTACAGGAAAAGAGTTTTCCGGTCTTTATTTTCCAATAATTAAGTTCGCGCAGTTTCCGCAACAAAACGATTAAATAAATAGTGAATACTTTGCTTCCTTCACAATTCCCTAATTTCCAGATAAAATAATCGAGCTTCCTTTCGACAATATTTTAAATTTGTTGGTTCTTTGTTGTTCCACTTTTAACAATTTTCAGGTGTTGATCAAATTAAGCAACCTCAAATTTAATTAATTGATCAAACAGATCGTCGGTGTGATGCGTGAAAGCTCCAAGGAAGTATTAAGTGTGAATTTCTTTGAAAATATCTAAGAGTACTTCAAGATATAAGAAAATTAAAAAGCTTTTCGTCACTTGCATACGGGGGGTTCCCGTTCACTTTCTTTGATGCTAGCAAATAAATTATTATATTTTATTTTGTGCTTGTGCCCGCTTGAATTCGTCTATCAGTAGAAGTGGCGCCTGCAGCAAAATTGTATACTTTCTCCCTCCCCAGCGAAGCGAAGGAAGTCTCAATAAAATTTTAATATTGAATTGTCTGAATAAAATTATATTTCACCTTAAATGCCTTTCAAGTTTAAAGTACTAAATAAAGAATAAAAATTGTATTTGAAATGTCGGATTAAAATACCACAAAGAAAATTGTAATTTGTAATTTTAATATTTTTCATTTGGGTTTGGAAGTCGACCTGAAAATTAAACTGATGACTTTTATTCGATTTCTTTAAAACTGTAATTAGCCGAAAGAAGCTTAAGTACTTTATTTAAAAAACAAAACATAATAAAAATAAATTAAAAAAATGGAGAAGAATAAAAAGAACAATCTTATTAATTTGCGCGGTAAATTTAAATATGAATTATACTATTACAGTTTTTAATTATAGTTTTAATTTCCATATGATTTAAGTTTTAATAAACCACAGATAAAAAAACTTTAATTTAAATTTTTTAGAAATTAAATTTCCTTTTCAAAAACTAGACAAAGCTCATGTTATTAAAGCAAAGCTAACTTTATTTTGTGGAAATGTTGTGTTACGGTACACTGATTTTTTTGGTTCGGTTCATATACCCTCTAAGTTACTTTGCACTGTGGAAGCAAAGCAAAAACCATAAAAAATAAAACAAACCGCTCGAAAGACTTTTTATCCAGTCCTGATAGTTCCATTTAGCTGCATTCAGAAATAAAAGTGCTTTTATTAACAAATATTTATAGTTTTTGACTATGTACTGCTTACTTTCACGAAAACTTCCACCGATAAAAAAGCAATTGCAGTGAAAATCACAATGTAGTGGTAGTTGTAAGTAAATAAAATTCAAACCCTGACCAGTTTTCTCGACAAAATTGAAAATATTTATTTTTCGGATTTTAAAGTTAACAAATTTAATAATAAATAAAATTCTTAAGTAGAGCTTAAGACTTAAGCGGCGTTTAGTTAAGTCTGCGTGAAAAGAAATAACAGTTTTGAATGCTATTTTATTTCGTCCGGACAACAAGAAGTTATTAACACACAGAAATTTTCTTCGAGTGTAGAAAATCTAGCAATTCTACTGGAATTGCTAATTAAATTTTGATTAAACTTAAGAGAAGCGCAGGAAATCTCTGTTTGTCGTTACAAATGGGATTATAAATTTAACTGCGCGATAATGTTTATTCATCTTTTCCGATTATGCATGTGTTTCTTGAGTAAATTGCAAGCTTTGATAATAATAATTTTTAAAAAATAGCAAAAGGATTTCGTCGGATGCGTTTGCGGAATCGAAATTGATACCGTTAAAGTAGACTTTGTGTTATATTAAACCGCTAACATCAATACATGTCATGCACATCCTAACCATTTTATAGGCGACACCACGCTGTGTCCTGTCATGTACTTCCGGAAAAAGAAAAATCCAGCATTCAGTCAAAAATGTCATTTGACCCGCCATCATGATGTGAATTCACAAACTATAATATCTTTATCAATAACATCCATCTTTCAAAATGGAACAGCTTCTATTACCCAACGTAAAATTATATTTCTTTCTTATTTACCCGGGAGTGTTTCTAAATTGTCTATTTTCAAGGAAACTCTCGTGTTATTGACGAGCTGCGAACTCTCGTTCACTTTTCTTTCCCGTATTTACTCTTTTTTATTATAATCAGGTTACTACTTCCTTGCAGGATATATCTACATAGCTACTTCATAAAATCATAAATATACCTAAGTAGATTTTTTAATTATTATTAAAAATAAAATAAAAAAATAAATTAAAACAAATAAAATTCTATTAATTAATTCACCAAATTCACCTACTGCACATGATGCAGAGCCTCGTATCTGGTTCAACCTGTAAGATCATTTTATTTTATTAAGATATTGTAAACAAACTATGGTTTGTGGAACTGGAAGCATTCCCAGTCGAGATCCCGTAGCCAGGATAATCAAAGAAACTTGAAGCAATTTTAATGCAGACATTTTAATTTTACTGCAGAAGAGGAAGATCAATTATTAACTGCAAAAAAAGTTGCTAATTTGCAACTTTCAATTTTAGGGGTCAAAAGTCACCAAAATTTTTCAAAAAAATTAAAAATTTGAGCTTTAAAGCTAAATAATTCGAAAAATATCATACTTGAGTGAATTCTAACTGGGCCATTGTAATTTTCTTAGCATTCTGTATAGGAAACCGCAACAAAAGTTGTTAATTTGCAACTTTCATTTTTTGGGGTAGTCCTTTTATCCCAGCCGAGCCTCATTTTATCTTCAATTATCTTCTATTCATTCAGAAGAGACACTACAAGACAACGGGAGAGATTAAAGCTTTTCTTGAATGCAAGAATATCAACGACAATTGGATCTTATAACAGCTGAGAGGCCAGTCACACTCCGACTTTCGTTGGAACGAGGTTCGGCTTCGCTCTTTCACAGGATAATGTAATGGAAGTTCCTGGTCATCAAAGACTACAGTGACCACAAGTACTTGCACCGTCGCCGGAAGGAAATTCGTGAAGGCTGAGTCAGGCTTCTCCAAAAGAAAAAAAGTGGCTAGATCCAGAAGTCCAAACTGCCTATAAAAAACGCGTCCTCACAGATCCTCTAGTACAGGAGTGGCCAACAGGTCGATCGCGAAGCAATTTTTATTCATTTTTGATTTTATTCATAAAAAGCCGAGTAGGAAACCCCTGGGGAAATTTGATGTACAAGTGAAGAGAAATCGGAGAAAGTCTAAGGAAATCCAAGGATATCTTAGAAATTACAGATACTCTTGCTTTTTCAACTTTTTCGAAAGGAAATCATGAGAGGAAATCAATAAAATCCAAGAAAATTTCTTAAAAATAAATCTGGTGTACAAAAATTGGGTCTGTGGTTTCCTCCTTCCTCGTAATAATCTAAGAAAATATGCTTTTTTCTTTTTTTTTCTACTTTTTAATTATTAATATATATTATTCGAGTACATCACTCAATTGTGATGCGCACGAATGGGTAAACGAGATTCAAAGATTTTTCCCTCCCGCCCGGGGGATGTCAAATATAAGATTAATATGTTTTAGGAAATTTTAGGAAACATAGTCAATCATATATCTAACGAAGTTGGCCACTCCTGCTCTAGTAGATCACGCTGGTAAGCTTCCAGAGAATGATTCTGAAAGCTAATTAACTATCGACGCCTTCGAAATGTTCACGGGAACCGTAAATGCAGTGTCGGCTCATAGCTTTTTTATTTGAGGAGACTAAACATAAAGTATAGTGTAAAAGTGTAATTCCATCCCAGTGGCGGCTTTCCATATGTGGTAGATGGTAAACACCAGTTTAAATATGCAATTACATAACCATAAATTAGCTGGTTTGTGATTATCCAAACGACATAGCTGCAAATGCTAATAATATTTAATCCAGTAGAGAAATTAAATTTTCAAATTTTCACATCTGTTTTGGATGGGGAAAGCTGCCAATGTCCCACTTCCAATTTTTGTACACTAGATTTTCTTTCGAGAAGCAAAACTCGATTATTTAGTGCAGTATTCCTAAGAATTCTTAATTTCTCATCTTAAATTTTTCTTGGATTTCCAAATATTTCCTTCAATTTTTTACATTTAATCGGAATTCCTCCGATTATTCTTCATTTATACACTAGATTTTCCTAGTGATTCTCTTCTTGGTTTTAAATGAAGGAAAATTTGTGAAAATTCCACAAGAGATAAAGAAAATGCGAAGTATAAAACTCTATGTTGTCATTCAAGTGAAAAAACATAAACAAAGATCGTTTGTTTTAAACCGGGGAGTCTGGGGGGTATGGAAGTGTTTTTTAATCTCTAGATGCATACTCACCTATAGTTTAATCTGTCTAATCGGAGTTATCTCAGTAGTAGGTACAGTAAAACCTTGCAGTCCATTTTGGTGAAGCAAAAAAGCATGAATAATAAGTTTTGGAAGCAGGATATTGGGAATGCGGACTCAATAAATCAAACAATGTTACGTTGTCGACGTTTAGAAGGTGTATTTAGGCCTTCATCTTCAGGACTGAAGAGAAAACAACAATAAGAACGTCGGTATACAAGCAGCAAAAAACTACAAAAAGTAAAATATCTCACCTCTGTAACGTGGTGTAAAGATTTGACAATATTGGGACAGCAATATGTTATACACCTTCGAAACGTCGACAACGTAACATTGTTTGATTTATTGAGTCCGCATTCCCAATATCCTGCTTCTAATACATATCTCATCGGGCGAGAATCATCTTTCGAACAATAAGTTGTTCGTTTTTAAAAACGAACGGCGCTTAAGTTTAAACCAGGGGGTCTGAGGGGTATGGAATACCCCCCAGTGCTTCTTATTCTCTTGATGCATACTCACCTACAGTTTAATCTGTCTTATCGGAATTATCTCGGTAGTAGGTACAGTAAAACCTTGCGGTCCATGTGGTGACTACATCATTCGCATGTAGGTGATAGGCTAAGGATTATGCTTTTGAGGTTACCTAGTGTTATTTTTTGAATAAGTGTTGTTGAAAGAGTATGTATTTTTTAATAGTTCTCACAATCAAAATTTTACATTTTTATTTTTATGAAAATTTTATTAGTTTAATTAAAAGTTCAGAATTTTAAAAGAGGCTAAGCCTCCCTTGCTTCCTCGGACGAGCCGCTGCTGCGTAAAATTGACCAGGAATGGAACATGGAGAACCTAGTACTGCGCCATGCTGATTACTCTAAGATGTTCGAAACGCATTTAACTGCACGGGAAAGCAAAATATCATCAGCCCTGACACTTTCAACCTGATCGTTAGCTATCTGAGTGATAGGCGCTTTTAGATTTCACATCCTTGCTGAAAGGTTAGGTTATATTAAATTAGGTTAGGTCAGGTCAGGTTAGGTTAGATTAGGTTAGGTTAGGTTAGATTAGTCCATTATAATTAGAGATTCCAAGCAAATGCACTGATTGATGCAAAATTCTTTTGTAAAATACTTTGGTTTACCGTACGATAATTGCGCTAATTTTAATAACTAATTAATAAATTACTTAAAAAACTGTAATATGGCATCTAATAGCGATAAAAAATAGAACGGCGCTTAATTTTATTACTCCATATTTCAGAACAAATTGCTCACAATATAAAATTTGTAAAGTTAAAATTGAACCATAAATTGTAAAAAAAGTTGAAGTGAATTTAGTTATTTATTTTTTCATACTCAAAATCGAAATATTCGCCCTGATAAACCGAATCTTTCAAATAGCTTTTTACGGTTTACTATTCTTCTTTATTTTTCATTAAACATTTATTCGATGCTTTTTACTCGCGTGCATTGAATATCTTAATGTTATTCTTTGATCTTCTTCATTCACATCCTAATTCACTCTCGAATTTATTGAAAATTTTATTCTAAGCAGATACTAGCACTCTGTTATTACTTGTGCAACAAAAATGCTATTTGGATGATGTTTTTATTAATAATTTAATTTGTTAAACCACAGGGTGTTCTGTTAAACCCAGACTTTGAATGATGAACATAAATAATGTAGGATTGCAACTCTTCTACGTTGTTACATTTTAATAATACTCGCGAAATAAAATGTAACCGAGTTTAAAATTTATATTGTTTTCAAAATTTGCATAAAGCAAATATTAAAACAGGAATTAAAAGTCAAGTTTAAAAACTACAAGTTACGATAATGATGGTTTTGGAAAGCTTTAAAAACTATCCGGTGTATGCTTTCCCATTGAATTAATATGGAGTTTTTAACCGTATGTAATAAATGCATTTATTTGTCAATTTCAGTGTTTGCTTTCACCATTAGCACATTTTGTGTTATTTCATTATTATTTATGGAAATTCAATATTTGCTGCATTAAAATTTAAATTCAACTATGTATTGCACAAATTTTAAAAAAAGTGGAATATAATCACACCAAACGCAGTGAAATTCAGGTTGAAGAAGTACGTCATGTCCCTTCGAGCTATTAAGAAAACTTAAAGAGGACTTGACGGATGGATAAGTTACTATTTTACCTTTTCAGTTACTGATTACTGATTATTCTGGAGGGTGTGGATACTCCTCAGGCTCTCCCGGTTAAGAATATGGATTTTCAATCTACGCGGAATCCTTTGAACTCGCCAAAGGATTGTGTGCATGTTCTGTATTTTATTTTATAAAATAGAAACCTACTCTTACAGAACAAATACATTTATTTGTCACAAAAGTTGTCTCACTATTTCTAATGAAATTGTTGTAGTTAAATGTTATTATTAATAGAAATTCTCTATATATACAAACAGCTGTACAAAACAGTTTATACGTTACTGCGGTAGTTGTTATCTCTAAAAATATATTTAAATTATTTAAAAGTTCAAGAATCTTTAAAAACAACTTCTGAACTGCGATTTTATATTGTTTTCTGTATACTCTAGCTTTGGGCTAAGTAAGTAAGCTAATGTGGCTAAGTCGCTGACTTCCGAAGTGTTTAAAAATAGTATTTTTTAAAGATTTCGACTTGTACGTTATAATTTCGGTAATTTACTTCTGAACCATTAATTTAACGATAACGGTAAATAAAATCTGACCATTAAATTCGTAATTGAGTTAACCAGTAAGCGCATAAAAATTATATTACGCTCCCAAAAAATTTAATGCAAGATACAGGAAGACTAAATTTGGTATGGAAATTAGAAACGTCCATTTAAAATACTTTTATGACATCCTGGCGCCAACGGTCTTTTAAATCTCCGCATCATTAACAAAAATTTAAAATTTTGCAAGTTTTTTTCATTTCGCTTATGATTTGCATGCAGATTTAGCCTAATTTTAAAAATTCGTCGTCACATAAATGTGATTTGGTTTTTTAAAAATAGAAACTCAAAAATAAAGCAATTGAAAACGAGCGAATATTGCGATGCAAGTTTAAATAAGTTACGCAAGTTGCTCGGAGGAATCGATTTTCTTTAGAAAACTCCGGTCGGGTGATTTAATCGAACAAGGAGTCAATTTATTCTCGTAATCTTAAAAAAGCATATAAAAAAATACATTTCGGTTCAATAAATTTTTATAACTTGATAACTAATCTGAGTTGAGTTGGAAAATAAATTTATTTAGCAATAAGTAATAAGAATAAAGCAACTTATTTTCGATAAAAATGAATCATTTATACGAATATAACAAAACAAAATAGAACCAAGGATATGAAACTCCCTTTTTGTGTTGCAGTCCAACGAGGGCATTTATTTTATTTTATTGTCAATTGTGACCCAATTTTGTTGCGGTCACTTGGATAAATTGTTCGGCAATACATTTCATTTGTTTATATTACCATTCACACGACAATTGTTAAAATGGCCAAAATTTTCCGAACGAGAAATACCAAATCTAAATGAAATGTGATACAGTATTAGATTTTATGTTGGACCATCCCCCGAATGCGGCAAAATAAAAATGATGAGAAGAAGCAATAAAAAGATAAAAACAAGGGTTTTCTAGGTCATGTTTAAGACGATCTATTTTACACATAAATACCCTTTTAAAAATGAATTGTGTTTTTCTGGTTTAATGTTACATAAACAAAACGCAAAATATTTTAACAGGGACATTAAAAACTTTCGGTTCGCATATTTTTAATCGAACTGTCAAAACTAAAAATTCTAATTTTTTGCTTCAAAAGTTTAAGGATGTTTATCAATTCTGCTAATGTAAAATATTACATTAATTTCAACCCCAGAATTATTCTTCCATTTCTTTTAAAATAAAACCCAAAAACATTTTTATTATTCTTATTTATTCACTTTAGTGCCGGTCCGGGCAGCGCTAAATTGGTACTTTAGCGACGCTTATATATGGTTTATTTGGGGTAAATGTACTTTTAGCGGCTCCAATCCTAAAAACTTGCTTTTGTTTATAGGCAACCCGGTTAACGTGCGTTTATGAAGATTGCATTATTTATGCAATATTTAATTTTATTTCGTTGAATACAGCGGTAAATGAACCTAATAATTATTAAATATGTCGAAAATATTTGAATTGCTTTGGTACAAATAAATTATTAACGAAATGAAATGAAACTTTTATTCTGAACTTCTTTTTAAATAATAAAACGCCAATTTGTTAAAAATTGCCGTCTGTGAATCGCTGTGGCGTAAAATCGACTAATTATGAAATTGAAAAAGAAAAAATGTCTAAAGTAAACGAAGAAAAACGCACACTTCTTTCTCGACCGCAGAAAAATTGAAGGCGCTCAAATTACTTGAAAAGCGTTTGTTAGAGAGAATCCCACTTTAAAGCCATTAACATCTAAAAGCAAAAACGAAGACTTCTAAATGAAATACTATGGCTGTTTCAGTGTTAAGGGATAGCTGGAATTACTGAAGTGTGTTTTTATTCGGAGAAGTTCGAGTTTCGCTAAATCTAAGTAGTTTTTGTTTCTAATTAAGCTAACTACATTTTTAGGTGCAATACATTTTTATAAAAATACCAGGCCGAGTGGGATAAATTTCAAGATTTATTTGGGTTTCATAAAACGTCATTTGCAGTATTTTAATGGAACGCCCAGAGCAGAGTTAATTATAACCTTCATTTCATGTTATGCAGGTTTTATACTTTTTATTTGATCGCTGAATTTCATCGAAATAAGTAATCAAATATATTCCCACGAGACACTAACTCTATCATATAAAATGTTAAAAAAATCTTTGTAATTTGTTATTGGGAGAAAGAGATAGCAATATTTATATTATACTGAGTGTGTATACAGTATCTATCCTGCAGACCGCTACACAGTCAACATACGTATTTTATTAAATTAAATTATGTTTATCTTTGATAAATATTTTTAAAATAAATTTGTAAATATTTGTGTTAAATATCGCAACGCAATCCTAAGCAAAGCTTCGTTCAAACTTTTATGAAGTTTTATTGTAGATTAAAAGCTTCGTTCTAACCCCTTTCGGTGACAACAACGAACTTTCTCGCTTTTATACTTTTGGTAATCCTTAATCGGACTAGCACTTCAACTTTACAGTACTGCAGTTTTAAAGTCATCCGAATTTATGTATTTATGTATACCTAATTTTATTAATGGAATATTGAACCTGCTTGTCACTATATATATTGAGATGATATTTTACCCTACTTTCTGGCGATTAATCATAAATTTTTCCAAAAATTAAAATTAAAATAAATGCACACGATAATCGCAGGTATCCGTCGATATTGGACCATATGTTCGACGTGTACTAAAATTTTCAATTTTAGCAATTAAATAATCCAAAAATCAATAATTAAAATCTTTAATATCCAATTGCTATTAATCAACAAATCCAGCTTCACTTTTATACAATACAAATTCCAATTATATTTAATTATTACAATTAAATTAAATTATATATATTTTAAACATTTAATTTTGTTTCCCGCTACTGGGTGATTCCCCGCTTTACTATATTTTTAAAGTATCGCCAAAAGTTGCTGCTAAACTTGATGTGCCGACGAGCAATTAAAATTTTTTTAAATAATTTAAAAATAAATAAGTTTCTGAAATTTTCTATTTTTCCTTCACGTTAACTTAAAAACAAAAAATTTTCCAGCATTTTTTGACAAAATTAATATAATATGATTCTGTCTTCTGTAGGTATTCTAGAAGAGTTTTCTCTTTCTTCTTAAGGTGCCGTGCCTTCAAAGGGCGTTGGCGATTAAACTTAGCTAAAGCCAAGATGACATCCTTGGGAATTTAATTAATGGGGAGGTTTCCCGTTGTCTTCCCCACAGCCCACAGATCTATCTTGGGCTTTTAGATCACAGCAGTGTATTTGACGCGACCAGGATTTGAACCGCGGTTACCCGCTTCCCAGTCGGTCGGTGTAGGCTTTAAGCCATACTGCTGGAATTTTATTATATGTACTGGAGGGTGTTCACCCCCAGATCCCCGGTTTACACTTTTGACAGTTAACTTTCAAATTAACGCAAAAGTTGCTGCTAAACTATGAGCAGTAAGGGATTTAAATAAATGTTTTTCCAAGCTTTTCCCTGGTTTTTCGTGGCGAAATTTATAAAATTATAAATTCGTTAGCTTCTCCAAGTATTCTAAGAGAGTGAAAATCCTGTGATATGTACTGGAGGGTGTTCCACACCCTTTATATTTTTATAATTATGATAAATTAAATTAATTATAAATTATTATAAATAAATTAAAAGCAAACCGGGAGGTCTGGGGGGTGTGGAGCACCCTCCAGTACATATCGCAAGATAGGTTCACCCCCGTACCCCCGGTTTACATTTTTGACTAAAATATTGTCAATTAATTTTCAAATTAACTCTAATTTTTGCTTAAAAATTTAAATTTCCTATCTTTTCCATATTCTGCGATATGTACTGGAGGGTGTTCCGCAACCCCCAGACCCCCCCACTCATTTAGAATATTGGACAAATATGTTTAATCCTAATCTTAGCTTAATATATTTTTCGGTTGGTAAAAAAATTGACCAATCCGAGTCACTAAAAAATAACACGCTGTAGCAGGAGCAGCGTGCTGGGGTTTTATATATTAGGATTGCGGTGATTTGTTTAATTGGAATACTAAAATTGTTCTATTCACTTAAAATTAACTTAAACTTAAATAATAAATCATAAACTTTTAAAAACAAATTTTACATTAAAAAACACGTCAATATATACAAATTCTGTAGAGAAAGTCTAAAGCAAACAGGAAAACACCAATATTTAGGGTCTGATGGTCGAGTTAGCAAGTACCTACTTGCAAAATCACCCGAGGATTATTATAAATAAAGTCTGGGCTTTTATGGACCTGTAACAACATTTGGTATTTGGTTACTCGAATTTACATATAGCAGCGTTCGTCGTTCTGGCCATGTCTACATCTGTGTTTTGTTTACAGTAACTTTTGCAAACAGTCCTGATATTTGCATTTATTATTAAATTGAGTAGCATTCAAGCAGTCCAGCCTACAGCTACTTCCAGCACTGAAACACTGACTGGTTTGTAAATATATTAGGATGTTTTCTTTGTCAAGCATACTCTAGCTTGATTAAAATGTAAAAAATTGCACTTTATACTTCACCTGGTAACCATGATAACCAAATTTTTTTCAGGATTCAGAAAATTTCAGAATATGATTAGCTTCAGGCTCAGAAAAAGAGAAAGTTATATTATAATGTAATTTAAAGTTAAACGAACAAAGGAAAACGTCGGTAGGTCTAGCTATTCAAATTTAGCTCCGCATTAGTAGAAAGAACATATGACAAATCATGAGGATTGAGGTTACCGTCGCATAAAACACATCCAACGGCTGTGTTAGTTTCATGAAAATGAGCGGTTTAGTCTTAATTAATAATTTTTGAGTTCCTGCTAGTTTTGTTTCCTTCCTGAAATATTTTGGTTCAAATTATGAAAATCCATAAACTTTGGAATTAATTAAAATGTTTTCTAGAAACATACAAAACGAGTGAAATTCGTACTATATATTTCAAACGGAGTAACATTTCTCTTTCTTTTTCTACGTTTCATCTGTAAGCTGCGAGAGTTTCGATAACCGCGCTCCCAGTAGACTAAAAACGATGGGGTGGAGCATTGGGAATACTTCAGGTGCAATGCCGGGACGAAACCTTTTAAGGTTACCGAAACGTATTTATACTTTCACTTAATTCGTTGCAAATAATAGTTTAAGAAACAAATGAAATTTTCTCTCTCTTTTTTTCTTGTTTTTTTATTATGGCCGTGTAGGTCAGTATTACTGTTGTAATGTTTTAATTAGATTTTAATTCTGAGCATTCTGAGGGATTTTTTGGGAAAATTTTAGATTTTTAAGTACTCGCAGTTTGTGAGTGAACAATTTTCTCCCAATACTTCATGGGAAAAGCTTGAAATGTATGCAACATGTCGTCGCATATGTTTGTTTATGTAACAGCATATGCTGGAAATTTAACAAAACGCTTCGTACTTTTATTCTCTTTGTTTTTTCTACATTTATCCTTAGGGGAATTGGGGATAAAAACGTATTGGATAAAACAACAGGTTTTTGTTTATTACTGTTCATACTTCTTGAATCTTTGTTTCATTTCTTTCAGAACCTAAATTAATTATTAACTTAAATCCTTAATGGTTTTCTCGGTTAAGCGAATTTGGACGTATTTTACAATTTTTCTCGTCCATAAGTTATCCTTCCCTGCACGAGAGATTGAAGTAGTTTTCGTGATAAATCTGCACATGATGCATAATAAAAATAAAATGCTAATAAAAGTAACATTAAGTAGTAAACTTTAATGTACAAGACTTGAAAATGGAAAACTTGCAGCTCTTGCCGGTTTAATAACTTGCATAGTCAAATCCAGATAACAAATAAAGTCTTCTTTACTCTAATATATATGTCCGTTAGGTTTGCCTCGTTGATCAACACCATAAAATGCGTTCTTGCATAAAATTGCACTTTTTTTCAATGTAACTGAAACTACAGCAGATTTCATATGCTACAAATGTACTTGACATTGCTGAAACCCTATTTTAATCCATCAGCCTGCGTTCAACTCTTTCGCAGTAATTGAAATCCCAAATATTTTATTTAAATTACGAGAATTATTGGAATCCGCAACATGTAACGATTGATTTGCGGCATTGGTTAATTGTCGATAGCTTTTACAAAATGCAAGTAAATTTAAATATTAAAATTCCCTTCCCATGTTGTGGCGCCAGATGAAATTATTAAAACATTAATATTTAAGAAAGAAACTTACCGTGGACGATTCGTGATTTCGATGTTCGAGTTTACTCCAGCTTCTGAAGTTATCTTTACATTTCATTATGAAATAAAATGTTTCTATAGAGTAAGAACCAATTTTCAGAAAGATATGGAAGCTATAAACTTGATGCCACACCCTATACTTTTTTAAAACTCATAAAACGGATGGTGCAAGAACTTTCAACGAATAATGGCATTTAACACTGCTGCAACGCTGTCTTATTACTGCATCTGTTGATTACTTCGAAAATGTGAAGTATACATTAAGTAAAATTGGATAGATTAGAGCTGAAGAACTATAAAATCCATTAAAAACAATTGCTGCAATTTAGCCATCAAAATGAGAAACTTGCAAGAGAGAAGGATTTAGACACAAGTTTATAACGTTTTACAATTAACCCCGCATACATTCTTGCAGGTTTAAACTGTTTAAATGCATACAATTGGCAGTATTGTAATACAATATTGCTTTCCGTTCTGTTGTTCTGAAACATACAATTTTTTTTAATTTTTGCAATTTAATCGTTTTTCCGTGGTAGACGTGGAAGAAACAGAAGAGTTTCAATAACAACGGTTCATTTTTGCGTTCATTCGCCATAGTGGCGTTAAACGCGCGGAGTTACCGACTTGACATCTAGGAAAATTTAAATTATATTAATTGAAAAGTTCGAGTGGAAAGGAGTTAACACCTGAGATATGAGAGTTTATATGAGAACTAGCCAGACGGTGGATCTCTTTTTTAGCAATATAATACTTAAACATTTAACTTCGTTTTCCGCTACTGGGGGATTCCCCAATTTTGCATATTTTCAAAGTAACACAGAAAGTTGCTGCTAAACGCTGTGGGCAGGAAAGTAATTAAATAAATACACACAGAAATGTTTTTGGTATTTTTTTGATGTAATTGATGTAATATTTACTTCAAAATTATTGCTGGGATTTTTTTTCTCTATGTTTCTTTTCCAAGTATTCTATAAGAGTGGAAATCTTGTGATATGTACTGGAGGGTGTTCCACACCCCCCAGACCCCCCGGTTTACAATTTTGACGTTATATTTTTATAATTAACTTTCAAAGTAGCACAGGAAGTTGCCGCTAAACTCTGTGAGCAGTAAAGTAGGTAATTAAATAAATGCACATAGAAAACATTTTTTGGTGTTTTGAATTAATTTTTAATATAATTGACGTTCAAATCAGTCTCACACCAATTTTGAAGTAAATTTTACTAAATTTGAAGTAAATTTTACTAAATTTGATATAAAATTTACTCTAATTGATGTAATATTTACTTCAAAATTATTGCGAGGATTGTTTTTTCTCTGTGTATGCTTTCCAAGTTTTAATTTTTACTAACCGAATATTAAATTTTTCTTATTTTTGCTTAAAACTTCAAATTTCGTGGTTTGGACTAGGTAATATTGGACAAATATTTTTAGTCCTAACCTCCTTTTTGGTTGGTAAAAAAAATGGACCAATCAGAGTGTTTCTTTTTTCACTAAAAAATGACACGCTGGAGCAGCAGGAGCGGCGTGCTGGGATTTTATAGATTAGGATTACTATGATAAATAAATTAATAATTAGATTTGAAAAATCTAATCAAAAAATCTGTGAGTAAATTTGGTTATCATTGGCATTTCTTACTTGCAGATACTTTTATTTAGCATTTTTTGACAATGTTTTTTGAATAAATTTCAAAAACACCATTCGAACGCCATTTTTGGCGTTAAAAGCGCTGAGTTGGCAGTATAGCATCAATTAATGTAATCAACAAGAATTTGTTTAATAAAAATTTATGAATTTCTGTTGCCCATCTCCCAAGAATGTTTTCCTACCAGTGATCATAATGTTGTTATGCGTTTTATGCGCCAGCCCTGAGCTTAACAAAAGTTGTATAAACATTAGTATTTTTATGTGTATTTAAAAAAAATTCTCTCGGCTGACCTATTTGGTGTGCAAAATAAAGTTACTAACAATTTTTGTAGAGAATTTTCTGCTCTACATTATTGATTATAAGTACATTTTCGATAAAAGCAGCCTGAAATGAAGTATTTGCATATCAAGCATCATTTATTAGGTAGTTTCATAAGATTCACATTGAATTTTCGTTGCAGGTGCTATATTTACCGAAGACCAAAAAGACACTAGCGTGGAATTGGCGTTTAAATATGCAGTCTACAGAATAAATAAAGACAGAGACATTTTACCGAATACCACATTGGTGTACGATATCCAATACGTGCCTAGAGACGACAGCTTCAGAACATCAAAAAAAGGTAAATTAAATTTTAGTTTACATTTATTAATTACCTAAATATTTTATAGTTGACTTGTAAAGCCCCAGTGTTCCGTCTAGAGCTTTGATCCGGATATGTCGCTTGGAGATATATTTTAAAATCGAGCTTTTGAAAATTTTGCGAAAATATGGATATTACAATATTAATCAAAATAATGTTCAGCCGCAAATAAATAATATTGTAGTTATAATTAAAAAATTCCCCAGGGGACTGCGTTACGGTTACTATTGGATCGGAATGGAACGACATTTCTATTTAAATTTGAAAATAATTCAATTAAAAAAGGTAAATTAGTAGCATCAGAGTCCAAAAAAACTCTCCTTCTGAACTAATATTTTTATAAGAATTTAAAGCGACGATACGATAGTTCCGATTTAATTTAGTGGAAATTGCGATAACTCTGCAAAATGAATTACTTTCGAGCGAAACTAAAATCTCTAACTAACTTTATATTTGCTTTTGAAAATTTTCGTGCAAAAGGTGTAATTTTATTTTATTGTTAGAGTTTTTAATTAAGCTAATTAGTAGTTAAATTAAAGTAAATTACGCAGCGGTAGACAACCCTTCACAATGAAACTGTTCTCTTAAATGTTTCAAAGTTTATGACTTCCTGATGCAGCCTCTCTTCCTTGTTCCACATTTTCGATCGAAACTCAAGGAAGGACAATATTCTCGTCTGGTTTAAAGCAGAACTGACATTGTATCTCGGTGTGGGTTTTGATACTACAACAAATTCAAATTTCTCACTTTCTACTGATTTTTGAAAAAACATTAGGAATCGGTTTCGCTATTTGCGGAAGCTAATGTAATACAAATATTATTGGACCGCTGGACACACTTAGATACTAACAGAATTTTGAAAATATTCAAATTTGTTTGAAAGCAATTTGAGTTAAGAAAACATCAGACATGAAGAAAACCAAATAAATATTTATTTTCAATCTTTTTCTTAAAAATTGGAATTAGCTACTAAAAACCTAGCTGTACAGAGTTAACAAAACTCGGTAGCGCTACATGTTGATGTTGCATTGTTGTTTAAACAAAGCTGGTTAAACAAAAAATTTTAATCTTTTGGAGTGAATTAAAGTTGCACAAAAACCTAATCAAACTCAGTTTCCCATTTAAAACGTCAAGTTTCAGACATTAATACCCACAAGAATATCGCGCTACAAAAACACATTAAATTTGCATAAGTCATTTTCAAGTCTTTAGTAATCCTCGATGGGGTAAATATAATTAAATACCAAATTTGTCATTTTCAATAATTTAATGCTCCATTTTACACAAAACCCTAATCACGCCGCTTCAAACAAAAATTTTAATATCGAGGATTTCTTTGAGCTAATTGAAATAGAAATTTAAAAAGGGATTTCGATTAAAAAAATGTTTAAAACCAATTCGTTGTGTTCATTAATTTAAGTGTGGCTTGTAATTAATTACAAGCATTTGCAAACAATTAGAAAATTGCTTTTGGCTAAAACAGTTATCAAAATATAATACAAAAGTTTATTTTTGATGCTATTATCTTAAAGGAAAACCCTAGTCGATTTTTGTGAATACTTATGAACCGGATACGTTGATAGTAGCATCTTGGATGTGTGGCATCGGGTATCTATCGCAAATAGTTATGGCGTTTAATCTCCTGTAATCTACGCATGGTCGCCAGTCTCCATTTTTTTACCATAATGTAGTGGACTGACCCAAGGTGGATTTGATGGCCAACAGATGCCTTGTTAGGTCATATAATCAAATTCTTTTCTTGCCTCCTTGTATTTATCAAAATACTTCATAACTGTCCATCTATTGCCTTCTTTTTGTCAGATGGGTTGGTTGTAAACGAGAAACTTATTTAACCTTTTGAAGGCATCCCGTAACGGGGTAGAACAACTGGATTAAACTCGTTTATCAAAAATTGTAATCAAAACCAATATGTCAATATTAAATAAAGGTTTGTGAGTTATTTAACCAAAGTATTGTAAATGTTGGTCGGTAAGCGGATACGATTGCTGCGTGCGTTCAGAATTTGCCATAAATAATTCCGTGTTGTCACTCGTTATAGCTTTAGTTTCCTGTACAAGGTAAACAATTTAAACTGAATCTGTGTTGATTTTATGTAATGATGTATCAAGTAATCCCAATGCGATGTTCAATACCGTCTGATAAAAATTTGTACAAATTGCGAGATAAATCATCCTGAGCTTGATATAATGAAGAAATATGTGAGCCAAATTTATTGCCAGCTCTAGCATTGTAAGATTATAAAAATATCTTGGCGATATGTAGTTCAATATTTTTTAACTTTATTAACTTTGTTGGAAATTTTAAATTGAAAATTATATTAGTTATTTTAGTTTTTCCAATTTGTTTAAAAGCTAAATGATGAAACTAAGAAAAGAATAAAAATGTAACGGTTATGATGTTGTTTTTCCTAGCCAAATCTCTTGTAAGTAAAGTTGATTCTTCCATTCAAAAATTTCAGAACTTTCCATTATGCATGGGTTTATAGATTTCAATGACGCTTTGTTCTCTGTTTCGCAGTGGCTGCTAAGCTACTTTACTCAACACTTGGTAGAATTGAAGGAATTTGGAGGGCTCAGAAGTTGAACATATGAAAATTACATAACGATTTATAGTTTATATTTCCCGAAAGAATATAACAGCTACTAGTTCCAGACACAAAATCGATGCAGCTTCGCCGTATTACCTCCACACTTCACTTTTTAATAACAAAGCTTTTCTAGTGAAAAGTTTTCATTTTAGTTACAAATATATAATATTGTGCGACCACCGGTTGAGTTGCCGACGGAAAACCAATTTATTCATCGAGCACGAAATTTTTTTCAAAGTTTATAAATGATCGATCAGGGTTTAACATTTTAAAAATCTATAAACCTGTCTTAAATTTCAGAAACTATAATTTTAACGCTGATTGATTAGCGCTGAGCGCTCGACGTAAATGTAACTTTATCTGCAAGCGATGACAAGAAAATTGAAAATGAAGTAAGATTTAATAAGGTAAGAACTAGGCACCGAAAGTGGGAATCCCCCGTAAAATCTTCACAGCCTCTATAGATTTTTCTAATAAGAAATTCTCAGCAGATTTCAGTTATTATAACTTGAGTCATCGCAAGGGACTCAATCGTAAAAGTCGTCTATACAAGGGTTCCTTTGGGAAAACTCAAAGCAAAGAATGTCTCTGTGTTTATCTTAAATTATCCGAAAGATGAAATTTATATATTTAAGTTATTTATATTTTAATTCAAATTTGTAAATTAATGCTCTTTCAAGTATTACGTTTTCCGGAAATAAGCCTGTAATTTTAAACGCCACGATTAAATATTTTGAGCGAGCATTTCATAAATACGTGAACGATAAAATAGGTATCTACTAAATTATTAAACCTCTTTTAAGTATGTTTTACGTTTGACGGTCTTTTCGCAGAAAGCAACCGAAACAACGGCACCTTTAAAAGTTATATTTCATTTTTTTCAAATTTAAAAATTTCAGAAAAAAACATTTTTTATTTTCATCTAAAATAGCAGACTTTTCAAACGAAATTTAAAATTTTTTTGGTCTTTTTTATCTGTTAGGTACCTTTATTTGGAGGTGCATTTCGCCAGCCCCCCCCCATTTTGAATTTTGGATCCAAAATAGCTTATCGTTTGTACATGTTTGTATCTTTTTTATTTTCGCTTGTACCTATTTTGTTTTTGAGATATGTTGAAATATCTAAAATGAGCGTTTCTCCAGCCCCCCCCCCATTTTGAATTTTTAATCCAAAATAGTTTAAATCGCTTGTATCCCGTTTGTGCCTGTTAGTACCTTTTTTATTTTCGATATTACCCATTTTCTTTTTTAGATATTTCTAAATATCTGATATAAGCAAGCCCCCCTCCCTTATTTAGCATTTTAAATCCAAAATAATTTAAATTATTTGTACCTGGTTTGTACCTGATTGAACTTTCTTTATTTCCGTTTTTTGTACCACATTTTCATTTTAAGATATTTCAAAATTTTTAATAATGACATTTCCGCATTTTGAATTTTGGGGTTTAACAGGGGCTAAGGGGATTAGAATAACGATAGGGAGGGGAGGATGTTCTGTTATTCAAATGTATATTTTTGTGCGACCACGTAAAATCCCGAGCGAGCACATTTGTGCCTAAAAAGCCACATAACTACAATAATTTTTTCTCAGCTGGTTTCGAACACTAGACCTTGTGACGCCGCTTGTGGCCTCGTGGCTTTGCCGTCTCTGCTTAAAGATATTTTTAAAAAATGTACGAGATGTTGGGAAGAGAGGGTTGGGGTAGGTTAAAAACTAATGACGTATCATTAAAAGGGGGGAGGGTAAAAGAGTGGCCTAAAAACCCTCACGTGATTAAAAGAGTAAAGGACTGAAAAACATAAATTAGCAAATGTATTTTCAAAAATGTTACCGTTAAATGTCAAAGAGATATCTTCATGAACTTCCTATAACCAGGGACGTTATTAGGCTTTAAGGCCACTTAGGTTAAAAATCAATCGCCCCCCCTCCAACTGTGTGTATCGATTACCTATGTGAAAGAGACATGTTTAATTAATTATTGAACTTGTAACATTTTAAATTTCGGAATTTTATTCTGTTTCCAGAAAATTCCTGAAAATTTTTGAATTTCTGGCGGCTCTTAGACTTTGGCGCTTTAGCTTTTACCCTTTTTAGCCTATAGGGTAAAACCTACCCTTTTGTACCTTCTTTATTTTCGTTTGTACCCATTTTGTTTTCCAGACATTACAAAATTTTTAAGTGGGGGGGGGGGGGTAAGCAATCTTCTGGTTGCATCTTGTTTAGGTCTAAATCAAAAATAGTCTAAATCTAAATTGTTTGTTCTTGTATAATACACTAGCTGGAAAGCCCGTCCGCAGACGGGCAGCTAAACAATAGATCATTTGTGAACATTTAATTTTGTTTTCCGCTACTGGGGGATTTCCCGTTTTTCTATATTCTCAAAGTAATGCAAAAAGTTGCTGCTAAACTCTGAGCAGTAAAACACTTAAATAAATGTTTTTCCAAACTTTAATATTCTCTAGCCATAGGTTAGTAGAAATCCTGCGATATGCACTGGAGGGTGTTCCACCCCCCACCCCCCTCCCAGACCCCCCGGTTTAAAATTGTAATTTTATATTATTTTTATAATTATTTTAAATTAAATTAATTGTAAATTATTACAAAATAAATTAAAACTAAACCGGGGGGTCTGGGGGGTGTGGAACACCCTCCAGTACATATCGCAAGATATGTTCACCCTCAGAACCTCCGGTTTACATTTTTGACTATAATTTTGACAGTTAATTTTCAAAGTAACGCAAAAGTTGCTGCTAAACTCCGAGCAGTTAGGCACTTAAATAAATGATTTTTTATTTTAAGGTTTAAACTTCCCTCACTTTAGCTTAAAAATTCAAATTTTCCGGTTTTTCCTAGCGAAATTTGTAAAATTATAAATTTCCTATCTTGTCCAAATTCTGCGATATGTACTGGAGGATGTTCCACACCCCCCAAACTCCCCGGCTTACAATTTTAACTTTATATTTTTATAATTAATTTTCAAAGTAACATAGAAAGTTGCTGCTAAACTCCGTGAGCCGTAAAGTTTTAATTTTTTCTAGCCGAAGGTTAAATTTCCCTAATTTTTACTTAAAAATTCCAATTTCCCGGTTTGGTATTGTTTAGTATTGAACAAATATGTATTTTCAGTCCTAATCTTAGTTTAATACATTTTTCGGTTGGTAAAAAAAATGGACCAATCAGAATGCTTTTTTTCACCAAAAAATGACACGCTGTAGCAGCAGGAGCAGCTTGGTGGCATTTTATCGATTAGGATTATAAAAACCATTATTTAAACATTTAATTTGGTTTTTATTTATTGGATTGGATTTGGATCAACGCGATAATCCATTCTGCGCGTCAGTAACTTTTTTCTCTATATCTCAAATGTGGTACTAACGAAAATAAAGAAGGTACAAAGAGGCACAAACGATTTAAACTATTTTGGATCCAAAATTCGAAATAGAGGGGGGGGGCTGGCAAAATGCACCTTTTATTTGGTGTTTTGCGACAAATTCCGCAATAAACAAAAATATGCACCTCTAAAAGCATCATTCAATAGCCTCATTACATTTTTTAAACTTTAGGAGAGATATCAGCACAAGCCTTTAATATTTTGCGCCCCTATCCTCGATATTCCAGTTAACCTTGTTTTAAATTAGAAAAATTTATAAAGAAAATGAAACTTATTTTTAATAATAATAAAGACGATTAACAATTAGGTAATTACAACTCCTGAAATTAAATTTTGCGTCTCCTGAAATTTTGCGCCACAAGCCCGGGCTTCGTGGGTTTTTGCGATAATACGCCACTGGATATCAGCATTTAAAATATTGACATTTTAATATTTACAGGAAAATTCTGAAAATGAAAAATAGTAAATAAACTAAACAGCACTTCGAAACTCAGTTGGAAAACAAAGACTTCAACAATAAGTTCTAGTTTATTACAAAATTCAATAACATGCAAAGACTGAATGTTGTTTGAAAAGATTATAGCTGTGACAAAATCTGTTGCACTAATTAACTTGCAGAGCAAATTAAATTAAAATTAATAAATATTATAATAAAAAATCTCTTTGTTTTATTTGTTTTAACGAAAATTATTATTTTTAATACAAATATCGGTAGGTACACTGAGAAAATCAATAAATAATTTTAATAAAAGCCAATAAATTTAAAACAAACTTTTTAAATTAATTCTTCTATTTTTTTGCGAATATACAACTATGCAAAATTATAAAATAATAAAGAAAGTATTTTATACTTTGATAAATCAATATTTCATAATGAAAAATTAATTATTATTTTCATTGTCGGAAATATTTAATATTTTTATGCTTCACTGATTTTTATTATGTAAGTAATTAATTTTTTAATTGAGAGACTGCTTAATTTTTATAACTTGAGTTTATTTCCGAATCTTTCACAAACACTTTGTAAATAACCGGCTTATACAGAAGCCTTTTAATTATTAAAGAGGCAAATTTTCAGTTAGTCCATAATATTATTTATAATTACTTTAAATTTTGTAAAAATTAGTTTTTAATATAAACCACTAATTTTTCTAGGTTTGTAAACAAAACTTTCTATACCAACTATACGTATTAGATTAACTTAATATTTTTCCGCGTGGTGGCGTTCGCTTAACGCAAATCGCGAATACCACGTCAGATATAAACTTTTGATTGCATATTATGGACAAGCCAGCTATATTTTCAAACTGAAAAGATAGTCTCTTCATTATAAAATACTAAATTTGCATTGGTATAAACGTTTTGTTACAGAAGTGCGAATAATGAAATAAAGAAAAATAAATACCAAATAAATTTTCATGCAATCCATATTGAAATTTAAAAAAAAATTGTTTTTTTATCAAACGTTCGCTACTTTCAACATTTCCATACCAATTTAAATATAAAAGCTTTCAGTAGTAAACATTGAAGTGCATTTTATGTATCTACTATGATTTTCTACATCAATACGTCAGCTGTATTAAACATTTTAACTAATTAGAAATCATCAATTTCACATATGATTAGCTTGAACAAATTTATTAATTTACATACGGATGATTAGTAAATAGAGCGCCAGGTAATTTAATAAAACAAAGAGTGAGAAAATCTATTATTCGAATATACCAGAGTAACATTTTAAATTTACCAAGTCACACCGTTCGTTAGAAATTTTATTCTTGTTTTAAGTGCTTCCCCTGTGGAATATGTGGATTGTTTAATTTTTCTTTTAATACTCTCCGTGCCACCAATTAAAAGTTTTCGTGGTGCTTCAAACTTTATTCGACTAATAAGCTCCTAAATTCAAAAATTAAAGTCATTTAATTTTGTTTTTTCTACTTAATATTCCGAGCCAAAGCAATTCTTCGTTAATATTGACTTCAACTAACAACTTCTCTAATCTAGCCTCGGTGGAAGTTGAAATTTAGGTAGGCTTTGAAGTAAATAGTCTCCTTGAGGTGGTTTAATTACTACAGTCGTCTTCACCTTGCCAAATTTTCAGATTTCAATTTGAATTTCAAAGCAAGCCGATCAATATCAAAAATAATTAATTTAAATTTAAATGTCGAATCGAGATAATTTTTATTCCTATTCGGTTTTGCCAAGTTTTCAATGGAGGAATTGCTAAAATAAATATTATACCAGAGCTTCCATTTCAAACTTTTCTGTTTAAGTTTGTTCATTTTATTTAAATGAAATTGTTATGCGAACAGATATTTTTACAAAAAGGCATCAGGTTTTCAACTTTCGCGAACCTTTTACAAAAGAAATTAAATCTTTACGACTTTTGTAAGTAAGTTATATCCTAACCTTTGTACCTACAATTTATTTTGCTGCAGGCTTCTCCCATTATTGTATACCGAATCAGAGGATCCTGTCTTGCAGTTGTTTAAGAGTAATTTGCTTTAAAAGATACCTCACCTTTTCCCCCTCCACCTTCCCATGGTTACCAAATTACATCAATTTCCCACGGGACATCCTGTATGTAGTTTTATATTGTTTACTTTAGAAACAAGTTTAATTAAGTTAGTATTGGGTTAGATATCCTTGTTGAGTTTAAAATCATATTTACTTCGGAGTAATATTTAGGCATTATACTGTGAATTAACCTGACTAGAATTTTTAAAAAGCGCCAGAGTAAAAAAAAACTTTGTTTAATTTTAAACTCAAAAATTACTGCTGAAGAGCGCCTATCTACGTCAAAGGAACCTTGGACAGAGCCACTATCAAAAGCATTAACGTCTAACTTGAAGCTGATTATGTTCCCTGCACTACTGTAAAATCAATCAACTAACAGTTGTTACCAAATTTATACAGATTTTGCAATAGATAAATTTAAAATCTGAAGATCTTATTTTGAAATTAATACTAATATTAAAATAGATATATTTAAGATCTTAAGTAATTACGTTGAAGTTATATGCGCTTTTTCCTTTACTGTAAAGGGCTGTTTATTTCGAATTTTCAATTTTTAAAGTGGAAAAGTAGCCAAAGAAAACTCCAAAGAATTTCGAATAGGTTTTATGTTAGGAAAACATGCATGGAGTTACATGCGTAACTTGGAAAGTTCACATTTAGGTCTATGTGGTAATTCACAGATCATTCATGAGACCATCATCATCAAGACCATCATGAGTAAAGGGAATCGTTGGGAAATCTGGTGTAGACGTAAAGAGAAACCTGATGAAATCCAAGAAAATTCAAAATCCGAGAAAGTTTAGAAAATCATAGAAAATTTTTGGAAATTTCAGGAAATCGTAGGAACATGGCCAGAATCAGCGACACTCCGCCTGCCAAGATACTCGAATTCGACCTGGAGACAGGATGGCTTGAGGAATGACAAGACGGAGCCCGATTTAGTGGCCTAAGTACGTGTGGAGATACCTCCCTACCCTCCTACCTAAAATCCAGAATCCAGAATCGTAGGAAATCTAGGTTTCTTTGGGGAAAAAATCTTATAGCAATTCAGGAAGAAATCCTGGAAGATCTCTCAACAATCTTGTATATGGAAATCTGCTGTACAAAAATTTGCCTTGCGATTGGCCCCTCATCCGTTAATAAGGTATCTTTAACAACTAATATATATTTGCAATATATTACTGCAAATCTGCCCCTAAGAAAGAAGTCAAAACTGATAAATTTGGAATGCCCACATCTAGAGGACTATATGGTTATTTAATCTTAGGAAATCCAGGGAAATCTTAGGAGATCGTAGCAAATCCTAAGAAATTTTAGAAAGTATAAAATCCGAATAATTGTAGATAATCAAAATTATAAGAAATCTTAGGAAATTCAGAGAAATCTTAGGCAAATTAGGAACTATATGGACTGTGTCTACATCTAGGACAACGTGATATTGAATCTTAGGAAATTCTTTTTCTTGGGAAATCTTAGAAAATATCTGAATGTCCAAAAACATCCGAAGAACTCTTAAAAATCCTAAGAAATTCAAAGAAATCTTGGGAAATCCGAGAAAATCTTAGGAACTCTATGAAAATCTTAAGCAATTCTAAAATTTTGTTTTGCTTATTCAGTTCTTTCAAAAGGAAATCTTAAGTCAATCCAGAGGGATTTCCGTAAGGAAATCTTTAAAAAAGTCATTTGAAAAACGTCTGCGCTTTGAATACCATTTCTCAGATGCTACACTGAATACCTACATTAGCTTAGTAGGCTTGCCAGACAACTGCTGACTCTAAGGTACTCAGTTCCAGTTTCTTTGATAATTGTCATTTCTGCGCCCCCCAGGGTCTGATCCCTGTGCCTGGGCACAGCTGGCACCGCCCTAGTTACGGCACAGCTCAGTTCGTAGCCAGGGAGAGCTTAAAACTTTCATATGACCGTCTCCGTGCTTCGGAGGGCAAGTAAAGCCTTGGCTTAAAACAAGCTTACAGGCATTCCCATCCGGATGCCAAAAACCTTTTTTTCAGACAGGACTAATTGTCCTGTTGTGGAGAGAAAAGACTGAAGAGTGTAAATATTATTTTATAATATATGTGAGTTGTCGCAGTCGTTAGTCGTAGAAAAATTGTAAATTTTCCAAGAACATTTAGGAAAATATAAAAGAAATTGTAATATTTAAAAGTTGTGTCGTCGAGAAACGCATTTTAAATTATAATAAGAGAACAAGTTAAGATTAAAATGCCGAAACGTAGTTGAAGAGACTTAGGAGGGTTAGACTTGTAAAAACAAGCGGCATAAACTAAGATATAAAAATGTTATGAATTGAAATTGCAAAAAAAAAGTTAAATCTAATCGAGAATAATATAAAAAGTAATAATTTATAATGTCGCCAAATTTTCTTTTTGGAATTTTCCTCTAAAGCTGGAAATTAACTTTGTGTTTGTTTTAATTTGGAAGTTTTTTTGTCTGGATTTTATATGAGAAATTTATTTTCGCAGTAATCACTGTTATGTTGGTAGCAGTGCTCGTGATGCCGTCTACTTTATTGCACGAAGTAATGAAGAGCAACACTGTCGTGATCGTAAACAAAGCAAATTGTCATTTTCACGACACATTTTCCCATGTAGTTAATAATTTTAGTACCAATACTAAAGTTTACTTAATAGTGTCAACCAATGGTGCGATAATTTGTCCCATTTTATTAAATTGTCATGAACTATAAACTTAACGGTTCGGAATGCGTTATCAATGCCGTATTTTTAAACTGCTCATAACCGCTCACTTCCGCTCAGTAGAAAATACCCGTATTCGTACCCGTGAAATACATAATAATTAGTCAAGTTAAAAATGGAATCTAACGATGTAGGTATGCAACACGTGTTTCTTGAAAATCAACGTTAACGGTTTTAAGGCTTTGCCGTCGTTAAAGCTTCCCTTCTAATTTAGAAAGCGGTTCGCAGGTGCTTAAGGCAATCCTCCCTCGTTATCCTAACCCAACTTTGCCTTCTTTACTTTTATATTTCTATTTTATAGTTTCTTTACACATATAGGAATGAGGGGCGGGATTTTCTATTTATAAAAATTACCTCGACTTTATTATTATATCGAAAAGCGGCGGCGGCCGCGTTATAATAAAAATTTATTTATTCGCGCAACAAATTTAAAAAACTTAATGGAAATTTCTATAACAAGGATGCAATCACAATAATGTGGAAATTTAACGTGCCCGGCATTATCTCGAAGACAACCCCGTTTCAGCAATTTC
Source organism: Cantharis nigra (assembly GCA_958510845.1). Classification (NCBI taxonomy): domain Eukaryota; kingdom Metazoa; phylum Arthropoda; class Insecta; order Coleoptera; family Cantharidae; genus Cantharis; species Cantharis nigra. The sequence continues at coordinate 1,826,616 of OY294029.1, forward strand.
CTTTAGGAATTTCATTTGGCGTGGTTCTTTTGTCGACTATAAGAACTATTAAAGGTTTTGATGCGAAATACAAAACGTCAATCGATTTACCGCTTTATAACAACAAAATTCGTATTGATGCTAACACAATGATTAATGATGAAATACATTAGAAGTTCATTGAGGGCGTTCATTTGTCATATTTTATATTATACATTTTTTAACCGACGGATCATATTCGTAACGTATGGCGGCTCTTTAATTTATAATTAATCATCAAGTACTTAAATCTTTATTAACCCATTTATAACCCAACATCATTTTAATAACAACATTTTTAGTACCGCTGTAAAGTTTATATTGTTTATTTTACTGTTCGGAAAACTATCTTTAATATATTTTATACTACTACTGCACACAGTCAAATGCGTAAATTTAACAAGAACATGGCTAAGTAGTAAAATTTTGCGACGCGTTACTTACCAAGTCGTTGACACGTTTTTAAAACGTCGCCGCAACTTCCATCTTCACTTTTCATTGTATACCTCAGGTACTTTAGTTTTTTACATCTCTTAAGGTAAATTTTAACATTTAACTCCATTTTAATGTTATTGCATGTTTAGATGAATAAAAAATTAAATGGAATGTCACAAACTGATAAAACAGTGGAAATTTGTAAAATCATAAAATATAGCTGAATAAAAAAGCAAAAAATAAAAAATGGAAAATATTTTAAAATTATTATTTCCAACTAAAATTAGTTTTTTAAATTTTACGTGAAAATATGATAATAGCAGGTTATGAGCCCCAGGTTACCTGCCCATTAGAGTTGGAAAATTCCTTTCTAAAATCCTACTATATTATTCTTATTTTGTAATTTTTACCGAACATACCGAATGCAAGCTTTATTATTTTAGGCCGATATTACAATTGAAACTCGAAAAATTCAAATGTAAAAATTATAGTAAAAAAATATTATAAATATCTAAAGAAATTTGGTATACAAGTGAAGGAAAATCACAGGAAATCCAAAAAAAACCATAAAAAATAGAAAATCCTAAGAAATGTTTAGATAATTCTAGAAAATCATAGGAAATCCAAGAAAATTTTAAAATCAAGGAAATTTTTTGAACCCTGATGAAATCTTAAGAAACAGAAATTTTAGAAAATTCTAGAAAATCTTTGAAAATCTTAAGAACTCCAAGGAAATCTAAAGAAATCTTAGAAATACTATAGTATAGATTAGAGAAGAATGCGGGACTACTTTTTCTTGTCCCGTCCCGTCCCGCAGTGACGCCTCCTCCAGTAGGTCCCGTCCCGTCCTGCAGGTCCCGCAAATCCCGCACCTCCCGCTGGTCCCGCACGTCCCGCACATGGTTTTGGGTTAGTAATTGGTTCTTTTCTTTCAACCAATAGCCAACGAAATTGCAGAACATTTTACGAACGAAAATGAACCAAAAATTGATAGTACAGATTTGGATTTGGAATCATATTGTAATATAGCACTATTAAAAATTGATAAAACAATGCCAGTAATTCAGTTTTGGAAGACACTTGCCAGGAAATTGCCGTGTATTCCCGCGCGAGACTAAATTTGCATCCCATCCCGCGCGGGATTAAATTAACGTTCCGTCCCGCGCGAGACTGCGGGACTAAATACTCGGTCCCGTCCCGTCCCGCGCGCGTGACGGGGCGGGGCGGGACGGGACGGGATTTTTCTCGTCCCGCATTCTTCTCTAGTATATATAGACATTCAAAATTAGAAACCAAGAATCCAGCTAATGTTGCGTAGATTCCAAAAGGGAAATTGGGAAAAAAAATTGAGAAAACCAAGAACATCTGGAGAAATTTGAGAAAATCTTAGAAAATTGCAAGAAATCTTAGGAATTAGAAAATCTTAGGAATACTATATATGGGTTATTTTTGCCTTTGCGCAATTGTTTCGAAAGAAAATCTTAGTGAATTCCAGGAGGAAATCCGAAGAAATTTTTTTAAATTCCAAGTTTGCCTCCGGTTGAAACTTTCTTGACCGAAGTGGCAGAAGCTGTTTCACTTTTTCGATTTATCAAGTTTGAATTTTTCATGATTGCTAAAAGATTTCTCTCAGAGAAAAAGACAAAGATTGTTATGCAGGGGACAAAAGACCTGGTGATGATGGAAAGAGAGCGAGTCTACAGTCTGTACAGTTAGAAAACCTATGAACATAATTCTAATATTTTATTCTGTGTGCCATATTCTACCCGAAGATTTACACCCAGGGCGGTGTCCAAACTGTTATGAGTTCAGACCCCAGAAAGCTGGCGCCCCGCGACTATGCCCTATTTAGCCCTGTGGTTAGGGGATACACCTTTGACAACAGATTTGTGAATTCTTTCTTCCAATGCACAAAAAAAAAGAGACTTTAATTTTAACAATAAGTAAACTATTGCCTGGGGGGGTATTCCATATTCCCAGACCCCCCGGCCCCAGTTTGAAACCCTATCAGAGTTTAGAAGTTAAATGATGATTAAATGAGCTAACATTGAATATGATTGTTCCGATTAAAAGTACCAGTTATTAATAGATCCGGATGGTAAATTAGTAGATTTAAGTAGGTATGTACATGAGGTATTTTTGGATTTCCTTGAATTTTCTAAGATTTCCTTTGATTGTCTCCAAATTTTCTTTAGAAAAAGTTTAAAAAAAAAAATACAAAAAGCAAAGGTTTTTGAGAAAACAGCAGTTAAAAATTCAAATTTTCCATATGCTTAATATTGGAGCACATAAAAATTGCAAGTCAAGGTTTTCTATTGACGGTACGTGTTAACCGTCAGACGCGAGTCATACCTCCCCGTGTGTGGGCAACCCAGTCGAGGTCGGGCCTCCCAGTCGAGGCGGATTGAGTTCAGAGATGTTTTTAGCGAGTTAACCGCCAGCCAAAACGGCCCGGAGCGCTCAGAGCGTAGCGGAGAGCTGCTAAGGGTCAGTTTTGGCTGGCGCAACAACGGCAAATCACGGATCCAGCGTAAAATGAATGAATTAAATTAATTTGGCTCCTCCCACTAATTAAACATGGAAACAGACACAGATTTGCTAAAATTATCTGGATTTCCTAAGATTTCCTAGATTTCCTTTCACTTTTTTTTCCAAATTTTCCCAGAGGTTTCCCCTCGACTACTGCTTACTGCAGTAAGTAATAATATTAGTCTATAGGAATAGAAATAGCTGACTATAATGCAATCAATAAAGGAAAAAAATATATAAATAAAAGAAAAGAAAATTAGAACGAAAATTTAATAAAAAATAAAATATGCGAATGAAAATTGAAAAATTTTGGTTTGCAAAAATTTTCGATGTTAGCCGTATAATGAACAAAGCGTTGAGAGGGTAATGCAGTGCGGCGTTAAATAATGAAAGAGATTCATCATTGAACCTAACTCTTCGTCACTTTAATATGATTGCGGGGTTCTCTTTTGAAAGTTTATTCATATAAGGGCGCAAAATGACGCTATAGAAAGCAACTTTCTACGTGAGATCTGAAGAAAATTAAATTAATTACATTGAATGTTTTGTTTTATTTATAGCCTGTCGTCAAATGGAAACCGGTGTTCAAGCTATATTTGGCCCTTCTGATCCTGTACTAGGAGCCCACATTCAAAGTATTTGCGAGGCCCTTGATGTTCCACATCTGGAAGCCAGGATAGACTTTGAGCCGTTTTCTAAAGAGTTGTCGATAAATTTACATCCCAGTCAAGAATACATGAATAAAGCATTTAGGGACTTAATGACATACCTTAATTGGACCAAAGTAGCTATCATATACGAAGAAGATTACGGTAAGCACCTACACTTTTCTCACATTAAATGGACAGATTTGATTTTATAAATAATTTATTATTATTGTGGTTTTGGCAAAACAATTATTTCTTGTTTTCTTCTTCTTCTTGCGCAAATAAATTTGATAGTTCACTTGATACAATTTATTTTATCCCCAATAATTTATATATTTTTTTTAGGTAATTTAAAACATAATCTGCTAAAAATAACAATCTCGCTTAATTTATTACATCGTTTGTTTGAGTTTCAAGTTTATAGCTACACTTTCGAGCTTAGATTATGCTTTTTAGGGCATTTCCACGCCTTTCGGGATATACATTAAACTATAATCTAAAATGCCAGTAAATAATTGTTAACATATCAGTTATTGTATGTAATTATAATTATCTTAAGTAATCCCGACTTTAATTGCACATAACTTTTGGTTTGCTCCAATCTTGGTCTGCTAAATTTCGTTATTTACTGTAACAAATTATTTTTTTAATTATGCAATAAATTTTTGCCAACACTAAAATTTTAACTGACTAAAACATATTCCTTTGTTTGTTTTCCAGGGTAGAAATTTAACTTAACTTAATCCTTTACAATTCAAATTGCTTGGTTTTTTAGGGTTCCTAATTTAATTTTTTAACATAATTAAAGCAAATAAAGCTGGTACTAAGTTGAAGACTACAAAAATAAAGTCAAAATAAATTTTTAAATAATAATAAATAGATTAGAAAATGAAAAATATTTTCAAGCATTGATAAAAGAAGAGATATAATGTATTACCAATTGTTATCGAACTTCGACACAGCTATACAATCTGAATTTAATGCCTTTGAACTAATAAATTAAAAACAAAGCTCGCATTGTACTTGCTATAACATTTGTTCATTATTTGTACTTCAAGATTAATTGGATGAAGCTATAGCACAGTTATTAATGAAATTACCACCTGCTAATTCTGTTCTATTCTGAAGTATTCTCAAAAGAATTATATGTACTCTACTGTCCGGGCATTTCAATAGGTGGATGACCTATTTTATGAAATATAGAATTTGTACAATCGCATCAGATATAAATTTGAAGTACAAATAACCAGGCACAGTTGCCAATAGAAGAACACAATGCCATTTGGAATAAACTATCCAACAATCTGGAAATTTATTAGTGTTTTAAGAAAAATCCGGATAAGCCGCAATATTTATTGCTTTCGTAACTTTCCACTTAAATCATAATTTCACCGATCAAAACCTTTACTTTGTACGGGGGGGAGCAGAGCAACAAACTCGGCTTGTTTATGCCTACAAAAATTTTTGTTCAGCGCCAAGTGAAGTTAATAAAACTTAGAGATCACAAAAAGCTTTCAGTCTAATTCAAATTAAAAAAAAAAAGATTAGTATTACCCAAGACCGACCAACCTCCTCAATCGTATACTATCACCGGAATGTACATTCCAGGATTTTTTGGTTTTAAGTATTTTTATGATAATATAATAGTTTTAAAGTAGATTTATGGCTGGTTTTGCTCCTTTATCAGCTTCATAACAGCGCATCCATGATTGCACCCAAATCTTTTACTTTCAGCTGTGAAATGGTCAATCGGGTTACTCAAGGATGCATTTAAGATGCTTTTTGATCAGGTTAGAACAATTTTCAATCTTTATTCCTTGAGGTTACTCATCGTCCAGAGCCTTTTGAACCAGAAAATAAGAGTTTCTTTCAATCTAATATTTGCACTTAATCGTCGCTGTGGTTCTGTGGAGAGTGTTCTGTCCAGAGTGTCCACAGATGTCTCAAATGACTAGAGAGGAAAGTTGAAAGTTAAAAAAATTTGGTAAGAACGCCAAAATAGAGAAAGTTTAAATCATCATCCTTTGTCAAATGGTTTGGCTGCATTTACAGATCCATTCTTGTAGACTACTTTTAATTGAACCTATGGTAATCTGTTGATATCGATTTGTGATCCTGTTAATGATCTGATTGTTGAGGGATCTACTATTGTGGATTCAATCTCCAGTTTCGGCTGTCATAGCGGCGCTTGAGCTATCATATATCGCACATTATACTCTTAGCTTCAACAAACAGATAGTAAACCTAAGTTATTAATAAAAAATAGAAGTTAAACTCTGTAAACTAGTTTAACCTGCCTTTTTAATATCAGAATTGCTTAGTCTGACTTGAGAAGTATTGTCTTAAACCCGCCCCAAACCCAAGAACCCAAAGAAAAGCTGAATAATGTTGGACTACAAGTAACTCATATTTAAATATTGATAAGCATCCTTAAATAGTAATAATTTCTGGGCATGACCAGTGTGGCCTTAATAAGAAGTGATACTGCGAAAAACCAGTTTTCTCCCAGTTCGTCTAAGATTACCATTTCAATGGTTGTGGTCGGCCAAAGGTTGGTAAAAATGTTAGTTCCCTGGACCCGAATTTCTGCGTGTGAGTTGTGTACTCAGTTTTACCTAACTGTAAGAGCTTAAACATTGGTTCAACTCTTACCAAAAATGAAGAAAAACTTGCACTCCAATTCCAGTTGGAAGGTAGCTTCTACACTTTTTATTCTTCTGTTTTAGTTAATTTCTTCTTTTAAAAGCTAATAATGCTCTCTAAATTTAGGCTTGTGTAACTTTTTATTCTTCTGTTTTAGTTAATTTCTTCTTTTAAAAGCTAATAATGCTCTCTAAATTTAGGCTTGTGTAATTTTCCGATGGCTGAGTGGAAGACAAAGTTACCAAAAATAAGTTTATTAAATTGGTCGTAGCGACCAAAGTTGTTCTTTTGATTTTCGAAAAGTTAATAATTTCTGCTTTATTTTGATTTGTAAAAATAAAATAAATAAAAATTCCAACTTAGCTATAGATTTAATAAAAATATAAGTAGATTTTTGATTTGTAATGATCAAAAATGCATAGAAACAAACGAAAGAAATGTCTTGACGTTTTTTCGTAAGAAGTAATCGCAATATAAAAAATAATAGAAATTAATTTTTGAGTTTTGAAAATTTTGATTTTGAATAAATGTTTTGTTAAAACCACAAATAGTGAAGCAAACCCAGCACATAGTGCAACACGTAAATAAATTAACCATAACTCAACTTTCCATTCTTTATTTAGTCCACCTACTAGGGAGTAAAGGTAGTTTTCCTTGATTAAATTAAAATGAATTAAAATAGCGTAGAATAAAAAACCAAAATAAAATAATTTGAATAAGACTGCATGACTACAAAATTAAAGTAGGTAGAAATCTTAGCAATTCCATGACAAATACATGCAATCGTTGCGTCAAATTTTCATCGCATGAATAATTCACATTCAGACACCCGAAAGTTATCATTTCAACTTTACACATTAAATTATTAAATTTTTATTGGAACGTAGTAGATGCCATTTGGAAAAGTTTATTCTAGGTCTTTTCAAGCTTCAAGAATTAGTGAAAGCACCGGATGCTGCAAAAACGGAAATGTATATTCGTCAAGCAGGTCTTTCTTCATATCGTCAGGTGCTGAGGGAAGTTCGTCAGAAGGAAATTTACAAGCTCATCATCGACACCAATCCAAAGAACATAAATCACTTCTTCCGAGCAGTAAGTGGTCAACATTTTCTTTTTTTTTTTTCGTTATTGCGACACAGAAATCATTGGTTTGTCAATAATTCATTCAATAAAAGCTGCATTCCGAGAAAAAATATAAACCAACTTTTGGTTTATATTTCTTAAACTTTGATTTGTTGGAAACAAAAAAATCTGAACTAAGAAGATTTTCTGTGTCAGAAAACACTTTGAGATTCTTATTTTGCTTATAACTTTTCAACTACCAAACTTGTCTGTTTCAATATTTGTTTTATATCTTTTATGTACGACAATGATCTTTTCAAGTTTTTTAATATTTTTTTATTTACATTTTATTTTGCCAGAGAGTTTTAATAAATAATTTTTATTTTTTTTTTTCTGCAGATATTACAACTTCAGATGAACGATTATCGTTACCACTACATGTTTACAACTTTCGTAAGTATAACTTACATTTTAATCGAAATTATCCCAATAATAATTATTAACCGGACATTGAGTGAAGTTATAAGCTAAGGTGAAAGTTCATTTCAAACAATACTTAACGTGTCAGCTGTCAAAGTGAGGGTGTATTTAACAGCAATTAATAAATACAACCTGCTAATCAATCTCACATTAATTCATCACTCACCCTGTAGTCACAGGATCAATTGTTTTCCCATTGCATAAATTAATTTTCCAAACTTAATTTAATAAAAAAATCTCTAATTAATCAGGAAAACTTAATTGAGATACTCCGAAACTATGATCCAACGGATAAAACTTACAGTAATTTGAATAAAGTTTACTTTAAAGGATAAAATTGTTAATACTTCCAACTTACGAGCGATAAATCGCGAAAAAAACGTGATCCTTCAGCAGGATAATAGAAATATAAATTTTATTTCGGGCCAATTAATTAATTTTCAGTATAAAATATTTTAGAAAATAATTTCTATTCTGTGAAAATTAAATTTTGAATTCAGAAATGTTGTTCTTAACATAGTAATATTCGTATAACGAACATGTTTCCAATTATGTTTGGGAGTAAATGTAACAGGAAATTCATGTTTATGAATTAAACGCTACAAGTAAACCTAATTAATTAAAAATTAATTTACTTTTCAGGACTTGGAAACATTTGACCTAGAAGACTTTAAATACAACTCGGTAAACATTACGGCTTTTCGTATAGTCGACGTGGAAAATTCGAAGGTCCGGGAGAAGCTTCACACGATGGAAAATTTTCAGCCAATAGGACACGCGATTCTTAACAAAAGCGGAGTAATACAGGTAATTGGAAAAATTAAATGCGTGTAAGATTGATTAAACGGATAATTTTAGGCAGAGCCAGCTTTAACGTTTGATTCGGTGTACGTTTTTGCCAAAGGCTTAGCCTCAATGGAATCTGGACATTCGATCAGACCGACTAATTTATCATGCGAATTGGAAAAACCCTGGGACGATGGACTTTCCCTTTATAATTACATTGATGCTGTCGTAAGTTACAAGATTTTCTTTTTATTTTACTAAATAAATTCTTGTACACAATTTTTAATAAAAGAAAAATTACTTTTCAAACTTTTATTAGCTTTTTTAACTTTTTCCTTGATTTTATTGTGTTTTATAAAAGTTTAGAATATTTTTTATTTATTCTCTCAGATGCACGTTACTATCATCGTGTTCGTTATATTTTGTACGCGTTTGGCATTTAAAATGTCCATTTTTCTTTTAAAGTGAAATGACATTTCGATATTTAATTTAATATTTTTCCAGTAAACTCGACGTTTTTCGCCTTTTATTTACTTCATGTATTCAGCTATCTTGTCTTACAAAGATAATAAGCGTCTTAGTTGACAGTAGTATATAAATACACGTAATATCTCTTACATCTACAGGATGTTCCACCGGAACATCCACCTCAGGAAAATTTCCTTAATTAAAACCAATCCAAGCACCCGAAACGGATAGGGTACACGTACAGTCAACAGAATGTAGCTAATTACCGACCAATCCGGCACGTGGATGTTCCTTATGTAACAAACTGCCTCTGGATAGCTCACCTCTATCCAGAAGTTAACTACAACAGTGAAAAACTGAATTAATAGCTTTGATATAAACTAAAACTTTTTCAAAAGAAGACTGAATAAGAATATAAATTTGGATGCGGATAAATTTAGTACCTATTTAATTTTTTTAATGTCAACGTAAATCCAGAGTATCTTTTTCAAGAGCTGGAAAGCAAAAATCTCTTTTAAAAACTATGAGCTGCTTTATTTATTGTTGTTTTGTATTATATTTACCGCCGAACTAGAACTACTTTTTTTTTTTGATGAAAAATTTTTAATATTGAAACTAGATTTGATTTTATTCATTGGCAGTTGAATTTTCCATGTTCTAAGAAAAAAGCTGGGAGACAACAGGTATAAAATGAAAACCAGGACATTTCTTAACAACACTTTTAATTTAGAATATTTAGGAAGCTGTAACCTCACCTAGAATTTTTTACCTAAAAAGAGTAATTTAAAGTAAAAGTGTTTTGCTTACAAAATGGCAATTAAGCTAAAAGCCTTAATATAAAAAGGAAAAGAATTTAGTACAAAAGTTTATGGTAAATTTTGAATAAAGAAAGTATTTTAATGGATTACGCAATTACTGCTACGCAAACTAATAATTTTTAAGAGACGCTTTCCTCGTCCAAGAGCTTTGACAATATGAAATCGAAATTTAAAAACCAGCTTAAAATAAATTAAAGGGGATGAATTCATTAGAACGAAATAAACCCGAATTGTAAAACATTGGTGTTTAATTTCAGGAATTTAATTTTTAATCTACTAAATTTTGAATTATTCAACTGAATAATTTGAATAAAAGTTAATTTGTGCGTTAGAAATAAAAATTAGGTAATTTAATTTTTTAAATCAAGTTCTTCGTCAAGTCCCTGTATCGATTAAGTATAATGACGGAAAAATTCAAACGTTTAAATTCGAATAACCCGCGTCGAATTCTAATGACAAAATTGGCGTCCAGGGGGCCTCTAGGTGGTTTGCCAGACTATTAGTTTTCAAATAAACAATCGGTAAATTATTAAATTTAACCGTCGCAAACGTTTTATACCTGTAAAGTGTAATGTGCGTTAGCTAGCTTCGTCCATTTAAAGCACAGCGCCGAGAGCCAAGTTTTGTGGTTGGAATTGAAGTAAATTATTATTATTGGATTGGATTATTGCTAACTACGTCATTATTTGCCGCTCTTTTATTATTTATAAATTGAATTAATTATTATTGAACTTCGCCCAAACAGCATTTGGATGCTAAAAAATAGCTAAATAGCAGCTAATTATCCATATTTGGCAGCAGCACCGCTGCGGCAGCCAGCAAAATATCGTTTAAATTGCATCAATATTGCTAAAATCGCTCACTATTTTTAAGCAAATAGCTAACTATCTAAAAACAATTTTTAGCTAGCTAAATAGAAATTTAGCTATTATTAAATTTAATAGTTGCGGTTATTTAATTTATAAATGAATTAACGGTCAACTGTTTATCAGCAGTTACCAACAGACCAACACAATAAAAATGCGGAAAATAATTTAAAATTCAATTAATAATTAAAGTAAAATTAATCTTTTATTACAACACCAGCTGGAAAGTCCATCCACTGACGGGCAGCTAGACGGTGGATCTCTTTTTTTAGCGGTATAATATTTAAACATTTAATTACGTTTCTCGCTACTGGGTGATTCCCCGTTTTCCTATATGCATTTTCAAAGTAACGCTAAAGCTGCTGCTAAACTCTGAGCAGTAATGTGTCTCCAAGCTTTATTACTCTCTAACCAAAAGTTTAAATTTCACGCACCTGTTCTTAAAAATTTAAATTTCCTGTTTTTTTCTGGCGAAATTTGTAAAATTATAAATTCCCTATCTTCTCCAAGTATTCTAAAAGAATGGAAATCCTGCGGTATGTCTGGATGATGTTCCACAGCCCCCAGACCCTCCGGTTTACAATTTTGACGTCATAGCCCATTTACGCTGGCCATTAACGTCATTGACCGGTCAATGACGTCAACACCCGTTAACGGTGGGCAATGATGTAAATATTTTCATATGATTGTAATATGTACGTCTTTGACCGGTCAATGACGTTGATGGCCAGCGCAAATGAGCTATGACGTGAAAATTGTAAACCGGGAGGTCTGGGGGGTGTGGAACACCCTCCAGTACATATTGCAGAATTTCCACTCTTTTAGAATATTAGGAATTTATAATTTTGTTTATATTCTGTTTATTTATAATGAACAGCAAAATGGCGATGCACTTTATTTTCTTTTTTGTCGTTAACGCGTTTTTCCGTATAATTGACAGCAACTCGGTCCTTATTTTCACGGCTTCATAAGCCAAACTCATTTTAGGGTGAATCCCTGATTCGTCGTGGTTGCGCCAGCTAAAACGGCACGAAGCGCCTGGAGCTCTCTAAAAAGCTGTTTAAAAAAAGCTCTAATACTCACTAAAAGCATCCCCGAAACCAATCCACCTCGACTATGTGTGACGGCTATCACTAAGAGAGATAGAATATGGAATCTATGGAATAGTATTTTTATCATAGCCCACCCTGTATTGGGTATTAACGTCATTTCCCGAACAATGTCGTAAAAACTACATATGAAATTTTAAACATCGCCCAAAATGCATGGTCATTGACGTCAATGACCGGTCAATGACGTTAATAGCCAACTAAACTGGGCATTGACGTTATTATCCTGCCATTGACGTTAATAGCCGAATTTTCATTGTTAATTTTTTAATTAACTTACAAAGTAACACTGTGAGTTGCTGCTAAACTCCGTGAGCAGTAAGCTAATAAAATAAATATGCTTTCCAAGTTTTAATTTTTTCTAGTCGAAGGCTAAATTTCCCTTATTTTTGCTTAAAAATTCAAATTTCCCGGTTTGGATTAATATTGGACAAATATTTTTTCGGTTGGTAAAAAAATCGACCAGCCAGAGTGCTTCTTTTTTCACCAAAACATGACACGCTGGTGCAGAAGTAGCAGGAGCAGCGTGCTGGGATTTTATGTATTAGGATATTGTTATATTTGGGGAGGGGGTCCGACGTATTCCATACGTAAGTTTCTTAAAATACTTTTTATAAATTAAATTTAAAAATCAAATACAAAAAGAAAAGGAGAACAATATTTTTTTTGATTTTATTTAATGTTTGGGTCAACACCAATTTTTAATCTAGCTATCCTTGAACGCTATTTATCGCCTTAATAGCGCATCTTTGCAGCTTGCTGCCAGCAAGCTAATTTTAAGAGCTAAAATATAGCTAATTTGCAGCTAATTTTCTAAATTGACCACCGCTGGCAAAATAGCATTAAATTGCTTGCTGCCAGCTAACAAAACAACAGCTATTTAAATTTGCAGCAGGTTTTTAGCATCAAAATGCTACTTGGGCGGTAAGATGATTAAAATTAAGAGAATATAATATTTTGTTACAAAAAATGAAATCTTCGATTTCAATGAAAAAGCCGAACTTCTAAGGATTGATTGGCTTATTCATTATTTTAGCAGAAAAATTGATTGACTAAATATTTAATTAATCAAAATTAATAGCAGTAAAGGTTTTTCATGAAACGTTTTGAATGCGGTTAAAGCAAAAAGGAAACCTTTCGGATTTGAAAAGCGCGAACAAAAAAAATTATTTACGTTTGATTTAATTTCTAGGCAGGTCTACAAGGATTGACCGGCAACATCGAGTTTAACGAAGGCAAACGGTCGAACTTCAAACTGGATTTGCTTAAATTGAAAAAGGAAGAAATTCGGAAAGTTGGATATTGGACTCCTTCGGAAGGAATTAATGTTACGGATCCTGACGCCTTTTACGAACGACACGCGCCCAACATCACTTTGGTTGTTATGACCAGAGAGGTAAGATGAAATACTAAAATTTTATTTTTTTTTTCTTAGTACTGAGAGATCCTTAATAATTAAAATCAATTTGAAGCTTAAAGCTGTTATGTGCTTTACTATAAAATCGCTATTTAAAATTTTCATTAAGTGAAAATTGCTTCCAATTCAAAATCGATAAAATGAGTTGAGAAACGTGAGAGATAAAGGATAAAATTTTAAAAATTTAATAACACCAAAAGCTGGAGAGATAATTTAGGAGTTATAATTTATTGTTTAAAGAAAGATTTAAAAAATGTGCACTTAATCAAATCCATTAATCAAAGTTAGTTTATCAAGGAAAGCTGTCATCAATAATTAGCTTCCTATGTAATCTGATTTATTATTTTTATCCTTGTAATTTGATATTAGAAATAAATTGCTTCCTTGTTATTCAACAACACCATTTTTAACAATCACTCAGTTTTCACAATACCGGCATTTTGATTTATCGTGGAGCTTTAATTCAGTGAGCAATTTCAATTACACTCCGAATTGTCAAAAACCGCATCTCCAAAACATTTCTTCCGCTGTTTTATAAACAAAAATCCAAGCATTTGTTCAGTTTAAATCCTTCGTTAAATGTACAAAATTACTTCTACGTTTTCAAGTAATATTTATCTTTTTTTTTCCTTAAATTTCTGATTTTCCTCGTTAATGGAAATTACCCTTACAAAAACAACAATTTAGTTTTAGCTTTTCCATTTTAAAAAAAGCTTATGATCTCGACAAATTGTTTGATTCGATAAAAATAGCGAGTTAGTTTCAGCTTTGATATTTTAAACAGACAAATAATTGTATATTTAGACTGTCTCCAATTTGTTAGTTTATTCTATATTCGGCAATTTAAGTAATATAATTCTACATTGAATAGGAGTAAAGAGCGACTATCCTTTAATCACTTTCAAGAGCTTCAAGAGTAACTATGGAAAGTAAAAATTCTGTTTGTTATTTTAGACTGACGCATTTTTTGTGCTAGAGGGTGAGGATTTTCGGAAAACATCCCAGCCCCTCAAAACTCCTTTCTTGGAGAAGGAGAAACCCTGCACACTCCTGGAATAGCTATTTGCAATTTACCTTTTTTTAATTAGCAATTTTGTTTCTTTTTGCACAAAAATCAAAATTTTTCGAATAAATGAATCAAATGAATCAAAAAGTAGATAAAATTTCCTACAAAATGACTTTTTGGTTCATTTCCTAGGACGAAAATTATTCGCGTTTTTGCCGATTTTTCGAAATATTCAAATTTCATAATTTCTCGAGTGAAATAAAGGTTTCCATGCCGACGGCAACGGGTAAAAAATTTGAATTTCTTCAAATTTTTAAAAACAAATTGAATTTTTTGAATAGGGCAATAGGTCACCCAAAATTTTGAGTTTTTTTGCAAAAAAACGTGATTTGGCAACGTTTTTTCAATATGGCGGCTTTGGCACAAGGAAATTCTGTTCGCAAACCTCAAATTCGGATTCTACGACCAAAGTTACATAGTAATCAGTGCATCAGTAATCAGTGTAATCAATCAGGATTGAAAATCCTTGGCCTCAGAAATTTGTCAGGTAGAACTACCTGGTTACTGGACTATACATACACTTGATGTTGTTTTGAGTTTGATTCTGAATTTATTTACCGTAAATCCGCGGTGAAATCATAATAATTCACAAAATGGAACATCAAAGAAAGCAAACGTTTGGTTTATAAACGAAACTTTCTATACCAATTAAACGTATTAGCTTTAACTCCATTCTTCCGCAAGCCTTATTGGCTTGGTGATAATCCTTCGATTTTTTCTAACTTGTCTTGTTTTTCAAATTCTTTTCGTCGATTAGCAGGGCTTCTTTGCAGTGTATGCAGGATGCATTTTGTTCTCGAGTCGCTTTTAGAGCTCATTGGTCCTGAATCCATTAGTCTCGTGGTCCTAAGCCCAACATTTAAAACACCTGGTCAACCTCATTATTCTTCATATGCTAGTCAGTCCCACTTTAAATCTAATGTCTTCCATTATTTTTGTTTGCTGTCTGAGTGCCTGCTTAAGCCGATCTATAGGATAAGAAAGCAATATGTGGAGTCATCTGTGTACATGCATCCTCTTTGTATGTCAGCGCTTCGATATCTGTTATCGTCAACTGTGTTATCTTTCTCAGTTCTTGCAATGCAGATTCTGGATGTAGCCTCTTCTAGTGCTTCTGATTTTCATTATTGATGAGTCAATCAAGCACTCTATGCTCTTGTTGAGCGTTTATCGAAAAAGCAACTCTGTCGTGGTCGTCACCAGTATCGCTCGAGGCCTAGCCGGTGTCTTTTAAGACTTACCCTTGGTAGCCAGCGTTTTCCAAGGGTTTTCCCGTCTGGATGGGATCTGAGTTTCTTAGCTTTTCTCGCTTTACACTGCCTGCAAATAGATCGCGGAAGTCCTTCCAGAAGAGCAACGTTAGATTCCCTGTTTGCCTATGATCCACATTTGAGCTTGGTCCCATTTGGCTTAGTTGTTAAAGTTGATCCGTGCATGCGCAGTACGAAAGAAGATTTCCACCGGATTTAGTCGCTTCAAATCCTTAATATCTTCTTTTTTTCGAGCGTTGGGAGGTGGGAAATCCTCATGGACACCACCCGAAGGTGGTAGTGTCGGACTCTTACCTTTCTAAAACCTCCTCCCATTTAAGTATCCGTTTTCCAACATTTTTTCTCCGTTCCTGCAGGTTTGACGCCAATTGATCTTCGTTGTTCTTATTTACGGTTTTTTACTTTCTACTCTTTCGGGACTTTTTTCTTCTTTAAGTTCCTTATGTCATTGTGCTGCTACTCCTCTCTCTCATCTTTATGTTTCTTATTAGATTTGTTACTGCTGTCCATTTCTCCTGGTTCTCCAGCATCTCGGGTATCAGCGTTCCCTACGTTAAGTTCGTTCCTAATGTTTCATGGGTCCTCCGCATCAGATCTGTCCAATTTACACAGGCGAACATAGTATGCCCGGCAGTGTCCTCCTCACCGCAGTACCGACACTCGGGCGAGTCTTTCAAGCCCATTCTGCTTAGATAGCTGTTAAAATCTTGTGGAAGTCCTCCTCCCCATGATCCCTATCTAGCCATGTCTCTAGTGTGGGAATCAGAACGTGGGTTCATCTTCCTTTGGATTCCTGGTCTCACCTGTTTTGCCAAAACTTTTGCAGTTCATCTGCCACTTTCTGCTTTTCTTCTTTTTTGTTGATTTTCCATCATCCAAGGGCCTGAAGGTCTACAGGAGGGCATCCCGCGATGACGAGTACCGCCGCCTCCAAGCACACGCGTTTTAATAGCAGTCCTTTTTTGAATTTTTGACAAAATACTCCGATAGAACCCATATCGGATCGCTTCGTGCCACACCGGGGCAATATCGAGTGTGTCACTGAGTTCAAGAGTCTTCTCTTGCTCATCTTCGGGCCCACAATCTTGGGCATAAGCTTTTGCATGCAGTTTGTGTTTTTTCCGCCTTATTTGCGGCTTTCAGCAGATGTTGCTCTTGGGGGTGATGATTTCGCCCTCCACCGTAAAGTGGATATTTGGAATTTTCCTCTTTCCTATAGGAAGGAGTGCCTCAGCCTTTTCTGGGACCATCCGGAGGCCATGGTTAACCTAAATATCTTAATCATTGTAACCAAACCGCTGCTGCAATGAATTAGTTTAACCCAAAAATTGAACGTTTAGTTGAGTTTTACCTCGGGGATGCTTAATTTACAATAAATTAATTAAATGTACTTCTTAAATTTTAAGTTAAAATTTTAATTTGCGGGTTTTCAATTTGCAGTTTTTCGATTAAAATATATAATTAAATTATATATAAATTTGTGGAGTAATAATCTGCATACCAGAAAGTACATAGAGAAAAATTTTGGTGTCTTGAAGTAATTTTTACTAGAATTAAAGTTCAAATCAGCCTCACACCAATTTTGAAGTAAATTCTACTAAAATTGAAGTAATTTTTACTATAATTGAAGTACAAATCTGCCTCATCCCAATGTTGACGTAAATTTTACTAAATTTGAAGTAATGTTTACTAGAATTGAGGTTCAAATCTGCCTATCCCAATTTTGACGTAAATTTTACTAAATTTGAAGAAATTTTTACTAGAATGAAAGTTCTAATCAGCTTTACACCAATTTTGAAATAAATTTTACTAAAATGGAAGTAATTTTTACTATAATTGAAGTACAAATCTGCCTGATCCCAATTTTGACGTAAATTTTACTAAATTTGAAGTAATTTTTACTAGAATTAAAGTTCTAATCAGCTTTACACCAATTTTGAAATAAATTTTACTAAAATGGAAGTAATTTTTACTATAATTGAAGTACAAATCTGCCTGATCCCAATTTTGACGTAAATTTTACTAAATTTGAAGTAATTTTTACTAGAATTGAAGTTCAAATCAGCCTCACACCAATTTCGAAGTAAATTTTACTAAATTTGAAGTAATTTTTACTATAATTGAAGTTCAAATCAGCTTCACACCGATTTTGAAGTAAATTTTACTAAATTTGAAATAATTTTTACTAGAATTGAAGTTCAAATCAACCTCACACCAATTTTGAAGTAAATTTTACTAAATTTGAAGTAATTTTTACTATAATTGAAGTTCAAATCAGCCTCACACCGATTTTGAAGTAAATTTTACTAAATTTGAAGTAATTTTTACTAGAATTGAAGTTCAAATCAGCCTCACACCAATTTTGAAGTAAATTTTACTAAATTTGAAGTAATTTTTACTATAATTGAAGTACAAATCTGCCTGATCCCAATTTTGACGTAAATTTTACTAAATTTGAAGTAATTTTTACTAGAATTAAAGTTCAAATCAACCTCACACCAATTTTGAAGTAAATTTTACTACATTTGATATAAAATTTACTCTAATTGATGTAATATTTACTTCAAAATTATTGCGGTGATTGTTGTTTTCTCTGTGTAGATGTCCTACCTTTGCACCGATCAATAATATTATATGAAATTTATTAAATTATATTAATTATTCCTTTTCTTTCAGGAAATGCCTTATGTTATGGTGAAGAAGGACACAAATTTGACGGGTAACGCAAGATTTGAAGGCTTCTGCATCGACCTGTTAAGCCATATTGCCCGTCAAGTCGAATTCGATTACGTCATTCAACTTGTTCCAGACAACGTGTACGGAGTATATGATCCAGAAACGAAAAAATGGAACGGAATCGTTAAAGAACTAAAAGAAAAGGTAAGGTGAAAAAGCTTTCTCATCAAAGATTACTTCTTATACGGGCAGACGATTTAAGCGGGAAAATATAAAAATTTTAGTTTTTGTCTGGAAAATGTGAGAATAAGCAAATATTAATCAGAGCCGTCGTTATAAATTATAATTATTTTTTTTCTTCTACTATTTTTAGCGTGCAGACTTGGCAGTGGCTTCAATGACAATAAATTACGCCAGGGAAAGCGTAATAGATTTCACGAAACCGTTTATGAACCTCGGTATAGGAATTTTATTTAAGGTAATTCTATAAATTCATTTTATATTTTATAATGTTATAAAGTTTGATTACAAAATGTAAAAAGAAAACATCGACGCACCAGATAATAACAATACAATTTTGTTCGAAAATGTTTTCGAGTGGAACCGAATGGCTACAGTAAAGTCTGAACTTCCTTTCAAATCTTCAAAGTCTTTTTTATATTAACTTGTGAATGTTCACGATCTAATTTTCTTAGCTTTTTATGTCTTATACAGTCGACGTTTAATGGATTTTATTTAAATTTACATACAAAATCTCTACATATTTCATTAATTTATTTTCAAGCTTGTACATTTATTTGATACGTAAAGGTTTTCGATTCAAAAGCTTAATTGAATGTCTTAGCTTTAATTATAATTTTAAATTGATATCTGATTTTGATAAACGCTACCCACACTATTTAGCCTGCGCTTAATTGACGGGCGTCTAGCCACTGCCCACCGAATAATTATTTGCAATTTTCAGATACCCACAAGTCAGCCGACCCGTTTATTTAGTTTCATGAATCCGTTAGCAATGGAAATATGGATATATGTTTTAGCAGCTTACCTATTAGTATCCTTCACTTTATTTGTCATGGCACGATTTTCACCTTATGAATGGAACAATCCCCATCCGTGTCATCAGGATTCAGATGTCGTTGAGAATCAATTCTCAGTTTCAAATAGCTTTTGGTTTATAACTGGCACATTTTTACGACAAGGATCTGGTTTAAACCCAAAGGTTAGACTTAGAATTTCAATTCTCTTGCATGTTGCATGACAAAACTTCGGCAAAAGTTTGCAATTTACACAAATTTTCTAGTGCATAAGTTGCAAAAAATTACACTAATGCCAAAAGGATGAAAGCCGCGAAGTTTTATTTTCGTAAACCGAATCATGGATAATTAGAATAATTAGTTGGCACGGTATCTGGTGCTATTCTTGCGATTCGGCAATTACTCTTTCCTTATCTGGTTTCATCTACTGGTTCATCGATTAAGACAACTGAAAATCTTGCAAGAAAATATAAAACAGACAAAATTATCGTAAAGTTACAACTTCTTAGGTAACTGTCTGATTTCCGTCACTGGAAACCCAGACAATGAAGGCGCAAACATTAGAAATCACACTGTGATGAATCTCCAGTCACACTAACACCAGCAGGTATATTGAATGCTGCTGAAGGCTTCAAATTGAAGGTCTTTTATTTTTCCAGCAGACAAACCGGATCTTGGAAGTCAAATATTTAAAAAATCTACATTTTCTTGATTTTTATATTTAACATTTACCTTTTTGTTTGAAGGTTTCGAAAAAGCTTCCGTCAAATTGTTTTTCGTTTCTCAATCCACTCGCATTGCATATCTGGCTTTACATGGTAATTGCGTTTATTTGCGTTTCAATTACAATGTGGATAGTAGCTAGATTTTCGCCAAGAGAATGGAGAGAACCAAAATTATGTGACGACTGCTTAACCGAACGTTTTAATAGGCTTAATGATTACGACGAGCAAAATTGTAACCATCAAACCGATAACGCCGTATCCGAAAATCGTAGCGACAAGGAAATCAGAGAATGTGAGTGCGAAGTAGAATCCACCACAAGTTCTGAATCGTATTTGGATTACGAACACGATTATGACTATGCAGAATGGAAAGAAAATGATTTTAATCTGTCGAACAGTTTCTGGTTTGTCATCGGTGCTTTAATGCAGCAAGGAACCGATTTGAATCCAAAGGTATTCGATTCTCAAGTAATATAATATTATGTGCTAGAAAATTTGTGGTTTTTACCTGCGGAAATTACCTCTGCTGAAAAAATATTAATAAAAATTCAACCTGTTACAGGCGACGTCGACAAGAATCGTGGGAGGCATTTGGTGGTTTTTCACTCTCATAATCATATCATCCTATACAGCAAACCTGGCGGCATTTCTAACCGTGGAGCGAATGATCACGCCCATCGAAACTGCCCACGATCTTGCCGAACAGAATGAAATATCCTATGGGACTCTTTCGGGTGGAAGCACGATGACGTTTTTTAGGGTTTGTGTGTGAAATGTATAGTTTTTAATAAATCACTCCTCCTTCCACAGGATTCAAAAATTGAAATTTATCAAAAAATGTGGAAGGTGATGGAGAGTCGCACGCCGTCGACGTTTGTCTCGACCTACGAAGCGGGCATCCAAAGGGTTTTGGAGGGCAATTACGCTTTTCTTATGGAATCGACTATGTTGGATTACGCGGTTCAACGGGATTGCAATCTGACGCAAATAGGAGGCCTGTTGGATTCGAAAGGTTACGGAATTGCGACTCCGAAGGGAAGCCCGTGGAGAGACAAAATTTCTTTGGCGATTTTAGAGCTGCAAGAAAAGGGAGTGATTCAGATTCTGTACGATCGATGGTGGAAGAACACGGGAGATGTTTGCACTCGCGACGATAAAAGTAAAGAGTCGAAAGCGAACGCGTTAGGCATCGAAAATATAGGTAATACCTTGACGGTTTGGTTCCTCAATGATTGATAGTTAATATTATAGGAGGCGTTTTTGTGGTTCTTTTGTGTGGTTTGGCCTTAGCAATATTAGTAGCAATTTTGGAATTTTGTTGGAATAGTAAAAAAAATGCTCAAACGGATAGACAATCGTTGTGTTCAGAAATGGCCGAAGAACTGAGGTTCGCAATGCGTTGTCATGGATCTCGTCAACGGCCGGCGTTAAGAAGATCCTGCAGCAGATGTAGTCCTGCCAATACTTACGTTCCATCTGCTTTGGATCTTCCGCACATCAATGGGGTAAGAAAATGTGATTGGTGTAAATTTTTATTCCGAAATTGCATTTCAGGATGGGTTAGGTCTTCCAATGACGGATTTGAAGAAACCGGCTATATGTTACGACACCGACATTTAGCGCCAAGCTAATGCTGGAGGTCAGCCAGTGGCGTGCACTTCCAGTTCCATTCGTGATTGTTGTGGTGGACCTACAAACACGAGATCACGTCGATCGGCAACGTTAAACTACAAAGCTACGCCACAATGTCCGCCCAGTTTTCCGTCCTCACACAAGAGCGCTACTTTGGAAAGGGAAATTATGGGTCGAAATACTTGTGATGTAGTTCAAAGTGGTTTAAAAATTAACTCGCAAGAAAGAATTTTATGGAGATTTGATTGTGATATTGGTAGCCCTAGTCCTAATAATCCCGATGTAGTTAACAGAACAATTCCCGATACTATTGTAAGTAGGACCACTACTTTGTGATATATTATTAAGATTCATGTAAATTATAAATTCAAATTGGAACTGATATCTTTGTAAAAAATGTATTTTATTGAAATTTCGTAAAATAATTTTCGGTTATCAATAAAAGTGTTGTCTATATATTTTTTTATTTTCCCCTTCCCGAATTAATTGGACAGTGGTCGACGGTGCCGACGGTCGACGGTCAAGTGTCGGTCGAGAAATTCAAGGTTTGTCCAAATCTATTATTTTCTTGGAATATAAATTAAGAAAAAAAATAAAAAAGTTATAATAATCGCAAACTTCCGACGTACAGTAACATTGTTCAGTTTTCCTTCTTCCTGAATCGAAGTAAAGTTGTTTGAAAAGAAATTACAACTGATACGTGATCGGAATTCAATTTGAAAAATTCTTTTTTGAATGTAGTTGTGTTCGAATTTTTTATTTTTAGTATTTTACGCCGGTCGGTCGTTGAGGAATAATAAGATAATCGAAAACTTTTCACTACATTCATATTTTAATAGTAATCTCTTTCGATTACTCCGTAGTTGCTAATTCATCGCGATACTTTTGGTGCGGAGCATTTTGTAAATTGCAAAATTTATATGAATAAATATTTCCGAGAGGTAAATGAGTGCCGAAAAGGGGTTTCTAAAAGTTCAAGTGCGGGGGAGTCCCGGAAAAGTGGTTAGGTGTCAAAAAATACAAATTTTTTTTATGAAAATAATAAATTAATAATTGATGCGGTAAATTTAAATGTAATTTCGAATATTACAAAAATAAAGGTAGTTAGTTCTTTTAAAGTAATTTTTATTAAGAGATTTTGAAAGAAGGAAGTATTAGAGGGGTTGATATAATGGTGCGTGCCCAACATATTACAAAGGTTGCTCCTAAGAGACGAAAGTTGCGTAAAAAATGACAACAATGACAAACTAGGTGTGACTTGAAAGACATGATTTGTTGAACAAATATACCACTGTGAAATACTGATAAGAGATTTACCACTGTTTTCTCTTGCGGGTTTTTCTCGAGCTTTATGAAAATTTTTATTTTTATTCAAAACTTCACTTAATTAAAATTAATTGAAATTTATTACAGCCTGAAGTGATGCTCCACTTGAGATAAGCTTGTCAGTTAAAATTACTTTAAATTTTAGAAACAAATTACATTTCATGTTGGATGTAACTTTTTACGCGAACTTTCATTTTTTCAGGAAATAAAATATTAACCCACCGTTAAACATTTTTTATTATCGCAATTTATTTTCGTAAGATATTCGAAAACACCTAGGCGATTTTTCAAAATTGTCACCTCGCGGCTGGCTGGTAGCTGGTACTTAGCCATTGTTGTTATCGTCATTTGTCAGGACATTGTTGCTAAGAATTTGCGCGAGTCATCGTTTGAAAAGACAAAAAGGATTTTTCCGAAGCTCCCTTATAATGAACATTTCCAGCGAACAGGAAAATTTTAATTTCCAATTCTAAATCGAGTCAATATGTTGCAAGAAGATTAAAAAAGTTGAAACTGATGGACTTTAAAATTAAAATTGATAATGAAAATTTTAATATGGAAACATTAGTTTTCTTTTTCAATTAGAAATGACTCGTGTTGTTTCTGGCAAAATCTAAATTTTTTCTTCCAGAAAAACTTAATCAATTACATCGGAAATCTTTTAAGAAGTTGACAGAGGTTATCCGAATGAATAATGACCGAAGCAAAAAGACACAAACTCAAACTCAATTTTCTTTCTACTTGAAGCTTTTGTTTAACGTTACAAGATAAATATGAATTTTTGATGATTTATTAGCAACGAACTATGATTTAGTAGACTATATTTTAAATTGAAAAAAAAATTGCTATGATCTTCTTGCTATTGTTACGGAATTCGCGCCACCGCGGTTCGCTTTCATCCCTTATCCGATCGACAGCTAGTTTCTTTTCTTTAATTTTTATAAAATTAGCTAAGTTATCAACACTCGGTAGATTATGCAAGCGGCGTTTGTTAAGCAAACAGAATAGCAATTGTTAGAGAAGGCGTAATTTATATTAGGAATAAATTTTCATTTCACAATGGAAATGTCAAAATTATTATTTTTCGGTTGAGCGCACACAAAGTTAACAATTCTAACTTATAGTAATAAATAACGTATTTAGATATTTTACTTTTTATTTATTTAAAATCTATGCGACGATAAAGTGAAGAAACTCTAAAGAAATTTATTGCCTCTAGTCAAGTTTGATAAATTATTTAACAAGATTTTCTTTATTTTCGAGCAAACCTTTTGAAAGCTCCCGATTAGATCGTAATAATGCACAAAAAATAAAAATGTACAGGATATTTAAAAGTTTTACCGAACTTTCTAAAACTATTAAACAAAAAAAGGACATCCTATTAGTTTACTACGCCTCAGCTAATCTGAAGCACTTAGTATTATGAAAAATATTAATCAAGTGGAAAATAAAATTATTTTATTACCGGAGTTTCGAAAAATATGAAACTCGAAAAACTAAATTATCTACAATGTAAAATGCTGTTTCTTCTGTTAACCCTTTCAGACCCAGGGTACACTATAGTACCTACGTTTACTAATTTATTTTGAAGTTGGTGACAAACTTATATGTTAGTATCTATGTGCGTGAAGTTGGCCCCCCTTTTTTCGAAAACTAAAAAATTTTTTTTTGTATTGTGTTGTACTCAGTTTGTATTGTTTGTATCGTAAAACTTTTTTTCATTCCGCGAAGCAGAAAATTAAAAATCGCGAAAAACGATTTTTGGCGCTAGCCCCCCTTTTTCGAAAATTTTGAAAATTTTTTTTTGTATTGTGTTGTATTCAATTTGTATTGTTTGTATTGTTAAAAATTAAAATCCTAATTTTAATATTAACCGTGTAAATCGCAAAACAAAATTTCGCGCTGGCCCCCTTTTTGAAATTTTTGAAATTTTTTTTTGTATTGCGTTGTATTCAATTTGTATTGTTTGTATTGTTAAAAATTAAAATCCTAACTTTAATATTAGCCGTGTAAATCGCGAAATAAAATTTCGCGTTGGCCCCCCTTTTTTGAAATTTTTGAAAATTTTTTTTGCATTGCGTTGTATTCAATTTGTATTGTTTGTATTGTTTGAAATGAAAGTCTTAAATTTAATATTAACCGCGTAAATCCCAAAGCAAAATTTTGCTTTGATCCGCTGCCTAGCTGGCTCAAAATTTCAAATTTGATTTTGTATTTGTATGAAGTGTTGAATTGTAATAATTAAAAAATAGACAAACTATGTAATAAGTCATACCAAAGCAACTATTAGTAACTAAATGTTTTTTATTGTTTAAACAAACATAGTGAAAATAATGTTTCAATATTTAAATTTCTACATAAATACATAAATGGGGAGATTTTTCTATAGGCTGATGAGGTGGACATGCAGGTTTCTTCAACAAGTCATCAAATTCAATCCAATTCATATCACGTTTTATCCATGCCGTGTAGTGTCCAATAGAATTAATATCTCATCAGCTTTTATACATAACTATCCCAGAGAGTACATATCGTTTACTATTTAAGTGTATTTCATCTGGAAATTCTTCTAAAGAAATTTGTTTGCCCATCAAGTCACATTCAATAAAAATTTCCGGAGGCATCTTGAAAATAAGTTGTTTTGGCGTGAATGTACATCATAACTCGCAAGAGAATCATCTGAATTTTAAAAAATTGAAAAATCTAAAAAAGCATCCTCCCAGGGCCTAGGGTTACCCCGAGAAACATCTCCTTTAACAAATGCATTTTGATATTTTTGTTGCGAGAGCAAGAGCCAATCAGATTTAACCAAAATAAAGGATTAAATAAATTATTGTAAAATACTTCAATGTGATTGGCTCTTGCCAGTTTCTACCTTAAGCACGGTATGACAACAATCTTTATCTGAATGCCACTTTATATATAACTTAAGCCTTTAATTTTTAGCAATACAAACAATACAAATTGAATACAACGCAATACAAAAAAAATTTTTATAAATTTCAAAAAAGGGGGGCCAACGCGAAATTTTGTTTCGCAATTAACACGGCTAATATTAAAGTTAGGATTTTAATTTTTAACAATACAAACAATACAAATTGAATACAACACAATACAAAAAAAAATTTTCAAAATTTTCGAAGAAGGGGGGCTAGCGCCAAAAATCGTTTTCCGCGATTTTTAATTTTCTGCTTCGCGAAATGAAAAACAGTTTTACGATACAAACAATACAAACTGAATACAACACAATACAAAAAAAAAATTTTTAGTTTTCGAAAAAAGGGGGGGGCTAACTTCACGCACATTAGATATCTACCATTTCTTAATGAAAGAACCACAAGGAATTCATTAAAAATATAAAAAATGTTCTATGAGTAACATAAACTATGATAATAAATTAATTAAAATAAAAATTGTATAAAATCATTCCCCTGTCGAATAGCTTATACTTAAGGGGGTATTCTAGTCTAGAGGCATGATTTTCGGGCGGTTTTTGAAGCTCTGTTCAAACGAAACAAACCATATTTTTATTTATATCAGTTTTTTTATCATTTGTTTATTTATATATTTTAAGATTACATAAAAAATTAACCAAAGGAAAAAACTCTAAATTTACAAAGTTATGAGCTGGCAAAGTGGGAGGTCCAAAAAACGTGTGTCCTGGTGAGCACGATATCTCAAGTTCTAATGAACCGATTTATTTGAAATTTGGTGTGAATGTTTTTTATAGATGCCGCTATAGCATGAACTATTGAAAAGTAAAACAAAAATTTCTTCACAAAATGGCGGCCGTTTGAAGAAAAAAATATTTTTGCAGGTTGTTTTAAACAAATCCGAATTTTTTAAAAATAGTAAAATTCAAAATTTTGACTTGAGCGTAGTTCATGCGATAGAGGAATGCATCAAAAACGTTCACACCAAATTTCAAATAAATCGCTTCATTGGAACTTGAGATATCGTGCACACCAGTATTTTTTGGACCTCCCACTTTGCCAGCTCATAACTTTGTGAATTTTGAGTTTTTTTTTCGGTTAATTTTTTGTGTAATCTTAAAATATCAATAACCAAATGATAAAAAAATGGATAGTAAAAATATCTCTTGTTTCGTTTGTAAAGAGCTTCAAAAACCGCCCGAAAATTCATGCCTCTAGACTAGAATACCCCCTTAAGTATACCATAGCTTGAGAAAAATGTAAAAAAGTTTAATAAATTTTTTTCTTACAGAATTGCAGAGTAAACTAGGGCTGGGCGATATTCAAAAATCAATATCGAAATCAATAATTCGATAATTATTGATATATCGATAATATTCGAAGTATTGATATATCGATTCTCGAATAATTATCGAAATAACGAACCCCAACTTTTTTTTCTCGAATAAAGAAGCCGGTCGAACTCAAAATTGACCAATGAGCAGTCCAGAAAACATAAGAAAATAACCTAAGTTAGAAATATCGAAAACTATCGAAATATCGATAACTCTAGAAATGTCGATATATAGATTAATCGATATTTCAAAAATAAAACATCGTTCTGCGATTAATCGATAACTATCGGTATTTATCGTTTGCTTTACGCCGAAGATACCAGCTTCAGTGAAAAAGCGTTTTCGGTCCCGTGGACCCAGAAATCCGCCGTTAGGCATTACTTCAGAACTCCACGAAGCAGCAATTTCACTCGATCTGTTTCATCAGGTGATCTTCTTCTTAGCTAACATCAGCATTTGAAACACCGGAGTAACATCAGATCTAGGCATCCATTTAGACTTTCAAAATTTTACAAAATTTATAAAATTTACAAAAACTAAATATTTACAAACCCAAATTTAAACATAAAATAATGAAATTCCCACATTCCAAAAATTTAAAAACATCAAAATCAAAATTCAAATTAAAAAACATCATCTACCATTAATCAAAAATCTTCAAAATGTGACTTGCAGAAGAAAATCTTCCATGTGTACCAAATCTAAAAATTAAACAAATTTTTCCATTTAATGGTCTTCCATATCATCTTTGGCGTAGGCGAAAGCTCATTCTCTAAACTAAAATTTATAAAAATACTGAATCCATATCCAATTTTAATAATGTTTGAACCGGAATTCAAATCGATGGTCCACTTCCGACTTTACAAGCTATTTTCCTGCCTTTTATCTTTTTCTCCCCATTTACTTCCACCTCCGGTCAATTTTTATCTTCCAAAGTTTTGTTTTTAATTTCGGCACTAATTCCATAAAAAATTTTCTTCTTTTAATACTTCTTTATCTAAATTTTCATTTTTAACCATAATTTTTTTATTTAAATTATCTATACCTATCCAAATATTTATTTTTTTCATCCATTCTTTCTTTATTTTCTTTATCTCCTACTGTTATTAAATTTGTAACTTTTTTACTATTCTCCATTATTTCTATTTTTTTTCGATCTTTCATATCTTCGCGTAACGTTTTTGTATTCCTTTTGAGTTCCTTAAAATTACTTTCAATTGATTCCTGTATATCAAAAAGTAACGCCTCTATTTTCTCAATTCCAATCGTCCTTTTCGTCCTACAATTTATCATTAATAAAAATTTTCGAGCCAGATGGGTTGCCAATTAAAGTTTTTAATGCCCATTGGAGCTTTTAGTACCCCACGTAGGGCGCCAAAAAAAATATGCAAAATTAACGAAACTAATTTAAAATTCAATTATTAAACTTTTAAATAAGTTTAGCGTCTAATAAATGGAAAATAAATGGAAAATGGTACAACCTTCACTTTGCCTATAAATTTCAATAAATAAATTTATCCAAAAATTTCAACATCCAAATTATCCAACTTCCACTAATTAATAATAATTAAAGGCTCAATCAAAAATAAAAGCAAAATTTTACTCAAACTTGAGATTCAAATTCAAAAATATCTGAAACTTCGCACCAAAATTGGTCCGTCCGTGATTGCTCTTCTTCCTACACCTTTTCCACCAGTAATTAAGAAATCGTCAACTGTAATTCAGATTTGTCAACTGATATTCAGAAATCGCCAATTGTAATTCAGAAAATTCAGAAACCGTTAAACGAAATGTAATTTTTTAAATAAAAAAGCTTCATGAAAACGAAAAAAACAACATTTTACTCTGGTAAATCTAAATTGCAGCTGACGGTTTCTGAATTACAGCTGAAAAATGTGTAGTAAAGAAAACTAAACACAAAATAATCAAAACCCAATATTTACAACAATCTAAAATCTCATTTTTTCAAAATTCAAACACTGCAATATAAAAAATCGATTTGAATAATAATGAAAAAGTGATTGTTTAATATATTATTATAAAAAAATTAATTAATGTGACTGTTTAATCTGATTTACACAAATAAAAATAGGAAACCAACTAAAATGTATTTAGAAAATTTAAAAGTCTCTGTAATTAATAAAGCTGATTAAAAATTAACAGAGACAAATTAATTTAAATGTAATTGAAAATTGTTGGTCACAGCTGGATGAAGTTTTCAGGATAATGTACACAAATTTTGTAATTTAGATAAAATTGTGGTCAAATATAAATTAATTTAAAAGTTTAGAAATAATTTGCGATTATTTAGCTATGGACAGTGCCGGACTGGGAATAATTTGATTACGGGGCAAATGAAATAGGTATATATTGCTATGATTTTTTTTTTAATTTCAAACTTGTAAACGCTTTCATCTAAATTGGTACGTAATGGATTGTTAAAAACCGACAG
Organism: Cantharis nigra; assembly: GCA_958510845.1. Taxonomy (NCBI): domain Eukaryota; kingdom Metazoa; phylum Arthropoda; class Insecta; order Coleoptera; family Cantharidae; genus Cantharis; species Cantharis nigra. Next base: position 1,856,346 of record OY294029.1, read on the forward strand.
CAAAAAGGTTTATTTTATTTTTCGAATTTCAAGAGATACAAAGAACGGTGGAAAACTGAACAATTGATTAATGTTAAGAAGAGCGAGTAAGAAATTCTATGGGTATGTAGTTTGAAAGAGTTTTTAAGTGGCTGACAAATAAAAGAATATTGTGTTTTTAACGAAAAGTAGCAGTAAAATAGTTTATTTTTAAAAACTTTCTATTAAAAATGTGTGCTTGAAATAAGTTAGCTACGCTCTGCTTACAAGAGGATTAATAGAGACGCTGGAATCATATAGACGGAGTCGTGCTACGGTGTTTCTAATTTTCGTGAACTTGATCGATTTAAAAACCAATGAGTTGAACTTTTTATAATATTGGGAGATTTAAATTTTTATATAATAACTTAAAATTCATAAATTGAAATGTCTTGCAGGGATTGAATTTTAAGATTAATTTAGTTTAAATATTAATTTCCGAATAATTTTCCGAGTTCCAGAATAGAAAATCTGATCGTTGAGATATGAATAGGGAAATAAAATTGCACGTAGTTTAAATTTGATATCGCAGACAAAAAAAATTAAAATGCGCTCTACGTAGACGGGCTATATTACTTAAAACCTATATACGGAATTTGAACGGATAAGAATCTTCTGGTATGTGAGATGAATGTCTTTTTCGACGTCCAATTATGAGTTAATGTTATTTGATTTTTCGTTTTCAATATAAAAAAAACAAGCTTACAATAGGCAATTTAATAGTAATCTTATTAGATGAATTGTCAAATCCAACTCGCAATTTTTCAGGTTTCGCGTACGGAATTTTAAAAATAAAATTTTCATTAGCGTTCAACATAATATAATATAATTCATTTCGAAAGAAAATTAAATTTTTTAAATTATGTCAGTCAGAAATCCTACGACCGACAGGCGAAATAAATTAAAATGTTGCTTTAAGGCTTCGCAGTGACATTTTAATGAGTATTTTTTGCCTACAGAGGGCAGTACTCTCGATTCTTCAATCCTTAGTTTTAACAAAACTGTTCTTTAGATATTTTCGTTTTGTCATACGAAATATCCGAAAAAGTTTCGCTTATCTAATCTGTTATGCTTATTTCAAACCTGTCAAAATACAATATAGTCTGGAAAATTTGTGCGAGGGTTCAAAATTGGGTTATAAAAATTCGAGTGTATTTTCCGTACAATAAGTGCTAATTTAAGTTAGAGCTTCGTAAAAGTCTAACTAAACAGAAAAATGGTTTAAACTTGACATGAAGTCAAATCTCAAGAGAAAATCTAAATAGGAATAAATTTTATTGAGAAATTAGCGAAGCATTTATAGAAATCTTTCCGTGTCTATCCAATTTTCTTTTTAATATTCATAATTCATGAATATCATAATAAAGCAATTCATCTTTCGAATTATTCCTCATTTTTAATATTTAATATTTAACTTAAAACAAATTTTTTAACGGCCAGCAGTTGTTCGATTTCACATGGCATCTAACGTCATAAAACACTATGCAACCCAATTAGCGCAGAAGTGAAAAACTAACCATGGTACAATGGAAAAATAATTCAAGTTTTCATTTGCAACATTTATCTTGATTCAAGACAGTTGCAAGTTTTAATGTTAAATTTATGACGAAAATTTTAACTACCCTTTAGCACCACAAATTCTGTAATCTCTTCTTCTTAAATGATGTACTGCTGCTTAGTTACTTAAACATACATGGAGATAAATAAGGGCTTATTTATGATTTCGCATGAAATGTAGGAAGGCAGTTTAGCAACAAAAAATGTTTTTGTTTACTAAATTTATTATCTCAGTATGTACAAGATTTAATTACAAATCACGTAACAGTCAAAATGCTTGGGATTTACCGCACTCAAGGAAGTGCGGCCTCTGTAATGTGCGACCCTTTAATTGAATTGCTTTATTAATTTATTTCAATTCAGACTTATAATGTAACCGATTGGTTAATTGCTTATCGGCCGTAGATTAGGCAACATTGCACACACTAATATTCTGTAAATAAAAGCAATCTCCATAATCTTATGTTAACGGAGTTGCCTAACGGACCAGGGGTAACGCCCGAATGTTTGATTTACAATTATAAATAATTATTGTTAATTTTTATTGGATAAATAATTTTTTATTAGAAAAGTCACCCCAATGAGCATCGAGGAAGAATTTTTAATTTGGTTTTTATTAAAATAGATCGCATTCGTTTGATTCTTCTTAGCTATTTCGAGCACGTAGATCCATTCTAACTGCATTTTGAACTTTCTAAAGAAACAAATGGTTTATGCAAATTTAGCGTCATATTTCATGAGGCTGAATAAGGGTTGCAAAACCATTTCTCATAGCACAGTACTTATTTGTCAGAAGTTGCCGTTCCTACGGTGATTGACTTAAAGATCCTGAGGACTTGATTACATTACAATGCGTACAATTAAAGTTTAAAAAAAAATAGCTCTTGTTAGTTTAAGTTAAAAATTGCTTTCGTACGTACCATAGTAGCAATGTCGACTAAACTCTGTGTAATTTAATTACCAACTGGACAGCCCTACCTTTCACACTAATTACTTTAAGCGAATTTTCAGCACCTTTTACAAAGTACCATATTAGATTAACGTCAAAACCAAATAAAGAAAAGAAAACGAGTGAACACAATTCCGTTATTTAATTTTGTGCAAGCACATCCAAACGCAAAGTTAATTTTCATATTGCTGAGTTTTAATAAAGTTTAATCAGATAATTAAAATAAACAAAAGGTGTAATTAAACTAGATTATAATAAAATTTAAATTTTTTTAAGATGCGGCAGCTCCAATTAAACAAATTCACGTTTTATGTTCAAACTAATCACCCTCGTAGGTTTAAAAAAACATTTTTCCTAACATATTTACAAAAATTGTTTGAATGGTTCTTGAAAAACTCTCGATCAAACATGCTTCCAAAATTAATGATACAACTCCAACTGAAAATGTAACAATAGGAATTTTTAAATACATTTTCAATCCTTTAGAAGCTTTAATTTTTGTTTAACCCAAAACAAAGGGAAATACCTATAGCTTCGGGAAATAATCAAAAAACCTGAACACAAAATGTTATAATTAAATGAATGGCTAAGAAACTTCCTATCCGATATAATCGAGGTACACTGAAAAAAGTACTTGTAGAAATTCTGGGAATTTTGGTTAACGGGAATAATTTTCTTAATGCTATGGCGGAAGCGCTCTAAACTCCACTAAAATGCAAATCAAAAATTGGAACTTTAAAGCTGCATAAAACGAAAAATATCATACTTGAGAAAATTCTGACTGCGCCATTCTTATTTTCTCATCAATCTGCATCAGAAACCACAAAAATTTTAGCTAAATTCAAACTTTCATTTTTGGGGTCAAAAATCACCAAAGGGGTTAACCTTTCGTTTTTTTTCAAAAAAGGATCTCGGAAAATCTCACGTAATTTTTTTATCCGCAAAAAACTGTAAAAGTGGGTTAAATTATAATAAGTAAAACAAACTATTTTACGTGAGATTAGGGTGGAGGGTTTGAGCCAAATTTCACGAAATTTTTTTTCCATTTTTTTTTTTGGGTCAAAAAACACCAAAGGGGTTAACCTTACGTTTTTTTCAAAAATCTTAAAAAATTTAGGTGGCCTTTTGATAACTTCAATCGACGTACTTAGATGCCTACTGCTGCATAGAGCTCTCAGAACCTCCCGGAATCAATCAAAACTGTCTAAAATTGCGACACAAATGGGGGCAAATTGACCCCGAACGTGCTACGTTTAAAGCCAAATAAAATAAAAAATATGATATTTACGAGAAATCTGATTGCGCCATTCGAATTTTTTGATCAAAATACGTAAGAAACAGTGAAAAAAAGTTGCCGAATTCCACTTTTCATTTTTTGGGGTCAAATAACACCAAAGGGGTTAACCTTACGTTTTTTTCAAAAATCTTAAAAAATTTAGGTGAACTTTTTATAACTTAAATCGACGTACTGAGATGCCTACTGCTGCATACATCTTTCAGAACCTCCCAGAATCAATCAAAACTGTGTAAAATCGCGAAACAAATGGGGGCAAATTGACCCCGAATGTGTTACGTTTAAAACCAAATAAAATTTAAAAAATTAGACTTACGAGAAATCTGATTGCGCCATTCGAATTTTCTGATCAAAATACGTAAGAAACAGTGAAAAAAGTTGCCGAATTCACTTTTCATTTTTTGGGGTCAAAAAATACCAACGGGTTAACCTTACGTTTTTTTCAAAAATCTTAAAAAATTTAGGCGGCCTTTTTATAACTTAAATCGACGTACTTAGAAGCCTACTGCTGAATACAGCTCTCAGAACCTCCCACAATCAATCAAAACTGTGTAAAATCGCGAAAGAAATAGGGTCAAATTGACCCCGAATGTGTTACGTTTAAACCCAAATCAAATACAAAATATCATACTTACGAGAAATCTGATTGCGCCATTCGAATTTTCTGATCAAAATACGTAAGTAACAGTGAAAAAAAGTTGTCGAATTCCACTTTTCATTTTTTGGGGTCAAAAAACACCAAAGGGTTTAACCTTACGTTTTTTCAAAAATCTTAAAAAATTTAGCTGGCCTTTTTATAACTTCAATCGACGTACTTAGATGCCTACTGCTGCTTACAGCTCTCAGAACCTCCCGGAATCAATCAAAACTGTGTAAAATCGCGAAACAAATAGGGGCAAATTGACCCCGAATGTGTTACGTTTAAAGCCAAATAAAATAAAAAATATCATACTTACGAGAAATCTGATTGCGCCATTCGATTTTTCTGATCAAAATACGTAAGAAACAGTGAAAAAAGCTGCCGAATTCCAATTTTCATTTTTTGGGGTCAAAAAACACCTTACGTTTTTTTCAAAAATCTTAAAAAACTTAGGTGGCCTTTTTATAACTTAAATCAACGTACTTAGATGCCTACTGCTGCATACAGCTCTCAGAACCTCCCAGAATCAATCAAAACCGTGTAAAATCGCGAAACAAATGGGGGCAAATTGACCCCGAATGTGTTACGTTTAAAGCCAAATAAAATTAAAAAAATTAGACTTACGAGAAATCTGATTGCGCCATTCGAATTTTCTGATCAAAATACGTAAGAAACAGTGAAAAAAGTTGCCGAATTCACTTTTCATTTTTTGGGGTCAAAAAACACCAACGGGTTAACCTTACGTTTTTTTCAAAAATCTTAAAAAATTTAGGCGGCCTTTTTATAACTTAAATCGACGTACTTAGAAGCCTACTGCTGAATACAGCTCTCAGAACCTCCCACAATCAATTAAAACTGTGTAAAATCGCGAAAGAAATAGGGTCAAATTGACCCCGAATGTGTTACGTTTAAAGCCAAATAAAATAAAAAATATCAGACTTACGAGAAATCTGATTGCGCCATTCGAATTTTCTTATCAATATACGTAAGAAACAGGGAAAGAAGTTGGCGATTTCCACTTTTTATTTTTTGGGGTCAAAAAACACCAAAGGGGTTAACCTTACGTTTTTTTCAATAATCTTAGAATATTTAGGTGGCCTTTTTATAACTTAAATCGACGTACTTAGATGCCTACTGCTGCATACAGCTCTCAGAACCTCCCGGAATCAATCAAAACTGTGTAAAATCGCGAAACAAATAGGGGCAAATTGACCCCGAATATGTTACGTTTAAAGCATAATAAAATAAAAAATATCAGACTTACGAGAAATCTGATTGCGCCATTCGAATTTTCTGATCAAAATACGAAAGAAACAGTGAAAAAAAGTTGCCGAATTTCACTTTACATTTTTTGGGGTCAAAAAACACCAAAGGGATTTACCTTACGTTTTTTTCAAAAATTTTAAAAAATTTAGGTGGCCTTTTTATAACTTAAATCGACGTACTTAGATGCCTACTGCTGCATACAGCTCTCAGAACCTCCCGGAATCAATCAAAACTGTGTAAAATCGCGAAACAAATGGGGGCAAATTTCCCCCGAATGTGTTACGTTTAAAGCCAAATAAAATAAAAAATATCATACTTACGAGAAATCTGATTGCGCCATTCGAATTTTCTGATCAATATACGTAACAAACAGGGATAGAAGCTTGCGAATTCCACTTTTCATTTTTTGGGGTCAAAAAACACCAAAGGGGTTCCCCTTACGTTTTTTTCAAAAATCTTAGAAAATTTAGGTGGCCTTTTTACAACTTAAATCGACGTACTTAGATGCCTACTGCTGCATACAGCTCTCAGAACCTCCCGGAATCAATCGAAACTGTGTAAAATCGCGAAACAAATGGGGGCAAATTGACCCCGAATGTGTTACCTTTCAAGCCAAATAAAATAAAAAATTATCAGACTTACGAGAAATCTGATTGCGCCATTCGAATTTTCTGATCAAAATACGTAAGTAACAGTGAAAAAAAGTTGTCGAATTCCACTTTTCATTTTTTGGGGTCAAAAAACACCAAAAACCTTACGTTTTTTTCAAAAATAACTTAAATTTATTCTTTTATAACTTAAATCAACGTACTTAGATGCCTACTGCTGCATACAGCTCTCAGAACCTCCCGGAATCAATCAAAACTGTGTAAAATCGCGAAACAAATGGAGGGCAAATTGACCCCGAATGTGTTACGTTTAAAGCCAAATAAAATAAAAACATCATACTTACGAGAAATCGGACTGCGCCATTCGAATTTTCTGATCAAAATACGTAAGAAATAGTGAAAATAGCTGCCGAATTCCACTTTTCATTTTTTCGGTGCAAAAAATGGTTTTTTCAAAAATCTTCGAAAGTTTAGATGTCCTTTTTGTTAGTTAATCAGACGTATTACAATGCATATTCATAAAATTACAAAGTGTACACTTATTGTATTTGAAAATATAATTTCAAGAATTGCTTACAAAAACACGTAAAGGATAGGGTTAAAAGCATAATCTACAAGCATTTGCATTTTTCATTAAACCAGCCAACATAAGACGAAACTCTTGCAAAGACGTCTGGGTATCCTCTCGCGCAAGGTTGCCCCCAAGACACAATTCCTACCAGCTTGCGATCTCCACTTTCATCGATAATCAATGGACCACCCGAATCTCCATGACAAGCACCTTCACCAACTTTAGTCAAAGTACATATTTGATTTTCGTCTACTGGCCTACCACTGTTAGCAAGAGAATCCTTGCACTGCTGGATAGAGATCGACTTCAAATGTATCTCTTGAAGATCGTTGGGCGTTGCTCCACCTAATCTAGTCGAACCCCATCCACTCAAAATTAGCGGTACACCACCAGGTACGTCGTTCTTCTCGGTCGCAATTTTTTTAATATTTTCGGTAAATGCAATTTTTTCTACTTTCAATATGGCGACGTCGTTCAATCCCGTAGCGCTACTGTAGTTTTTGTGCGAATGTATCTCGAGTACTTGGTAAGCAACACCTCCACTAGTTAATTTATTCGATCCGGCGACAACTTTAAGATTCCTTGCTGATATACTAAAAAATACTCTTGGGTGGCATTTTCTTTTTAATTTTATAATTTCTTACCCGACTACGCAGTGAGCGGCTGTAATAATCCACTCTTCGTTGACAATTGAACCTCCACAACTGTGTGATCCATACTGTCTAAGGGAAATTTGATGAGGATACGCACCATCAGCAGCTTTTGAACCTCCGATGATCCTCCAATTTATAAATACGTTGGAAAATGGATTGCTGAAGTTGAATGCTACAATTTTCGTGTTAGAATCAAGAAAACTTTTAAAAATTTCTTACCATAAGCGGAAGCCATAAGAAGATAAAGTACTACCAAGGTACGCATTTTGGTTTTGTTTGTAAATTAAATGTTGTTTTATTGTAATATATATACCTATATGCCCCGGCATGGCGAAGTGTGTTAATTTTAATTTTAATTTCTTAGATAATTAAAATATAAAGTTTAAAATTTAGGTTAAAATTATTCAATGTTGATAATATAAAATCGTATTTCGGTTTGAGTTTATCAAATTAATGTTACCTACTGATTATGCTATAGCTTCAAAACCGATACACTACAGACTACACCATGGTTATGTGGCCCATATTTTTGTTTATCAGCTAAAAATTCGCTTTTGAAGAAAACGGTGTGCTCGTGTCTTTAATGTTTAGACTTCTGAAGGTTCTAGTGTGCTTGAATGCTTGAAGTGTAAACATTTTTCTAACAAACTCGCCGCGCCGTGTGATTCCCCGAACTTTATACGTTATTTTGAGTAGATTTGAAGTATTTTAACTTTTTTTTTGAACCAGATGTGTTAATGTTCATAATACATTTTTATGGTAAAATAAACAGCCTGAAGCTTTAATGCAAACTTTTAGCTAGTTACCCTTTATCACAGTAAATTCTGCAATCTCTTCTACTCAAATGATGTACTGCTACCTGTTTACTTATACATACACGGCGATAAATAAAAGATTATTTATGATGTTGCATGAAATGTAGGAAGACAGTGTAATGAGTAGCAAAAAATTGTTTTTGTTTATAAAATTTATTAACTTACGATGTACAAGATTTAGTTGGGTTAATCAAATTACAAATCACGTAACAGTCAAAATGTAGGGATTTACCCTACTCGAGAAAGTTCTTCCTCTGTTATGTACGCCCTCTATTTAATTGAACCGAGTAATTGATTTATTTAAATTTTCCTTAAAAATTAACAGTTTGGTTAAAATTAGCGTGCAGCTAAAATTCAAGCTTAATTTAAAACAAATTATTAATTTAAATAAAATTAAATATATTATATAAGAATTTAAATTAAAGCCTTGATCATGGATGTACGCAAATTCTAAGTTACCCATCGGAAAGGTGATAATTTATCATCATGTCACTTTTATTTACTAGATTAGTTGACTGGAAATCTACTTTAAACGACGCTACTTCACTAATTAAGATTGGCAATCACAAACTGATTTTAAAATTTTCACAAAGGCATTTAAAATTCAAAGTTCCCTTTAAGATTTAAAAGTTATTGCTACTACCGGTCAACGGGGAAATCAATTCGTCGATTGCTTTTATTTAATATTTCACAACAAGAATATAATTAATTAATTAACTTAATATTTTTAAATTTCTAAATTTAAAGAGAAATTTTGTTTAAGTAGACTGATTTCGGAGTTTTAATTAAATTTCTAGATATAACAACTACCGCAGTAACGTACAAACTGAAAACAAGCTTTGCTGTGTTGTTGCTGATCATAGATATTTGATTTTAATTGTAAAAGTGATTTTCAGTGGTTGATAATTTAAAAAATAAAAATTCCAACTTTAATTTATGTATGTGCATACTGGAATATAAATGGCCTTGCGAGGTTCAGTAATGCAATTCAAAATGCATCTGCAGATGCAAAAATAACTGAAGTATTATAAACTCGCTAGGAGGAATACAAATGCCTACGCCGCAAATTGTGTTAAAATAATGAAACACGTAGAAGTCAAATAGGTACTCAAAATTAACGTAGGTAATAGCTTTTACAGAATTTGTTGTTAATTTAACCACGTACTCGATTTTACTCTCAAAACATATTAACTATATCCCTACTAGTGTTGTAATTGTATAGTTTGTTGCTCAAATAGAAAGCAGCCAATTATACAATTTTTTAAAACTTTATATCTCATATTTTCATTTTCGGGGAAAATTTCAATAAAATACGTGCCCAGTCACAAATAAAATAATCGTTGCATTGAATTCCAAACGAATTCTTTTATCATTTCTATTCTTAAACTTTCTAAAATGAATATAATTGAACCTCGCTCAAGTCCTACATTTTTTCTTTAACAACGCCATAAAAAATGCGTCTGTATATTATCAAAGAGTATGTATATATAGAGGGACAGCTCTTATGGGAATACTTGTCACAAGTATTTCTTGATGGCTCTGCTACGCCATCTAGTAGAGGGGGTTATCTCTACGTCTTTATTTTTGGTCCTCTATATACAGGGTGCTGAATGAGTTAGCTGAACATAGGAAATTAACATGTAAAAACTTATTTTTGTAAAAATACCCCCCTGTATATAAAGGATCAGCCATAAATTAAAAATTAAAACGTAGAGATCACACCGTCTACTAGATGGCGTAGCAGAGCCATTAACAAAAATTTGTGACAAATATTTGTTAATGGCTGTCCCTCTATATATACATACTCTTTGATATTATTGAAAATTTATTATAATTTAAAGAACTTCCCTTTTATTCTTTTAAGCGTTGATTAAGCGTAAATTGTCCTCTTAATTTTTAAAATCGAATTAAAATTGGAATATTTAACATCTGCGAAAGGGAAATTTTCACAAATACGAAAAATCGTCTCTTTGCATAAAATGCTATTCAAAATTAAAAATAAAATTTTATTTACAATTTGTAAGAGGTTCAGTTTAGACTTTAAGCCATCTAATTAGTGTTTACATAGGTTTCTGCATGCTGCTTTTTTGGAATTACGGAATCGAAAGCTTTCAACTTGAAAAGTTTCCAATTTGTAATAATTGACGACAAGCTATTCAAATACGCATACAATAACGGTCATAAAAATATAGTTATAGTTTAAATTGAAAAATTAAAGAAATTTTCAGTAAACTAATATGTGCAAAGAAAAACAACATTGACAAGGGTAGATGTCAGGAAAAGAGAAGTTAAATCTATTGATTTTTACTTTTGATTGCCAACTATTATTTTGTAGAAACTGCTAGTTTCTTCATTTTTTCCGCTAAATCGGCGGAATTTAATATTGATTTTTATTGCTGTATAGCCCTAGATCTTCGTATAAGCTAGCTGGAATTGAGCAAAAGCGAATTATTTAAAAAATTTATTTTCAATTTACTTGTGAGTCAGCACGCAACATAGCTGAAATTAATTTAATAATTGTATGTATCTACCCTCCGAAGCACGGAGACGGTCATATGAAAATGAAAATACCGGGTAATTTAGGTCAGCAGTTGTTCGGCTAACTTACTAAGCTAATGACCTAGTTTGTCGGCTAGGCAGCTTCATTTAAAGGAAAATAAAAATAAAATAATTATGAGTTAACAACAAAATTAAAAGTATAGATAAATTTTTATTTGTTGTTGTTTAACTTTTATTTTCGTATAATACCAAAACTGTATTTCATTTTTGGTTTCTTTAAAATATAAAAAGTAAACTATCCAGTTAATAATATAAAGTACAATTAGTAAAACTAGTTCAGATCCAATTAAGCAATATAAATAACATTAGTTCGATGTCGCCTGAGGCGGAAAATTTTCTAAAATATTAAATGCTGATAAAATGTAAACCCTCTAACGCTATCTGTGCAAAATTCCTCTAAGCATTCCGTATACGAAACTTCCCAGTTGGTAACAAAATCGATTGTTTCCACATTAAATTTAAATCTTGGGAAAACCTGAGAATTTTATAAAATCCTAGAAACTCATCAAATCTTAAAAAATGTTGATAAATTTAGGAAATTCTGAGAAATTAAAATAATTGGGAAATTTTGAAAAATTAAAAAAAATTAGAAAATCAAGTGAATCTTAGGAAATCCATGCAAATCCGAAGAAATCATAAGAAATCTAGAAAATCTTAAATCATAAGAATTTTAGAAAATCTTAGGAAATCCGTAGTAATCCGAGTATATCTTAGAAAATCTCAGGAAATCTTTGCAAATCTTATGAATTCTTTAAAAATAAATTTAAAAATCTAAAGAAATCTTAAGAAATCCAAAGAAATCATCAGAAAACCTAAGAAATTTAGAAAATCTTTCAAAATAGAAGTAGGAAATCAAGTAAATCTAATCTGAGATCTTAAAATCTTAAGAAATCTTGAGAAGTCCAGGAAAATTTTAAGAAATTTAGGAAATCTTAAAAAATCCACAGAAACCTCAGAAAACTCAAGGAAATCTTGAGAAATTACAAAATCTTATGATTATAACTGTAGAGTAGTTTTTTGAACTTATTCGAACGGAAATCATGAGGCAATCTATGAAGAAATTCGGGGAATCTTTCAAAAATCTTATAAAAGGTTTCCCTTGCGGTTCGCCCCTTGTACTTTACATAAATATAACCAAAACTACGAAAATTTGTAAAAACATCTTATTTTATTACATTTGCAATGTCCTAGTTCCTTCGCGGGGGTAAACCTTGATTTTTTAATTTTTTTTCCAAAATTATCATTGCAGATTTAATGGTTCTTGAGTTGAGGTCCGATAGAAGTGACAGAAAAACATTTTTATTTGATATTTCACAACTAAAACATTTAAAAATAATGGAAAAAACATTTATTACAATTTTATTTAAAATTGTACAAAACTAATCAACGATCGGCTTTAAGGCTACAAACACACTTGCAACCTGTAAGCCGCACAAGTATGACCGCATCCTCATGTAAAGCGGCAGCTTTGAAATTATAAGCTTAGCTCATACTTTAATAATTAAATAAATAATTATTTAATTTTTTAATTAATCATTCACACATTGGTTTAAGGAAACTTTTTCTGATTTATTTGAAATTTCCCTACTCTTATGAAATTTTTTTAAATGAAACTTTAAAAAGTTTGCCATCAGGTATGATCCTAGAATTAAAAATCCCGCTCCCAGTGAATATATTACAATAGGAATTTTTAAATAAATTTTTAAATAAAACTGTAAATGCTTTGGAAGTTCCGATTTTTGTTCTATCCAGAACAAAGGAAAATATACCTCCGGGAAATCCTCGAAGAAACTGGAAATATATAATTCAAGTTTACTGACCACGATTAATTAGGGAATATTATACCTGATATTGTCGATTGGATGAGTAAAAAGGTTGAGTTGCACTCTCAACCTAAAATCTATGAGAATCATGGTGGTCTAAAATTTGAACTGTTAAATGGGTTTTCTCAATTGGTTAAAACTTACTGGTTCCAAAACTATATAAGTTTCATGTTTACTTTTTTCTGGATTTAACCCTTCGAAAGCGTTTAGATACACTGGATCCGCATTATAGAAATGTGGTAGCGAACCAAACCCGTTTAAACCAAACTGGCACGAAGATAGGTTGATCAAACCCGATGGTATGCAATCTCCATTGCAGAAACAGCTATTTTCTACATCTAACGTTCCTAGAAAATAACAATTTTATTTTAAATAAAAAGGCAACCAAATCAAAGAATCGCAAGTTATGAGCCGGAGAATTCAAAATTTGAGATATCCAATAGGTTGTATATTTACCGTTGTCTAAGCTTATTTGGTTAAGCGAATATTTGTATCCCAAAATACCATCCATTGTGACTTCTTCCTCGAAATATAATTTGATGTATCTACACATATCTGATACAAAAATATAAATAAATTCTTTATTATCGGAAAATGAATGGATATCGCCAATGGATCCTTTTACTTTGGCACAGGATTCGTTGAAATAAGGCGTCGTACTGTAATAATTCCAATTTAAAACATCAAATTTTCTATTTGCCCCATTCGCCATGTTGAATACTCCATCAAATTGGGGATCACCGTTTCTCTACAAAAAATTCCAATAAATAGTTAATAGTATGTTGCGTACCAAAGACTAAAGTTGTTTATTTCGATAATTTTCTTTTTACCATTTTGAGCCACCCAAAGCGATCAAAGCGAGGAAATTCCGGTACGATAAAGTCGAAGTAGTTTGCCAGTTCGATAATTATATTATCATTTCCTTTTAGTATTTCTTCGTTCACTGTAGTTTTAAAATGGTAATATGGATCAATCAGCGATATATACTCGGAAAATATATCTTTGGATGCGACGTTCCAAAACCTGGTACGATGAGCATAACTCTGAAAGACCTGCCCTTAGAATTTTGAAAAATAACTCTATAAAATATTTACCAATGAAATATAATTAATAGTTACTAATTGGTCGCTTAAATTTCCGTTACTTTGAAATTCGTCGTCGTAGCGAAAAGTACGCAGTTGCTTAAACGTAATTGTGTCGTTGTCGTTCCATACTATGTCCACCCTTTCCATGGTTTGCAAATATTGGTAGGGACCGATCTCTTCAAATGCTGGCTTTATACTTTTGTTTAAAAAATTTTCCGAATTGGTCCAATTGAAAAATCTGTATATCGTCGGAACATCAACCGGAAATTTTTGCCAAACTGGAAATATAGGGGAATTCGCATTCAGTTGCATTACCGATTCCGCAATATGGTTCATGATATTTTTTTCAAAACTTATTAATCCGAACCCTACGACGAGCGCAATTAATCCGTTTACTAGGAGTAGGATGTTCTTCCAATAGTTTCTCTTGGCAGTTTTCATCCTTCCGGATTCTTCAAATTTTGAAACAGCCAATCTTGATTTCTTCTTCTTAGGGTCGATTGCACCAACGTCAACAATTGAAAAATCTTTCTTATTTTCGGAATCAAATGTTTTAGAAGCTGCACTCGCGAATAAATAATCAAACTATATTACTGGAGTTTGTAATGAATTGATACTACTTTTCTTCAGATGTAATTTAACACTAAAATAATCGGCTTCAACGTACACCTACCACCTAAAAAATGAGATTCAAGGACAATTAATTATTCATTTAAAATCAAAATAAAATTGTTTGCATAAATTTCAAATATTTAAATAAAAAATTAGTATTCTAATAAAAATTGGTTATAATATGAAACATATTACCATTCTTCTAACCTTTAACAAAAATAAACTTGAAAACCATGAAATAAATCTTTGTGTTTACCTAATTGATTGATGGATTTTTACCTATGTTAAATAATTAGTGCAAAGGTCAACATCAGTACGCGGGGAGCTCGCCCAGCGCGATATTATGTACATTCATAAAAAACTAACTATAAAAACGTAAAATAATTTAAATAAACTAATGATTCAGCAAAATATATTTAATTAGCCAGAATATTTTAATTTAAATGCTTTGCCTAAGGAAAAGCAGAATTTTTATTTTGATATGTATAAGTATACATTATTCTGCTGATCTTGACTTTAGTGGAAATGTTATGAAAAATTGAAAGTTTCTAGTTCATTAAGATTTATTTCAATAATTAATTAAAATGAATTTCTTAATTATTACTCATTTTTCAAATTTTTTACTTTAAATATAAAATTTTAAAAATAAAATTAATATTAAAGTAAATATTAATTACGTAATTTCTAAATAAATATTTGAAAATAGTTTTTGAATTGAACGCCACCACGCGGAAAAATATTAAATTGCTCTCATACGTATAGTTGGTGAAGAAAGTTAGAGTCTACCCTGCTTAAAGGAAAATAAAAATATTAAAATAATTAGTATAATTAATGTAAAAAAATTTATTTACTAAATAATAGAGTTAATGTAAAACAATTTTATTTATGATATTGTTTAATTTTTATTGTCATATAATACCAAAACCTTCTGTAACGCGATATCGATTGTGTCGTAATTCAACGATGGTTCTTTTTTAGTTTCTTTAAAAAATAAGAAGTGAATACAAGGACTAATTAGATCAGGATTCAATTTAACATCCTGCTGTCTTGTTATCCAGCTAATAGGAAGGCCAATTACTAATACCAGTCCAGCTCCAATTAAGCAATAATAATAAAACGAAATAAAAAATATTCCTAATGGTTCACCGTCGCCTGCGGCAGAAGAGTCCCTGAAAAATTAAATATTGTATGAGGCTGCACAGATTAATTATATTTCCCGACTTACATAGTAATCACGCTGTAATTTGTAAAATTACTTTTGCATCCATCCATTGCGAGATGCTTCATGGGCTGTTTTATGCTACCATCCAATGTGAACAATTGGGTTCCGACAACCAAAAACGTTAAAGAGAGCGTCGAGACGATTCCACCATATAGAGCTCCCTAAAGCAATTTATTCAACATTTAGATGTGATCAATTCGAATGTTTGGTTTATTACATTTGCGTTCGCAAAAGGAAACAGCATTCCTAACGTGAACAATCCCAATAGAGGTCCTGAAGTGATACCATTAAAACTGAAGGCCACTTCCACGACCCCGCCAAGCCTATCAACAACAAAGACCAAACCAAGCGACAATAGACCCACCACAACCACAATCATTTTCATGATATTACTGATTGTTTTTTCAGATGTATCAACCGGCATGTGTCTTTTGATAAAATCTTGATAGATCGTCCCAGCGAGAGTGTTTAAATTTGACGACATCGTGCTGAAAGTAACAGATGTAACGGATGAAGTCAGAGATCATATACCTTCTACCTCAAAGCTGTACAAAACACTCCAGCGAGGAAAAGCCCAGGCAAGCCAGGAAGGTGGGTGGCAATGTCCAAAATGTAATAGGGCAGCAATTGATCAGACCGTTCTATCATTCCGCTGGATAACGGATCGCAATCGAAGTATTTGGAAACCAAGAGCAATCCAGTAAAACAACTTATGGATTTTGTTATTATAACTCCTACGCAAAACACCAGCATGGACCTGTAAGTCTTACATGAAAAACAGTTTTAATTCTAAGAAATGCTTACTTTTTGGCCGCAGTCCAGGAAGGAACCGATAGAAACCGTTGGATAGAGGATGGATTTAGCCCGAAGTAAGATATCCATATCGTGGTAAGTCCAATTGTGATACCCCAAAATGTTGTTCGTTCAGTCGGATCCACGCTCATACTGATAATTAAAAACAGAGATAAATTTAGACTGATGGAGATGATTTAACTTACTTAAAAAATTCGATCCTGTCGCTTTGATAGGCTGTTTCCCAAATGGAAGCAAAACCTCCCGAAGAATAAATTCCTATAACTATAATCGCAGTCATGGTTCCAATAGTTACGCTGAATTGTAGAGCATCCGATAGTACCACCGCTTTTAGCCCTCCAATTGTTGTATAGAAAATACAAACCAGGCATATAACTGGGCATACCGTGGTTATTCCAATTTTGGTCACTAAAAATGAAGTTCTCTTAGACAACGAACGCCAGGATTAATAAATTAATTCCTTACCTTGATTAAACGCTAAGGAAGGGATGTATATGATCAATGGTACATAGAGCAGAGAAGAAATTACATACAGGAGTGAAGCCAGAGTCCTAACCCGACGGTCAAAACGCATCTGCAGGTATTCGTACGAGCTTATCAATTGGAGTTTATAGAAAACTGGTAAGTAAACGTTCCACAGTATTACGATGACTAATATCACAGATATTATGCACATCCAGTACTGCGTATCATGGAAATAGATTTCAGCCGGTATCCCTAACAGGGAAATACCAGATAAGTGGCTGAAAAAGTACATCAAATTATAGTTTATTTCACTGTCTACCGCGTGTTTTGGATCATTACCTTGCAACTAAGGACATGGCGATAGGAAATACTTTCATCGTTTTTCCACCAAAAAAATAGTCTTCGGTTGTTGATTGCTTGGATCCGCAGCAACCATAATAAATCCCAATTAAAATGCTGCCACCTAACATAACACCGAATAGGAAGTAATCAATCCATGAAAGTAACAACATCTCGTTTGTTCGAAAAATCAGCGTTTTCGCTTAAAAAATGGTTTGTACTGAAAATCCCGAACCGGATTGCAACTTTTATGTAAAAGCTCAATGTCTTTCGTAGAAATTGTAAACTATTAAATCATAAATTTTAGTTTGCTAATAATTAAAGATATTCAGATTAGAACAGATAAACAAATAAAATTAAATTAAATTATTGTAAGGAGGTCAGGTGAAATTACTTATACGGAATTTCATTACCGGGAAATTACAGACAAAAATTTGGCAGGTTCTTCCCGGTATGCTAATAAGAACACGAATTTATAACGGAATATTTTTAATGTTTTGCAGTGCAGGGAAATCTAAATTCGAACTTGGGAAATAAAAAAAATGAGATTATAAACAAGGAAAATCACAATTAAGCTGAAGAACAAATTATTGATATCCAATTAATACTTTCAATATCAACCCAGATGATGCTGCATATTATGCTGCGGATTTATTATGCATAAGCGGATTTATGGGAGGCAAGGGAGCACGTCCCACCTCCCAGGCGCTTAAAAATAACAAGGAAACAACCCAAGTAACATTTTAAGCCTGACGACCACCACATGTGCATGACAGGTAACTGCCAGGCCCCGGCCAGCAATATTTGAGTATGGCCAGGTTATTTACAAAGAAAAATGTTACTTCGGAAGGATACAATACCAAATCTGAGAACACTTTTTGCCCGTTTCGATCCTTCCATACCCTGGTTTAAGGAACAGGAGAATTAAATATGTATTCTAGAATACATACATACAAATCAACGAAAGCGCATTTGTTTCTTAAGTCTCAAGTCCAGAGCCCCAAAATATATGTACAGGTTGAAATTTTTAAATTAATTTTACAATAATTGCTACTTTTTTTTTTTTAATTATTAGACCAGGAAAAATTCAATTTAAAAACAAAATATTATCTAATTTTTGAATAAACAATTACTGTTTTTTGTTTAATTGCAGCTTAGTAAAAGCAAATTACCTCAAATGTTGTATAGTAATGAATAATTATGTTGTAATATTAGTGAAGTAGAGGAGCTAGGCAGATGCCGACACATTTTTTGTCTGGAATAACTTTTTTTATTTTTTTTAATTATGAAGTAATTTGCACAATTTGATTAATTTCGAAAATCTAATAATTAAAGTGCGCTAGTATCCGACTAGTCTTTCTACTGAGATGCATTATTATGTTCAACAACTGCATTTGTTCGTTCAGGTAAGCGTTTCTTAATCAATTATTATCAGTTTATTAAAATTAAACTAAAAAAATTTGGTTTTACAGTTTAAAATTTATAATATATAATATTTTAAATATTAAAAAATATAATTTGAAAAAATGATTATTGATCATTTTCTGCACAATTTTTACTTTCGTGTAGTTCGATTACTTTTTTTAAAGCAACGTCGATCGTGTCATAGTTTAGCGGTGGCTTATTGTCAACCTGTTTGTTCAATAACCAATGAATGCAAGGACTGATCAAATCAGGATTCACAACAACATCCTTATTTCTTGTAATCCAGCTTATGGGAAGTCCAAACAGTAAAACCAGCACCGTTCCAATTAACGAGTGAAAATAAAACGAAATGAGAAATAATCCGAAAGGTTCTTCGTCGTTTACGGTAGGAGCAGTTCTAAAAACAATTAAGATTATAAATTTCGACCTTAGTGCTTAGTGCCCCACGTTGGGTGTCCAGTGTTACGATTAAACTTACAAGATAGTAACACTACTATTATTGAAACATCCATCAACTGAAAAGGGTTTTCTTGCATGTTTTATGATTCCATGAAAAGATGATAACTGAGTCCCGGCGACTAGAACGGTTACACATAACGTTGAAGCAATTCCGCCATACAACGCTCCCTAGAAGAGTTTAAATTTAATTTTTTTTTAATTCAGCCGGTTTGTTGCGTTACGTGAGCATTAGCGAAAGGAAATAACATTCCCAAGGTGAATAAGCCCAATAACGGTCCTGCAGTGATACCGTGAAGACTTAGAGAGACTTCCACAACACCGCCAAGCTTCTCAACAACAAACACCAACCCAAGCGATAGTAGTCCCACTACCACAACAATCAATTTCATAATATTGCTGACTGTTTTTTCAGTTATATCTACCGGCATGTGGGATTTGATAAAGTCCTGATAGATTGTTCCAGCTAACGTATTCAATTGTGACGACATGGTACTACAAAAGTTGTTAACAAATGGTACGATTGACCTACAAGTATTACCTTAACGCCGTGCAAAACACTCCAGCTAGAAAGAGTCCAGGCAAACCAGGAAGATGACTTGCTACGTCCAGGACGAAATACGGTAACAATTGATCGGAACGTTTGATCCTTCCACTCGATAGCGGATCACAATCGAAGTACTTGGAATACATTAGCAATCCAGTATAACAACTAATGGATTTTGTTATTATAACTCCTAGACAAAATATTATCATGGATCTGCAATGCTTGATTTAGGCATTAAATTCATTTGAAGTTTAATCAAGTTCTAACCGTTTGGCCGCACTCCACGAAGGAACGGATAAAAATCGTTGAATCGACGATGGATTCAATCCCAAATTAGATATCCATATTGCAGTCAATCCTAGGGTAATACCCCAAAACGTTGTTCGTTCGGTTGGATCCATGTTCATACTAATATTTGTGAGATAAATAAAAGATCTACAAGCAAATCCAACTTACTTAAAAAATTCTAGCCGATCACTGCTGCTTGCTTTTTCCCAAACCGAAAAAAAACCTCCCGATGAGTAAGTTCCAATAACGATGATGGAAGTCATGGTTCCTAACGTAACGGTAAATTGTAGAGCATCTGAGAGCACAACCGCCTTTAGTCCTCCAATGGTGGTATAAAATATGCAAACCAGACAGATTAAAGGACAAGTTGTGGATAAATCGATTTTGGTCACTGAAAGGAATTTTGTAAAGATTCTGAAAAAATTGAAAGATGCTTACCTTGATTGAAAGCTAAAGAAGGGATGTATATGACCAATGGTATGTAGAGTAGATTTGCGATCACAAACAACAACGAAGCTAGAGTTCTAACCTTGTGATCAAAACGCAACTTCAAATACTCATAGGAGCTGATCAGCTGAAGTTTAAAGAAGACAGGTAGATAAACGTTCCATATTACTATAATCACCAGGATGATGGATACAACGCACATCCAATACTGCGTTCCATGTAAGTAGACTTCAGCCGGTATTCCCAGTAGAGTGATACCGGACAAGTGGCTAGAAAATTAGCAGTCGAATGGAATTCATTCAAATCATTGATATTTACCTTGCAACTAGAGACATGGCAATAGGAAAGATCTTCATGGACTTTCCACCAAAAAAATATTCATCCGTAGTAGACTGTTTTGATCCAAAGCAGCCATAGTAAATACCAATCAAAACGCTCACAGCTAACATGCATCCAAAAATGGAATAATCTATCCACGAAAACAAAAGAGTTCCGTTTGGTAGATAAAACGGATCATCTGCAGTTAAATTCTGGAAAGCCATACCGAAGAGAGCAGAAGAACACTTTGCCACTGTTTGAATTCTTGGATTTAAGTTGGACTTTTAAAGAAAAACTGAAAGATAAACGCAATTTTTTTGTTTGTTAACTAAATATGTTGAGATTACAAGTTACTTATAATAATTAATAAATCATTTTCAAGTACGTCATGGTAAGTCTCTCCAATAAGAAGAGAATTGAATTTTTGAAGAGGTAATAAATAATTCAGTTACTGGTTTGAACTTGTTTTTGGGCGAAGGCAAAAGTTCCTGTAAGGAAACAACTGTGCAATCATTTGCTTTCCTTTTGTGGAAAATAATCAGCATGATAATGTATTAGGAATGCAGTTAAAATTATAACAAAAACATAAAAATATAGCAACCTTCCATTAATCTATTTTTAGTTTTATTAAACAGATCGTTATCTTACGGTAAATAGCAATATAACTTACGTAGGTACAGTTATAATCTTCAAACTTGGTTCTTACGTCATCGTACAATGAATCCACTTTACACTATGAACCGAAAGAGTAAAGTAAACCTATCACCGTCAGGAGTACAGCCGCTGGTACTCCCCGTACCAGCCGCCACTGCGCCTTTCTGATAGGCTTCTTAAATTCAAAATGTGAAGTAATTGCTCGGCCTTTAGCCTCAAATAAAAAAATTGCGATCTTAATTAAACAATTTATTTTCATTTTCATGTAAATCCCATACTTTTCTTAATATCGATTGTATGGTAGTTTACCGGCGGCTTTTTGTTGATCTGTTGGGGTAATAACCAATGAACGCAAGGACTAATTAAGTCAAAATTCAAAATAACATCCTGTTTTCTTGCAATCCAACTAATAGAGAGTCCAATTAATAAAACCAGCACAGTTCCAATTAAAGAATGAAAATAAAACGAAATAAGAAATAATCCACATGGTTGTTTGTCGCTTACGATTGGCGTCGTCCTGAAACATAATTATTTTCATTAGTTTTCAAAAATTCTACACAAAGTAAGCTGTTTGAAACCATTTTTTGCTCAGAATAAGATAAATAAATAGTTCAGAACAGCTAGCGGCGGCTCGTCAGAAGAGGAAAAGGGGCTTAGCCTTCTCTGTAATTCTGATACTACTAAACTAAAACTTTCTTTTCTAATTCTCACCAACTAGTCGAGGTTGTAACAATTAGGTGGGGAAACTGGGTCTTAGGTTGCAAAAATAACCACCTAAGCAGTGGAGTCCGATTTTGTCTCTTGAAATTTTATTAAATTTATTTTGAGTTTCATATTATTATTACTTTGATTTAAAGTCCCAAAATTTTGACATAGTTTGGATATATTGGATTTTGAAAAGCGATAATTTGCATAGTTGATAACTGAATTTGAGTTGAAATTTTAAATTTAAAAATATTAAGGAAATGCAAGATAAATTCAATACGAGTGCATATGGATGCGCTTATCTTTTCATTTTGATTTCCCAATTTTAATATTGAGCTGGGAGCACAGGTCTCAGCTCCCAAAATTTATTTACCCAAGCCAGTGTTTGTAGTAAATAATACGTAATAAACTAAAAAAAGTTGTCCCCCCTCCCAAATATTGGATATATTGACTTCAAGATCTGATGAGATTGGAAGTTAGCAAATCTTTCCACGTGCATGTGAATAAATGAAGAGTAGAATCTTTCAAAAAGATAATAAATAATATTCAACTGGTTTTAACCAGGCAAACTCAAACAAATTTTTGCTTCCGCATTAAATCTCATACAAAAACAATTGTTGCCTCAAACGTAGCAAACAGCTCTAGTCCTTCACTCTGTCATGAGAAAGTGGTTAAATATAGAACGCAAAAGAAATAAAAATTTCTATTTTGGATTCCTGATCTTATCTTATGGTAAATATGACAAATTTATTTGTCTTTGGCTTTGTATTAAGTTTAAATGAAACATGTGGCGTTAGAATGCTTTAAGAATGATAACTATCGGCATCGTTTGAATCTTTGCAACTGCTACAATTCGGCAAAGATTATAAAGTGAGCCTTTGGACCTTGGCCACCCCTCACCTCCTGTGCCCCCCCCCCCCCCCCGGGGAAATAGTCCTGAATAGTCCAACTGCTTTGCTGTTCGCCTTTTATCAATGCTTTTACCAACTGTTCGACGGATTTGCCAACTTTTCCGTGAATTTTCCAACTTTTTCTAATGCTAAAGATTTGGGGGGACTCCCCTGAATTGTACACCAATCAAGTAGCACACCAACCAAGTTCCTCATGAATTCGATTTTCTGATCACCAATCAATGATGGTCACCGAAGGGGGGGGGGGAGTTACTTATACATTGCATGTTGTTTTACTTTTTTAAAAATGTTCCAACCACCAACCAATGAAAATGGTTTATTTTTAAATTTTCGTAGATGGTAGTGCGCCCTTACGCCTCAAGAATTTATATTTAAAAAATTTTTATAATACAAACTACGGACTTTCAAAAATTTTCAAATTCAAAAGCAAACAGTTAAGTTTTTTTATTTTATTAAATTGGTTATTCTTGATTTTCTTCATTATTAATGAGGTATTTGCAAATAATATTTTCAGGTACCTACATAAGAAAAATATCCAGAAGTATTTAAAATTTTTGTTAAGCGGTTTTCAAAAATTCAGGTAGAATTTTATTGCGCAGCTTCGAGGGAAAGGACTTACAAGTTCTAGCTAAGGTTCTTTCAGACGCCGCACCAGTGGGGACATATTTTAGCTTTAAAATAAATTGTTTTATGCTGCTGTACAGCACACAGCAACTGACGGCGAGTGATCAAATCAAAGAATTTCATTTTTTATGCTGAATTCAAAATGCGTACCAAGTACTACTATGATGTCGTTCATTCAAATTCAAAGGCAGCTACAACTCAAAGTAAATGGAAACCTGAAAAGAACAATAACAATTATAAAATAGGTAAGCATCTCCAATATCTAATTACTTTTAAATTAAAATTTAAAAATTAACAAGTAAATTATAATCTTTTACGTTCATACAGCAAATTTGGAAAATCGCAACCAGATTACAACAGCCGGAACATCAACAGAAAAGAAAAATAATTCAACAAGTCAGTTAAGAAAATCACTTTCGATGAAACCAGAAAGAAGCCACCCAAGCGATCTAAAAACGAAAAGAAAATCTGAAGGGGCATTTAGGAAGCCAATCGCTATGAACTCCACTCCGTTAAATAAAAAAGGTCGGGAACAACGGAAGAGTTCATTCAAAAACGGGAACGGTAATATTTTCACCATAAAAAACATTTTCTTGCCTTAAAACACCCATAGAACCGAAACGATTGATTTTTCGGTAATAATCATTCAATACTTTTTTATAGCCCACGAAATTATCTACAAAAAGATTCTAATGATTTATTGTCTCAAATTCGCTGTTTTCAAGTTATGAATTAAATGATCCAAAGAAATGTAAAAAAATTCAAAAAAAAAACTTTTTTTAACTGAAGTTTAATTTTCTTACTTGTTGTAGATAATATGCCAAATAAAAAAAAACAGAATAAAATTGTGGATCCGTATGATAATCCGATACTGAATCAGATGTACAAAACTTGTATTGAAATTGAACGACAACAACAAAATTACCCAATAAAGGATAACATCGCCAGGGTAAAAATGTGAAATATTTTCTCCAACAGGCTGATTTACCTGCAATTGGAAATTGACAAGTTTTTATAAGCACCGAGATCAATATGCACCTCAAGTTGATTAGTGGAATTGATTTCTGTTAAATAAATTTATGTAATATATTTTTATAATAAGTAAAGTTTGAGTTATACTTTTGTGTTTTATCCTGTCTCCTCCTCTAAGCCTGTAAAATCAATTTTTCGTTTGAAAACCGTTATTTTAATAACAATATTATGTATAATATAATTTTCAAATTCGGGTACTTAGCAGAAATTTAGATATTATTCAAGTACCTACTACATTAGATTCATTATTAGCTTCAAGGGTAAGAATAAGAGGATTAAAATTAACTAATCCCACAACGACCATATAATAGACCCAGCTTAGTGTTACACTAATTTTTATTTAATTTTTCACAAAATCAATCCACTTCTTACTTGCTCTGGAAAATACCAAATTTAATAAATTAAATGTTCCAAGTGCTTTTATTTTACTTCAATAAGAAAATTTGTACCCGGTTATCATATAAAAAAAAATTATGTAAAATCCCCCCCCCCCATGATACGCCACTGACCATCATGTAAGCGGCAATAACTGAAGTCTCGAGTGTGCTCGGTGTCTAAAAAATTATTCCCGCTCCTGATACCCAGTGGCATAACTTTAAAATTTAAATTATATTAAAAAATAACAAAGTAACTTTTTTTTAGGTAAGGGGAACCCCTCAGATTACTTCCAGCCTGGACCTCCTCGGATGTAGTTGCAAACCACAAACTATCATGTAATCCCTCCCCCATATGGATTAATCCCCATTCTCAAACTTATTTCTATTTAATATTTTTTTAATTATATGTGGAAAATTAAAATCTGAATAAATAATTTAAATTAATCGCATTCCCCTGATGATACAGAGGTTGATCATTCCGATTATTAGAGAAAATTAAAAACAAATTAAAATAATTAATTTTATTAACATAAAAAGGCAGTTCTTCGCTTTGCAAAAAAGAAATAAATTACCTAGGTACTTACTTAAATAAAATCACAGTTTTAAAATAAAATTTAAACTATCATACATTATTTTTTGATGTTGGTTGTGATTCTGCAACATTTGCTGTGTTTTTCTTTTCGTAAACGCTAGCAGCATGCGCACGACTTGGGTAATATTTAACTGTTAGTTCTGATTTCACTCGTTTTGAAGTTCCTTCTTCATCATCATCGTCAATTACTATAATCCGTTTCTTTCTTTTAGCTTCGATCATCTTATTGACCTTGTCGTAGGTCTGTTTCTTTGGTCTACCTTTCTTTCTACTAGCTACCACGGCTTCCTCTTTGGGTAAAACCTCTACCACGTTTTCTTCTGTCTCATTACATTTTGTAACTTGTTCGGCAGGATAGTTACGTGACAAAATCGTAGGCCACTTAAATAGCGTCACCAGTCTCTCCAGAAACAGGTTTCTTTCGTTCACAATTACCGTTTTGGTGAACTCATCAATTCCAGCTGGCAAACTTTGCTTTGTATACGATTGCAAACTGCTACTCTTTATGACCGGTAAAAAGTCGCCAAATACTTCTTTAAATTCGTCAAACTTGATTACTAGACCTCTAATACCAACCAAGGTGCAAATAGTCGGAGGCAAAATTTCCCTAATCGTGCTGGATTGAAACGAAACGGATGCTGCAGATGGCCCTGCCATGTTCACTTTTGAAAGGTAGTCTTGATGATACAAATTCTTAATTTCTACCAAAAGATCAAAATCGCACGGAGCCGGCGTATCACTGATGAGGTCAATGTTGTCAAACAGTTTCCTGTTGGAACCAAGCAAATAGAGCAACTTTATGATGCGATTGGCCGAAATGGTAGCCGCTTCTTGTGGTTTATTAACTTCACGTCTTTGTACTCGGCAGATCGACCTAAAAAACGTAATCAGCTCTTGATCGGTGGTGCTAACCTCCCTTTTCTTGTAGATCCGACACACCCGCAAGTGTTTTTCTTGCTTCTCTAATTTGTGCTTCTTCAAGTGGTGCTCCACGGTTTTCAAAGTGGGAATGCCTTTGATGTTAGTTTTCAGGATGTCTAAAATAATTTCTAACGTGACAACCCTTTCGTTGTAATTGCGGATAAAATAATCTTTCTGCTTTCTAGGCAAATCCGCAACAGTGATTTTGGGATCCCTCATATACTTCTTTATAGTTGAGTAGCGTTGTCTGACGTGCGCACGTCCTCTCTGCAGTTGGTTCGCCAACTTACTCCAGTTGGATTCCCCGTTTGCCTTAACATATTTCAATATCTTTTCGTCATCTTCTACGGTAAAAGTTCCTAAATTGTGGGTGAGTTTTTCCAAATAATTAGAGTACCGGTTACGCAACTGAACGGCGGTGCGGTGATTCATAAAGTTCGCAATCGTGGTGAAAGTCTTTCCGTAGAGGTTCACCAAATAACTAAGCAGAATGTCTTCTGCTTCGGTGAAGGTTCCCTTTTTGACGTTGCCGGGTTGCAAGTAATATGTGTACCTATGATAAAGTTGATGTTTGGAACGCTCACCGCCGAAAACCCCCGCAACAGCCGTCCACGGTATCACATATCCCAAACGATGTTCTTCAACCGCACACAATAACTTTTCGTCTTCTTCTGCCGTAAACCTTTCCCTCTTAAATTTATCACATAAATTACTAAAATAATGAACTATGACTAAAAAGCCGGTTCTATTAGTATTGAGTTCTTTTGCAATCGCATCCCAGTTTTGCGACTTATACTTTTCCACTAGTTCGTGAATCTTATCGTTTTCTTGTTTCGTCCAATCCGATTTATTTATATCCGGATGTAAATAAATCCGCCAAAATGCTTTACACTCGACTGCAGAGTGAATATCTGTAAATTATAAAAACAAATTGAATTTGAATTTCAAGAATTAAAATCACTTACTTTGTAAATCGTTAATTGCTTTCAGCCAATCGATGCCTGTTTCGTCATCTATGGGCGGCGCTTTATATTCCGTTTCATCTTTAATTACTTCCAATTGATTTTTCAAATTATCTATTTGCATTTTAATGGTATCGTTGGGACAAACTTTATATGTACTGTTTACATAACTTAACTGTTGCTGCACCATCCGTTTCCTATAAGTGAGATAACCATCACATATAGCATCGTAGAGTGCAACTTGATCATCATAAATCCAGCGCCTACCTTCTGTAAAAGTCGATTGCACCAACTCATTATTAGCAATCTTCCTGTAATAGTCTGCATTGTACTGCGGACCAATGCCCTTATCTGTTTTAAAATATGGAGTTCCGAGTTTCCAAACATTCAACGCATGCTGCTCGCTCACCTTCCTCTGCAGGCCAGGAACCATATCTCTCAAATGTTTACTTTTCAAAGTTTTCACAATTCCGCTACAAACAATGTTAGAATTTTCTATTTTTTTAATAAACTCCAAGCAGTGCATAGCTTTAAGTCGATTTAGCAAAAGCAACCGCTTCAGTGCTGGATTTTGACATCGTTCCAGCACTTTCCGCTGTTCGGGGTTCAAATTCAGATGAGCCGTGGACAAATCATTCAAAATTGAATTTGCTAGATCACCTTCAAGTTGTAACGTAAACTGCTCCAAAGTTTCGAGGTCGTTGTTGACCACTTCAGACGAGTCCTCCTCCACATCGTCGCTTTCGTTTAGATCTTCATCGGAAGCAAAATCATCTTCTACCTAAAACAAAACTAAATAAACAGTTTAAGCTTTCGGTTGCTACTTACGTCCTCTTCGACGTCGCTCGTAGTGGGATCTTCATAAAAATAATTATCGAGTTCCGTCTGAATGTCTGTCTGCAAAGCAATAATTTTAGTTTTTGTAGAAAATATTATAAATGTAATGCTGAACTTACCGTAGAATCACAATCGTTTTCCATTTTTCAAAATTTGCTGTTGATAATAATACATAACCTCACTTTATACATCAACTGACGTTTGGTAAATTGTGATCATATACAGGGTACTGAAATTATTGTAATAGCTGCAGTGGGTGGTAACTGCTTTAATTTACTTCTTTCTAGTGGTCTACACTCTACACCATCTACACAGGTATGTGCTTGCAGATTTGTAAAAGTTATATTTTTTCTGAAGTAAACAACCGGGAAGGTAGTAATTCAAACCAAACAATTTCATTTGTATTTGTATATTACACAAAATTTTAAAACCTCAATAAAAAAGTATATTAAAAATAAAAAAATTCATTATCAATTTGCCACAAGTAGGTACAATTATTTTAAAAGTGAAGTGTAATAACAAAACATGGACGTAAAAACGTTGGCAAATATTGGAGTACAAATATTTTAAAACAGCTTTAATCGAATTGAGGAAGGGCGTAAATTAAGCGTCCAGTAAAAACTCTGTCTCAATATTGTACTATCGTAAACACCAACGCACACAAAAGTTTCATTTTATTTACTTTTTGTCATAATAATCATACATCCAGCTGTAAACGTGGACCACAATAAGATGCTGGCTTCTATACGTACAGAGAAGAATCTGATGGTATCCAGAATATTCTTCCAAATATCGTTCACTTCTTCTTTCGAAATTACAGGTAACAGACTGCGTGCTTTGAGATATTCCACCAAAGCAGGAGAGTCTTTGGAGTAGGCAGGAAAATATTCGGAAACTTTCTCCCTTTGCCACCACGTCGACTGCCATCTAAAGCACAGTATTTATTTAAAAAAATGTTTTTAAATGCAAGTTTATCTTACCTTTTGCTCCATGGAGTGTACTTGTACGTGTAAAGGACACCTCGGATGTACTTAGGCGGTTTATTGTGGAATGATGAATGTTTGGCGTCTAAAAGAGCGTTCACTTCGGGCACTCCCAGAAGTAAACGATGAACCATCGACAGCAGCCACGGTTCGTCCTTGTAAGTGCTACGTGCAGCAAACGCCATCTGCCAGTCAACTCTGGGTGCGTGAGGAGCTATAAAAAGTTTATTGAAATTCTAAATTGATTACTCCAAATGTGATAACTCACCGACAAAAGGCAGAGAATGATTTACATTTCCTGGTTTATAAAGAAACTGGTATTCCAGCCAGGGTCCTTCAATGTTATCGGAACCTTCCAATACAATTTCAGATCTTTCGTTGAATTTGTACATTTTTTCAAACATGGGGTAGTAATTATTGACCACATGCAACTTTCCGAGTCGATTGTATACAGTTCGAAGGGTTGGATTAACGGTAGAATTAGTTGCAGGATGTAAAGACGACAGAGGAACCTAAATATAACATTTTAGGAAAGAAAGTTAAATTGTTTTTTAGAAACTTACAGTACTGGTAATGAAAAGTGCTAAAGCAGCGGCGGAATAAAACACAGTTCCCAAAAAGTGTAGCAATTTGGAGAAAGTACCAGGAGTGTCCACCAAAGAACTTTTTATTGCCCTCGTGATGTTCCAAGCTAAGGACATCACTCCCACATATATAGCCACCAAAACACCATATTTCAAAGCTTCGTCAAACTGATCCTTTGTGAAGCCTACAAATTCTATCTTAATACCACCAAGATATAATGTTATCTTCTTATCTTACCAATTTTTGCGTCAATTTGATTTCCGTTAATTTTCAAATTGAACAAAATTACAGCAGCGTAGATAAGACCACCATGTACCAGAAAGCTGAAAACTTGTCCAAGTATGGTTGAAAGTAATCCACTTTTAAATGATGGTCGATTGAAGAAGAATTTGTCGTCCAACAGAGACAGCAGCATCGCAACCACCAGCAAATTCAGAACGTTGTAGTTTCCAGATAGGTACATCAAGATTTGCATCAACAACTAGAAAATTAAAAAGATTTTGTTTCTTGGTTGTGCTAAGGGATCAAAACTGGACTTACCTGAATGGTGTATCCAACAATGCGTAAACTCCTGATTGGTGAGAAAAATAAGAAAGGTAAGGTCAATTCGCCTGCTATAGCGGCAGCTGTGCTCATACGTGCCATCCATAGGGGTGTGTGATGAATATACCACGACAGAGGACTGGGTAGGAATGTAACTTCGAAGAAGTGACTCAATGCTGAATTGAAGAAAAATGTGTCGGATTAAAAAAACCAACATTTTGAAATACTTACCAGTCAAACCCCACCATTTTGGACAACCTGTTGCGAGCTTGACAACACCAGCGCTCCAAATAAATCGAAATAGCGTCCATTTCACTAACCAAAAACTGATGGGTGTAGTGGGAAACTTTTTAGAGCTTGATCGTCTACCAGGTAACAGAGGCGCTATGAAGAGGCACACGAATCCAACTTCCAGCAACAAATTGTCCCTGAAATAAAATAAAGTAATTATGAGTTTGTTCTAAAATTTGAGAACTTCCATTGGACTTATTAAATTATTTCGGAATGCCGAGTGTTTTTACCCAATTACTTCAATTAATCAAAAATAGTTTTTTGCAAATATCTCGTAAACAGTAATTATTATATTATAATAATAACTATCATAGCTTTTTTTTTTAATTTTACCTTTGGATTTTGTAGTAAATGAATTGGAATTTGAAATAGTTCGAAGTACGTATACGATAAAAACTAAATGAGATATTAAATATTGATATTATACTACTATAATAATAAAATAATTTTTTTTTTAAATATTATGATATATTTATGAATCTATTTTTAAATCTGGTCAAAATACCAGAACCGGTTACTGTTTAGCATTTCTGCTAGGAATTATAATAAATTATAAATTTTATTAATTCAACCATTAATTTTTACAATCTCTAATAATAATAGTCATAATTCAGGTAATTTATAAAATATCAAACCAATGCAATTCATTGCTTATGTAATTTGTTTTTAAAATTGCAATTAATTGTAGCAGTTTAATAAATCAATTTGATAATAATTAAAATGTAAGCAGATATCTGCAGTAATTGCTTGTAATACGATAAAAATGTAGTTACTGCTATCTACTTTAACTAATATGTAAATACGTTTACATTATCCTAATTACATTAAAATGATAACGACTTAATCAACTGCAGCACTATTATGTAAATAATTTATATAATTAATGGGAACAGGTAAAAAAATTAACAAAAACGAATTTATTACATTTTCGAAACAATTCCAGATAGCAAAGGTTTACAATCCTACGGGATCTGAATTCCTGCAAAATCTTTGGAAATCCCTGGAATTCCAAGTCCTGTATACAAAACTTTTTTTTTTCAAACAAAAAAAAATAAAAATAGTTTGGAAAATAAAAATTATAAAATCAATATAACATAAGTAAATATTATCGAGTCGCCCTGTATATTTGGGGAGTCATAAATAATGAAATAACTCATACCAGTGCAGTATATATATTTCTTTTATTTGTTCTTTTTTACATTCTTTTATTAAACCAGACAATTAAATTCCAATAAAATCGACAAGGTAAATTCATAAATTATGAATGAAAGTTGCGGAAAGAAGTTTTATGCAATAAAGCTTATTATTTCAGAATAAAATCATTACGGGTAATTAAAAAATACAACAAAATCATTTTTTTTAAATCTAAATTAATTTGGAAAATTAAAAAAATTGTAAACATAGCAACACCAACTGACACCGATAAATTGATTATTTTGTTTACCACTCAAACACAGATAGTTACAATCTTATGTTATCTCGTTAGGTCAAGTTCAAGAGTGTAACTCACGGGACACAATAAACTACATAATTGTATTTTCTACTCACCATAGTGATTGTACAAATACTTGTCCGACCTGGAACAGGGAGAAATACAGGGACCATAGGCCGGCAAATAGAGGAATGGTGCAGAACTTTTGTGAGACAAATCTAAAAGATTAAAAAATCAGGATTGATATAAAAAGTTGCCTGTTGTCCAAACACAAACCCTGTGAACGCTAGAAAGCTCCCAAGTAAGGCAAGCACGTCCAAGGCATATTGGGTACTCAAGCCCAAAAATGGTGCTAGCCACAAAAGTGTAGGCTGGTAGTGGACTTTGGCGGACCAAGTTTTGTATTTATTGTTTTCCAAAACCGACTTTGCAGGTAAAATGCCATTATCCCCGTACAATCCTAAAAAATTAGATTTATAAATGAAGGTCAACGACCTGTGAAATTAAACGCCTCGTTTTTGATACCACCGAAGGTGGAAAGTAATTAACGAAAAAACTCACCAGGAATTTGAATGTAAAAAGATAAAAATGAGAAGAGGTAAATTATGCACAGACCCCTGAGGAAAAGATTGCTGGTATATCTTATTGGTATCATTTTTTATTTTACCGAACTTCACTTTTGATTTAATATTTTACAAAAAAAGAACGAAGCCTCAATTCGAATATCGACGAGTTTTTTCCGTACGTGTAACTAACGTCTGCCCATCACACGACACCGAAGATACCGAATATTACCACTGGCGTTCCGCTTGGGTTATGAAAAATGCGCAGGAAAATACTGAAGGTCAGCCTACTTGCGTTTTATCAAAATTTCTAGTTATGCAATCAATTGTGTTAATATATTCACACAACTTTTAAAAATTTCGAATAAACAATTTTTTGTATAACAAGATTCACCCACCAATGGCGTACCTACCAGGGGGCAGAAGAAAAATCCCGAAATACAACTTTTCCCTTTCTAAGACTTTTTTGTCATATTAAAATCGTTTTTACTGCAATACTTCCCAGACATTTTTTGTTGCAAATTTCATTCTCTTTATTTTTGTTTTTATACATTTTTCTATTTCATTGCACCGTTTATGAGATACAAGTGATAATTTGCTTTGTATCATACAGAGACCCTTTTAAGTCACTGTAACTCAGGAACGGTGCGACGAAATAGAAAAATATATATAAACGAAAATAAAGGGAATATGTTTTTTTTTCCAGTTTGCCCACCATAATTTTAAAAGCTGTGCGCCCCTGTGCGGTATTTTCTATTGGCCCACCCAAAAACAATTAATTTTGGTGACGTCACGGCCGTAATTTGTTGTTTTGAAATTTATTAACCTAACTTTTCGATCTGTCACGTTAACTTAAGTTTACACAAAAATTTAATCAAATGTCGGACATTGATGATGGCACTCCTCAGTTATCGGCCGAAACGTTTGCGGCCCTTTTAGAATTTTACAGTGAAGAATCACAAAAAGAAAAACGAATAAACTCGTCAGTGCAATCCCTTGACGAGAATTGGGTAAGTAGTAATACCTTTAATACAAACAACTACTAAACCGAAAGAATTTTTTTAGCAACTCAGTCAGTTTTGGTACGACGAAAAGACTGTCGATGTATTGGTCGATGCAGCTTTAAAGGCTGTTGGTCCCGGTGCCAAAATTGCCCTAGTTTCCTGCCCTACTCTGTATTTAAAGATGAAGGAAAAGGGTGGAGAAGGAACCGAAGGTTTGTACTTTTGAAAATCTTTGATTTGTAAAATTGTAAATGTAAAATTTTAGTAACTTTGCTTGAATATGACACACGATTTGCAACTTATGGCAACGATTTTGTACATTACAATTACAAAACGCCTTTGGACGTACCTAGAAATCTGTCAGGTTATTACGACATTGTCATAGCAGACCCTCCCTTTCTTTCTGAAGAATGCCTGACGAAAACTGCAGTTACAATCAGGTTCCTTGCGAAAGATAAGATTGTCGTGTGTACAGGTACGATTGTAGAATTTTAATTCATATGTCTGCATAATAATGTTTTTCTTTAAGGTGAGGTAATGTCAGATTTAGTTAATAGGCTTTTGAATGTCCAGAAAACTTCGTTTCGACCCGGACACGTTAAAAATTTGGCCAACGAGTTTTGTTGTTACACAAATTTTGATTTTGACTCTATAGTGTAGCCCAGGAATTTTTTTACACAAAGCATAAGTCTGTGCTTTGCTGATTTTTAAATCGTAAGGAAATGTGAACGGAAAGGATTCGTTTGTCCTGTAAACACAATATTTTCGAGATATTTATCCCTTGGGTATTTCTAAAAAACTATATCCTCATTTTTAAAATTCGGATATACCAAATTTGAGATATTTTATTAGTTTTTTTTACAATAATTGTGATATGCTAACACAAAGTGTATGTACAACATGTAAAATTATATTTAAAAAAAATATTTTTAACATACTTGGGCAACTAGCAGTCACACTGCCGGATGTCCTTATTACCTATTTCTTTAAACAATAAATTAAGCATACAAAACATTATTTTGCATTATTTCTATTTAGTCCAGTCATTACGTAGTGAAAAAGGGGTTTACGTGGAGATAATTCAAAGAGTTATTTTCATGCACAAGTACCTAACGACTGGACTAATTATCATGATATAAAATTAAAAAAAAGCAATATCCAGTTCCACCAAGCTGACCAAATATTCGGTAAATATGTGAACTACAACGCCACCATCGCAATTTGGTAAGCTTGGTTGACCTGCAGTTAAAATAAAAAATTAACCTACGTGGTATTTGGTAACTGGTACAGTGTGTCTCAAAATTTAATCAGGAAACTTTTTGGTTTCATAAACCAAAATAATCTTTGGTAACAATCTCACTTTTCTGGGACACCCTGTATCTTAGTCTTTTAAATTATTAACCAACTGCCGTACTTTGGGCCATAGTGTCAGATAACAAAATTTCTGTAAATTACAAGGCCACACTACTGAAGCATTCTTGGTCCCTTCCATACAATATTTTGATGTTGCGGTAACCCTGTTTCCTGCTTCAAAAATTTCTTATTTCTCTTAGAAACAACATTATATTTTACATATCAAGGAATGCGAGCACAACCTTATTAAATAATTGTCTTAAAATTAAAGAGGGCACACTTTCGTTGTACCCACTAAAATGGAAGCAAAATTTGATCCAATATACTTTTTTTTCTACTCAAATTTTCATGACCTGGACGGCTTACTAATAATTTTTCTACTAGGTTCGCTTTTTTACATTGAAAATCTACCCTCCCACTTGATTAGACTGCCTCGATATCTAAAATATTAACAAACTCTTGCGTGATATGTTGATTATTTTGATTTAACTCTTAAAGAATAACGCAAATAAATCACAGATTATTTTGGTGTACAACGCAAATATAAACAAATGCGCTTTAACTTAATTATTAACTGGCCCTTGGTCATCTCAAATGGCATCAAATGGTTCGTGAAGCACGGACCACACCATACATAAACATGTTATACTCTAAACCATGAAAACCTGAATCCTGAGGGGAAAATGTTTCTACTATTGGATTACTTTTAATTTATTAGTATGTTAGACATGATTTACACAATTCCTAAAATATTTTTAAATTATTATCAGTCAGACGTTTGTAAAATGGAAGGGACACATGATTTAACTCAAAACGGTTGAACATTTGCGCCTACAATCAGCTATTTAAACTTTTTCCAGTTTCTTTCAACGCTTCCGTCGTCAATCTCTCAATTTCGCTGAGCAACAGTTGAGTATCTGTGTCGACTTCCGTCATTGGAGGGCTGGAAACGTGGAAGGAATTTTGTACGTGATCCCACTCCAGAGAATCCGCCGACGAAGGTACACGCGATTGGTCGGAAATTCGAACCGATTCGCTTTCTTCTTGTAACATCGCCCTAAACAGACGTTCAAGAGTTTCCCATTCAATCTCTGTTTGTGTTCACTTACCAGGAACTGGCAGAAGGTTCATGCGCTAACGAAGGGAGGCCTTCGTGTTCCCATTCTAAATCTAAGGAACTGGCTGGTGTCGATGTATTCGTGTGGACCATAAGTGCGCGAGCATCTAAACATTGTAACGGAATATCCCGACTATTGTATGAACTAAAACAAAATCAGTCACAACTTCTCTGCGAATTTGTTTCATTGTCATTATGTACCTGCTACTAGGAAGACATTGAGATTCGTTCAAGCGACTGTAAGCGTCGCTTGGGTGACTGAAGATACCCTCAACCAATTCTAAGACAGGTTTCTGAAATTTTAATTACTGTAATTTTTGTTCAATACGTGACAACAGGGGTAAACATTTGCAAAATAAAAAGCTTAAATACTACAGCTTTGCCCGATCTTTTAATGAAATCTGCTCGAAAAACATAATGTAAACATCTTTTAGAAACCTGCACATTCAGGCCAAAATATCTCGACTCAGTTGTATGGGTCTGTAAAGGATGTTTATGTGCGCCCGAGAACGTAATTCAAATTTTGAGTGGCTAACCCTACGGGCCATGCTCGAACGCCCACCATGTCAATTTGCCCATTAGGTTGGGTGTTTTCGTGTATAAATAAAATGAGCCAACAATTTTGCAAGCTAATGTTAGTTAAGCAACAGCGTTGATTAATGAGTTTGCAACCAAACTAATTTATTCAAAAATTTTTTTCGAGGTATTTACCCTTGAATTTATTAGTACTTTATCCAAAGCATAGATAGCGTTAGTAAGTTTTGGTGAGCTTTGTTGAAAATATTATCAAATTCACTGACAAATAGAAAAACCATCTTATGCGGCTGTACCCTTTATTAACGCCATCGAAGCTTTGAAATACATATTAGCTTCAATTGCTCCTCGTGATAAATTAATCGATCAACGGTTAGTACCTACGTAACTTAACATGTGCAGGTGTTAAATTAAAGCCAAGTGCAACAAGCAAATTCTTTGCCATTTTCATTTACCTTAGACGCGTGGTGTTCTTTTCGATTGGCAAAAAAACGAAATATAAAACTTCTGTATCCATACGAGTAAGCATGAAATATTTGAATTTAAAAACGGACAGTTTGTAAAGCACACTTACCTTTTATTATCCTCACACGATGAGGAGTTCTGTAAAAATTTAAGCCAAATCAAGTCAATTCCAAACATCCGGTTAGTCAAACTCAAATTTCAAGTAATTTGTCAAATATTTACCTCTTCAATGAGATTGGTAAAATCCTGCGAATTAAAAAAGTTGTGATCCTTGTCAGTGCAAAGCAAGCAACGACCCATGCAGCTACCCATATCTTTTTCGGTCCATCAAGAAGAACTTCATCCTCCATTGAGCCATCCAAAAACTGACAATTGCAATACTTGAACTGTCAGATGGGCCGATAAACGAATCGAGATTAAAACTTGACTCAACTTATTTGCAGTCAAATTTGCTTATCACTCTGATATTGATAAATAATAATGACATTTGTTGATGTTTTGGACCTCTACGTCGAACGACATCTACATCGAATACTTCCTAATGTCACTTTTTCTTGAAACCAGTGCTTCCAAACAAACTTTTGAATTTTACCAATAGTATTTTTCTTTGATTGCGATACAGTTTGAGAACCAATGACATTTGACAATTTGACGACAGACTTTTGCTTAAATTAAGTAAACATGAAACAGATTGTTATTTAAATAATGGAAAACTGTTATCTATTAATTTTAAGTAAACGGGATACAATTTCGTGGTAAATTCATGTGAAAGATTTACGCCAAGTTTTAAAATGTGGTCAACGACAATATTGGCAGGTGTATTTTTATTTCTTTTTAGTGCAGTTAGTACGCTCTCCGAATATCCAATTTTAATTGTAATTTCTTACGATGCATTTCGATACGATTACTTCAATAAAAATGCTAACCCACTCATGGTGAAGCTATTCGAAAAGGGCACTTACGCTGAATACATGAGGAATGTTTTTCCCACCAAAACCTTCCCCAATCATCATTCCATTGCCACTGGGTTGTATACCGAGAAGCACGGAGTACTAGGTAATACTTTTTATGACGTAAAGACAGAAAAGGTTGTTGGCTTTTCCTACGAATTGTTTCATTACGATGAAACGATTGTTCCAATCTGGGTGAGTAACTTTGCTAAATGTTAAACTTATTGAGACGACTTTACTTTTCTTACAGCGACACAACGAAGATCAAGGTTCTGGTAGATTTTCTGGAAGTATGATGTGGCCTGGCGGTTCGTTTACTTACCAAAATAAGTCACCCACTTACGTGAAGATGTTCGAATCTGGTTTTAATTGGCAAAAACGAATTGATATCGTAAGTGTGAATTACTGTTTCAGCTACTTTTGTTTTATTAAAATATCTCTCGTTAATCCATCGTGTTTTGTTTAGGTTTTGTCTTGGATTGAAGATCCGGAAAAACCAGCAAATTTGGTGATGGTATATTTCGAAGAACCAGACACGCATGCACATATTTTTGGACCGGACTCTCCCACGACCTTTAGATTTTTACAAAAATTAGACCATATAACCTTTTATTTGGAGGTAAGTGAAAGAGGAAGAGAAGGAACTTTTCATGTTCATGTTTAACTTTTAGCAACAATTGGAACTTCGAGGACTCACAGATAAAGTTAATGTAATTCACCTCAGTGACCACGGTATGATAGGTGTGAGCCCTCCGCAAATTATTGACATAACTACATTTCTGCCAGCTTCTAATACTTTTAAATTGTCCGGTTCCTCACCGGTGTTGCATTTAATTCCCGAGACAGGTAAAAGGTTACAAAAATGAAACTGACCAGTGTTCACCGATTTGTTGCAGGTTTGGTAGACGAATATTACAATGTATTGAAAAATGCTTCCCTGTTTAATGGTCATTTTGAGGTGTACAGGAGGGAAGAAATGCCTGACGGGTGGCACTTTAAAAATAACGCTCGTGCACCACCTATATTTTTGATGGCCAACAAAGGATATGCTTTTCAAGATTTGGCCGATTTGGCTAAAATTTATGCTAAAGCTAACAATATCACTGGTAAATTTTATAAGTAATTCAAATTACTGACTGCTAACGTTTCCTTTGTTAGTGACTGACAAGACTGTTTTTGGTGTTCATGGATATGAGCCAGAAGTGGAAGAGATGCGTCCATTTTTTATGGCTCGTGGTCCGCAAATTAAAGTGAATCACACCATTTTACCGTTTGACAATGTGGATTTGTTTAATTTGTTTTGCAAAATTTTAATGATCACCCCAACAAATAATGACGGACATTTGGACAACGTGCAGGATATGCTGGTAGAATATTCCGGTACTTCCGTTCCACTTCTCATTGTAATCGGTGAGTTAAATTTATTTAATTTTAAGAGATGGATGTAGAAAGTGATACTTGCAAGAAATGGAAGCATTCCCCTGTATTTTGTTAATTCTAAATTTTATAAATTGAGGTAACATTTCAAACTTTTATTTTTTGCAGTTTTGTTATCTTCCGATGTGATTTAGCCTTTTATTTTCTTGTTTTTTTTCCAGTGTGTGGTGGACTACTGGTTCTCCTGTTGATGGTTTGTGCGGCAGCCATAGCAATAGTGATAATAAAGCATCAGCAGAGCATAACCACTACTGCGGCGTTAAATAAGCGATTCCCACAGACATTTAACCACTCGAAAATTGAAGCTCAGCATTTGCTTGAACCTGAAGAAGCGTAAATTAAATTATTGTTCAACTAGAAAATTTTAATTAATTAAGCGGAAAGTTTTAGCAATGAGTTTCCACATTTTACGTAGCTCAATTTTTTAGCAAAATTTGTTATACCTATTTACTTGATTGATTTTTAGTACCTGATTTTTAAAAAATGAAATTTTTAAATTTTGTTAAAATTGAAAATATTGCTTTTTATTTGTGATGTAGAAATTAAGACATTTAAATGGCCAAATTTTTAAAGAGAGATTGTGTACTGTGTACTGGTCGTTCAACCATATTTTGAAATGCTTGAGCAAGACGGTTGAGATATTGCATATATTTAATAATTTACTTGCAAACTCATAGAATTTTGAAGCATTCTGATTTTAGACAAAGGTGCTTCTCCTGAGCAATACTAATTTCTCAAATGTATGCCTGCTAATAATTTAAATTGAAATTTTTAAAAAATATCCAGACGTTTTATAGTTTTTTTCTAGATAATTGGAAAAAGCAAAGTTAGGTTTGGAGTTAGTTTGAGAACTTCTGTTTGGGAATAACAACCTTTTTTTTAAATACTAATTAAGAGATATAAGATTGAGGTCAAATACATACATGCAAATATGGCTTCTCTTCGGTATTGATTATGCACAATCTGAAGCTTGTATTGTACGAATTTAAAAAAAAGGAATAATTTTTAAAAATTTAAAGTAGAAATGTATAATTTTATTGCAAAATTAATATTATATTTTCAAAGGTTCATGGAAACTAAACCGCTTGCATTGTTTTGTTTCAGTTTATAATTTATTCGTTTATGGCAATCATAACAGAATTTAAACGAGGGCTTGTGATTGGTTGAATAATAATCAATTTGTGCCATAATCGTTACAAAAATGCACATAATTTATAGCAATGTTATCTTTGTCCATAGTTTATGTAAATCAAATCGTTTAGGAGTTATTTACTTAAAAAATAACTGATACGGATTTTTGCAAGTATCCACTTTTTGAATATTAATTACGCACAAACATTAGATACTTTTACATGAAAATAATTCTGAAATTGGCCATTTGCTGTACTTTTTATGCTCAAAATTGGTTAAATCAAAATAAAAGTAGATAATCTTTTCCGTAAAAAATGGATTGTTCTAGGTTCCGAGCTAATAGCTCTGTATAATCTTGATTTTTGACAAAGAAACTTTGGCTATATTGGTACTTTAAATTTATTTTATTTTTTAAGATTAACAATTTGCAGATGTAATCCTTGGAAATATTTTTCTTTAAAAATTTGGCTGGACAAACTTGAAATATGTACTTTATTGTTATAGAATCTAGACAAAGTATTATACGACGGTTGTGTATGTTAATTAGTGTTATCTACCTATGACGTAGTAGGTACTTATTCAAATAGTGGTCACTTAATTATTTTCTAAATATCCACGGCCGAGTTGAATTGTGATATAACGTTTAAACAATCACGTCCTTATCGTAAACATTCTTAACGTCCATAGTATTATTTTTATTTGTTGTTATTATACAGGGTGTTTTGTGCAAGTTTACAATAGTCTGGAGTGCAGTCACGTAATTACTGTTTGGGATGAATACCGGTGTTGGTTACAATAAGAAGAATAAAATTAGCTGTGGAAATCTCCCAAAGCTGTAGTTACCCTAGTATTATTTATTTTATACAACAAAACTTTTATGTTTAAGTTAGTGTCGTAGATATTTATTTTAATATACCATATGTGTATATTATAATGTAGATAAGTTTTAAATTGTTGAATAATTGTAATGGCATGATTAAAATTTTGAATTTATTTTGTCTGCATTACTGCTTTTTTTGCCCTTTGTGCTCTCATATGAAAAAGTTTGACGACTGCCATAATATAATAAATCGGTCATGACTCAATCAATTACGTTTTATATGCAGCGTTGATTGTCAACAATAACAAATTAATTGATGTTATGGATATAATAAAAATTTGATACGATAAGATAGCATTCTATCTTCTCTCGAGTTTATTCGAAGAATCTGGAAATTCGAAAACAACTGTTTTTTTTTATTTTTTCTTAAATTTTTGAAAATTTAATTTTTTTTTAGACGACTGCCAGAATGCATTTAAGAGATACCAGACAAGATGCAAAAAAACAATAATTGGGATTTTAAAATTAGCACTGGGAAATCAGACAGGTACTTGAAACATTTTGTTTAAATAAAAACCAATGCTTAGAATTCCCGTGTAGATACAAGATAAGATTTGAAGTAGATTATTTTTCACGTTTGAATGGCTCTTAACATTAATAGAAAACAGTGATGTCTAGCAAAATGGATAAGAAAATCTAAAACTTACTTTGTTGTGAAAAATTAAACGCATAAGATATAAACGTATTTTTTTGGGTAAAATTTTTTCGAAACTGTATAGTCCAATTCATTGCGAACAAAAAAGGAATCTATAAAAAAATTTCAAAAACGCACGGTTTTCGAGTTATAGTACAATAATTAAGTTTGACTAATATTCATTTTACAAATCTTATGCTAGGAGAATCTATACATGCAGAACCGTGCTCAAGGGGAGGTTTTTGGGGGGTTGGACCCCCCTTGAATATTTTTTTTACCTATTGTGTGGGTTATGGTGCCAAAGTTTTGTGTACATTGTTTTTTTTTGCAAAAAAAGAAAAATAAAATTTTCATGGATGAAAGACTTGGGGGTTTCCCTGAAAGAAATTACATCTTTTAATTTAGGTTAATTGGAGAAGAAAATCTTCAACATTTCTTGAATAGCCTGACCCTGACCTTAAATGATAAATATAAAATTTGATGACGAATGCAAATAATGTTTGTTTGATTTT
Source organism: Cantharis nigra (assembly GCA_958510845.1). NCBI lineage: Eukaryota > Metazoa > Arthropoda > Insecta > Coleoptera > Cantharidae > Cantharis > Cantharis nigra. The sequence continues at coordinate 1,899,145 of OY294029.1, forward strand.
TGAATCTTTCAGTGGGTCATGACCATTACAATCGGCAGCGATTAATAACAAACTGCACGTGCAAGCGTTATGAACTATTCGTAATTTAGTAATTTGATTTCTATTTATCGATAAATTTATTAATCAGAATTGATCTGGTGCACATGCTACATGAAATTCCTATGGTTAATTAGTATGGAATGGTAATTCCAAAAGAAATAACTCTGCGCGTTAGCTGGCTTGAGATGTTCGTTCCAAGAAAAGAAATCTTGGGGTTAACCGACCACTTGATAAAGATATCGGCAAGGATCTCACATCTCAAAGAAAGTTGCAGAAATGAAAATTCCTAGAATCAGGATCATTAGTTTTTCTACTGCTAAATGGGTCAATTCAGAAGATGAATTGAAACCAACAAGCCACCAAGGGCGAACTAGTATGTATGTACTAATTCCTTTTGTTTCGGAAAAATAAATGCATCCGTGCGAATCACTCTTCATTGGATGGATGGAAGGGGCTCAGAACTCGTGTCGACAGAAACCAAAGTCTTTTTAACACCCGGCTGAAGAAAGCTGAACTTCATTATCTTCCAGATGGATAAATCAAAGTCGAAATTTCACCGATTGATATCTTGAAATACTCTAAACATAATTTTTAATAAAGTTTTATTTTCCACCTCCATAAAGACAGTTAGTAGTGGATCTAGACAATTACCATAGAGAGAGAGGGGGGGGGGATAAAATAAAAATTTATTAAATATGAAAAATAAAAAGTAGTAGGAATACTAAAAATAAATTTATTTTTTGTATTTTTTTAAATTAAATTCTGTACAAGAGCGAATCCAGGCAAAGTTTATAGAGTGGTTAAATGAGGCTTGGGGAAGGGGAGCGAAAGTAAATCGACATATTATATTGATAAGAATTTACTTAGGTATATTTTTTCAAATTTTTACAAAATTTAGTAGATTCTGTTGTTTTGTGATGGATCATACGGCGGGAGGGGGTATTTTTCTTACTTATTTCATAAAATGACTCTAAAAGTTACTTTTTTTGAAAACGGTTACTGTTGTGCCTTTTTTCAAAAACGTAAATTTGATTTCTTCTTTCTTAGGAACTAAAATTTAAATCTTAAATTCAAAAATAAAATTTTTTAATATTACACAGTTCGTGATTGCACAGCTTGTGCGGCCTAAAGGCCGCATTGACTTCTCACTTTTCCGTAATTTAATTTAATTTTAAGTCAGCTTCAACTTATTACGCTATTTACTGTATATGGCTATCCAGGCGATTTTTCCTCTGAATTTTGTCTGAAAATCTCCTTTCTTTAAGTCACACCTAGTAACCTATTTGAGAGGGAGGCTAAGGGGCTTTATTCCTCCTCTCTCCAAATCGATATTAATCGAAAGCATTTTACCATCGATCCGTATGGTGCACGTAAGTGTAGATAATAAAAATTAAATATAAATAAATGATTGTTTTTGTACCTTAGCTTCTCCCGAATCATTAATCCTGGATCCTGGAAAAATGAAATGTATATTATTTTACATAAAATTTTTTCATAACTTTGTTGTTCACTATTTTCGATTGTTTTCTAAAATGGATTGGTTTTTCAAAAAAGATTATTAGATGAAAATTGTAGTCTTCTGCTTTTCTGTGAATTGTTTCCAGTAAAAGATACGGGGTTTTACTTATTATAATTTATTTAAATAATAAAAAAAATTTATTGAAAAATTTTTCAAAAATAAAAAATTTTAAAAATAAAAAAAAGATAGAAAGAATAAAAGTAAATTTAAATAAATTACTATTGCCATCCTAAAAGAGTACTTCGGTAGTTGGGACAGCTGACACTCCGAAATATCGATAATATTACTCCTTTATTCCTTTGTTATATAATATACTATTATAAATTATTAAATTATCAAATCTGGAGTACTAATGTTCAATGTACGTCTTATAAAAAAAGATCAAGGGCAACGAATTATTTTGTAGATAATATTATCGATAATAGTATGTTAGATTTGACTTCTCAAAATTGTTTTTATATAAATTTCTGAAATAAAATTATTATTGAAAATTCGAAATTAATATTTTAAATGTTTTTTTAAAAGACTGATTGTCAACTCAAGGATTTTCGTGATAAAATTGTTAATTTACACCAATTATACTCATATTATTATTATTATTATTCTTATTATATTATTATTTGCTGTATCTCTTCAGGGTTATTAATGTGAGCTGTTATTATTTATATTCTTATAACAATTGCGGGCAATTTAACTAATTTATTGTTGTGTACTATCCAAATTGTAATTGTTCAGCAAAAAAATTATATAATTTAGGAAATTTAAATTTTTTATTTTAATATGCACCGCGTCGGGACGCGGGACCGCATATACGGCTATTAAAAAAAATAACAACAATACATAGTTTATATTACTACGACACTTATCGGTCATACTAAAAACAATGATCAATTTTGCGGACCGCACATTACTCGTATAGCTTTCCTATAGACCACACAGTCGAGCGATTTAAGTGTGATTATATTATTATTAACAACGCAACAATCACAACCAAGTCTAAGTGTATGTGCTCCAACTTTTATTTACGTTTTATGTTACCATTGATTATTTAATTTGAAAGTAAGTTTTTTTTCAAAAAAAATTTTCAAATTTTTTTTAAAATTTTTGTTTTTTTTTAGATTTTTTTCAAACTTGAGATTATCATAAAACATTAAAATGCCGAATATCGCCCCGACCGACGAGGTTATCGAAGATAGCTTGAAGACTTTGTTACATAATCTGGACATTTACAAGTATGAAACGTCGTTTTATGAAGGAACTGCTCCCGGGGGTAATTTTCTTGGTTTAATAGCCAAAGTGGAAGTTAGAGGCGAAGACGAATCGGGAGAAAATAAATTTTTTAATTTTATTATCAAGCAAGCACCCAAAAGTGAAACTTTTCGATCGTTCGTGCCGGTTCACAAAGTATATATGCGCGAGGCGTTCTTGTACAACCAGGTTTTTAGCGAATTTTTGCAATTGCAAATAGAAAACAACGTCTCGAAGCCGTTTTTCCCGATTCCCAAATTATATTTTGCCGACAACACAGTTAATAAGGAAATCCTCATCATGGACGACATGAAGCAACTAGGTTTTGTTAATCGCGATAGGCAAGAAACTTTGGATTACGATCATGTGGTCTTCATTTTGAAGGAAATTGGAAAATTTCACGCACTTTCCTTTGCGCTAAGGGACCAAAAACCTGACGTGTTTAACTCGCTGGCCGAGGATCTGGAAGACGTCTATTTTGATAAGCCCATAAATTCTGATTTGCATAAAACTATCAGGTATATGGGCGATCGTGCGCTGAAGTCTTTAGATCCAATTAAACATGCAGTTGCTCACAAAAAATTCCAAAGCTATCAAAAATCCATGACCGAAAAGGCCATCAAAGCGGTTAGTTCGAAAAGTGCAGGAAAGTACAGTGTCATCACCCATGGAGACTTTTGGGTTAACAATTTACTCTTCAAATATGAGGTGAGATTTTCCCAATTTTCCATTTTAAAAATTTCAAGATTGACTCTTTGGGGGGGGGGGGATTTAATCTATCATGAATTAAATTATAATAATTACAACTGCAACAATTAAAATGCATTGTCGTGTTATTAAATAATTATTTTAATTACTATAGGTTAAATTTTAAATTACAACCGTAAAGATAATTTGAATAAAAAATTAATGCTAATTATGTTTTTACAATTCTGAAAACTAATGACGGAAGATATAAAATATATAGCATGCCAAGGGCGGAATCCCTTGTGAATAAGACTTACGAATACATTTTTTAATTTATTTATGAAATAAATGCTGGGCTCTCAAGGCCCACGCAATTATTAAAACATCCCTAATACCACCCGAACTCAAAAATCACGAGTTTAGAAGTAGGTAGCGACTACGAGGATTAATTATTATTCAGAATATTTAAAAAATGTAAACAATAGTGTTTTTATCAAAACTGTAATATTTATGATAATTACTTTTTGGAATTTTAACAAAAATATTACGTTTTTCAGGAAATACTCTTAATATATAGCATTATATTCTATATTACGTATATGTACTATGTAATCCACTCCCGTTATCTTTCAAATTAGCGTAATATATATGTATCTGGTAGAATGGAAAAAAATTATTGATAACCCAACAGTTCCAGTTCCATATTTTCATTTTTTTAATGGCAATGCAAATATTAATCACTAATTTAAATTGTAAATTCTAAGCAGTAGTATAATTGCTTAAATTTGCAATTGTAAAACTTTTTCACATTATAAATTTTGGTTCTGAGGTTACTCGAAAGTCTAAACTATTTTCAAAAATGACTCAACTCTCATAACTTGAAACAAATCCAATTTCGCCTCTAGGTGGGGGGGGGGGGTTTCTTGTTTCTTCTCAACTTAATATTTGCTAGCAATGAATTATCTTTCATTTTTTTGCGGGAAATACAATACTATCGAATTTCTATTCAATTGATATTGAAAGTCAATAAATATTATCTGCTTCAATTTTTTATTTTTAATGATAAGATGTATGAAAAGTAAGCAAGATTATTTAAAAAATCATATCAGAGTTAGATACACAAACAGAATTAGATGACTGCGTAATACAAAATAATTTGTCCGGATCGGAGGGGAACGGATATACTTAGATTTCTGTTTTATTGTTTCAGAATCCGCAGTCTATGACCAAACTAGAAGAGATTTGTATGTTAGACTGGCAGTTATCGCGACTTGGGTCTCCAGCGATCGATTTATCATATTTCTTCTTTTTGTGTACTGATACCGAAACAAGAGATAAGCATTACCATAAATTCGTGGAGGTATACTACAACAGTTTGGCCAGTTTCTTGCGACTTTTGGGAAGCGATCCGGAAAAGCTGTTTCCCTTTAGTATGCTACAGGATCACCTGAAGCGATTTTCCTTGTATGGATTGTACATGGGAACTTGGGTATTATCGGTGCTTACAAGCGAAGCCGATGAGATACCAGACATGCAGAAACTAGACGGATGCAAGAGCTTGGCCGAAGAGTTTCAATTTGAAGCCAAAAATGCGGAAAATTTTAACACAAGAATTAGAGGCGTCATCATGCATATGGTTAAACATGATTACGATTTTTAAGTTTTATCCAATTGAACCATTCGTTTGCTACTACATTCAGGAAACAAAAATAATATAGATTGCAATTCGAATAAGTTTTATTTCTGACTTTATATCTTAGTGTTGTTGAAATTTATTTATGCTACTACTATTTATAACAATAATTATTTAAGTATTTTAATGACAAAGTATTATTAAAACTCTGATGTAGCTGTTGTACATTAGAATTAGAAACTCAGCTGTATATTGTGGTTTTTATTTAAGGTAGGACCGAAATGTATACTTGGTGGTCGAAAATTTTTATACTATTATAATTTTTCATGTAATATAGTCAGGGAGATAAATAAGAGAGCAGCTTGGTCTCTCCAGGTACCTACTTGTGATCAGTCATCTATTAGTTTTGTAACTCAAGTAAACCTAAATTAATTTTATTAACATCCAAATTAAATGCTGTTTTATCAATATATAGTTTCATTGCATCAGATATTCATCATAATTAAATTTAAAAAATAAACAATAATAAAAAAGGCGAAAGAGTCTGATGGAATACGAAAGAAGTTACGAATTTTGGAGTTTTGCTTATATATCGAAAACAATTAGGTGTACCCAAAAAGTGATCATATACAAAATTGAAGCCGATAAAATTTCAAACAGAAAAGTTCTTATTTATTTTTTGCGTATCTGCTATAGTTACCGCGATATCCGCTCTCTTTGCTTCTTTTAGCTGAGAGCTTCGTTGAAAAGCTCAAAACTGTTGCTTTTGTTTAAAAAAAACATGTTTCTCTATAGATATTAACTATTTGGAAAATTATCATCCATACCATAAAGCTCTCAGAATTTCATATTGTTTGTTGATCTGATCTATTGGAACAACAAAGGCAAAAACATGCATTTCTACTGATTCTAATTTTAATATTTTCTAATTTTGGCACGACGACCTTTTGAAACTGAGAGCTTATTCAATCATTCTTGGAAGATCATGGTGCCAAGTCAACAATTGAATAATCTAATCTAATCTATACACTTTCTAAAAAACAAACTTTGATTTAAAAAAAAGTTACTTAGATATCTGGTCCATTGGGGGTTTAAACGCCTAAGATACAGACTGTACATAGTCGGTTCACATTTGCAATAGACAGCGTCGTAAACTGTGTAAAATCGCGAAACAAATGGAGGGCAAATTGACCCCGAATGTGTTATGTCTAAAGCCAAATAAAATCAAAAATATTATACTTACGAGAAATCTGACTGCGCCACTCGAATTTCTGATCAAAATATGTAAGAAACTGTGAATGAAGCTGCCGAATTCCACTTTTCATTTTTTGGGGTCAAAAAACACCAAAGGGGTTAACCTTACGTTTTTTTCAAAAATCTTAAAAAATTTAGGTGGCCTTTTTATTACTTAAAACGACGTACTTAGATGCCTACTGCTGGATACAGCTCTCAGAACCTCGCGGAATCAATCAAAACTGTGTAAAATCGCGAAACAAATGAAGGGCAAATTGACCCCGAATGTGTTATGTTTAAAGCCAAATAAAATCAAAAATATCAGATTTACGTGAAATCCGACTGCGCCATTCGAATTTTCTGATCAAAATACGTAAGAAACAGTGAAAGAAGCTGCCGAATTCCACTTTTCATTTTTTGGGGTCAAAAAACACCAAAGGGGTTAACCTTACGTTTTTTTCAAAAATCTTAAAAAATTTAGGTAGCCTTTTTATTACTTAAAACGACGTACTTAGATGCCTACTGCTGGATACAGCTCTCAGAACCTCGCGGAATCAATCAAAACTGTGTAAAATCGCGAAACAAATGAAGGGCAAATTGACCCCGAATGTGTTATGTTTAAAGCCAAATAAAATCAAAAATATCAGATTTACGTGAAATCCGACTGCGCCATTCGAATTTTCTGATCAAAATACGTAAGAAACAGTGAAAGAAGCTGCCGAATTCCACTTTTCATTTTTTGGGGTCAAAAAACACCAAAGGGGTTAACCTTACGTTTTTTTCAAAAATCTTAAAAAATTTAGGTAGCCTTTTTATTACTTAAAACGACGTACTTAGATGCCTACTGCTGGATACAGCTCTCAGAACCTCGCGGAATCAATCAAAACTGTGTAAAATCGCGAAACAAATGAAGGGCAAATTGACCCCGAATGTGTTATGTTTAAAGCCAAATAAAATCAAAAATATCATACTTACGTGAAATCCGACTGCGCCATTCGAATTTTCTGATCAAAATACGTAAGAAACAGTGAAAGAAGCTGCCGAATTCCACTTTTCATTTTTTGGGGTCAAAAAACACCAAAGGGGTTAACCTTACGTTTTTTTCAAAAATCTTAAAAAATTTAGGTGGCCTTTTTAATACTTAAAACGACGTACTTAGATGCCTACTGCTGGATACAGCTCTCAGAACCTCGCGGAATCAATCAAAACTGTGTAAAATCGCGAAACAAATGAAGGGCAAATTGACCCCGAATGTGTTATGTTTAAAGCCAAATAAAATCAAAAATATCATCTTTCGTGAAATCCGACTGCGCCATTGGAATTTTCTGATCAAAATACGTAAGAAACAGTGAAAGAAGCTGCCGAATTCCACTTTTCATTTTCTGGGGTCAAAAAACACCAAAGGGGTTAACCTTACGTTTTTTTCAAAAATCTTAAAAAATTTAGGTGGTCTTGTTATTACTTAAAACGACGTACTTAGATGCCTACTGCTGGATACAGCTCTCAGAACCTCGCGGAATCAATCAAAACTGTGTAAAATCGCGAAACAAATGCAGGGCAAATTGACCCCGAATGTGTTATGTTTAAAGCCAAATAAAATCAAAAATATCATACTTACGTGAAATCCGACTGCGCCATTGGAATTTTCTGATCAAAATACGTAAGAAACAGTGAAAGAAGCTGCCGAATTCCACTTTTCATTTTTTGGGGTCAAAAAACACCAAAGGGGTTAACCTTACGTTTTTTTCAAAAATCTTAAAAAATTTAGGTGGCCTTTTTACTACTTAAAACGACGTACTTAGATGCCTACTGCTGGATACAGCTCTCAGAACCTCGCGGAATCAATCAAAACTGTGTAAAATCGCGAAACAAATGAAGGGCAAATTGACCCCGAATGTGTTATGTTTAAAGCCAAATAAAATCAAAAATATCATACTTACATGAAATCCAACTGCGCCATTCGAATTATCTGATCAAAATACGTAAGAAACAGTGAAAGAAGCTGCCGAATTCCACTTTTCATTTTTTGGGGTCAAAAAACACCAAAGGGGTTAACCTTACCTTTTTTTCAAAAATCTTAAAAAATTTAGGTGGCATTTTTATTACTTAAAACGACGTACTTAGATGCCTACTGCTGGATACAGCTCTCAGAACCTCGCGGAATCAATCAAAACTGTGTAAAATCGCGAAACAAATGAAGGGCAAATTGACCCCGAATGTGTTATGTTTAAAGCCAAATAAAATCAAAAATATCATACTTACGTGAAATCCGACTGCGCCATTCGAATTTTCTGATCAAAATACGTTAGAAACAGTGAAAGAAGCTGCCGAATTCCACTTTTCATTTTTTGGGGTCAAAAAACACCAAAGGGGTTAACCTTACGTTTTTTTCAAAAATCTTAAAAAATTTTGGTGGCCTTTTTATTACTTAAAACGACGTACTTAGATGCCTACTGCTGGATACAGCTCTCAGTTCCTCGCGGAATCAATCAAAACTGTGTAAAATCGCGAAACAAATGAAGGGCAAATTGACCCCGAATGTGTTATGTTTAAAGCCAAATAAAATCAAAAATATCATACTTACGTGAAATCCGACTGTGCCATTGGAATTTTCTGATCAAAATACGTAAGAGACAGTGAAAGAAGCTGCCGAATTCCACATTTCATCTTTTGGGGTCAAAAAACACCAAAAGGGTTAACCTTACGTTTTTTTCAAAAATCTTAAAAAAGTTAGGTGGCCTTTTTATTACTTAAAACGACGTACTTAGATGCCTACTGCTGGATACAGCTCTCAGAACCTCGCGGTATCAATCAAAACTGTGTAAAATCGCGAAACAAATGAAGGGCAAATTGACCCCGAATTTGTTATGTTTAAAACCAAATAAAATCAAAAATATCATACTTACGTGAAATCCGACTGCGCCATTGGAATTTTCTGATCAAAACACGTAAGAAACAGTGAAAGAAGCTGCCGAATTCCACTTTTCATTTTTTGGGGTCAAAAAACACCAAAGGGGTTAACCTTACGTTTTTTTCAAAAATCTTAAAAAATTTTTGGTGGCCTTTTATTACTTAAAACGACGTACTTAGATGCCTACTGCTGGATACAGCTCTCAGAACCTCGCGGAATCAATCAAAACTGTGTAAAATCGCGAAACAAATGAAGGGCAAATTGACCCCGAATGTGTTATGTTTAAAGCCAAATAAAATCAAAAATATCATACTTACGTGAAATCCGTCTGCGCCATTGGAATTTTCTTATCAAAATACGTAAGAAACAGTGAATGAAGCTGCCGAATTCCACTTTTCATTTTTTGGGGTCAAAAAACACCAAAGGGGTTAACTTTACGTTTTTTTCAAAAATCTTAAAAAAGTTTAGGTGGCCTTTTAATTACTTAAAACGACGTACTTAGATGCCTACTGCTGGATACAGCTCTCAGAACCTCGCGGAATCAATCAAAAGTGTGTAAAATCGCGAAACAAATGAAGAGCAAATTGATCCCGAATCTGTTATGTTTAAAGCCAAATAAAATCAAAAATATCATACTTACGTGAAATCCGACTGCGCCATTCGAATTTTCTGATCAAAATACGTAAGAAACAGTGAAAGAAGCTGCCGAATTCCACATTTCATCTTTTGGGGTCAAAAAACACCAAAAGGGTTAACCTTACGTTTTTTTCAAAAATCTTAAAAAAGTTAGGTGGCCTTTTTATTACTTAAAACGACGTACTTAGATGCCTACTGCTGGATACAGCTCTCAGAACCTCGCGGTATCAATCAAAACTGTGTAAAATCGCGAAACAAATGAAGGGCAAATTGACCCCGAATTTGTTATGTTTAAAGCCAAATAAAATCAAAAATATCATACTTACGTGAAATCCGACTGCGCCATTGGAATTTTCTGATCAAAACACGTAAGAAACAGTGAAAGAAGCTGCCGAATTCCACTTTTCATTTTTTGGGGTCAAAAAACACCAAAGGGGTTAACCTTACCTTTTTTTCAAAAATCTTAAAAAATTTAGGTGGCATTTTTATTACTTAAAACGACGTACTTAGATGCCTACTGCTGGATACAGCTCTCAGAACCTCGCGGAATCAATCAAAACTGTGTAAAATCGCGAAACAAATGAAGGGCAAATTGACCCCGAATGTGTTATGTTTAAAGCCAAATAAAATCAAAAATATCATACTTACGTGAAATCCGACTGCGCCATTCGAATTTTCTGATCAAAATACGTTAGAAACAGTGAAAGAAGCTGCCGAATTCCACTTTTCATTTTTTGGGGTCAAAAAACACCAAAGGGGTTAACCTTACGTTTTTTTCAAAAATCTTAAAAAATTTTGGTGGCCTTTTTATTACTTAAAACGACGTACTTAGATGCCTACTGCTGGATACAGCTCTCAGTTCCTCGCGGAATCAATCAAAACTGTGTAAAATCGCGAAACAAATGAAGGGCAAATTGACCCCGAATGTGTTATGTTTAAAGCCAAATAAAATCAAAAATATCATACTTACGTGAAATCCGACTGTGCCATTGGAATTTTCTGATCAAAATACGTAAGAGACAGTGAAAGAAGCTGCCGAATTCCACATTTCATCTTTTGGGGTCAAAAAACACCAAAAGGGTTAACCTTACGTTTTTTTCAAAAATCTTAAAAAAGTTAGGTGGCCTTTTTATTACTTAAAACGACGTACTTAGATGCCTACTGCTGGATACAGCTCTCAGAACCTCGCGGTATCAATCAAAACTGTGTAAAATCGCGAAACAAATGAAGGGCAAATTGACCCCGAATTTGTTATGTTTAAAACCAAATAAAATCAAAAATATCATACTTACGTGAAATCCGACTGCGCCATTGGAATTTTCTGATCAAAACACGTAAGAAACAGTGAAAGAAGCTGCCGAATTCCACTTTTCATTTTTTGGGGTCAAAAAACACCAAAGGGGTTAACCTTACGTTTTTTTCAAAAATCTTAAAAAATTTTTGGTGGCCTTTTATTACTTAAAACGACGTACTTAGATGCCTACTGCTGGATACAGCTCTCAGAACCTCGCGGAATCAATCAAAACTGTGTAAAATCGCGAAACAAATGAAGGGCAAATTGACCCCGAATGTGGTATGTTTAAAGCCAAATAAAATCAAAAATATCATACTTACGTGAAATCCGACTGCGCCATTCGAATTTTCTGATCAAAATTCGTAAGAAACAGTGAAAGAAGCTGCCGAATTCCACTTTTCATTTTTTGGGGTCAAAAAACACCAAAGGGGTTAACCTTACGTTTTTTTCAAAAATCTTAAAAAATTTAGGTGGCCTTTTTATTACTTAAAACGACGTACTTAGATGCCTACTGCTGGATACAGCTCTCAGAACCTCGCGGAATCAATCAAAACTGTGTAAAATCGCGAAACAAATGAAGGGCAAATTGACCCCGAATGTGTTATGTTTAAAGCCAAATAAAATCAAAAATATCATACTTACGTGAAATCCGACTGCGCCATTCGAATTTTCTGATCAAAATACGTAAGAAACAGTGAAAGAAGCTGCCGAATTCCACTTTTCATTTTTTGGGGTCAAAAAACACCAAAGGGGTTAACCTTACGTTTTTTTCAAAAATCTTAAAAAATTTAGGTGGCCTTTTTATTACTTAAAACGACGTACTTAGATGCCTACTGCTGGATACAGCTCTTAGAACCTCGCGGAATCAATCAAAACTGTGTAAAATCGCGAAACAAATGAAGGGCAAATTGACCCCGAATGTGTTATGTTTAAAGCCAAATAAAATCAAAAATATCATACTTACGTGAAATCCGACTGCGCCATTGGAATTTTCTGATCAACATACGTAAGAAACAGTGAAAGAAGCTGCCGAATTCCACTTTTCATTTTTTCTGGTAAAAAAACACCAAAGGGGTTAACCTTACGTTTTTTTCAAAAATCTTAAAAAATTTAGGTGGCCTTTTTATTACTTAAAACGACGTACTTAGATGCCTACTGCTGGATACAGCTCTCAGAACCTCGCGGAATCAATCAAAACTGTGTAAAATCGCGAAACAAATGAAGGGCAAATTGACCCCGAATGTGTTATGTTTAAAGCCAAATAAAATCAAAAATATCATACTTACGTGAAATCCGACTGCGCCATTCGAATTTTCTGATCAAAATACGTAAGAAACAGTGAACGAAGCTGCCGAATTCCACTTTTCATTTTTTGGGGTCAAAAAACACCAAAGGGGTTAACCTTACGTTTTTTTCAAAAATCTTAAAAAATTTAGGTGGATTTTTTATTACTTAAAACGACGTACTTAGATGCCTACTGCTGGATACAGCTCTCAGAACCTCGCGGAATCAATCAAAACTGTGTAAAATCGCGAAACAAATGAAGGGCAAATTGACCCCGAACGTGTTATGTTTAAAGCCAAATAAAATCTAAAATATTTTACCTACGTGAAATCCGATTGCGCCATTGGAATTTTCTGATCAAAATACGTAAGAAACAGTGAAAGAAGCTGCCGAATTCCACTTTTCATTTTCTGGGGTCAAAAAACACCAAAGGGGTTAACCTTACGTTTTGTTCAAAAATCTTAAAAAAATTAGATGGCCTTTTTATTACTTAAAACGACGTACTTAGATGCCTACTGCTGGATACAGCTCTCAGAACCTCGCGGAATCAATCAAAACTGTGTAAAATCGCAAAACAAATGAAGGGCAAATTGACCCCGAATGTGTTATGTTTAAAGCCAAATAAAATCGAAAATATCATACTTACGTGAAATCCGACTGCGCCATTGGAATTTTCTGATCAAAATACGTAAGAAACAGTGAAAGAAGCTGCCGAATTCCACTTTTCATTTTTTGGGGTCAAAAAACACCAAAGGGGTTAACCTTACGTTTTATTCAAAAATCTTAAAAAATTTAGTGGCCTTTTTATTACTTAAAACGACGTACTTAGATGCCTACTGCTGGATACAGCTCTCAGAACCTCGCGGAATCAATCAAAACTGTGTAAAATCGCGAAACAAATGAAGGGCAAATTGACCCCGAATGTGTTATGTTTAAAGCCAAATAAAATCAAAAATATCATACTTACGTGAAATCCGACTGCGCCATTCGAATTTTCTGATCAAAATACGTAAGAAACAGTGAAAGAAGCTGCCGAATTCCACTTTTCATTTTCTGGGGTCAAAAAACACCAAAGGGGTTAACCTTACGTTTTTTTAAAAAATCTTAAAAAATTTAGGTGGCCTTTTTATTACTTTAAACGACGTACTTAGATGCCTACTGCTGGATACAGCTCTCAGAACCTCGCGGAATCAATCAAAACTGTGTAAAATCGCGAAACAAATGAAGGGCAAATTGACCCCGAATGTGTTATGTTTAAAGCCAAATAAAATAAAAAATATCATACTTACGTGAAATCCGACTGCGCCATTCGAATTTTCTGATCAAAATACGTAAGAAACAGTGAAAGAAGCTGCCGAATTCCACTTTTCATTTTTTGGGGTCAAAAAACACCAAAGGGGTTAACCTTACGTTTTTTTCAAAAATCGTAAAAAATTTAGGTGGCCTTTTTATTACTTAAAATGACGTACTTAGATGCCTACTGCTGGATACAGCTCTTAGAACCTCGCGGAATCAATCAAAACTGTGTAAAATCGCGAAACAAATGAAGGGCAAATTGACCCCGAATGTGTTATGTTTAAAGCCAAATAAAATAAAAAATATCATACTTACGTGAAATCCGACTGCGCCATTGGAATTTTCTGATCAAAATACGTAAGAAACAGTGAAAGAAGCTGCCGAATTCCACTTTTCATTTTCTGGGGTCAAAAAACACCAAAGGGGTTAACCTTACGTTTTGTTCAAAAATCTTAAAAAAATTAGATGGCCTTTTTATTACTTAAAACGACGTACTTAAATGCCTACTGCTGGATACAGCTCTCAGAACCTCGCGGAATCAATCAAAACTGTGTAAAATCGCAAAACAAATGAAGGGCAAATTGACCCCGAATGTGTTATGTTTAAAGCCAAATAAAATCGAAAATATCATACTTACGTGAAATCCGACTGCGCCATTGGAATTTTCTGATCAAAATACGTAAGAAACAGTGAAAGAAGCTGCCGAATTCCACTTTTCATTTTTTGGGGTCAAAAAACACCAAAGGGGTTAACCTTACGTTTTTTTCAAAAATCTTAAAAAATTTAGGTGGCCTTTTTATTACTTAAAACGACGTACTTAGATGCCTACTGCTGGATACAGCTCTCAGAACCTCGCGGAATCAATCAAAACTGTATAAAATCGCGAAACAAAGGAAGGGCAAATTGACCCCGAATGTGTTATGTTTAAAGCCAAATAAAATCAAAAATATCATACTTACGTGAAATCCGACTGCGCCATTCGAATTTTCTGATCAAAATACGTAAGAAACAGTGAAAGAAGCTGCCGAATTCCACTTTTCATTTTTTGGGGTCAAAAAACAAGAAGGGGTTAACCTTACGTTTTTTTCAAAAATCTTAAAAAATTTAGGTGGCCTTTTTATTACTTAAAACGACGTACTTAGTTGCCTACTGCTGGATACAGCTCTCAGAACCTCGCGGAATCGATCAAAACTGTGTAAAATCGCGAAACAAATGAAGGGCAAATTGACCCCGAATGTGTTATGTTTAATGCCAAATAAAATCAAAAATATCATACTTACGTGAAATCCGACTGCGCCATTCGAATTTTCTGATCAAATTACGTAAGAAACAGTGAAAGAAGCTGCCGAATTCCACTTTTCATTTTTTGGGGTCAAAAAACACCAAAGGGGTTAACCTTACGTTTTTTTCAAAAATCTTAAAAAATTTAGGTGGCCTTTTTATTACTTAAAACGACGTTCTTAAATGCCTACTGCTGGATACAGCTCTCAGAACCTCGCGGAATCAATCAAAACTGTGTAAAATCGCGAAACAAAGGAAGGGCAAATTGACCCCGAATGTGTTATGTTTAAAGCCAAATAAAATCAAAAATATCATACTTACGTGAAATCCGACTGCGCCATTCGAATTTTCTGATCAAATTACGTAAGAAACAGTGAAAGAAGCTGCCGAATTCCATTTTTCATTTTTTGGGGTCAAAAAACACCAAAGGGGTTAACCTTACGTTTTTTTCAAAAATCTTAAAAAATTTAGGTGGCCTTTTTATTACCTCAAACGACGTACTTAGATGCCTACTGCTGGATACAGCTCTCAGAACCTCGCGGAATCAATCAAAACTGTGTAAAATCGCGAAACAAATGAAGGGCAAATTGACCCCAAATGTGTTATGTTTAAAGCCAAATAAAATCAAAAATATCATACTTACGTGAAATCCGACTGCGCCATTCGAATTTTCTGATCAAAATACGTAAGAAACAGTGAAAGAAGCTGCCGAATTCCACTTTTCATTTTTTGGGGTCAAAAAACACCAAAGGGGTTAACCTTACGTCTTTTTCAAAAAACTTAAAAAATTTAGGTGGCCTTTTTATTACTTAAAACGACGTACTTAGAAGCCTACTGCTGGATACAGCTCTCAGAACCTCGCGGAATCAATCAAAACTGTGTAAAATCGCGAAACAAATGAAGGGCAAATTGACCCCGAATGTGTTATGTTTAAAGCCAAATAAAATCAAAAATATCATACTTACGTGAAATCCGACTGCGCCATTCGAATTTTCTGATCAAAATACGTAAGAAACAGTGAAAGAAGCTGCCGAATTCCACTTTTCATTTTTTGGGGTCAAAAAACATCAAAGGGGTTAACCATACGTTTTTTTCAAAAATCTTAAAAAATTTAGGTGGCCTTTTTATTACTTAAAACGACGTACTTAGATGCCTGCTGCTGGATACAGCTCTCAGAACCTCGCGGAATCAATCAAAACTGTGTAAAATCGCGAAACAAATGAAGGGCAAATTGACCCCGAATGTGTTATGTTTAAAGCCAAATAAAATCAAAAATATCATACTTACGTGAAATCCGACTGCGCCATTCGAATTTTCTGATCAAAATACGTAAGAAACAGTGAAAGAAGCTGCCGAATTCCACTTTTCATTTTCTGGGGTCAAAAAACACCAAAGGGGCTAACCTTACGTTTTTTTCAATAATCTTAAAAAAATTAGATGGCCTTTTTATTACTTAAAACGACGTACTTAGATGCCTACTGCTGGATACAGCTCTCAGAACCTCGCGGAATCAATCAAAACTGTGTAAAATCGCGAAACAAATGAAGGGCAAATTGACCCCGAATGTGTTATGTTTAAAGCCAAATAAAATCAAAAATATCATACTTACGTGAAATCCGACTGCGCCATTGGAATTTTCTGATCAAAATACGTAAGAAACAGTGAAAGAAGCTGCCGAATTCCACTTTTCATTTTTTGGGGTCAAACAACACCAAAGGGGTTAACCTTACGTTTTTTTCAAAAATCTTAAAAAATTTAGGTGGCCTTTTTATTACTTAAAACGACGTACTTAGATGCCTACTGCTGGATACAGCTCTCAGAACCTCGCGGAATCAATCAAAACTGTGTAAAATCGCCAAACAAATGAAGGGCAAATTGACCCCGAATGTGTTATGTTTAAAGCCAAATAAAATCAAAAATATCATACTTACGTGAAATCCGACTGCGCCATTGGAATTTTCTGATCAAAATACGTAAGAAACAGTGAAAGAAGCTGCCGAATTCCACTTTTCATTTTTTGGGGTCAAAAAACACCAAAGGGGTTAACCTTACGTCTTTTTCAAAAATCTTAAAAAATTTAGGTGGCCTTTTTATTACTTAAAACGACGTACTTAGAAGCCTACTGCTGGATACAGCTCTCAGAACCTCGCGGAATCAATCAAAACTGTGTAAAATCGCGAAACAAATGAAGGGCAAATTGACCCCGAATGTGTTATGTTTAAAGCCAAATAAAATCAAAAATATCATACTTACGTGAAATCCGACTGCGCCATTCGAATTTTCTGATCAAAATACGTAAGAAACAGTGAAAGAAGCTGCCGAATTCCACTTTTCATTTTTTGGGGTCAAAAAACATCAAAGGGGTTAACCATACGTTTTTTTCAAAAATCTTAAAAAATTTAGGTGGCCTTTTTATTACTTAAAACGACGTACTTAGATGCCTGCTGCTGGATACAGCTCTCAGAACCTCGCGGAATCAATCAAAACTGTGTAAAATCGCGAAACAAATGAAGGGCAAATTGACCCCGAATGTGTTATGTTTAAAGCCAAATAAAATCAAAAATATCATACTTACGTGAAATCCGACTGCGCCATTCGAATTTTCTGATCAAAATACGTAAGAAACAGTGAAAGAAGCTGCCGAATTCCACTTTTCATTTTTTGGGGTCAAAAAACATCAAAGGGGTTCCCCTTACGTTTTTTTCAAAAATCTTAAAAAATTTAGGTGGCCTTTTTATTACTTAAAACGACGTACTTAGATGCCTACTGCTGGATACAGCTCTCAGAACCTCGCGGAATCAATCAAAACTGTGTAAAATCGCGAAACAAATGAAGGGCAAATTGACCCCGAATGTGTTATGTTTAAAGCCAAATAAAATCAAAAATATCATACTTACGTGAAATCCGACTGCGCCATTCGAATTTTCTGATCAAATTACGTAAGAAACAGTGAAAGAAGCTGCCGAATTCCACTTTTCATTTTTTGGGGTCAAAAAACACCAAAGGGGTTAACCTTACGTTTTTTTCAAAAATCTTAAAAAATTTAGGTGGCCTTTTTATTACCTCAAACGACGTACTTAGATGCCTACTGCTGGATACAGCTCTCAGAACCTCGCGGAATCAATCAAAACTGTGTAAAATCGCGAAACAAATGAAGGGCAAATTGACCCCAAATGTGTTATGTTTAAAGCCAAATAAAATCAAAAATATCATACTTACGTGAAATCCGACTGCGCCATTCGAATTTTCTGATCAAAATACGTAAGAAACAGTGAAAGAAGCTGCCGAATTCCACTTTTCATTTTTTGGGGTCAAAAAACATCAAAGGGGTTAACCATACGTTTTTTTCAAAAATCTTAAAAAATTTAGGTGGCCTTTTTATTACTTAAAACGACGTACTTAGATGCCTGCTGCTGGATACAGCTCTCAGAACCTCGCGGAATCAATCAAAACTGTGTAAAATCGCGAAACAAATGAAGGGCAAATTGACCCCGAATGTGTTATGTTTAAAGCCAAATAAAATCAAAAATATCATACTTACGTGAAATCCGACTGCGCCATTCGAATTTTCTGATCAAAATACGTAAGAAACAGTGAAAGAAGCTGCCGAATTCCACTTTTCATTTTCTGGGGTCAAAAAACACCAAAGGGGCTAACCTTACGTTTTTTTCAATAATCTTAAAAAAATTAGATGGCCTTTTTATTACTTAAAACGACGTACTTAGATGCCTACTGCTGGATACAGCTCTCAGAACCTCGCGGAATCAATCAAAACTGTGTAAAATCGCAAAACAAATGAAGGGCAAATTGACCCCGAATGTGTTATGTTTAAAGCCAAATAAAATCAAAAATATCATACTTACGTGAAATCCGACTGCGCCATTCGAATTTTCTGATCAAAATACGTAAGAAACAGTGAAAGAAGCTGCCGAATTCCACTTTTCATTTTTTGGGGTCAAAAAACACCAAAGGGGTTAACCTTACGTTTTTTTCAAAAATCTTAAAAAATTTAGGTGGCCTTTTTATTACTTAAAACGACGTTCTTAGATGCCTACTGCTGAATACAGCTCTCAGAACCTCGCGGAATCAATCAAAACTGTGTAAAATCGCGAAACAAAGGAAGGGCAAATTGACCCCGAATGTGTTATGTTTAAAGCCAAATAAAATCAAAAATATCATACTTACGTGAAATCCGACTGCGCCATTCGAATTTTCTGATCAAATTACGTAAGAAACAGCGAAAGAAGCTGCCGAATTCCACTTTTCATTTTTTGGGGTCAAAAAACACCAAAGGGGTTAACCTTACGTTTTTTTCAAAAATCTTAAAAAATTTAGGTGGCCTTTTTATTACCTCAAACGACGTACTTAGATGCCTACCGCTGGATACAGCTCTCAGAACCTCGCGGAATCAATCAAAACTGTGTAAAATCGCGAAACAAATGAAGGGCAAATTGACCCCAAATGTGTTATGTTTAAAGCCAATTAAAATCAAAAATATCATACTTACGTGAAATCCGACTGCGCCATTCGAATTTTCTGATCAAAATACGTAAGAAACAGTGAAAGAAGCTGCCGAATTCCACTTTTCATTTTTTGGGGTCAAAAAACACCAAAGGGGTTAACCTTACGTCTTTTTCAAAAATCTTAAAAAATTTAGGTGGCCTTTTTATTACTTAAAACGACGTACTTAGAAGCCTACTGCTGGATACAGCTCTCAGAACCTCGCGGAATCAATCAAAACTGTGTAAAATCGCAAAACAAATGAAGGGCAAATTGACCCCGAATGTGTTATGTTTAAAGCCAAATAAAATCAAAAATATCATACTTACGTGAAATCCGACTGCGCCATTCGAATTTTCTGATCAAAATACGTAAGAAACAGTGAAAGAAGCTGCCGAATTCCACTTTTCATTTTTTGGGGTCAAAAAACACCAAAGGGGTTAACCTTACGTTTTTTTCAAAAATCTTAAAAAATTTAGGTGGCCTTTTTATTACTTAAAACGACGTT
The DNA here is from genome assembly GCA_958510845.1 of Cantharis nigra. Lineage (NCBI taxonomy): Eukaryota > Metazoa > Arthropoda > Insecta > Coleoptera > Cantharidae > Cantharis > Cantharis nigra. The sequence continues at coordinate 1,919,214 of OY294029.1, forward strand.
CTTAGATGCCTACTGCTGAATACAGCTCTCAGAACCTCGCGGAATCAATCAAAACTGTGTAAAATCGCGAAACAAAGGAAGGGCAAATTGACCCCGAATGTGTTATGTTTAAAGCCAAATAAAATCAAAAATATCATACTTACGTGAAATCCGACTGCGCCATTCGAATTTTCTGATCAAATTACGTAAGAAACAGTGAAAGAAGCTGCCGAATTCCACTTTTCATTTTTTGGGGTCAAAAAACACCAAAGGGGTTAACCTTACGTTTTTTTCAAAAATCTTAAAAAATTTAGGTGGCCTTTTTATTACCTCAAACGACGTACTTAGATGCCTACCGCTGGATACAGCTCTCAGAACCTCGCGGAATCAATCAAAACTGTGTAAAATCGCGAAACAAATGAAGGGCAAATTGACCCCAAATGTGTTATGTTTAAAGCCAATTAAAATCAAAAATATCATACTTACGTGAAATCCGACTGCGCCATTCGAATTTTCTGATCAAAATACGTAAGAAACAGTGAAAGAAGCTGCCGAATTCCACTTTTCATTTTTTGGGGTCAAAAAACACCAAAGGGGTTAACCTTACGTCTTTTTCAAAAATCTTAAAAAATTTAGGTGGCCTTTTTATTACTTAAAACGACGTACTTAGAAGCCTACTGCTGGATACAGCTCTCAGAACCTCGCGGAATCAATCAAAACTGTGTAAAATCGCGAAACAAATGAAGGGCAAATTGACCCCGAATGTGTTATGTTTAAAGCCAAATAAAATCAAAAATATCATACTTACGTGAAATCCGACTGCGCCATTCGAATTTTCTGATCAAAATACGTAAGAAACAGTGAAAGAAGCTGCCGAATTCCACTTTTCATTTTTTGGGGTCAAAAAACATCAAAGGGGTTAACCATACGTTTTTTTCAAAAATCTTAAAAAATTTAGGTGGCCTTTTTATTACTTAAAACGACGTACTTAGATGCCTGCTGCTGGATACAGCTCTCAGAACCTCGCGGAATCAATCAAAACTGTGTAAAATCGCGAAACAAATGAAGGGCAAATTGACCCCGAATGTGTTATGTTTAAAGCCAAATAAAATCAAAAATATCATACTTACGTGAAATCCGACTGCGCCATTCGAATTTTCTGATCAAAATACGTAAGAAACAGTGAAAGAAGCTGCCGAATTCCACTTTTCAATTTTTGGGGTCAAAAAACATCAAAGGGGTTAACCTTACGTTTTTTTCAAAAATCTTAAAAAATTTAGGTGGCCTTTTTATTACTTAAAACGACGTACTTAGATGCCTACTGCTGGATACAGCTCTCAGAACCTCGCGGAATCAATCAAAACTGTGTAAAATCGCGAAACAAATGAAGGGCAAATTGACCCCGAATGTGTTATGTTTAAAGCCAAATAAAATCAAAAATATCATACTTACGTGAAATCCGACTGCGCCATTCGAATTTTCTGATCAAAATACGTAAGAAACAGTGAAAGAAGCTGCCGAATTCCACTTTTCATTTTTTGGGGTCAAAAAACACCAAAGGGGTTAACCTTACGTTTTTTTCAAAAATCTTAAAAAATTTAGGTGGCCTTTTTATTACTTAAAACGACGTTCTTAGATGCCTACTGCTGGATACAGCTCTCAGAACCTCGCGGAATCAATCAAAACTGTGTAAAATCGCGAAACAAAGGAAGGGCAAATTGACCCCGAATGTGTTATGTTTAAAGCCAAATAAAATCAAAAATATCATACTTACGTGAAATCCGACTGCGCCATTCGAATTTTCTGATCAAATTACGTAAGAAACAGTGAAAGAAGCTGCCGAATTCCACTTTTCATTTTTTGGGGTCAAAAAACACCAAAGGGGTTAACCTTACGTTTTTTTCAAAAATCTTAAAAAATTTAGGTGGCCTTTTTATTACCTCAAACGACGTACTTAGATGCCTACTGCTGGATACAGCTCTCAGAACCTCGCGGAATCAATCAAAACTGTGTAAAATCGCGAAACAAATGAAGGGCAAATTGACCCCGAATGTGTTATGTTTAAAGCCAAATAAAATCAAAAATATCATACTTACGTGAAATCCGACTGCGCCATTCGAATTTTCTGATCAAAATACGTAAGAAACAGTGAAAGAAGCTGCCGAATTCCACTTTTCATTTTTTGGGGTCAAAAAACATCAAAGGGGTTAACCATACGTTTTTTTCAAAAATCTTAAAAAATTTAGGTGGCCTTTTTAATACTTAAAACGACGTACTTAGATGCCTACCGCTGGATACAGCTCTCAGAACCTCGCGGAATCAATCAAAACTGTGTAAAATCGCGAAACAAATGAAGGGCAAATTGACCCCAAATGTGTTATGTTTAAAGCCAATTAAAATCAAAAATATCATACTTACGTGAAATCCGACTGCGCCATTCGAATTTTCTGATCAAAATACGTAAGAAACAGTGAAAGAAGCTGCCGAATTCCACTTTTCATTTTTTGGGGTCAAAAAACACCAAAGGGGTTAACCTTACGTCTTTTTCAAAAATCTTAAAAAATTTAGGTGGCCTTTTTATTACTTAAAACGACGTACTTAGAAGCCTACTGCTGGATACAGCTCTCAGAACCTCGCGGAATCAATCAAAACTGTGTAAAATCGCGAAACAAATGAAGGGCAAATTGACCCCGAATGTGTTATGTTTAAAGCCAAATAAAATCAAAAATATCATACTTACGTGAAATCCGACTGCGCCATTCGAATTTTCTGATCAAAATACGTAAGAAACAGTGAAAGAAGCTGCCGAATTCCACTTTTCATTTTTTGGGGTCAAAAAACATCAAAGGGGTTAACCATACGTTTTTTTCAAAAATCTTAAAAAATTTAGGTGGCCTTTTTATTACTTAAAACGACGTACTTAGATGCCTGCTGCTGGATACAGCTCTCAGAACCTCGCGGAATCAATCAAAACTGTGTAAAATCGCGAAACAAATGAAGGGCAAATTGACCCCGAATGTGTTATGTTTAAAGCCAAATAAAATCAAAAATATCATACTTACGTGAAATCCGACTGCGCCATTCGAATTTTCTGATCAAAATACGTAAGAAACAGTGAAAGAAGCTGCCGAATTCCACTTTTCAATTTTTGGGGTCAAAAAACATCAAAGGGGTTAACCTTACGTTTTTTTCAAAAATCTTAAAAAATTTAGGTGGCCTTTTTATTACTTAAAACGACGTACTTAGATGCCTACTGCTGGATACAGCTCTCAGAACCTCGCGGAATCAATCAAAACTGTGTAAAATCGCGAAACAAATGAAGGGCAAATTGACCCCGAATGTGTTATGTTTAAAGCCAAATAAAATCAAAAATATCATACTTACGTGAAATCCGACTGCGCCATTCGAATTTTCTGATCAAAATACGTAAGAAACAGTGAAAGAAGCTGCCGAATTCCACTTTTCATTTTTTGGGGTCAAAAAACACCAAAGGGGTTAACCTTACGTTTTTTTCAAAAATCTTAAAAAATTTAGGTGGCCTTTTTATTACTTAAAACGACGTTCTTAGATGCCTACTGCTGGATACAGCTCTCAGAACCTCGCGGAATCAATCAAAACTGTGTAAAATCGCGAAACAAAGGAAGGGCAAATTGACCCCGAATGTGTTATGTTTAAAGCCAAATAAAATCAAAAATATCATACTTACGTGAAATCCGACTGCGCCATTCGAATTTTCTGATCAAATTACGTAAGAAACAGTGAAAGAAGCTGCCGAATTCCACTTTTCATTTTTTGGGGTCAAAAAACACCAAAGGGGTTAACCTTACGTTTTTTTCAAAAATCTTAAAAAATTTAGGTGGCCTTTTTATTACCTCAAACGACGTACTTAGATGCCTACTGCTGGATACAGCTCTCAGAACCTCGCGGAATCAATCAAAACTGTGTAAAATCGCGAAACAAATGAAGGGCAAATTGACCCCGAATGTGTTATGTTTAAAGCCAAATAAAATCAAAAATATCATACTTACGTGAAATCCGACTGCGCCATTCGAATTTTCTGATCAAAATACGTAAGAAACAGTGAAAGAAGCTGCCGAATTCCACTTTTCATTTTTTGGGGTCAAAAAACATCAAAGGGGTTAACCATACGTTTTTTTCAAAAATCTTAAAAAATTTAGGTGGCCTTTTTAATACTTAAAACGACGTACTTAGATGCCTGCTGCTGGATACAGCTCTCAGAACCTCGCGGAATCAATCAAAACTGTGTAAAATCGCGAAACAAATGAAGGGCAAATTGACCCCGAATGTGTTATGTTTAAAGCCAAATAAAATCAAAAATATCATACTTACGTGAAATCCGACTGCGCCATTCGAATTTTTTGATCAAAATACGTAAGAAACAGTGAAAGAAGCTGCCGAATTCCACTTTTCATTTTCTGGGGTCAAAAAACACCAAAGGGGCTAACCTTACGTTTTTTTCAATAATCTTAAAAAAATTAGATGGCCTTTTTATTACTTAAAACGACGTACTTAGATGCCTACTGCTGGATACAGCTCTCAGAACCTCGCGGAATCAATCAAAACTGTGTAAAATCGCAAAACAAATGAAGGGCAAATTGACCCCGAATGTGTTATGTTTAAAGCCAAATAAAATCAAAAATATCATACTTACGTGAAATCCGACTGCGCCATTCGAATTTTCTGATCAAAATACGTAAGAAACAGTGAAAGAAGCTGCCGAATTCCACTTTTCATTTTTTGGGGTCAAAAAACATCAAAGGGGTTAACCTTACGTTTTTTTCAAAAATCTTAAAAAATTTAGGTGGCCTTTTTATTACTTAAAACGACGTACTTAGTTGCCTACTGCTGGATACAGCTCTCAGAACCTCGCGGAATCAATCAAAACTGTGTCAAAATCGCGAAACAAATGAAGGGCAAATTGATCCCGAATGTGTTATGGTTAATGCCAAATAAAATCAAAAATATCATACTTACGTTAAATCCGACTGCGCCATTCGAATTTTCTGATCAAAATACGTAAGAAACAGTGAAAGAAGCTGCCGAATTCCACGTTTCATTTTTTGGGGTCAAAAAACACCAAAGGGGTTAACCTTACGTTTTTTTCAAAAATCTTAAAAAATTTAGGTGGCCTTTTTATTACTTAAAACGACGTACTTAGATGCCTACTGCTGGATACAGCTCTCAGAACCTCGCGGAATCAATCAAAACTGTGTAAAATCGCAAAACAAATGAAGGGCAAATTGACCCCGAATGTGTTATGTTTAAAGCCAAATAAAATCAAAAATATCATACTTACGTGAAATCCGACTGCGCCATTGGAATTTTCTGATCAAAATACGTAAGAAACAGTGAAAGAAGCTGCCGAATTCCACTTTTCATTTTTTGGGGTCAAAAAACACCAAAGGGGTTAACCTTACGTTTTTTTCAAAAATCTTAAAAAATTTAGGTGGCCTTTTTATTACTTAAAACGACGTTCTTAGATGCCTACTGCTGGATACAGCTCTCAGAACCTCGCGGAATCAATCAAAACTGTGTAAAATCGCGAAACAAAGGAAGGGCAAATTGACCCCGAATGTGTTATGTTTAAAGCCAAATAAAATCAAAAATATCATACTTACGTGAAATCCGACTGCGCCATTCGAATTTTCTGATCAAAATACGTAAGAAACAGTGAAAGAAGCTGCCGAATTCCACTTTTCATTTTTTGGGGTCAAAAAACAAGAAGGGGTTAACCTTACGTTTTTTTCAAAAATCTTAAAAAATTTAGGTGGCCTTTTTATTACCTCAAACGACGTACTTAGATGCCTACTGCTGGATACAGCTCTCAGAACCTCGCGGAATCAATCAAAACTGTGTAAAATCGCGAAACAAATGAAGGGCAAATTGACCCCAAATGTGTTATGTTTAAAGCCAAATAAAATCAAAAATATCATACTTACGTGAAATCCGACTGCGCCATTCGAATTTTCTGATCAAAATACGTAAGAAACAGTGAAAGAAGCTGCCGAATTCCACTTTTCATTTTTTGGGGTCAAAAAACACCAAAGGGGTTAACCTTACGTCTTTTTCAAAAATCTTAAAAAATTTAGGTGGCCTTTTTATTACTTAAAACGACTTACTTAGAAGCCTACTGCTGGATACAGCTCTCAGAACCTCGCGGAATCAATCAAAACTGTGTAAAATCGCGAAACAAATGAAGGGCAAATTGACCCCGAATGTGTTATGTTTAAAGCCAAATAAAATCAAAAATATCATACTTACGTGAAATCCGACTGCGCCATTCGAATTTTCTGATCAAAATACGTAAGAAACAGTGAAAGAAGCTGCCGAATTCCACTTTTCATTTTTTGGGGTCAAAAAACATCAAAGGGGTTAACCATACGTTTTTTTCAAAAATCTTAAAAAATTTAGGTGGCCTTTTTATTACTTAAAACGACGTACTTAGATGCCTGCTGCTGGATACAGCTCTCAGAACCTCGCGGAATCAATCAAAACTGTGTAAAATCGCGAAACAAATGAAGGGCAAATTGACCCCGAATGTGTTATGTTTAAAGCCAAATAAAATCAAAAATATCATACTTACGTGAAATCCGACTGCGCCATTCGAATTTTCTGATCAAAATACGTAAGAAACAGTGAAAGAAGCTGCCGAATTCCACTTTTCATTTTCTGGGGTCAAAAAACACCAAAGGGGCTAACCTTACGTTTTTTTCAATAATCTTAAAAAAATTAGATGGCCTTTTTATTACTTAAAACGACGTACTTAGATGCCTACTGCTGGATACAGCTCTCAGAACCTCGCGGAATCAATCAAAACTGTGTAAAATCGCAAAACAAATGAAGGGCAAATTGACCCCGAATGTGTTATGTTTAAAGCCAAATAAAATCAAAAATATCATACTTACGTGAAATCCGACTGCGCCATTCGAATTTTCTGATCAAATTACGTAAGAAACAGTGAAAGAAGCTGCCGAATTCCACTTTTCATTTTTTGGGGTCAAAAAACACCAAAGGGGTTAACCTTACGTTTTTTTCAAAAATCTTAAAAAATTTAGGTGGCCTTTTTATTACCTCAAACGACGTACTTAGATGCCTACTGCTGGATACAGCTCTCAGAACCTCGCGGAATCAATCAAAACTGTGTAAAATCGCGAAACAAATGAAGGGCAAATTGACCCCGAATGTGTTATGTTTAAAGCCAAATAAAATCAAAAATATCATACTTACGTGAAATCCGACTGCGCCATTCGAATTTTCTGATCAAAATACGTAAGAAACAGTGAAAGAAGCTGCCGAATTCCACTTTTCATTTTTTGGGGTCAAAAAACATCAAAGGGGTTAACCATACGTTTTTTTCAAAAATCTTAAAAAATTTAGGTGGCCTTTTTACTACTTAAAACGACGTACTTAGATGCCTGCTGCTGGATACAGCTCTCAGAACCTCGCGGAATCAATCAAAACTGTGTAAAATCGCGAAACAAATGAAGGGCAAATTGACCCCGAATGTGTTATGTTTAAAGCCAAATAAAATCAAAAATATCATACTTACGTGAAATCCGACTGCGCCATTCGAATTTTCTGATCAAAATACGTAAGAAACAGTGAAAGAAGCTGCCGAATTCCACTTTTCATTTTCTGGGGTCAAAAAACACCAAAGGGGCTAACCTTACGTTTTTTTCAATAATCTTAAAAAAATTAGATGGCCTTTTTATTACTTAAAACGACGTACTTAGATGCCTACTGCTGGATACAGCTCTCAGAACCTCGCGGAATCAATCAAAACTGTGTAAAATCGCAAAACAAATGAAGGGCAAATTGACCCCAAATGTGTTATGTTTAAAGCCAAATAAAATCAAAAATATCATACTTACGTGAAATCCGACTGCGCCATTCGAATTTTCTGATCAAAATACGTAAGAAACAGTGAAAGAAGCTGCCGAATTCCACTTTTCATTTTTTGGGGTCAAAAAACATCAAAGGGGTTAACCTTACGTTTTTTTCAAAAATCTTAAAAAATTTAGGTGGCCTTTTTATTACTTAAAACGACGTACTTAGATGCCTACTGCTGGATACAGCTCTCAGAACCTCGCGGAATCAATCAAAACTGTGTAAAATCGCGAAACAAATGAAGGGCAAATTGACCCCGAATGTGTTATGTTTAAAGCCAAATAAAATCAAAAATATCATACTTACGTGAAATCCGACTGCGCCATTCGAATTTTCTGATCAAAATACGTAAGAAACAGTGAAACAAGCTGCCGAATTCCACTTTTCATTTTTTGGGGTCAAAAAACACCAAAGGGGTTAACCTTACGTTTTTTTCAAAAATCTTAAAAAATTTAGGTGGCCTTTTTATTACTTAAAACGACGTACTTAGTTGCCTACTGCTGGATACAGCTCTCAGAACCTCGCGGAATCAATCAAAACTGTGTAAAATCGCGAAACAAATGAAGGGCAAATTGATCCCGAATGTGTTATGTTTAATGCCAAATAAAATCAAAAATATCATACTTACGTTAAATCCGACTGCGCCATTCGAATTTTCTGATCAAAATACGTAAGAAACAGTGAAAGAAGCTGCCGAATTCCACGTTTCATTTTTTGGGGTCAAAAAACACCAAAGGGGTTAACCTTACGTTTTTTTCAAAAATCTTAAAAAATTTAGGTGGCCTTTTTATTACTTAAAACGACGTACTTAGATGCCTACTGCTGGATACAGCTCTCAGAACCTCGCGGAATCAATCAAAACTGTGTAAAATCGCAAAACAAATGAAGGGCAAATTGACCCCGAATGTGTTATGTTTAAAGCCAAATAAAATCAAAAATATCATACTTACGTGAAATCCGACTGCGCCATTGGAATTTTCTGATCAAAATACGTAAGAAACAGTGAAAGAAGCTGCCGAATTCCACTTTTCATTTTTTGGGGTCAAAAAACACCAAAGGGGTTAACCTTACGTTTTTTTCAAAAATCTTAAAAAATTTAGGTGGCCTTTTTATTACTTAAAACGACGTTCTTAGATGCCTACTGCTGGATACAGCTCTCAGAACCTCGCGGAATCAATCAAAACTGTGTAAAATCGCGAAACAAAGGAAGGGCAAATTGACCCCGAATGTGTTATGTTTAAAGCCAAATAAAATCAAAAATATCATACTTACGTGAAATCCGACTGCGCCATTCGAATTTTCTGATCAAAATACGTAAGAAACAGTGAAAGAAGCTGCCGAATTCCACTTTTAATTTTTTGGGGTCAAAAAACAAGAAGGGGTTAACCTTACGTTTTTTTCAAAAATCTTAAAAAATTTAGGTGGCCTTTTTATTACCTCAAACGACGTACTTAGATGCCTACTGCTGGATACAGCTCTCAGAACCTCGCGGAATCAATCAAAACTGTGTAAAATCGCGAAACAAATGAAGGGCAAATTGACCCCAAATGTGTTATGTTTAAAGCCAAATAAAATCAAAAATATCATACTTACGTGAAATCCGACTGCGCCATTCGAATTTTCTGATCAAAATACGTAAGAAACAGTGAAAGAAGCTGCCGAATTCCACTTTTCATTTTTTGGGGTCAAAAAACACCAAAGGGGTTAACCTTACGTCTTTTTCAAAAATCTTAAAAAATTTAGGTGGCCTTTTTATTACTTAAAACGACTTACTTAGAAGCCTACTGCTGGATACAGCTCTCAGAACCTCGCGGAATCAATCAAAACTGTGTAAAATCGCGAAACAAATGAAGGGCAAATTGACCCCGAATGTGTTATGTTTAAAGCCAAATAAAATCAAAAATATCATACTTACGTGAAATCCGACTGCGCCATTCGAATTTTCTGATCAAAATACGTAAGAAACAGTGAAAGAAGCTGCCGAATTCCACTTTTCATTTTTTGGGGTCAAAAAACATCAAAGGGGTTAACCATACGTTTTTTTCAAAAATCTTAAAAAATTTAGGTGGCCTTTTTATTACTTAAAACGACGTACTTAGATGCCTGCTGCTGGATACAGCTCTCAGAACCTCGCGGAATCAATCAAAACTGTGTAAAATCGCGAAACAAATGAAGGGCAAATTGACCCCGAATGTGTTATGTTTAAAGCCAAATAAAATCAAAAATATCATACTTACGTGAAATCCGACTGCGCCATTCGAATTTTCTGATCAAAATACGTAAGAAACAGTGAAAGAAGCTGCCGAATTCCACTTTTCATTTTCTGGGGTCAAAAAACACCAAAGGGGCTAACCTTACGTTTTTTCAATAATCTTAAAAAAATTAGATGGCTTTTTTATTACTTAAAACGACGTACTTAGATGCCTACTGCTGGATACAGCTCTCAGAACCTCGCGGAATCAATCAAAACTGTGTAAAATCGCAAAACAAATGAAGGGCAAATTGACCCCGAATGTGTTATGTTTAAAGCCAAATAAAATCAAAAATATCATACTTACGTGAAATCCGACTGCGCCATTCGAATTTTCTGATCAAAATACGTAAGAAACAGTGAAAGAAGCTGCCGAATTCCACTTTTCATTTTTTGGGGTCAAAAAACACCAAAGGGGTTAACCTTACGTCTTTTTCAAAAATCTTAAAAAATTTAGGTGGCCTTTTTATTACTTAAAACGACGTACTTAGAAGCCTACTGCTGGATACAGCTCTCAGAACCTCGCGGAATCAATCAAAACTGTGTAAAATCGCGAAACAAATGAAGGGCAAATTGACCCCGAATGTGTTATGTTTAAAGCCAAATAAAATCAAAAATATCATACTTACGTGAAATCCGACTGCGCCATTCGAATTTTCTGATCAAAATACGTAAGAAACAGTGAAAGAAGCTGCCGAATTCCACTTTTCATTTTTTGGGGTCAAAAAACATCAAAGGGGTTAACCATACGTTTTTTTCAAAAATCTTAAAAAATTTAGGTGGCCTTTTTATTACTTAAAACGACGTACTTAGATGCCTGCTGCTGGATACAGCTCTCAGAACCTCGCGGAATCAATCAAAACTGTGTAAAATCGCGAAACAAATGAAGGGCAAATTGACCCCGAATGTGTTATGTTTAAAGCCAAATAAAATCAAAAATATCATACTTACGTGAAATCCGACTGCGCCATTCGAATTTTCTGATCAAAATACGTAAGAAACAGTGAAAGAAGCTGCCGAATTCCACTTTTCATTTTCTGGGGTCAAAAAACACCAAAGGGGCTAACCTTACGTTTTTTTCAATAATCTTAAAAAAATTAGATGGCCTTTTTATTACTTAAAACGACGTACTTAGATGCCTACTGCTGGATACAGCTCTCAGAACCTCGCGGAATCAATCAAAACTGTGTAAAATCGCAAAACAAATGAAGGGCAAATTGACCCCGAATGTGTTATGTTTAAAGCCAAATAAAATCAAAAATATCATACTTACGTGAAATCCGACTGCGCCATTCGAATTTTCTGATCAAAATACGTAAGAAACAGTGAAAGAAGCTGCCGAATTCCACTTTTCATTTTTTGGGGTCAAAAAACATCAAAGGGGTTAACCTTACGTTTTTTTCAAAAATCTTAAAAAATTTAGGTGGCCTTTTTATTACTTAAAACGACGTACTTAGATGCCTACTGCTGGATACAGCTCTCAGAACCTCGCGGAATCAATCAAAACTGTGTAAAATCGCGAAACAAATGAAGGGCAAATTGACCCCGAATGTGTTATGTTTAAAGCCAAATAAAATCAAAAATATCATACTTACGTGAAATCCGACTGCGCCATTCGAATTTTCTGATCAAAATACGTAAGAAACAGTGAAACAAGCTGCCGAATTCCACTTTTCATTTTTTGGGGTCAAAAAACACCAAAGGGGTTAACCTTACGTTTTTTTCAAAAATCTTAAAAAATTTAGGTGGCCTTTTTATTACTTAAAACGACGTACTTAGATGCCTACTGCTGGATACAGCTCTCAGAACCTCGCGGAATCAATCAAAACTGTGTAAAATCGCAAAACAAATGAAGGGCAAATTGACCCCGAATGTGTTATGTTTAAAGCCAAATAAAATCAAAAATATCATACTTACGTGAAATCCGACTGCGCCATTCGAATTTTCTGATCAAAATACGTAAGAAACAGTGAAAGAAGCTGCCGAATTCCACTTTTCATTTTTTGGGGTCAAAAAACACCAAAGGGGTTAACCTTACGTTTTTTTCAAAAATCTTAAAAAATTTAGGTGGCCTTTTTATTACTTAAAACGACGTTCTTAGATGCCTACTGCTGGATACAGCTCTCAGAACCTCGCGGAATCAATCAAAACTGTGTAAAATCGCGAAACAAAGGAAGGGCAAATTGACCCCGAATGTGTTATGTTTAAAGCCAAATAAAATCAAAAATATCATACTTACGTGAAATCCGACTGCGCCATTCGAATTTTCTGATCAAATTACGTAAGAAACACTGAAAGAAGCTGCCGAATTCCACTTTTCATTTTTTGGGGTCAAAAAACACCAAAGGGGTTAACCTTACGTTTTTTTCAAAAATCTTAAAAAATTTAGGTGGCCTTTTTATTACCTCAAACGACGTACTTAGATGCCTACTGCTGGATACAGCTCTCAGAACCTCGCGGAATCAATCAAAACTGGGTAAAATCGCGAAACAAATGAAGGGCAAATTGACCCCAAATGTGTTATGTTTAAAGCCAAATAAAATCAAAAATATCATACTTACGTGAAATCCGACTGCGCCATTCGAATTTTCTGATCAAAATACGTAAGAAACAGTGAAAGAAGCTGCCGAATTCCACTTTTCATTTTTTGGGGTCAAAAAACACCAAAGGGGTTAACCTTACGTCTTTTTCAAAAATCTTAAAAAATTTAGGTGGCCTTTTTATTACTTAAAACGACGTACTTAGCAGCCTACTGCTGGATACAGCTCTCAGAACCTCGCGGAATCAATCAAAACTGTGTAAAATCGCGAAACAAATGAAGGGCAAATTGACCCCGAATGTGTTATGTTTAAAGCCAAATAAAATCAAAAATATCATACTTACGTGAAATCCGACTGCGCCATTCGAATTTTCTGATCAAAATACGTAAGAAACAGTGAAAGAAGCTGCCGAATTCCACTTTTCATTTTTTGGGGTCAAAAAACACCAAAGGGGTTAACCTTACGTCTTTTTCAAAAATCTTAAAAAATTTAGGTGGCCTTTTTATTACTTAAAACGACGTACTTAGATGCCTGCTGCTGGATACAGCTCTCAGAACCTCGCGGAATCAATCAAAACTGTGTAAAATTGCGAAACAAATGAAGGGCAAATTGACCCCGAATGTGTTATGTTTAAAGCCAAATAAAATCAAAAATATCATACTTACGTGAAATCCGACTGCGCCATTCGAATTTTCTGATCAAAATACGTAAGAAACAGTGAAAGAAGCTGCCGAATTCCACTTTTCATTTTCTGGGGTCAAAAAACACCAAAGGGGCTAACCTTACGTTTTTTTCAATAATCTTAAAAAAATTAGATGGCCTTTTTATTACTTAAAACGACGTACTTAGATGCCTACTGCTGGATACAGCTCTCAGAACCTCGCGGAATCAATCAAAACTGTGTAAAATCGCAAAACAAATGAAGGGCAAATTGACCCCGAATGTGTTATGTTTAAAGCCAAATAAAATCAAAAATATCATACTTACGTGAAATCCGACTGCGCCATTCGAATTTTCTGATCAAAATACGTAAGAAACAGTGAAAGAAGCTGCCGAATTCCACTTTTCATTTTTTGGGGTCAAAAAACATCAAAGTGGTTAACCTTACGTTTTTTTCAAAAATCTTAAAAAATTTAAGTGGCCTTTTTATTACTTAAAACGACGTACTTAGATGCCTACTGCTGGATACAGCTCTCAGAACCTCGCGGAATCAATCAAAACTGTGTAAAATCGCGAAACAAATGAAGGGCAAATTGACCCCGAATGTGTTATGTTTAAAGCCAAATAAAATCAAAAATATCATACTTACGTGAAATCCGACTGCGCCATTCGAATTTTCTGATCAAAATACGTAAGAAACAGTGAAACAAGCTGCCGAATTCCACTTTTCATTTTTTGGAGTCAAAAAACACCAAAGGGGTTAACCTTACGTTTTTTTCAAAAATCTTAAAAAATTTAGGTGGCCTTTTTATTACTTAAAACAACGTACTTAGTTGCCTACTGCTGGATACAGCTCTCAGAACCTCGCGGAATCAATCAAAACTGTGTAAAATCGCGAAACAAATGAAGGGCAAATTGATCCCGAATGTGTTATGTTTAATGCCAAATAAAATCAAAAATATCATACTTACGTTAAATCCGACTGCGCCATTCGAATTTTCTTATCAAAATACGTAAGAAACAGTGAAAGAAGCTGCCGAATTCCACGTTTCATTTTTTGGGGTCAAAAAACACCAAAGGGGTTAACCTTACGTTTTTTTCAAAAATCTTAAAAAATTTAGGTGGCCTTTTTATTACTTAAAACGACGTACTTAGATGCCTACTGCTGGATACAGCTCTCAGAACCTCGCGGAATCAATCAAAACTGTGTAAAATCGCAAAACAAATGAAGGGCAAATTGACCCCGAATGTGTTATGTTTAAAGCCAAATAAAATCAAAAATATCATACTTACGTGAAATCCGACTGCGCCATTGGAATTTTCTGATCAAAATACGTAAGAAACAGTGAAAGAAGCTGCCGAATTCCACTTTTCATTTTTTGGGGTCAAAAAACACCAAAGGGGTTAACCTTACGTTTTTTTCAAAAATCTTAAAAAATTTAGGTGGCCTTTTTATTACTTAAAACGACGTTCTTAGATGCCTACTGCTGGATACAGCTCTCAGAACCTCGCGGAATCAATCAAAACTGTGTAAAATCGCGAAACAAAGGAAGGGCAAATTGACCCCGAATGTGTTATGTTTAAAGCCAAATAAAATCAAAAATATCATACTTACGTGAAATCCGACTGCGCCATTCGAATTTTCTGATCAAAATACGTAAGAAACAGTGAAAGAAGCTGCCGAATTCCACTTTTCATTTTTTGGGGTCAAAAAACAAGAAGGGGTTAACCTTACGTTTTTTTCAAAAATCTTAAAAAATTTAGGTGGCCTTTTTATTACCTCAAACGACGTACTTAGATGCCTACTGCTGGATACAGCTCTCAGAACCTCGCGGAATCAATCAAAACTGTGTAAAATCGCGAAACAAATGAAGGGCAAATTGACCCCAAATGTGTTATGTTTAAAGCCAAATAAAATCAAAAATATCATACTTACGTGAAATCCGACTGCGCCATTCGAATTTTCTGATCAAAATACGTAAGAAACAGTGAAAGAAGCTGCCGAATTCCACTTTTCATTTTTTGGGGTCAAAAAACACTAAAGGGGTTAACCTTACGTCTTTTTCAAAAATCTTAAAAAATTTAGGTGGCCTTTTTATTACTTAAAACGACGTACTTAGAAGCCTACTGCTGGATACAGCTCTCAGAACCTCGCGGAATCAATCAAAACTGTGTAAAATCGCGAAACAAATGAAGGGCAAATTGACCCCGAATGTGTTATGTTTAAAGCCAAATAAAATCAAAAATATCATACTTACGTGAAATCCGACTGCGCCATTCGAATTTTCTGATCAAAATACGTAAGAAACAGTGAAAGAAGCTGCCGAATTCCACTTTTCATTTTTTGGGGTCAAAAAACACCAAAGGGGTTAACCTTACGTCTTTTTCAAAAATCTTAAAAAATTTAGGTGGCCTTTTTATTACTTAAAACGACGTACTTAGATGCCTGCTGCTGGATACAGCTCTCAGAACCTCGCGGAATCAATCAAAACTGTGTAAAATCGCGAAACAAATGAAGGGCAAATTGACCCCGAATGTGTTATGTTTAAAGCCAAATAAAATCAAAAATATCATACTTACGTGAAATCCGACTGCGCCATTCGAATTTTCTGATCAAAATACGTAAGAAACAGTGAAAGAAGCTGCCGAATTCCACTTTTCATTTTCTGGGGTCAAAAAACACCAAAGGGGCTAACCTTACGTTTTTTTCAATAATCTTAAAAAAATTAGATGGCCTTTTTATTACTTAAAACGACGTACTTAGATGCCTACTGCTGGATACAGCTCTCAGAACCTCGCGGAATCAATCAAAACTGTGTAAAATCGCGAAACAAATGAAGGGCAAATTGACCCCGAATGTGTTATGTTTAAAGCCAAATAAAATCAAAAATATCATACTTACGTGAAATCCGACTGCGCCATTCGCATTTTCTGATCAAAATACGTAAGAAACAGTGAAAGAAGCTGCCGAATTCCACTTTTCATTTTTTGGGGTCAAAAAACACCAAAGGGGTTAACCTTACGTCTTTTTCAAAAATCTTAAAAAATTTAGGTGGCCTTTTTATTACTTAAAACGACGTACTTAGATGCCTGCTGCTGGATACAGCTCTCAGAACCTCGCGGAATCAATCAAAACTGTGTAAAATCGCGAAACAAATGAAGGGCAAATTGACCCCGAATGTGTTATGTTTAAAGCCAAATAAAATCAAAAATATCATACTTACGTGAAATCCGACTGCGCCATTCGAATTTTCTGATCAAAATACGTAAGAAACAGTGAAAGAAGCTGCCGAATTCCACTTTTCAATTTTTGGGGTCAAAAAACACCAAAGAGGTTAACCTTACGTTTTTTTCAAAAATCTTAAAAAATTTAGGTGGCCTTTTTATTACTTAAAACGACGTACTTAGTTGCCTACTGCTGGATACAGCTCTCAGAACCTCGCGGAATCAATCAAAACTGTGTAAAATCGCGAAACAAATGAAGGGCAAATTGACCCCAAATGTGTTATGTTTAAAGCCAAATAAAATCAAAAATATCATACTTACGTGAAATCCGACTGCGCCATTCGAATTTTCTGATCAAAATACGTAAGAAACAGTGAAAGAAGCTGCCGAATTCCACTTTTCATTTTTTGGGGTCAAAAAACACCAAAGGGGTTAACCTTACGTCTTTTTCAAAAATCTTAAAAAATTTAGGTGGCCTTTTTATTACTTAAAACGACGTACTTAGAAGCCTACTGCTGGATACAGCTCTCAGAACCTCGCGGAATCAATCAAAACTGTGTAAAATCGCGAAACAAATGAAGGGCAAATTGACCCCGAATGTGTTATGTTTAAAGCCAAATAAAATCAAAAATATCATACTTACGTGAAATCCGACTGCGCCATTCGAATTTTCTGATCAAAATACGTAAGAAACAGTGAAAGAAGCTGCCGAATTCCACTTTTCATTTTTTGGGGTCAAAAAACACCAAAGGGGTTAACCTTACGTCTTTTTCAAAAATCTTAAAAAATTTAGGTGGCCTTTTTATTACTTAAAACGACGTACTTAGATGCCTGCTGCTGGATACAGCTCTCAGAACCTCGCGGAATCAATCAAAACTGTGTAAAATTGCGAAACAAATGAAGGGCAAATTGACCCCGAATGTGTTATGTTTAAAGCCAAATAAAATCAAAAATATCATACTTACGTGAAATCCGACTGCGCCATTCGAATTTTCTGATCAAAATACGTAAGAAACAGTGAAAGAAGCTGCCGAATTCCACTTTTCATTTTCTGGGGTCAAAAAACACCAAAGGGGCTAACCTTACGTTTTTTTCAATAATCTTAAAAAAATTAGATGGCCTTTTTATTACTTAAAACGACGTACTTAGATGCCTACTGCTGGATACAGCTCTCAGAACCTCGCGGAATCAATCAAAACTGTGTAAAATCGCAAAACAAATGAAGGGCAAATTGACCCCGAATGTGTTATGTTTAAAGCCAAATAAAATCAAAAATATCATACTTACGTGAAATCCGACTGCGCCATTCGAATTTTCTGATCAAAATACGTAAGAAACAGTGAAAGAAGCTGCCGAATTCCACTTTTCATTTTTTGGGGTCAAAAAACATCAAAGTGGTTAACCTTACGTTTTTTTCAAAAATCTTAAAAAATTTAAGTGGCCTTTTTATTACTTAAAACGACGTACTTAGATGCCTACTGCTGGATACAGCTCTCAGAACCTCGCGGAATCAATCAAAACTGTGTAAAATCGCGAAACAAATGAAGGGCAAATTGACCCCGAATGTGTTATGTTTAAAGCCAAATAAAATCAAAAATATCATACTTACGTGAAATCCGACTGCGCCATTCGAATTTTCTGATCAAAATACGTAAGAAACAGTGAAACAAGCTGCCGAATTCCACTTTTCATTTTTTGGGGTCAAAAAACACCAAAGGGGTTAACCTTACGTTTTTTTCAAAAATCTTAAAAAATTTAGGTGGCCTTTTTATTACTTAAAACAACGTACTTAGTTGCCTACTGCTGGATACAGCTCTCAGAACCTCGCGGAATCAATCAAAACTGTGTAAAATCGCGAAACAAATGAAGGGCAAATTGATCCCGAATGTGTTATGTTTAAAGCCAAATAAAATCAAAAATATCATACTTACGTTAAATCCGACTGCGCCATTCGAATTTTCTTATCAAAATACGTAAGAAACAGTGAAAGAAGCTGCCGAATTCCACGTTTCATTCTTTGGGGTCAAAAAACACCAAAGGGGTTAACCTTACGTTTTTTTCAAAAATCTTAAAAAATTTAGGTGGCCTTTTTATTACTTAAAACGACGTACTTAGATGCCTACTGCTGGATACAGCTCTCAGAACCTCGCGGAATCAATCAAAACTGTGTAAAATCGCAAAACAAATGAAGGGCAAATTGACCCCGAATGTGTTATGTTTAAAGCCAAATAAAATCAAAAATATCATACTTACGTGAAATCCGACTGCGCCATTGGAATTTTCTGATCAAAATACGTAAGAAACAGTGAAAGAAGCTGCCGAATTCCACTTTTCATTTTTTGGGGTCAAAAAACACCAAAGGGGTTAACCTTACGTTTTTTTCAAAAATCTTAAAAAATTTAGGTGGCCTTTTTATTACTTAAAACGACGTTCTTAGATGCCTACTGCTGGATACAGCTCTCAGAACCTCGCGGAATCAATCAAAACTGTGTAAAATCGCGAAACAAAGGAAGGGCAAATTGACCCCGAATGTGTTATGTTTAAAGCCAAATAAAATCAAAAATATCATACTTACGTGAAATCCGACTGCGCCATTCGAATTTTCTGATCAAAATACGTAAGAAACAGTGAAAGAAGCTGCCGAATTCCACTTTTCATTTTTTGGGGTCAAAAAACAAGAAGGGGTTAACCTTACGTTTTTTTCAAAAATCTTAAAAAATTTAGGTGGCCTTTTTATTACCTCAAACGACGTACTTAGATGCCTACTGCTGGATACAGCTCTCAGAACCTCGCGGAATCAATCAAAACTGTGTAAAATCGCGAAACAAATGAAGGGCAAATTGACCCCAAATGTGTTATGTTTAAAGCCAAATAAAATCAAAAATATCATACTTACGTGAAATCCGACTGCGCCATTCGAATTTTCTGATCAAAATACGTAAGAAACAGTGAAAGAAGCTGCCGAATTCCACTTTTCATTTTTTGGGGT
The DNA here is from genome assembly GCA_958510845.1 of Cantharis nigra. Classification (NCBI taxonomy): domain Eukaryota; kingdom Metazoa; phylum Arthropoda; class Insecta; order Coleoptera; family Cantharidae; genus Cantharis; species Cantharis nigra. The sequence goes on from OY294029.1 coordinate 1,938,766, forward strand.
CAAAAAACACTAAAGGGGTTAACCTTACGTCTTTTTCAAAAATCTTAAAAAATTTAGGTGGCCTTTTTATTACTTAAAACGACGTACTTAGAAGCCTACTGCTGGATACAGCTCTCAGAACCTCGCGGAATCAATCAAAACTGTGTAAAATCGCGAAACAAATGAAGGGCAAATTGACCCCGAATGTGTTATGTTTAAAGCCAAATAAAATCAAAAATATCATACTTACGTGAAATCCGACTGCGCCATTCGAATTTTCTGATCAAAATACGTAAGAAACAGTGAAAGAAGCTGCCGAATTCCACTTTTCATTTTTTGGGGTCAAAAAACACCAAAGGGGTTAACCTTACGTCTTTTTCAAAAATCTTAAAAAATTTAGGTGGCCTTTTTATTACTTAAAACGACGTACTTAGATGCCTGCTGCTGGATACAGCTCTCAGAACCTCGCGGAATCAATCAAAACTGTGTAAAATCGCGAAACAAATGAAGGGCAAATTGACCCCGAATGTGTTATGTTTAAAGCCAAATAAAATCAAAAATATCATACTTACGTGAAATCCGACTGCGCCATTCGAATTTTCTGATCAAAATACGTAAGAAACAGTGAAAGAAGCTGCCGAATTCCACTTTTCAATTTTTGGGGTCAAAAAACACCAAAGAGGTTAACCTTACGTTTTTTTCAAAAATCTTAAAAAATTTAGGTGGCCTTTTTATTACTTAAAACGACGTACTTAGTTGCCTACTGCTGGATACAGCTCTCAGAACCTCGCGGAATCAATCAAAACTGTGTAAAATCGCGAAACAAATGAAGGGCAAATTGACCCCAAATGTGTTATGTTTAAAGCCAAATAAAATCAAAAATATCATACTTACGTGAAATCCGACTGCGCCATTCGAATTTTCTGATCAAAATACGTAAGAAACAGTGAAAGAAGCTGCCGAATTCCACTTTTCATTTTTTGGGGTCAAAAAACACCAAAGGGGTTAACCTTACGTCTTTTTCAAAAATCTTAAAAAATTTAGGTGGCCTTTTTATTACTTAAAACGACGTACTTAGAAGCCTACTGCTGGATACAGCTCTCAGAACCTCGCGGAATCAATCAAAACTGTGTAAAATCGCGAAACAAATGAAGGGCAAATTGACCCCGAATGTGTTATGTTTAAAGCCAAATAAAATCAAAAATATCATACTTACGTGAAATCCGACTGCGCCATTCGAATTTTCTGATCAAAATACGTAAGAAACAGTGAAAGAAGCTGCCGAATTCCACTTTTCATTTTTTGGGGTCAAAAAACATCAAAGGGGTTAACCATACGTTTTTTTCAAAAATCTTAAAAAATTTAGGTGGCCTTTTTATTACTTAAAACGACGTACTTAGATGCCTGCTGCTGGATACAGCTCTCAGAACCTCGCGGAATCAATCAAAACTGTGTAAAATCGCGAAACAAATGAAGGGCAAATTGACCCCGAATGTGTTATGTTTAAAGCCAAATAAAATCAAAAATATAATACTTACGTGAAATCCGACTGCGCCATTCGAATTTTCTGATCAAAATACGTAAGAAACAGTGAAAGAAGCTGCCGAATTCCACTTTTCATTTTCTGGGGTCAAAAAACACCAAAGGGGCTAACCTTACGTTTTTTTCAATAATCTTAAAAAAATTAGATGGCCTTTTTATTACTTAAAACGACGTACTTAGATGCCTACTGCTGGATACAGCTCTCAGAACCTCGCGGAATCAATCAAAACTGTGTAAAATCGCAAAACAAATGAAGGGCAAATTGACCCCGAATGTGTTATGTTTAAAGCCAAATAAAATCAAAAATATCATACTTACGTGAAATCCGACTGCGCCATTCGAATTTTCTGATCAAAATACGTAAGAAACAGTGAAAGAAGCTGCCGAATTCCACTTTTCATTTTTTGGGGTCAAAAAACATCAAAGGGGTTAACCTTACGTTTTTTTCAAAAATCTTAAAAAATTTAGGTGGCCTTTTTATTACTTAAAACGACGTACTTAGATGCCTACTGCTGGATACAGCTCTCAGAACCTCGCGGAATCAATCAAAACTGTGTAAAATCGCGAAACAAATGAAGGGCAAATTGACCCCGAATGTGTTATGTTTAAAGCCAAATAAAATCAAAAATATCATACTTACGTGAAATCCGACTGCGCCATTCGAATTTTCTGATCAAAATACGTAAGAAACAGTGAAACAAGCTGCCGAATTCCACTTTTCATTTTTTAGGGTCAAAAAACACCAAAGGGGTTAACCTTACGTTTTTTTCAAAAATCTTAAAAAATTTAGGTGGCCTTTTTATTACTTAAAACGACGTTCTTAGATGCCTACTGCTGGATACAGCTCTCAGAACCTCGCGGAATCAATCAAAACTGTGTAAAATCGCGAAACAAAGGAAGGGCAAATTGACCCCGAATGTGTTATGTTTAAAGCCAAATAAAATCAAAAATATCATACTTACGTGAAATCCGACTGCGCCATTCGAATTTTCTGATCAAAATACGTAAGAAACAGTGAAAGAAGCTGCCGAATTCCACTTTTCATTTTTTGGGGTCAAAAAACAAGAAGGGGTTAACCTTACGTTTTTTTCAAAAATCTTAAAAAATTTAGGTGGCCTTTTTATTACCTCAAACGACGTACTTAGATGCCTACTGCTGGATACAGCTCTCAGAACCTCGCGGAATCAATCAAAACTGTGTAAAATCGCGAAACAAATGAAGGGCAAATTGACCCCGAATGTGTTATGTTTAAAGCCAAATAAAATCAAAAATATCATACTTACGTGAAATCCGACTGCGCCATTCGAATTTTCTGATCAAAATACGTAAGAAACAGTGAAAGAAGCTGCCGAATTCCACTTTTCATTTTTTGGGGTCAAAAAACACCAAAGGGGTTAACCTTACGTCTTTTTCAAAAATCTTAAAAAATTTAGGTGGCCTTTTTATTACTTAAAACGACGTACTTAGATGCCTGCTGCTGGATACAGCTCTCAGAACCTCGCGGAATCAATCAAAACTGTGTAAAATCGCGAAACAAATGAAGGGCAAATTGACCCCGAATGTGTTATGTTTAAAGCCAAATAAAATCAAAAATATCATACTTACGTGAAATCCGACTGCGCCATTCGAATTTTCTGATCAAAATACGTAAGAAACAGTGAAAGAAGCTGCCGAATTCCACTTTTCATTTTCTGGGGTCAAAAAACACCAAAGGGGCTAACCTTACGTTTTTTTCAATAATCTTAAAAAAATTAGATGGCCTTTTTATTACTTAAAACGACGTACTTAGATGCCTACTGCTGGATACAGCTCTCAGAACCTCGCGGAATCAATCAAAACTGTGTAAAATCGCGAAACAAATGAAGGGCAAATTGACCCCGAATGTGTTATGTTTAAAGCCAAATAAAATCAAAAATATCATACTTACGTGAAATCCGACTGCGCCATTCGAATTTTCTGATCAAAATACGTAAGAAACAGTGAAAGAAGCTGCCGAATTCCACTTTTCATTTTCTGGGGTCAAAAAACACCAAAGGGGCTAACCTTACGTTTTTTTCAATAATCTTAAAAAAATTAGATGGCCTTTTTATTACTTAAAACGACGTACTTAGATGCCTACTGCTGGATACAGCTCTCAGAACCTCGCGGAATCAATCAAAACTGTGTAAAATCGCGAAACAAATGAAGGGCAAATTGACCCCGAATGTGTTATGTTTAAAGCCAAATAAAATCAAAAATATCATACTTACGTGAAATCCGACTGCGCCATTCGAATTTTCTGATCAAAATACGTAAGAAACAGTGAAAGAAGCTGCCGAATTCCACTTTTCATTTTTTGGGGTCAAAAAACACCAAAGGGGTTAACCTTACGTCTTTTTCAAAAATCTTAAAAAATTTAGGTGGCCTTTTTATTACTTAAAACGACGTACTTAGATGCCTGCTGCTGGATACAGCTCTCAGAACCTCGCGGAATCAATCAAAACTGTGTAAAATCGCGAAACAAATGAAGGGCAAATTGACCCCGAATGTGTTATGTTTAAAGCCAAATAAAATCAAAAATATCATACTTACGTGAAATCCGACTGCGCCATTCGAATTTTCTGATCAAAATACGTAAGAAACAGTGAAAGAAGCTGCCGAATTCCACTTTTCATTTTTTGGGGTCAAAAAACACCAAAGGGGTTAACCTTACGTCTTTTTCAAAAATCTTAAAAAATTTAGGTGGCCTTTTTATTACTTAAAACGACGTACTTAGATGCCTGCTGCTGGATACAGCTCTCAGAACCTCGCGGAATCAATCAAAACTGTGTAAAATCGCGAAACAAATGAAGGGCAAATTGACCCCGAATGTGTTATGTTTAAAGCCAAATAAAATCAAAAATATCATACTTACGTGAAATCCGACTGCGCCATTCGAATTTTCTGATCAAAATACGTAAGAAACAGTGAAAGAAGCTGCCGAATTCCACTTTTCATTTTCTGGGGTCAAAAAACACCAAAGGGGCTAACCTTACGTTTTTTTCAATAATCTTAAAAAAATTAGATGGCCTTTTTATTACTTAAAACGACGTACTTAGATGCCTACTGCTGGATACAGCTCTCAGAACCTCGCGGAATCAATCAAAACTGTGTAAAATCGCGAAACAAATGAAGGGCAAATTGACCCCGAATGTGTTATGTTTAAAGCCAAATAAAATCAAAAATATCATACTTACGTGAAATCCGACTGCGCCATTCGAATTTTCTGATCAAAATACGTAAGAAACAGTGAAAGAAGCTGCCGAATTCCACTTTTCAATTTTTGGGGTCAAAAAACACCAAAGAGGTTAACCTTACGTTTTTTTCAAAAATCTTAAAAAATTTAGGTGGCCTTTTTATTACTTAAAACGACGTACTTAGTTGCCTACTGCTGGATACAGCTCTCAGAACCTCGCGGAATCAATCAAAACTGTGTAAAATCGCGAAACAATGGAAGGGCAAATTGACCCCAAATGTGTTATGTTTAAAGCCAAATAAAATCAAAAATATCATACTTACGTGAAATCCGACTGCGCCATTCGAATTTTCTGATCAAAATACGTAAGAAACAGTGAAAGAAGCTGCCGAATTCCACTTTTCATTTTTTGGGGTCAAAAAACACCAAAGGGGTTAACCTTACGTCTTTTTCAAAAATCTTAAAAAATTTAGGTGGCCTTTTTATTACTTAAAACGACGTACTTAGAAGCCTACTGCTGGATACAGCTCTCAGAACCTCGCGGAATCAATCAAAACTGTGTAAAATCGCGAAACAAATGAAGGGCAAATTGACCCCGAATGTGTTATGTTTAAAGCCAAATAAAATCAAAAATATCATACTTACGTGAAATCCGACTGCGCCATTCGAATTTTCTGATCAAAATACGTAAGAAACAGTGAAAGAAGCTGCCGAATTCCACTTTTCATTTTTTGGGGTCAAAAAACATCAAAGGGGTTAACCATACGTTTTTTTCAAAAATCTTAAAAAATTTAGGTGGCCTTTTTATTACTTAAAACGACGTACTTAGATGCCTGCTGCTGGATACAGCTCTCAGAACCTCGCGGAATCAATCAAAACTGTGTAAAGTCGCGAAACAAATGAAGGGCAAATTGACCCCGAATGTGTTATGTTTAAAGCCAAATAAAATCAAAAATATAATACTTACGTGAAATCCGACTGCGCCATTCGAATTTTCTGATCAAAATACGTAAGAAACAGTGAAAGAAGCTGCCGAATTCCACTTTTCATTTTTTGGGGTCAAAAAACATCAAAGGGGTTAACCTTACGTTTTTTTCAAAAATCTTAAAAAATTTAGGTGGCCTTTTTATTACTTAAAACGACGTACTTAGATGCCTACTGCTGGATACAGCTCTCAGAACCTCGCGGAATCAATCAAAACTGTGTAAAATCGCGAAACAAATGAAGGGCAAATTGACCCCGAATGTGTTATGTTTAAAGCCAAATAAAATCAAAAATATCATACTTACGTGAAATCCGACTGCGCCATTCGAATTTTCTGATCAAAATACGTAAGAAACAGTGAAACAAGCTGCCGAATTCCACTTTTCATTTTTTGGGGTCAAAAAACACCAAAGGGGTTAACCTTACGTTTTTTTCAAAAATCTTAAAAAATTTAGGTGGCCTTTTTATTACTTAAAACGACGTACTTAGTTGCCTACTGCTGGATACAGCTCTCAGAACCTCGCGGAATCAATCAAAACTGTGTAAAATCGCGAAACAAATGAAGGGCAAATTGATCCCGAATGTGTTATGTTTAATGCCAAATAAAATCAAAAATATCATACTTACGTTAAATCCGACTGCGCCATTCGAATTTTCTGATCAAAATACGTAAGAAACAGTGAAAGAAGCTGCCGAATTCCACTTTTCATTTTTTGGGGTCAAAAAACACCAAAGGGGTTAACCTTACGTTTTTTTCAAAAATCTTAAAAAATTTAGGTGGCCTTTTTATTACTTAAAACGACGTTCTTAGATGCCTACTGCTGGATACAGCTCTCAGAACCTCGCGGAATCAATCAAAACTGTGTAAAATCGCGAAACAAAGGAAAGGCAAATTGACCCCGAATGTGTTATGTTTAAAGCCAAATAAAATTAAAAATATCATACTTACGTGAAATCCGACTGCGCCATTCGAATTTTCTGATCAAAATACGTAAGAAACAGTGAAAGAAGCTGCCGAATTCCACTTTTCATTTTTTGGGGTCAAAAAACATCAAAGGGGTTAACCTTACGTTTTTTTCAAAAATCTTAAAAAATTTAGGTGGCCTTTTTATTACTTAAAACGACGTACTTAGATGCCTGCTGCTGGATACAGCTCTCAGAACCTCGCGGAATCAATCAAAACTGTGTAAAATCGCGAAACAAATGAAGGGCAAATTGACCCCGAATGTGTTATGTTTAAAGCCAAATAAAATCAAAAATATCATACTTACGTGAAATCCGACTGCGCCATTCGAATTTTCTGATCAAAATACGTAAGAAACAGTGAAAGAAGCTGCCGAATTCCACTTTTCATTTTCTGGGGTCAAAAAACACCAAAGGGGCTAACCTTACGTTTTTTTCAATAATCTTAAAAAAATTAGATGGCCTTTTTATTACTTAAAACGACGTACTTAGATGCCTACTGCTGGATACAGCTCTCAGAACCTCGCGGAATCAATCAAAACTGTGTAAAATCGCGAAACAAATGAAGGGCAAATTGACCCCGAATGTGTTATGTTTAAAGCCAAATAAAATCAAAAATATCATACTTACGTGAAATCCGACTGCGCCATTCGAATTTTCTGATCAAAATACGTAAGAAACAGTGAAAGAAGCTGCCGAATTCCACTTTTCAAATTTTGGGGTCAAAAAACACCAAAGGGGTTAACCTTACGTTTTTTTCAAAAATCTTAAAAAATTTAGGTGGCCTTTTTATTACTTAAAACGACGTACTTAGTTGCCTACTGCTGGATACAGCTCTCAGAACCTCGCGGAATCAATCAAAACTGTGTAAAATCGCGAAACAAATGAAGGGCAAATTGACCCCGAATGTGTTATGTTTAAAGCCAAATAAAATCAAAAATATCATACTTACGTGAAATCCGACTGCGCCATTCGAATTTTCTGATCAAAATACGTAAGAAACAGTGAAAGAAGCTGCCGAATTCAACTTTTCATTTTTTGGGGTCAAAAAACACCAAAGGGGTTAACCTTACGTTTTTTTAAAAAATCTTAAAAAATTTAGGTGGCCTTTTTATTACTTAAAACGACGTACTTAGATGCCTACTGCTGGATACAGCTCTCAGAACCTCGCGGAATCAATCAAAACTGTGTAAAATCGCGAAACAAAGGAAGGGCAAATTGACCCCGAATGTGTTATGTTTAAAGCCAAATAAAATCAAAAATATCATACTTACGTGAAATCCGACTGCGCCATTCGAATTTTCTGATCAAAATACGTAAGAAACAGTGAAAGAAGCTGCCGAATTCCACTTTTCATTTTTTGGGGTCAAAAAACAAGAAGGGGTTAACCTTACGTTTTTTTCAAAAATCTTAAAAAATTTAGGTGGCCTTTTTATTACTTAAAACGACGTACTTAGTTGCCTACTGCTGGATACAGCTCTCAGAACCTCGCGGAATCGATCAAAACTGTGTAAAATCGCGAAACAAATGAAGGGCAAATTGACCCCGAATGTGTTATGTTTAATGCCAAATAAAATCAAAAATATCATACTTACGTGAAATCCGACTGCGCCATTCGAATTTTCTGATCAAATTACGTAAGAAACAGTGAAAGAAGCTGCCGAATTCCACTTTTCATTTTTTGGGGTCAAAAAACACCAAAGGGGTTAACCTTACGTTTTTTTCAAACATCTTAAAAAATTTAGGTGGCCTTTTTATTACTTAAAACGACGTACTTAGATGCCTACTGCTGGATACAGCTCTCAGAACCTCGCGGAATCAATCAAAACTGTGTAAAATCGCGAAACAAATGAAGGGCAAATTGACCCCGAATGTGTTATGTTTAAAGCCAAATAAAATCAAAAATATCATACTTACGTGAAATCCGACTGTGCCATTCGAATTTTCTGATCAAAATACGTAAGAAACAGTGAAAGAAGCTGCCGAATTCCACTTTTCATTTTTTGGGGTCAAAAAACATCAAAGGGGTTAACCTTACGTTTTTTTCAAAAATCTTAAAAAATTTAGGTGGCCTTTTTATTACTTTAAGCGACGTACTTAGATGCCTACTGCTGGATACAGCTCTCAGAACCTCGCGGAATCAATCAAAACTGTGTAAAATCGCGAAATAAATGAAGGGCAAATTGACCCCGAATGTGTTATGTTTAAAGCCAAATAAAATCAAAAATATCATACTTACGTGAAATCCGACTGCGCCATTGGAATTTTCTGATCAAAATACGTAAGAGACAGTGAAAGAAGCTGCCGAATTCCACATTTCATTTTTTGGGGTCAAAAAACACCAAAGGGGTTAACCTTACGTTTTTTTCAAAAATCTTAAAAAATTTAGGTGGCCTTTTTATTACTTACAACGACGTACTTAGATGCCTACTGCTGGATACAGCTCTCAGAACCTCGCGGAATCAATCAAAACTGTGTAAAATCGCGAAACAAATGAAGGGCAAATTGACCCCGAATGTGTTATGTTTAATGCCAAATAAAATCAAAAATATCATACTTGCGTGAAATCCGACTGCGCCATTCGAATTTTCTGATCAAAATACGTAAGAAACAGTGAAAGAAGCTGCCGAATTCCACTTTTCATTTTTTGGGGTCAAAAAACACCAAAGGGGTTAACCTTACGTCTTTTTCAAAAATCTTAAAAAATTTAGGTGGCCTTTTTATTACTTAAAACGACGTACTTAGAAGCCTACTGCTGGATACAGCTCTCAGAACCTCGCGGAATCAATCAAAACTGTGTAAAATCGCGAAACAAATGAAGGGCAAATTGACCCCGAATGTGTTATGTTTAAAGCCAAATAAAATCAAAAATATCATACTTACGTGAAATCCGACTGCGCCATTGGAATTTTCTGATCAAAATACGTAAGAGACAGTGAAAGAAGCTGCCGAATTCCACATTTCATTTTTTCGGGTCAAAAAACACCAAAGGGGTTAACCTTACGTTTTTTTCAAAAATCTTAAAAAATTTAGGTGGCCTTTTTATTACTTTAAACGACGTACTTAGATGCCTACTGCTGGATACAGCTCTCAGAACCTCGCGGAATCAATCAAAACTGTGTAAAATCGCGAAATAAATGAAGGGCAAATTGACCCCGAATGTGTTATGTTTAAAGCCAAATAAAATCAAAAATATCATACTTACGTGAAATCCGACTGCGCCATTGGAATTTTCTGATCAAAATACGTAAGAGACAGTGAAAGAAGCTGCCGAATTCCACATTTCATTTTTTGGGGTCAAAAAACACCAAAGGGGTTAACCTTACGTTTTTTTCAAAAATATTAAAAAATTTAGGTGGCCTTTTTATTACTTTAAACGACGTACTTAGATGCCTACTGCTGGATACAGCTCTCAGAACCTCGCGGAATCAATCAAAACTGTGTAAAATCGCGAAATAAATGAAGGGCAAATTGACCCCGAATGTGTTATGTTTAAAGCCAAATAAAATCAAAAATATCATACTTACGTGAAATCCGACTGCGCCATTGGAATTTTCTGATCAAAATACGTAAGAGACAGTGAAAGAAGCTGCCGAATTCCACATTTCATTTTTTGGGGTCAAAAAACACCAAAGGGGTTAACCTTACGTTTTTTTCAAAAATCTTAAAAAATTTAGGTGGCCTTTTTATTACTTTAAACGACGTACTTAGATGCCTACTGCTGGATACAGCTCTCAGAACCTCGCGGAATCAATCAAAACTGTGTAAAATCGCGAAACAAATGAAGGGCAAATTGACCCCGAATGTGTTATGTTTAATGCCAAATAAAATCAAAAATATCATACTTGCGTGAAATCCGACTGCGCCATTCGAATTTTCTGATCAAAATACGTAAGAAACAGTGAAAGAAGCTGCCGAATTCCACTTTTCATTTTTTGGGGTCAAAAAACACGAAAGGGGTTAACCTTACGTTTTTTTCAAAAATCTTAAAAAATTTAGGTGGCCTTTTTATTACTTAAAACGACGTACTTAGATGCCTACTGCTGGATACAGCTCTCAGAACCTCGCGGAATCAATCAAAACTGTGTAAAATCGCGAAACAAATGAAGGGCAAATTGACCCCGAATGTGTTATGTTTAAAGCCAAATAAAATCAAAAATATCATACTTACGTGAAATCCGACTGCGCCATTGGAAGTTTCTGATCAAAATACGTAAGAAACAGTGAAAGAAGCTGCCGAATTCCACTTTTCATTTTTTGGGGTCAAAAAACACCAAAAACCTTACGTTTTTTTCAAAAATCTTAAAAAATTTAGGTGGCCTTTTTATTACTTTAAACGACGTACTTAGATGCCTACTGCTGGATACAGCTCTCAGAACCTCGCGGAATCAATCAAAACTGTGTAAAATCGCGAAATAAATGAAGGGCAAATTGACCCCGAATGTGTTATGTTTAAAGCCAAATAAAATCAAAAATATCATACTTACGTGAAATCCGACTGCGCCATTGAAATTTTCTGATCAAAATACGTAAGAGACAGTGAAAGAAGCTGCCGAATTCCACATTTCATTTTTTGGGGTCAAAAAACACCAAAGGGTTAACCTTACGTTTTTTTCAAAAATCTTAAAAAATTTAGGTGGCCTTTTTATTACTTAAAACGACGTACTTAGATGCCTACTGCTGGATACAGCTCTCAGAACCTCGCGGAATCAATCAAAACTGTGTAAAATCGCGAAACAAATGAAGGGCAAATTGACCCCGAATGTGTTATGTTTAAAGCCAAATAAAATCAAAAATATCATACTTACGTGAAATCCGACTGCGCCATTGGAATTTTCTGATCAAAATACGTAAGAGACAGTGAAAGAAGCTGCCGAATTCCACATTTCATTTTTTGGGGTCAAAAAACACCAAAGGGGTTAACCTTACGTTTTTTTCAAAAATCTTAAAAAATTTAGGTGGCCTTTTTATTACTTAAAACGACGTACTTAGATGCCTACTGCTGGATACAGCTCTCAGAACCTCGCGGAATCAATCAAAACTGTGTAAAATCGCGAAACAAATGAAGGGCAAATTGACCCCGAATGTGTTATGTTTAAAGCCAAATAAAATCAAAAATATCATACTTACGTGAAATCCGACTGCGCCATTGGAATTTTCTGATCAAAATACGTAAGAGACAGTGAAAGAAGCTGCCGAATTCCACATTTCATTTTTTCGGGTCAAAAAACACCAAAGGGGTTAACCTTACATTTTTTTCAAAAATCTTAAAAAATTTAGGTGGCCTTTTTATTACTTACAACGACGTACTTAGATGCCTACTGCTGGATACAGCTCTCAGAACCTCGCGGAATCAATCAAAACTGTGTAAAATCGCGAAACAAATGAAGGGCAAATTGACCCCGAATGTGTTATGTTTAATGCCAAATAAAATCAAAAATATCATACTTGCGTGAAATCCGACTGCGCCATTCGAATTTTCTGATCAAAATACGTAAGAAACAGTGAAAGAAGCTGCCGAATTCCACTTTTCATTTTTTGGGGTCAAAAAACACGAAAGGGGTTAACCTTACGTTTTTTTCAAAAATCTTAAAAAATTTAGGTGGCCTTTTTATTACTTAAAACGACGTACTTAGATGCCTACTGCTGGATACAGCTCTCAGAACCTCGCGGAATCAATCAAAACTGTGTAAAATCGCGAAACAAATGAAGGGCAAATTGACCCCGAATGTGTTATGTTTAATGCCAAATAAAATCAAAAATATCATACTTACGTGAAATCCGACTGCGCCATTGGAATTTTCTGATCAAAATACGTAAGAGACAGTGAAAGAAGCTGCCGAATTCCACATTTCATTTTTTCGGGTCAAAAAACACCAAAGGGGTTAACCTTACGTTTTTTTCAAAAATCTTAAAAAATTTAGGTGGCCTTTTTATTACTTTAAACGACGTACTTAGATGCCTACTGCTGGATACAGCTCTCAGAACCTCGCGGAATCAATCAAAACTGTGTAAAATCGCGAAATAAATGAAGGGCAAATTGACCCCGAATGTGTTATGTTTAAAGCCAAATAAAATCAAAAATATCATACTTACGTGAAATCCGACTGCGCCATTGGAATTTTCTGATCAAAATACGTAAGAGACAGTGAAAGAAGCTGCCGAATTCCACTTTTCATTTTTTGGGGTCAAAAAACACCAAAGGGGTTAACCTTACGTTTTTTTCAAAAATCTTAAAAAATTTAGGTGGCCTTTTTATTACTTAAAACGACGTACTTAGATGCCTACTGCTGGATACAGCTCTCAGAACCTCGCGGAATCAATCAAAACTGTGTAAAATCGCGAAACAAATGAAGGGCAAATTGACCCCGAATGTGTTATGTTTAAAGCCAAATAAAATCAAAAATATCATACTTACGTGAAATCCGACTGCGCCATTGGAATTTTCTGATCAAAATACGTAAGAGACAGTGAAAGAAGCTGCCGAATTCCACATTTCATTTTTTGGGGTCAAAAAACACCAAAGGGGTTAACCTTACGTTTTTTTCAAAAATCTTAAAAAATTTAGGTGGCCTTTTTATTACTTTAAACGACGTACTTAGATGCCTACTGCTGGATACAGCTCTCAGAACCTCGCGGAATCAATCAAAACTGTGTAAAATCTCGAAATAAATGAAGGGCAAATTGACCCCGAATGTGTTATGTTTAAAGCCAAATAAAATCAAAATTATCATACTTACGTGAAATCCGACTGCGCCATTGGAATTTTCTGATCAAAATACGTAAGAGACAGTGAAAGAAGCTGCCGAATTCCACATTTCATTTTTTCGGGTCAAAAAACACCAAAGGGGTTAACCTTACATTTTTTTCAAAAATCTTAAAAAATTTAGGTGGCCTTTTTATTACTTACAACGACGTACTTAGATGCCTACTGCTGGATACAGCTCTCAGAACCTCGCGGAATCAATCAAAACTGTGTAAAATCGCGAAACAAATGAAGGGCAAATTGACCCCGAATGTGTTATGTTTAATGCCAAATAAAATCAAAAATATCATACTTGCGTGAAATCCGACTGCGCCATTCGAATTTTCTGATCAAAATACGTAAGAAACAGTGAAAGAAGCTGCCGAATTCCACTTTTCATTTTTTGGGGTCAAAAAACACGAAAGGGGTTAACCTTACGTTTTTTTCAAAAATCTTAAAAAATTTAGGTGGCCTTTTTATTACTTAAAACGACGTACTTAGATGCCTACTGCTGGATACAGCTCTCAGAACCTCGCGGAATCAATCAAAACTGTGTAAAATCGCGAAACAAATGAAGGGCAAATTGACCCCGAATGTGTTATGTTTAATGCCAAATAAAATCAAAAATATCATACTTACGTGAAATCCGACTGCGCCATTGGAATTTTCTGATCAAAATACGTAAGAAACAGTGAAAGAAGCTGTCGAATTCCACTTTTCATTTTTTGGGGTCAAAAAACACCAAAGGGGTTCCCCTTACGTTTTTTTCAAAAATCTTAAAAAATTTAGGTGGCCTTTTTATTAATTTAAACGACGTACTTAGATGCCTACTGCTGGATACAGCTCTCAGAACCTCGCGGAATCAATCAAAACTGTGTAAAATCGCGAAACAAATGAAGGGCAAATTGACCCCGAATGTGTTATGTTTAAAGCCAAATAAAATCAAAAATATCATACTTACGTGAAATCCGACTGCGCCATTGGAATTTTCTGATCAAAATACGTAAGAGACAGTGAAAGAAGCTGCCGAATTCCACATTTCATTTTTTGGGGTCAAAAAACCCCAAAGGGTTAACCTTACGTTTTTTTCAAAAATCCTAAAAAATTTAGGTGGCCTTTTTATTACTTACAACGACGTACTTAGATGCCTACTGCTGGATACAGCTCTCAGAACCTCGCGGAATCAATCAAAACTGTGTAAAATCGCGAAACAAATGAAGGGCAAATTGACCCCGAATGTGTTATGTTTAAAGCCAAATAAAATCAAAAATATCATACTTACGTGAAATCCGACTGCGCCATTGGAATTTTCTGATCAAAATACGTAAGAGACAGTGAAAGAAGCTGCCGAATTCCACATTTCATTTTTTCGGGTCAAAAAACACCAAAGGGGTTAACCTTACGTTTTTTTCAAAAATCTTAAAAAATTTAGGTGGCCTTTTTATTACTTTAAACGACGTACTTAGATGCCTACTGCTGGATACAGCTCTCAGAACCTCGCGGAATCAATCAAAACTGTGTAAAATCGCGAAATAAATGAAGGGCAAATTGACCCCGAATGTGTTATGTTTAAAGCCAAATAAAATCAAAAATATCATACTTACGTGAAATCCGACTGCGCCATTGGAATTTTCTGATCAAAATACGTAAGAGACAGTGAAAGAAGCTGCCGAATTCCACATTTCATTTTTTGGGGTCAAAAAACACCTTACGTTTTTTTCAAAAATCTTAAAAAATTTAGGTGGCCTTTTTATTACTTTAAACGACGTACTTAGATGCCTACTGCTGGATACAGCTCTCAGAACCTCGCGGAATCAATCAAAACTGTGTAAAATCGCGAAACAAATGAAGGGCAAATTGACCCCGAATGTGTTATGTATAAAGCCAAATAAAATCAAAAATATCATAGTTTCGAGAAATCTGACTGCGCCATTCGAATTTTCTGATCAAAATACGTAAGAAACAGTGAAAGAAGCTGCCGAATTCCACTTTTCATTTTTTGGGGTCAAAAAACACCAAAGGGGTTAACCTTACGTTTTTTTCAAAAATCTTAAAAAATTTAGGTGGCCTTTTTATTACTTAAAACGACGTACTTAGATGCCTACTGCTGGATACAGCTCTCAGAACCTCGCGGAATCAATCAAAACTGTGTAAAATCGCGAAACAAATGAAGGGCAAATTGACCCCGAATGTGTTATGGTTAAAGCCAAATAAAATCTAAAATATCATACTTACATGAAATCCGACTGCGCCATTGGAATTTTCTGATTAAAATACGTAAGAAACAGTGAAAGAAGCTGCCGAATTCCACATTTCATTTTTTGGGGTCTAAAAACACCAAAGGGGTTAACCTTACGTTTTTTTCAAAAATCTTAAAAAATTTAGGTGGCCTTTTTATTACTTAAAACGACGTACTTAGATGCCTACTGCTGGATACAGCTCTCAGAACCTCGCGGAATCAATCAAAACTGTGTAAAATCGCGAAACAAATGGAGGGTAAATTGACCCCGAAAGTGATATGTTTAAAGCCAAATAAAATGAAAAATATCATAGTTACGAGAAATCTGACTGCGCCATTCGAATTTTCTGATCAAAATACGTAAGAAACAGTGAAAGAAGCTGCCGAATTCCACTTTTCATTTTTTGGGGTCAAAAAACACCAAAGGGTTAACCTTACGTTATTTTCAAAAATCTTAAAAAATTTAGGTTGCCTGTTATTACTTTAATCGCTGTACTTAGATGCCTACTGCTGGATACAGTATTTTCTTTCTACTCCATGCTTCTAGTTCTGTGAGGTTTTTAGATTACATATTTTTTTGTTTTTTGTTTTTGTAAATATTTTGTTAATCTACTCATGCGCGTCAGCGATGGACAGATAATGGATAAGGTCCATTATAAAACAAACAAAAAACGTCAAACCCAAAACCTAAACTTTAGATAAAATATATTATTAGTAGGCTCAACTTTCCCAAAAAAGATTTCCCGGAGTTTTCTATTTTTTTTTGATTTTCCAATTTCTATAGATTTATTTGAATTTCTTTAAATTTCTTAAGTTTTTCCGCCATTTCCTAGAATTTTCTATTATCTTTATGAATTTTGAATTCACCATGTACCTGAAATAAAGGTGCAGAGTAGGCAACTGTTGAAGCAGGGCCATATCAGCTGTTTAGTGTCACCATTTTCGTTGTCATTAATAGATACTTCAGTGTTTAGTTTCGCATATTTTGGCGATTAATTATCGATTTCGCTTTGTTTGGTTTTAAAAAATTTGCATCGATCAAACGCGCTTATAAAAAATGTTTATGGTTTATCGCTAGTTCGCGTTTGAAGGTGTCCTGTGTTTTTTTTATTGTTCATCATGAATCGAAGCAGCAGGAAATCCATTTTTAAGGACATTTACTATCAGCAGTACAAATTTAAATACAATCCTTACGAATTGCAACACAGCACTAAGGGTAAGCAGTTGTCGCTTTTTTTGTTCAAACCAAGATTCAGCTAACAGCTGTCAAGTTTAGTTTAGTTTAACAATCTCGTTACCTCTGTTTTAGATAATTTAGACTTTGTGCAACGTTTGGGACTATTAAAACGTTTGCCCATTCATCAGGGATGTGTGAACACGATCTCTTGGAACAAAACGGGAGAGTATTTGTTGTCTGGATCAGATGACCAACGTCTCATTATATCCAACGGTCATAATTACAAAATCTTGAGTGATTTTCACACCTCTCACACTGCTAACATTTTTAGTGCTAAGTTTTTACCTCAAACAAATGACCAACAAATTGTTTCTTGTTCTGGTGATGGCATCATTTTGCACACAGGTAAAGCTTTTTTTTCTGCCTGGATTCCTAATTTTGGAGACGGGTAATGTATTCAACTCATACTGCGGGTTACTTGTTCACTGTTTAGTGTTGATTTGTTTTAAGATTTAAACAATCAAGAATCGACTTCTGATAACCAATTTACTTGCCATTCTGGAACGACATACGAAGTTATCACTCTACCAGACGATCCTAATAGTTTTTTGAGTTGTGGTGAAGATGGAAGTGTTAGATGGTTCGATCTTCGGGTAAAAACAAAGTAGGCTTTTGATTAGAAATTATTGCCGATTTCATCTTTATGTTGTTATTTCAGATGTAAAAAGGTGCGTTGCCGAGACGACATAGTTATTAGCACCCGACGAGCAATAACGGCTATGGCTGTCAGTCCTAACGCACCACAACTCGCAATTGGATGTTCCGATTCGACAGTGCAAATATATGATCGCCGTTACTTAGCCAATCATATTGGAGGTTATTTTAATCATGATTTTCTTACTTGTTGGTGTTACTTAGTGATATTACAGATATGTTTTCTGCAAAACCATTTTGTACTTTTTCTGCACCAGATTTAGATGATCGACCTTATAGAATTACATCTTTGAACTACAGTACAGATGGGCAAGAAATCCTTGTCTCGTATTCGTCCGATCACTTGTATTTGTTTGGAATCCAGGTAATCTTGTAAACTTGACGAGTAGTTTCCCCAGCGATTCCCCCCTCGCTTAATGCTATTTTACAAATTTCCCCTTTATTACTTTATTTATTTTTCTAATTAATAGTTTTATTCATTTTTTTAGGAACAAAGTGTGAAATCATTTTCGAGGAAAGGTAAACGAGGCCGAGCGTCGAATAGTCAACTTGCTGCTTTATTTAAAAGCAGAGAGAACAAGTCTCCACCGGTCAGAAGATTGAGGTTGCGGGGCGATTGGTCTGATACCGGACCCGATGCTAGGCCAGAGTCCGACGCCACCACCAACACGAGTAATAATCTTATCTCACAATAATTTTTCTAATTATACTTAAAAATGTTTTTACCTGAACAGATATAGGACAAGCAAGACCACAACTTCATTCTACGTTAATGCAACGTATGACAGATGTTCTGTCGCGTATGTTAAATGACCCCATAACACGTGCCGCTTTGAGTGCAGGGGGTGAAGATTTGTTAGACGAATCCGAGTCTGCTCCACAAGCCAGCTCAAATACTTCCGAGGTTGCAGATTCCAGTGATAGTCAAGTCTTGTCGTCGTGTTCCGAACCGAATTTATCGCAAACAACTTCTGAATCTTCAGAAAGGTTCGTCGCAAGTCGGCAGTTTGTTTTTGTTTAATTCTGATTTTTTAGCAGCAACGTTCCAGCATCGCCGACAGCTTCTAGCAGCACATTTATAACTCTTCCAGCTTCTAATTTGCCCTCGGCAATGACCCGACACTTACGCAATCACTTAACCACATTAAGAAATTTAAGAGAGGGATTTATGGAACAGCACGGTTCAGAACCGTCAGTTAGTTTAAAGTATTCTGAACAGAGCACTTCTAATTCCACCATCAGTTTAAAGGTTGTGAGCGGTGCGGCTGTGCCTTCAACTTCTGCAACAGATAACGATGAGGGTACCGAAGAGCAGGCACAAGAAGAGGTAATAATTTACATAAAATATAACAAGCGATTGCGACTGCTATTAATTTTAGATGTTGGAGGATGATGTGGATTACGATAGCGACGATAACGAGGAACTGAGCGTGAAATCGGAACCGGCATTTACAAGCAAAATTCACAATTCACAATTAAAAATGAAATACGTCGGTCACAGAAATGCTAGGTAAATTTGAACAGGTTTACCTATGCCGGGTGTATAAATGATCCATTTTTTTAAGAACGATGATCAAGGAGGCGACGTTTTGGGGTAACGATTATGTGATGTCCGGTTCGGATTGTGGTCATATCTTTGTGTGGAATAAGAAGACTGCCAATTTGGAGATGCTATTGCAGGCAGATCAACACGTCGTGAATTGCCTACAACCTCATCCCACTTTACCGATTCTGGCCACCAGCGGGATTGACCATGACATTAAATTGTGGGCGCCAGTGCAAGAGGAGCCAAATTTTGATCAGAAGGCCGCAGAAGATGTGGGTTAAACCGATTTTCTTTTAATATTTTGTTTCTGATTGTAAATTCTTTCCAGTTGGTTAAAAGGAATGCCATAATGCTGGAAGAAACCAGGGATACTATTACCGTTCCGGCAGCCTTTATGATTAGAATGCTGGCTTGTCTTAATCAAATTCGGCGTGGAGGCCGGAATAGATCTAGAAGGAGGGACTCGAATTCTGAAGATTCTCTATAAATTAATGTTAAGTGTTTGCTTAAATAAAATCGCCCTTATTTATTTTTTGTTATACTTGAATGGTCATAATTTTAAACAAATTATAACATTGATGTGTACACGTAATTTTAAAAAGTTCAGAACAGGAGGTGTGAGTTCTGCAAACCACCCAAACGATTTGGTGGCCGTCGTGTTGGCTAGCATTTTTTTCATTATGTTGATTTCACTACATTTTATAGTTTTAAAGAGTAGAATTTTTTTTTATTAATTGTGTTGAAAGTTTTTGATTTTATTTTTTTAATTTAATAAATAATTACAATGGCCTAGTTTACACCGATAACTTTGGTGAAGACTCATACCTAAATTCGACTTAAATAGTTAAGGTGGGATGGTGTAAACCCTTTGGACTGATCTAAGAAATACCAGATGTTGTAAAAGGATAGGGTTTAGGTGAACAGATAGGTCAGGTCACTACTTTGTCTCTCGGTGTAAATGTACCCAATGTGACCAAGATTTCGTTTATTGTTTTTTGTACTAACTGAGGTTTTAAGTATTCAAGTATGCCTTTCAAATACAATAAAATTTTCAGTTGTTTCAAGTGGTTTTATTGTTATACAATCAAAATGTAAAAAAAACCGCCCGAGCAGGGACTTGAACCCTGGACCCTTGGATTAAAAGTCCAATGCTCTACCAACTGAGCTACCCGGGCTGATTCTTCTGTTTTCAAATAATTAGAAATTGATGGACATGGTATAAAAGAGCCTGTCCGCCATTGACAGATTAACGAGATTCTGGCGCGAATTACGAATTAAATTGCTAATTTTCAATAAAAATAGATATTTTTTACTCGGAAAGTGATGGGGATAGTGCTTTTTAAAGGCTTTAGAGCTGCAATAAAAATAATGGAATTGAGTAATGAGCTTCATTCAAAAGCTTTTAAGTAATAAAATATTGTTTACTCTGTCCATTTGTTTTTATTAATTAACTAAATCAACACTATGCCTTCAAAAGCGTTTAGACTTTCAGCAAACTGAGAAAATGATCAAGATTTCAAAACGCAAAGTAAGCGATTGTGTCGTTTGCGCCCTTTCACCTTTATTTAAATTTGCATATTATTTTGGAGTAACTACGATATATTACCAATGCAACCATTCGATCCCACGGTCGAGAAAATCGGAATTCCTAGTTTCTGCGCATAAACGTTGGATAAAACTAATGGTTGTGTTTTTAATTATTGTCGTTGTCGCTTACGACATATTTGTTATATTATTGCAAGAAGAACATAGTAAAGAATTTAAAGTGCAAGTAGTAATCGATCTACTCTTTTGCTTCAGCGCAATTTTTATGAATTTGGGTCAAATTTTTCAAGGTCACTTAAGGAGCAATTATTTAAATTGTTGGATCAATTTGGTCGATAATAGACAAAAGTATGGTCTGAAAACTTTACTCACTTCGAAGAACATAAGAGATCTTCGTCTACATGGTATTTTGAACCTAATCTGCAGTGTCGCAGTTGTGATATTTGGATTTATATATGACGTTATTGGCTCCGCCAAAGATTCAATTTCCTTGTGGTTTGTATTAAATGCCTTTGTTATTGCATTAAGCACTTTTTCATATTTATTTAATGTTTTACAAATTACGGTCGAGATGGATATGATTTACGATATTCTAAAAACCTGGCAAAATCAGCTCATGGAAAAATTGAACCAAATATTGGAAGAACGCCAGGCATACGTTCGCAGACCTATAGAAAACCAGCTCAAAAATTATCGACGTGCTTATTCTTCAATCATTTATTCATACAATAATATCGCCGTTTATATGAATCCATCTGCTTTAATGTGGTTCTTTTTAATATTATTGATATTAATTATGAATTTTTATTTGATCCTGACTCGATGGTCAAATTCTCTTGTCGGAGAAATAATTTTTATGCAACAGTTCAGAAGCCAATGTGTTATATTGGTATTACTCAATTTTGTCATATATGCTGGAAGATTATCAAACAGGGTACGAAATTCCTTTCATCACTTTAAAGGATAACTTTGTGATTCAGACAGTTTTTATTAAAAAATAAGTAATTGCTTGTTTCGGCACCCAACGTGGGGCCTTTTATTATTGGTAAATGTAGAATTAAAAGTTATCTGGGTGGATTTGCCACTAATTTAATCGAACGAGTAACTCTTCATCTTATTTTTAGAGTCGGTCAGTTTTGTCCTTCCTACACAAATATCCCATAAGTAAATTAACTAAAAAAGAAGCAGCTCAGGTTGGTCAAATTTTAATAAACTAATGTATTAACAAATTAACAACATTGTTTCAGATAGAAAGTCTCATAAACAGCATTACGGTTCAGACACCGTCGTTTGTTGCTTCTGATATGTTTCCAGTTGACATAAAACTAGTGGGAAATGTAAGTAAAATATTCAAAGAATGGGAGGAGGGGGGGGTAACAATTATTATTACTTTTTGAATTTTTTTTAGATTACTACGACTATTTTTACTTATGGTTTAGTAGGAATACAACTAAATGCAATGTGGATAAAGAAATAAAAATTGTTTTTGTCCCATAGTGTTTTCTTTTTGCTTGGACAAAATTAGCATTGAAAATAAAGCATTGTTGAACAGGTTTTTTAATTTTTTATATTTTTAGTATTTTCAAAATTAACAATTAACATTAGCTACGTTGCTATGTAACACAATATTGCTGCAACATTGGCTGAATATCCATGCAATATTGGCCAATATAGCTTTATTATTTTTATGTTATTTTGCTATTAAAGAAAAAGAAAAGAAAAATATTGCAATTGTTTACTTTTAAATTTTTAAAACAACATAGCACAATAATAAAATATACAAAGGCTGGAGAACCGAAGATTTCTCTTATTTAGTCAAGTTGATCGCTTAAGTCAGAGTCAGAGCTAAAATCTAGATGCGTATGAATATGATTTTCGATGTAGATTAAGTCTGCCAATGTGAAATCGTCGTGTGTTTCTAAATATAGGTATTCTAGTGGATTAGCAAGAATGAGAAACATATTAGCTCTATGATATATCCATCGATCCCGATTGTTTTCTCTTTGAGCTTTTTGGGCCAACAGTATTTGTTCCCCCAGGAAGGCATTGCAACCTGCTACATCTCGGAAATCTGGGATTATTAACAGGCCATATTGTCCAATTAAAAAGTTCGAACGACAGACATCTACAATCTGGTTTAAGCACAAAAGCAGAAAAAATAAACATAACATGTATACCTACATTTGGGTGTTTTACACCAAAGTTCAAATGGACTTAAAATAATCTCTAAGAAATTGGATAATATACAGGCAATATTTTTAAAAATAACAATTAAGTGGTATAATAAATGCCACATTTTTATAAAATTAAGTCAAACTGGGTTTCGTAAAATTAGATATACGCAAACTACATAAAATACACCTATCACTTCTTATCATTAGGTTTCAACTTTAAAAATTAAAATTCCTAACATTTTCAGCATTTCGTGGCGGCTTATTCGAAAAACAGTAGATTTTCTGCTCCATGTAACTGCCAAAAATATCATAAACCGCACAATCCAAGTTGAAAATTCATACTAGCGAAAAACCATTTAACACCTGGTTATGATAACCTAAACAAGGGCGGCCATATCGCTCGGTTATAGTTGGCCATTTCTGAAAAGTTATCAAAATAATGAAAAATTTGCAAGGTTGACGCTCGTGAATGGATTAATGAAATTTTCACTAAGACTGATGCGTAAACGAAGGGCACAAGATGCCAATAACTACATTCTACTCTCTACTTTAAGGTTCAGATTTTACGTTTTAAAAACACAAAACTGAGGGTGTAAACCGGGGGGTCTGGGGGGTTCTTCTTAATTATTTCTTCTTATTTGCGAATTACTCAATAGCCAATTGCCAATGCAAAATAAAAATTCAGAAATGGGCTAAAACGTTCTAATTTCCGGTGGGTCTTACGGCCATCTATTATGAATACGACCGCCTTTGAACTTGAAACGCAGGAGGGAAAATTTTCAATCATTGCAGTTGTTCGTTTATTTATTTTAATTATTTTAATTTAATGAGAAAGTAATTGCTTTGTATTTAACGTGCAAACACAAAGGGTTAGTTGGAAGAAAGTTGGATGCATGGGGGATCAGGACTTCAGCAGGACAACGAGATGTTTCCTTGTACGAAGTTTTGCTCATATAATATTATAGAGTTTAAGATCCGATCGATTCTTTATTCTGCTTTCCTGGTACCTGCACCTACATAACTTTACTAATAGAAGGACATTCGGTTTCGATTTTACGTGTTTTACAAATAATGCAAGAATATTTTTTTTCAATTTTGCATAAAAAATTTTCCTTAATCAATATTGTCGAAGTTAAAGTGAAATTTGAGCAATCAGATAGGCTCGACGAGTTATATTTTTTTACTCTTAAACGGTTGACTCTATGATAAAAAGTGAAGAGATCGAATTTTTAGAGGATAGCATGATAAAACAGCACACCAAATTTGAATATTATCTAACAAGTAGTTTATGAGTTATGCTAAACGAAAGTAGTAATATCAAGAATTGTTCATTTTAGAGCGCCTCTCGCGGCCGATGTATTAAAAATAAAAATATGCCACCCTTAAGAGTTTTTCCGACAGATGTGTTCTGTGTTCTTGTTTTAATTGTTGTTTATTTAATTTTATATAATTAAAAAATATTAAATATTTTATTTTATTCCCACTGTAAAAGTTTAGAAATGCAAAGTAAGAATACTTTTCGTTGTCAAGGCTACTGCAAAAGTTTCTAATACAAAAACCTATTTTCCATAAACAACTTCGTTCCCATGATATTTATTTAAAAATCAAAGCAATTATTATTTAATGACTCAAATATAAATTAGTTAATTCAAAAAAATAAATTGGTAAGCTAAGACACATCCAGGATTGACAATCCTAAAGGATTTGTTTTAGTTTTTGATAAAAAATAAATTTACTTTTGTCTGTAGGACAACTCCGTACCAGGCTCCTAGCGGTGCACGCTGCAGGTGTAGGATTTTTTTGAAATTTGAAACAGTTTTATGTATTATTTATTCATTTCTAATTTAAAAATTCGAACAACAAAATCGTCACTTTCAGAAAAAGCAGGTAACCTTTTGGTACTTATTGATAGTAGGTAGTATAAATACAGCAAAATTGGAATAGAAGATCACAGTTTGATCAAATCTTGTTCATCATGTATAAATTTGTAAGTATGACAATCAAAATTAAATTGAAATTTATTTCAAAATTATATATTAATATTTTTCTAAAATATGTTTCCAGATAGTTTTAGCAACCATTTTGGCAGTTGCCTGTGCTATTCCAACTCCCAAACCAGACGCCAAGCCTGAACCGTTTAACCCTGTAGTATACAGCCATGTGGGACAACCTCAAGCTTACGTAGTAGGCCAGCCTCAGGCTTATATTTCAGGACATAATCAGATTTATGTTGGAGCACCACAGGAATATTATGGAGCACACCATGGTCATCATGCTGCACTCCAGAAATCTTACGAAGTAAACAGTGGTTTGGCTAGTCCATACTATGTTTCCGGTTATGTACCATTATACGCTGCCCATCATCCTTCTCCTGTAGTTTACAAATACTAATTATTCATACTATAAACAACTGTCTGAATTTATTATAAAAATGTAAATTTGTTAAATAAAATTTGAAAACTAAATTCATTTCGTTATTTAACTTCCTACTTCGGTTCAGTAAGTTTGACTTATCTTGTTCGCAAATTGGGAAGAATAAAGCTGCAACAAAAATATTATTTTTTGAAGAGGATTTCGAATAATAATTGAAAATATTTCAATTGTAAAATTCGAAAATTTAAAACTTACAATTCAAGTAAAACCGAGGAAATATTTTTATGCTAGCGTAGATGGGCATGCTTATCTTTAGTTCAATTGTTCAATGTTTGCATTTTATATTAAAATTGTTTTAAAGTTAAATTTGGATTTATAATATGAGAATAATAAATTTTTTAAAGAAATTTTGAAACAGAAAATCCGAAGAAAAGTAGAAATTCATGGAAAATCTATGAAATCTTAGAAAAGTCTAGGAAATCTTATGTAATAGATTAGCTTCCTTTTCTCTTCTTCAACTTTTTTCAAACGCATTTTATAGCCGATCTAGGAGAAAATCCGGGAAAATCTTTCACGAATCTCTTAAAATCCGTTTACCGTAGAAAGATTACTCTTACTGACCTTACTGTACTTTATCGAAAACTTAGACTATAGCCGAAAAGGAAAATCTGGTGTACAGGTGAAAAGAAATTTGAGAAAATTGTAGGAAATCTAAAGAAAGCATAGGAATTTACCAAATCTTATGAATAAATACTATAATTAAGTTTAATTAATTAAGGCGATCTAGGAGGAAATTCGGAAAATTTGTTTAAAAAACTTGAAAAAGAAAATCTAGTGTACAAGAATTTGCCCCGTGACTCGTCCTTCGACTATATTGGCATTGGAACTGGTTGTCTTTTCTTTTTTCATTTAATTCTAATATTTACTGATGGGGTAGATGTATTATGATTTTTTTTACTGCTAAACGGTTAACTCCACGATAAAAAGTGAAGAGATCGAAAATTTAGAGAATAAAATGATAAAAAAGCACAACCAAATTGAATATTGTTCAATAATTAGTTTATGAGATATGTTAAAAATAAGAAACCAAAAAAGAAAATATGGCTGATAAAAATTCAATTTTAACAAGAAAATATTTACTTAACACAAATATGTGTTACTAATCCACACAATTGTGCAGAAAAATTGCACAATTGCGTTCTTTTTTTGCACAATATTTATTATCTAATATTTAGACAACTATATTAGCAATTTAGAATATTATACTTTTAATGATTAGACTGGGAAATGCAAAATAAGTATGATTTTCGTTGTCAAGGCTATTGCACAAGTTTCAAATATAAAAAACTATTTTCCATAAATTTTGTCCCTATTATATATTTTGAAAGTTTAAAAATTAAATCAATTATTATTTAACTGCTTCAATATATTATAAACAGCGAATTGATATTTTTAATTAAATTATTAATTGGAAAAAAATAGTTTGTTGTGTCTACAGGGCCGCCAGCGCCAACATGGTCCTTGTAGGGACACATCGAGGGTTTGTAATTTACACAGATTTTTTTTTTTTTTTTTGGAAAATTTGTAGTTTTATGTCTTATTTATTCATTTCTTAGATTAAAAATTCGAACAACAAAATCGTCACACTTACGGAAAGTAGGTAACCTTTTGGTACTTATTATTGGTATAAATACAACAAAATTGGAGAATAAGATCACAGTTTCATCCAATCCGAATAATCTTGTTGATCATGTATAAATTTGTAAGTAAAACAATTAAAATACTCGAATCTTTTAAATATTTTTCTAAGATTGTTTTAGCAACCATCCTGGCAGTTGCCAGTGCTCTTCCAGCTCCTAAACCAGATGGTACATTCGAGCACTTGAACGCTGTAGGATATGGCCATATAGGACAACATCAGGCTTTTGTTGTGGGACAACCTCAAGCCTATGTTGCAGGACATAGTCAG